>OX439139.1:121987628-123454618 GCA_949318255.1 Pollenia labialis | reverse complement strand
AAATACAGGAATTTTTCAATTTGATAATAATTTTCCCTTTTTGTTGAAAATGCCATGATTTTCAAATGATTTTCAAACGTTTGATAGTTTGTCCGTGTTTGTTGAGATAGGACAAAAATTATTTTTTAAAATTTAATGCCAAGCAATTTGTGAGCTAATAAAGCCAAAATAAAATGTTGGTCATTTGATTAAATTTGTTGGGCTTTATAAAAAAACCCCCCTTATTTTTGATTTAGTAAAAAAAAACTAAGTTCATCGTTGGATACAGTGTTGCTAATCTACTATAACGTTTACTCCAAAAACCTCTTTGTCAAATATTTACAGTTTTCTTATTAGAAATTTTTAAAAATTATTATAAAATGGAATATCATATTTAAATATTTCATAAAATATTTACGCACAGGTTCATGGACTCAATAAATAATATAAAGTTAAACTTAATCTTTTAGATAAAAATTAAAAATCATATTTCGTGTGAAAAATATTAAACTGTGTTTTCTAAAAACAAAAAAAAAAAAAAGTCAGACAGACTCATTTTTAGCACCCAATCCATTCATACACAATTTAGCTTATGTCTGGCTTAAGATGAACAATAAAAAATCTGCTGATCAAGTTCTCTTAACATTTTACTCAGGGGTGGTTTGAAAGATCATTTTTTATTTTAATTTTTTTCAAACACAAATTTTACTTTTGTCTTTCTGTTCTCTGTGTGTCTTTTTACTCTGCTTCTGTTTTAAATGAACTTCATAAAGATCGACTATGTTTTCCCCAGGACTTGTCTGTCTTGTCGCGTCACTCAATTTTTTTACTTTTTCTCGTCTCCTTTTAACGGACAACTCAAGCTAAGCTTGTGTGTTTATGAGTTTGTGCTTTATGCTTGATTGGTTAAAGAGTGTGAATTTAATACGTTGTCCCAATTATTCAAGTAATTAGGTATTAATGTGCGAAACTTTATCACCTTTAAGAAGGTTAAATATTGGACGTTTGCCAATTATTTTCCAACTGATTTAAAAATTATTTTATTTAAAAGTTTCACTGTAGAATACTTTTTGTTACTCTATAAGGAATTGTGAAAAAAGATGAAAAAAAATATTTCCCTTAGCGCCATTTAATGTGTTAAATGAGTTTTTGCAAAAATGTGTTAGTGATTAAGGAAACATTTATAAAATAGAGGACTGGGTTTCTATGTCATTAAAAAGAAGATCCATTCTAATGTGTTAAGTTAATATAAAAAAGGAATTTTACATTTTATATTAGCAGAGAAAACTGTATCCATTTTGATCTAAATTTATAAATATATAAAATTAGAATGTGGGAATTACTTCTTTTTCATAAATTATATTTTTTATATTAAAAAAAAATTAGCATTGTAACGTTACTGACTAGCTTATCTGGCTTATCCATTATTGCGCAGCCTAAGCGCCTTAAGCTTAAGGGTCGAAATTTTGCCCGAAGGTTGGTCTGTCGCTAAATCGATCCACTATCGCGGAAGAAATTCGAATATTTAGGGGATTAAAAAGGTAAAAATGTGTAAGTTCGCTAATCTCATATCTCCTAAACTAAAAATATACATAAGAAATTTAAAACTTATTGTTGTTCATAAAAAACATAAGCGGATAGGTGCCTGCTACTTCTTTGAAATTCGAACTTTTTTGGGAGTAAACGGGTAAAACCAGTATGTTTGAACTTTGTTGCCATCCCATCTAACCTTTAAACCAATAAATATAGAAATAATAACACTGGTGGGCAAAAAAATCGTTTTGAATAGAAATATATGGAATATTAAGATTTTAACGCGCTTAACTCAAATCCTTTGAATTATAGTTTTTTTTGGGGTAAAATTTTTGGCCTAATAATTTTGTTTATGAATTAAAAAAAAAAAAAAAAAATAGTACGAATTTAGCATGAAAAACAAACTTTACCGCAACTTATTTCTGAATAAATATAAGAAAGTGTAATAATGAGTTAAAGGAAATTTTATTTCTTATCATTTGTTAGTATTTTGATCAAAATCGGACAAATCGTTCTCAAGTTTCGATGAAATTGCATCAGCGGAACCTCCAAATTGCGGGCGAAATATTAGTCCCCCTTATAAAAAAAACCTGACGTGATCGGAAAAAACTGCAAACGGATTTAAATTCGGCACGGCAAAGCTAATAACATATTCTTGCTTCCGACTCTTTCTTTCCGACCACTGTAATTATACCACATATGTATGTAAACTATTTAAAAAAATACAAATATAAATTTGGTACTTTATTGAAATTCAAATGTTCCATGGGTGAAATTCGTACCAGTTTTTGATATTTTTTTTTTACAAAACATTTTTCTCCATTAATTGAAATATACGTATTTAGTTATAAGCTCCCACTACAATACTAAAATTTTTGATACTTTAATGGAAAGAAAACAAGTATCAAAAAGGGAAATTACGGAAACTTTTTTAATATTGAACTTAGAAATATAAAATTAAAGGTGCAGGGCCCTGAGAGAATGTGAACCTACACGGAAATTATTATTAACTAAATATGGCTGGATCTAACATTCATACATCGTACTGGATTAAATTAATTTTTTTTTCATTTATTCAAAATTTGTAATAGTGGAATTGTTACGTTCCCTCATATTTTTTTTAAAGGCTTTGCTTTTTGTACACCATTACACGAATAATAGAAATAAAGATAACGCCTTGCGCGTTTTTTACCGTTTGATGGCGCAGTTGTTCCGTTGTAAAGATTACCAAGTCCCTTTTATATGTGCAAATCGTAATATCTAACAAAAATGTATGTACTACGTGATAGTTGGCAGCCCTGCAATAAATTTACTCAGTGAATTCAAATAAAAACTTTTACATACATATGTACATATATCAATTGTCAAAAAACTAAACATTTTGATTAATATTTTATATGTATTAAATATAATTTTACAAGAAATAGAATTTTTGAAAGTGTTCAAACGTGTGTTGAAAATAGCATAATAAAGAAAAATAAATCAAAATAGAAGAGAGCAGAAAAGAGTACAAACATAAAGTGTGCAGTGAGCAAATGCCAACAAATTAAACCCAAAAAACGAAAGGGCGAAATTGTGCGAAAAACTAATGGTGTTTTTTTTCTAAAAAATAATAATGCATTATAATTGTGTAACATATTTACCAGGTTACACGCACCCTTACAAAGTGATACATTTTTCTAAATTACAATGGAACAAAAAAAAAATTTTTTTTCTCTGAGGTCCAATAAGCGCTCACAACACTGATTTTCAACAATTTGTGCCGGTTCACACACGTCAAGTTTAACTCGTCAAGTCTTGAGTTTTTAGGAGAGAGGGGAGAAGATATGGCATTCACTTTTCCCTTCTCTCCTAAAAGCTCAAGGCTTAACGACTCAAAATTGACGAGTGTGAACCGGCACTTTAAGTCAGCTGTTGTTAAAAATTTTGCGTTAAATAAAAATAATTATTAAATAGAAGTAAAACCAACGAAAAACAAAAAGTTTTTTTTACAAAAAACAACTCAAGCTTAAACAAATGAATATAAATTTAATAAATAAAGATCGAATAAGAAAAAATTACATTAACAAAAAAAAAAAAATGTCGCAATTTTATTTAAGTGTGAATTTTTAAAAATTATTTTAGTGTGTTGTTCTGTGCCTAAGGGAGCCACACAGAACTTTAACCAATCTTCACTTTTATTGCAGAGATGCAGGGTACCTATAAGCTGGAGGTCCACACCACGCGTTACTCGTTTTTTCGCTGCATACGCAGCTGTAAAATAAGTAGAATCTGTGTAGCTATACGTAGTAAGTTACATGCACAAAAGCGTAGATGCCTTGAAGCGAAAAGTAGGTTTACTTTCTACTTTTGTAAGCGTCACGAGCAGCGTTCATTTTATTTTCTTCTTGCTTCTTTTTTTTCAATTGACAACCAAATCTGACGTTTTATGTTAGCAATAATTGTCAACGAAAATTGACTAACAATTATTGCAACATAAATTGCCGGCAATAAATATGTACAAAAAAGTGCTGTCTACATTATAGACAGCATAATGTTGACATTTGCTGCAATATATGTCGCAATATGTATCTCTGGCATAGACAGGCAGTAACGCGGGTAATTAAATTTGACACGGTCTGTGCGACGAAGACATTGAAAATAAGATCTACAGGCCTAGCTGTGGAGAAATTTTATAGGATACTATATAAAGTAAATACTCAAGATTAAGTAAATAAAATAATCAAACTCAGAGGTTAACGTTACAATTAACATACTTATTTACACCCAACGAACCTTTCATTTTTATTTCGGGTAGCAATGTTTTTGTTCCCACAATGTTTTGATATAAATTTATTTTAAACAATTATTTTTTTATTTATTTCATTCTTTTTCTGAAGTGTTTTGTAAAAACCAAAATGTATTCCGAATCGCGTGGCAATATTCAGACAAAAGATAAAATTTTTTCTATTAAAAAAAAAAGAAAATTTAGACATACATACTACATCCATTCATAAAATTGTAAGAATATTAGGCACACACACATACATACATCTATAATTATGGGATTAGACAAAAAACTTCACACATCAAACGCGCATGCGGAAACGGAAATTTATTTACAATTGCAATTTAATGGTTACTTTAGAAATTATTGTGGTTTTGAGGGCAAAATATTGGAAAAGAAAATCCCAATTAAAAACACGCCTGAGAAAATTTATTGTTTGTAAAAAAAAAATCCTCCAAAAACACTAACAATTGCAACTACAAATTGAAAACTATTAGTAACGAACAAATTTAAGGATTTACACACTTTTAAACACAAATTAAAAGAAATTTTATAAAATGTAAGCAACAACACTAAAAGAAATCGAGTGGGTTATTGTTTTATGTAACCGAATTAAAAGATTTGTCTTGAAACAAGAAATTTGGTAGTCTTTTATTTTAAATGATTTGAACATTGTATTATAAATTTACCACAAAAGTTTGGTCTCAAATTAAATTGTTATGTTATAAAGCTAAACCGCAATTTTAAAGTCTTCAAGACTTAAAATGAACCCAAAACTCAACCACATGGGGACACTAACAAGAGGTGACAAATTGATGGTGTTAAGACTCATCAACACTAACAGCTAATTTGAATTTTTGGAATGTGCTCGTAGTTTTGAGGTTTTTGAATAGGGTTCAATTATAATTTTTGTAAAAAAGGTTGCTGCGGGGGGAATGGAAGGTTTAGATGGAGACAGTGTAGAATTTGAAAGTTTAAAAAAAGTTAGATAGTCGACTTTGCCGAATCTTATATACGCTTCAATACAGTAAAGTAAAAGAAAATATTTAGAATTTTTAATTTTTTTAATTCTGAAATATCTGTGTTTTTCAAAAATGGATATACAGTGTAACCTCGGTTAACGCAACAATCCTTAAACGCAACACCTCGAGTGAATCTGTTAACGAAACTTTTCAAATATTAAGGCCCTAATTTTGTAAAACACAACGCAACGACAAAGAATTACATTGAAAGCAAAAACAAATTCATAAATATTTTGTAATTTTGTTGTTGCCTCTAACAGAAATTCACATTGGTTTTTAAGATTTCATGCGCCTCATTGCTTGTGTCGTTGAACATTTGAAAACGGTAAATAAATTTCTGTACAAAGCAAACAACAAAATTACAAAATATTTATGAATTTGTTTTTGCTTTCAATATAATACTTTGGCGTGCATTGTGTTTTACAAAATTAGGGCCTTAAACTTTTCGAGCAGCAGGCATTTTGTGTATTTTTTTATATGCAGCAAAACACGGACAAGAGATTAATGCCCAATTTTCAGGATAGTATTTAAATCTATATTAAGTTAATTTTCATAACAAACTTAAATCGTATTTAAAACAGATTGTGTTTTTGAGTTTAATTTGAAAAGTCTTATTTAATTAAGATAAAAGTATGGTAGCACTACTAAATACAAAAAAAAAAAAAAAAGGAAAAAGTGTAATAATCTACAAGGTGGTCTGAAAAAACAGCTGACTGTTAATGCTTTGCCTGTTGTTGTTGTATTTTTGTGATATTCAGGCCACCTTGCTAAAATATTACAATGGAAACTTAAGTTGAAATTAAGTGTACCACATCGGTGACTTAAGTTTGATTTAAGTTTTTAGTGAAGAAAAGAATTTTGTATTTAAATCGATTTTAAAAATAAATGTGTTTTAATATCAATCCTGAAAACTGGGCATAAGTACACAAAAAGACAAGAACGTACAGTAAAAATATCAAATCTGAAAATTAATACTTGTATGTATTAAAGTGGTGATAACATTGAAACAAGTTCAGACAGAAGAAAATAAATGTTGTTTTACCTTCAAACTTTCAAAAATAAAATCGCTGAAAACTATCGAAGACTTTAACAGAGGAAAATAGCAGCAAAGGCCTGTTTTGAAAATCACGTGCTTTTGAATTCTAACGTGTGATTTTGTGGTGTTCTGAAAAGCGCATCGATTTTGTGCATATCGCAATTAAAAATCACACCGAAAATACACAAAAACAAAAAACTACAATATCACACGTGTGATTTAAAATCACGTGATTTGAATTAAAGTGGTCTTGCAAAAGCTTTGAGAATTTGCCGTGCAAAAATATTTCATCTAAAAAACCGCAATCAAAAATTTCACACTTTTTTCGCTAAAAACATCTTATTAAACAAAAAGATTAGCACTAACATTAACTACGCTGATTCTTAGAAAAGTTTAAAGATTACGCCACATTTACAGATTTCGCAAAAGCTTTAAAATTTCGCAACACTTTTACTGCAAACTTTCAAAACAACGCGTAGGGTGCCTTTTTCACTTTTTAATCCATAAACTAAACTTGCATATAAATGTATAATTCAGCAAACAAATGGAAGCTGCCTTCACAAAAACGTAACAAACGAAATCATCATGCAAAACTTAAAACAAGCATCTGGATTCACTTCCCATCATCATGATCATCATCCAAAGATCTTTTTCCATTTTTTTTCACAAGAGAAAGAAACCCGAAGCAAAATCGCAGTAGTGCTTTTTTTTGGTAGCGTAATGTCGTTTTCATTCATTCATGAATTCTAAACTAATTGACATCCGTTCGATCTGTGTCGTTGTGTATTGTTGCGATATCGAAATCTTTCAAATCGGTATTGAAGTGCAACAACAAGCACCTGGTTGCAGGTGGTAATTTTTTTTTATTTTTTATATTTCATATTTATGTTTCTTTTTATTTCATTTGTTGGTTCTTTGAATATAAAAAAAATATATTCGTGTTTGGTTTTATGAGTTTGGGGTAAGACTTTTTTGAATGTATTTTTGTTTTTTTTTTCTTTTTTATTCCCCCTCATTTGGATAATTGACAAATTGACCAGTCACGCTTTTTTCGGTGTTTATTCTGAGTATCGAAAAAGAAAAGGATCTTAACAAGGTATTATCCTAAAATAAGTGACAATTACAGATAAAATGTTATGGGATCTTTAAATCTTTTGTTTGTGTGCGTGTAAAATTGTCATGAAATTGGTGTTAAATTATTATTTGTAACAATCGTCTTTATAAATAAAGTTTAAATGAAAACAACGCAACTAATTGGATTATGAAAAAGGCAGTCTGTATTGATAAATAAGAATTTGGGATTTTAAGAGTTAAATACAATGTAAGGAATTATTAGAGTTTTGTTTAAAGCTCTGGCAGAGATTAACTATTAAAATTTATATGTTGAAGCTTTTAATATCTTACAAAAATTATGTAGGCTTATTGTATATAGATAAATCGTATGTACATAGTATGTAAATTTGCTCTGTGATTTGAATAATTTATAAATCTTTATTTTATTGTGGACAGTTTTTCGTACAAAAAAGCTGTATAAAATGCATTTGCGACAATTTTCCCAGTATAGAAATTTCATCCATCATACATTTTTTAATCCTGTTTATTTCGGAATGATTTTTACATTAAATTATTTCATGCTGTACATTTGTTTGAATATTTTGTGACAAATAGTGTTGGGCCATTTTGGCCGATGTTAACAAAATGCGTAGCTTTTTTGGTACAGACATTACGAAAAAGCCCTGACACGAGAATTTTATATGTATATGTATTTAATGTATTTATAAAAGATTAACCCCCTTATGCAGAAAAAGTGAATGGGTTTTATGCGCTGGTTAGCTAATGTGAACGTGTCACGGTGTTTTTAATTAAACTCATCCGAAACGGCTTAACATATATTTATGAAATGTTGTATGTGTATTTGTTAGGCATGAGAAAAAGTTGTAAAATATAATTCATATGGATAGAGGGCATAACATAGGGCAAAAGGGGTAAATGCTCCCCCTCCCTGTATCTTCTTAGCTAATCAACTAATCAAATAGTGTAACATCGACGTGAAATAGGGCTAGAGGGATAAAAGCTCCCCCTCTCAACCGGGTTTCTTAAAATTTGGCGTGCAGACACTTTAACATCTGAACGGAACTTTAAGATAGACATGTTTTGGAAATTTAAGCATTTATGGCGTAAAATAGAGCAAAACGGGTAAAAAGTCCCCGCTGATAGTTTTATGTCTTGATTGATCAATTTTAACATTTACGCCGTAAAATAAAACAAAAAGGGTAAAAGCACCCGCTACTATATCTTCTTAATTAATCAAACGATTCTTTTGAAAAGTTTATCAGCCTTTTCGTCGATTTCGAATGTTAACGTTCGCATAGAAAATTAAATTTAAAACAAAAACAAAGTCGACGAATTTTGGTATTTTTTTTTTTTTGGTATTCTACTTCGGCTATGCACCGGTTCAAGATTGGTTGTTAAAAAATTTATGAAAAACGGTATCGAAGCTACCATTTTAAATGGTAAACTTCGAGACGAAAATGTTTTGCTGCCACAAACTCCGATGATTCCACATACGTCCAATTGAATTCAAACGCGTTAAATTTCCTATTAGATTGGCATTTTCGATGACATCAATAATTCGCAAGGCTAAACGATGTCTGTTTGCGGCTTAGATTTGGGTGTGCCCCACACTGGCAATTATGCGTGACATGTTCTCGTGTCGGAAAGCCATCGAGCAAATTTATTTTGGCAAAAGACGGACTGACAAAAAATATCGTAAGCGCAATTGCTCTTCGTAATTAAAATTGATTATCCCTGTTTGATTTTCATACTTCAGGATACAAAATTCATCACTTTTTTATGTTTAACTTTTGCATATGAAACGAACAGAAATAAATTAATAAAAAGCTTTTGTTTTTTTTCAACGGCGCGCCGCGGCGATAATGTATTTATTCAAATGTAATTTGTTTACATATGATCAGTGTTGCCAGAAGTAGGGGAAATCCCTAAATGTAGGTATTTTTGATACTAAAATAAAAGCGTGGGGAAAATCGGACAGATTTTTTATAATCTCTAATATGTAGGGATTTTTCATCATATCGCATTATTTATAAAATAAATGCAGAAAAAACGTATTTTAAGTAATATGTTCTTGTCCAAAACGGTCGAACAATTTTCTTTTTTTTAAATTCGCTTAAAAATATATTTCCAGAGTTGTTTGTGGTTTAAAAAGTTGGCTACACAAATATGTATGTACATGTTTTCTCTAAGATATCTTAAAAACAAAGTGGTGGGGCTTCGTAGCAATTGTTTGCTGAAATGGACATCAATGCCTTAGTGACAAATAAAGAATTTGTTGTAGAAAAAATATGTGTCCTGCATTACTTAGGGTTAGCGAAAAAGGTAACGAATAGTTGATATCAATTGTTACAGCTTAAGTGGTATACATTACCACAGTGTACATACGCCATTGGTGTATAGAGTGAACATTTCTTTTCTCCTATTTTAATTCTAATAATGGGTCGGGATTTTTGTAGGGGATATTTTTTCAACGTGTAGGGAAAAATCGGATTTTTTTAGCTTGCGTAGGTATTTTTTCGAAAAAACCACTGGCAGCACTGCATATGATTACCTTTTTAAAAAAAACATTTTTCAAAAATATGATAGATGGCAATATTTTTGCTCTCTAGTCAACAACATTAGCTTAAAACAAAGTTTTTTGCTAAACTTAATATTTAAGAAAATAGTCTAAAAAAACCTGTTTAAAAAAAATAAAAAAAGTTTTAAATATAAAAAAAAAATTGAAAAAAATTTTTAGAAAAACAAAAAAAATTTTTCGAAAAATTAAAGAAAAAGCTATCAACATAATTTATTTGGTAAACATTTTGCAAACACCAATCGTTGTTAAGTTACATGGATGAGAAAGATCACTGTCAAATTTTGACGCCCTCTAACTCAGAAACTTTTTGACCGATCTTGTTGAAAATTTCATCCAAATCGGAAGACATTGATTTCAAAAGTTGGGTCACTTAATATGAAATTCCTAAAATATACAAACAATTCAATAGAAAAATAATACTGGGGCATTTTGACAAATCAGCTTATGCCAAATTGAAAAAGTTAAAAAATATGTTGTTAATCATACGAATTTTCATTAAAAAAAATTTTCTTTCATTTTTTAAAGTTGGCTTAAGATGTTTTGTCAAAATGCCACAGAATTGTACATTAATTTCGAAATATCCATTGATTAGTTTTGAAAATAATAAGCAATAATTCCTGTTTGAGTAATTTTGACCCATGATTACAGGATAAGGGTTAAACCGTTGTTTATTTTACTATGTATTTTTAAAGTGTAGGTCAATGATTGTGCGCATGCGTCTTAAGCGTGCCTAAATACAAACCTCATAATAGATCCATTTTAGACCCCCAATTGTCATTCCTTACAACAAATGTTTTCTTTCGTATCAATTAAAGATAAATGAAGTGCTTAGAATATTTATGAAATATAGAATTTGTTATAAAGCTAACTAAATACCTTAAATAGAGTTGGAAAAATTTATTTTATAATGTATTCCAATGCGAATTCAACTATAGGTGGTGTCGGAACTACAACAATCCAACAGAAACAACATAGCGTTGTTTGCATTGCATTGTTAGTGTTTACGGCTCGAAATGTCAACCATTCGTACTGCCCGTCTATACCAGAGATAATTATTGCGACATACATTTATTGCAGTAAATGTCAAAATTATGTTATCTTAAATGTAGACAACAATTTTTTGTACATATTTATTGTTGGCAATTTATGATGCAATAATTGTTGGTCCATTTTCATAAAACGTAAAATTTGGCTGTCAATTCAACAAAAAGAAGCAAAACAGAAAAAAATAGAAGAAAATTGTATGAGAACGAAATTAAATTTGTGAAATTGTAGCAAATTGTTATTGTAGTAAAATAAATAAATTAAAGAATTTAATATACACTTAAATAAAATTAAAAAATTATTTTTATTAATATAATTGTTTTCTTGATTGATCTTTATAATTTAAATTTAATTAATTTGTTTAATTTTGAGGTCTTTTTTTATAAATGATAAAATAATTTCACTTTAACAAAAAAAATTAATAAAAGTAATATTTTTATTTGTATTGTCGTTATTTTGTTGAACTGTTCTGTTCCATGGTTTTTAATCCAAATTTTGATATTTTAATTAGGCTTAAGTTCATCAAATTTAATTTTCATTAAATTATTTTTATGAAGAAAGGAATTTTACAACATGAAATAAATTAAAATTTATTGATAATTTTTCATTCTAGACTGACCTGAGGCTCGAACCCAGGCGTTTTACGGACAGGTTACCCTGACATGTTTCGATTGCAACCACTCAATCTCTTCAGAGGGGTTTGCCGTTTAACACTCGAAGCCATCGAAGACTTCTTAAAGTCCAAAGTACATTTTTTTGTTTTTAAATTTTTTTGTCTTTCTTTTTTCTTGTTGACCTTTAATTTTTTTGTTCTTTAATAAATTAAACTTTAAAATAATACGGGTTTTCTTTTCACAATTAATTTGGTCATCAATATTCTCAAATATATCGACCGCTTATAATAAACAACAAGCTGATACAAAATTTCATTGTTTTAAAAATTAACTGTTTTAAAAAAATTCTCTATTTTGTACAAACAAACTTAATGTAAATCATAGTTTCTAAAAAATAAAAAATCATCATTTGAGAAAAAAATCTTTAAATGATATTTTTGTCAAAAAAATAATCATAATAATGATAAAATCAACATTCTGGCAACGCTGTTTATATTTAAACAAAAGAAAACAAAGCTTTGTCAAATTAAACTTTGTGTTTGTCTAAACACGAAACAAAGTTCAAAATTTCAAATTTTAAAAAAACTTTGTCAAATAAGCTTTGCCTGTCTAAAAGGGGACTAAAACTTAGAACTTTTGTTTACCACTAAACGTGCAAAAAAAGAGAAATTATTGATGGTGCAATATATAAAAAAATTTTGAGATTTTTTATTGAAACTTATGCAGCTAAAATTAAGTTCTTGATAGAAAGGATATATGGGAGATGCAACGAATTAAACCAAGTTTACAACAGAGCTATAACGCGTTAGTTAGGAAATACTTATTAATTTTTAGTGCATTTTTAAGTGCTGCTATAATTTGGTTCTTATTTAAAGGAAGGTAGGAATATACTTGCACCTGATGCAGCAAAATTATTACCAGCGCTAGAATGTAAAATTTAACAGACAGACACTTTTTTACAGTATAATATAACTGTAGCTAAAAATTGTTTTTTTTTTATTTCGGGATATATGGGAGGTAATATCCTTGCAGTACATGCAATTTCATTTTACTACAATAACTACTCAAGTTTTGCCGATTAACTAGGTCAGGTTAGGTAAGGTGAAGAAGGGTTATGTTCCCATGGGCAAAATTCCACTCGGAGGACAGTCCCCTCAACAGAAACAACCGCAATATTTCCCTGACAAACCCCAGCAAATCGACTGGATTACATCCAGCGATACACCCCAGTTCGTCGTGAAATCTATCCCCTAGCCATTTCTGTCTGAGCCCCTGCATCCTAGGACAGTGCCAGAGTACTTGCTCAATCGTCTCTACCTCCACAGAATCATCGCATAATCTGCAGAAGTCTGGTATTGTATTGTCCCATTTTCCCGTAAATGCCCTAACAGGACATTGACCCGTCAAGAACCCTATAAGTGTCCTAAGACTATTCCTATCCAATCGCAGTCGAACCTTATGGCCATGTTCTGTAATTCTCGCGCCGACAAACTTTTCTATTGAAATGTGTGAAATGAAACAAAAATGCCATATATTGAAACAAACAGCTGTTTTTCTCACTAAACTGCCCTACAAGAAACGAATAGGCGAGTAGTCACATTTTTCATTTTGGTGTTAAGAAAATGATACGAAAAAATGACCGAATGTGACCGAAAACTTGATTTCGGTCATTTCTTTCTATCATTTTCTTAACACCAAAATGAAAAATGTGACTACTCGCTCATTCATTTCTTGTAGGGTGTGTTTGTTACGTTTATAGCGAGTAGCAGCTGTTATATTTTTGTGAAAAAAGTTCCCGCTTTAATCTGTCAAATAAACTCACGAATAAAAATGGGTCGAGAAAAATTCTAACACAAAAAAATAATTAGAAATGCAAAATACAAAGAATAATAATAATATTTTGTTCTTGGCACAATTTTTTATTGTTTAATTATTTTGCTTTTAACATTTTTATAAAATAAACGAATGTTTTCAAAGCTCGTTTGCAAATAACAAACATTAAAGTCGCACTTTTCATTATTTGGTATAGCCGTCGGTTGTATTTTCGCCGCCGTCGTTGAAAAATTTTCAATTTTAGTAAATTTTGGTCGGCGTCAACGATACGTGTTACTGGCGTTCTCAAGGTCTGCAATGTCACATCGGCTTCGAGTGCAATGTTATGCCATTTATAACGTAACGACGTAATCTTTTTTGATAGTTTTCGACATGAATTACAGACACACTTTTTTCTCACTTTTCGAGAAACGATGGAATATTTTGTTTCACATCTTTTCGATGAGAGAAGTTCTCACTAAAGTTACAGAACATGGGTACTGGTTGTCCATGCGTCCAATCAGGACCATAGTGCCCTAGACACCCTGCAATCCGTTCTATCCCTCCAGGACCGATTAACGTCATCACGGAATCTTTCCCGTATCACCCCATAGGTAGGCTTTACTCCACTTTCCCGTAGCATTAAGTCTAGATTCGAACACTCTTTCGCGAGTTCGTCCGCCACCTTTGCCGATTTATTATATGAAGAAAAAGCAATGTGCCATGTCTCCCGGCTTCTGTTTTTCCTCCTTTTTTTGAAACCCCAATACGTTTAAATAAAAGAAAATAGCGTTACTTCCAATGATTCTGCAAGAATTACTTCAGCATTACTAATATGCTAATTCGTAACGCTCAACTTCCTTTCACTTTAATAAGACCCTTTACAGCTAAATAAAAGGAAAAATATTTGCTTTTGCAAGATCTTTTCGTATTTTGCACGGATCTTTACGATAAATGCCTCTAGTGCTTTGTCTCTTCCTTCCCAAACGTGCTTCGCGATTATTAAGCATTTTTTGCAAATTTGGATTTTGTCACTTTAAAAAAAAAATCCCTTTCATGGAGGGTTTGTTTGTTTAATTCCCTTAAAAATTGTAACGCTTATTTCACTCGACAAATTTGTTAAACACCTGTTCTTAAATTAAAGCTTATATAATTTAATATTATCGTTAAAATTCAATTTTTAATTAAGTCATTAAATAGTAAAACAAAAAAACACTATAATATAGAAACTACTGATTAAAACCAAACTAATATTTATTTAGTATAAAACAAATAAACCTCCTCCACAAGAAACACACAGGTACTCCATTTCTTACTGAGACTGTGGCCTACTTGGAACCCAAAATTATAACTAATTATGAGAATTTCCTTTAATAATAATGATCAAATAACACAAAAATAAACTTGTAGATGAAATAAAAAATAATAAACTAAAATGTATAGATATAAACACTAAAACGCCCTCTTAATAATTTCCTATAAAAACAAACAAAAACATCCTCCAAAAATAATAAAAAAAAAAAATACCATCAGAAAGAAATGAATTAAGCGATTTCCCATAAAGAAGCAAAAAAAGCTGCGACAGTGTTGTCAAATTAATCCCTCAACACATGAAATAAAATTGCCTCTCAAGCAGCATACACACTGAATAAAGAAGTAGTACGTACACACGTTGATCGGCCTTTTTCGATTACCACATATCGACAAATTGGATTTGTTAGCAGCGAATTATCCACTCACTCACTCAGTTGTACGAACTACAGAAAACAAATAAACGAATAAACGTTTAAACAAACGAACAAACAGTTATGAATGAAACAATAACAGGAAAACGAACCAACAACTTCTTCTGGAGCGGCTTATCCCTCTGAAAATCTTCAATAATTCACAGACAACTTGTAACATTCACAAACTACAAAAAAAAAATAACATAAAACAAAAAACCTACAAAACTTTAACACAATTTATTGATCGCGTTAAGTTTGGGTCATACGAGTGAGTAAAGGCCGCAATAATCGTCTATAAACAAATTTATTTATTGGTGGTGGAAACAAGTAAATATGCAAAAACAGTCTCTTAATTTGATTGTTTTACAAATGGACTAGTTCTGACACTTTAGTGCTTACAGCTCAAACGCAAGAAACCCAAGCGAAGTGTTGTGTTAATTATTCCGTTTTAAATTGCTTGAAAGCGCAGACTTTTTTATATCGTAAAGTTGCTTTAACTAATCAAAATGACAGAATAAGAAAACAAATAGGGTTGAAAACAGGTCTAACAAGCAAAATCGCACAAAATACGTGCTACAAAAGCAATGGTGGAATTCGAGAAGGGCTTTAAGCTGAAAAATATGTTCGGAATATAACAAAAGTGCTCAATACTGAACTATTTTCTTTTATTTAAAAGCATTTAAATTTAAACAAGAACGTTTGGTGACACAAGAAACAACAACAACAACACTACAAAAAGAAATATCTAGATTGTTTTCAGGTTAAAAAAATAAAAATAAGAATTAAGTTAAATCCATTCAATTTTCAAAGTAGAACGAGTTCGAAAACCAATTGGGCATTTTGCTGGTTTCATATAATTTAGAATTCTTCTGTAAACAAAGGGCGGAATCCAACAAAAGTGAAATAAACATGTGTAACGGGCGAGTAAAATAATAATATTCTCTCTGGCTCTATGAGGTAAGAATCAATCTAATCTCACTTTCGGATAATTTCAAGTACGAATCGAAATTAAACCATCTTGGAAATTTTTGAATCAAGCACAGTTTGAAAATAAATTTTATCCAACTTTTAATTAAGTCAATCCTGTTTTCGGATTATTTTATGTACATGATTTGGCTCGATTTAAGTACGGATGAATTATTTTTTTTCAGTATAATTGTGGGACTTAAGAGGTGTTTTGTATTTCAAGAGTTAAAATCCAGACAAGACTAACACATAATAACTCATCAGGTGGCAATTGTTTTGATTTCAGAACGAAATTAGTGAAAAATAAATTAAGAATATGCTACCAGACAGGAAGCTATAATGCTCTACGACATTGTAAAACTGATTGGAAAGCAGTCACTTCATCAGAACTTGCCTCTTCGAACTTTAATTTATGACCATTCCGTACAAGCTTACTAAAATTCACTTCGGTTCTAGTAACCAAAATTTGATTTTCTACTTTTTCCCCTCCCCAATATCACAAAAAACCAATCCACACTTAATCTTAGTTGTGTGTTTACGGCTGCCAAAACTCCTAAAAACAAAAAACAAAATCAACCTCCAAAATAATATCGACCTAAAACTTCAGCATTTAACTTAATTTGGCAAAAAGAAACACAATCACTACACACACTTGATCTGTAATTATTGACACAATACAAGATCGAGAGTCTACAGTTCGAAAAAAATGTGTGTGCAAAGTTTGGGTCAACATTAAATTAAAGAAGCCTTTAAATAAGATCTTTATTTGTTTTTTTTTTTCTTACCAGGATTATTTGTTTTAACTTGATTTTTTAGATGGGTTGTAGGTTATTGTTTAAAGCTGGTTTTTTTCTTCTTATTTTGGGATTTTTTTCGTCGATTCGCTGTCTATTGTAGTCAGTATAAATATTTGTTTTTTGGTTTAAATTGATCACGAAGCGCCAAATCGATCACCTTTACTAATAATAAAGTGGTAACAGCAATCAGAGAGCAAAAAAAAAACAATCAAACGACAACGTGTCGAAATTAATTTACAGTGAGAGAAATTTCAAGATAAAAAAATAAATATTACTAAAGAAAAAAACATTTTAGGTAAATTAAAAATAACTTATGTATAAAGAAGTCCCTCTCGGGTACAACTCGGGTTTAACTTTACAACTTCATATGATGAACTGATGATTTGATACAACTGTTTTACTTTTCTACACAGTAAAAAATGATGGTTTACTTTTAAAACCAATTGGTATTAGTTAAAAACTTTAATTCTTATTATAAAACCATTTGGTTTTAGCTTTAAACCATTTCAGTATTAAATTCTAATTTAAAACTAAAAGGTTTTAATTTAATGACAAATAAATTTAACTTAAAACCGTAAAGTTTTATTTTAAAACCATGAAATACTCATGCATGTCGATCAAATCTTAAATGGTTTAAAAACAAAACCTTTTTAGCTTGAATTAATAATTTTTAGCTTAAATTTAAAACCAAAAAAAGAATTAAACCTCGCTCTCTCACATATTAATCCCTTTTGGTTTTAAAATAAAACCAAAATATTATTAAATGGCTCTCGCTCTTACATATTTTTTCGGCAGCTCTTAACTTAAGAAATTTTGGTTTAAAATTAAAACCAGAAAGTTTTAAAGTGCGCTCACACTCTCTCAGCTGTGTCTGGCAAGACGGCAAATTTAGTAATTTTGGTTTTAAAACAAAACCAAAAAGTTTAAAAGTGCTATTAAACTGTAAAATCATAGAGAGCACATGGAAAATTTTCACAATGTTTCTCAAGGTAAAATACGACGCAAAAGTGCAATTTCTACAAATTTGTGAAGATATTAAAAGTGAAGAGATTGCGCCTGAAACAATTCTATTTGCAGGTACGTACGTTTACCTATCAAAAGTGATTGAATGCAAAATGTTTGCCAAAAAGCCATTTGTATTTTTCTTTGTAGTTCTTGAAAAACTAAAAATCAATACAGATTGCGAAATTTCTTTGCATGATCGCGACGGAGCCGAGATTTGTGTGGACCAATTGTTGAGAGTCATATTGCAGTTCATGCACTGCAATGCTTTTTTATAGAAATTCGAACTAACAATAATGACACTTCAACAAATGTGAAAGAATCGTCGAGTCACCTTATAAATCAGAAGGTAGGTATTTCATTATTTGCTATGCTTGCATTAAAAATGTCCTTCTTTACAAGGAACTTGAAACCTATTTAAAAAGCGGAGACATTTCAAATATTTTGAAGGAGTACGAAAGCAACAAGACTTTAACCGACAACTCTCGTCGCTCTTTGGTGCGCGAATCCGTAAATTTTTTGCGAAAAAATTGTGGAAACCTTCCAAAGCGTGAGGAAAAAATTGCTTTGGCAAAATCAATTATACAGCTTTTTCCGTCCTACAAGGTAGCAAATAGCAAATTTGAAGGAATTGTGAGTATGCTCTTTTGATTTGTTAATTTTTTTGTGCCTTATGTTAACAATACGATTTTAGGATCTTTTTTACAACCCGGAATATAACACAGGTTATTTGGCTGCAAAATTGAAAAACTTAAAGCACAAGCTCACAAAATTCTCTGACGTAAGCAACAAAAAACTGAAATTGTCACCAGTTAGAGAGGAAGGCAAGGAAGAAGAACTTTCACAGGATGATCTGACATTTTTTAAAAATTGCGTTGTTGCAGATAATTTGCAGGTTGTAAAGGAAAAGCTGCGTGAAACAGTTAAGGCCAGGATACAGTTTTGCGCAACAGAACCTAACGTTTTAGAACGCTTTCCTATATTTTTGTACGATTCGTCGCTGGTAATATGTTCAATTATGTTTTTTTAAACAAATTCTTAAGATTGCAGTTCTTATAGATTGCATTTGACTTCGCTCTTCGTTACGGAGAAGTGGCATCCAAGAGTACAAAAGGAATTAAAAGTGTATGTGAGATCAACAAATTGTCACATTACAAAATGTTTGAAAGCCTTAATGTTGACGCAATGCATGATATATTGGAAGGCGCTGTTCCTTTTATTTTAAAACTTTTTTTTCAGAAACTTCTAGAATTCAAACATCTGACTTTAAACGAAGTTAATGACAAAATAAAAAGTTTTAATTATGGATTTTTACAAAACACTTGCATTCCTCCAAAAATCACGCTGGACAAAAAATGCCGGACCTCTATTGGCTTGTCTGCTTCGCAGAATTTGTGTTTAATTTTGCATTTTCCTTTAATTTTTTTTGACTTTTATGACAAAATGCCACATTTCTGGGAAGGTATTACTTCTCTGCTTCGGGTTTTAAGAACAGTCCTTTCTACCGTCGTTAAGCAAGAACATATCGACTCACTTCGAAGCGATATAGAACTACATTTGAAATGTATTGTCGAAGTTTACCAAAAAACCCTGCTCCCCAAACATCATTTTTTGACACATTACGCGACAGTGTTGTTTAAAAGAATAGGTCCACTGATTCATACATGGGCTATGAGGTACGAAGCAAAGCATCGTGAATTCATTAGGGATGTGCCAATTATCAACAATTACAAAAACATATGCAAGACCCTTGCTATAAGATATCAAAAAAGAATGAGTGTTGCTTGGGAGAATATGACATTTAAAAATGAATTTATTTTTCACAAAATGTACACTCTCCTTTTTGAAGATTTAGATGTAAGCGCTCAAAACTATTTTTTGCAAAAGTTTAGTTGCAACGAAATTACTAAAATTTTGATAACAAATAAATTTGAATGTAAATTTGGTTATATGTACAAAATAGAATTTATAATATATTTAAGAAAAGAAGTCGAATACCTAACGTTTGGCAAAATCGTGGATATTTATTTAATAAATAACGACGTTTATTTACGTTTAGAAACATTTGTAAGCAAACACTTCGACTTGGTCGCACATTGTTACGAAATTTCACCAAGAAATGCTTTTGAAATAGTTCTTTACTTTACTTTACTGATTTGCAGAACATAAGACCTTACGAATTTAATGTTATTAAAAATAAAATGCTGTTATTAGTTCCCAAACTATTAATTGAATAAAAATTTACTAAATATTTTGATAAAACTTGAAAAACTGTTTTTTTTTTATTTGGGCTTAGGTTTGGAACTATAATACGGATAATTTTAATCCAGTTTTGGATTTAAATTTAATCCAATTTTGGTATAAATTTGAATCTAATTTTTGACTAAAATTTAATACTAAAATGAGATCAATTTGAAACCTCTTGGATTCAATTTTAAACTATTTTGGTTTTAGTTTTAATCCGGTAAAGTTTACTTTTAAAACTAAAATGAGATCAATTTAAAACCTCTTGGATTCAATTTTAAACTATTTTGGTTTTAGTTTTAATCCGGAAAAGTTTACTTTTAAAACCAAAAATGGTTTTGATTTTACTCCAATTTTGGTTTTAATTCAATGACAAGATTATTTCATCTCCCGAATTTTCTCTCTCTCATTTTTTTATTTTTTTAATCCAAAATGGTTTTAATTTAAAACCATATCTGATTGTTCTATATAAAAACCAAAATGGTTTTAATTTCAAACTAAATTTTTTACTGTGTACTCTAAAAGTTGTGTAAAAATTGTTAAGTGCAGTCTGCTTATATCTGCACCACAATAGCGCGTTTGTGTCAGTGTGTGTAACTTATAAAGATATAGGTTCCAGACCAGCAACTCAGAATCGCATTCTAAATCAATCTAACGATGTCAATACGTCCGTCCTGCTGGCTGGTTGTCTGCCCATGTTACCATGTGCGGGCCAGAGCATGGACTTATTATACGGTGCGATCGTGTCTGGTCGCACGGTGTAGGAATAATCTGAGAGAGCTTATAGGGGTATTAATAGTTAGGCTCTGTTGGGTACCCGGACAATGCAAGGTGCATGGCAATGAGGTGACGGACGAGCTCGCAAGGGTTCAAATCTTGACTAAGTGGTAAGGGAAAGGGGTGTAAAACGCCCCTTATGTCTCTACTATGAGGTAATACGGAATATATTCCGCGATACCATTAACCGGTCCTGGAGGGATAGAAGGGATTGCAGGAGTCTAGGGCATTATGGCCCGTATTGGCCACAGAGGCAACCAGGGTTCTATTAGGATTGGATATGAGTGGTACCAGAACTCTTATAGGGATCTTGACGGGTCATTATTCTGTTAAGGTTTTTACGAGTAAATAAGACAATGCCTTCTACAGATTATGCGAAGAAGCTAAGGTGCTAAAGACGATTGAGCATGTACTGTACTATTGTCCTAGGATGCAGGGTCTCAGGCAGAAATGGCTAGGAGAAAGATTCCACGACGAACTGGGGTGTAATGCTGGATGAAATCCAGTCGATCTACTGGCGTTGGTAGGGGTAGTTATGTTCTTTTTTTTTTGTTTGTCTACTACGCTGATAGAAAAATGCATCTTCATATTGATGATACCCTAACATCAGAATTGTGACATCAATGTTACTACAAATGGCATCAATGATGCAAAAAGTAACATCAATCCAATGACTAAAGTTTTCGTAAATTTTTTTCCTTTTTTACGTGTCATCTATTTTATGACTATAGTGACATCAATTCGATGCAACATCTTGTATATTATTTACATTATTTTCATGATTACAATGTATTATAAGAAGCAAAAATTCCTATATTCTATTTTTTTAAATTATTTAGTTAAATACATCAAATTTTTAAAGTAGAATGATTACGAAAACCATATGGGGCATGGTGCTGGTGTCTTATTATTGAGAGTTCTGCTGTTAGCAAAGGTCGTAATTCAACAAACTTGAAACGAACATCTGTAACGGGTAAGTAAATAATAATATTCTCACACTTTGATTTAAGACAATTCCAATAACTTTGACTTAATGACAAACTGTCATTAAATTGATGCTAACATGTCCTTTCTCCGATGTAACTGCGTCATTGCACTGAGGACATGTTCGTCATTTCTGTAATGTCAATGTGTCATCCCATTGATGACAAACTTTCATTTTGACCCTAATGACACTTTGGCCAAGTGATGTTAAGGATGACATCACAATGATGAAACGTGTCATGGGGTCAAAAACGAAGACACTTGTTATAGTACTTATGTCAAAATACATCAGCGTTATGACGCCTTTTCTATCAGTGTAGCTATTTTAAATCTATCTGTCAATTCTTTTCTTCTACACTTCTCCTTCACACAGAAAAAATACCAAATAAATAACATGGCGAAATGTTGATTGAGAATCATAGTAAATTTCTGCAAAAGTATGCCCTTTATTTAAATTTATCATTATTTCATATTAATTTTTAAATGAAAAATATTAAAATAACCTTAAATCACGTTTATTTAGTATTATTCACTGTTAAAATAACATTTTTCAATATTGAATCCATAAAAACCTGTTTTATTTTTAAATCAAAAATTTGTCTTGTTAAATTAACATGCATACATACTTAAGTATGTAAATTTGTTTATTTTCATTTTTAAAATATGTTAAAAAAAGAAGACAATTCCCGTTTTCTTTTATTTAAAATTTTTTAGTTAAATAGTACATCAAGTTTTCAAAATAGAATGATGACG
Organism: Pollenia labialis; assembly: GCA_949318255.1. Lineage (NCBI taxonomy): Eukaryota > Metazoa > Arthropoda > Insecta > Diptera > Polleniidae > Pollenia > Pollenia labialis. The sequence continues at coordinate 123,431,909 of OX439139.1, read as the reverse complement.
AAAACCATAACGGACCATTCTGCTGATGCTTCTGGTAACAAAGGAGAATACAAAATAAGTGAAACATGTGTTACAGGGATAAGTGTTTTGAATGACATGAAATTCATATTGTTTCAACTTGAAATAACATGATTCGGATTGTTATTTCAATATAAATGACATTTTGCTCTTACTTTACTGCAATGTTAAATTAACATGAATTATAGTTATTTTAGAAGAAAAAAATTTTGTTCGCAAGTAAAATCATGTTTAATTAACATGAAGTAACAATGAAGCAAAATCACTACCGAAAACGGTAAAATCAACCTTCTTTTCGACAATTTAACATTGATTTTTTTCTGTGGTTTCTTTCTCTATTTTGAAGGGATTCACAATGAACCGCAATCTCGAAAATTCACATGGCATACTTCTTTCCGGAATAGAGTCTTTGGGCTTATAACATTTTTTAGTATCTTGGTGGTCCAATAATATTTTATTGCAAAATTGCCTAATTTTTTAGACTCTAGCTTAAAATGCCATAATATACAATTTGGCGACGATTACTTTTCTAGTAGCTACTTTGTCAGGACAAAAATTTGTACTTCACCTTTGAATTCGCCTGATGAACAAGCATTTGATAAGAGTATTTGGCCCTTTACTTGTTTTATATCGAACATTGCGGTTGATAAAATGATTAAATTCTATTTATGCAAATTTTTAGTACCCCAATCCTTCCCTCTAAAAAAATGTAGGTACCTACGTTTTCAAAACTTTTCATTTCATTAATTAATTTTAAACGTTTACTTACGACGATTATGGGAGAATATTTATTTTGTGAAATATTTTTATTCATCATTTTCTTTAAATTTCAAATTCAATTCAAATTTTTACTCACCAATCATTTCAATGCAATCAAAGTCGAATTCATATCAGTCGTGACTTACCTAAAAAATAAAAGTGAAACATAAATTAATATTTCGATATATTGGAATAATTTGTAATAAATAATTAAGTTGTAAAAACATTGAGGGGATTCACAAGTTAGTCATAAAATCGTATGTCTACAAATAATAACACGATAAAATATGACTTGTGTGAGCAAATGCTCTTAGTTCAGTATGCCGTTTTAAATTTGAGTCAGCTAATAAAAAAAATAATTATAAATATTTGAAAGAAAAAGCGAAAAAACTAAATTAACAGCCGGTTTGTGCGAAAATTACATATTGAACGTTGTAAGGGCAGACTTAATTAAGTCTATAAATCTGCCATCATATCAAAGTAGACTTAGTCTAATTAAACTACCAACTTTAAAAAGCCGAAGAATTATGCGAAATGTATCCTTTATGTTAAATATAATTAATGGCGATATTTCATCTGAGTTTCTTTTGGAAAATATTACTTTCAATGTCCCTCAAAGACCTACTCGTTGCTTTTGCCCCATAGCATTACCATTTGTTCGCAGCAATTACGCAAATGCTGATCCATGGCGGAGAGTTGGAAAAGATTTTAATGACTTGTATAAATTAATTGATTTCTCACTAACCACTACAATTGTAAAACGGAACACAAAAATTTATTTAAACACTTAAAACAAAAAAACTGTATATTTTTTATTATTCTACATATGTAAATTTTTTTTATGTCACATTGTATAGTCTGTAAGGATGTAATCCACAGACTTAATAAATAAATAAAATTAAAAAATGTCCTCAATAATTTACTGATGTGTAGTTTTGACGAAGCAATAAACACAGCATAAGAAATCTTATTATTTTGTTTAAAACACAAAAACAATTTTTTTAACTATTGAAAAATATAAGTATAATCAGCCTTATTCCAGTTGTCGTTGTCGTAATCGATCAAGTCGTTTTTTGTCAGAGATTAAAGTAACACACAACCAGTGTTCTTTAATCTCTTACAAAAAACGACTTGATCGATTACGACAACGACAACCGGAATAAGGCTGATTATGACAATATGATCATACTTTATGAATCCCCCAATTATATTAAAAAGTTTTTACCAAATTTCAACATAAACTCAGAAGAATATCTGCGGCATCGATTAAAAGGTGCGATCAATAGCGATTACGATCGACTTACAACCTCTTGTTAGAGAGATATGACGCATTTGCACTACCAAGAAAAAGATTTCTATTAGAACAACAGACAAAAATTTATAGACTTTAATAGAGTTCATGATGATTAATTTGGTATCCAAATTCGGCCTCTTGGTTTTTCGGTTTTTTTAGTTTTTCAATAAGCTAAAGCGTTTTTGAGTTACGCGAACATATTTTGTGCAACCTCCTCCATTTTCGAAATAACGGTATATCTCAAAAACAAGAGCTAACCTAAAAAAACGGTTAGCACCATTGGCTTCAGCGTACCCGAATTATGTTAAAACGCCATGTGCCCGCCTTTTCAACAAGCACAGTGTAAACAATATTTTTTGTTTTAATTTATTTATTTTTTTTTTAACTTTTGTATTTTGTTTTTTGGAACATATTCCCAAAATATTCGCTAAAAATTGACTAACACGAATACGAATGTAATGAAATTGGCGAATGTTTGCCGATATGAATAAGAATATTCGTAACATTCCTATTTCACACTAGACTATCGGGGCCTACTTCTTTTAATAGAAAGACAGAAGTGATTAAATGTTTTGTTTAAAAATATATATTTGAACTAACTTTCTTAGAATAAAAAAAAAAGACTTAAGTTTACTTATAAAACTAATCATGTCTTCCGGTTGAGTTACACTTAAAAAATTATATAATTTTTTTTACAAAAAATAAACTTAATAATACTGAAATTTAACAAACGATTAACATTAATTATCTTTGTTTTTAATAAGTAATTTTATATAATACAGCAACAGTTTTTAAAAGGTTTATTTTTGAGGCAGGAATTGGTTTAAGGTACAAACTTTGGCACGAGCTCAACTCGGCATTTAAAAGCCAATTTATTAGGTGTGCATGATCTAGGATGAGTTAGATAAAAACATTTAACGCAGTAAATCACCCAAGGCCGCAATATAAGTTTGAGCCATTTGTAGAGTTTCATGTTTGGACAATTGACGATCGTTGCCCAGACAGGGCAAATACTGGCGTAGGCGATCGAAAGCTTGATTAAGGTTTTGCATGCGACGACGTTCACGAGCGTTGGCGGCTAAGCGGCGTTTACGTTTAACAACGGGAGAAATTTGTTTGCCACGTCGTTTTTTGCCGTTTTGTGCGGATGGATCTGAATCGTTAAGAGAATCATCAGCTTCACCATCATTTAAATCAAAAGAGCCACTAGCATCGAAATCATCGTGAGAGGAACTGTTGCCATCATGACTGAAAAACATCATGTTGTCATCGGCATCAGCACTGTCATCGAATAGGCCGGTATTGTCGAAATCAACAAAATTATGGAAATCTTCGGTGTAGGGTGCTGGAGTGGGTGTTACGGGCAGCTGAACAGTTGGATTGTTTGAAGTAGGGTTTATTGCTTTTGGTTTACGATTATAAGAGCGTTTGGGTTTTGTAGCTGGTACAGTTTTGCAGGTACCTACATTTGAAGAACCCATGGGCACACAGCGAGTTTGCTCAGCAACCACTGGAGGTATTTGTTGGGGCTGCGGTTCGTTTAATTGTTGGTGGTGATTTGAAGAGTTGTATTGATTTAAGGCTGGTAATTGTTGCTGCTGCTGCTGTTGAAGATGACCTGCATACATGATATTTAAATCAATAAATTCCGGACTTTCCGAACGATGAGAGGCTGGCGAAGAAGTTAACCAACCATCCGAAGAAGCTTGTTCAAAGGTTAAAAATCCATTGCTATTCATGTAATTCGTTGAGGAATTAACAATTAAACCACATTGATAAGGCAGATTAAGATTTTGAGCTGGTACGTTAATAGCGGGGTTGTAGGCTGCCATTGGGTTGAAGTATTCCTCCCCAGAGTTGACTTTAAAGGCTTGTAAATCCTCGGAGGTTTTGTAATAATAACGATAAATTTCACTTGACGACATTTTGTTGGTATTTAATTAAAACAAATGCAAATAATTAAAAAAAATACTCTTTAAAACGTTGTAATTCCTTGCAACTCAAATGAGTTTCTGCTTTAACCATCGTCCTGTTGCCACTATTTATACCTCTGCCAGTGCTGTGGTAACTTAATGAAATCTACCACAGCAGGTATACAAATACAGGTAAACATTTTTTTCCCAGACGAACATGCCACATTACTATTGCTTTCCTTTGCATTCTTTTGGCTATAACTTATAGCCTATAAGTACAAATAAACACACACACACACAATTACTCTCTTGCACATTCATTCAAACTCTTGTGGATTTAAAAGGGCTGTTTGCAAGCACTCTTGTCTGGTTTCGCAGTCTCCTTTGTTAAAGGTTTTTGTATTTTTCTTGGTTTCTCAGCGCCTTTTAATGTGTTGGAATTTAAGGCTTATATTCTCATAACCAGACCAGCCAGCACGTGCTCTTTGAGCCGTCTGTTTTCTTTTTTGTTGTTGCTGGATTAAAGTTTTTGATTTATACAGCCGCATTCAAAGTTGGTTTTATTTTTATTTTTGGTTCGTATAGCCAATGAGCTGGTCCCTAAATGAGTGTGGTGGGAATCATTAACCCTTTCACGCACAAAACTGCTACGTAAAACTTTTTAAGAATCTAAATATATTATATAGTGTATTGAGATCTATTTTAAGCATATATATAAATAAAAAATTCAAAATTTTATCGGATTACAAGATATGGCTTGGGACAAATATGTCCCAATGTGCGATAAGGTACGACATTGTTTGCACTGAAGAGTAATTTTAAGTATTAAAAACAATTAGAGTTTTTGGTATAAAAATAATTTTTTATAAGTTATTTTATTAATGAAATTCTTCAAAACAGTTTCTGTTAGCTGTAAAACATAAGTGAACATTACAGATTGCACATATATTATTGGTTCGATTCTCTATTCCACTCTTAGCACATTGAACACATCGTTTACGTGATGGCGACTTTTTCATTATGTGAGATGGTATTGACCGCTTGAGTCCTATATTTTGAATCCGTTTTTTTGTCATGGACGTTGAGGGCAGGGAGTGTTTCCTAATAGAAAAATTGCCAATCATGGCCCTGGCAACAACCTGCCTGAATTCAAGAGATGTAAGCAATTTACCTTCAATACGTTTTTCAGAATACAGTTTTTCATATATAATGCATGCATTGTTCATTCCAATGTCTAATAAATCGAAAAAAAGACGCAAATAGTATTTGATTTTTGATTTTCTGTCCACTTCGTATGTGACTTTCTTCTGGTCCATCAGATCTACACCACCCATGTTTTTATTGTACTTTTGTACTATTTCGGGACATGTTATCTCTAGACATTGCGCTGATCCTACTTGTCTGGTATTATTATTTTCTCAATCAATGAGTTCATATTTGTAACGGCCTCAAAAATATCAATAGGTCTTAAATTTACAGAATCTTGAAGAACATTGATCCTACCAAGCTCGTAATCGGTACCACAAAAAGTATAAGGGCAATATGTGTTCTTTTTCCAATTAAATTTAGGAACCTGATTATCTAATGATGGATCAGTTGATATAGATGAAGAGGTGCATGTTGCTTGAATAGATGCAGTTTTATCAACTAGTACAGAAACTCCTGAAGATGCATGACATTCTACTACGGCACTTCCGAGAGTCCAGCTTGAATGTCGTCATGCAAAAATGATTGATCTTCCTCGTCCAAAATAAGGCCATCTTCAGTGTCACTATTATCAGCCAACAAATACTCCTCTATTTCACTGTTAGTCAAGTGGAATATTCTTTCACTTTTATGAGCCTAGAATAATATAAGGAATAAGGTATCTAAATTGTAAAAAATGTTTTTTGAATCTTCAGTAATTGCGGCCTTTTATGCATATTGGGACACCGGTGTCCCTTGACAAAAATTTATTTGCTTAGTTACTTCAAAATCACTTTTTATGAAGAAAAACACTAAAAGTAGAACCAATACTTACCATTCTAACAATATGTATCAAAATCCGGTTTGAAAAATACAAAATCGTATCGAAAAATAGTCTCGAAAAAAATTTAAGAAAACTTTGAACTTTACCAAAAACAAAATAACGATAATAGTTTTAGCTTTCTAGCTAAGTGCTACCAACCTTTGAATAAAATAAAACCTTGTTTACATGTGAGCGATTGCTGTTTCCAGAGATGTGTAATTGTTTTTAATATGAAAAAAATAGATTGATTAAATTTAGGGACACCGGTGTCCCATATGCGTCAAAGGGTTAAAAGCAGTTCTGATTGGTTACTTCTTGCTGGAAAAGAAAAGTTTTTATGGAACTTTTTTGCAATTACAAACTTACAAACACTTGCAAATTATCGTAAGTTTTACTTAAAATCTTAAGATTTCAAAATGTTTATAGGTCTTCATTACAAACTGTTGTGATTTTTTTTTAATGCTTTAAAAAAGGATTTTGAAGGAATTTTATTTAAATGCAAGATCACTCGACTGTAACACGGGGACATTTGATACCTGCAAGTACTTTTGTTTATAATATTTTGATTTATACCGAAATATTTTCTTAATTCTTCATAAATTTTTAAATTATTAAAACATATGTATGTTTCTTTTTTTAAGTTATTAAGAAAAATTCCCAGGACAATTTAAGTTGGTATTTGGTATTGGTACATTTTTGTGATGAAACTTGAACTGTTGCAACAGAAATTAAAATTTTGTTCCCACATCAATTAAGATGGACTTTCTGACAAAAAGTTTTGGAGAGTTCAAAGAAACCATGAGAAAACGATTTATTTTAATCAATTTGATTAAAATAAGGATTATGTAACTAAGAGCCTAATAAGGTTGATTAAACAGTTCTTTATAATGCATAATTTTATTTTGGCACTAAAACCGGAATTTTTGTTAATTAAAGAATTCAGATGGATGGATATTAACATTAAAGTGTGAAAATCGTTGTATATTTTCAAAAATGTCTTTTAAGCAGTGTTATAGCCAGCGATGCCAGAAGTGCAGATTTATCTGCATTTTGAAGATTTTTTCCCCAAAATTGTCAAAATGCAGATTTGCAGATTTTTTGTTTAACATTGAAGATTTTTTAGCTCGGTGGAAACTTATTTACATTGTCATGATTGTACTATTTCCACTTCTTGCATTGATAAATAAATATAGTATATCAACCATTCATGGAAGAACCGTGTGGAAATAGATTCATTAGTAGAAAAATTATTCACAAAAGATAACTTAAAAATTAAAAATTCGCATTGTCTTGACACATTAATATCGCGGAACTTATGTCATCCCGCAGTTAACTTTTAATTTGTTGTTTAAATTAACAAAGATGTTACTTATCCTTACTCAGCCTGAGTAATTAAATTTGGATAGATATTTTTAATGTAATAATATTCATAAATTATTAGCCATGTTCATAAAATCGAACAAATTTTTATAACTTTTCTGTGTTGAAAGTTCAAAAAAAATATTACCTTTTTTATACCTCATACTTCGAGGACCACTCATATTTACCAGAATCACATTTTAAACTACCATAGATTTTAAATTTGGGAACATATTTTGAAATTAATTGTAATATCTTTTTCTAAATAAACTACATACAAAATGCAATAATTGTGTTTTGAAGGTTTTTTGAAGATTTTTCAAACTTTGACGCAGATTTTGCAGATTTTTTGATAAAAAATTATTGTTTTTTGGTGATTTTTCCTCTAAAAGTTCTGGCAACACTGGTTATAGCTTGTTGGAGTTGAGAGAATATACTTATCTTAAATTAGCTGGCTCCGGAGATAAGAACCGGTCTGAAAGTGATTCAAACGTTTCAAAAAATGGCTTTAATTTAATTTAACTTCTGAAATGTTTCTTCTAAGTTACTCATTATAGACATAAACTATGTTCACACCCAGTGCTGCCATAACCTGCCATAACATTTTTACAACTAAAATTTTTGAAAAAGTAACCAAATGTAAAAAAATATAACCAAATTTAAAATGCCTTTTATTAATTGAGAAAATCATTAAAATTTATTTCAAGTTACTTTTTATTTGAGGTTATTTGCACTTTATAGTAGAATAATAATTATTAATCAAGAAAACAAAACAAGAAAAGTAATTCTTTTACATAATAAAAAAAAAAAAAATGAGAAACTTAATTAAAAGTTTTTAAGACTTTTTTCGTAAAAAAAAATTATTTTACAAGAGTTAAACCTGTAAAATTTCCATTCAAAATTCAGTATATTGAAAGTTAATAAATTGAAAATTTTTTTAATATGCCAGTTATTAATAACAAAAATGAAAAATTGGTTTCCGCTTTTTAGCTGTTATTGGCAGGACTGTCAAATGTGGCGATTTCTTAATCCTTTGGTCGCAATTAACGTTTGACGATATGAGAAATGCATTTTATGTTAATATTTTCTAATTTACTTACATATGTATATTATAAAAACTTTTTCTCTTGCTTGTAAATTTTATTTCAAATTTAGAATTCTTCTATTGAAAATAACTGTTTCAAAATTGTTCTATTTGAAATGTTTGGCGAATCATTGTAAAATATTATGACGAATTTAAACCAATTCACCTTTCGTAACGTACATTCAATGGGGAAAAAGTAAATGTCTGATAGTCAAAAGTTTTTTTTTACCAAATAATTATCTTAAAAAACATTAAATAAATATACATACCGATAAGTTATAAACAGTAAAATTTTAAATTTCTTAAACTTACGGCCATTTCTTACAGAAAGTTCCATAAATTTTAAAATTATATATAATAAATCAATGTATCTTTAAAATTCCTATGTGTGTTTTCAAATATGTATTTTAATATACTTCTGGAAATACCTTAAGCCTATAGTACACGGAATGTAAAAAGCTAAATGCGCATGTTGTTCTGACGTAATTTTGTCGTCATCACGCAACACGAACTTGCTATTGTGGCATTGTAGTGTCGTCAAAATTACGTCAGAACCACTGGCGAATTTGGCTTTTTACATTCCGTGTCCTATAGGCTTTAAACTTCGAATATTAAACTCATTTTCAAGTTTTTTAAAAAAACTAAAACGACTTTTGTTTAATTTTTCAGTTAATTTCTGAAATTGATTCCGGATGATTTTATGCACTTCCTAATTTATGTTCTTCTTTTCTTGAATACTCTTAAAATCAAGAAAAACTACGCTCATTTAAAAAAAAATATTAAAAATTTCCATCGCTAAACCTTCATATGTTTTCGAACATTTCTGTTTTTAATATAAAAATCACAAATGGCAATATTTTTCTTAGCAAAAATTAAAAAAAATTTTTTGAAAGCGATTTTTTGATTTCGAAACTTATAAAAACTTCCGTTTATTGGTTACAAATAATGGAAAAATCATAGTGCACGTAAAAAATCATTTGAGCTCGTAAATAATTGTATCAAGAAAAACATATTAGTACGTATTTTAGAAAAAAGTAACCAAAATGAAAAAAATATTCACATCTTCACATTGAAATATAACTAATTTTGGTTAGAAATAACCAAAAACGGCAGCTCTGTTCACTCCTAATTAGAGTTTTTTCCCGCACTTTTTGAATTCCCAAAAAAAGCGAGAAATAAAAATCAGATTCCCGGGATTCCCGTCCAAAATTGTTTTTTTTTTTTTTTACTTTACTTTCTAGATAGTATAATTAAAAGACCAAGATCAAGTATTTATTATATAACAAGGGAATAGAATTTCTGTCATTTTATGTGAATCCTTTTAATATTAATTTAAGATCCAATAAAGTTTATATCTTTGACGTTAGGCAAAAAGGTCTTAAATCAAAAACTGTAATTTTTCGATATGTTAAATTGAAGATAATTTGTTTGGTGCATTTCATATACTTTTTTCGTTAAGAGCAGGTGCCAAATTACGGCAATCGATATCGATCGAAATTACAATACAATATAAATCGATATCGCATGACGTAATTTGGCCCCAGATCATAAAGTTATTGACACCAAACAAATGAACAAAATATTGATTTAGAGGCAATTAAAAACTCAGATTTCTTTTTTTTTTAACTTAAGACTTTTTTGCGTAACAGCAAGGATATATTCTGTTTCTAAGTCGATTTGGCGATAATTTATAGTACTCCTAAGCAGTTTGGGATTCAAATCCAGCATAATTGGTTCAGTAATAATTTACGCAAATGTTTATCAACCACCCTAAAAAAACTACTTCTAATTGGTGGCGGAATGCACCACCGATTGTCATTAAATTCAACAAATTCCTTTTATATGTCAGAAAAAAATTTGTGAAGATTGGTCCATTTTAAGACCACTCTCGGAAATCATATAAGTATGGCTAAAACCGTATTGTGGTGCAATTTAGCGTAACCTTTTTTCATAAGACTCGAAATCACACCACTAGATTTTGTAAAGATCGAGTGTTTATTTATCATACAGCCCATATAAAACACACTCTCGGAAAACACTTTAACTAATCTCGCGAAGCGCTATGCTTGTCTGCAGGAAAGAAAACTGGCTGGAATCGAACCCGCAACACTGGCAGTGATAGACAAGCTCACTATCAGCTAGCCCACCGGGCAAAACGCAACAATTTCACATACATCAACATCATTTTTTTTTTGTTTATTTATCCAAAAATTGGAATTGTTCCGTTTTGTTATGGAGCTTCTCAAATGCTGTTTTTGATAATTCCTCTTTTTACAGTCCTCTTTTACACATCAACAAAAGTTTCAGGATAAAGACGGAAATTAACCTTAAATCGTGTTGGGTCTTTAATTTAAAGCTTAATAAATAATTTTCTATAACAAAAACAAAAAAAAGTAAAAATAATAGTTTTACAATGATTAAAGTGCGATAGTAAATTAAAAAAAAAACACTGTAATTACGGTTTACAAGTTAAAATAATAATTGTTGCAATAACAAAACCGCAACGATTACAACGTCGTCCTTAAAAACCTTAAGCTACCTAAACAAAAAAAAGGAGGAAATAACAACAAAATTTGTAAAAATCTACATGAACGAATTGTGAATACCGCAAAATTAATAACAAAATTAAACAAATATCTTCGAGACAAATCTTAAAAAAACTCACATAATTGGCAAAATACCAGTACAAAACACAAGAACTCGCAAGTGAGCAATGTTCGAACTAAATAAGCGTAACTAACAAACATAAAGTTTGTTTAACAACTCCTGAGTGAAAAAATCCAAAAAAGAAAACACAAACTCAGCAGGCCTCCTTTTAACTCATCAAATTTGTCAGCACTTCTCATCTTTTTCATCTTGTTAGTAATCTTACAACCGATCACTAGTTGATCTTTCCGGTTTCTTCTTATCATAATCGCATCATAAACAAAACGACATGCCAGAAACGAACATTTGGCAATAGCAAATAACAAGGACATTTTGGTCATTCTCAACTGGGCGAATGTTCGTCCAGAGACTGAAGTAGTTGTGATAACACTGTCCAGCTTTGTGATTAGTTATTTTGCCGCTTACTTGAAAAAAAAGTGTGGTTATTACTGTTTTAGAGATGAAAGAGATGATGCTGAGATTAGGAACACGATGAAATTATCATTCAGATCTTGTTAAAACATCATAAATTGGTTACTTTGCAATAATTTTTTAGAGATCAGGTATATTAAATGAGTACTTTTTAAAATGGTTTTACAATTTTGATTATAGGGTATATTTTGTAGAAAATGCTTTCATAATTTTGTTTTTATATAAAACTAGCATAACCCGGTGCGCTTCGCTCTTCCTATCGAAATAATATTAGTATACAAATGTTAATACTGATCTCGTTGTATTGATAGGGAAGAAATTTTTATCATATACAATTACAGATAAACTGTTAATTATACACTAGAGCCCCGACTTGCGTCGTCCCGATTTGCGTCGTTACGATTTGCGTCGCTTTATAAAAACTGAAAAAAATCGATTTGCGTTGTTTCAATTTCAAGTTGCGTCGGTCCGAAATGCGTCGTTTTGATTTCGATTTGCGTCGTTTTGTTTCTAATTTGCGTCGTTTTGATTTCGATTTGCGTCGCTAAAAACGTACATTACGCACATGCACTCATAGAAAAATGCATCTTCATATTGTGGATGGCCTAACATCAGAATTGTGACATCAATGTTATAACAAATGGCATCAAAGAGGCAAAACGTGACATCAATACAATGACGAACGTCATCATAAAATTATGCCATATTTTATGCGTCATCTTTGCTATGACTACAGTGACATCAATTCGATGCTACATTTTGTGTATTAACTTGTTGTACTATAATTTCAAGTTTTATATTTTGGAATAAAGCGTAACTAGCTCTACTTTTAGTTACAAAAGAGATAACATTTGAACAACATGGGACCATAATACTAGCTTATTTTCTTGCTGGCGTTACGTTACAAAAAGTAGGCCTTTCGCTGGAAATGCCCATATTTCATTTGTTTAAATTACACTGTGCAACAAAAAAAAAACAGCCTCAATACTTGCAACGCGAAATTAAACTAGACTATTGGTAGAGCAAATCTGCCAAAGGGTTTTAAAAAGTTAGCTTGGGTTCCCGAAATATAAGCCCCTAAAGTTTTTGAATTTTTTGAAAAGGCGTTTGGCATAAGTCAAAAAAATATACTTCATGTACTTTTGACCTAAAAGACTATTTCATATGCCTTCAGTAGAATTGTATCGAGATTCTTTTCATAGAATATATTAACCCTCTAACACTAATTTTAAGGGGTCATTTTGTCCTTTTTTTAACTTCCACACAAAATTAAAAAAATTCAAGGCCCGGAATTTTAATTAAAAATTAAATATGTACATCAAATTTTTAAAGTAGAATGATTACGAAAACCATATCGGGCATGCTACAGGCTTCTTATAATTGAAAGGTATTATGTAAACAAAGGGAGGAATACAACACAAGTGAAACAAACATGTGTAAAGGGTAAGTAAATCATAATAATCTCTCACTTTGACTTAATTCAATCCCAATGATAAACTGTCATTAAATTGAGCATAATGAGTACTTTCTTCGTTGTTACTGAGTCCTCGCACTGATGACATTTTTTATTTAGCTGATTCCGAAACGTCATTTCTGTGATGCCGATGTGATGACAATTTGGCCAAGTTATGTTAAGGCTGACATCACAATGACAAAAAGTGTCATGGGTTCAAAAACGAAGACACTTGTCATAGTACTGATGTCAAAATACATCAGAGTTATGACACCTTTTCTAACAGTTTGTGTCCGCTGATTTTGTTTACTTTTTCCTGTATTCAATAAAATATTGCACCTATTGCCCAACTTATTAAATAATGTGGAGAAAATCGACAATAACAACAGCAATAAAGTTCTCAATAATATTGCAATTGTATGGGTGGGTACCTTAACGGTTCCGTGGACAGCTTTTTGAAAACATTCTTTAAGATTTAAATGTCCTTGGACCAAAATGAAATATATAAGTGAAATCAGCACTACTACTTGGTCTTTTTTCTGAAACATTGGGTACTTAAAAGCACATTTTTATCATTTATTGTTTAAAAAAAGTACCAAATTTTTATTTTACTTTTCTTCGAGTCCCAAATACAAAAATTGTTACGGTCATTGCAGTAAAAACAATGGCCCTAAAATATAACAATGGAAATATCTTGTTTATGACTTTTTAGCCACAACTATAAGCATTAATGTGTAGGCAGAGTATATGTGTATTGGCAAATGTGCTCTTAAAAATTGTTACGGTACTACAAGTAAAAGACGCCCATTTACTTAACAATTTTAAATCAACAAGCGCCGGCTCTTCATGCTTGTCCAGTTTTAACAGACAACGTCATCATTTTATAAGACTCATAGTGGATGATTGGATGGAGAGTTAAAGCAGCCAACTAATTATTGCTCACCTAATAAGCGTGCCCACCAAAGAACGAATTTATGATTTTATTTCGTTCGATTAACTATATTTATTTCTATAAATGATTTTTAGTTTTTTGTTCTACTCTTTTTATGTCGAATTTTTTTTATAGCGGCACATCAGTTGAATAAAAGGAGGCTGGTCACTTTCTTGACTTGTTTATGAGTGCAATGGAATTGTAATTGTTTTGCGCGTGATTAAGCAAAATTTAGCGGTTATTTTGAAAGGAATTAAGTTACGTGGTGGTCTTTTTAGTTACCCTTGGTGCTAAGTTGAGATTAAAGAGCAGTAGCAATTAGGGGAACTAAAAAGTTTTACAACAGTCAATAGTTGCATCATTAGAAGATGATAAGAGAAAAATATAATTGTAGTTTATAACGATTTCCAGGATAAATTTTAACAGTTTTGGTTTGAAAATTGAAATAAAATCGCATAGGAATAACTTATCCCATCAACAATAAATTTCAGTTTCTCAATAATATGAAATGGGAATTTAGCACATTTGAAATAAATATTGTTAAAATCCATTTTATTTTGCAGTTTGCAAATGCTTTTTTAAACTTTCTAAAAAATACGTAAGCGAATAATTGAGCTCAATTATTCGCTTACGTATTGAAAACAAAAAGGTCGAAAAAACATACATAATAACTTTATAAAAAATTTTCAATTTAAATCAAAAACATGTTAGAGCCCAGAATGTACTAATAAAGTGACCTCACAAGCGCAGCTGTTTGCAGTGATTTTCTTCATGTGTGACGTTTGTCGTCATTTATTTTGTTTATTTACATTTTTTATAAAGTCATTTTGACATTTGCCGTCTCAATTCTAGCAACAAAATGCCTGTTGTTTTTTCTATTGTTTCATTGTTGTAGTACTCAGGTCACTTTGTTAATACATTTTGTTAGAGCCTTATAAAATATTTATTTTTATTCAAAATTTATTGAAAGAAAACACCACATTTACTCTTCGAAATATTAAACTTATCCTTATTACCTGGTTTCTAGAATTATTTGCATTTTCCTTTTGCCTGCAACGACCATTTTTATTTAAAAAATTCTTGGAATTTTTTTTTCAAAAACCACACAGAAACATTTCTCAACACTTGCCTCTTGCCTATAAATTTTATATCGAAACCTTTAGCCGATTTAAAAGGCGTTGATTTTCTAACCAACCTTAATGAGAATCGCATATTTGTATAATCCATTAGAACAATAGTTAAACATTAAACTAAATGTCAAAAAGTTAAATGAACAATAAAACAGCAATTGAAACAAGTAGCAGCACACCCCAAAATAAGAAGACAATAGAAAATTACAAAAAAAAAAAAAAAATAAAGAAACCGCCAAATTTGCACACAAAACTATAAGACAACCTCAATATTGTCAAATGTTCTCAACAGGGGTTTGTTTGAGAACACCGAACTATTTTGTAGGCATGAACGATTCTTCAATAAAAATTGAAAAACAAGCGAATTTTAACAGACGGACAGACATAAGCACACAACAAGCCTCAGCATTTTAAGGCAATCGACAATTAGATAAAAATGTCACACAACAAACCGCACAAATGGGAGTGTACAGCAGCAAACCGAAGAAATTTATGTGTAACCTTTTAAGCCTTGGTACACTTGTCTCAAATAACTCACCCTCGCCTTAATACTCAAGGACTTAAGGAAACTTCTTCAACGTTTTCTTTGTCATTTTTTTTTTTGTATGTTAAATATGCATATTTTATGCAACTGCAACTTTATGATGCACTTTATGTATAAGAGAAAAATTTAAAGTAATGAAATCTTAAAATCAAAGTTATTTGCGGGAATACGTAATTTTTCATTAACAAGATTTTGTTTGTTGTGCTAAATTCCCAATTTTCATTCTTGATAAATACACTGAAAATTGTTGTTACTAGTTGCTTAGGCCAGGTCATCAGGAAATCTTTTCCTAAAGACTTTACAAAAGCTAAAATTATTATGCAAATAAAATTGCAGAGTGAATGAGAATTATCAACAGTCAAGTCTTCTTTGCAACGATGTAAAAGCTTAAACAAAATGCCAACAATAAACAGTGAGTTTTTCTTTTCTTACATTCCACACTACAATTGGTTGGATATTCCAAACATAAATTGTAGTTGTAAGTGGGTTTAGAAATAACAAAATGAAAAAGCAAATTGCTTTATTTTGATTTTTAGTTTTCTATGCACGGGCACTTGCAAATTTATTATCAAAGTTTTTTTCGGAAATACATAGAAATGTTCATAATTATTTTCAATAAAAATCGGATAATAAATTACTTTTGAAAAATTTATCGGAAAACCCTATATTTTCTCTAATTTTTTATAGTTTATAAATACAATTTTCAATTTATTTTAATTGATTATGTTCATCCGCTATTCTCCATCTTGTGAGCACACCACCTCAATTAGTGCGGCCCTAACTGAATCGTCCCACGTAAATTATGGCGTGGTTAGATATTTGAGGGCTGATGTCCGCCAAGTGGTTTAGGACGAGTGCCCTGTGAGTTGTATGGCCATATGTAGAGATTCAAAGTATTCTCTGACCTTAGCGTGTGACCAATTCCTCCAAACTTCGTTCGTGGCTAATTTAACGTTTAGTAAAGTCTGTAGTTTTATCGTCACTTTCCCGTTTAGACATCATGTTTCACATTCATAAAGATATTAGTCGCGCACAGAAAAGATTCTCCAAAATGTTTCACAAATTAAAGCATTAATCAAAAATAAAATCAGTTTTAATTAAAAATTTAATCAATTAAATTAAACCAGGGCTGTGGAGTCGTCAAGAAAAAGTGATAACTCCGACTCCATCCGATAACATTTTTAAAGTACGACTCCGACTCCTTTGATTTGCAGTGTATATGAGACTGGTCATTATTTGACTTTAAACTCTTTTGTAATAAAGTAATTTTAAATGGGTAAATATATATAAAACAAAAAGATTCCATAAAAATTTCAAATCGGTATTTCAGTTTTAGCACGTGCCGCATTGAGCTTTATTTACATATTTATTCGAATTTTGGGGAAATGCAAAAAAACATATAACGCCCGATTAAATGGACCAAATTAGTTGAACTATTTTGATTCTGAAGTGTTATGCCATTCTTAATTAATAACTCAACAGTTGAAAAGTTCAAGCCAACTGAAGTATAGAAAAAAATAGAAAGAAAAGAGTTTTGCTACAATCCATTTGAGATCGAACTAGTTTTGCAATACACTATAGAACAGGAAAATTATTCATTGAGCTTAAGTATATCAACCCCTTTGCGCGAAATTATCGTATGTTACAAATACCAAATTTTACAGGACAGCCATTTTTCCTCTATGGATGTGTAAATTCCCATTAGTCTAATGTATCTAATGTAAACCAACTCCAACTTGCTCAGACGTAAATTGCATCAAATTTATTTAGTGTGGTTTACAACTGAATTTGTAGATAATTTTTATTTATTACTTGAATAATTTGTATATCACATTTCGAAGAGAAAATTAAGGTAAAATAAACTGTTGTAAGCATTGTATTCTTTTTGGGAAATCGCAAACCTTTTGTTGTTGGACTTGGTACTGTTTGTCTCAAGGGATTGAGCAGTACCTATATCATCATGGGAGGTAAAGAACACCAATTCCAATTACTTAAGTAAAGGTTAGTTACCTTATACGACGTAATTTTATTAAGGATATCATCGACATGAAAAAACATATTAGAGTCATATAAAATATTCGAACAAAGGCAAATTTTTAATACAGAAATAGAAGTATTTGTGATTTTCAACATGTTTTTGCGGTCTCCTTGAAAGTTTTCAAAGTGTGGCTTGGTGTAGTTTATCTCCCACCTGTAGAGTTAAAAAAACATGAATTATTAAACAAATAAATTGAAATCTTTTTCTTCAGTGTACTCGCCACAGTTTTTTCCGTCCCATAGTTAATCAATATAATTATTGTCTAAGACCAAATTATAAAATTGCACGTCTTTATTTTCACTCCGATTTTCCCCAAAGTGAGTAGATACAAGTATTCTATAATAACTTTTCGGGTTAACCCCCACCCACATTGATGGGAATTATATCTAGAACAATTTTATGTATTTTTCCGCTCTCCCTTTCCTTTTATTTCTATTATGATTCACTTTAAAAGTTGTAATTAAAAATGTAGTTCGTTTAGTGTTTTCTCCACAGAATCTACAGCAGATTTCCAGTCATATATGTATATGAACATCGCTACAAAAACATTTTTCAATATAAGTTTTATAAAAAACAAATGTGTCCAAGCGAACTTGTTTACAAATTTGCATTTTTAAATTCCCTAATTCGACTCTATTTCATCAACAATGCCTTGGCGCACTTCAATCAGAACGGTTAAAACAGTGAGTCAGCGGGTCTTGTTACAGAGAATGCAGAGATACATAGTTTTGAAAATGTCTGGTTTGTGAATCGAACCAGTTTTGTTACCACCTGCACTCATAAAAACATAGAAAAAGACATGATTTGATAGAATCTATAAATTTATTCTAATAAAGTGTTAAAAGATTTGTCAAAATCAATTGTTATCTCAATTTTTGAAACTCACCTACTCATGACTTCAACATTTTTAAAGCAGAATCTCTTAACAATTTTTTTATTTTGAAAAATATTAGAAAAGTTTTTATACCGAAACATTTTGGAGTCGGATTCGCGAGTTTTTGGGGGTACTACGACTCCGACACCGGCACAAAAACCTCAACTCCTACTCTTCAACTCCGACTCCGACTCTACAGCCCTGAATTATGCCCGTAATTTCTACAAGCAGATATCTAGCTGTGTAAAGATATCTAAGGTGTAACGAATTTTTGATAATTTAAACATGTTTGTCTTACCTACTAGTTGAACTGTAGTGTATTTTACACATAATCGATTTTGACAGTTAATTAAAAATATTAATAAAAATACAAATGTTGCCATATTTTAAAAGAAAACTTAAAGGAAAAAACACGTAAGCAAAATTAACGTTGAAATTACCAAACTATTTTTACCGGATAGGTAAAGATAACTGTTAGGTAAGAACACCAACAGATATCTGTTTGTTGAAATTACGGGCATTAAACGTTTAATCAAGTGAGTTAAACGTTTAATCAAGCAAACAAAACGTTTAATCAAGCAAACAAAACGTTTAATCAAGCAAACAAAACGTTTAATTGATACTATTAATTTGTTAACCGGTGCTATTGATACTATTAATTTGTTGTTGTTTATTGTATTGCTTGTTTTTATTTTTATGTTGTTATTGTTGTATTGTTTTAACTGGTGCAAATTTAATTAATTTTTTTAATTTAATTAATTTTTAATATTTATTTATTTTCGTGTATACTGCACTCGATTAATTTAACCAGACATTATTTATGTTTGCTTGCAAAAAAGTCTTAAATATAAAAAATAGTTGAAGAACTTATTCCTTTTCCTTTCTGCCTTTTGATCGCATAAGGTGGCCTACAACTTACTATCTTTTAAAATGTTATGTAAACGAGTTGTGACATTTGTTTTACGAACGCCTTTCGATTACACCTGCGTCTGATTAAAGACTCCTTACGACTGATGTACCTATTGGTATATATCGATGTGTTTGTGGTATTCTTTAATGCGATAAAGTTTTTGTTTTTCTTTTTCATTTTTGTTTTTATTTTGCTGCGGTACATCATGCCAAAACGTACTCTTATAGACTTTGGAGTTTTGTTAGTTTTGATTATGGCAGATACACAATACTTGTGTCTAAAGGGTGCAACAAAGCGTTATTGGTATTTCCGATATGCGTAAAATTGACTAGTTGTCTGTTTTTTTTGTGCTTATCTTGCGATTGGTTTTGTGTGTTAAACTAGGGATTGTTATGTGTGTTGTTAAATTGGTGTTCTTAAAAACCTCAAAATAATATGACAAAAAAAATCTTTAAAGCAATTGATAATTTCAAAAAAGTTTCCAATTTTATTAAAATTAATTATAACTAAAAACTTTGAAATCTGGCTAAGGTAATCCATTTTTTATTTATCAATAATTGACTTAATATTAATCTACATACAGAGGCAGAAATATTCAGTGCTACTTATTAATCAATCTAAAATTAATCTTCACACTTCACATATGCTAACATCATAACAAGATCTTTTAACTTCGAAAACGATCTAAGTCCAAATAAAAATCTTTAAGGCGCCACAAGGATTTAACAAAAATTAATAAAATGTTTTACAATAAATATCACAAGTTTTTTTTTTTTTGTTCTTTGTCAATGATAGAAATCAATAGTTTTAAAAATCTTCCTCATGGTGAGACTGACTTATGGGAAATCCAACAGTGTCACACAACATGTTGGCAAAACATTGAGTCTTTTCAAGTCACAAATAAGGTAAACAAAATATTTTCACAAAATTTCAAATCATCTCATTCAAAATCTATTGATTGTAGATAAAACATTTTGCAATGCGTAATGCGTTACTAGGGCACATTAATACAATCGGAGGATAGTCACAAGGACAGACAGACATCAAAGACCATACAAAGCCGCTTATGAGAATGTTATGGATGGGTGTTTGAAAGAACAACATCAAAATTGGTTGAGAATGTTACAACACAACATCTCAGTAGGTAGTTGCAATGACATTTAACATTACGAATACCTGTTGTCCAATTTGTCTTTCAAGTATTCTTGTTAGAAATTTAGTAAAGGTTTTGGTGCTCTCTCGCAGTCTTGGGAAAGAGCTCTTTCTTGCTTTATTTATTTTTAATTTGAACAATATTTACCTAATTTAGAATATTTAAGTTGTATAAAATATTGATAATTCTAAGAAGGTTTTTTAAATCTCATAATAATTATTTAGTTATTAATGAGAGTCATTTATAAACGAAAGTAATTGAGCAAATATTTATATTTAAAATTTGAAGAAAACTGTTTTGAGCAATCATTTATTAGATTAACTCAATGTTCACTTTTATGTTTTTAACATTTGTAGCATTTGAAGTAGAGATTTAACCGATACCGACATATCAGCGATAATTTACTGTCTATACGAAGATACTTTTTAAATGTTTTTTAAAATTTTTTGAGCAAACAGTTTAATGTTCAATGTTTAGTTTTTGCATAAGATCTAAGAGAACAAAAAGACATTAAAGCAGAGCATAAAACCAAAACTGAATAATAAAATTATTTATTTGATCTCTACACTTAACAAAAATAAAAAAGTGGCAACGCTAGGGTATTCATTTAATCCGGCTTTTGCTTTAATTAACCGAGGTTTTGGTTTATTCGTTTAATTTTGTTTTTGATCGGTTAACCGATTAATGCAGTGTTTTTTGTATAAATAAAGTCAATTTAATAAATAAAAATACATAAATTATTTATTATTTGGTGTTTATTAGTAACATATCAAATAATTCATAAATAATACATATTTTTTAATTAATACATTTGGGGGATTCACAAGGTGTCATAAAGTCAGAAGATGCCGATTTTGCAAAAAAAAAATCATCTTTTCAGATGAAGAAAAATTGTCGCATTTGGGGCACAATACATTGAAAAGCCGTTGCACCCAAAACGAGTCACTGTTTGGTGCGGATTTTGGTCCAGAGACATAATTGGGCCATTTTTCTTCGAAAATGGACAAGGAGTGGCCGTTAAAGTCAATGGCGATCGTTATGGGGCCATGTTGAACGAATTTTTGTTCAGAAAAATTGAAGAGGAGGATATTGGCAACATTTGGTTTCAACAGGACGGCGCTACGTGCCACACAGCCGAAGCTACACTCGATGTTTTGCGCCCTGTTTTTGAAGATCGCACTATCAGCCGCAGAGCTGTTGTGATTTAACACCGTTGGACTATTATTTGTGGGGTGCCGTCAAAGATAAGTGTTACGTTGATAAGCCAGAGACAATTGACGCTTTAAAGGACAATATTCGTGAAGCCATTGGTGAAATACAGCTGCACACAATCGATAATGTGCTTAAAAATTGGACCGATCGTGTATGCTACTGCATGACCAGCCGAGGCAGCCATTTGAATGAAATTATTTTCCATTATTAACCGGAAGGATTGTACTTTCAAATAAAAAAATATATTTGAGAAAATATTCAGTAGTTTTTTTTAAAGCATTTTCAAAAAAAAAAATTATTTGGCGGACCCTGTTCATATATAATCTATATATCAGCATCTTTAGGAAAAGTTTTGTCTCAAAGGGATTTAAGGGACGGTCGCTTAATCTTATATTAATATTTATTAACTTTTAAAATGAACTTACAGCAATTTATGGAGGGTCAAATGTGAAAAAGAATTTTTTACGGATCGAATTATAAAAACTAATCTAATTAGATGGTTTATGGACACAAAGAGTCTATTTCAGAAGAGTTTTTATGGGGACTATATGAAATTATAGACCATAACATGTTTAGAGGCGACCATAATATGGTTGCGTCTTCGTAATGTAGGACTTAATTAAGCATAATATGGTTAAACTAAACATTATATGTTTAAAATTGTTTTTAACTTAGTTTTGTTGGACGTGACCATATTCAAACATGTTGTCTCTGTGCGTGTAGATGGCGAAATTAAAGCAACACGTTAGATATGCATATAAGTATTTGATTCTCTGCAAAAGCACATGTAGGCACTAAAAAAAAATTTTACTTGTGTCAAAATATCCATCAAAAAGGTTAAATATGCGCTAAAAACTTAAAAAATGCTATTTAACTTAAATTATCCAAAAAAAAAATGCTGCAAAGGGTGAAATATGCTCTAAAAAAATCGATGCCAAAGTTCGTAAAAAGCTGTAAAAGAATAAATTTATTGCAATTGCTCATTTACGGTTTCCTTGCATTCTTAAAAAGTTTTGTACTGAAGGCTCAAAACTTTTCACACAGAAAAAATAAAAATTAATTTCAATAAATAATTTGTGACTTTGCACTAGTAAACAAATAATTAATATCAATTAAACGAATAATTCCCTTGACTTAGCGTTTAATTCACTTGATTAAATTTTTAATTAAAACTGATTATGTTTTTGATTAATGCTTTAATTGGTGCATAATTTTGGCGAATTGTTTTCTGTAATTGACAACCCTTTGTTTCTATCCAGTCAGAGGTACAGATTTTTTGCTAGATACACAATGTTTAACTAATTTTTGAAATACATATTAAAATTTAACATAAACATTCTTAAAAAAAATAGTCGAAGTATTATAATTAAAGAATATGCATACTTTTTTCATTCCAAAACTATTTTTGTCCATATCTATAACGTATTTATTTTGTATCAATTGATAATATTTCATTGATATCGCCATCACATTTCATAGACAATATTTACACAAGACAAAGTAAACATTTGTTTGTTAAACAATAAATCCAACCTTGTTAAAAAAACAGCAAAAAAAAACTCATCACTTTTTATTGATGTTTAATTGACAGAGATACTCGTACTCATATTTAATGTTAACAGATACGAATTTGATGGGTACAGAGTATGTGGGTGTGTGGGGTTGGAAAAAATATGAGTTTTTCTGACAACAATGGAACATTTAATTTGACTTTAATGAATATTAAACTTATGGTAAAAAAACAAAAAATGTTTTCAACACGAAGCAATTTCCCCACCTTTGTTTAGATGAGCGTAAAAATGAATCAAGCATTTTTTGCGTTCTCCCAGCATTTTGCAAACAGTATAAAAAAGACCACCCATAAAAATATTCTCTTGAGTTCCAAAAGTGAGAAATGCAAAATGTTGCATTGAACACGCAATTTTTTTTTTGCAAACACTTTTTATACCCACACCACAATAGTGGAGAGGTTATTATGAATTTTTCCTGATGTTTGTAACACCTTAAAATATTGGTCCGAGATTCACCTTTAAGTATACCGATAGACTTATAATCCGTTTTCAAATCAATTTAACAATGTTCGTCCGTCTGTCCGTCTGGCTGACTGTCCATGTAAATCGTGTGCGCAAAGTAAAGTTTGCAATTTCTGAGATAATTTGATAAGATTAAGTACATTGATTCTAATTACCACATGACCAAACCTATTGAAATTGGTGAGAAGCGGTTAATAATTTCAAGTTGCGCCTACACAAGCTATTTTCCGAAATAGTTCAAACTAATTGAATTCAAATTTAAATCATCTTTTTCCTATACAGAAATAAAAAAACTCGTGTCAATTTAAATTTAAGTTTTTTCCACTTACTTTAATTTTTAAGATTTTAAATACGACTCGAAAGTACTTAAAACAATCCAAAATGAGATTGCCTGCGAAACCCAATTCCGTAATTTTTAAAAATATGTTTAAAACTCTTGAATCAAGTAAATATAAGCTTGAACTTCCCAGCGGGAAAATTCAGAAGACCTTCTTACTTTAGGCCTTTATAAAGGCCTGCTTAAAATATTTGTTAATTCAATTACTAACTTTTTGAAAGCAAAAAGCACTTTAAAATTTAAAAAAGGCACTAAAAAGCACTATTTCGAACAATTTAATTTACAATTTAATAACAACAAAAGTTGCATTTGGCTGTGCCATATATTATATATGTATTTACCTCCAAAATTTAAAAAAAGGCGACAGCGCTGATGAGTGACCATTTTTTATTATTATCTTCAATAAAAATAATATCATCCAAATCATTTGGATCATCATCAGCTGAGTTTTAATATTCCACAAAACAGTTTGAAAGTAATACAATGCGAGCTCGATTTTCGTAACTCGAAAAAAATCTGGCCTGTTGTAATTTCCGAAAATTTTCAATGACCGACCATTGTTTATAAAACTTAGTCACAGCCCATATTTTAATAAAAAAACCTTATATTTTACCGTTTAAATCAATCTAAATTAAAATCGTGCAAAGTTTAATAAAACAATTGGCGTATGATATTATCCAATTATTTTAACCTATGTACGCTTCTGAATAAAGAACACACATAAGGTGTAAAATAGAAAAACATGTGTGTTTGTATTCTGATACTTAGTCAAACCTTTATGCAATAGCACTAGAGGTAGAAGTGCACAACACGCGGTTATTTGGAGACGAGTGTCGTGCGTTTGAAAACTAAAGCGCATGAAAAATGGCAGGTTACACAACGCTCGTTATAAAAGCATTTTCTGTCAGCTGTTTTTGATTTATTTAACACTTTCCTTATACGGTTTTCCACTGCATGTTTTTTAATTTTTCAATACGTTTTTCTACATGACTCAAAATCGTTGTTTATTTCCATTTACAATCGCTAATATTTTCCAAGCAATTTTCTATTTTTGAAACAGTGTCTACATCTTTAAAAAAATGTTTACCGAAAACAAATACCAGGGCTGCCAGATTTGACGATTTATCGTCATTTTGACGACTTCTTGTTCCGATATTAGCAAAGTGCCGATTTGCTGATTTTTTCTAAAAATTTTCGATTTTTTCAATCTCCAAGTCTGAATAAAACCTTAAATTTTCTGACAAATTCGTTTTTTAATCTTGGAATGTTTAATAGCTTTCTTTTCTTTCGCTAAGCTTTTACGCTGATATGCCATACCAAACCAAGGCGTCAACTTTGTGTCACGAACTGGTTTAACAAAACCCACAAATTATTAATAAAATAGAGTTAAGACGCTAGATTGACCAAAAAATAGCTAAATTGCCATTATTTATTAACAATCGCGGCAAACTTCACTATTAAAGGTCGCTCTATTCAAAAACTAGAAAACGTATTTTTTTTTTTTTTTTTAGCGATAAACCAACACTCAGGGGATGCCCCCTATATATGCAGTGCATTGTGTTGATCAGGAAAATAAGGTTTGGGAAGGAGGAAAGAGGGAATAGTGTTTGTGGACATTTGACTTGAATCTTAATAAATTATAAGTTACGGGGAAGACCTCTGCGGGAAGTTTATTCCACATACGGATAGTTCGACTGAAAAACAAATTCTCTCTATAATGCGTTGTGCGAAACACAGGACAATCGACCACAAACGGATGTGATCCACTGGATGAGCGAGTATTACGAAGAAATACTCGGGCGGGTGGAATAAGTTCACTTATCTCAGTGGAACACCTCCCATGGTAATATCGATAGAAAAGTGTCACACAACCCACATTCCGACGATGCTCCAATGAGTCAATAGAGTTGGATACCCTACTGTCATTGATGAGCTTCACCGCCCTCCTTTGTACACGGTCCAGAAGGTTCAAAATAGACTTTGAAGCCCCTGCCCATATATGGGAGTTGTATTCCATCTTCGGTCGGATATAGGTGATATAGATAGTATGCCGCTTTTGTTTCGGTACGGCTGTAATATGCAAGCCTAAAGAAAATCTTAAATTACACTAGCCAACAAGGTTTTCTAGGGAAATTTGGAGGGCTGAATTCGAATCTGTAATTTTGTTTTCTCTATTACGTCAGCTTTTTGAGACACAAACAATTTTTTATTCGTTTTTTAACAAAAATAAATCACTAGTTTATTTAAAAATCAATAAATTTTCAAAAGTGAATGGGGTTATTTGAACGTCGTTTGTATTTTTTTGTTTCGGTTTCCTGTATTAGAGTCCAGCAATAGTCTCCCAGCATGCTTTTGTCTCAATATCCTTGATAAATTCTTTCAACTTTCATTCAATCTTGGTGAGCATGCTCCCCTCACAGAAAAAAATTAAAATTAATTTCAATTAAAAAATTTAATTAAAACTGATTTTATTTTTGATTAATGCTTTAATTGGTGAAACATTTTGAAGAATTTATTCTGTGCTTGTTCGCGCTCACTACACCTAGTTTTTTTTGGAAAAAAGTCTAATGAAGAATAAGCAAAACATTGTCGGTGTCCACAGATTGTCCAAGTTTCTGATTCCAAAACCAAAATGTGTAATATACATATGCATATTTTAATGATTCTTATATTGCATATCCTTTTTCCCCAACCAAACATTTCCCACACACAAAGCAAAAATAGCTTGAATCAGTAACACGCGATCTCCCTGACATACTTAAACGGTACTATTATGACGATTAAGAATAAATGTGGGCTTCTTTCAAATAAATAATTGTGAAATTGTAGTGATAGTATTGACTGTTTTACAGAGTTGTCAGAAGCGATAAAAAATGACCAAGACGTGATAGGCCAATTTTTATTCGAATTCAACGAACCCTTATCCACGTCTTAAACGATTCCCACAACGATTGAAGAAGCATCTTTCGCTTTGCTATGGAAGAATCTCAGTCGTGTTACAGTTTTTCCCGTGTGAGAAATCTTCTACGTCGACGATCAAAGACGCTCTTCATGAGACTCCCACTAGCTCTTACACCATTGAAAATGCTAACTGGGTATGAAGTAATTATGTTTTTCTTTGAAAGCTTTTTTTTATAAAACTCGAACAGAAAGTGTGTAAAGAAAACTAAAAGTTAATTAACAAGGTTACTTTCAAATGTGCTAAATTTATTGTTGAAGGGATAAGCTATTCCTATGCGCATTTAATATAAGTTGTCCAATTTTTTTGACGATTTTTAGAAACGAAAAAGACATTTTTTTATTTTTTCTCAGGAAACTGACGATTTTCTCACAAATTTATCTGGCAGCCCTGTTGTCAACGCTAAAAAGTGCAACGTTTTGTAAAATTTCCAAATTGCTAAGAAGCCTAGCACTAACATCGTTAATAAAGTTTTTGGTAAAACGAATGCAACTTTCTTTTATCACTTTTTTTATCATTTGAAATCTTAAATCTTTACAGGCATTCTCAAAATCGTACCCCGAATAGCAAATCTAAATCATCCTCTATATAACCAGTTTTAAAAAATGGTAGAAAAAAAAAATAAAAATTGTAAAAAGCACTAAAAGCACTAACGAAAAATTGAAAAAGCACCAAGCTAGTGTTATTTCTTAGTTTGGCGTTTTGGGGCATCAAAAAGCACCATGAATAGTGCCAAAAGCACTAAGTTGGCATCGCTGTTCTTATTCTTGTCTAACTGTTAAAGAAGGCCTCATTAAAGGCCTTCGTTTCAAAGATAAGATACACATTCCACTTTCGCTCATAGAAGGCCTCCGTACTTCTTCTTTTTTCCACTGAGTTTTCGTTGGTCGTGCCACTCTATATTCTATATGTGTGCTTGCAAACGCGTGTGTATGTAAAAGTTTGTTGTACAAACAAAAAAAAAACACTCCAAAAGTAGAAACAACAACAACACTACATGAAAACAGCCATAAATTCAATATAATGTTTAAAAAGTAAAAAGAGAAGCAAAAATTTCCGAATTCTTTTCGTTCAAATTATTTAGTTCAGAACACATTTTCAAAGTTGAATGATTTCGAAAACCATATCGGGCATGCTGCTGGTGTCTTATGATTGAGAGTTCTTCTTTAAACAAAAAAGGTGAAACAAACGTGGGTAATGGTTAGTAACCAGCGACACCAGAAGTGCAGATTTTATACCCCAAATTTGCAAAATGCAGATTTGAAGATGTTGGGTTTAAATATGCAGATTTTTTAGTTCAATGGAAACTTCTTTACATTGTCACTTCTGTTTGTGCTTTTTCCAATTCTTGTATTGATGATCCAAATAAATCAACCATTCATGGAAGAACCGTTTGGAAATAGATTCATTAGAAGGAATTTTATTCACTAAAGATTAATTCAAAATTCGCGTTGTCTTTACACATTAATATCGCCGGACTTATGTTATCTGATTTTATAAAGAACTAATATGCATATGTACGTATATATTCATATGTACTTATTTATAAATATCTTTAATAGTTGCAATATTTGATCTCTTGTAAATTGTCAATAAGACCCTTGGCAGATTAAATAACATGTCAAGCTTTAACTTTTAATTTGTTGTTTAAAATACCAAAGGTGTGATTAACCCCTACTCAGCCTTAGAAGATAAATTTGGAACGATATTTTTAATGTAAAACTATCCAAAAATTATCAATCATGTTCTGAAAATCGCATTCGAGAAATGAAAATAGAACAAATTTTTAAGACTTGTCTGTGTTAAAAGTTCAAAAAAAATTTGTTCATAATTCGAGGACCACTTACAGATATTTGCCATCGATTTCAAATTCCTGAACTTGGCCGTATATTTTAAAAAAGAAGCTAGATTTTTAAAATCTTGACGCAGATTTTTTGTTAAAAAATAATGGTTTTTTGCTTATTTTACCTCTAAAAGTTCTGACAACACTGTTATTAACGTAAATAAATAATTGTTAACTCTCTTTCTCTCTCTCTCTCTCTCTCTCTCTGGTTCTCTGGTTCTCTGGGGTTAATTGTTAAAGTCCAGTTTACACGGTAATACAATAGTGGTATTCACACCGATCTTGTTAGTTTGTTAGTTGTTAATCGCTACTTTTTTACACGCATTTTGTTTTTGTATATTTAACACGCTACCGGATTAACATTTAACAAATTAACGACACGGCACCCCTGATAAAATAGTTGTTAGTTGGTAACTCACAATCAGCTGTTGCAGTTTGTAAATAAATATAATAAATGGTTTACAATTGTTTTTTTACACTTTCTCGTGGCATTTTTTTGTTTTTTCCAGAATTGTGTCAGAATAATAAATAAGCTGTTTTACTACGAAAGTTACCAGACTAACAAAATAAAAGTCTGTTGTAACAAAAAAGCAGATGGTTACTGTTTTACAATTTTTACAAAAACAATTTACTCCGTTAAAATACAACCCTGGTGTGATGAAAATACATAAGTTTCTAAAATGGTTTAAGGCCTAACCATAATATGCATAGCCTTGCTTAACCTACTGTCAAAAATTAACAAAAAGTCTCTCAAATGTATTAAAAAAAAACAAAATAAAAATAAAAAATATTTGATTCCGTACGGAATGTGCGATTAGATTCGCACCTTGCTTAGGCAAATGACAGTTTCATTAAAATTAGCAAAAAGTTTATTTTAGTTCAATATGGTTTGCCTCATATAATTAACATGTATTCGCACATTTGCTTAAGCCAACTTAAGCACATTGTGGTTGAGCCTTTAGAAAAAAACATTTACCGACCGCTTGTCAGATTTTGTATCCGCATTCTCTCTTATTCAATACATTTTGCTTTTACATGATAAGATTTTTCTCATTCTGCATCATTCTTCGACATGTCGTAATACATTGTATCACTTAATGGCAGAAAAATCCCATACAGATGAAGATATCTAAATATTTAGTTATTGGCACAAATAACTTTTACATGAATCTTAACCTTATAACATAATTTTGTAATAGGCCCCAAACAGGGTACGCTCTAGAAAATTTGTCTCTTAATTCTGTGGCGTAGGTTATCATATGGTCGGACTTGACCGGTTATACTTTCTCACTTGTTTTTACTTGACTTTAATAGCAAATTTCATTTTCATTTTGAAAAACTTTTTTTGGTTTTTGTACACAAACATGTTACCAATTTAGAAAAAAGTGTTAAGTTTTCTTAAAATAAATATTCAATATAAACTACATACATATGTATGTACATACATATGAACAAACATAAAAAAACACTCCAACTTAAAGAATTGAAAGTAGGTGCTTATTTTCATTTTCTGACAGCTCATCTTTGACATCACTTTCACGGCCCAAAGCGACTTGTTAAATGGTCATTCATTATTTTTATTAAAAATTTATTTCTTATTTTGACATTTTTGCTAAATATTAAAAAAAAAATACATAATGAATTTTTTTTACTTTTTTATTTTTAAAAATGTCTAAAAAAAATCTCTTAGAGTCGCAGCAAGTGCATTTCGTCTTCTGGATTTGAATTTACAGTCACGCAATCTCACTTTATGTTGCATTATCTGACTACAATGTTGCACTTTAAAAGCTGTGGTGTTGTTTTTTTTTACTTACAAAATTTCGTAAAAGGGTCAAAGTGTTAAGCACGTGTCCTCATTTTCGAAACGAATATAGGCCAATCAATAAGGAAAAAGGAGTTTGTTAATGTAAATAACTTTATTAATAAATAGATATTTTAAATATCAAAAAAATAAACGTAAGCCTGTTTCGTTTTTATAGAAATAATAGTTAAAACTCTGGCATACCATTCTCCACAGAAGGAAAGGGTTATTTTTACATAAATTTGACTTTCCGCTAGTTACTTGGGTTTTTTACTTTAAGATTATAGGATTAATAGTTAGATTAATTGATCTTATAATAAAATTAATCTACCTTTAATCCTCTTTTACGTTTTGTAACCCCTTACGAAAAAAATTTAGGTTCACATTAGTAAACCAATACATTGAGTCCAGCAAAAGTGTATTGACTTAATCTATTGGTTAACTAATGTGAACTTTATCGTTTTTTGCATAAGGGGGTAAAGCTTTTGGCATCGCCATATGAATTGAAATTTTTTAAGTAGTAGAGAAAAAGAAAATGCGAAACTATTATTTTGTGTTAAAAATATTGTATTACAGTAGGATCACGAAAAAGTTAACTAGCGTATAAATTAATTTCGCGGTTAAGTTTACCAAACATAAGCGCCCATGTGACGCTCTATTAGTTATCTTAGAGTTAAAATGTCAACAAATGAGTACAAAACAGGGTTGCCAAATACTTTTTTCGTCCTCCCCAAACTTGAAAAAATTCAACACAAAAAAGCCCCTATTAAAAATACACCATTTTTAACGGATAATTTTAATAGTTATTAATTGGAGTTTTACTTGTACTGTTTTACTTTTACTTGTATATTCTACAAGAGATCACTTTTATCGTAAGGAAATATGTTGTTGTGTTTTAAATATGTATATACGTACTTACATATGGGGGATTTCATGTCATGTGACCCGGCTTTTGAAATCGATGTCTTCCTATTTGGATGAAACGTGCACCCATATAAAAAATATAATAAAAAATATTTTAAATATAAAAAGTTTAAAAAAAAAACAAAAAATTTTTTTTTCGAAAAATTGAAGAAAAAGCTATCTTCATAATTTCTTTAGGACAAATTTTGCTAACAGCAATATGTATTAAGTTACATGGATGAGAAAGATCACCTGATTGGCCAAAATGTCTAATTTTGACCCCCTCTAACGTTTCTTAGTTAGAGTTAGTTACAAGGTATATTTATAGCAGGTAGTCTCGGAAAACCAGCTGTTTATTTTTTATTTGCTTGTTTTGCGATACGAACTGTCAAATCTTGTATAGTAAACAAGTAAACAACTTTTTTGTCTTTATCTTTTGTCTTTTTTGTCTCTTATCAGCCCCTTTGCTTTTTGACAGTTTGTATTGCATAACAACAATTCAAAGCCCTGTTGTTTGTTTTATTGTACAATTGTTGTAATCTCGCGGCTACCTGCTATAAATATACCTTGGTTAGTTAGTTCTATTAAATTGACAATATTAATTTGCACCAGTACACAAATTAATAATATCAATTAAACGATTAATTCACTTGATTAGACGTTTAATTCACTTGATTAAATGTTTAATTCACTTGATTGAATTTTTAATTAAAACTGATTTTATTTTTGATTAATGCTTTTACTGGCACACAATTTTTTCTGTGTAGTTGAAAAAATAGACAAGCCGGGCACATGGCGTTTTAACGTAGTTCAGTTCCAATGGTTCTAACCGTTTTTTTAGGTTAGCTCTTGTTTTCGAGATATACAGTTATTTCATGTATTCGCGTAACTCAAAAACGGTTAAGTTTATAAAATTACAAAAAAAAAACTGAAATTACGCAATAAAATTTTCTTTAATAAAGGTAAATCTTTTTTTTTTTAAATGATTTTGTTATTCGTGCCTAATTCCTAATTTTTATTATTTGATAAAAACACTGAAAATTTATTGTTGATGGGGTAAGCTATTCCTATGCGCATTTCACTGGTTGCTTAGGCCAGATCATCAGGAAACTTCATTCATAAAGATTTTGGAAAAACTAAAGATATTAAACCAAATAAAACTGTTAAGCGTATAAGAATTACAGCAAAAGTTCTACTTGTAACAACCCTAGAGGGAAGCGAACTGACGCTAAAGTAGTCCCGTGATAGGTCTTTGGCGGTAGAGACCGGTTCTAGTTCTAACACTTTATATGGATAAGACCTATCACTTTTACATGGGGTTGTCATTGGAGGGGGTCAATTGACACCATTTGACCAGTCACAGGTCTATTCTCAATGAACGTGCTTAGTGCCAGTTACTAAAATGTAGTAATATTTCAATACAATGTAGAATTATTTCAATAAAACAAGTCCTAGAATTAAATTTAAGATCCACATTTTAGAAATTATCAAACATGTGTCACAGCACCAGTTAAAACTGTACTGTAATTCATTATTTTTGCTACCTTTTTGTTCTTTATAAACCAGTTAAGGGATTGGTTCTTCTTTCACTGGTCATGAGTCTCTTCTTTTTGTACTTGTTCTATTTTCACAAATCCCAGGACCAGTCTGTTGGACCAATTGACACCAATTTCCCGCAGGGAATATCAAAGTTTAAACAAAATCATCAACAATAAACAGTGAGTTTATCTCTCCTTACATTCCCCACTCCAATTGATTGGAATTCGTCCAACAATTTTTTAAAATGCGCAGTCTTTTTAGAAACATGATTTTTTTGGGAAAAAAAATAATTTTCTTATAAAAATATAACTAAATTTTCAAGCTTGAGGTCTTTTTTTAATTTTATAAAAAAAACTTTAAACGTTTATTTGAACCAATATTTGGGCACTTCTTTGAGTGCCTTCTTCAGGGGATTTTTTTTTCTTTTCTTATTTAACAAACAAATTACAAATTACAGTTATGACGAATCAATGAACACAGCATTAAATTTTTATTGTTTCAAACACAGCAATATTTTTTTAAACAATTGTAAAATATTCAGGGGTGTGCTGGAAATCGTAAACGTGAAACGCTAGAATTTGGCAGTTGTTTTTAATATGTACACTTTTAACCTAATTTTTGTAATTTTTGTTATAAAATTCTGTTTAATAGAGAAATATTTGCATAACATGTTTCATAAAAATCTATTATTACAAAAATCTTATTAAAAAACGGCTTTTAAAATTCTTGCGTTTTACGTTTACGATTTCCAGCACACCTCTGATTATTTAGAACATTATGACTTGATAGCACACCTTGTGAATCCCCCAAATATGTATGTATATTAAAATGACAAATTAAATTTTTTTTTTTTTCAATTGAATACAAAAATATTTTTCAAATCAAACTTGATCTATTACAACAAAAATAAATTTTTAACTTCCGTTTCTATTTTTATAAATTAAATGTCTATAATTTTGTGCTACATTCTCAGTGTCAGACTTGATATTAATTCTCGACATCGTTGGTACATTTATGATTTGTAACATTTCTAACATAAATCTACGTTTATAATTATTTTCTGTGTTTAAAACAGTTGTACAGGGTGGCCCAAAATTAACGAAATGGTTTTAATTGGTTATAACTTTTTTATTATAATTTTTTCTTTTTTTTTTTGTATTTTGTGAAGGAGAGTCGGGGAATTAATTATGAATAACAAAAAAATCGAACAACGAACAAAAATAATTGAACCCGAATTATTATTTTTAAAATGACTTGTCTTGGGTGTGTGAAATTTAGGGTGGCCCAAAATTAACGAAGGGGTTTGAATTGCTTATAAATTTTTTATTATAATTTTTTTTTCTTTTCTTTTTACCATTTTGTAAAAAAGATTTGGGGAATTCATTATGAATAACTCTTCAATCTACGAAAATAATAACATCCACAATTTTGCGAAAACTTATGGAAAATATGCTAAAAAGAGCACGAATTTGCGAGGCAGAAAATGGCCACCACTTGCGAGATATTATTTTTCATAACTAATCCAAAAATATTCCCCATTTTTATACTGTATTAAAAAAAAATTTATAATTATTTCTTAAATAAAAAGTTGCAACGAATTCAAACCCCTTCGTTAATTTTGGGCCACCCTGTATTTTCAAAATCTGGATAATGGTTTAGATTAGCACAATGGGATGATAAAGCTGTTTTTTTGTGAAGAAATATATCTATATTTTTGATCTGACTTATGTCCTGCTATCCTAGTTTTTAGTTTATTTTTTGTTGTACCATATTACACTGTCCACTATCATTACCCTTACAAGGTATTTTATAAACAATATTTGACATTTCCATCTTCTTTATTTTGTCTTTCATTTTAGTAAATAGTTTACCTACTGTGTTAAAAGATTTATGAGCTATTTTATAAATTTTACTATCATATAAATATATTTGATTTTTCTAATCTTTCCGAAAACAGATTAATAAATTCTCTGTTCTGTTATACTATTTCGGTTATATATTCTACAATTATTATACTGTATTAATAAATCTGTTATTAATTGTTTAGGAAAGCTGTTATCAGTTAAAATATTTTAAATCTTCCTTTTATTATCTCCATGAAATTCTGAATCACTTGTCCTTAGAACTCTTTCTATAAAATTTTTAGCTGTATTAATTATTATTCTCCTCGGATGTTTCGAGAAAAAATTAATAATTCTACCAGAAGATGTTGGCTTTTTTGATACCAATCTATTAATATCCTATTCCCTCCTCATATTATCAATGTGTCCAAATATGAAAGTCTTGAATTAGATTCCCTTTCAATTGTAAATTTAATATCCGAATGAAATGAGTTAAAAATGTCTAACATTTGTTCTATTCCTGATTCCTGAATTATACAAACCAATACATCAACATACTTTATCAATATCCTCGGTTTTATAATTAATTTTTCAACACAAATATCTAATAATTTTTCCATAACTGTATCTGCTACAATTGGAGAAGCTGGTGAGCCCATAGGAAGTCCTTTCATTTGACTATATACATGAGTATTTAATTGAAAATATCTTCCATCTATTATACAAAATTTAAGAATAAAACCATAAAACATTTAATTATAATGTAGTCTACAGCATCACAATTGTTCTGTTTTACAACGACGAACAGAACACTATGTAATTATATACATTATAATGTTCGTTCCTATCTTGAAAATAGTTACGAACGCCAATAATGGTTGTGTTCGTAAACACAAACACTTCGACGTCAAGACTTATCGCCTTAAATAAATTAAGCCGGTTAACCGGTTATTTTTTAAATGTTTCAATGAAAACCGGGGTTTTTAAATAGCATCTATTCGGAATAACCGAAACACGGTTTGTAAAAAAAATTGAATAATCGATCTCCCAGCAGCAAAACTTCAAGTTATTGGCCCTTTTTCTTTTAGTTACACACCTTCTTCCATTCATTCCCCATGTGTGTTTTTTTTTACAATCTTGGTAATTGTAACACTTTTTTTTTGTGAAAACAATGCATTTCTAATAATTGAGAATGAATAAAGAAACTACTTCATCTTTAAATTCTATGAATGAATCATTGTTTTTTAATTTTTGAAGCAAATTGTAAGTAAACGGCATTTAAAAAAATGCATACAAGAGAGAAGTTCATTGTTTGTATTTTTTATGAACTAAAAAAAAATCTTCAATGGAAAGTGTTTTACAACTGAAATCCTTGGAATTCAATATAAAATCTTTTAAATAATTCTAGAGTTTTTTTTTTAACAATAGTACGTGTACTTGTAAGTTTAAGTAGAAACTTTATTTGGCGTGTAACGATTGTGGTAGTTTTTATGGAGATGCTAAATAATAATTGTGCATTAAATCGTGATATGTTTTTTTTTTTTTTATTTAAAGAATTCTGGGTAATTGAGACTTTGATAAAGACCGTTCTGTTATGTGTTAAGGGTTCTAGATAAAAAGTACAGAAAAAGAGAAAAGAAAATAAATTAATAAAAAAATAAACAAGTATGTATATCCAATAATTTCTTAAATACAATTTACATGACCACTACAGTCTGCAGGGCAATTCAGAAGTTTGCCTGCAGATTTCAAAATTTGGCTTATACTAAAATACAAAATTTATTAAAATGTGTTAGAAAACAACGTGATTTATGCATGACTTAATATTTAATTGTTTTTACTGAATATGGTGTTGAATTTTTGACAGTACAATTTTACAAAATAACTGAATATTTATTTGATTTTACGGAATATGGTGTTGAATTTTTGACAGTAAAAATTAAATGAACTTTTTGTTAAAAATAAATGAAAAATAAGTAGACCGGTTTTTAATTGAACTTTCATTTATTTTATATTACAATTTCAGTTAATTTTACGTACAGAATATTGTGAGTGTACCAAACGCCTTTTCAAAAAATTCAAAAACTTTAGGGGCCCACATTTCGGGTGCCCGACTTTTCAAACACCTTTGGCAGATTTGCTCTACTAGTAGTCTACTTTCATTTCGCGTTGCAAGTGTTGAGGCTGACGGCGATGACCCGAATTTTGTTGCACAGTGTAATTTACGCAAATTTCAAGAAATAATTACTTGAAAAAAAGTATAAAAGATCATTATTTGTGCCAGAAGCACTCCACTTCTTTGAACCTAAAAAACTTTCTTAAACAAATATTTTTCGATTTCCAAGCATTTCTAAGATCTGTTATATTGCCTTTTTACTTGTTTTTTGTTTAAGCCACTAGATTTTGGAAAAATTAATTTAGATTGCCGATTTAAAAAATTTTCAACTATAATTTTGGTTATAAAATGGGCTTAGTTTGTAGGATAAACTTGTGATTGCTTCATCACGGCAAATTGTACAAAGCAAATTGTATTCTATACATAACACGCGTTAGTGCGCGAGCGTGCTGTAGACTTTAGTCAAAAGTAGTTAAACTCGTGTTTGGTCATAGAACAAGTTACATAAAAAACATTCTGACGCGGTTGCGTCAGAAAGTTTGCCAACTAAGAACTTTTTAACGCGTTGTATATTTTTGGTTAAAACACATAAAGTATTGTAAAAAAAAGTGCTAGCCATTTTTGGGAGCAGATTACAAGCAAACTTTATACTTTTGCGCCAACAATAAAAAATGCCGGAATGTGGCGCAAGTTAATTTCACAAAAAAAAGTTTACCTTGAATAAATAATTTTTTTAATCCAAATTTTTTATATTTTAATCAGGCTTTAAGTTAATCAAATTTAATTTTCATTAAATTATTTTTATGAAGAAAGGAATTTTACAACATGAAAATTAATTAAAACTGTTATTGACAATCATTCATTCTTGACTGACCTGAGATTCGAACCCAGGCCGTAATTAATTTTCATGTTGTAAAATTCCTTTCTGCATAAAAATAATTTAAAGAAAATTAAATTTGATGAACTTAAGCCTGATTAAAATATTAAAAATTTGGATTAAAAACCATAAATAGTTCAACAAAATAACCACAATTCTAATTATTGAATTAATAATTTTTTTTTCGCAACAAAAATAGTTTAAAGAAAAGAACCTGCGAGAAAAATGTTTTTTCTCAAGATAAAAAACAAATATTGGCTGCTGCTGGCATAGACGTTGCTGTTGAAGGTCATACAAATTTTTGGTATAAGCTATATAAATGAAAAAAAAGGCAAAAACTGGGGCCTAATTCTGGCAGTCGTGATCGAGTACTTTCTCGATTCGAAAGCACATTCTTCGATTTTTTTTTTTTGGTTAAAAAAAACCTTGTTCTTTCTTTTCTTCAAAAATATGTATCTTTTGCTGATTTACCCTCAGTTTCACCAAGCTCAGTTATAATCAACTATAACTTATAGCTGTCAAAACACATTGTTTGCTGGAACTTAAAGTAATAGTTAATTTTAACTGAACTTGGTGAAATTGGGGGTTACACTTGCAATTGTAAATTTAAAAGCCCACAACAGATAACATCATTGTTATCATGATGAAAGCTATAAAATTTATTTAACTCTTGCTGGGCACTTGGGGTAAGAAATAGTTTTTAAGGAGTTTTTAATAAAACAGATTTCTTTTCTTTTCAATTCACAATATTCTTTTGTAAGTTTGTTAATGTTTTAGAAAATGAGAAACATTTGTTTCACTGCATAATTGTTTATTTCCCAAAACCTTCAACCTCGTCGTTTATACAGCATCCCTAAGTCGGAAGTAACAATCATAAATGTCAGATATAAATGATCATTGACTCATTTAATTGATATTGTTTTGATAGTCTTGAACAAATTTGAAATATTAAAATTATATAACTATTGTTTTAATCTTTTTTTTTTTGTTTTAATAAAAAAAAAGTCAAAAAAGGAAAAAAAAAGTGAAAACTCATTTCATGCATTTTAAGGAAAAAAAATAGAAAAAACGAATCTTTAGAAAGTAACATTTGGTTATGAAACCAATAAAAACTCCCATTTAAATATTATTATAAATTTTCTTTTTATTTCTACTAGACAAACAATAATAACTGTTGTGCAATCACTTGAGAAAAATCTACGGTGATTTTTAAACGCAAAAGAGAGAGGGAGAGAGTGATCGTGCATCCTTAAGGATCCTTGTTGCAGAACAGCATAAGGGTTTAAACAAAATTCAAGTGTTTCTTCGTTGTTCTATCCAACACATAACAGGTGGCACGGAAGCCACATAAAACTCATATGAAAAATATAAGAAAAAATGATTAATAAAAAAGGCAACATTAATTTTTTAATAAGATTTCGACAGAAAATAAAGGATTCTTAAATAATTTCACAAAAAAAAAACAAAACAACAAAATATTACGATTATTGTTACTATTTTTAAGAAAGATTTACCATTCATTTATTATTGTCTCACCGCGTGTGTAAGTAACTGATCGAGTATGAGTGCATGAGAAAGGAGAAGTAAAAGCGATATGATCATGGTGGTAATGATCATTTTTATGCAACTTCCGATTTTAAAACAACAACAAAATAAAAAGACTCAGCATGAAATGTGTGAGAACATTTTGCTATTCGCACTAACAAAAAAAAAATAAATAAATGAGAAAACCAAATCCAAAAGTAAAAATATTTTTGTAATTTATTAAAAAACGGAAGGATGTGGTCTTTTTAAAAAATTTGATTAAATAAGAAAAAAATTATCTCAATTATGAGTTGCATTTGACAAATGAAAATCCTCGACCATCGCATATTTAATTTGTATTATGAGTTGACAGTACTTTCGAAAATTTCGTTGCGAGTCTAATTTTTTAACCAAAACAATTTTGTTTTTGATGCTGCAACTTTTTGAAAATGTAAATATTTGTAAATTATGTTGTTTTGGGAGAACACATACCAATTTCTTAATTAATATTGATAATTTTTTGCAGGTCTTAGGTCGTTAGTAGCAAGCAGCAAATGAAAAAGGTCGTTTCGTTTATTGGCAAAAGGAAATGGCCTACAAGTTAATTTAATAAAAAAGTAGGATGCTAAATTGCTTGGATATTTTATTTATCTTTTGCAAACAGAATTTTCCAAAACTTCCAGAACTTCTGACATCACTACAGATGCCGTGGGCTGTGCAAAGTCTAGCAAATTTTCTTTTGCAAGGCTAAGTTGGATTCAATTGGTATTAATTTACGAAATGGTTTTCTTTCCCAGTACCAGTAGCGTTTGTCTTTTTTAGACGAATAGAATAATATGTTGCTTTTTTTTTAAATTTGTATTTTTATTTGCAGCAGTGTACGAAAATAAGCATTAATCATCGTTCTTTAGTGTTCGGTAGATTTGTTGAAAACTCAAACGCTCATAGTGTGTGTGTAGTAAATCATTAAAAATATAACTTTTCCCTGTTTTCATCTTTCGAACACAAAAATAATACTGTACTTATCCAACTCAACAACATGATGAGAAGATTTAAATGCTTTCTGCTTTTTTTGAAAACCACAAACTTCGTTGTGTTCGGTTCAGCTCATAAATTTTTTACAAAAAACCAAATACATATGTACATAAACGAAAAAGCACATTTGCTTATTTCGTTATCATTGTAAAAAATAATTACTTTAGAACATTAAAATATAATGTATTTTATTATTTTTTTTTTAAAAATGAACCACACTAAGGCGAATTTAGCTACAGGTGGTGTCGAAACGCCATCTGATTTTGACAGTTCTAACCTATTTGTTTTGATTTGTTAGTGTTTTGCTAGGAATGGTTGACATTTCGAGCCGTAATCACTACCAATGCAATGCAAAAAACCCTATCTTGCTTCTTTTTGTATTGTAATAGTTCGACACCACCTGTAGTTGAATTCCCCTTGAACCACACAATTTATAATGTTCGTTACATTCTTGAAAATAGTTACGAACGGTATAAAGAGTAATGTTCGTCTACACAAAAAGATATCGTTTCTGGGTGTGTGAGCCATACGCTAAATAATGTTCTGTTTATTTTCGAACACTTATTTGAAGTGTTACTTGATAGAAATGTACTGTTGGAAACACACCAAATCAGTAAAATTCACAATAGTGTTTTTAATATCGAATGTGCGTCATAGTACTAAATGAAAATTGGTTCGATCACCAATTT
This sequence comes from Pollenia labialis, assembly GCA_949318255.1. Lineage (NCBI taxonomy): Eukaryota > Metazoa > Arthropoda > Insecta > Diptera > Polleniidae > Pollenia > Pollenia labialis. The sequence continues at coordinate 123,390,654 of OX439139.1, read as the reverse complement.
CGACAACGTACGAAAATAGAATTTAATTCATAATTAGAGTTTTTTCCCAGGAGTTTTTCGATTCCCGGGAAAACGGGAATTTTTTAAATTTCCCGGGATCCAGGTATCCCGCTCCATATAAATAATACAAAGTAAATTTGTTTTAAATTAATAAAAAAATCTTTTTTAAAAAAGCGTAAGGGAGTTTGTTTACAAAGTAAGTAAAAGAAATGCCTAAATACTACAAAAATTAATTAAAGGTTCAAAGAGGAACTTGAATTATTATTACTAGAGTTTTTCTTTTCCCGGACTTTTTCATTTCCCGGGAAAGCGGGATTTATTTTTCAATTTCCCGGAATCCCGGGAATTCCCGCTCAATACAAATCGATGCAAAATATTATTTAAGTTAATTAATTTGAACGAATAACATTTCCTAAGATCAATTTAATAAGTTTTTAAATACATTCAACTTTTTTATTTCTGTGGCAAAAAGGAAAAAGTGCTTAATAGAACCTTAAAATCTTCGTGTTCAAAAGCACAAAATTTCATTTATTTTGTTGGATTTTTGAGGAATTATATATATATATATATATGTTCCTTTAACTCCCACTGGAGCATAGGGCGCCAGGAAGTTATAGCAAATGACTTTTTGGTTATCTTTTTTCAATGTGCAGTAACATTTGAAATGATAAAAACTTCCGATCTGTGACATAAGGAGTGTTTTGGAATTCAAACATAAAAAACTATAACCGCAGAGGATTGCCACCTTTAAAGTTTTTAATTGTTCTCCTATTAAACTTAAAAATAGACACTTGCCACAGAATAGATTCGAGGCCAACAGCATTTATATAACACCAAAAATGTTGAATTGTTCAAACAAATTATTACAAAATATTTCTGTTAAAATAGTTCAGAATAAGCATTTACAGAATCGTTTGAAAGCCTATTTCTAATTTGTATCAAGAAGATTTCAATGATTATTAAAAACTCTGTACATTTTTACTGTTCTACTTTCAAAATTTCAAAGCATTAAACATTATCGGATATGAATTGATATTTCTATGACGCTTGGCAAAAATTTATTGAGTCAGAAACTGTAGTTTTTCTTTAAATTAGACTATGCTCGAAATTGAAACTTTTTTAGACAAGCTGGGCACTTGGCTTTTTAACATAGTTCCGGTACACTGAATCCAATGGTGCTAACCGTTTTTTTAAGGTTAGCTCTTGTTTTCGAGATATACCGTTATTTCGAAAATGGAGGAGGTTGCGCAACATATATTCGCGTAACTCAAAAACTGCTTAGTTAATTAAAATTACTAAAAAACCGAAATTCCGTAGTCATTTTAGAATTATTTTTATCAAAGTTTCGAAATTTTTTATTTTTAAAAATTCATAAAATTTTTGGAAGACATATGAAAAACGAAGCTGCAAACAAAATAAGACATAAATGGCAAAAATCTTTTAGCAACTTTTGATTTTATTCACAAAATTCTAAAAATTTTAATTAATTTGAGAATTCCATAAAACGTAATATTTGTATGGGGGCCCCCCTAAAAAGTGGACATAAGGGGCAATTATGTCACGAGAAAATGTTTAGGACAAAAAATTAATTGAGGTCGGTCATACATTATATCCCTCTAGGGGCGACTCCTGGGCATTTATGGGACTTTTCTTCAATATATTTCTAGTCTGCATTGAACATTTTGTATAAGTGGGGATGGTCATACATTTGACCCATTTTGGGGCATCCTGGGCGCTGCAGGGCCAAATTTAAGAATTTTATTAAACCGCCATATGTGCACTGGTAGAAAAGGCGTCATAACGCTGATGTATTTTGACATCAGTACTATGACAAGTGTCTTCGTTTTTGACCCCATGACACTTTTCATCACTGTGATGTCAACCTTAACATCACCTGGACAAAAGTGTCATCAGGGTCAAAATTAAATTATGTCATCAATGGGATGACACATTTAATGGCAGTTTGTCATTAAGTCAAAGCCATTGGAATTAAATTAAGCCAAAGTGAGAGAATATTATTATTTACTTACCCGTTACATATGTCTGTTTGACGTTTGTTGAATTACGACCTTTGTAAACAGCAGAACTCTCAATAATAAGACACCAGCACCATGCCCCATAAGGTTTAAAAAAAAATTATTTTTTTTTTCCAAAAAAAAAAAATTATGTTTCTAAAACGACTGCGCACGTTAGAAAAAAATTTTACCTTTCTTTAAAAAAATTTTATTGCGGAATTTCGGAACTTTTTAGTAATTTTAACAAACTATACCGTTTTTGAGTTGCGCGAATATATGTTGTGCAACCTCTTCCGTTTTCGAAATAACGGTATATCTCGAAAACAAGAGATAACCTAAAAAAACGGTTAGCACCACGGGCACTAGCAAAGTGTTATTAATCAAAATACATAAATTTACTAAAGCTACGGTCACACTTGGCAAATATTTGACAAAAAAAACAAACTATCCAACAGGTAAACTAAAATATAATTCTAATATTCATTTTGATTATGATACTACGTCTTACAAAGACTATATTAAAATAGTTTTTTGCTAGCAGTATGATTAGTTTTATTTTGTGATATTAAGGTTATGTTTTATAACACTAATTATTTACAAAAGTAGTGGTTACGCTTATTTTGTTAAATATTTAATAAGTTTGACCATAGCTTTAGTAGTGCAAACCAGTAAAACAGAAAGAATGCTGATGAGGGTCAATGCGGGCTACAAAGTGAATTAAAGAAAAGCTTATGAAAGTGGAACATATAAAAACGAAATAAAATTACACAACTTGACTCAAAAAGCAAATTATTAAAAGGGCTGATAAAAATACCCAGGTAATATTGACCATATTAAAAAAATGGTTAATTTTGATTCTTTTACGGTTAATTTTGACTATATTATGGTAAATTTTAACCAAAATATGGTTATTTTTTTTAGAAAATTTTGAAACATTTTTACCACATTATGTTCATATTAACCCATTATATGATTACCTACAAGCATAAACATTGTTAAAATCCAACTATAGTATGTTGATCTTAAAAAATGTTTTCCTCTGAAAACATTTTTTCAGCTTGTTGTCTACAGTGTATCGAGTGTACGATATACCAATCTATCTTGTGTAGCAGTTAAAAGTAAAGAGCAGTTTATAGTCTGTAATGTAGACTTGTCTATAGTCTGTAATGTTGTTCAAACGTTGCATCAAAACTAAAAACTAAATTTGTATAATTTCAGCTAAAATTTGCCTGTTTAAGGGTTAAAGGTCCATCAAATTAGCGGTTAAGGTCAAAAAATTAGCTTTATATGTTTTTAATTTATGTATTATATCAATGGCATACATTCCAACAACATTCCACTAATTCAAAATAACAAAACAACCAAAACAACACTAAATAAAACGTAAAAAAAGGGAAGAGCAAATTAAACTCCTCCATGTTGAACATTTAAATGGAATTTTCATGTAAAATACTTAAAACAATTCCACACCTGAGTATCGCCAACGAAAACCAACCAAGTACTTAATGATCAAATTAAATTTAACAACAATGTTTTTGTTTTGTACATATTTGAGCAAATTATTTTAACAAAAAGTCAATTTCAAGTTGAAAGCCAAAAAGAGATATTCTTTACAGCATGATGTCCAGCACTTCCACAAAACTTTATTTCTTCTACTGATCGTATTCCTACTACCACTTCTTAGGGAGCTTAACGGGCGACCAAAAAATCAAAAAAAAAAGGAAAATAAAGAAAAATTTAAAACAAATTGAAACTGTTTAACGAAAACTCAACCAAAAAAGTTAAAAAAAAGAAACTTTTATTAAATTCGTACCCACACTTATTTCTCAATAGTTTTAGTTACTTGTTTAAAAGAAAAAAGATAATGTCTTTTGAAAAGAACAAGATGAATTGATGGAAGGAACAAACAAAAGTACGTACGACCTCGAAAATTTTGTGTTTAGTTTTCGCTTCATTTCATTTTATTTCACTGATAAAAAATTAAATGTAATTTGCCACTTCCTCTTCAGCCAAAATAAAAAAATAACAAATCAACCTAAAAAATAAACTGTTTAATAGTGCAAGTGTGCTACAAAGTATTTATCTCAAGAATTCTTAACCCTCCGACGCGCGGTAAGGTCCCGGTGGACTTTTTACATTTTTAAACAAGTGTCATTTAAAAACGGATAGGGAGAATGGCTAAATATTTCATGACTTCTATTTTTCGAGTGTTATTAGTGTTTTAATACTAATTCCAGGATATTTCTTATTTGCGGAGTATTTTTTTTTTATTTTAAAGACTTTTAGTACGCCGTTGAGCAGTAAGGTCCGCAGGGACCTTGTTTGAATTTTCATATGAATGACTAAAAAATGTATTAAATTTTTTAAAACAAAAGCTTAAAATGCATATTCAAAATAATATCAAAATAATAACATCAAAATCAATTAAATTATTTATAAATTTTAGCAAAATTTAATGCATTTCCATATAAGGTCCCTACGGACCTTACCGCTCAACGACCGTAGGAACCTTATATGAATTTTCATAAGAATGACTAAAAATGTACTAAATTTTTTAAAACAAATGTTTAAAATGCATATTCAAAATAATAACATCAAAATGAATTAAAATATATACAAAATTTAGCAAAATTCAATGCATTTTCATATAAGGTCCCTACGGACCTTACCGCTCAACGACCGAATAAAAAGTTACCGCTCGTCGGAGGGTTAATTCTTTCTTTTCATTCACTTTTTCGTTGATTTTTTTTTTTTTTTTTTTTGTGCAATTTTAAATTCATCCAAAATAAAATTCATTTGCAATGATACGGATTGTTGCTGTTTGCTTTTGTTTGATTAAGGTTTTTTAAAATTGTTTAATAGTGGTGTTACCTTAGAATATTCAATCTTTTTTTTGCGTTTTGATGGTGAATGTACTTGTGAATTCACCTTAAAAAGGTTGTAAGTTCTCACTAGATCCCATTTTTAAAAATTCTTAATTTATCTCGACTTAAGATGTTTTGTTAAAATGCCACAGAATTAATTGTTGGTTATTAATTATTAATTGTTAATTGTTGTCAAGCTCTGAGATAATAAATCGGGTAATAAATCCCGAATTAACAAACTTTAGGGCCATTATTACAACTTGCCGTTAGTTAAAGGACGGATTTTGTCGGACGTTTTATTGTTAGGACATAATTCATAATTACAAATCAATAAAAATTTTAATTTGAACTTGGTCTATTCTGCTTTCACACGTTTCATCTTTTGATGCTCAACTCTTATGTTTTTAGGTGAGAGAAGAAAGATGAAAGTGGGTTAGTACGGAGATGCCTGTACTCGGTCAGTACGCTTTATGTTTTTATTCGTTGATATATGCACAACGTTGGCTGATTGTAATTTTTTTCTCTTTGATTCGCTGTTAATAAAATTGTTGTTGTTTTAAACCGAAAAAAGTTGAAACCGATTGCTGCGTGTGATTATATTGGCATCTTTAAAAGGGAATTGAAAAGAAGTTGAGCATCAAAAGATGAAACGTGTAAATTTAGACTTACAAATGCTTTCTTCGAATTTCATCCACTCTTCTCTCACTCTCTCTCTTGCAATCAGAGTTGCCAATTGACAAACTTTATGGCCATTATTACAACTTGCCGTTAGTTAAAGGACGGATTTTATCGGACGTTGTTATTGTTAGGACATAATTCATAATTACAATTCAATAAAAAATTTAATTTGAACTTGGTCTATTTACAAGTGCTTTCTACGAATTTCATCCACTCTTCTCTAACTCACTCTCTCTCTCCTGCAATCAGAGTAGTCAATTTAGCGCCCTTGGCGCTAGATTTAGCGCTTTTTAACTGTCGAAAAGGCGCATATTTCTTCTTTACCGCCTTTTTTTAAAAGAGCTCCAAATCAGCGCTTTTATAGATACCCACAATTGTTGTACTTTTATTTGCATATGTACATTAAAATCAAGACACATTAAACCAAAATTTGTTTCCGTTTTTTAATTCTTTTGATAAAAATAGTACTCTGAATTGCATACTATACACGGAAAGCAGTTTATTTTTTTAAGTAATCCAGTTTGTTTCTTAAAACAAGCAAAACCAGAAATAATTTCCTGATTTTAACTTGTTATGTTCGTATTAAGTAAATCTTTCTCAAATAAAGAAACTTTTTCTCATGATCAAAAAATTCACGTTTTTGGTACATGATCAAAAATTTCTTAAAGCAAGATAAACAAAAGTAGCTTATTTTTATTAAAAATAAAAAGATATTTCTGATATCAAGCAGCATTTATTTAATATTAGTCTGATTTTTAAATAGAATCGAATTTCTTGCATCAAGATTTCTTTAATTTTTTTAGAAATTGAGCATTTTTGATTTGATTCAAATAATTTTTATTTGAATCGACGTGTTAAACACATCAATCCAAAGTTTCTTATTTTTATATTAAGTTTTCTTAAACTAACTAGTGCTACACGTTTTTATGATGTAATTGATTTGTAATTGTAAATGATTTATGTAAGTAACTATAGAATTAAAATATTTTTTTTTTAGCTGTAAATAAGTAAATTATAATGCTTTAACCAAGCCACAAATATGTTTACAATAAGAAATGTTTGGCTTGGTCGAGAATGGTGCAACATTTTCTTGGTTCAAGACATATTTGAATATTTGAAATTATATTTCTTGAGTTTTCTTAAAATACCAGAAAAGGCTTTTTAAAAATGTTAATGTTTTATTAACACTGCTCGGAAAAAACAAAAAAAAAAAAGTTGGGGTAACGAACTTGATTATGTGATTTTAGTTGGCCTTTGCCAAATCCAAATAGTTTATTCATTCACGTCTTGTTAACATTTTGTTTGCTGATCTTCATTATTTCATGTCTTAATTTTTTCATAATATGCCTGGATTTTTGATAAATGATAAAAATGTGTACATACTAATTTGCATGAACAAATTGCCGCCACTTATTCAGAAATAATTTTAAAAATAATCATTTGTAAAAGATCAAAATCGCACAAATCGTTCACAAGTTCTAATAAAATTAATGTACCGTAAATGCCTTTTACCGGTGGAAATATTAGTCTAGCCCATAAAAAAAACTAGACATGATAGAAAACCTGAAAACGGATTTGAATTTAGCGCAGTAAGAACTTTGTATTTCATATATTTTTATTTAAAACGATTTTTTTGACGGCCAGTGTATTTAATAAAACTTGGTTCTTTCACATTTCATTAAGTTTTTTATTTAAATTTTATTTAGCTCTTTTTGATTGGGGGCACGGCGCTTTTTGAATAGAAATATTTCACAATCCTGCTTGTAATGTATGGTACCAAGTGATGCCAGAGGTGCAGATTTATCTGCATTTTGCAGATCTTATACCCCAAAATTTTGTAGTTCGGTGGAAGCTTCTTTAAATTGTCAATTAGCCTGGGTTCACACTATGAAAGTTTTCTTTTAATAAGTCTAAGATTATGGGTGAGAGGGGAGAGAAGGAAAATATGTTCTCCACCCCTCTCACCAATAAGCACAGCCTTTCTTAAAGAAAGCTTTCATAGTGCGCACGTACGTAGTACGATTTATAAAAAAAAAATATTTCAAAGCGAACTTGTTTACAAATTTTCATTTTAAAATTCCTTAATTCGACTTCATTTCATCAACGATATCTTGGCGCACTTCAAATAATAGTGAACCAGTTAGATTTGTTACAGAAAATGTTTGAAAATGAGTGGAACGACACATAAAATGCCAAAAGATCAGTCAAAATAAATTGTTATTTCAATTTTTTAATTTTTGAAACGAACGATTTTTGCAACTCGCCTACTCATATGTAAAAAAATATTTCAAAGCGAACTTGTTAACAAATTTTCATTTTAAAATTCCTTAATTCGACTTCATTTCATCAACGATATCTTGGCGCACTTCAAATAATAGTGAACCAGTTAGATTTGTTACAGAAAATTGTTTGAAAATGAGTGGAACGACACATAAAATGCCAAAAGATCAGTCAAAAAAAATTGTTATTTCAATTTTTTAATTTTTGAAACGAACGATTTTTTCAACTCACCTACTCATATGTAGACCAGTCCTTATTTTCTGACTCCAAAATTTAAAAAAAAAAGCCTCTTAATTTGTTTAAATTTTTTTTTTAAAAAATATTAGAAAAATGTGAATGCGGAAAAATTTTGGAGTCGAAGCCGCGAGTTTTTTTGGGTACTTCGACTCCGGTACAAAAACCTTAACTCCGACTCCACAGCCCTCGTTTTAACTATTAGTCTTATAAAAACCTTGCTCAATAAAATAACTATATTTTTAAACTTAACAAGATTAAAATTGGTTTAATCTTTTACCATGTTGTTTAATCGTGCCAGTTGCCTTAAAATCAAATCGACTTGTATAATTTTGATATTATTTAATGTTATAACGGGTCTGCCATCTAACGTTTTTTCAACTAGTGCTTATTTCGTGAATGGTAACACTTAGCTCATATCTGATTTGACAGATAATTAGTTTTATCCTTCCGCTTGAACAACGCTGGGAAATATTCGTTTTCGCTTTGCTAAGTGAGCCTGCGATCGACAGAAGATTCCGATTCCGATTCCGAAAAAAATCATCTTTTCAGATGAAGCTCATTTTGATCTTGGCGGGTATGAAAACAAGCAAAATTGTCGCATTTGAGGCACAGAAAACCGGCACGCATACATTGAAAAGCCGTTGCACCCAAAACGAGTCACTGTTTGGTGCTGATTTTGGTCCAGAGGCATAATTGGGCCATTTTTCTTCGAAAATGAGCAAGGAGTGGCCGTTACAGTCAATGGCGATCGTTATCGGTCCATGTTGAACGAATTTTTGTTTACAAAAATTGAAGAGGAGGATATTGGCAACATTTGGTTTCAATAGGACGGCGCTACGTGCCACACAGCCGAAGCTACACTCGATGTTTTGCGGCCTGTTTTTGAAGATCGCATTATCAGCCGCAGAACTGATGTCGTTTGGCCACCTCGGAGCTGCAATTTGAAACCGTTGGACTATTATTTGTGGGGTGCCGTCAAAGATAAGAGTTACGCCGACAAGCCAGAAACAATTGACGCTTTAAAGGACAATATTCGTGAAGCCATTGGTGAAATACAGCTGCACACAATCGATAATGTGCTTAAAAATTGGACCGATCATCTAGGCTACTGCATGGCCAGCCGAGGCAGCCATTTGAATGAAATTATTTTTCATTATTAACCGGAAGGATTGTACTTTCAAATAAAAAAAGAAATTTGAGAAAATATTCAGTAGTTTTTTTTATAGCATTTAAAAAAAAAAGTTATTTGGCGGACCCTTTATTAGTCAGAAAAGTATTGAATTATTACAGAAATATTATCAACAAAAACTAAGGTTTTTAGCATGGTTTTATTATTTAAAATATCATCTCCGAATTGTAAGAAAAATACAACTCAATTATCTTAAAAAATCTTCCAAAAATACAACATACGGCAATTGATTGTAAACAATAAACAATTTCTTTATTTTTTTTAAATCTTAATTATGTTATAAGCATTTGTTATAATATTATGCCACACATTATGACACTCCAAAGAGAAAACAACAAAAAAAACTATTTAACCTTGTAGGGATTCTAAAATATAAAACTAAAAAAAAAACAAAATACTAAAACAAAAGCTCAACATCTGTTACCTTTAAAGAAATTAAAAACTTATGAAAGGACAACTCTGGCCAAAAAAAAAACAAATTGCTGCGATCAACCAGTAGAAAAGGCAACACCAAAAACACAAACAAAATTTACTGAAAAAAGTGTCAAAAATAAAAGTTGGGAAAAAAATCGGAAGTAAAAAACTAAAAGACAACCAACAACTTTTTAAAGGACCTCCAACAATTATGGTTATTTAAGACAATTAAGTAGTTAAAGAATTTTTTTCTTTCCTCTTTTTTTCTCATTCTTCTTGGCAGGTATTTAATAAAAGCAAGTAGTTCTGCTAGTAGTTGTGGTAGTAAGTGGTGGCGCATGACCCAAAACAACTACTAATAAGGCTTAAATGATTAATAATTCGATAGACACACGTGAGGCTTTTTAATAACCGAAAAAGCAAAACGACGAACAACAAAAAAAATTTAAAATACTTGACAAACTACAAGGCGCGTGTGTGTGTGGTCGGTGGTTATTTTAAGTTAATCAAGTGAGCAAATATTTTTTTTTTTTTTTTTATGTGAAATGTGTCAAAAATGAAGTAAATTATGTCAAATGTGTTAAAACGCGAAAGGTGTGATTAGCTTGAATTTGTAGAGATGGACAAATTATAATTAAAAAAAAAAGAAGATTGCTAAGAAAAAAAATTGATTATGTTTGATTCTTAAAAGAGCAAAGAGGAAATCTCACGCTTTTTTCATAAATCAAAACAACAAACAAAAACAATTTCTTCTTTAGACATATTTTTAAACTGAAGTGAGTGCGAATAAAATAGCACTTTTGATACAAAATAATTTTGGTTACTTTTTTCGCTTATGGTTACATTATTTTTACTTTTTTAGGTGACGAGCGCAAAATTCGTTCGTTTAACTTAAATTTTAAGATAATTTTATAAAATATGTTTAATCCTTCAGCTTCCTTGGCTGTACAATCTCAACAAACAGTGGTCCAGATGAAGACATCGCAAATCGGATGGATAAATCTCGTAAGACTATTTACTCATTGAAAAAGATATGGATACCAATGATCTTTCTCGGGACCTTAAGTTAGAAATTTGCAACACCTGCATTATCCTTATCAATGGATCTGAAACCTGGTGTCTGAATAAATACGCCACAAACAAGTTCTAAACATTCGCCAACCGTTGCCTACGCTGTATCATCCGATGCTTTTCGCTAAACACGATCAGCAACTCTAAGCTTATTTACACGAAAAGGCAGAAATCAATCCATCAGGACATTTTCAGGCGAAAATTCGGATGGATTGACTACATGCTCACATAAGCGAATACAATCGTAAAGACTGCTCTGTTCTATAACCCAAAGGTTCCCATTAACAAGGACGACAAAAAAAACTGGCGTACATCTTATCTCAATTGACATAAAATGTAGCGGTACAAATAGCCCCCGACCAAACCTGATGTAAATCTCTACTTGAGACCGTTTGATCCCAAGCTGGAAAATTGCGGAATATCATCATGTGTTACACAGAAAACTTTCAATTAGCTGTTTGTCATCAGAATAAAATTTCCCTAATGTCAAAAAAATGGAATGTAAACGAACTGGATTTTAATTAAAATTTCAAATCAAATCTGCAAGATTTCCTTGTAATGTAAATTGGCTGTAAGTGTTTCAAATGGTTAAAGAGAAATAGTTTTAAAGGAAATTCTGAAACCTAAACACGATGTTAAATAACTAAACAATCGATTATAGCAGACGAAAAACCAAACATAAATATTATAATTTAATTAACAAAAGATTTATTTGAATTAATTAACATATTTATTTGATAAAAATGTATGTATATCAAATTATAAATTAATCATTTGAAAAACGTTAGAGGCGTTAATATATAATTATAAGACAATTAGGATTAAATCCTTTTGAATATTTTTATTTAGTTTCTTTTGTACAAAACCAAAACAGGGGAAGAACTCAATCTCACGGCAAAACAATATTCAAGTATAATACAAATAATAAAAAATTCCAAGAATTGATTTCAAATTAGCCGCTTTATAAACAACAATAAAGCAACAACACAACAACAACATTAAATGGATGTTTATAAACTCGCCCTCCTCCCTTTCTAAAACGGCCACAGAAAAAACTGTAACAACAGAAAAAGTTGGGAAAATAACAAAAAAAAAATTAAAGGGGTACAAGTCCACAACGACGGCCAACTCAATGAAGGATGAAAAAACAATAACAACTCAATTTAAAAAAAAAAAGTGTAATAAAAAAACAAAAAAAATAAAATACTTTTATCACGTGTGTGGATGGATATTCAGCGCTATTAATTCAATCATTATCCTTTAGAATTTCATTTCAAACACTGTGAACGCGTTAATAAATGAAAGGGTTCAATCTCTGTGTTAGCGCTTAAAAACAATTAGAGGATGGACTTTTACATTTTTCTCTTGTTTAGATTTTTTTTTTATACTTTTGCTCTAATTTGTACACATCTTTTGTATCGAGTCGTATTTATACAAACATTTATTTATGAATCCTTTTTTTATATTTTTTTTTATAAAACAATAGAAAATAGTTAGTTTAGCGTGGGGGTATACATTTGTTTGCTTTGGCGGACAATAATCAATCTTCTTTTAGTTTTTTCTTTTAATTTTTTTTTACATTTTTTATATCAAGGATTAAGCAAATATATAATCAATCCTATTGGGCGGCTTATGTAAATAAAATATTTAAATTGAGAAGGATTGTTTAAAACACAATCCTTTTGATGCAAAGGATAATAGTTAAAATTTTATTTTATAAATATTCATATTCGAATGCCTGTATAAGTTTTTTAAGCCTTTTTCTTCTGCATACATTATTTATTTTCTTGGCAGCAACGATTTAGTTAATAATATTTTTAAATATGTATGCAGTATGAATTAGGAATAATCAGTACTTTCCTTGAATAACAACGTATGTATGTGTTTAATTATAGTATTTTCAAAACGTAAGATTATTTTTTAAAGTACCAAATAAAAATCATTGCAAACTTTGCATACAAAATTTTAAACGAGGATCGTGTTGAAATTTAAATTAAAGACACCAAAAATATTTGCAAACAAAACAACGTATGTTATTACTGAACATTTTCTTTTGACAAAAATTTAATTATGCAAAACAAGTAAGAATGCTATGCCGAATATAGCATAGATATAAATAAATCTATTTTGTGTAACGACCACTTCTCCAATCCCGCCCACTTTTGTCGGATGTTGTGTATTGACAGCGTTGCCACAATTGTTTTAAAAATAACTGCATATTAAGAAAAAAAATTGATTTTAACTTTAAAAAAACTGCACATAAAATTAGCCAAAAATTTATATTAACTTTTTTAACATACGAGTAATACAGAAACAAATACAATATTTATTATTTGGGTCAATTTAAAAAAAAAACGCAATTTTTGTGTCCCCGTACTTTACACTACATACTATTTTAGGTAAAAAAAAAAACAAAAAAAAAAAAAAAAAAAAATGTCAGAGTGATCAGCGAGGAATATGTAACAAAAAAACGTAATTCTCAAATTTGTGTGTTTGTTTTTTTGTTTATTCAGAATGGTGTTTTGTTTCTTCCTCTGACTCCTTCCATACAAAAGCACGTGTCCACCGTTAGAATTTTTAGTAAACAAAATAAAATAAAACCAAGAAAAAAGTAAATATGCAACATTTAATAACAGTTTTCGAATTATTGCGTTTCTTTCTTGTGTTTTGATTTGTTATAGTCGTCAAAACTTAATTAGTGCGAATTTGGCGTTGCAAACAAAGGTTGTCCCCACAATTTTTTTTAAATGCAGTTTTTTATTAAAATTGTTTAGAGAATTTAATAAAAAACTGCGTTTAAAAAAATCGCAACTACAAGACTACAGTTTTTATTAAGTTTTTTCCTTCTCCTGTAAAGTAAGGAACATGTTAGTTAGGGCTTTTCTATATTAAAGTAACGATGTACATGTTTAGTTTTGTATGAAAATTTTTGTTTTTTGAAGAATTATTGTTTGTTTTTATTTAATTTTTGTAAAAGAATAAACTTTTTTTCGTTAAACGATCTTGATCGTCACAAAATATCTTGAGCGTCACACTTAGATTTTTTCCCTTTAAACGCTTATAATTGCAGTTTTTTTTAATTACATTGTTACAAGCCTATTACTTTGCAAGTAACCTCTAATTTCAAGTCTTTTTTTAACAAAAATTTACATATTTTCATCTTAAAATTTTAAAATAACTAGTCACTTTAAAAAAAAATTAAAAATCAAAGTGAATCGTGATTTTGTGTTTATAATCGAAAAGGTGATTTTCACAAAAGTCAATCTTGAGAAACAAAAAAACATCGTAGTAAGCTAGAATTTCAAATATTTTTGCATTTTTAGCGATTTCTTATACATATTTGGTGCGTGACGCTCAAGATCGAAATCATAGAAATCCCAAAAAAAAATCAAAAAATATTGATTTTTTTTCTACATAAATTTGCCACTCTTATAGGCGAATTGAAAAAACTTTAAAAATAAGCAAAAAAAACTCGATGTGTACGTTTTTTTTGAAATTGACCCATTTACAAATATCGTTAATTTGTAGGCTAGATGAAAGAGAGTGAAATTTAGAGGGCTACACAAGTACATGTTGTCTTACAATTTGTTTTGCTACCTCATAACTAGATTATTAAATCATTTTATGGTGAAGGTTATAAAATATTAGGGTGATCGATTATTCGACTTTTTTCAATAACCGGTTTTCGAATATTCCAAATAGTTGCTATTTTTAAAAACCCGGTTTTCGGTTAAGCATTTTTAAAATAACCGGTTAACCGGTTTTTATTCGAATACATAAAAATACAAAAATCAAATTAGTTTTTGTAATAAAAAGTTAAATAGAATAAAAACAAAACAATTCACTAAGGTAAGGAACAAACAAAATACATAGATATGACTTAAGGTATGTTCAGACCTAACAAATATTTGACGATAAAATCAAACAAAAGCGTGACCAGTAAATTGATAAAACTAAAGCATTATTTTAAATAATTTCTTGTTATTTGCTAAACTTTATGTCTAAGATATTAATTGCATTTACATATGTATAATGTAGTTACGAAACCCTTAAATAATGTTTGCTCTAGCCAGACGTTTTGCAAAAGCAAACAATTCTTTACGTTAGGAGCCAAACATTTAAAAGGTGGATTTAAAAATATAGGAATGCAATAAATTTATTATTTGACATATTTTCCTAAATTTATTGTAAATGAGTTTTAATTTGTTGCTGGTTAAGCATGTCTATATGAAGCAGTAAACTTCAGCCATATTTTTGAAAAGTGGCAAAGAAAACCTCTTATCCAGGATTATATATTTCAATTATTTTTGTTTCAGCATTATAGAAACAATAGTAAAATGAACATGCTTTTTGTATGAAATATCTGTCAATTCGTCGATCACACAACTTAAACCCTTCCAGGACATTTTTGATTCCTTCAATTTTATTTTAAGTAATAAGTAATTTTATTTAAGTTAATAAATAAAACTGATGAATTTTCCCATAACGTTGATTCCGCCGGTATGTTCTTGCTTTAAGCATGAAGATGTGCTGGAACTACTTAAGAGTTTGTCATTCATTATTGGCAGCATATTTTAGTAAAGTATTATTGGCAGTCTCTTAAAAACTACTTGACCCTGTTTATGTTTATTTATGTCAAGCTTGTACACTAATTAAAAGTGATTAATAAGTCGTGATGTAAAGAACTTTTGCCACTTATCATTTTAGGGCCGATTAAGCACAATTTTTTTTAAGTCAGTTCGAAATATCACCAGATGACATCTTTGTAAAGCTATATATAGTATTTATAATACTGTCCAATTGCTTATTACTTTTTATGCTGAACTTTTTTTGTAGTACTTTATATTGTTTTTGGTTTTTGTTACAAGAACACACGCTTATATAAGCGATTTGTATTTACATTGCTCATAATGTTTTTTTGAGTTTTGTTTCATTTTGTTTTGACATTTTTTATAAAAAGTTTAAGTTTGCAAATATTCAATTAGAAAAATTCTTAAATTACGGGTGCATTTAAAACAAAAGTAAGGAAAACGTTTATAAATTACACATTACTAAAATAACCGGGTAATTTTACTAACATAGCCGGTTTATTCGATATTCGAAAAATGGACATTTTAAAATATTCGCCTTGGGCAAAACTAAAATAACCGGTTAAAACCGGTCGAATACTATTCGATCGATCACCCTATAAAATATGCTTATATTTTTTATTACCACTTCAACCATTTTAAAAAACTCGTCACTAAAAATAATTGCATTAACACCATTGAGTTCATCTATTTTTAACAAATCATTTGAGGTTTCACTAAAAAAATTTGAAGATCTTCTTCACACAAAAAATCCGGATCTCTGACCGAATGAATCATCACTATAAAAATCGGAAATATCGCTCATTTTTTTTAATATTTTTTCGCAACAAATTATTATTTAAACAATTCCAAATATCTTCTACGAAAGAATTTCTGTACCGCTATACATAACATGAAACTCATTACATATTTTTATTAGTTGCAATTTTTACAATTGATAATGTTATTAATAGCACCGGGTGGTTAACTTATGTATCTGTATTTATTTACAAATTTTATACAAAAAAATAAAAAAAGTTTAAAATTTTTAATATTTTAATCAGGCTTAAGTTCATCAAATTTAATTTTCATTAAATTATTTTTATGAAAAAAGGAATTTTTACAACATGAAAATTAATTAAAATTGTTATTGATAATCATTCATTCTTGACTGACCAACTTGATATTGACAATGCGCATACCGATTTACAACAATCGACACAAAACGATATCGATAAAACTTTATATTGACAATGGGCATACCGATTTACAACAATCGACGCAAAACGATATCGTTTCGTATTGATGACGCTAAATGGAATAAGGATGAATGCATTCGAAAAGCTAAACACCCTTTTGAATAATATTCAATTTAGATTATTTTTAAACTAAATTTGTTCAGTAAAGATTTTTACCAAACGTGTGAATTTAAATAGCATTCCATTACTCATTTAAGCAATTGCAAAAAATCCTGCGAAATTCATTTATTTATGCCAGTAAGGTGTAACCCTCTTCCAAAATTAACTAGTAGTTGACCTCTTATATAATTAAGAATCATAATGATGGCGGCAAAGAAAAATCCCTTTAATCAATGTTATGATTTTCCTAATGATGTTTGCATGTTTAGCAGAAAATGTTAGAAAACTAATGTTTTAAGTCAGCAATTGTTTGCTGTCCAACTATTTCCGTTAGTGGGCGTTAGTTTTAAAACTAGATCAATTTCGTTCAAGCCGACAAAGGAAAGCAAAATCACAAGACAAAAACATGGTGTGAAAAGTTCACACCGTTTTCAAGGCCAACAATACCCAGACACTTGTTAAAACCAAACTAATTGCTAGAGTCAAAAATACTAACAGACTATTGGCAAATTATTGGGAAAGAAGTTTTCCCAAAGGTTTTTAGATATTATTTTTATCCTAAACAAAATTCAAGTAGTTTGATGTTAAAAATGTTTTTTTTTAATTCTGCATAAAATTCCCATTAATTCTTAAAATGTGTCAACAACTTTTGAATATTTCAAAAATGTTGTTGCATTCTTAGTTTTGAAAAAACCCTAATCTTAAAAGGAATTTGTTATTTTCTAAATACTTGTTTTTGGCAACACAATATGTAGCAAACTGTATTTTTAATTAAATATAAACATTCTCTTGCTTGTGTCTGTATTTTCTTCTTGGAATTATTACCTGCATCCGCAGTAGCTGTCATTTCCCAAAGGTAATTGATATGTTTATTTAAAATCGAAATATAAGAAGTGAAATTTCTTTTATTCTTTCTGTCATTTTAATATAAATTGAAAATTAATTGCAGAAAAAGATTGTTACTTCTTTGAGATTTGTATCTTGTTAAACAAGATTTTTCTTTTGTTTTTGGATACAAGACCTTTTTTCACTTTCACTTAAAAAAATTTTTTTTATGAGAATTGTAAATTAAGATTTTTTTTTTGCCTAATTTCAATTGTGTTGACAATTGACACTTGTGCTTGTACTTGTTGTAATCGTATTATTGTCATCATTGGTACTAATCTTATAAAAACACATCCTTTTCAAAACATCCTTTTTTATTGGTATTTATATATGTGAATATGAGTTACTGTTGTTTAATGTAACAAGTGTTACATTGTTATACATATTTTGACTTTGTGGGGTCTTTTGTGTGGTTTTATTTTTATAGAAAAAAGTATTGAATTTTACGCAATCATTATTTACTTCTTAATAATTTAATTCGATATTTAGAAAAAAATTACAATTAAAACCAAAGACCACACAAACAATTTTTATAAAAGGTTTACAAGAAATGACAACTGGCTTAAGATGTTAAATGGAAGTATAAATTTCGATTAATTTTTTTTTAAAGATATCATGATCGTTAATTTAAATTAACCCTTAAATGCCAACTGAATGTTTAAAGATACAACCATCAAAAAAAATTCCCACGGGTTCAGTTGTATGTTTAGAAAGCTCTAGAAAATCATCTAAAATTTATTTTTATTAAAAAAAATGTTAGACTTTTATGTTTAAATAGCCGTAAACTTTAAAAATTATATTTAAATAAATAAATTAAATAAATTAAAAGGGTTATTTACAACGTTAAATCTCAGATCTGATCGGAAATTGAGGTCCAGTAAAAATATAAGGTGGTTCGAATATATGTTCTGATGCTATTAGCAATAATCAAAGAAAAATGGGTCTCGGGGACCCGTCGTCAAGCTTTGTCCAATGGTTGTATCTTAAGAGACACAATAGGCACTCACCAGCAAATTAAAAATTCGTTTTTGTTTACTTATGTACCGCTGTTTGATTAGTTTATGTTGAAGCTTGCAGATAGAGAATTTGTTACGAGAGGAAGTGAGAGTAAAAACTAGGAGTCAGGAAGCATCTAATTGTTAATGATGTTTTGGATGCTTGCACTGACGATGAAATTGACTTTGATGCATTCGTACATGCGTTTTTTATCAACATGATAAATGCAGATAATGATCAGGAACTTCCTCCTGTCAGCCAATCAAATAAAAAGCTTAGCTAAAAAAGAAGCCCAAAAATTATTGAAAGTTTATGAACATAAATGTTAGTACAAATTGTTTATTTTCTGCTTTTTTTTTTTTTGTTCAAAATAAAGCCATAATGGTGCAGATTTTATCGGAGAAAAATAAAAAAACATGACAATTAAAAACTTGTATAAAATACAATCAAAA
Source organism: Pollenia labialis (assembly GCA_949318255.1). Taxonomy (NCBI): domain Eukaryota; kingdom Metazoa; phylum Arthropoda; class Insecta; order Diptera; family Polleniidae; genus Pollenia; species Pollenia labialis. The sequence goes on along the minus strand of OX439139.1, from coordinate 123,371,647 downwards.
ACTATAAAATTGACGATTGAAAAATGAGACAAAAACGATTCAATAAAAACTAACATTAAAAGGATCAAAAAGGAATCAGAAAATTGAATCACATATGTTTCTTTCAGGTGATTCATTTGTAGGGTACCATTTTCTCACAACGAGAGTATCATTTATGACTGACAAATTACGGGTATTTTGCTCGTGAAGCTGATTCCTAGATGATTCGATTATGATACAAAATGCTAGCTGGGTAGATTCAAAAACTATAATGTATACTATACCCTGCGGCCACACGATCAAGTTGTTCTTGATAGTCTTTTACATATACTGCTTGTCAAAATTTACATAAATTGAAAGCTGTGACGTATACGCCTATAGGCGGCACTCAATTTACTTTTAAGATATCATCAAGAAAACAATTTATAAAGACAAACATGTAATCAGCTGTTAAATTGAAAGTAAAATTGCCAAACAAATGGAGAGGTGAAATTAAAAGCAATCTCGTGGTCAATTTAAAAAGTGTGAGTGTGTTAGTAAAAAAGTGAGAGTGTATTGCAAATTGAAAGGAATTGAAAGGCAAAAGTTGATCGTGTGGCCACTAAGTTAACAATTTTTATACAACAATACTCTTGTTAGTATATTTGTTTACACACGCCAATAATCAAGCATCGCCGCCGAAGAATACTAGATTAGACATGACCAGGGCTGCCAGATAAATTTTTAAAAACAGTAAATTTCTTGGAAAAAAATAAAAAAATCGTGTTTCTTGTTTTGAAAAATCGTCAAAAAAAAATCGAACATCTTAAAATTTAGTTTTTTTCACAATTTTTGTTCAATTTTTATAAAAAAAAAACATTCAAACAAAAACATTAAAACTTCATACCAAGGTAGCATTTTCAATCGTTTAAAAGCTACTGGGAGTCTCATAAGGAGTATTTTTGAACCTCGATGAGTCAATTCTAAATCGTTGAAGATTCCTCACACGGGAGAAACTGCAACACAAGTGAGATTCTTTTATCGTTGTAGGAATCGTTTGAGATGTGGGTAAAGATTATCTGACGAGTCTTTTAACAAGCATGAATCACATGAGACTCATGTTCTTACAACTTGTGAAATGCTCGCTGTAAAATTGCTTAAAATACGATTTATACAGAAGGACACAAAAGGTTCATTCGACGATTGTTTGACGAAAGATAAATAAAGTGTAACATTGTTGGTTTTGTACTCTTGAAATCATCATTTAAAGATTTGTTTAAGAGTTACATGTTACATGCCGTACCAAAACTAAAGCGGCACGCGTTTTCTAGTTATTAAAAGTTGTCATGTCCATACAATTTGTAAGTAGCGCGGTGTCAACGCTTTGAAATTGCATAATCCAATTTTGACAGAGTGTTTAATAGTGAAATTTTTTTCCTTTGCAATTTTGCTTTTACCCATAAAGGTGGAAGTACATAACACGCGTTAGTGCGCGCGCGCTCTGTAGACTTCTGTCAAAAAAAGTTAAATTAGTGTATTTTAATAGAACAAACTACATGCAAAATATTTTGACGCGTTAGCGCCAGAAAGTTGGTTAACTTTGAGCTTTTTAACGCGTTGTGTATTTTTGATAAGTAATCAGCTGGCAATAAAACGAAAAATTTAACAAATTTGCGAATCGTGAAAGAAAAATTTAGTAAAGAGCCTCAAAAACATACAATATTTATATAAAAAGAAAAAATTAAATAAAATAAAATAAAATAAATAAATCTTGATATAATATCGAATCGGTTTTCAATGCACAAATAAGTAAACAGGACTTATTTGTGCATTTTGTAACGCGTGTTGTGTAACTTGCAATTTTTCATGCGCTAAAGGTTTTAAACGCACGACAAACGTCGACGAATAAACGCGTGTTATGTACTTCACCCTTAAAGGTTTAAATTGGTTTTTTGTGCTGCTATAAACATATAAACACATTTAAAGTTTTCTTGTGTTGGAAACTGAATAAAATCGTCACATTTTAGAAAAAAATCAACAAATCGGCACTTTGTTCTGCACAGAACTTAAGGGTTCCACCGCGGAAAAAAATGGTTTTATAATTATCATCACAATTAATTATTTTATTTATCCTTTTTGCTTTTAACAATTTTATGTACTGGTATAATCTGAGTCGATCTGAAGATGTCCGTCTAGCTGGCAGACTGGCTGGCTGGTTGTCCATGTAACCTTGTGCGCAAAGTACAGGTCGCAATTTTGAAGATAATTTGATCAAATTTGGCGCATAGGTTCTTTCTGACACAAGGACCAACCCTATTAAAGCTATGTAGTTTTTTAAAAATGGAACCACACGGGCAGGCAGGGGCAATTTCTGCCTCTCACAAAGTTTCAAGCCGTTATTAATGAAACATAAATCAAAGATGGGTTCATAATTATATGGACACATAAGCACGAGTCTCCATGGGTCCTGAATAGGATGCACTCTCGAAAATATGTATTAAAATAGGGTATCATATGGTCGGGCTTGACTTTCTTACTTGTTTTTTTAATTAAAATTAAATAAAAATATTCAACATTTTTTATTTTTTCGAATTTATTCTATGAGCTAAATTTCAGTTATCTATCTATCTATCTATCTATCTATCTATCTATCTATCTATCTATCTATCTATCTATCTATCTATCTATCTATCTATCTATCTATCTATCTATCTATCTATCTATCTATCTATCTATCTATCTATCTATCTATCTATCTATCTATCTATCTATCTATCTATCTATCTATCTATCTATCTATCTATCTATCTATCTATCTATCTATCTATCTATCTATCTATCTATCTATCTATCTATCTATCTATCTATCTATCTATCTATCTATCTATCTATCTATCTATCTATCTATCTATCTATCTATCTATCTATCTATCTATCTATCTATCTATCTATCTATCTATCTATCTATCTATCTATCTATCTATCTATCTATCTATCTATCTATCTATCTATCTATCTATCTATCTATCTATCTATCTATCTATCTATATATATAAAAATGAAAAATGTTTGTATGTTTGTTTGTCAGTTTGTTTGTTTGTGTGTTTGTTTGTTGGCTTATAGACTCCGAAACTACTGAACCGATTTTCCTGAAATTTTTACAGTAACATCACGTGAGCCCTAAAAATAAAATAGGCTACTTATTTTTTCGATAGGGGCAGGGGAATTGGTACCCCCATAGGATGCCAATATTAATTATCGCACATCTTAAGAGCCGCTAGACGCATTTTGCTGAACTTTTTGTAGTAGGATCTTCTGAGCCCCAAAATTGAAATAAAATAGCAGCGGGGGAAGTGGTTCCCCCCATAGGACGTCAATGCTTAATATCGCATATCTTATGAACTGTTATAGTGAGAATGTTCAAACTTTGTGGAAGTCACTCTTATGGTATACTACACTTTTGAAAATAAAAATAAAGCGGGTAGGGGAGGGGGGGAGGGGAAACCTCTCATAGGATGCATATATTAAATATCGCTTAACTGAAGAACTATTAAAGGGGGAGTCTTCAAACGTGGTTAAAGCTACTACTATGGCAAACTATAAATTTCAGCATAAAAATGGGCGGGGTAAACAGGGGAGGAGCAGTACCCCTCATAGATAGAAATATAAATAAGAGCCACTGCACGCATTTTGTTGAACTTTTGGTAGTAGGATCTTCTGAGCCCCGAAATTGAAATAAAGTAGCAGCGGGGGAAGTGGTTTTCCCCATAGGACGCCAATGTTTACCATCGCATATCTTAAGAACTGTAATAGTGAGAATGTTCAAACTTTCTAGAAGTCACTCTTATGGTATACTTCACTTTTGAAAATAAAAATAAAGCGGGTAGGCGCAGGGGGGGAAATACCTCCCATAGGATGCATACATTAAATATCGCTCAACTGAAGAACTATTAAAGGGAGAGTCTTCAAACGTGGTTAAAGCCACTATTATAGTAAACTATAAATTTCAATATAAAAATGTGCGGGGTAGACAGGGGAGCAGCAGTACCCCTCATAGAAGACATATAAATAAGAGCAACTGCACGCATTTTGTTGAACTTTTGGTAGTAGGATCTTCTGAGCCCCAAAATTGGAATAAAATAGCAGCGGAGGAAGTGATGCCCATCATAGGACGCCAATGTTTAATATCGGATATCTTAAAAACTGTTATAGTGAGAAAGTTCAAACTTTGTAGAAGTCACTCTTATGGTATACTTCACTTTGAAAATAAAAATAAAGCGGGTAGGCGCAGGGGGGAACTACCTTCCATAGGATGCATATATTAAATATCTGTCAACCGATAAAGTGGTTAAAGCAGTGTAGCGAAGCGCACCGGGTTAAGCTAGTGTATTTTATAAAGCTTTTTTGTAATAGTCCTATTCCTTTAATTTTTAGGAATGACTTTATACACTATCAGGCTATTATATTGTATCTTCGTGTTACATTTTACCTTAGCTGTCCTTTGGATAGCAATGAAGTATATTGTATGAACAGAAAAATTTACAATTATTAGACACCAGCAGCATTGCTATCCAAAGGACAGCTAAGGTAAAATGTAACACGAAGATTTAATATAATAGCCTGATAGTGTATAAAGTCATTCCTAAAAATTAAAGGAATAGGACTATTACAAAAAAGCTTTATAAAATACATAACTGAAATTTAGCTCATAGAATAAATTCGAAAAAATAAAAAATTTTGAATATAATAAAGTAACCTATGAAAGGAAATAATTCCCAGTTTCTATTAAATAAAAATATTTCAAAAATGCTAGTTTATGTTTTTTACGTATCTTTGATGCTTTTTATTAGTACTTTCGTATGAAAAGTACTTACGGGTGGAGTGATACAACCACTATTTTCTAAATAACTTAAAAAAAAAAAAAAATTGGTACGCAGTTGATTTTTGTCGACCATTTTACTCATCATATATTTTTTATATCAAGCTTTAGGTCAGTTTATGAAAAACCAAATTTAAATATTTATATATTTTATTTGAAGTTTTTGATATTTTAATTTGGTTTAAGTTCATTAAATTGAATTTTCATTTAATTATTTTTAGTGGAGGAAGGAATTTACAACATGAAATAAATTAAAAATATTTTTTGATAATTTTATTCTTGACTGAACACGGAATTGAAGTCGGGTCGAATTAACTAGATTCGAGAACAATCACATTCTCATCATCAGAATTCTTTGCCGTTCTACTGTTTGCACCACTGCGGCGCCTGCCAGTCTATAGTCAAACATCAATCTTAAGCCAATAGTATTGGTGGATCGAAATTTGCTGTATGTTATTGATTATCTATTTTCAATTTTATTTGTATGTTTTTTCCTTACTTCTATTTTTAGTCTTCAAGACAAAGTCTTGACAAAAAGTACGAAAATTTGGTGCAAACGGTAGAAAATTAAATTAAAATTTTTAATCATATCGGTATCGGCATAACGGTATTATTATTATATTTTCGAAAAATCTTAAGTTTATTTTACATCTCCCAATACTTTTTTTCAATACATACTGTAAACAATAAACAAACAGCAAAATATTTTCCTTTGTTGAACTTGTGCACAATTTGTTAGCTTTTATTTTAATTACGCGTGGTTATCAAGCTGTTTGTTTGGAGTAAAGATGCCAGACCCGAACTTATTCGCCGCATATAACTGTGTTGACAGTTGTTCGCATAATATTTACCACGTTAACATACACAAACTTGAATCATGCCAACACATATAGATAAGTATAAAGTATACAATTTGTCATTTCGTTGCATCGAAAGAAACCATCGATGTTTTCCGATTGCTTAGGAGCAAAAAACATCGGATTATATCGATGTTTCGACACAATACATCGAGTGTTTTAAAAACATCGATGCTTTTTGTTCATCCCTATTCCAAAGTAAATGTTTCTAGCAGGAACCGTAAATAGTCAACAAAGACCTATACTGTCATATACCAATAAATTCGTATTGACGAGCTCGCTCAGAATCTATGGTCATCTTAAAAAACGATCTCAACTCCGCAATTAAGAGTTATTTTTTAACGTTAAAATAATAAATTAAATAAAACTTTTAAAAAAAGGGAGTGTTATTATTTCCGTCTAAAATAAAACTCATTGGTCTTTTATTTTTTCCGTCTTAAATAAAACTCATTTTGCCGTCATAAAATAAAACACTTTTAAAGAGTTTTAATTTTTCCTTTTAAATTAAATCTCATTTTTCTTATCGTATTCTTTCTTTCAGGCTCTTTTTTTTAATAAGTATATCTAATATTTTGAATGTAATCATTGTTGATGAAAAATTGGAACGCAGGTCGCTCAATACTATTTTTTTTTTTATTTATTTAATTTAAGTTTTTAGAGGGCATTATCAACACTTTCGATTTATACGGGGCGTAAAGTGCAATGCCTTATAACATTTAAGGGTGAATTGTTTTAGAATAAAACACGCTGCCCTTTTAGAGAGCAAAGCATTTTTAAGAAACGAACACCAAATTGCATTTTTTTTAAATAAAATGTGAAATTTTTTTTAGAAAAGAAAACACCATTAGTGTAGTAACATAATAATTTATTTTTTTATGCAAAGAAAGAAAGATTAGAATACACATTATTGATTTAAATATAATATGATATTGCTTTTTATGATATTAATGTTCAGAGAATAGTCGATAAAGTTATACATTTCTTTGAAACAGCTACATAATTTTCTTATTGGATCTGACATGGCAAAGTTTGTTCGGCATGTCCTGACATATAAAGTGAACGTTGAGGAATATTAAAAGTTACGTTGCTCAATAAAAATTCGGAACGTGTTTTACCATTGATAAGATTTACCACAAAAATATATTTAGCATCATTCGCCGGCTTTTTAACGTTGCTAAATTTATTTCAGCTAGTCTTGTTGAGTATGAAGGTAGTACCAGGCATCCTCTATAATCACTTTTTAAGCAGAAAATAAGAAATTGTTTTTGAACTGATACAATACGATCATTATAAAATTGGTCTGACAAGCGAAGAAAAAAGACTTTTTGTGGTTAAGGGATCAGATTTAAGAACAGAGATGGGTTGCAGGAAAACACTGGGTTGCAGGAACACACTGTTTTTTATCCTCATTATCATTTTCTTTCCCTTCTTCTCCCCTATATATATTAAGGGGGTTTAAATACTATCCCAAAAAGCATACACAAAGATGGTGAGGCAAAAATCACACATTTATGTTGATTAAAACATTGCTTAATTCACAAAAAGAAACAAAAATTCCCAAATTATATTTGTTATAATTGTTAAGTCAAATACATACATAAACTATTTAAAGTAAATGATGATGAAGAACATATCAGATTTCTTTCAATAAACTAAATTCAAAATAAATTGTTTGAAAATGCATATTGGCTTCTGAAGTGAAAAATAAAACTCAAGTGAGTTTAATTTTGTGACGGAAAGTATAATACTCCTCAAATAAGTTTTACTTTATGACTTCGAAATAAAACTCCTCAAAAGAGTCAAACGGCCTTATTTATAAAAAAAATTAAACTGGTTTATAAAAGGTTTATGAAATTGATTTTCTATCAAAACTTGTTCAATAAACCCTTTATAAACCTGTTTTATTTTTATTGAAATATGGTTTTTTAATCAAAGAATAATTTATGCAGAATGTAACGGGTCCGCCATCTAACGTTTTTTTCAACTAGTGCTTATTTCGTATAGAACGCAAAAATTCTTGAAAAAAAACTTTGAAGAAGGCACACAACGGAAGATAAATAAATTGTGTAAAGGTCGAATAAAAGTCAATTTATATAGTTAAATTCCGGCGTATTGAAACCTGGGCCCTGATTCTTTCAGTCGTGATCGAGTAATTTCTCGATTCGTAAGCAATTTATCATCTAATTATTTCAGTCAATACTAACCGAATCGGAATTATTTTTTCAGTGTTGTGAAGCATTAATTTGAGTTTCACAAATCTGAAAAAATAATTTCGATTCGTTAAGTATCTACTGAAATAAAATTGCTTTCGAATCGAGAAAGTACTCGATCACGACTGTCAGAACTAGGCCCCTGATGTATTGCCGATATATCGTCCTGCAAACAAATGGAAGTTATCCCCTAAGGCAATAGTTTAGCAATATCCCCAAATTGTCATCTAAAAGAAAATAATCAAAGTAGTTTTTTATTTTCTAGACAGAAAAAAAAATTATAACACATACATACATATGTACATATGTACGTCATAAATAAAAATAATTAAATATAAATTAAAATGAAATAAATCTGTTAAATATTAATCTTTTTCATTTTTAACTTACTCAAGATATTACTCAACCCTCATAATGGATGCAATTTTAAAGGAGATTTTTGGAACATATCGACCCCTTTGCGCGAAATTATCGTATGTTACAAAAACCAAATTTTACAGGACAGCCATTTTTCTACTTTTCTCTGCGTTCGCTTGCAATATCAAAATGAAAATATACATTCAGTTTTTGGAGCAACGAAGTGGAATTCGCCTACAATATTCTGTCGGGTGACGTCTCTTTGAATGTAGAACAAGATTACATCAAAAACTCAATTTCAAAAAAATTGGCATATACGATAATTTCGCGCAAAGGGGTCGATATGGTGGAAACGACATAATTATTTCAGTTTACTTAATTTAATTATAAAATATATTTTTTGTAAGTGTAATTTATATTTACGTACATATCGTCGGTTGATAATTTAAATGTTGCATGTATGTGGATTTTTTGCGGTTTTCAGTTAAGATTGATTCCTTAGGTTTTCCGACCTGATCTTTCAGATGGCTTAATCAGTTTTTCGAAACCTCATACGGTTTTTGAGATATGGAGTGTTGAGTTTGTCGTATGTGGTATTTGCTGAAGCAATTTAAAACTAATCAAACTTCAAACTCAATTCACTTGAAACTATCGGAATCCACATACGACAATTAAATTATCAGCCGACGATATGTATTAAAAAAATTTAATTTTAAACAAAAAGCTGTTCTTATTTTTACATAAATGAATATTTTTAAAAATTCAAACTCTTCTTTTTATCATCCCAATGATATTTTGGCGATATCTTTCTATTTTCTTATTAAGGATTATCTGGCAATATTGCTAGTTTATCATCTAGAAGAATCGCTTTCGTATTGCTTAGGCGTATTGCTATCGAGACACGTTTCTTCCGCAATACGAAATCGATTATTGCCGCAATGAAAATTTTTCTTCCAGGCAATACGTTTGGCAATGCATACGGAGTATTTCTGTGTTTGCTAGGCGGTATTGGTATTCGTTATGTATGTATGGACCTCTACATATGTATACATAGCAGTTTGAGAAGGATATAAAAATATTGGAACACGAATCCATAATATAAGAATGTAAAAAACTTTTAAATAATTTTATGCGAAAAGTTTTTAGAATATGTATATTTAAAACTCAGAGAAGAGCGGTTTTAACTAGATTGGTAGGAACACAATTTTAGAAAACAGTTACAAAGGAACTTTAGGAAACACATGAGAACTGTATTGATCCTATGTTTTCCTATTTTTTCTGTCAAGAGAGCAGCGAAGATTTAAAATACTTTTAAATTTAATTAATTTTAACTGAAAATTAGTGCCGTTTCACACAAGTCAAGTTTGACTCGTCAAGTCTTGAGTTTTTAGGAGATAGGGGAAAAGAAATGGCATTCTCTTTTCCCTTCTCTCCTAAAAACTCAAAACTTGGCTTGACTTGACTTGACTTGTGTGAACCGGCACCTATATACAACATAAACAATGAAGCTTACAGATACATATGGGCATTTCTCTAATGTCGAATGCGACATTCGTACGCCTTAAAAGTGGAAAAAAACATATACCGAAACATTAATTTTATTTTGACAAAAGGCGAAAATTATAGCTCTTAATAAGCTCTATAGTTTGTGCTAAAGGTTGGTTTTGAGAAATTGTTCGTTTTCAAGAAAATTAAAAAAGCCAAGGCATTTGCATGCGACAAAAACAGAAGTCGCTTTTACGGCAAACAGTTCAAACACTGATTTCAGCGAAACCTGATGAAATATTTTAATGCGACTAATTTCAAAATGTTATGCATTGATGTATTTTAATAATGCTCTTTTTTTGATTCAATAATATTGTGGTAGCTTATTTTTAATTTAATTTTAATCACTGTCGCACGCTACATGTTGCATGCGACATTTTGTTCCATCATACTTTTATGTTTACGTTTTAATTTTTTATGTAACAAGACATCCGTAAGATGATTCTACTTTATTTTAAATACGTTTAATATATTTATTTTCCGAACAAAAATTGTAAACTTAAACAAATATCTTCAATAAAGAAAAATACAAATATAGAAAAAAACTAACTTAACTGAAAATAGTATTGCTATTCTCAAATAAAGTTTTTTTTAATGGAATAAGCTATCCTTGCTGCTTGTAGTTATTGGCCATCGCGAATAAAGATATTTTAGAAATTTGTTTTTTTTTTTTGAATTTATGCATTTTACACTTACGATGTCGCACGCTACAAATTTAAAATAAGTACCAAGAGAAAAGCACGGATTATTTTCCAACAAAATTTTTTTTTTTTAAATTTGCAACAAAAATATCTTTTTGTTACTAATATTTGATGCGCATTGTACAAATACCCTCGATGCACTTATAACAAATGTTCTTTTTCAATGTTGCACGCTACATCGAAATATACGGTAAAGCAAAGAAAACAATTACCGTAACTGGCAATCGTATAGTTCCGTTTACATTTTTCTTATATTGTTTGAATATAAATCGAGATTTAAAAAGCAATTGTCAATGCATAATGTTTCTCATTAAGATCATTTAGCAAAACAAAACGTGCAATAGAAATGTTCAAAACAGAACTTTTGCACTTGTTCGACTTTGCATTTGAATGTTTCAAAGTGTGTTTAATGTAAAATTTGTTTACATTATTAAAAGTTGATAGATTCCCTATAAAAATATGTTAAAACAACATACTTTTATAGACTCTGATTTTTTTTGACTGTGGTTGACATTTCTGGAGAAATGCCCATATGTAAGTATGTATGTATTTAAAAAAACATTACCTTTTAGTTTTAAATATTCTAGATTTTAGTTATGAATATTCATTTCTTTATTTTAATTATAATTAGGTATTTTAACTAAAGATTATTAAGATTTTTTATAACACTTGATAATTTTTTAAGGCACTTTATTTTTCACATCTTTTTATTTTTTACCTTTTAGGTATTAAAAAACACATTTTTATTTTCATTAAAATATTAAAGATTTTTTTTATTATATTAACCATTTTTATTTTTCGAATTTTCACATTCTATTTTTCCCCCTAATAATTTTTCATTTATTTTTAATGATTTTGAAATTTTGAATTAACTTTATTTGTATTTTACATACATACTTTTATATTACATATATTATTTTTTTTCATTTCTTTCCTATTTAATCACAATTGCACTTATTTCCGCTATAACTGCTTTAATTTCCGTTTTCTTTTAATTTCTTATAAACAAATCATCTGGCAGCCTCATTTTAATTCATCATTTCCGGTTTCATTAATAACATTTCCCTTTTCATAAATTACGGTAATAACAGAGTTGTCAAAACAAGATATGTCAAAAATGTGTTACCACTTTTACGTGAATGTCTGACAACAAAACTTTTTAAACTCGGCTGTCCGTTACAAAATTACCAATCATTTAATAACAGAGCCGTCATACGTGCACAACAACTCTGTTCAGCTAACAGTGGCGTCTAACAGAAATGGAAAAATTTTCAAACGCAAAAAAATAACTGTAATTCATTAGACCCGTACAAACCGAAGCTACATTTGAAGAAAACAACACTTTAATTTTATTTTTCACTAAAATTTGTAATTGTTCACGCACTAAAAACTAATTATTTTTCATTTTTTCTCACACTCTAACTGGAAACAACTGAACTGTTTATTTAACGCGCGACAACTGACATCTGATTGGATTTTCAGTGTTGCGTTTTGACATCTTGACAATTCACAATAAGTGCCAGCAAGAAAAAGCAGCAGAGAAATGTCAAAAGAAAATAATTAACGCGTGTGCAGTTTTTGCATTTGTGGTCAGTTTCTTCCCAAGAAAAAGGGTTAATTTATTAATTAAATACGAAATGCCTACAATTGGAGTTAAACGTGACCTGTTGTTCAAGTCGTTGGGCAAAAAATACAGTGAGTTTCGATTGGTTTTTGAAAGAGAAAACAATGTTTTTCTTTGTATAAATTTTGTTTGTGACATTTTTCCTTGCAGCCGATGATGAATTTCAACAACTATGTTTTGCCTTTGGCTTGGAACTAGATGAAGTTACAACAGAGAAACAAATGCTAACAAAAGAGCAGGGAGATGATGCTGCTGGTGTATCTGATGCCTCCGAGGAAATTATCTACAGAATTGATATACCAGCCAATCGTTATGATTTGTTGTGCATAGAGGGTTTAGTCACCGGCTTAATGGTTTTTCAAGGAAAGTAAGTAAAAAACCAACAAAAAATTATTTAAACATTGAAAATATTGCTACCTTGTTAATTTTTTGGAACTCATTAAAAATGTTTACTAAGCGGAAATTACAAAAAAAAATACTGAAAACTAATTCTTTTCTTAAAGAATCTCTCCTCCTAAATTCAAAATTGTAGAGCCGGCCGTTGGCAAACGTCAGGTGTTAAAAATCCTGCCCGAAACTGCTCAAATTCGACCATTTGCTGTGGCCGCTGTTTTGCGTAACATTACCTTTGATCAGGCTGCGTATGATTCTTTTATTGATTTGCAAGACAAATTGCATCAAAATATTTGTCGCAAACGTACTTTGGTGGCCATTGGTACCCATGATTTAGACACCATACAAGGACCCTTTACTTATGAAGCAAGAGCTCCAGAAAATATTAATTTTATTCCTCTTAATCAAAAAAATTCTATGAACGGCCATGAATTAATGGAATTCTATACAAATCATGCCCAACTTAAACAATATTTGCCTATAATTCGTGATTCACCAGTTTACCCAGTAATTTATGATGCCAATGGTGTGGTATTATCTCTACCTCCTGTCATCAATGGTAATCATTCCAAGATTTCTTTGAAAACGAAAAATGTATTCATTGAATGTACCGCCACGGATTTAACAAAAGCTAAAGTTGTTTTGGATACTATTGTTTGTATGTTTTCATCCCATTGTTCGGAGAAATTTACAGTTGAACCTTGTGATGTTATACAACCAGATGGCACCACTCTTTCTTATCCTGAATTGGCAGAACGTCAAGAAACTATTTCAGCGAAAAAGGTCAACTCGGCAATTGGTATTGCGGAAAGTCCCAAGAAAATTGCGAATATGCTGACCAGTATGTTTTTGGAATCACATTGCAAGGATGACGATGCCATTGAGGTCTCAATACCACCCACTAGACATGATGTCATACATGCTTGTGATATTTATGAAGATGTGGCCATTGCCTTTGGCTATAATAACATAAGAAAGTCTTTGCCTTCCTTTATGCATATTGCAAAACAGTATCCCCTTAACAAACTTACCGAACAATTGAGAGAACAAGTAGCTCAGGCTGGTTTTACTGAAGCTCTTACTTTCACTTTGTGTTCTCGTGATGATGTGGCCCGTAAACTAAACAAGTCTATAGATGAAATGCCAGCAGTACATATTGCTAATCCTAAAACATTAGAATTTCAAGTTGTTAGAACCACGCTATTGTCAGGACTTTTAAAAACTTTGGTAGCCAATCGTAAAATGCCTTTGCCCTTAAAACTTTTCGAAATCAGTGATGTTGTAGTAGCTGACGATGACACTGAGGTAGGATCCCGCAATGAAAGAAGATTGTGTGCCGTAAATTGCAACAAAACAGCAGGTTTTGAAGTAGTACATGGTTTATTGGATCGTGTTATGCAACTTTTGGAAGTTCCCTGGAAATTAGCCAATAGTCAGGCCAAAAATGGTTACTATCTACAAGCTACAGAAGGTATGTTAATTAACTTTTGTGCTTTTATAGTAAAAACAATATTAATTATTTTCTCTCCTAACAGATCCCTCTTATTTTCCTGGCCGTTGTGCTCATGTTATGCTCAACAATGTAGCCATTGGCAAAATTGGTGTTTTACATCCTTCGGTATTACAGGCTTTTGATTTATCTACTCCGTGTTCTGTTGTAGAATTCAATATTGAACCGTTTGTTTAAAATTGTCGGCAAGAAATTTGATTGATTAAGAAGAGATAAACCGGTATTTTGAAGTTTTTTTATTTATATATTTTGAATTAAATAAGTTAAATAAAATTATGTCTTATTAAATTATTAAATTTGCTCAGTTTAAAATGTTTAAAAAATCACTGGTAGAAGGAAAAATAAAAAATAAAACTAAGAAATTTTTTTTTAATCTATCGTAAAAAGATTATTATGTAAATGGGAACTACAGTTTTTGTGTGGGTACAAAAAATAATTTTCCGTTTTCAACGTATGTATTTATGTGGTGAACTTGCTTTTTAAAAATAAGGGAAGAATACATAAAATTTTACTAAATAGCAGAAACCGTAGTTAAATACTTTTAAAACAATCTTTTCTCAAAAACGCTCTTATTTAGGTAGCTCAGTAATTGTTATACGACTCTTACAGAGAGTCGCAAAAGGTTCAATCCAAGATTAAAAGACGAGCCTTTCAAAAAAAACATTTAGATATTTTTGTTACTCGTCAGATAATCATCAGAAGATTCTTTTGGGAGTTGTATATTAAACATAATCGTCAAACAAACAGCCTATGCTAGCTGGGTAAGAACACTCTCGATCGGCTTCTTTCAAGCAAACAAAATAAACTTAAAATCGGGCCAGCCGTTTTTACTCTGCGATGGAACGGGCAGATACACACAGATGAACACTACAAAGTTGTAACATTACTGTTTTTGGGCAGGGTTATTCCAAAATTTATATTGGGGTCCTGCTATCATTTACGAATTTTAGTTGCTTTATGTAAGAATTTTTTGTTTAGAAAAAAATTTTAATTAACCCTACGTTTATACAAGCAAGTAATTACTTGCAAGTAGTGTTTACGTATTATCAACTAAAAATCTAGGAAACAGCCTATTGGCTGAAAGTACAAAAATTGTGTAAATGTTAGTGAAAAGTGCGAGTGTATTGAGTTTTTCGAACATGCATGTGGAAACGGGGGGTAAGCATTTAAAAAATTTATATTTATCGTTTAGGGATTCTTATTTTTTCATCATGATGGATATTTATATTTGAAAATAAATATAAATGTTTGATTTTTTTTTAATAAATGAAATTAAATTTTAATTAACAAAGATACTTGTATGATATGGAAATAAAAAGTTTTTATGTATCTGTATATTTAATTATTATTTTTTATTTGCCATAAGTTAGAAAAGTTGTTTAAATTTGAAAAAGGCGAATTTTATAAAAATTAAAAAATAAACGGCTAGTAAAAATCGTTTATATCTTAAAATTTTAAAAAATCAAAATGTACATATGTATAAGTATAAATACTTTTGCTAATATTTTACATAAATTTTTAAATTTAGAATAAGTATAAATTACAATATTCGGAAAAAATCGCACGATCTGTCCTAAGCAACCAGTGAAATGCGCATAGGAATAGCTTATTCCTTCAACAATAAATTTCAGTTTCTCATTAGTATGAAATGGGACTTTAGCACATTTGAAAAAAACCTTGTTTAAAAAAAGCTGTTAAAAATTTTTACGAATTCTAACCAAATGAAAAAACCAAAATATCTGTTAAACAAACTGAAATAAATAATTAAAAAAAATTCAAAAAAAGTGCTAAATAAACAAAACAAATATCGAATTAGAAAAAATATTTAGGTTCGAAAAAATTATTGGACAAGAATGCTTTTCGTGTATTAAAACAAATAAATTAAAAAAATGATTCATGCATAAACAAATCGTTCAAACCAAAATATTAACTGCCTGTTCAACGATTTTTAACATAAACGTTCGTATTGGATTTAATATGGAAAATATTTTTAAAACTAAGTGTTTTCATAGAACGTAACGTTCGGTATTGCTTAACAAGCAGTAAATATGTAGTTTAATGTGTATATCTTTTCTTTTCTCGAATGAAAATGTACCAAATCGAGTGTTTGGCACTCTTTTATGAACCGATCTTCATGAAAGTTGTCAGTGTGATTCTCACTCATATAAAACTGCGGAAGACAAAAATTTTACAATAGCATTATTTGTTATGGTTTTAGGCGTACTAAAGTGTTTTTCGAGAGTGAGCTTCACGAAATTATACAGTGTGATTTGTATATATAAAAAGCTGTTACAGACAGTGTTCGAAAATTAACACTAAATATCGCTCCTTAGTGTTCGGTTCGGTAGCTTTGTGGAAAAAAGTGTTACGCCGATAAGCCAGAGACAATTGACGCTTTAAAGGACAATATTCGTGAAGCCATTGGTGAAATACAGCTGCACACAAT
The DNA here is from genome assembly GCA_949318255.1 of Pollenia labialis. Lineage (NCBI taxonomy): Eukaryota > Metazoa > Arthropoda > Insecta > Diptera > Polleniidae > Pollenia > Pollenia labialis. Next base: position 123,355,167 of record OX439139.1, on the reverse strand, counting down.
CGATTATTTGCTTAAAAATTGGACCGAACGTGTTGGCTACTGTGTGGCCAGCCGAGGCAGCCATTTGAATGAAATTATTTTCCATTATTAACCGGAAGGATTGTACTTTCAAATAAAAATAGAAATTTGAGAAAATATTCAGTAGTTTTTTTTTGTAGCATTTTCAAAAAAAAAAAAGTTATTTGGCGGATCCGTAGTTTTTTCTGACGGCAATTAAGCAAAGCAAGAGTTAAATTTATTTTGTACGGTTTTGTTTGACGAATTTTCAGAATTCGCCAATCAGTGGCGTGTAGAGCAAAACAATACTTAATAAACTTTAGAATAGTTGTTATGGAGCAAAATTAAGGCTTTTTATCTCAAAAACCAAGGCAAATTTATGTAACAATTTAAGTAACAACACCAAAAACACAACATTGTCGATAAGTCAAAATCACAAGTAACTTTAAACATTTCTCTTTCTAATTTAGAAAGAAGTAGCACAGCTGTGCTTTCAACGCCACCTGAAAAATGAATTCGCCTTGTCAGAAACAATAAAAAATTTGGTGAAACCGGTATATATTACATATATATATATATACCCACCTAATACCATGTTCACACGGACAGCAATATTCGTGTTTCGCTCTCTTATTCCTGTTTCGCGCCCCAAACATGATTGAAACGACTTGTTTTCCCATACAAAATTTTGAGAGCGAAACCGGTCGTTTCATTTTGAAACAGGCTGCGAAACAGGAAAAATTTACTATCTTCTCCAATTTTGATAACAGTTATCGTTAGTTTATCTGAACTAGCTCTCAAAAAATATTAAAACAAAGAAAAAAACAAAATAAAAATTGATTTTTAATAAAATAAAGTGATAATTAGAATACCTTAATATTAATAAAAGTATTAAATTATAAATTCTTAAGTTTTATTTCCTTTTTTATTTATTTAAGAAAAATCACACTAACAACACAAAAAAAAATGTCAAAATGAAACAGGAATAAATCGTATGAACAGCATGTTTGGCAATCTAGTTTCAGAGAGCGAAACCAGTGGTTTCTATCGTCGTATGAACATAGCATAACTCAATTTTTTTTAATGGTCGGTAGGTTAAACCAATAATGAGCTGACAATGTGTCACCGATTCGGCAGATTTTTAATATTTAATACTCCTTATAGATATTGAGGAAATGTATGAACCAAATTTGGTATCGTGCCAAAATCCTTATTCTGGTAGCATATTTGTATTGGCGTTAGGTGTAATAATAGATCAATTTCGTCGATTTTGAAAACCAAACAAATTGCATACACTGAGAACGTTTGAGATCAATTTTATCAAACTTGCTTGTTTCGTATGGATTCCAGCCCATTAAATCCTCAAACTCGGTAGGACACATGTATAACCTCATATTTGGTCTTTAGATTTTAAGCCCTTTAATTTTACTTAAACTAAAAAACAACAAATCAATTCTCATTCTTTTTTTCTTTGTTTTTAGCATTTTTTCTTTAATTATTCAGTATTTTTATTGTTGTTGTTTATTACTAGTAAATTTAATTATTTTTTCTTTCATTTCATTTTTTCAGAATGTCATAGAAATTGCAGTTTAATTTTGACGTATTCCTTGTTCACCTTAAATGCAATTTCAATTTAATTTTTTTTTATATATTTTTTTAAAGATTTCAATTTCAATACGCATAGTATTAAATGGTGTATGGAATATTATTTTAGATTTTTTTATATTAAAGGGGGAATAAAGTTATTTTATCTTATATAATATTTAAATACGGTATGTGGTTGTTTATTTTAATTAGTTATTAGTTTATAATAATCATTAATTCATTAATAATTATTTACTGTTTAATAATTAAGTTTTTTTCATTTCCATTAAATAATTTGTATTGTTATTTATTATAAAGAGTTATATATAATAAATTACAAAGTATACGCATATAATAAATTAATATATAATTTTCTTTATTATTTTTTGCATAATAATTTTCTGGTTTTTCCTGCTGTGGTTGCAATAAGAAGTGGCATAATTATTTTCACGCTATTGCAAATTTTGGTGAATTTATATATAGAATTATTTTTTCATTAATTAAAGTAATAAATTTACTTTTTATTTTAATAAATTTTTTTATAAATAATTTATTAAAAAAATGACTATGATTTGATTTATATATCGTCTCAGGTTTGCTAGCATGAGTTATTTCTAAATTAATTTTTTATATTTTTTTCAAATATATTTGTTTGAGTTGAACAACTACTATGACTTTAACTAACTTTGTTATTAAGTCCTTAAATTTTATTTTTTAATTTAATTCTTGTCTTTAAATGTGTGATAATTTATTGCATTTTTATATATTCTATATACTAAAATATTTGAATAATAATTTTTGCTTGCAGCTTATACTCGTAAATAAATAAATCGAAAAAAAGTTTATGAAACTTAAACTTCAAGAGGATTTTAAAAGGCCCGCGGTTTTTTCAAAAAAATAAACTTTAAAAATATGCATGTAAGTTAAAATAAATTTTAATATTGTATATTATTAAGAAAATATAATAAAAATCAGCAAATAATATAAGATAATATACATTTTAATGTATTAAACATCAAAATCTATATATGTATATAAAAGAGTTGCGAGAGTGACTGACTGACTGACTGACTCATTCATTATCGCCCAGCCCAAACCGCTGACTCTAGAAACTTGAAATTTGAACTAGCGATTGGTCACTCTCCAAATCGATCCACCAAGACGGGATTTTTGGAAATTCAAATGTTTAGGGGGTAAAAACGGGAAAATACGGTAACCTTATATCTCCAAAACTAAAAGAGATGCAAAATAAATGTAATACTTATCGTTGTTCTTTAGTAAAATAAGCGGACAGGTGGCTGGTACTTTTTTGAAATTCGGCCCTATTAGGGAGTAAACGGGTAAAATCTGAATTTTAGTACTTTTTTTAATTTAGTTAATACCACATTCGAAACTTATCAAAAAAATACGTATGTATACGAATTTGGTACTTTTTCGAAATTCGAAATCGAAACTATTTTTGGTACTTTTTTACGAAACATTATCCTCTATTCATTGACATATACGTACTAAATTATGGGCTGTCACTTCTGTGGTGACATAGGTGTTTTATATACTTTGGGTGTGTGTGAAACGGTAGCAAAGTACTCATGGAAGTAAATTTTTGACACTATTGAGGTGAATAAAATTTCACTAGCCCTGGGGGCTAGTATAAATTTTGACATTAGCGTAAAAATTGTTGATAATTTTAATTCACCATAGAACTTTGCTACCGTTTCACACACACCCTTTTCAAATTATAATTATTTTACTTGAGATTATTTAATTTATGTATATATAAAATAAGTTTCGTTTTATCTTTCAAATAATTAAAATTAACAGAATAAATTGTATTTTTTCAATTGTTAACACAATATAATTTATTATTTTCTAAATAAAATTTTATATAAAATATATTACAGCCATAACTACAATAATTAAATTTTTGATACTTTAATGGGGTAAGAATATAGTACCCAAAAAAGGAAATAGCTTTTTGGTTCAACTAAAGTAGACTAGACTAGAATTTAAACAAGTTTAAGCCTAGAAAAATAAACTTTGACATAAAAATATTTTCACGAAGAAAAAAGGAGACACTAACGAAGTAGCGGGTATGTGCTAGTAATACATAAATCTTCAAAGAATAAGAATTTTTTATTCTCTTATGTGTTCTGATAAATTTCAGAAAAGTTTATTGCGGTATTAATGTGTGTATAAAACATTTGTTTTAGATCTATGTACATATTTAACGATAACTAAAATTGGTAGCTTTTTGTTAGGCAATTTTAAAGGAGTCGATTTTCACAAACAGACGTGTTTTAAAATTACGGTATTATTTTAAATAACACCACATTTTGTAAATTTGCTAAAGAGCCACTTATATATAATATACATTCTTCAAATTGCCAAGGCTGATAACCGATACCAATACCGTTTAAATTGAACACCGGTATTGATGCCGATACCGAAATTGGGTTTTCGCATAAAATACCGGTATACGTATATGGTTTCCCTTAATACCTGTACAATCGTTTCGGTATTAAGAAAAAAAGAAAAAAATTTAAAGTTTCAACACTTGTGTGAATGAAAAATATGTTTGTTAACTTGACGCTCTATGGTTGCAATACTGTTATTGTTGTACGACTATGGCAAGGTATATTTATAGCAGGTAGCCGCGAGATTACAACAATTGTACAATAAAACAAACAACAGGGCTTTTTATTATTGTTATGCGATAAAAACTGTCAAAAAGCAAAGGCTGATAAGAGACAAAAAAAGAAAAACGATAAAGACAAAAAACTTGTTTACTTGTTTACTATACAACATTTGACAGTTCGTATCGCAAAACAAGCAAATAAAACATAAACAGCTGGCTTTCAGGGACTACCTGCTATAAATATACCTTGGGCTATGGTAAAAGAATGTAACATAAGTACTACAACAACATTTATAGGAAATTGTTAGGTTTGGTGTTTGACAGTTTGATATACAAAAGTACACTTAAGGCTAGTTTACAGGGTTTTACAATGTCTGTTGTGTAAGTATATTTCATGAATTCTTCAAATAATTTTAAAAGGAAACGATTTTATTATATTTTGTTAGAAATAAAAAATTGTTATTACGTTATATTGCATTTATAAAATAAACATATTTGTAGTTGCGCCCCTTTGTTTTTTGTTAATAAAAGCGTTATTTTTGATCTTAGAAGTGTAAAATTTTGTCAAGACATGTCGTACAACGGCATTCATAATAACCAATCAAAAACACGATTTTGAATTTTTACGCCTTTTTGCTTTTTAGCTAACGATATACATATTGAAATTTTGTATTTGCTTAAAATGTTAGTTAAGCGAGTCACTTTTGTATTCGCATTCTAAAAACAGGCAGTAACAGAAATAAATAAAAGTAATATGTTTTTTATTCGACCTTTATTATTTTAATATATAAATTTAATATTCAAACTTAAGGTCTTCTTTTTTTATATAAAAAAAAACTTTTTTTTATAAATTTATTCAAACCAATATTTCGGCACTTCTTTAAGTTTAGGGTTTTTTCTTTCTTTTTAACAAAATTTACAATTTTTTTATAAACAATTTTATTGTTAACGCCTTAGAGTCCGAAAACAAATTTAAGGAGAAAACGGTTTTGGTATGGGAGACTTGACTAGACACAGAGTTAAACCTTTGGCATATAGGGAAAAGTTGCATTTTATTAAAATAATGGGTACTGGAGGAACACTTGTGCTGTATAGTTTTTATGTTACTCAACGAAAAGTGTCGCCTTTACCAAAGTAACTGACTTAGAGGCCCTGGCTCCACACCAAAAACGCTCCGATTATCCTGAAACTTTTCACATTTTTTTTAATCTCAAAACCAAAAAATTTTTCGGTACGTTTTTAACATTCCCAACTTATGTACCTATATTATAAAAATCATTCTATTTTGTATGACGCTTACGAGGTTTTTAAAACCATTTTTATTTTCCAGTATGTATTTATTTATTGAATCTTCATTAATTTAAAATATTTCGAGCTAGTGGATTTGGGTGCAATTCAAGCCTTTTCCGGCATATTTCGTAATCATAGTTTTTATAGGTTTTCGAAATGCCTGTAATTTTTTTTCATACAAAGATGAGAATTAAAACTAAAAAAGTCAATTTCGAAATAATGAAGTTTAAGTGATTTAAGAAGAAACGCAACTCAAAAATTTATTTACTGGCTAAGCAAATATTTTAAAAGTTTATATTTTATTTGAACATTTCTCATTTGTTTAATTTCTTATTTTCATTTAAGCAATACGGAATTAAATATGTTCCGAAGAGAGTGTAGAATTACACTGTGCTAGTTGAAAAATTAGACATGCCGGGCACATGGCGTTTTAACATAATTCGGGTACGCTGAATTCATTGGTGCAACCGTTCGCCGACGCAATTAAAACGAAAATCGCTTAATTGAGCAAGATGTGTAATAAAGCGAACTCCCATGTGTAGATAGAAAATAAAACTCATTTTCTACTATAAATGTAAAAAATTCCCAAAAACATATGATCGAAGTTCCCTTTTACATGATCAACAGAAACATGAAACATGACTTTCTTACCGCAAAATATTTTTTTTACATTTGTGAAGCAAAAACACATTAAATAAACGGAAACAATTAACCGAAACATTTGCTCTTGTTTTTCGCAATGCGGTCTTAATTTGCGAAACAATTAAGCGGGTGACACAATTAAACGGAACTCAACTAAACGGGTATTTTTACATAGACAGTTATGCGAATGATTTGGTTCCATGATTTTTAGTTCAATAAAGCGGTAAACTCAATTAAGCGGGGCTCAATTAACCGAAAATAACTGTAATTCATAAGAAATCCAATATTCCAAAAAATTGTACTAAATGCTTTTCTGGTTAAACAATACTTCTGAAAATAAAAGAAGAAACTTAATAACTACTTTAATAATTTTTATAAATTGTTTACAAATTATCAGCTACCTTTTACTCCTTAAGCTGGCCACACACTTGGGGTTTGTTAGCGTACCATTTTTCTACAGACGACGAACAAATCACAAATACCTTAAACTTTAAACAGACAACATGAATTATGAAGCGGACGATGCAATTACATTTTTGGTAATTTATTTGTTTCCACAACAAAAAAGAAATCAAGAAAGACTGAAGAAAATCGATAAAAATTTTGTATGCTTAACAACTCTGCAATAGATACAATTCGACGTTTTGTTGTACACTTAAATGAAATAAATTTAAAATGTTCACGCACAAGCCCATTTACGCATCGAACAAATCACAAGAAATTGAATATTTTTAATTACTTGTGATTTGTGCGCGCACATCCTCATTAACAAGTAACTCAGGGTCTCCACGTAGCAATATTTATTGCTGCAAACGTCAAATTTGATTGATCCATTAAATTTGCGACGCATAGACCGCATATTGCCATTAGTGCAAATCCATTGCGCAATGATTGCTTGAGCAATTAAAGCGAAAGAAATTGCTACGTGGAGACCCAGCGTAACAAGACGACGAGCTCGCACAAATCACATGCACAAATCACTAGTGTGTGGCCAGGTTAAGTAAAAATAATGATAAACTGTTGAATATAATTAAAAATTTGTTTTGTTTGTCTTATGCCTTATGCCGTCAACAACAGTTATCTACTTACAAGTCGTTGTTAGATCACATAGATCCATTACAATTACGCCTTAAGGAGTCTCATCCAAAAACTGTCGTCGATCTTGACCCTTGTCAAGCTAAAATTTCCAAAATAAAAACTAGTTTAAATTGGTACAACAATGCGATTACAAAAAAAGTCAGTTTAACAAAACTCAAGCTTATCGTCCGGTTATTATTGTTTTAGCCTATAAGCCATCAAGTCGGTTTTGAGAAAAACGATAAAATAGGTTTACAATCAATTTTCTCAAAAACTACTTGATAGATTGTTTTTACGCTCCTAATTGATTGCTGCGTATGTTTTTAACAAAACTATACATTTTCATGAATTAACATGCAATAAATCCAAAGTTTTAATGGTTTTTCTAAAATAACATTTTGTCGTTTTGTGCTCCATATCACATTTCGTATTATGATGCTTTCTTTGACGTGGAGCAAAGTAAGTATGTATATGGCAAAAACAATGAAGTCGATAGTTAAAAGAGATTTATAAGGACAGGTTGGCAAGTTTTAGAACTGTGATAATAGTTAAATTCTCTTCTATAAGCCGCGAACTGCAGATGCAACATAATATGGAAAGAAAATATATGTTACCTAGCGCAAATCAATATCCAACAATTAGTTTTGTTGTGGGCGCCATATTCATCTCAAGTTTCACATTGTGTGCAATAAGTTTTAACTATTGCGACGGTTTATTTTGACCTACGTTGTTCATAATTTGAATGGCGCAAAGCAATATTTAAGTACAATTTTCCTATATTTGTATGCAAAATTTTTTCCATGTGCGAACAAATTGTCATATGTAGCAATATAATGTTCAATGAACCTAAAAAATGTGGATGTAGACCAAAGTCGATGCTGAATATCTCAGATTCTATACGAGATATCACAAAATTAATTTTGGAATATGAAAGAGAACATTGATACCATTCCCAACTCAAAAATGGCGTGTAGGCACCTGCGATATGGTTAATGGCAAATCTCGTAACGAACACTGAGGCGACGTCTAACCAATAAACTTATGCGCAAGAGTAAAATGTAAAACGCTCAAAAGCAGACAAACAAGGATTCTTAAGCATCCACTGCAGTTTTACAAAATGTGTAATCATCTGCCTTTTATAAAATATGTATTAGTAGAAACCAAGGTAATCTTTCCTTTTTAATTTTTTTTTTTTGTTTTTACTTATTTTGATATGTATTTCATTTACCCATGTGCTGAAAAAAGCGCGATTGTGAAATCACTTGTGAGCTCAAATTGCCAATTTCCTTTTTGTATATGCTGAGGCTCGCGCGTTTTGTTTATTTGTTTACATTTTATGAAGGACAAGAAGCATCCAATTCCAAAGTAAAACAAAGAACACAGTCAGCCATGTCACAAAGTACAATTCCGTTCGGAAACGGAATTCGAAATGAAACAATTGTCGTTTTCATGAACGGAATGGGAGTTTTCTGTATCTGAAAGGCTAAACAACTATCAAAATACACTTTCTATTAATAAACAAATATGTTTTCTTCGATTCGTGCTGTCATTGCCAAGTTTATATACAAAATTTCGGCGAAACAGCTTAGTTTTTCCTAAAATCACATTTCGACGGCAAAATCAGAGTTTCAATCCACGTTCAACCTAGTTCAACTTTATCCACATCTCCAAAACCAGGCCTAAGTCTCGTCCAGACTTGCACTTTTGTTGCAGCGATTTTTTAAAATTCTGGGGTCTAATCACCGCATTCGGTACTATCGTATCGAATAAACTATCGAATGTTTTTGCTTACGATAGACACTGACGTATCGGAAGAAAACTCGAGAAATGTAATGTTGAGTTACTCGATATCGAATGCTATTATTTCAAATTCAATAAATTTCATTCGATATCGAGAGTCATGATACCAAAATAAATAATTTCGATCAATTTTGCTCGATATCGCATGCGGTGATTAGACCCCTGCTTTGAAATTACATTAGTTTCCAGCCTATGAAATTATTATAGTAGGGTTTTTCCCGGAGTTTTTCGATTCCCGGGAAAACGGGAAATTTTTTTAATTTCCCGGGATCCCGCTCCATATAAATAATACAAAGTAAATTTGTTCTAAATTAACATTTTGTAACAGCATAGGAAATACCATTAAGAATCTTGTAGAATCTTAAACGAGTTTCCATTCTTTTTTTAAGACTTGTCCATGGACAATTAAAATTTACTGCCTGCATCTTATTTTGAATTTATGTTCTTTATTAACTCTTCACTTCACTAAATTTATTAATTATCAACTTCTTGCACGGCACATTCTGCTTTTGGTAGATTTATTGCGTCAGTAGACATTTATTTACGAACGTACTGACTTCTTGTTATTGATCTAAACGACAACCCATCAACAGATGCTAATTTTTAGAGAATAGAAAACTAAATTTCAAAGTATAAATAGCTTTTTTCTGAAACTATGAGGAACTTTTATTTCCCGGGATCCCGCAAAAAAAATCCCGGGAAAACGTAAAATAAAATAATTGAAATCCCGGGAAAAAACCCTAGCTGATAGTCTTGCAATTTTTGTATTTATTTTTGTTTGTCTTTCCTATTGTCATTTTTATATTTCATAATATGTCCACAAAGGCCCAGGACTAGTCCAAAAGTAACCCAAACGTATGGAAAAAACCTGGTCTATTTAACATTACGATGTCCTAGGAGAGGATCATATAACCCACCTTTGGACCACTAAGGAGTAGTTTTAAAACTACTCCATGGTATGTAACCCACCTTTGGACCACTAAGGAGTAGTTTTAAAACTACTCCATGGTATACTCAAGAGGATTAGTTTTGAAGTCGTTTAAAAACGAAAGCACTTCGTTAAAAAACGAAGACATGTCGTCTCACTACAAACACTTTTTAACAATGACATGGTCCATGCTTGCATTACATCGGACCAGTCCATGGAGTAGTCCATTTTATCAAAATGGGTCAGGTGGTCCAATTTTATTTGCTGGGTACATACATAAATACAAATACACCTACATCCAACTGCAAGTTTAAATGTGTGTTACAAAACACAACAGAATTGCAGAGTACGTGAAACTGAGCACCCCTCTGTCTGGGCGATGATAAAGAAGTCACTTTGGTCTTTGCTTGTGAGTTGAATTAATATATTTTTTTGTGATTGCGATTTCCAACACACCAATTAAGTAACTTCAAATTGTTTTCGCAATTTTTTTGCGAAGTGTTATTCTCAGCACTGTCTATCTGCGCCGTTTTTAATTTGTCTAGAGAATATATGATTGGCCTCTTATCGTATTAAGCTTTCGTATCGAAATTGCATGCACAAAACGAATTTCAATCAAGAAAATCCCCCTTATCGTAATTGGCGTAGGCGTAATTAACGAAAATTAACGACAGTTTTTCCAACAAAACCTTCTTTGTAACACTATTAACATTCCTTGCCGGACAGAAAGTTTGTTGGCAAAGGGGCGACGCTGTATGCGTGACACACTTAACTTCTTGCCGCGCTCGCCAACAAACTTTTGCTGTCCGGCAAGAAAAGCCCAGTGTAAATTGTAAATTTGTAAACAGTGTCATTTGTTTTGTCATTTTTGCTAACCACTATACAACGCCTAAATTTCCCCACAAAAACGCTAACCACGGTAAGGGTGAATGTTTAATATACATACATACATACATACTTACTTTTATTAGTCGATAAAATTTACTGGAAATTTACTTGGTTTTTGCTATCTGATATTTTGGAGTCGTCCAATTTTTCAAAATTCTTTCTCTTTACTTGCCTTTCTCTTCATGTGTATAATTTCAAAACTTTTAATTTGGAAATGGTATTTCAAATAAAAAATAATTAAGTATGTGATGAAAATCGATTTTGAAAACGAAACGATTGATTTCGTATTCAGTCACCCTTATTATCGTGGTTGTCGAATTTAAAATACGCCTGCGACTGGTTGGTAATATATTAAAGAGAACGTGAACTTATTTCCATTAATCTATTACCAAACAGTCGCTGGCGTATTTTTAAATTCGCCAACTACGATAAGAGTGAGTAGTCTGTATCTTTAAAATTTGATTTCTTATCTTATTTCTGTCTAAAATAAATTTAAATTTTTCATTGTTCGATATTTCATCAGTTATAACTTTTAAAAACGTTCGTTTTAAAATCGATCGATTTTCATCGCATACCCAAGGTATATTTACACAAGGTAAACTCGTTGGCCCATATGTTTGTCAGCTGTTTACCTAAGTTGGAACACCAATGTCAAAATCCGTGTATATGAGCCAAAATTTGTACATGTGTGCGTTAAATTTATATGAAGACAATTTTGACAATTCCGTTCCACTCGGTTATTTTTATAGAGCAGCATGTCTACACTCCCAAATGAGTCTACCTTGTGTAAATATACCTTGCGCATACCTGAATAAAAAATCAATTTCGGTTTCTTGTTTAGTATTTCAATAAAGTATATTTTTAATATTTGTTGTTGTTGTTTTTTTTTATCTTCGTATTTATGTTCTTGTAATAATATTTATAAGTAAGGTTGTGTTTTATTATGTTTTTTTTTTTATATAATTAATATTATTGGTAATAATATTATAATAATGAAGTGTTTAAATAAAGTTCATTACATTCTTTTTTAATGTTTTTTTTAATAATAATTATGTTTGTAGTAATAATTATAATAATATATAGTAATAAATGTGTATGTGTGTGTATATGTATGTTTTATGTTTGTGGTAAGGTTAAAAAGTAAAACTTTTATAAGTTTAAAAATAAGACAAATATATTTTTTATTTTGAAAATTTGGAAAAACAATAATTTAAAAAAAAGCAATTTTTTTTGTTATTGACTAAGACCTACATGCAAAGTTTTTAAAATAATTTTTTTTTTACCAACAGAATCTAAGAACCTTTTAAAGGACTGAGGGTTAAGTTGGTTAGGGAGTTTTTTTTTATTAAAAGAAAATTTAAAGTTTTATAGAGTTTTTTGTTTTAAAGCAAGCGTTTTTTTATTTTTTTCATATACTAATAAGTTTTAAGAATTTCGTTTGGTTTTCAGTTAATATTTAAATTTTTTTTTTTTTTTTTAGTTCAAAAAACAGTGCATTTTAAAAATTTTGTTAAATTTAATGCCAAATGTAAAATTTTTTTCAAGTACATATTAAATTTTTTGTTTTTTTTATAAATACATTTTATTATAAATTTATGGTTATATGTATGTTAATTTTTTTTATGTTAAGCAGAGTTTCCATTTAAGGTTTCTATGTTTTGTTTTTTTTTCAACAAACAAAAACCGTTTAGATTTTATTTAAATATCTTTTTTGTTGTTTTTGCTTAGTCATATTTTTTATGGTTCACCTATAAATATACGCATTTCCTTTTAAGGTTGACGTTTCTTTTCATTTTTGTTGTTAATCCAGTGGTATTTCGGTTTATTATGAAGCTTTAAATAAAAATAATAATAATTGTAAAAAATCATGAGAATAAATATAAAAAATAATTAAAAATAAAAAATTAAAGTATGCTGTATAAAATAAGTTTTTTAAATAAATAATTTCTAGGCTGCGGTTTTCAGATTTTAAAGAGTTAAGAAATAGTGACTAAAAATGTTTATAGTTTTTGTTGTTAAACATTTGCCTATCTTTTATGAATTCCTTTCGAAAAGGTTCTAGTTCCGTATTTACAATTCTGATGGAAATTCTTCTCTTGATTTTATTTTTTTGCAATTGTAAGATTTTTCCTTTTACTTTTCGTATAAAAGCAAAAAATCGCTTATAAATTTACTTTCTATCGGCATTTCTCAGAAATTGGTTTGGCGCATATGCCACAAAGTCGAAGTGGAGAAAAACGTCAATGAAGGTTTACATGAAGTTTTCTGAAAATAAAACCCACGATAGAATTTTTTTTCACTTCTGTTTCCGGAATATGTTTTGAAGAAAAATGTTAATTTTTGTGAACATTCATAAACGAACTTGAAAGTTAATAGTATATATTTGAAAGTGAAAATTATTGTTTTTTGCCGCATATGCCACTTTACAAAATTTATTTCAAAAGTAGCCGTTTCTGCTGAATACTTTTACTTACTGCTGTGTTTTGAGTTGTTGACATTTTATTTTACTTTTGCTTTTACTACTTTTTACTTCAGGCAATGAAGAGTAAAATTTATTTGCTTGCTGTAATTTTATTTTGTTTCCGCTTTAATTACTTTTTTTTTCTTGCGGCAATTAAGCAATGCAAGAATAAAATTTATTTTTTACGTTTATGTACAAGGAATTTGCAGCATTCGCCAAACAGTGGAGTGTAGAGCAAATCAATACTTAATAAACTTCAAGATAGTTGATATGGAGCAAAATGAATGCTTAATATCAAAGAAACGATAAAAAACAGAAAGCGGGTATTCAAAATAGTCCGTTTGACCCAATGATGAGCTGACGATTATGAATTTAATATTCATAAAATTATAGCAAATACATCAAATAGAACACTTTGTGAATTGTCTAATAAAAAATGTTTTTTATTTTTTTTTATTTTAAAGCTGGGTCCACAAAGATAGCAACAATTTCGTTTTTCTTTTATTTTATTTTTTTCTTAAAGAATTTCATATATGTATTTTCGTTTAATTTTTCGAACAAAATTGTAAATAAATAAACAATAGTGGAGTGGGTATTATCAGTGGTGTTCTGAAAATCGAAAACGCAAGAATTTTAAATGTCGTTTTTTAATAAGATTTCTGTAATAAAAGAATTTTATGACAAATATTACTCTATTAAATAGAATTTTATAACAAAAATTATAAAAATTAAATTAAAAGTGAATTAAAAACAACTTTCAATTTTCGATTTCCAGAACACCCCTGTATGTATTTTCGCTGATGTTTGTAACATTTTAAAATATTAGTCCTAGACCTAGACCTTTAGTATACCGATCGACTCAGAATCACTGAGTCTGAGTCGAATTAACGATGTCAGTCCGACTTGCTGCCGATGTAAGCTTTGTGCGCAAAGTAAAGGTCGCAATTTTGGATATAATTTGATGAAATTTGGTAGATAAGTTCTAATTAGCACAAGGACCAAACCTATTGTAAATAGGGTGGATCGATCCATGATTTCACAAAGCCCCCATAAAAGCTTTTTTCCGGAATAGAATATTTGTGCCCATACCATTTTATTGTGGCGGTATTTAGATTAAATTTGGACCCAACTTATTTTAGTACAATCGAAATCATCTTACCAAATCTTATTGGAATTGGTCTATTTTCACCCATAGCTCCCATACAAATACTACTACCGAAAATAGCTTTTAATGCCATAACTTCATTATTTGGTACATATTAACATTAAAATTGGTAAAAATATATCTTTTACGATAGCTACTATATCATGACAAAATGTTGTCCTGCTAGGTCCAAGTAATCCATAAATCCATGTAGGGTATCATAAGGTCGTGCTTGACCTTACTTGTCTTGATTGAAAATGTGTGTTTGTGAAAAAAAAAATGTTTGCTTTATTGTGAACATGAGTTGAAACTGTTGTTGTCATTGTGAATTTGTTTTTTTTTCAAATAAACAAATGCAATAAATTTAAATTTTAAAAGTTTTTTTTCCAATAAACAAATTGAACGAAATATCAAAAAAAAAAAACTCTAAATCAATCAATCGGGATTGTAAATACAGAAATGAAACCATTCCAAACTAATTGTGAAGAATAAAAATATATTCAAATGTGTATTTCTTTTTTATAAAAATACAAATATGCCTTATTTTGAATTAACCTTATAAAAGCGTTTACCTTGCAGTTTTATAATTTTTCTGTTTTATAATGTATGTAGGTAGCGCCTCATATTTCTATACCATTTCAAAATTCAATATTAAATGCGTATTTTAACTCGAAAAAAGAGCCGTAGTATCGACCGAGGCAGTTTTCAATGTTTTAGGAGTAATTTTGGTAGAGATACTCACTTCTCAAATATTGATTTAACACTTGTTTCTATTTTTTTAAAGTAAAAATTTAAAAAATTGTCCATCTATTAATAAAACTCTTTAAAAGTTTAACAACCAACCACCCCTTAATTTAACTAGAATATTGCTGTTCCTGTTGTTTCTTCAATAAATTTTTGTTGATTTTTTTTTATAGATTTTTTTATGTTTTTTTTTTTTTATTTATATTTCATGCTTTTTTTATATATGTATATATTTATTAAATATTTCAAAGTGTATGGTAGTAGTAAGTAGTAGCTATTATATAATATATATAGATTTCAAAAACATTTTCTTTTTTATGTTTGTAGCTGCTTACAGACTAACATTGTATGTATGTAAATGTTCCATATAAATGAGTTTTTTTTTATTTTTATTTTATTTTAATGCTTTTCTTCAATTTATCGATCAAGTGTATGTTTTCAAGTTTCATTTAATTCCTTTCCATTTAATAAATCTTTGTTTGTTGTTGTTCAATATAACAATATAAGTAGAGTAGTTTTACTTTCTTGATAAATATGCAAACAGATTTTCTTTTTTTACATACAAAAAAAAAATAAATAAATAAAAATCTCACAACAAAAGAAAATTATTATAGACTTCAAGCTTAAAATGTTTACCAGAAGAAAAATAAAAACTTGGAAAAAAGTATTACTATTTTAGGGTTTCAATCAAAGTATAACGTTTTAACAGATAATAATGATATACATAAATTATATTCCTTTTTCTTTTAATTCAATCATTTTCATTCATTTACTTTTTGAAAAAATTTAAGTTTTGTTTTATAACTTTTTGTTTGAATTCTTTTCAAATATTTTTGTATTTTTATATTTTTGTTTAAGCTTAATCCAAAAAAATATATATATATTTTTTTTTAACTTGTATTGAAGAGTAGTACGAGTAATATTAATATTTAATAATATTTTATAAATATTATTTTGTGTATTAATAATTTTTTTTTTTTTTTTTTGTTTCAAAATTAAAAAAAACTTTATAGTAAGAGAGAGAGAGAAAAAGATAGATAATTCGTTTTTATATGAAATTAGCTCCTTGTTGTTTTTGCAGTGTCTGGATTCATGTGGTATTTAAGCAATGCATTTTATAAAAGACAGTTGGTATTTTAGAGTTGATTTTTGCTTTCTTTAGATTCACTGGCTTGTTTTACGTTTGCATCATCAATTGGTCCAATTACTGGTCCAAGTCTGTAAAATTATTATAAAAAAAATCGTTAAAAATATACGGAATTTACAGGCAAAATCAGACATTAAAGTGAATAAAATTTCCCACGAAATTTGTTCTCTTTTGCCTAAAAAATGTGTGGGGAAAGCAAAATTTCGAGGAAATCTTCACTTTTTATTCACTATGGGCACAAATTATCTATTAAGGAAAACGATTGTAAAAATAATTTTTAGACGTAAGATTCCTTTGGTATTGAAAATCGGTCCATTATTTTACTAAGTCCACATACAAAAGTCTCCCCGGGATAAAGCATAATAACGGTCATACAAAATTTAGCACAGATACTTATTTTATACAAAAAATGTTGGGTAGCAAAAATGGACCATTTTGTTTCACCATTTTGATAGGCCTCATACAAACGCTGAGTTCAAAAATATCATAATATTTTGCAGTCAAAGTAAAAAATACATATTTTTTAAAAAACTCGGAAAAATCGGTTCAGATACATATACATATGTACATATACATATATTTTAACAAAGTTAATTATAAAAAAAAGAGTAACTTTTGGGCATTCAGTATTTCGGTTATAACTCAGCCATTTTTTAACCGATTTGACAGATTTATATACCGACGTGTATACCATTTACTTGAGTTATAAAGCTTGGACTCGGGGAGATCTATGGTTTTTTAATTTTGGTCATAACTTTTTTGTATCTGAGCCGATTTTTCCGAGTTTTGGTATATAAGTCATATCCATAGGACGTATGGCAGCCCTAAAATTTAGGTTTTTATAAAAATGTTGATGTTTTTTAGCCCCTTTTTCAAATCGATATATCTCGATTCCTAGACGTGACCCAGCGAAACGCCGGGACACGTATAACTTCTTTTTTACCGATATAACTTTCCTCGGTAGTTTGAACCCTTCCCGATCATTGACCCCTACCATTTGTCGCACTGTGTAATCGGTGTTCGAAATTAATTTTTTCGATTTTTGCCAAAGATCGAACTTTTTTATACCTTTATTCGCAAATGTTACAAAATCATGCACAAATAAGCAACTAAAACATTTATCAAAAATTCAGTTGTGGTTAATTATATTGTTTATAAAAAAGGTAAACAAGCAAGCAATATCGGAAGAAATAAAAAAGAGGAACACAAATTAAAGTTTCTATATGGGAAATGCAGGACATAATTTTTCACATTGCAGTGGAAGAAAATAATGAAAAAATCCTTGATAAGGAAAAATTTTTAAAAATAAATGAGTTTTTCTGGTTAATAAATCAATTTAACCTAAAAGTTTTCCTTGAAGTGAATTTGAATAAGTTCGGCTTCGGTTCTGCAGCATTTAGCTAATCAGGCCAAGCTTCGGCAGCGTTCTAAAAAATTGGCTTCGGTCGGAAACTATCAAACATCTTTTCGTAAATTTTCACGACCAACAATTCTGTATATCAAGTGTTACCTAATTTGCATCTACTATTGCAAAGTTGCTTAAAATACCGCTCACCGTCAAATAACAAAATTATTGCAATAACAAACAGCTGCAACCTAAAACACAGAATGCCGCTATTGGTAAATTCTTCACGTTGCTTTGTAGAATGCATTTAAAAAAGCGAGTTGCTTTGAAACTGACGTTTTGAAAGTCACCCAGCTAAAAATTTTTTTTTATAATTTTACGTCGTTTTGTTTGAACTAATTTGGTGGCAGATATCAAGAATTTAGCAAGGTCAAATATATATAGCGTTCTCTTCTTTTTAATTTTTTAAGTTCATATAAAACACGTTTAGCTGGCATTTGCACTGCAACATTCAGGTTTGACGTATTTTTAAAAGTGAACTGCCTTAACAACTATCTGGACGCCTACGTCACAAAGACAGTTAGTAGTATTTTTGAAAACTAATAAGTATTTTCTTACTGTCAAATGTAAACGCTGTGATAAATAAGAGAGGAAAATAAATAAACAACCGTACGCTTCGACTTGTCGAAATTTGTAATAACCAGGGTTTAAAAAGCTGCAGTCAAAATCAAAAAAATTGCTTTTTCTTCCACTTTCTGATTTTTCATTGGACGAAAATAAACCGTTGCCTTTACTTCTGATTCATGTCGAGTGCCGATGTTCTTTGTTGTTTTCAACTTTTCGTTTTTTGCTTTTGCCTTCACTACGTAGTGTTCGGAAGTGTTTCGTTTGACAGACTGAAACTTTTAATAAATACCGAAGTTAACGAAGATGGGACGTTGTGTTTTTTCCGCATTTTTTATTTAAAATTTATCAGCAGCAAAACTGTTCTTATCTAAAAAACGTTTGCACCTTTTGTTTAGTTTGACCTGTTAAAACTCTAAGTAAAAATTCTTTTAAACGTATGTCCACAAACATAATCAGGGGTGTTTTGGAAATCGAAGACGAAAAACACAAAAATTTTATAAGTAATTTTTCAAAAAGATTTCTGTAATAAAAGAATTTTAAGACAAATATTATACAAATATTTATTAATTAAACAGAATTTTATAATAAAAATTATACAAATTAAATTAAAAGAGTATTATAATCATCTTCAAAATTCTAGTATTTTGCGTTTTCGATTTCCAGAACATTCCTGAATGGCTAAGCCAATTAATATTTTACGCGTTAAATGGATGTGTTTGTGGTCTCGTTAATAAAACTCTAATTCTCCACATTTTAAAAGTTCTGAAGTTGTGAAAATTTCTAATTCGTAAACGACATAAAATGGTTAAACGTGGATTTCCACTCAGAATCTGTTAATGCTTGCCAATGTTTGCCAATATGCATATGATGCTTTAAGTATTATATTTTTACCAGCAGTCATTATTATTATTTGTTGCTTTTACGTCAAATCGTGGGCGCATAGTGCCAATCGCGGAGATATTGAAGGGTGTATTCGCGAATGCCGAGCTGAAGGCCGCCGGACGGGTCACAGGTTGCGGATAGTGAACGGCCTTAGATATAAAGGTTAGCTGCGAATAAGTGCTTTAACAAAAAAATAAGCAGTCCAGGAAAATCAGTGCGTGAGTGCTTTATGCTTCACCGACGAGTAGGTGCTGCCCAAAACTATGCACCTCAACAACCCAGCGCCTGTCTCGTAGCGAGCGGCTAAGATAAGAAATGCTGTGCCTTTTCAGCTATATCATAGATGGCAGCTCCACCAAAAGGCTAAGAGCCTTGGGTTAGGTAAGGTTAGGTTCCATGGGCAGCCATCAAAAGACAGCTCACTTGGGTCCTTTATTGGTCCCTTTGTGATACCCCGCGCCAATGCCCATCCCTTAGAGCAGTCACTCAGATGGCCTCGTCCACCTCGTCTTCCTAGTGAAGAGAAGGAGCGATTTCAGTTCCATCCCATATAGATCCTCCAAACAGGCAAATACCGGTTCCCCCAAGCATTCCACCCTAATACCCCGCAGTCCAGGGCAATGACAGAGAAAGTGGAGCACAGTCTCCTCTTCCTCCTCGTTCTGACAACTTCTACAGTAGTCGTTAAATTCCAGACCCATTCTTCCAGCATGAGTCCCCACCGGCCAGTGTCCAGTTACAACCGATATCACAGTCCTAATCTGGTCTCTGCTGAACCCAAGTACAGAGCTAGTTCTCCGTCCATCATATCCAGGCCAAAGGATCCTGGATATCGAGCAGGTGGATTCACAGGTCCACCGCGTCTGCGCAACTCTATAGGACTCGCGCCCTATAAGTTATTTACAGTGAGCCATTGGAAGGCCAATGAATTGGTCAATGAATGCATCTTCCATGCGACCACCCTGTTTGGCCAGCTCATCTGCTACCTGATTGCCCGGGCACCCAGTATGCCCCGGTATCCATATAAGCGTTACCCTTGAATGTTTCGCAATCTCATCCAAAGACATCCGACATTCTACAGTTAACCTTGATGTCGTGTAGACACCCGCTAGGGAAGCAAGTGCAGCCTTGCTGTCAGTAAATATACGTATATCTCCCGATATGCGATGATACCTCAGCCAGTTTTCCGCCCGCCTTATAGCCGAGATTTCCGCCTGCAGGGCACTACATCCATCCGGCAGACGAAAGGAAACCTTCACATCCAGTTCCTCTATGAAGAAACCTCCGCCGACCCTCTCAACTTTCCTCGAACCATCAGTATAGACCCCTAGGGTCGGTTCACGGAAAGTATCCAACAGCACACTGCTGTGCGCCATTTGCACCACGAACCCCGCACCAAAGAATGGCACCGGGGTGCAGTAATCCACTCCATCAGGGACAATCGTACGTTTGATTATTCCGGCGTGTCCAAAGTCACGTGTCGACCAGCTATTCACCGCGTGCAGCCGCGTCGCCGAACAAAGAGCCAACTGTCTGGCCATTATATCCACCGGGATGCAGTTCAGTATCGTGAACAGCGCCCTCGTTGGAGTAGATCGCATTGATCCCGTAATCATCAACGCGACAAGTCTGTATACTTTCTCAAGCATCGCACGGTGTACGCCCTTATCCAATGCAGTCCACCACACAACGACCCCATAGTACAGGGTCGGCTTTACCACAGCCTCAAAGATCCAATTGACACACCTCGGGCTCATACCCCAGTTCCTGCAGATTGCACCCCTACACGCATATATGTCAACTATTGCCTTTTCCACTCTCATCCGGACATTTAGTACCCATGACAGCCTGCTATCCAGAACCACGCCCAGATACTTCGCACTTTGAGATATCCGAAGCTCAATTTCATTTAACCTCGGAAGCCTAAAGTCCTCGGTCTTATACCTCCTCGTGAAGAGTACCAGTTCCGTCTTAGACGGATTTACACCAAGACCGCATGATGCACTCCAGGTACTGAGTACCTTCAAAGCAGCCTCCATACACTGGGACATTACGCCCAAATGCCTCCCTGAGATGGCCACTGCAACATCATCACCATACGCCACCGTTTTGATCCTCATGTCATCCATCCTTGTTAACATGGTGTTCATAGTCAGGTTCCACAATAGTGGGGATAGAACTCCCCCTTGGGGAGTACCCCTGTTCACCAGCCTCTGAACACTGGTTTCACCTATCGTAGAACAAATGACCCTATTCCGTAGTAGAGAAGTGAGAAGATCAAAAGATGTTATTGACAACAATAAGGGAAGACAGTTTATGAAATTTTGTTTAGATGAAAATTTATTTGTGCTTAATGGTCAAACAGATGGAGATGATGAAGGTTCCTTAACATATGTAAGCTCAGCTGGTGAGTCAGTAAATGATATATGCGCAGTTCATTTTGAAAATCTAAAACATGTAATGCATTTTTGTGTCGACAATGAAGTAGGTCGGATCATTTTTCTATAAAATTAACATTAAACTTGTCCTGGGATAAGAATTATATTAAGAGCATTAATTTATTACCCAAACTACGATGGTATTGTAATGAAATGGCAAAATATAAAGCAAATCTGAATACGAAAATAGAACAACATCCAAATAATCATACCTTTAGTTTAAAAGAATTGCAAGATATGATCAAAGCATCTGCGGTCAAACCCAACTACCGAAAATTTGAACCGAAGAATAAATGGTACAACTTTAAATGTAATAACGCCAGAATTAAGGCTATGGAATGTTTCAACAAGTACAGGGCTTCCAAAAATTTAGCCGATAAAGAAATTTACCTGAAAAAACAGAATTTATACAAAATAATATGTAAACAGAGCAGAGAAGAATATTTTCAACGGTTGTCGTTTAAAATTGATAACATAAATGATAGTAGGCAATGGTGGATGTTTGCGAGAGAAGTACGGGGTCAGAATCATGTAATTGGAACTCAAATATCATCATATGCCTTTAAAAATTTCTTTAAAAAAACTTTTGAATCCACCGATAACTTCACATGAGTTTATTTATGCGCCCATACTTATCAAAGACGATACACTCGATTCAAATGTTACACTTGATGAGTTAAAACACGTTCTGAAAAACGCAAAGACAAACAAAGCCCCTGGAGAAGATGGAATTACATACGAGTTTATTATAAACGCGACAGAAGATTTCCAAATACATCTGTTAAATTGTTTCAACAAAATGTATAATGAGGGTAAAATAAATGAAGTCTTTAGTAAAACAGTGGTTTTTCCTATATTTAAAAAAGGAGATCCGAATACGCCAGAAAACTACAGAGGCATATCCTTCATGAATACATTAGCTAAAGTTATGATGGGAATTTTAAACAACAGGTTATATAACTGGGTGGAAGAGAATCAAGTTTTAACAGAATATCAAGCTGGTTTCCGAAAAAAGTATTCAACAATTGACAACATATTCAATCTGGCTGGTATATGCTTTTTTTGTCGACTTTAAAGCAGCCTTCGATAAAGTGGCAAGAAAATCACTGATATATAAATTATATTCAATTGGTATATCTTACAAATTTGTTAAAATATTGGAGGATATTTATAAAGAGTTATCTGAGTATTTTCAAACCAATTCAGGTGTTAAGCAAGGATGTTTACTATCCCCACTTCTTTTTTCACTCTATATAAACGATTTACACGAATCCCTAGGTGGTGGGATACTAGTCGAAGATATAAATATCCGGTTACTTATGTATGCGGATGATATAGTCATACTAGCTGATGATATAGGTACTCTTCAAGAAATTATCTTTAAACTGGAAAAATATTGCGATCTATGGAATCTAGAGGTAAACTTAAATAAAACTGAAATAGTTGTATTCAGAAATGGTGGTAGAATTAAATTGCAAGAAAAATGGCAGTTCAACGGAAACAATATTAAAATCACAAATGAGTATAAGTACCTAGGAGTAATTCTTACACCGAAAATGAAATTTACCAAACATGTGGAAAGTAGAAATGCACATGCCAAAACAGCTATTAATTGTACTTGGAAAAACTTTATATCAAATAGACAAATTCAATTGAGACAAAAGTGGAATCTCTTTTTAGCTGTTTGCAGGTCGATTCAATCATATGCAGCTCAAATTTGGGGTTATGGTTATTTTGAGGAGATTGACTTACTTCAAAGATATTTCCTGAAAAAAGTTTTGATGCTGCCAGATTTTATGCTCTGATGCTTGAAACTGCCGCGGTAAACAACCATTTATATACATTGGAAATAAATCTGCTGTACTTATTTCGAGTTATGTTTCAATACCCGGCTAATAGGTTACCGTTTCAAATTGCACATATACTTGCGAGAAAAAATTTGTTTTGCTTTAAAGAATTGCAAAAGGTTGCAGACAATCTAAATACTCCATGGTCCAGTACACAACCCAATAAACAACAATGGATCACACAAAGTAATGAACTAACAAAAAGAATAAGACAACATCAGCTTAATCTGTGGTTACAGAATAAAGCAGCAACCTCAAGAATATATAAAGATTTAGATTTCGAAAGAGGTTCAAATTATTTTATCGACAACATGAATCAATCAAAAATAACGTGGGTCTTTAAAGCAAGATGTGGTCTCATTAAACTAAATTACAACACATTCGGGGCGACAACTGAGAACAAGATATGCAAGCTTTGTAATATGGGTATAATGGAAACATTTGAACATTTCCTAGGTGTTTGTCCAGTCCTCAAGGAGTTCCGAATTGTTAGTTTTGAAAAACCGTATTTACTTTACACTGAAATGATTTCTATACTTAATGGCGAAAAGAAAACGGATTGGGAAAGATTGGTTTATTATTTAAAGTCAGCATTACATTATCGAAACTTTTTAATTCAAGAATATAATTAGCTAATTTGTTAAATAATTTTAAAGTTTATTTTTTAAGGTTATCGACAGACGTTTTAAAAAACATTGTCGAATATTACTTTCAATTTTCTAATTTTCAATAAGAATTTATTTTATAAATAAAAATGAAATTTGTAAAAAAAAATTTATTGTAAATAAAGAAAATCTTACTACTACTACTACTAGTAGATTGTCCACAAATCTACATATGCCAGCGTCGATCCCCAGACTCCTCATGGACATCACGATATAGTCCGGGTTGACATTGTTGAAGGCCCCCTCTATGTCGAGAAAGGCCAGAGCCTTGGGTTAACAACCTACTGCTCCTAACTCACAACTGTTACCAGCAGTCATAGGCACAAGAAATTTAAAATGTATTTAATAATATTTAAGATTAACTGATCAAAACTTCCATTTATTTGAATAACGTAGATTTTTGGTCAAAATTTGAAAGATAATTACCAAATTGTAAAATTGGTTGCATGACATTATTGTTTTAGTGTGCTTATCTATGCTAACATAAATTTAAAAAAAAATTTATAAGATAAAAGTAATCCCCACTGATACATAATATTTAGACTAAATAATTTATTTAAAAATAATTTATTTGGGGGCTTTTTATTTTTAGAGGGGATGTTTTAAGAAATTTTTATTTTAAATTTGGGATTGAAGAAAAAATTTATCTGGCATCCCTAGACTAAAATTAACAAAAATACTTGAGTCAAAAAATAAAAAAAAATCAAATTATTTTTAGAATTAAGAAAACAAAAGTTTTTATAACATAAACTTGTGCAATTCCTGTGAGCATTAAATTGCAAATTCGGTTGAATTGAATGTGGCATTGAAAATAATTTAAGCCGTTTCTTTTTTGTGTTGAGTTTATGCATTTGAATATTCAAACTGTTTCTTTTTTGTGTTCAGTTTATGCATTTGAATATTCAAACTGCACCTAAACATAAAAATTCCATTAAGTTATAGTGATGACGGTAAAAATTAGTTTTTGTAAACTAAAAACGATTAGTACTTAATTTTTAAACATATTTTCATTAATCATCTCTTTATTGTTTTATTTTTTCATTAATGAATTGTAAAACAAATAGGGGTGTGCTGGAAATCGAAAACGTAAAACGCAAGAATTTGGAGGCTGTTTTTAATGCACTTTTAATCTAATTTTTATAATTTCTGTTAAATAGAGAAATACTTGTATAATATTTGTCATAACATTGTTTTATTACAGAAATCTTATTAAAAAACGACTTTTGAAATTTTTGCGTTTTGCGTTTTCGATTTCGAGCACACCCCTGAAAATGTTTATTGAAAAACACAATTTTAAAAAGCACATGTAAACAAAACTTTTGACATTTCTGGCATGACCAAAAAAAAATTACCGGCTGTCTTTTCGCCGCCACCTGAAGTTAATTCGCCTTGATTTCGGTATTAGTTGTTATGCACAAAGTAGGAATGGGCATAAAATATCGATATACCAAAATATCGATATGTATTTAAAAATAAATATAGCCGATATTTAAAATACCGATACATCAATATATCGATATTGAAATACGACTATCGAATTCGATATTTTTAAAGTCAGTCTCCATTAAAAACTCAAAATTTTAGACGTTTTTCAAACAATATGTTATTTTAAGAACTGACATCATTGCATGAATCATATGGTTTTTAAACTAATATGAAGATCTGAAATGATTGGCATTTAAACGAAGCAGTGCCGGATACAAGAAGCAGATTCAGAACAGAGCACATAAAACAGAGAGTGCCCCTGATGTCCATATGTGATTTCTGGTTTGACTAAAACAATTAAAAACATTTCTAGTTAAAGTTGGTACTTTTGGGGTGCAATTCAAATTAAGGTAAGTTGGTACTTCCATGACTTATTTACTTCCATTTAAATTTTTCGTAATTTAATTTTTTTGGATTTCATATGGTTTTCAGGGTTTAAAATGCTATCGCCATATTATTGAAGCACTACAGAGGAAAAGCGCATAATCAAGCGCTTCAATTAGAGAGCTCTTATACAGCAGTAAATTTAAAGAATAAAATATACAAAAAGCTGCTATTTTAGTGCTGACAACGAAGAAGGGTTTAAAGCGAAAAAAATATATATTATGGTTTACGAAAATGATTGAAAAAGGCAATTAAACAAGTAAAATCCAATCATTAATGGATATGTTAATTTAGTTAGCCATTTAAAAAGCACCTAAGAAGTGCTTTGTTTGCATATTAAAATAAGAGTATTGTCCTCCAAACCGGGAACACCCCATACAAAAATCAGGCATCCCATCAGCAGGTTTGAAGCGATT
Organism: Pollenia labialis; assembly: GCA_949318255.1. Classification (NCBI taxonomy): domain Eukaryota; kingdom Metazoa; phylum Arthropoda; class Insecta; order Diptera; family Polleniidae; genus Pollenia; species Pollenia labialis. The sequence goes on along the minus strand of OX439139.1, from coordinate 123,328,741 downwards.
TGAGGTATGAATTCATACAAAAAACCTGCTCCTTTTGGAGCACATTTTTTACTGGGATGTATCGTTTTTGTGCAAATATGCACGTACGTATGAATGTATCACAAATGCTGATAATTTCCTATTAGCTGCTTTTAGCACTTATAAGTGCGGCTTTTTTTGTTCTCTGTGTTTTTACCAGCCAGGGAAAAATTTGATTTTTAGATTTTTTAGTTTTGTCTTTTTTAACTAGCTCTTCTTTTAGGAAAAAGTAAAAAAAAAGGCATACGAATCATTTTGAGCTTTTGCTTTTTGTGTGGCTGGCCTCTCTTGTCGCTAGTTGGTAAAAAAAGCAATTGTAAAAAAGTAAAAATATACCAAAAAGGAGATTTGCTTTTTTGCACAAACGATAAACAAAACATTGGCTATTGATAAAAAAAATTAAAAATTTCAATGGCGGTGAAAAAGCAAAAATAAAAAGCTTCTAGTTGATGGGTGCTTTTAAACACCGATGGTTTTTTGTATTCTTCCCTTTTGTTTTTGTTATACATAATTGAATTTTTTGCTTTGATTGAATTTTTTATTTTTTATTAATTTTTCGAAATAATATGAAACAATAAAAAGTAACAATGTAATTGCCAGAGAATCCAGAAATATGCTCTAAAAACGTGTTTTATGCGCATTAACTATGCAATAAAAACTGGAAAATATGCTCTGAAAAATGTTAAAAATATGCCCTAAAAAATCAAAAATTGCTCATTTGAAAAATAAATCCTAAAAATATTATCGCTGTTAAATGTTAACATTTAAAAGGAAGCCTTGGAAAAATATGAACCGATTTGAAATGAAATTAGTTTGCAGTAATATATTTTTGGTGCGAATTGAATCTCAGGCCCCTATTACGGTTTACAACTCAACTCAGTTGAGTAGTAATTTCTTATTTTTTGTATTATGGTTTACAACTTTGCTATATTGCGGTGTACAAAAACAACAAAAATTACAACTGATTACAACCAGATGCCTTAATTACAACTCAACTGAGTTGAACCAGAATTTCGAAAAAAAAAAAAATTAAGTCTCAAAATATACCTTTAAAAGGGAAAATATGCGCTATACACTTAAAAAAAATGCTCGTTAAACTAAATTATGCACAAAAATGCTGCAAGCGCTAAAATATGAAAAAATATGCAGTAACAAATCGATGCCAAAATTCATAAAAGGCTCTAAAACGGATAAATATTTTGTTTGGTCGCACAAGAAAAAACATGCAATTGCATATTTATGGTTTCCCTGGTAATTACACATAATATGTTTGTTCATAAATATGTATGTATGTATGTATATACAAAGGTTTCAGCAAAATACGTTCGATGTATCGATATTTTTGAAATAATAAACTTCGATACTCTTAAGAAATATTGATTCGATGTATTTTAGAAAATTTTTAATATTTTTTATGCCGAAAAATTTTAAAGTCAGAGTAGCCAACTCCGACTCCACAGGGCTTTTATAGTCTAAAATTAATAATCAAAACCATTAAAAAAAACACCCTTTTAAGCAAAACCTTTTCATTTTTTTTCCACAATGAATTAAATGAATTAAACGACGCATATAATCGGATATATGTACGCTCACGTTCGTTAAGACCATACACGTATTAAAATTATTTTGTATAACTTACATGTTTATCATGATGATCCCACAATTCGATCTTTTCAGGCATATGAGACATATCATTACCACCAACATGACCCAAGAAGTGTGGATAAGTAGTGTATGTGGGAATCAAGTTCATAGGTTGATTTTGACTCAAATTTGGTGGTGGCATAGTGTTATGATAATCCAAAGCCATCTAAAAAAAGAAACAAAATAAAAATTAAACAAATCTGAAAATCGAGAATGGTTCCAAATTAGCAGAACGCCGTTAAAAGGAAATATTTCTACAGCGTAGAGGGACTGAAACAAAACTATTAATTTTGAATTTTCAAAGGAACCAAGTCTAGTATATCGGGCATGTTCTATAAATCGAAAAAGTTGATTTAAAATCGAAAAAATTATGTAAACAAGCCTGCTAAAAAAAACTTAAAACTAATCTACATGTTCTCTTACTTTACAAAGCTTTGTAACAAACAAACAAAAACATATCCAAGCAAACGGTTTTGTAACGACTTTTTGGTTTTGCTTTGTTAAGCTTAACCATTCGTTAAACCGGGAGCAAAAAAAGTTGATCGTTCGTTATATAAGGTAGCTAATGAAAAACCTTGCTCATTTGTTATATCGGATTTTCGTTAAAGTGAGTATTTGTTATAACGAGCTTTGCCTGTATTCAAATTGGAATTATACCTACATTTTTGGATCAAATGGACTGGAAAAAAATATAGGGCTTAACACATATCCCGCTTATCAAAAACATTTATTATTTAAGGTATATAAAAGGACTTTCATGTTTTTTTTAATTTTTTATATTTACAATTGGGCGGATGAAATTTGTGGACAAAGTGGTATTTTATGAAAATCAATTGTCAGAAGTTTAAAGGTGTTGCGTCTTTATACGAATTTTTCAAGTGGTCCATATTTTCAAATTTTCACTGTTAGATGAATTCCAGAAAAGCGGAAGGAGATGGGCGGATCAAATTTGATGGAATTTGTGGTCTTTTATGAAAATCAATTGTCAAAAGTTTAAAAGTGTTGCGTCTTTATACGAATTTTTCAACTTGTCCATTTTTTCAAATTTCGAAATTCGCTGTTAGATGAATTCCAGGAAAACGGGATGGTACTTTTTTGTATATTAACTGGTTCTTTTTGAATTTCCGTTAGTATAGGACCTAGAAACATAAAATTCAAGATGCAATGTCCTGAGTGGATAAGAATCTATAAGAGGGAAGTTTGTGTACTTTTTTGAATTTTAACTGGTACTTTTGAATTCCCGTAGAAACATAAACCTAAACATGCAAGATCGTGTGTGAATGAGAATCTGTTAAAGGGATCATTTTGGTAATTTTTTGTTCTTTAACTGGTACCTTTTCAATTTCCGTATTCATTGGATCTAGAAACATAAAATTAAACATGCTAGTTCCTAAGTTAATGAGAATTTGTAAGAGGGATTTTTGGTACTTTTTCGTTCTCTAAATGGTACTTTTTTTAAATAACCTGGTAATGTTTTTTAATTTAATATTTATTTTTGTGCATTAAATAAAATAGCAAATAGGTGTCTGGTACTTTTACGTAATTCGGCCGTTTTAGGTAGTAAACGGGTAAAAACTGTATTTTGAAACTTTTTTGTCCACCATCTAGCTTTTAAACCAATACGCACAGAAATAACTAATCTAAAAAATACAAATGCATACCTAGTACTTTTCGAAGTTTGAAAGTTTTAGGGATGCAAATTGTACATATGTTTGTTACTTTTTTCAAAGGGTTTTTTCGCCATCTATCTATCTTTCATCGCACATACATCATACCTCCTAAACTAAAAGAGATACAAAACATTAACACTTATTGTTGTTCATTAGAAACAGGTAAAATCGCTAAACAAACTTAAAATTTAATTTAATAAAAAAGCGGACAGGTGTCTGGTACTTTTTTAGGTACGGCCTTTTTGAATGTACCGGGGTAAAAAAAAATATATCACATTCGTAGCTTATCTAAAAAATACAAATACAGATTTGGTAGTTTTCGAACGTTTAAGGTGTGAAAATCTTTCATAATTTTGTTACTTGTTTCAAAACATTTTTCTTCATCTATCTACATACATATGTATCTATATTAGAGTTGTATGGAAGCAAAATTTGTGCTCGATGTACCCTCCTAAAAATGAACCTTGGCCTTTTTTAAGATACCATTTTAAATATTTCGGCTCCAGCTTTGACCTCTCGTGAGCTGGACCATTTTGAAAAAGGATCTATTTTTGCATGTTTTGTTAATTTGAGAATCTGTTTCCATATCCTTTAAAAAAGGACATGGATGATCGTCCTTGGACAAATTGTATATACAGATGGACGCCCCTTAAAAAACCCTTTCTTACGATACCCAATTTGTATATGTTGGTAAGGAAACAGAGAACTGCAACGAATACTAAAATTTGGAGTATATTCAATCATTTACTCTGAATTGATATAATTCAAACCGTTTTTGTTTAACAACAAAAATGATTTTGGAGTTACAATCACGTTTTTTTAAAAAAAGGCAATTTGGTGTCTGTTTCTTAAAAATTTTGCTCCCGAAAAGCATGAGTATTTTAGAATAAAATAAGCCACCCTTTTCGGGAGCAAAATTTTTAAGAAAAAGATACCAAATTGAATTTTTTTTAAAAAAAAGGCACATTTTTTTGTAGAAAAGAAAACACCATAAAAGAGATACAAAAAAAATTTAATACTTATCGTTGTTCTTTAGAAAAATAAGCGGACAGGTGTCTGATACTTTTTTTAAATTCGGCCCTTTTAGAGAGTAAACGGGTAAAACCTGAATTTTGGTACTTTTTTGACACCCCATCTATCTTTTGAACCAATAAACATAGAACCAAAGTTCATACCACATTCGAAACTTATCAAAAAAATACGAGGAGGCTTTTATATATTACTGTGAATGAAATAAATAAATAAATATGAATTTGGTACATTTTCGAAATTCGAACATTTAAGGGGTGAAAATCGTAACTATTCTTGGTACTTTTTTTACAAAACATTTTCCTCCATTCTTTGACATATGTATTCGTACTAAATTATGGGCTCCCACTACAATACTGAAATTTTTAATACTTTAATGGGGGGACAAAATAGTACCAAAAAAGGAAATACGGGAAATTTGATATTTTTGTTTAGCTTTTTGGATCTACAACTAGAAACATAAAATTCAACATGTAATGTCCTGAGTGGATAAGAATCTATGAGGGAACTTTTTGGACATTTTTGCTCTTTAACTGGTACTTTTTGAATTTCCGTTAGTATTGGACCTAGAAACATAAAATTCAAGATGCAGTATCCTGAGTGGATAAGAATCTATAAGGGGAAGTTTTTGGTACTTTTTTATTCATTAACTGGTACTTTTTGAAGTTCGGTTAGTATTGGACCTAGAAATATAAAATTCAAGATGCAATGTCCTGGGTGGATGAGAATAGAATCTTTGGCATACAGATATGTCCACGAAGAAAAAGGAGACGCTTACGAAGTAGCGGGTTAAATGCAAGAATTTAAATAAGTTAAAACTAGAAACATAAACTTTGGCAAATATATATGTATGCCCACGAAAAAAAAGGAGACACTAACGAAGTAGCGGATTAAATGCTAGTATTTAATATAATATTAACCTATAAAGCGAAAGATACGCTCTAATGCATTTTCTTTCAAATACTCGTTATTTGTCCATATAAGATGGAGAAATATTGAACCATATGGGGCCAAACCTGTTTTATTTTTTTAAGAATAATTGAGTAAGTATTTTAAAGATCGTTATATCTGTATTCTAGTAAGTTTGAACATAAGAATTTTTAATGCCATTTTTAATAAAAGTTCTACTTACATGAAACTGATCTTGTTGATGATGGTAATCGGCAGGACCGCCGATACCACTTAGACCGCCAATAGTACCAGCTCCGGCTGCCCCTTGATTATAATAACGATATTGCTGTTTCATCCAGTTAGAGTGTTGTTGCTGTTGTTGTTGCTGTACCGCAGCGGCTGCGGCTTGCTTATCGGCCGTTCCTAATAGCCATGGTGGCAATGGACCTGTTGGCATTCCAGCACCTGGCATACCAGCTGCAGCTGCTGTCATAGCGGCTAAATTATCATCCATAGTAGCTAAACCAACTGCACCAGATAAACCTCCAACACCCATGCCCATATTGGTCATACCAGGATAGTTGTTGTATTTCCAAGAGGCACGTTCTGTACCAATTGGCCGAGGTATTTTACGCATATCATCAGCCGACTGTCCAGGCATTTGTGGAGGAGTCTGTAAGAGGCCAGCAGGATTGTTGACATTGCCACTTTGACTGGGTGACATTGCGGCTGGTGAATTAGTACCACCCAGGCCACCTGCAGAACCATTTTCCAAATTTAAGATGTCTCTGGTTGAGGGTGGAACATAACCGCCAGCGGTAGCATAATCAGAGCCATACCAACGTTGATTTTGGCTCTGTCCAGCTTGTGGTTGTGATTGTGGCCGTTGTGGTGCTAAATTTTGACCGGCATTCAGTGGTTTTCCTGGAGCGGCATTAAAGACGTTACCTTGTTGATTTTGTTGGGTAGGTGGTTGTTGGTTTTGTTGATGGTACATGGCCGAAGCCATTGCTTGCGATGACGTTGATTGTGATTTATTGCCAGGCTGTTGTTGACCGCCAAATACAGAAGCTCTTGGATTGAGCCTGGAGTTGACTGAATTGTAGGCTTGTTGCTGCATTATATTAGTATCCAATTGGTAGCCCATTTGAGCGGCAACATTCATTTGATTGTTGGGATCGTAGAAACGTGGATGTTCACCAATAGCTCCAGCTGGATTATTGCTGCGATTCACTGAATTTGAAGGACCAATGGGACCGAAATTCAAATTATTTCCAGTATTGTCGGTAACGCTGGGTTGAGCCGATTGTGGAGATTGTTGCGTAGAATTATTAGATGCATTCGCTCTATGCTGACTACTTGTGTTGGGTCTTTGTATAGCCAAACCACTTGGGGGAGGGTGCGTTACATTTCCAGTATTTTGTGGCTGTTGGTGTTGAGAAGAAGTAGGTGCTTGTCCGATAGTTCCAGGTGTTTTAATAACATTGGGAGATACAGCACTTGTATCTTGTTGCTGCTGTGAGTTCTGGCCAGCATTTGGAGCTGTGGGCGGTGTTAAATCATTACCAGTAACAGAACTACCAGCTGGTGAACGAGCCGATTGTGATGCCGATGCGCCAATGGGTGCTACACTAGTTTCAGGCAAAATAGTAAGGGTTTGCTGTGAAGATACGTTTAGATTGCTTGTAGCAATGTTTCCTGGAGGTGTACTGGAATTTGAGGCCTTGGAACTTCCAACAGGAGAACTTAATATATTGCGATTATATCCAGGAGCTTTGGAAGCATCAGCCTGAGGCAAATTATCATTGACCAATGCATTGGGATTTGTGTAAATCTGAGAGTTATCAGCACCCCATTGTGACTGATGATAATCATTGAAGAGTGAATATTCACTGCTGATTTTTGTAGCCAGCTGTGTTCCAAAACTACCAGGTGTGGCCATTGATGCTGTACCTGCAGACTGATTAACATTATCACCTAGATTGCTAGTATTGATGTGCAAATTTTGCTGCTGTTGCATAGATTGTGTGCCTTGTATTGTTGAACTGTTGCTGGAGCTATGCCCTCCCGATTGTTGTTGAGTGGTGGGAGTGGGTGCACGTTGTTTGTTTGGTGGCCCTATGGGGGTTACAGATCGAGCTGCTGTGTTCGATGAAGTTGAATTATGAGTTGCTGCTTGGACAGCTGCAGCATTTGCCGCTGCAACTGCAGCAGCAGCCTCGGCTACATTAAATGTTCCAATAGGTCCTGATAAAGTGTTGTTTGTTTGGCCTAAAACTCCGACACCTCCTAAAGAGGGTATAGTTGAACTGGGTACTGGTTTACCACGTCCGTAAGGAGCTGTTATTCCAGATCTTTGTAAACCTCCTAATTCCGATTTCTTAGTAGGTGACAAATTATTGCCGCACGAAGAAGCAGAACCACCTGTAAGTAATTTAGCAGCAAATGTCTGGTTATTTACACTTGATGCTATAAAATTAGTGGAGGTTGTCGATTTGCTGCCTGGCGTTCCACTAGATTTCTGACTGAATCCAGGTCCACTTAAGCTCTTGTTGTTAAGATCTTTGTGTTTGATTTGATTGCTGGTATTTGATGCGGCTCCTACGCTAGTGCCACGGCTAGATGTGAGTGTTTGTTGTGTATAGAAAGGTTTAGAAGGTTGTGTTCTACCTATGGCTGACTTACTGGTGTTTGAGCCAATACCTCCTCCTTGCGACTTTGCATTTGTCTTTAAGTTTCCTGTAGTTTTCGAATTTAAATTACTGCCAGGAGTAGATGAGGCAGAGGATGTTGTCGAAGAGCCAGAAGACATATTGCTACTAGTAGACTGTAAAGCCGTTTTATTATCCCATGTTCCTACTTGCATAGTAGAAATGGATGAAGGAGGCGTGGTAGAGGCTGGTGGTACTACTGATGCTTTTATTGTAGTATTAATGCGTGGCAGCATTTGTAATATATCAACATCGGGATCCTTGATAAGAGCTAAAATCAACATGTGAGCCTGTTTTGTAGCTTCTGTTAGACCTTTAATGGTAATGCTTCGTTCGGATTGATTTTTGCCCTGTTTCTCTACTTCAATGTGAGCTCCAGTTGTTGCTCTTATGGCGTTAATGTTACTTCCAGCACGTCCAATTACTCTAGAGATGGCATTTACTGGTACTTGTACCTTTTTGCAAGTCATTTCGGGTGCCGTTGAAGTAACAGTAGTGGTTGTTGAAACACCAGGTACGCTTATCGTCGTGGATGAAGACGAAATTGATGAAGGACATAATGTAGTCGAAGTACTGGAGGAAGATTCCTTGCTGTTAGCAGCAGTTGTTGACGAGGAATTACTTGAAGCAGAACCACCAGATGCAGTTATAGTCGATTGTTGTGTGGAACTTTTGCGCACTACCTCTTTCCAACCATCTTCCCCTTTCTTGGGTACAGCAGAAGTAGTGTAAGTTTTATTTCCTGCAGTGGTTGATACCAAAGTAGTAGATGTTAAAGATTCCATGTCTCGTTTGTTGTTTTCTTCAGCAGTTTTAGAAGCAGAAAATATTAAAGATTTACGATTTCCAGCGGAAGATGTTTCCGATTTATTATTGGTTGCTTGTTGTTGTACATAGGCTTGTTGTTTGTTATTATGGTTATGACTGTGGCTGTTAGTTTGTGTTTGTTGCTGATGGTGTTGAGCCGATCCTGCGGCAATTAATTCTTTGGGCGCTAAATTTTCTTTTTCCTTTTGTTTATTGGATTCTTTCTTTTTATTACCACCAGTTGTAGTTGTTGTAGAGCCAGTATTCAAAGAAGGATTGTTGTTGTTGCTGCTATTAATAAAATCTTCCTTTTTATGTTGTTGCTCCGATTTTTTGTTACTGGTATTAGAATTATTGCTACTTTGAGTTTTAGCGGCTAACGTATTTTGCTCGGCAGAATTTTTCTTGTTGCTGTTAGACGCAGACTTTGAGTTGCTGTTATCTTCTTTCTTTTTATTATGTGGTTGTGGTTGTTGTTGTTGCTGTTGCTGCTGTTGTTGTTTGGGAACTGGCGCAGGTTGAACTGTTTGAGGTTCTTCAACAACAGGACTACTATTTCGTGTATTCAGCTGTCTGCTTTTCTTTTTGTTTTTATTTTTTCCTCCATTAATACCCCCAACAGACTTATCATCGTTTTGCAAATTAGCCGCCGGAGCCTTAATATCAGTGCTAGAGCAAGATCCTTGATCTATGCCAGAATCTCCCTCTTCACGGTAGTTTTGAGGATTTTGATGGTCATCATCATCTTCGGCATTATTGTTATCCTCATGATCAGATTCCTCATCTTTGTCAGAATCTTTATCGTCTTGTTCATGCCGGTTGCTTGAGCCACCTGTTGCCTCTTCCATTTGTCGGCGTTTCTCCTCCTTCTTTTCCATTTTCTTCTTCTTTTTGCGTTCTCGGCGACGTGCTGCAGCAGCCCTTCTGCTTTCTTCTCGCGTTTTCTCCATATCCAATTCTTCCAGCAGTATTGATGCGTTTTTGTTAGCTTTAACAGCTTGTGCCTCTTTGGCCGCACGAATTATCTTCATGCAATCATAGCATTTCTCCGATAGCTCTTTATCGCTTATTGTACTTATGAAACGGTTCATTTCCTGGTCGGAAGGAAACTGGGTGACATATTGAACCATCCATCTAACGGTCTTGGTATGACCTTTGCGGAAGGCGGCCATTAAACAAGAAACACGCCTGTTATCTTGCGAGTCAATATCGGCATTGTGGTTATACAATATATCCACAACACTTAGATGACCACCATGGGCAGCCAACCATAGAGGAGAATTGCCCTTTTTATTTTTAACTTCTACCGCGGCTCCGCGAGCCAATAACAATTCAACGAATTTTAAGTGACCCTTATCAGCGGCAATAGTTAAGGCTGTATCCCTTGAGGTGGGTACGGGTGCTGCATTAACGTCAGCACCTTTGTCCAAAAGAACACGTCCGACTTCTATATATCCACCAGAAGCGGCTTCCATAAGGGGCGTTAAGCCAGTCTTAGCACGATGTTCGACATTGGCTTTACGATCTAACAATAAACTAACCACTTCATGCCTGCCTTGAAAGCAGGCCAATGTTAAGGCTGTATTACGATTAGTTTCAATCTGAGCATTGATGTCTGAACCCTGATCTAACAGCAATTTTACTGCAGCCGTATGACCATTCATGGCAGCCAACATTAATGGAGATATACCCAATTTGCTGCCAGTACGTGAATTTATCTCAGCTCCATTACTTAGCAATAACTTTATGATGTTTACGTAACCACCGCTAGCTGCCAAACTTAATGGCGTATAATCTGAGACATTGCGATGTTCCTTATTGGCTCCTATGCCCAACAATAGCTCTACAACTTCATAGCGTCCACCCGAACAGGCCAACGATAGTGGTGTATCTTTAGTACGTTCAGATTGTGCCTCCAAATCGGCACCATGTTTTAGTAGAATATCTACTACCTTCTCATGACCTGCTGTCGCTGCAAGTATAAGTGGTGTAAACCCCTTTTTATCACGATGCTCAATATTTGCTCCACGATTGATAAGCAATTCTACTAACTCCTCATGACCACCAGCACATGCAAGTGTAAGAGCTGTGTCATGATTGGAGTCAGTTTCGGAATCTACATCGATGGTTTTGTCTAAGGCAGTAGTTGCGGCAACGGTTTGCTGATATTGTTGTTGTGCTGCTGCATTGGCTAACGAATTATTATTTAAAATAACGTTTAATAAGTTAAATAAAAAAAATGAAAAGGAAATCAAAAACATATAAGTAGCTGTTCCTGCTACTATAAAAATAATTGTCATAACTTTTCATAAACTTCACTTACCTTGACTACCGGCAGCTGAACGTAACAATGAATAACGATTTCGTTCTTTTCGTGACTGTTTATCAATTACCTTCTTGGCAATACCGCCGGGCATTTTACTGCTACCCGAACTGGTCGAAGCCTGTGCTGGCAGTACTGGCGTTGTAGTAGCATCATTATTTATGTGATGTTGAGTCGCTGCAAGAACTCCGGCTGCATAACCAGCGGCCAACATTTGTTCTTTAGTTATTTCATACTGTTGCTGTCTTTGCTGCTGTTGCTGTAGTTGTTGCTGCTGTGAATTTAGAGCACATACACTACCCAAGCCTACATCAACTGCGGAAGCCATGGTTGAAAGAGTAGGACAAAACTGATTATTGACACCACGTGATGTTTGAACTTGCACGGCATTTGGATGAGGTACCACAACAGATGGTTGGGTCTGGGTAGAAACTTGAACCTTAAAAGAGAAATGTATAGAATTTGAAGATATATGACAAGAATTAAGTGTTTTTTTCACAAACCTGTGTCGATTGTTGTTGTTGCTGTTGCAATAATAATTGCTGTTGCTTTTGCTTGAGGACCTGTTGATTGAGTACCTGCTGGGCTAAGGCAGCCTGTTGCTGTAATAAAAGATTATTTTGTGCCACTTGCTCCAAGGTAGTTTGTTGCTGTTGTTGTTGCATTAAACTCTCAGCAGTTGTTTGTGACAAATCTTGTTCTTGTTGCTGCAATAATTTCAACTGTTGCTGCTGTTGTTTTTGCTGGTCTTGTAATTCTTGATGGTGCAATTTTAGATGCTGCAGCTGTTGAGCTGTAGCAGATACTTCATCCTGTTGCTGTTGTTGTTGCTGCTGCTGTTGAACCGTAGGTGGCAATTGGAACAATAGTTGTAGAGACTGTGAGGATTTATCGGCAACAGTAGTACCAACACCGCCGCAACCATCAACATTAAAAACAAAGTTATTGTTGTTATTACTGTTAGTAATATTTTGTTGCGGCGGCTGTTGTTGGTTTGTGGTTTGTTGTTGCTGATTAGCAGCGGCAGCTGCCACAGCCTTTAATAGACGTACATTGGTCTGTTGCTGTTGGTGTAATTGTTGAATATGCTGTTTAAGTTCTTGATCTAAGCCATGGTGCTGTGGATGTTGTTGAAGTTGCTGTTGTTGTTGCTGCGGCAATTGGTATTCAATCGCTGAGTTACCAGCTGACGAAGATGTAGGCAGTGTTTGTAATTGTTGCTGTTGTTGAACGGCAGCAGCGGCAGCAGCGTCTTCGGGTGAAAAGGGTATCAAAGACAACGTAGTCTGCTGATGTTGATGTTGCTATATTGTAAAATGTAAATTAAAAAGTTTAACTTATAAAGCTTTGTTTGTAAAACTTACCTGCATTTGCATTTCATCCGCATCAGCAAATCTTTGTTGTAACTGTTGTTGTAACTGATAATCCAATAACAGTTGATTCGCCTGTCTTTGTTGTTCTTGTTGTTGCTGCTGTTCTTCGGTGGTGGCTAAAAGGCCCTGTTGTTGCTGTTGATGATGAGCCGCAGCAGCGGCACTCATTAAGTGATCCTGGCTAGTCCACTTAGGAGTCAAAGCCCAATTTGTATTCCATCGCGTTTTGCAAATAGAATTGATTCCAAAGTCTGCCAGCTCACCACAATTTAAATTACTAGCAAACTCCTAAAATTATGGAATAAAAATTTTGAAGAATTTTGCACAATTGAATTGAATGGGAAAAGAAATTTTCAAGAATCTGTTAATTTATTTCCTGGAAAATATTGGAGGAATAAGACAATTAGGTTGGATTTTTGAGATCTTAGTTAAAGTAGGTTTGGGTAGGCCCCTTGTTGAGTATGAACATCAATCTACTACTTATGTATATATGCAACAATGTTTTTGTTGTTAAGACCCCTTTTACAATGTGACAGACAGAAGGCAGACAGACGAATTTGTTGGTAAGGGGGCGACGCTGTTTGCGTGACACACTTTAGTTTTTTCCTCTCTCGCCTACAAACTTTGTCTGTCTGCCTTCGTCTGTCACATTGTAAAAGGGGACTAACTAGTATTTTTTCATGTTTGTATTTTTCGCATATAATTAAAAAAATTAATTGTCATGCTTTAGAGTTAATCATTTTTTTTGGTCAATAAACGAGTACGAGATAAGCTTTTTTTTTGGAAAACACAATACCCCTATTGTGGTTTACAACTCAACTCAGTTGAGTTGTAATTTCTTAATTTTTGTATTATGGTTTACAACTTTGCTATATTGCGGTGTACAAAAACATAACAAAAATTACAACAGGTCACAACCAGTTGTCTTAATTGCAACTCAACTAAGTTGAGTTGTAAACCGTAATAGGGGCCTTAATCTAAAAACCGATTTGCGCCGCAATTACCAAGTTTTTATATAAAATTTTGACGGAAGAGCTTAGTTTTGCTTAAAATGTTGGTCTTTAAGGAAATAATAAAAAATCACAGTTCGCTGGAAAAATCCGAGTTTTAGACTATATTAAACTAAGTTTAAACTTAATCCACATCTCAAAAATCCAGCCTTAAAGTATAAAAGCTTTTGAGGATTGTAATTTGACTTAGAATACTCATTCGAAAACAATAATATTTATAAAAACTTATCAATAACTTTTAATTTGATGCAAAGAAAACTCAATTATTCACCGGGAGTTTTTCCCTTTACCAATTTTTAAATTTAAATTGAATTTCAATAGGAAAAGGAAAAAACTGCCAGGAAATTTTTATTCATAATTGGGTTGAAAGAAAGTTTATAAATAACTAAAATTTCCGACAGGAAAAAACTGATTTTTTTTAAAAATGTTCTAATATCATTATAAAAGAAAAACTATATGAAAGCTTTTTAACTTACTTGTAAAGCAGGATCATGAACATTTTGTATGACATGAAAAAAATCATCCATTTCAACTTCAATATCATACATTTCTTCTCGCATGCCTTCTTCTGTTGGCTCACCGGTAGCGTTAACTTGATGTTGGTCAGATGTAACACCAACGACTGCATTATTGTCGTTATTATTAGTAGACTGTGCAGCAGCATTAGCAAATTGTTCCAAGGTTTCAGCATCCATAGTTGTAGGATAGACTAGTTCATCAGCATTTTGAGCGACATTTGATTCATTGTCAGCTTGTTGTTCTATCATACCATCGCCAGTATCTTCAGTTACATCGCCTATTTGTTGTTTGACAGCAGCCAAATGTTGTTGCAAAGCATTGCTTAATGCTGTGTTTCCGGTGAATTTTAAATTCATGTTTTGTGGGAATACAGTCAGAACATCGGCTCCGATTTCTTGTCGTAAGTCCGTGAAGGCCTGAGATAAGTCTCCAGGCTTAAGAGGAGCATTCGAAAGTATTAAATTCTCTAGACGCTGAGATATCGGCTTTATTCCCTTAGTGGGTAGCATTAGGTGTTCCTCAGCCAGTTCTTGTAAGGTTTTTGTTCTGGTATTACCTTCATCCTGCTGTTCAATATCCGAACTTGCTTCATCTTCAGCCGGACACTCTTCGGAGCATAACGTTTGATGATCCACAACAATGGAATTTCGTTGTTCTTCGTTAGCTTGATCGTTTTGGGGCTCTGGCAATGGACACAGTTCTAAAGCCTCCTGGTGCGACAATTTTTCTTTTTTCGAAAGCTTACGTTGTTTCTTTGTTTGGCCACTACTGCTACTCTTGCTTTCATTTGTCAATTTGGTATCATTAAACTCTGTGTCTCCAGGCGTAACATTTACAGCGGCTGCTTGAGCGGCGGCTGTGCAAAGTGTGGCTAAATTTTTCATTTCATTGTTTGCATCAGCCTCACTGGAATCCAATTCGTTTTCCATGTTGGTAATATCTATAATTTGCTTCTCTGGCGGTGTTTCAGTGGGTGATTTAGGTTGCTTATGGAATATACGTTGGCGCAAGTCAACAATTTGCCAACCCTCTTGCAGTTTCTTTAGGCACTCCTGCTGTTCGGCTGGGTTAAGACCACATGCTTTGGCTACGGCAGCAGCGGCTGCTGCTGCATTTGACTTGCTAAGAGCATTCAAGGTGTCGGTAACAAGTAATTTCGAGTCCGTAAGAGCTGCATCTAAAGCCTTTTTAATTTCTTGTGAAGTTTGCTCATAATCAGACTGTTGCGGCTGTTGCTGTTGAAGGTGTTCGGCTGATTGAATTTCCATAAGCTGTTGCTGTTGTTGCGGATCATATAAAACAGATGCACCGGATGATGGAGAAGCTAATGGTGATGCTGGCGAATTACTTAAGGCAATAATACCCTGTTGGTGCGGTTGCTGTGTAACCTGGCCGTTATTAACAACGTCTAAAGCAATTTGTTGCTGATGTTGCTGTTGTTGATGCTGTTGGGCTGCAAAGACCATATGATTCATAATGGCTTGCTGGGTTTGGAGACTCGGAGTAGCTTCATTAGTAATTAACATAGGCTAAAAAATGAGGAATATAATTTTAATTTTTATTGAGAAGTAATTTTTTTTTCTTACCAAGTTATTATAAATGGATACCATTTGATTTTGTCTAAACAATGGTTGCTGTAGTGGAGTGGCTGCAGTTGATTGAGTAGTGGTTTTACGCAAAACTTTTCCGTCTTTCTTAGAAACTGGCTTAGCCTTAGGTCTATCGCTGATTGCAGTGCTTTGAGAGACTTCTGAAGGAGTTGTTATACCGCCAGTTTTTTGTGCAGTTTTACCAGTCACAATACGTTGCTGTTGTTGTTGCTGAGCTTGTTGTCGTGACTGGGCTTGCTGCAGCTGTTGTTGCTGCTGTGGTGGCGCTGGACCTAAAACAAATTGTGTTCCTTGTGGTAGAGTAGTTGCCAAAGTTAACGGAGTCTGTGGATTATTAGGGTCAAACAGTTCTTGCATCATTAGGGCTTGATTGGGTGCAAAATTTAATGGTTCTGGGCTAGCTATAATTACTGGTTGCATTTCCGAGCCATCACCAATAGAAGGGGCGACTAAAACAAATAAAAAAAATGTTTAGATCCCATCCTCACACTCTTAAAATACTTTACACTCTTATATGTATATACAACCATATATACAATATACATATGTATATGTATACATTCATATATTTAAGTTTCCGTAAACAATTTGCTTCAACAATATCGCAAATAATTTTTAAATAACTTATATTTTCTATTTTCGAAAAGCGTCCTTAAACTAACCTGCTAATAAGTTTTGATTCAATGTTATAGCATCGGCACCATCACCAACATTTTGATTTTGATTATTGATATTGCCACCGCTAATATCTAAGTAAGTGGCAGGCAACAAAGTATTAGGAATATTCTTCTGATCGCTTGACATCTGTAATGAAAAAATTATTATCATTTTAGCCAATTTAGATGTGAATTTTAAAGAAGTTTAAAGAAATAACTTACCTTATTAAAATCTGGCCTTAAAACCCGACGTCTTATAAAACGTGAATCGTCATTAAAGCAGGAAAATTGTAGCTGTTGCTGCTGCTGCGTTGTGGAGTGTTGTTGTGTTGGAGGTTTATTGCCCAGGCCATCATCACCCAAGGGTTGAGAACGTTCAACTTCTTGCATTTGTTGCTGTTCATTGTTCGAATTATTATTATTGTTGCTGGCATTGGCAGTGTTTGGAATACTAACTTCAAATGGTTGTGGTGGTTGTTGACGATTTTTACGCTGATTGCCCTTAAGTTTTATTTGCTGTTGCGGCTGCTGCTGTTGTGTTTGAGAAGTTTGTTGTTGCTGATTTTGTGGCGGCTGTGTTGGCGTTTGTATTGGTGCTTGCTGCTGCGCTTGTAAAACTGGTGGAGCTGGAGGCTGTTTTTGTGGTGGCGTAAGAGGCATTATATGTGACATATCTAAATCGAAGTGTTTACGTTGTTGTATTTGCTGTGGCTGTATTTGTTGCTGTTGTTGTTGCTGATTGTTAATATTAGCGTGAACTTGCTCGTTATTATTGGCAATGGCACCAACTGCACCACCACCAACATTACCGAAACCAGCCTGCAAATGGAAAAGTCTTGATTTAGCAATTAATGCCTCTTGTTGTTGAGCACTTAATGAATTGATATCAATGGCAGCGTACTCCTCATTACAACCTACTACTTGATTCGAACCAGCATCAGTCCCATTTACATTTGGAGTTTGCAATTGTAGCTGTTCCTCCAAATACTCGTTTGTTGCTCCAGTTAAAGCTGCATTATTGGTGGTGAATTGTTGATGATGGAAAATTTGCTGATTGGTTGCACGTGCAGCTTCGGAAACTTCATGTAAACCAGGAGGAGCGCTTAATTGTTGCAGTTGTAATTGTAATTGTTGCTGCAATTGTTTCTGCTGTTGCTGCAGTTGTTTTTGCTGTTGTAAGTTAATCAAATGTAATTGATTGGCAGCGGCATTTGAGGCTGTGGTATTATTAATACCAACGGCAGCAGCTGCTGCCGCTGCTGCTGCAGCGGATTGCAATTCATTTTGATGATTTTGAATAAAGTGGGGATACTTGAATAGTAATTCTACTACACGGGTGTGCCCACCTTTAGCTGCCTCAATCAACATTGTACTATTATCTTTAAGTTTGTGGAATGGATCTGCACCACTCTTTAAAAGATATTCAACCACCGCCTGATGACCACCAGCACAGGCCAAGGATAAGGGTGTATGATCATTGCTACTGGTTTGTTTATTAACATCAGCTCCTTTAGAAATGAGAAACTTAACTGTACACAAGTGACCAGCACGACAAGCTTTCATTAGCGGTGTACGGCCTCCCTCAGACTCATGTTCTAATTCAGCTCCATAGCTCAAAAGAACTTCTGCGGCGTCAGTATGACCATTTTCACAGGCATGGGTTAATGCTGTATCACACGTTTGAGTTTCTGCATGCACGTTAGCTTTATTCTCCAACAGAAAGCGTACCAAATCCGTGTGACCTTCCTGAGCCGCTTCCATCAGAGGCGAAGAAGCTCCCAATTCTAAATTAGCTCCATGTTTAATCAAGTACTCCGCCACTTCACTAAAACCGCCACAACAAGCCAACGTCAACGCTGTTTCTTGGGTTTCTTCGGTTGTGGCGTTAATATTGGCTCCCTTACTGAGCAACAATGCTACCATTTCCTCATGTCCCTCACGGGCAGCTTCCATAAGGGGGGTATATCCTTCATCGTTGACCTCTTCAATATTGGCACCACGTTCTATTAGCAATGTAGCCAATTCAACGTGACCACCACAGGCAGCCAAGGTCAGAGGAGATTCAAAAGAATCGGTAGGCATATTAACTTGAGCTCCTGAATCCAACAGTAGTCTAGCTACTTCAACATGACCATCCATAGAAGCCTCCATAAGGGCAGTATGCATTTCGTCGGTTTTGTGTTCCTGATCGGCTCCAGCTTGCAAAAGAAAACGAACCATACTTAAATGACCCTTGTAACAGGCCAACGTTAAAGCACTTTCTTTGAATTCATTTGAATGCGTATTAATGCCAGCACCGTGTTCCAACAAAACCTGTACACGATATTTTTAAATAACTTTGTTAGTTACAAATCTAGAAACTGTTTTTTTATAATCTTATTTTTAAGAAACATCAAATAAGATCAAACATTATCATTGACTTAAATTAATATTTTTTATGAAGCTTTCTTTTAAAACCAGATTATTAACTCAATCTTAATGCGGTAAAAAAAGATGATTCTAAAATATTTTAACATCTCTAATCTCGGATTTTCATCATGTGTCGGATATGAAATATTAATTTATTTTTGATTTTTCTTACCTTCGCAACTTCAACGTGGCCAGCCGATGCTGCTTCCATTAAAGGTGTATGTCCATTCTCATTTTGTTCTTCAACATTGGCACCATGCTTTAGCAGTTCTTTAACCACTTCCACATGACCACCAGCACAGGCAAACATAAGCGGGGTATTACCGGTGGCACAATGAGCATTTACATCTGCATTGTGACTTAGTAAAAGTTTAACTATCTCCAAATGACCAGCAGAAGCAGCCTCCATTAAAGGAGTGCAATCTTTCTGGCCCTTGTCTTCTACTTGAGCGGCAGACATGGCTAACAAAACCTTGAATTAAGTTTCATTTTTAAGAATGTTATATGAAATGAAACAAAATGTTTAGATTTTCAAATGTTATATAAATAACTTACCTGTGCCAATTCATAGTAACCAGCTGAGCATGCCATAGAAAGCAAGGATTCACCGTCATCTGTAGATTCATTAATATTAACGTTGCCCTTACCCAAAAGACTACGCACAGTATTAACGTCGTTATCGTTACAGGCAGCAATAAGAGTACGAGAAAACATGCTAGATAAAAACAAATTATTTTAGTATTTAATTAAAACGACATTCCTGTATTAATTTAAAATATGAATTGGATGTATAATTTATAGCGTTTCGTTTTTAAAAGAGTGCGAATTCGTGAAAAAGTAATTTGTTTACAAGTTAAAAATGATTGAAACTTAAAATAAACATTTTAATAAGTTTTGATACTAATTTAGTTAAAAACATGCAAAAATAGAATTTAATTTAATGTTAGTGGTTATATTTATTTAAAATGTTCAATAACTTTTGTTTCTTTTTTGCTTGTTGAAATTTTCAATAATTTCCAAAGTGTTTATAAATTTATTTATTTATTTACAAAATATTTTACAAATGAATTTATAAAATATATAAATTAAAAATATTTTTGAACTAAGCTTAGCAGATACATAGAACATATTTCCTTTTAAAGGATTACAAACAAAAAAAGAAGAAAACAAACACAAAAGTATAAGAATTTTTTCTATAAAGTTTAATGATCCCAAAATATACATACATACATTAATTAAGTTTCTAACGGTTTTATTGCGATTTGACAAAATTTACTTACGTTTTATCACTGCTTGCACCACGCATTTTTGTTAGGGCCTGTTTAGTCTCATCTATGGCATGTGTAGCATGACGTAAAACAGGTGCTTTTTCGTTGGCTGTAAAACAAAGATACAAATAAATTAATATGCATGTTGTTTATATCCGTCATTCTTAATTTAAAGTAATATTTTTTTCAACCAACCAGCAGCTTCGAAGAGGGCATTAAGATTTCGATTACTACGATCATTATTGGGGTCGAGTAAGAAATCTCCACTGACCTCATTTGGATCTTGAATTTCATCTTCATCATCATCATCGTCGATTTCTTCCTCTTCGTCCTCTTCATCGTCGTCGTCGTCATCGTCATCATCATCGTTCTCTTCATCGTCGTCCTCTTCATCCTCCTCATCTTCGTCTTCGTCCTCATCGTCACCATCGTCTTCCTCTTCATGCCCTTCGGCATCATGACCACATGAATCGGGATCAGATTCAGGAATGTCATCCTTAAATAAAACAAAACAATAAACAATTATTAACAACAATAAAAATACATATTTCTTTAATGTTGGCTAATTGAAGGCTTGTTGAATAAAAATATAAACTGCCTACTTTTAGGATTTAACTAAAGCAACTTAAGGTTATAGTTTTATCAATTTTAAACTAAAAAATAAAAGCTAAAAAAAAATAATTTCAAGATGAACAGTTAATAAAATAACAAATAAAAAAAAAAGTTCATGTTGTCTCTAAGGCCAGCAAAACAATTTTATTTTGGTTGGTTGTAGGAGTACATAACAGTGATGATAGTTAAAGTAGTAGAGAGTAGAAGATTTCATTATTATCATTTACAAAAATTTTATTTCATTATTTGAATTTAATTTGAACAAAATATTAGTACTGGTAGTTAAACAAACATTTTTGAGAAACACATAGCTAAATGTTTAACTTTCATTTAGAATAATTTTTTATGCATTTTTATACCTTGTATAATAAAAAAAATATATAAAAAGTAGTAATTCAAATTATATTTGAAGTAAGCGTTTTTAAGTTTTAGCTAATTATGGGCAAAACTTATTTGTAAATAAAAAAAATAATTTAGGGAAAAAATTAAAAAGAGAAGGTAAAAAACTAAAAAAAATGCATAAAAATCGACGAAACTTACCAATAAATCTGGCCTTAGACACAAGCATGCCAAAAGGATCTACAAAAAGAACGGAAAAGAAAGAATAAAATAAAATTTTAACATAAAAATCAAATCAAAAACTTTGGACAAATAATTAAAAAAAAAAAAAAAGCAATTAAAAAGCAACTTTTGAAAAACGTACATGATAAAGCCAAAGTTATAAATAAGATTGTTTGTGATAACTGGAAATTAAATAATCAGCCTCATTGTGATTGTCGTTTTCGTAAACAAACGTGTCGTTTTTTGTAGTAGATTAAAGAACACATGTTGTGTATTACTCTAATCTATTACACAGTCGTATACGACAACGACAACCACAATAAGGCCGAATATAATTTACTGCCTGTTCATCTATATCCGAACGAATTTTAAGCAAAAAAAAAATTAAAAACTTGTTTTTGTTTTACATGTACTTTAAGCGAACGAAATCTTCGTTCGAAATCGATGAACAGGTCATTTCCATAAAGAATTATTAAATTATGCTTTGAACAAATAATTGTTTATAAAAAAATAGACGGGCCTGTTCTGAAAACCGCGTGATTTCAAATCACATGTGCATTTTAAAATCACACGTGTTATTTTGTGGTGTTCTGAAAGTCATACAGTTTTTCTGTTTCTCGGTGTGCTTTCGGCAATTGAAAATTACACTGAAACACACAAAACCGTAACTCCAAAAGGCACATTTGATTTGAGTTTAAGTGATTTTCAGAACAGCCCTGAGAATCTGGTTTCAATAAATTTTGTAACTAAAATAATAAACAAATGTTTAAATACCAGCTTTGTGATTTTTCAATATAAGAACAACTCAATTTAATTAAGTAGTTATGGCATTAAAAGATATTTTCGGGAGAAGTATTTCTATGTGTCAAATATGTACCGATCCCAATAAATTTTAATGAGATAACTTAGTTTGTAATAAAATAAATTAAATCTAAATATCAACACAAAAATATGATTTATGGGCACAGACTATTATTCGGAAAAAAGCTTGTATGGAGTGATATTATAAACCGATTCTCATCATTTTCAATAGGCTTGGTCTTTTGACAATTATTTAGGGCCTTTTATGGTTAATGAAAGCTAATAATTAAATAATAAACTTCAGTTATTTATAAAAAATAAAATAAACAAGGACAAAAAGTTACATACATATCGTCATCTAAAAGACCTAATAACCTATCTGCAAAAATTTCAAAATTGGTTTTTTATGGATTTTTATTCCTTATATCATAACGCATATGTGTGCAAAATTTTGAACATATAATATTACAAATGACAAAGTTTTTCTACCTAGAGGACCGTTACGCACAAAAAAAAAGAGAAAAATAAATCATCAAAAATCATGATAAAAGTTTTATTTTGTTGCATAGAGTAATTTAAACAAACATTAAGTACTTGTTATTGCTTAAACCAGTAAAAGAAACTACTACTTTAATTATTTAATGTATATAATATTCATGTGTAAAGAAATTTTTATTTATTCATACTAATTAGTACTGCAGATAGGTTATTTGGTTTCAGATTTTTACAATTCCAAAAAACCTAAGTGGCATAACATAAGTTGTGATTAGAAATACAAAAAAAAAACCCCGATATATATTACTGGTTTCATTTTAATCAAAATGTGTAATTTTCGTTTCAATATCGTTAATAGTTCCAATTTTATAACGTTTTTTCCCTCTCCTGTAAACTTTTGAAAACTGCAGATAGGTTATTTCGTATTTTAGGTGACGATATGTACTTATGAATATTTAACATAGCTGTCTTACACAACGATAAAGAGATATTTAGCTCAAGAAAATTAAGGCATTAAATAACATAGACATTAGGGAGATCGATTATTCGACTATTTTAAATGGCCGGTTTTCGAATATACCGAAAAGTTGCAATTTTAAAAAAACCGGGTTTCGGTTAAGCACTTTAAAAATAACCGGTTAACCGGTTTTAATTCGAATACATAAAAATACAAAGATCAAATTATTTTTTATACAGAGGTGTTCCGGAAATCAAAAACTCAAGAATTTTAAACGTAGTTTTTTAATAAGATTTCTATAATAAAAGAATATTATGACAAATATTATAAAAATATTTCTCTATTAAACAGAATTTTAAAATAAAAATTATAAAAATTTGATTAAAAGTGCATTAAAAACAATTCCAAATTCTTGCGTTTGTCGTTTTCGATTTCCAGAACACCCCCGATAATTAAAAGTTAATTTGAATAAAAACAAAACAATTCACGATGGTAAGGAACAAACAAAATACATACTTATGTAGATATGACTTAAGGTATGTTCATACCTAACAAATATTTGACAATATAATAAAAAAAAAAGCGTGACCAGTAAAATTATTAAACTTAAGCTTTATTTTAAACAATTTTTATTTATTTGCTATTTATGTATGTATGTAGTTAAAAACCGTTGAATAATGTTTGCTCTAGCCAAACGTTTTGCAAAAGCAAACAATTCTATAAGAGAGTGTTTACGTGTAGGACGTCAAATATTTAATAGGTGTGAACTTAGCTGTAGAAATTTTGAAAAATTTTGGTTTTAAAAAATTACAGGAATTTAATAAATTTATTTTTTGAGACATTCTCCCAAATTTATTTTAAATGAGTTTTAATTTGTTGGTGGCTAAGCATGTCTATATGAATCAGTAAACTTCAGCCATATTTTTGAGAAGTTGCAAACAAAACCTCGTATCCATTATATTATACATACATATTTAAAATTATTTTGTTTCAGTATTATAGAAATAATAGTAATAATATGAACATGCTTTTTGTATGAAAAATCTGTCAATTCGTCGATCACAATTTAAACCTTTCCATGAGATTGTTTGATTCCTTAATTTTTGTTTTAAGTTCTTGGAAATTTAATAAATAAAACTAAAGAATTTTTCCATATCGTTGATTTCGCCGGTATGGTGTAGTTTTAAGTATGAATATATGCTAGAACTATTTAAGAGATTTTCATTCATTATTGGCAGCATATTTAAGTAAAGTATTATTTGCAGTGTCTTAAAAACTATTTGAATATGTGGCATTAAAACAGCCACAGCGACCTGTCAAGGCAAGTAAATATTTAGAGATTCACTTTCATCAAATTATGTATCTCTTAAAATTAGACTTTTACTTTACGCACAAGTTTTACATGGACAGCCAGTGAGCCAGCCGGACGGATCGTTAGATTGATTCAAAAAGTGATTTTAAGTCGATTGGTACTCTAAAAGTTGGTTATATGGACCAATATTTTAAGGTGTACCAAGCATCAGCACAAACGCACTATTGTGGTGTGAGTATAACAAATTAACAGCAAGAGCAAAACAATATTCTAACAAACTACAAGACAACCGCACATTGATACAAACCTACATCATACATTGATAAATATTTAATTTTTATAAGTTTATCTTTTTAAATATCTAAATACTTGTTAAATAGTTTTCCCCCATTTATTTTTTCTTGATTTAGTTCTTTTTCATTAAATTAACTCTTTAGTAGACGTAAAGAGGATGGATGTAGAAAAATACATACATACATACATATACATATGTATGTATGTATATGTAAATAATTGATAATTTCTGTTAGCGACTAGCCTAGCTCTTCTATTCAGCTATTAAGTTGGCCACACAATGATGATGGTGTTGTGTTGGAGAAAAATTGCAACATTTACGAGAATTTGAGCGTTGTATGTACATATGTATGTATGTACTCGGCTCGTCGTAGTATATTTGGTGCTTTATATGAGAATTTAAAAAATTAAATTATGATTCATACTTAATTGATTAAATTAGAGCGTGTATTTTTATTGCTTCGTACTTTTTAATTCATACCAACCGTTCTAAAGTACTTGACCTTTTTTTTAACAGAACAGAAATGAACGAACGAAAAATAAAAAGCAAATAGAAATTTTAACCTTAAAAACAAAAGAAAATTGCAGTTTTTAAGAGAATGTTTTACGTTAATAATTTCACGGCTAATACAAAACTATTATCAATATGTATTATTTAAAGAACAGAATATAAAATGTTCTCTGAAAATGGAATGATTAAAAATTAGGCCTTAATCTAGTTTACCGACGCAGCTCCAAATAAAAAAAAAAAGTACCTAGGGGGATAGAAAATTGAAAAATAAGAAGAAAAAATTAAATAAAAATATTGGCGCAAACGCTTAGTTTTCGAGTTATGGACGTTTTTAGTTTTCATAGAAATATGTGATTTGGCTGAAAGCTTAAAGGGCTACGAAAAAAAAATAAAAAAAAATTGCCACCCAATTCAGAATAAAAAAAGAAAAAAACCAAAATTTAAATTTAAGGGCGCTGAGGCCCGTGGGGCCCCCTGGAATCAAAAAACTGCCCCGCCTATTTAGTGATATGTGTGGGTACTCAAATTAAAGGTAATTTGCTCACGACTGCAAATATGTATTTTGTTTTTGTATTCGCATATTATTTTCCTCTTTAGGCTAATTTAAGCATTTTTTAGGTGCAGAAAAGTTTTAGTTAGCGAAGCCGGTGTTTGTTATACCATAGAGGAGAAAATCCTTGCGCCCGGCCGAAGGCCGGCTATGCAGAGAAGCTTAAGTTAGCGAAGCCGGTGTTTGTTATACCATAGAGGAGAAAATCCTTGCGCCCGGCCGAAGGCCGGCTATGCAGAAAAGCTTTAGTTAGCGAAGCCGGTGTTTGTTATACCATAGAGGAGAAAATCTTTGCGTCCGGCCGAAGGGCGGCTAAACATGAATTGTATGTTTGCGACATTGGTGTTTGTTATTTTATAAAATTTGTATTACACTTTTATTTAAATATATGTATTATACACTAAGAGCCACTTTTTGGGTTTGAGATTAAAGTTAATTTAATTCTATAATTAGATAATCTGAGAATTAAGGTAATCTAGCATAAATTGAATTTGATATTTTTGGGTTGTGGCTTAAACCATGTAGTGTTACCATACTGAGCACAAATAAATGGCAATATTTTTTTTGCAAATGTAAACTTTTTATCAAAGCAAGATGGATGTTTTCAAAGAAGAAGAAGAAAATATGCGAATTTAATATTTTTTACAAGGTAGAAATTTTTTACGTTAAAAAAAATATATTAATGAAAAAATATAGAAAGGAAAAATTATATAAAAGTGCTTAGCAATATATTCTATTTTAAAAATTATTTTTTGTTTATATTTTTGCATTAATTATTTATGTTAAACATGTGTATGTTGACAGTTTAAGTTAAGGCTTAAACCACCACCAATGGCCGCTTAAACTAGCAAAAAAAAGTTTAAAAACTACAACTCAAAAAGTAAATACGGAGATTAAAGTTAATTTAATCGCTAATCTCTAACCCAAAAAGTGGCTCTAAGTACACAAAAACTGTAATGTGAGCTTAAGAGTTAAAAATTTTTAAATAAATTCTATATATCCGGAAAGATCTAGTCAAAACCTTCAAAATGATACCAATATTGGCCATATACCTTTAGAAATGTAGTGGAAAAATTACACATTTCTATGAAAACTAAAAACGTCCATAACTCGAAAACCAAGCGTTTGGGCCAATTTTTTTATTTGATTTTTTCTTCTTATTTTTCAATTTTCTATCACCCTACGTACTTTTTTTTTTTATTTGGAGCTGCGTCGGTAAACTAGATTTGTTCCAAAAATTAGATTAGATTTTTAGAAATGGTTGTTGAAATACAATTTTTATAGAAATTTGGGACGCTGATCCAAAATTTATCAAAAAGTGGTACGGTAAATTTTAATATTGCTTTTATGCTTTTAATAAACATTATTTTTGACGGGTAATTGTCCTGTCAGGGCTTTTGCGGGCAGATGGGACAACGCCATACCGGACTTCTGCAGATTGTGCGAAGATTCAGAGGAGCTGGAGACGATTGAGCATGTACTGTGCCATTGTCCCAGGATGCAGGGTATCAGGCAGAAGTGACTAGGAGATAGGTTTCACGACGAACTGGGGTGCATCGCTGGATGTAGTCCGGCTGATCTACAGGGGGGTTTGTCAGGGAATAAGTGCGGTTGTTTCTGTTGAGGGGACTGTAGAGAGGGCAATAGTTCTACGCGAAATCTTCTAACTTTCTATCTTTCTTGATTCTATCCATCTCATACTTCTTTTCTTTACTGTCTTTTCTTTTTTCTCTTAATTGAAGGGATTCACAATGGACCATATTGATCTCCGAGTGGAGGTGTGCCCTTGGGCGCACTAACTTTCTATCTTTCTTGATTCTATCCATCTCATACTTCTTTTCTTTACTGTCTTTTCTTTTTTCTCTTAATTGAAGGGATTCACAATGGACCATATTGATCTCCGAGTGGAGGTGTGCCCTTGGGCGCATAACCCTTCTTAACCTAACCTAACCTAGGATATTTTTATTTTAGTAACCTGGCACTTATTTTAATTTTTTTTTTTTGTATTATATACCTAGAATGTTATGTAGTTTTAATTTTAAATCTTACGTATTTTTAAATGGTATGTAATATTTTTATATTTGCCACAGAGGCTTTATATTACATGTTATCATAATAAATCAATAAACAAAACGATTTTAACTGCATTAATAAATTTGTGATCACTAAACACTAAAGCGAACGATTTTTTTTTTTTGCTTTTTATTACTGTTATTGCGAATAAACAAAACTAATAAAAAAAAGGTATCAGTCAAAGGTCAAAAAAAAATGGCATATCGTCAGATCATTATTGGTTTGACCTACCGATCCTTTTTAAAAAAATTTAGTAAGATTAAATTTTGAAATATCTTTTTAACCCGTCTAATAAAATTTCACATTGGAACCAGGGTATTCTTTGTTTTTACGTTTCGTATTTAAAATTGTTGCCAATTGTAAAATTTTTAAAAATAAATCTAACCCCGTCATACATATGTATGTACATATGTAAACAATAATTTGTTTTTTTTTATTTCTTTTTTTAATTTAAATATGTATATGTATGTAGTTACTTTTTTAAAAAATATGTACATACATACATATGTACATATATGTATACATAACAAGTAATTTCAATTATAATTCTTTAATAAACTGTTTAAGGTTAAAGATGTTTTTTTCCTGAGTCACTCCCTTCATACAAAGTCATAAATTTCATAAAAGCACAAAAATGCACAAAGAAGGATTCTTATACACATTCATTCGCATATGTATGTACATACATATGTATGTACATAACAAATTGCTGGAGTTTGATTTTTCCTTAAAGAATAAAGATATTTCTTAATTAATTAGAAAAAGATATTTGAATAAAACAATTTTATTGCATAAAATAATCAAAGTATGGTGGACTCGACACTTTGCTCTTCTTTTGTTTAGTTTCTCATTTTATTATTCAGTCTCTCTATCTTTCTTTTTCTGTATATCTCATAATTCTCTTTGTACTTGTAGTACACAGCTTTTTCTGAATCGTTTTTTTGTGTTATTTTTTTTTAATAATTTAACGAAACTACTGACTTTATTTATTTACATATAATATTTTTTAGCACAAATAACAATAAAAATTTGTACCCACGTAGTTTAAAAGTTTTGTTGTTGTTTGTGCGGGTATAAAAAAAATATTAGTAAACTAAAAACCGAAAGCGAAAAAGTTTATGGATTGTAATGAACTAAATATTGTTAGGTATATTGCTGATAAATATTTGTTGTTTTTTTAGGATTATCTCCTACTGGATTTAGGAATTTTTTTTTGTAGAAAACTTTTTAAAATCTCAATACAAGGCATTAGCATATAGGTACATACACATACAGGCATACAAACATACTTAATTACAATTTATGTAAAGGACCTTAGACTCTTATGCATCCATATTTATTATACAATACAATTTCTTTGAAAATATTTCGAAGAACGCGTGCTGAAGAATTATGAAATTGTCCAGTACTGATTTAAAATGTAAAAGACATCAAACTTAAGCCGAGCGCCATTTTTTTTTTGTGTAACTAGAGATAAAAATAAATTGATATACAAGATTTTGAATTGTAAATCGGTATATTAAAAATTGAGCTAAAGGCAAAAGCAAAATATGTATCAACTGTGCAAAGAAATGTTTTATATCTAGTGGGATCACCTGAAGGTTGTATTGATAAAACATGGGAACAAAATTAAATTGTTTTGATTAGAATTTAAATGTCTGTTCACAACATTGGGACAATAATTATTATTGTTTTGTTTATGTTTTTATTTCTTAGGCTGGGGAGCCAATTGTTGAAATGTTGCATGTATTATACATTTATTGATGTAAGATAATATTTAAGATAATCAGCCTTATTCCGGTTGTTGTTGTCGTAATCGCTCAAGCCGTTTTTTGTAAGAGATTAAAGTAGCACACAACCAGTGTTCTTTAAAATTTTTTACTTTTAATTTTGTTATATTATTTTTTATTTCTTCTTCTCTTTTCTTCCATAATCTTGCCTTATTTACCTAATACATACTCTATAACAGTGGCAAGCTTGAAGAACCAAACAAACCACACAAACAGCTTGGGAAACACCCACTTTCCAATTATTAACTAACGGTAATTTTTCAATAAATTCCAATAAAAACTTTGAACCTCTTAATTTTTTTTTTTGTTTCCTCTTCTCTTTCTTGACTGCAACATTTTTACCAAAAAGATTAAAGTTAGCACAAGGTAGCGCAAACAGTTTAGAAAATATTTAAAATTTCGATTTTTCTAAATATAAACGTACAATTTTGACATTTTGCCAAGCTGTTTGAGTTTATTTAGCTTTTACTTTTGAAAATTTAATTATTTATGTTCCTGTTTACATGTTGTTGTTTAATTTTTAAAGATTAATTTGGGTTTACATGGTAAAATTTTTATTGCAGAAATTTTTCATGTACATATATATGTACATTTGACAAATAGCAAAAGAGTCAAATGAGGAAACAACGCGAATTGCAAGACTACATGTACTTGCGCAACCCTCTTAATTCCACTCTCTTTATCTAGTCTACAAGATAACGATATTCGTTAAGAACATAATATTGTATTTGTTTTTGTATTACTCGTATGTTAAAAAATATTAAGTATATTAAATATATTTTTGCCTACTTTTATGTGCAGTTTTTTTTTAAGTTAAAATCAGTTTTTTCTTTTCTTAATATGCAGTTATTTTCAAAATAATTATGGCAACGCTGGGTACAGGTTCAAAAAACCATAACTTTACTCTTCGCTAAGCGATTTTCAAAATTTTGTCACTTTTTAAAAATAACCAAAAAAAATGGTTAAAAAAAAGTTACAAATTTTGTTTTTTAAAACATCATGAAATTTCAAAACGGGAAAAATTTAAAGTCATTACATTCACGTAAAGTCAAATAACATATGAACAAAATAAGACATAGCTCATAAAAATCGATGAACGCGTTTCGCTTTTATTCACAATTAAGTGAAGGTACCTCATTTTTAAGTGGAAAAAAAGTCCACAAATAGAATGGAAATCGCGATTTTACAAATTCAGTTTTCTCAGTAAATTGTGAACAAAATCAAAAGTTGTGTACTGATTACAATAAACTAAAGCACTAAGGCCCGTTTTCAAAACTTACCGATAGCTAAAAGTAGACTTTAACCGACCTTATAAAAAGTGTTCCATTATTAACACTTTACTTGAACCTAAAGGGAGCGATAAAGTAAATTTAGGTGCATTTTACCTGGTAGGTTAAAGTAATGTTGCAATAATGGAACACTTTTTATACGACCGATAAAATCCTACCTTTAGCTATCGTTAAGTTGTGAAAATGGGCCTAAATGTTTTAAGACCAAAACTCTGAATTTTGTTTATGAATTTTTAAAGAAAAAAAATTAATTTTTTTTTTAAATTGTTGGTTTCTTAATGGCGTTTTCTTTTCTAAAAAAAAGTTTTGCATAAGTGTTACATGTGACTTGGCAAGATTTTTAAATGCTCCCCTAATTTTTAAGAAGTGTTTCATATTTTGCGTTTACAAAAGAACACAAATTTCGGCATTTAACAATAAAGTACAATTAGCGCAAGGTTAATTCAATTACAGGTGGTGGCAAGACTACAACAATCCCAAGCCAACAGAAACAACAGATGTTTTTTGTATTGCATTGTTAGTGTTTACGGCTCGAAACTTGCTACCACCTTGTACTGAATTCGCCTTAATCTAGTGCTGCACTCATGCCCCTTTAATTAAAATTAGTGTTGAGCATGTAGCATTTATTTTAAAGGGAACGTCAACAGAAAACAACACTTTTAAAATAACACTTGTTTTTCAGAAAAGAACATGAAAAAATGTAAAAGGCAGAATAAATGCAGAATTTTACTCAGAAAAGAAAACGCCGTTTTTGAAGTTTTTGATATTTTAATTAGGCTTAAGAAAAAACACAGTTGCTATAAAAATAACTATGGCACAAGCTCTATGTTTACATTTGTCCTCTAAGATGTACAATTAGCTATTACTTAAAATAAAATCAACTTTAATGTATGTACAAAGAATGGTCAACGAGAAAAAGACAAAAATGAACAGTTAAAACAAATGTATTAAGAGAAAGTCTTGACAAAAAGTATGAAAAATAAAAGTAAGGAAAAAACGTAAATTTAATTGGAAATGGAGCAAATTTCGATCCACCAATACCCATGGTTGAAGATTGATATTCGACTATAGACTGGCAGGCGCCGCATTGGTGCAAACGGTAAATTCTTAGAATACACATTCGAATAATATGAAAATTTATATAATAAATGTACTCACCATGAGAAATAAATTCCCAGATTCTATTTGTTAAAATAATTAAGTTAATTACACAAAATTTATAATAAATATTGTAAGAAATAAAAAAAAAAATTATAATTAGAGTGTTGACTTGTTCTGATGATCTACAAGCTGCCTAGTAAAAGCCAACTATAAGTTAGTCAATTTATACCTAACTCATAGTGCCATCTTATTTTATGCACTACAAGCTAACTAGTAATCAGCAAGCTTTTGATAAGCTGAAACTTATGCAGAGTGAGTGAGTACTGACTCGCTCTGATGACACTACGTGTAAAAACTGAATAGAGTTTAACAAGGGAAATGAGCTAGCTTTTTAGTCACCTGTGACTCATTTCTGATTAACAATAAGTTAGTTTTAAGTTAACTCAAAGTCCGACAGGGTTATAACTCTGAAAATATTGAACAGATTTTAATAAAATATATATGTATGTATGTATCTTTCAAATTTGTGTATTTTTTATTCTAGTAGCTGGGCAAACAGAGGAAAAAAGTGTTCTTAACTGTTTTGCCTTAGCCGATTTGTATAAAGATTAGTATTACATCAAGTTTTTTAGTCCGCGTTCACACTTGCTTTTTTGTTGGCGACCGAAGTAAGATTATAAGGTAGAGTTATACAGTTTTGTGTACTCTGCAATTCTGATTTTGCATTTTTCAGCTTAAAATTGGCTTTATGTGTATGTATGTATTTAACGTTTAATATACAAAATATAATACAAACAAGAGTAAAGAAGGCACAAAAATTGCAAAAATAAAATTTCATTATGTAAATAGAATTAAAAAAAATATTTTTTGTTTAATTTTAAAATTTCTTAAATTCTCATTTTTAAACTGAGCAAGGCCCATCTATCAGGTCTGCTTACTTGTACAAAAACAAAATACAATTCTTTTTAGTTGTCAAAAATTTACTACCACATGTACAAAGCAAAAGGAAAAAACGTGTATGTGTGGCATACCATAAACGTAAAAATGCACATGTAAACAACTTTTGACAACTAAAAAGAACATAAACAATGATCATCGGGCTTCTTGCACAGACCTTTTCAATGGGCCTTGAAACTGAGTTGTTTTTGTATTAGTGTATTTGTGTTTATATTTTCGATTCTTCGTGTCATAATTTTTTTTTTTTTTGCTGTTTCAAAGTGGATTTCAATCGTTTTTTATTCAAATTTGTTTTGGTTTTTTTATAATGTATTTAAACACAATGTCCGTTGAATATTATTATTATAAAAATGGTCATTGTACGAAGGAAAGGTAATATTGATTTCATTCAGTTTGTTGTTTTCAAGATAGTTTTATTTAATTTTTTATGTTTATACGAATGTATGGATATGTTAGTATGTATATATGAACGTATGTACATGCCATGTACATAAATAATGAATGATAAATGGTTTATTTCGCTTAATGTTTTCTTTTTGATTTTTTTTATTTCTTTTAATTGTCAAAACCATCCAAAAATGCAAAAAAAAATCTGATTTTTTGTTGTAATTTTTATTCTTTTTGGCAAACATTTTATAACAATTTAGAGATACATACATATGTATGTTTGTATGTAACTTTGTTGTAGGATTTTTTTTTGTTCATCGTTTTTTTTTTAAGAAAACGAATGCGCATTGAATTCAAAAATAAATTTTAAAAGATAAATAAAAAACCAAACTAAATGTTGAACAACCAGAAGATAACTAACTTGTAGTATGTTTATGATTTTTTTTTAAATTAATTATTTAAAAAAATGGCAATAAACTGATTAAAAAAAGAAAGCTTAAAGTGACGAATTGCACATATGTACATACATACATAGGTATCCAAAAAAACAAAATATTTTGAAATTTTATTTTTATAATTATTTTTACGAAAATATTATAGAAAAAATCTCTGTGGCATTTTGACAAAACATCTTAAATCAAGATAAGAGAAAAGAAAAAAGTTTTTAAAAAAATCTCGGTGAAAAAATCATTTTTATTAAATAATAAAATAAACCAAAATTAAAGAATAATTTTGTTTATAATACCAAATTTTAAAAATAATAAAAATTCGTATGATTATCATAGTATAATAAGTACCAGGTATGTTCATTGAGCCTTCACACATTAGACTAATTTTTAAGCGAACAATTTTTGTTCCAATAATCACACACTGTAGTAAAATTATCTGGCATAAAATGTGTACATGTACAAAACTTTGTATGGATTTGTGTTTTTTGCATTCATTTGTTTTTGAAAATGTCCATGTATTAGTTTTGTGCTGCTTGTGCGGGGTTGAAGCCGGTTGAAACTTTACGCCAACGAAAACCCACTCCCTTCACCTTGCTTGCCTACAAACTGTCATTTTACGCCAGCATAATTAGTCTAGTGTGTGATGGGCCATTAGGGAGAGATTTTATAATTTACCCATGTAATGTCAAAATAATTTATTTAATTTTTGACGCTTGTTTTAATTTTTTCCCGTATTTTCTCTTGTTTGGCGTTATATGGGTTTTGAAATTGAGAACAAAATTTCTAATGACTATACCTTGTACTTATTCTTCCATGATGATTATTAACATTTTTTTAAATTTGACTTAAGTTTTTTTTTAAATGCCACAAATGTTCTATCTATATTAATTACATATCGTCACCTAAAGTACAAAATAACGTAACAACGTTAATACGTTTACAGAAGCAACAAACTTTACAAAATCAATAACAACAAGGTGTACTTGGCGTTTGAATTTCTTTAATAAAGTCGCCATTTCAAGAAAAGGAACAAAATTCAATCAAAAAGTCAATTTCGAATTTTTTGATGATACGTTGTTTTGAATTTTAGGTGACGATATAAATAAATTGAACCTTATAAATTTATTTATATAGAAAACATTTCCCTAGAAGGCTTTCATGGATTGGCGCATGTGTTTTTGTATGCTTTCGGTAAGTTATTTTCCTAATTTTTGCGGTAAAAATAATTTAAAGCATTTAATCCCTAAAGGCTAATTTACACTATTATTCTTAGTTTTAATACATGTCAAAAACTCAAGTAATATGTAAAAGTATGATAGTATGAAAACAATTTGTTAAGAAAATGACAAGTATTACGAAAAATAACTTCCCATACGAATTTTTTTTTTTTTTTGAAATTTTTCATTTGATCAGGGTTGCATTTAAAATATAGCATGTTTATGTGTGATAGTGTCAATACAAACTGTAATGTTGAATACAATTTTTGACAGTATTATGGAATACGTATGACTTGTGTGATCTAGCCTTTAAGGCTATTTTACACTATCACACAAGTATAACGTATTTTGAGGAAAATACAAACCTGTCATGATAAGTTGTTATTGTTTTTTCAAAATTTTCAAACAATAATTAGATCAGATATGCATTTTCGTCAAAATACGTAAGACTAGTGTTATAGTGTAAAATAACTCAGTTGAGTAGTAATTTCTTAATTTTTGTATTATGGTTTACAACTTTGCTAAATTACTGTAAACAAGAACATAACAAAAATTACAACTGATCACAACCAGTTGTCTTGATTACAACTCAACTGAGTTGAGTTGTAAACCGTAATAGGGGTCTTTGTTGTTTATTAAAGAATCTCTTAAAATTGAATGATTGTAGTTGTAGTTGTAAGTAGGTTAAGAAAAAACAAAATAGAAACAAAAACAACTCGCTTTATTTATTTTTTAGGCCGTGCACCTGTCAGTTTATTATCAAAATAATTTTTGTGGGAATACAAAATTTAATTTAAATGATTTTGTCATTCGTGCTTAATTTCCAATTTTTATTATTTGATAAAAACCAGCGTTTAAAAAGCTGCAGTTGAGATAGTAAAAGTCATAAGATTGTGCTGCAACTTCAACATCTTCATTTGTCATTGGACAAAAAAAAAACGGTTGCCTTTACTTCTGATTCATTAAATGAAAACAGTCGTAGTGAAGGCAAAAGCAAAAAACAAAAAGTTGTACAAAACAAAGAACATCGGCAGTCGACATGTTCGAAAGTGTTTGGTTTGACAGACTGAAACTTTTAAAAAATTCCGTAGTTACCGAAGATGGGACGTTGTGTTTTTTCCGAATTTTTTTTTTTTTAATAATACCTACATGTGTACATAAATACATACATATGTATTTATTTTAATGCTTAACAATCTTTTTTGAAATTAAATAAAACGTATGTATTTATGTACACATGTATTAAAAAAAAAAATTGCGGAAAAAAACACAACGTTCCATCTTCGTTAACTTCGGTATTTATTAAAAGTTTCAGTCTGTCAAACGAAACACTTCCGAACATGTCGAGTGCCGATGTTCTTTGTTGTTTTCAACTTTTCGTGTTTTGCTTTTGCCTTCACTACGACTGTTTTCATTTAATGAATCAGAAGTAAAGGCAATGGTTTATTTTCGTCCAATGAAAAATCAGAAAGTGGAAGAAAAAGCAATTTTTTGATTTTGACTGCAGCTTTTTAAACCCTGATAAAAACACTGAAATTTATTGTTGATGGGATAAGCTATTCCTATGCGCATTTCACTGGTTGCTTTGGCCAGACCATCAGGAAACTTCATCCATGAAGATTTTAGAAAAACTAAAGATATTAAACCAAATAAAACGGTTGAGCGTATAAGAATTACAGCAACAGTTCTACTTGTAACAATATCAAAGTTTAAACAAAATCATCCACAATAAACAGTGAGTTTATCTCTGCTTACATTCCCCACTACAATTAATTGGAATTCTTCCAACATTAATTGTAGTTGTAAGTAGGTTAAGAAAAAACAAAAAAAAAACAAAAACAACTCGCCTTATTGTTTTCGCAAACAAAATATAAAGCGGGCTGCCAGTCAGTTGTTTTAGGCCGTGCACTTGCCAGTTTATTATCAAAATAATTTTCCTAAGCAACCAGTGAAATGCGCATAGGAATAGCTTATCCCATCAACAATAAATTTCAGTGTTTTTATCATATAATAAAAATTGGGAATTAAGCACGAAAAACAAAATCATTTAAATGATAACAGGATTTTTTTTGTTTATTTTTACATTACTTATAACCTAGCCTTTAAAGGCTTTAATTAATTAAAATGAAAGAGTGAAAAATACCAAAACGAACGATTCAGATAATTATATGTAAATATCATTTTATGTAAAGCTATATTAATATCTATATACTTATGTATATTATATTATAATAAAACAGTTTTATGTTTTATTTTAGTCGAAGATTCCATCTGCAAAAACCATAATGAAATGTATGTAAATTTAAAATAATCATATTTATAATACAATGCATGGAAATTACTCACAATATGACGTAATGACAATTAATATAAAATTAACAATTTGTTTTATAACCGAAAATCAGTTTCCTTTATTAACCTTTGTTAAAATACAAAATTTTTCTCACTTGCGTTGAATAAAAAGAATAAATGCGTCTTATCTTAAAATATCATTAAGGCGAATCAAAATTTTACCGTTAATTGTTAGAGTAAAGGCTCAGTTAGCCGGGAGTAACAGTAACTTAACCTTACCGTAAAAAAGTAAGACAAATCTATTTCTTCCAGACTGAGGCGTTACATCTTACTGCTAACTATAATCGTCCTAATTCATTTACATACAACAAAATGAAGCAGCTGATTCGCAAAGCTACTGTTACTCCCGGCTAACTGAGCCTTAACTTCGGGTATTGTGAAACTCCTATTTTGTTTTGGCAATTTTTAAAAAGTATAATCAAATTCTTCATCGGACTAGTTGAAATATGTATCCAAATATATTGCCTAACTTTGCTCTTCACAAAAATTATATTTTCTTAATACTAAAAAAAGTTATAAATGAAAAATCTGAGGCACCTCAAAAACAGTGATTTAAAAAATTGGAGGGTAATGTCGAACCACCTGGTGGGTAATGTAGAATACTACTACATATTACCAGAAACAAAATAGTTATAACAAAACAAATTCAATTTAGAATATAATTTTTTTTAACTTGTATAAAAAAAAATCTATTTAAAATTATTTATCAGCCTTCATATTCCACATTAGCCGATTGTCAAATTTTTTAAAACATATCTTATAAATATTACAATACTTATTTAATTTCCATGCTAACCAATTAAAAGTATGTATTGCGAAAACCACCACCTGTAAACCTATCTTGCCGCGATGTGGTGGCTTAAATGCCGGCTGTAGTGTATGTCTTGTAACTTGAGTCGGTAAATCTAGCCGAAACAAGTTATAATGCATAAGCTCTAAGGCCAGTATGACTAAGGGTTATCCATCCATCCATCCCATATCCCATTACCTATAATCCTTCCCCCCCCTCTTTTTGTTTCCCACATCACCCAATTTTAAGGTCAAGTTGGTTGACAGCTGTGCCGAGGACCTGAATGGCTAGTTAGTGGTTAAAGAAACTGGTCGTGAACAGCTTCCCTTTGATGCCGATGGCAAGGGTCAGTTGTAACTTGGCCTAGTCCGTGCAAGCCGTCACTGCGCGCGATGGTCCTTTTCTTACGTGCATACTCGTGAGACCAAAAACTGGACGAAATTAGGAAACTCGGAGTCAGATCCAGACTCAGACTGGCTGAGTATGCACAGGGATATTCTGCTGCAGGAGAGTCAGTTAGTAACAGAACTGACAGAGACTGACGTGATGGACTCCCTAGTCGGCTCCCCATCTCGAACAGGTGCCTCGGTGATCTAACTCTGGGCTCTGATGATGAGCATGAAATCACAATGATTTCGGCTGATGATCAAAGCCAAAGGGCTGGACCATCGGTTTCTGAGGTCACACTCGAGATGGAAAGTCGATTGGCGAGTGCATCAAAACCAATTGTTCGGCAGGATGCGACAGAACAGGTCACATCAGATAGCCGAACGAGCTTAGAAAAAGCCAAGTGGTGTGAGAGCCTCCTTTGCCTTTCTAGAAAAGATAGCTAAGAAAGACTCCTCATTGCACGATGGGCGAGATAGGCATCTGCTGAGGAAGCACCGGAAGAACGTTGCTAGATTCGAACGAATCCACGGTTCTGTCGGTGATATCCTAGGCATTCCCTATCCTGCGGGATACACAGCAGAAGCTGCTGAGGACTCAAAGGTTGTCAGTAAAGACAATGAATCCTCATCAACCTTTTCTGAGGAATCCTCCAATAAAGGAGCGAAGGAAAAAAAGGAAGGTACGAAGCCAGCACCTGTTCCTCTTAACCGTGACAGCATGGTCACGGCTAAAGGAGCTGAGCCTGCGGACGAAACACCCAAAACTAGTCGCGCGATGAGGACTGGGAAAGTCCTGATAATCCGACAGTCATACCCAAAAGGGAGTCACTAAAGGAATTACCGGGACAAACCAGTCAACATCTGCAGGGAAATCGGGTGAACACCGACAGAGCTCTGCTAAGGCCCCCAAAGGAGAGGTTGTCAAGAGAGTTAGGTCTGGTTATGACCAGAAATCCCCAGCGGCTAAGAGGACTAGTCAGGCTGGTGCCGGTCCTCTTAAGGATCTCCGCAAGGAGACCACTAAGAGGACTGTCTCCAGAGAGGACCAATCCTCCACGTCAAGGAAGCTGAGGGAGTCGTCGGGTAAGGACGGTATTCTGGCGGCTGTCATTGATCGTATGGGTCCCGATGGAAGGATCAGTGTCGAGAAATGGCAGATGCTAGAGAACAAACTACTCGACGAAATCTTTAGCGTGAATGGAAGGCCGGACGAAGTATCGTTCAAAGGGGCTGACTGGGCAAGAGGTGTCAAAATTGTCAGTTGCGGCAATCAAAAAACCTTTGAGTTTTTAAAGGCTGCAATTGGCAGGTGTGGCAGCGCTTTCCCTGAAGCCAGATTGGACGTTATACTAGCGTCTGAGTTGCCATTGAGGCCGGTAGTCACGGTGTGGATACCTCCACCTATAAAACCGGTGGAGGTCATACTGGGGTTACTGGCCAACCAGAACGATGGTCTCACTATAGGCCAGTGGAAGTTGATAGCTTCACTGGGTTGTAAGGAGAACCAAGGGAGAGACTTCAAGTTCGCAGTAGACCAGGAGTCTCTCAAAAAGCTGAAGTCGATGGGAGGGGTTGCTGTGTTCGGGTTGGGGTCTATCAAATTTAGGTTTCCTAACGATGATAGACCCTAAGAGGCTGAAAGTGGTGCAGATAAACTTGCACCACTGCGAAGCAGCAGCAACCGAATTAGCAACCCACCTCATTGACAACAACGTGGACGTGGCCTTAATCCAAGAGCCCTGGATTAACAAAAACCGGGTAGTTGGATTAAAGGTCACGGGGTATACTTTGTTCGTACCCCACACTGATGATAAGGTACGAACTTGTATACTGGCAAGAACTGAGTTTAAATTTATGATCTCTTATTCTTTCAGTAATGGAGACCTCACGGTCGTGACAGGAGAGGTCAAGGACAGAACGGTTCTGGCACTAGCATCGGTATACTTGCCATACGAGGCTACCGATCCACCTGGTGAGAAAGTGCGGGAGTTGTTGGAGCACTCGGGCAGAAGCGGCTCGAGACTGGTACTGGGTTGTGACGCCAATGCACACCATACCCAATGGGGAAGTGCCGACATCAACAAAAGAGGTGAGTCTATGTTTGATTTTATTATTTGCCAGCAATCTTTTTATCTGTAACAGGGGGAATACGCCAACGTTCAGAAATAGGGATAGGGAGGCAGTGATAGATATAACATTGACAAACTGTAGGGAATTAGTAGAGGACTGGAGGGTGGCTCTGGACTTTTCCTTCTCTGACCATAGTCGCTTATCCTTTAGTCCAATCGTCGTTCGCAAATTATTGTGTTCTATATGACAAAAATGTTTTTTTTGGTAAATCGCTGTTAAAGTTTAGTTGTTAGTTACAAAAAACTGAACCGAAAAAGTTGTCGCAACCTTCTTACCAAGGAAACTTCTAGTTTCTTTTTTTTTTGGCAAAAAAAATTTGAGTCCTTGGAAAAGCTTCTAAGAGTAATAAGCGTTTAAAGAAAAACAGGTTTGTTCTATATGCATTTATTTATGAAACTCTTATTTTTATAGCATATAGAACAAAATGTAAAACAATTATTGTGAGAAATGAAAAGCAATGTCTTTTCACGAAACAAAAACTTTATTATACCCTCCACCACAATTAGTTGTGAAAAGGGTATATTAAGTTTGTCATTCCGTGTGAAACTTTTTTATTATTCACCTCAGGCCCCATAAAGTATATATATTCTTGGTTATTGAGTGATTCTAAGTCGATTTAGCCATGTCCGTCTGTCCGTCTATTGAAAACACGCTCACTTTCGAACAACTCAAAAGAAATGAACAAATTTGGTGCCAAATTGCTTGTAGTTATCCTAAGCAGTTTGGGATTGAAATTCAGCAAAATCGGTGCAGTAGGACCAGAGCTATGAATCAAAATGTGGAACCACCACCTAAAAAAATGATAATTTTGGTACAAAAAATAACATAAATGGTGGAACAAGGCACGGAATGAGATAAGATTTTGCAAAAATTTGTTTTATTCGACTGGAAATCACGCTGTAAAATTTCGTGAAGATCCGTCCATAATTTACCCTAGGCCCCATATAAACACTACTCCCGGAAAACAGTTTAGTACGCCTAAAACCGACAAAAATAATGCTTTCACAACAAAATTTGGTACGTCAAAGTTTTTTAAGGACTAGAAATAACACTGTGAAATTTCGTGAAGATCGGTCCATAATTTACCTTAGGCCCCATATAAACCCTCCTACCGGAAAACAGTTTAGTACGCCTAAGACCGTAAAAAATAATGCTATCATAACAAAATTTGAATTGAAACTGTTACTCAAACTAGTTTAAATTACTAAATAATTTAATATAGATCTAAACCTCAAACCAAACAATTTTAATGCTGATGTCTGTTTTTATAAAGATAAACTAATAATAAATAGACATCATATAGATATCCCTCCTGAAATATTCGAACAGTCGGTGGAGGGTATTAAAGATTTGGCACAGCCGAGTATAGCACTCTAACTTGTTTTTTTTTTCATTTCATTTGCCAACTGCAATGTAATGTCACAAAAAGGAAATAAAACAAAAACAGACAATGCAAAGAGTTCCAAAGTACTACAAACTTTATTTACACTTTCATATAGAACAAAATTAAAATTATTTTTACTCCGTTTTTGTTCTATATGCACGGTTTTTTGCATATAGAACACAATAGGTTACGAAGCTTGTCACTGAAGTGTTGTATAGCACAAAGTCAATGTCTCATATTTCGAAAACTATAAATGATACGAGCAGACTGATGGCACAGATCGACAGATCTCTAAAAGTTTACCTAAAAATGAATCTTTTCTCAATTTTTTATATTTTGCGGTATAGAACACAATAACTTGCGAACGACGTAATGTTTGAGAGGCCGAAAAGGTGTCCGTTTAGGAATCCGAGAAGGACGGACTGGGATTCTTTTTCGGGGCTGGTTCAAAGTAACCTTAGGGTTACAAGGGACTGGGGGTCGACTCCGACCGGTGTGGAGCAATTAATGAACACCTTCACGAGGGTATTGACCAGTACCTATGAGCGATCCTGTCCGTTAAATTTTCCGGGCAGGCGTACACAGCCAAGATGGTGGACAGACGAGTTGAGGACTCAAAGGTCCACTGTCAGAAGGCTGTTCAATAGAGCGAAGTTTACGCGTAGGGAGGAAGATTGGAGTAACTTCAGGTTAAGTTACGGGAGGTATAAGGGAGATATTAGAAGGGCGAAAAGGGATTCGTGGATTAAGTTTAGCGAGTCAGTTGAATCCGTGAATGAGATGTCTAGGTTCAAGAGAATTTTATCTAAGGACCCGGTAGTCCCTGGAGTTATTCAGAGACCGGACGGCTCAGGGACGGAATCTGGCTCTGAATCTTTCTGTTTGCTAATGGAGACTCACTTTCCGGGGT
This sequence comes from Pollenia labialis, assembly GCA_949318255.1. NCBI lineage: Eukaryota > Metazoa > Arthropoda > Insecta > Diptera > Polleniidae > Pollenia > Pollenia labialis. The sequence continues at coordinate 123,285,992 of OX439139.1, read as the reverse complement.
GTGTGGATCCTGGGTCGGGGGAACAGGCTGTATGTGGTAACCCCTTCTCTGGGTCGGGGACTCCGGCCGTCAGTAGTGGGATGGCAGTACACTTCGGTGGTTAGACCCCTTCTTACGTATGGATGCTATGTTTGGTGGGAGTCATTGAGATTTGCTAGTCGTAGGAACCTTCTTTCTAAGGCTTAGAGGTGTGCTTCGATTGGCATGACAGGTGCCATGAGAAGTACCCCTCTGGCTGCCCTGGATATCATTCTACATCTTCTGCCTATTGAGCAGTATGTGATGGGAATGGCGGCCAGGAGCATTCTTAGACTGAAGGAATTAGGATTTATAGGGAATGTCACGCAGGGTCACTCACGGATCCTGAGTATGATTGAGGATTGTGGCTATTGCATGGGACCACCAGGCTCCACTGATTATGTGAGCACCAAGGTGGACTTTGGGCGGTCGCCGGAGGTAATAGTGCCTTCTAGGGAGAGCTGGTCAGGTAGGAGCAGATTATTTAGTGGATTTGCTATTTTCACTGATGGCTCGAAGATGAGGGGCGCGGGTGCGGGGGTCTACATTTTATTAATTTTTTAAAGAAGCTTATGCAAGCTTGTGCATAGTATAGTTGGCCTTAAGATTTTCAGTTGCAAAGAAAAATTTAAGCAGTCAGTTAGTATTAATGCAAAGTAGTTTATAACATCGATGTACAGTACAATACGCATATAAGAAACTCGCTTATAAGAAAAACTCGGTTATAAGAAAGACATCTTCAGACACCATGCACATTTGTATATACATATCTGCGTGCTAAATAATCCTCATATAAGAAACTCGCTTATAAGAAAAACTCTTCTATAAGAAACAAATTCTGAAGAAAAATTATGTTCATTCCATAGAAAATGGTACGTGTATAAGAAAGTAGTATATATTCTCACAATTGAATTTTTTTTCTTCGGTTAAAATAGATTTTTTTGTGTATAATTTACAATTTACATCTGTTCAGTGTTACTTCATATTTAGTATTTATTAAGTAAAAACATGTTTTTAAACTATTTATTCATTCTTCTTACTGATTTTTTTATCAAATCTAATTTTAAAACTAGGAATTAATATTTTTTTTACCAAACTACTTTTTTTGATCAAATGTGACTTCTTTAAGTGAAGTGCAGTCACCTGTTTTGTTTTTGTTATGTTTCTATATTAAGGCCCACGCCCACGATGTCGACAAGAACATTTCTTACGTATATTTTATTGAAAGCTAAAACAAATTTTAGTTTTTTACTATTGTTTTCAATATAAATATACGAAAAACAATTTTCTTGTCGACATCGTGGGCCTGGCAGTTAGTTCTGTACTTATATATTTATATTTGTACGACAAATAAACGAAATTTAGTACAAAATGATGTGTAGTATGTATAAGTATTAAACAGTTTTATTTAAATTACTATATATTTCTATAGGACATTTTTTAAATTATGTTACTGATGTATGTATATAAAAAATATCTTTCTTATATGGGTGTTACAGATATAAGAAAATATCTTTCTTATTTGCGTGTTACAGATATAAGAAAGTATCTTTCTTATATGCGTGTTTTCTTTATAAGAAAGCTCGCATATAAGAAAGAAAATCGGTGCATTTTTAGTCTTTCTTATGCCCGTAATTTCAACAAACAGATATCTGTTGGTGTTCTTACCTAACAGTTATCTTTACCTATCCGGTAAAAATAGTTTGGTAATTTCAACGTTAATTTTGCCTACGTGTTTTTTCCTTTAAGTTTTCTTTTCAAATATGGCAACATTTGTATTTTTATTAATATTTTTAATTAACTGTCAAAATCGATGGTGTAAAATACACTACAGTTCAACTAGTAGGTAAGACAAACATGTTTAAATTATCAAAAATTCGTTACACCTTAGATATCTTTACACAGCTAGATATCTGCTTGTAGAAATTACGGGCATTATATGCGTATTGTACTGTATCGTGTTTTTACCGAAGTTTTTTAACTTCGATGCGTATCGTTGAGTTTCCCAACGATGTTGCATCCCTACTTACAAACCGACAAAAAACTAACAGTGCGAATATTTATTTGCATAGCCAAAACCGTAATGTTAACATTTTTATGTAAGCTTTGTTAACATACAGGGAGCGTTTCTAAATAACATTTGATTTGAGAAATAAAGGGGGGTTCCGCATTGCCCACCTATTCCACAATACCCGAAGTTACTCTAGGATTTTCTTCCTTGGCTTTACTCAAAATACTTATGTACATATAGACAAATTCGTTCTGTCTGACTTTTTGAACTGAAATTTTTTATTATTGTAAACTTTGTACATAGGAAATTTTGTTAATTTTCAGTAGAATTCTAAGTTTATATCAGGTGAAAATAAAAACTGGGGTCATAAATTATATATATGTACATATGTACATAAAAAATATTTATTAGTCATAACTACACAATCCTTAAAAAAATACAATTTTTTTTTTTGTGGTTTTTGAAATAGTAGAGTTGGCAACTATGAAAGAAAAATTTTAAATTTCACAAACACACATGCACACAAAATTCTATGTATGTATATAATTTGCAATTTTTTTTTTGTATATTCTCTTTTGAATTACTTTATTCGTTATATTCGTTAAACATCTTCGAACATGTATAAGTAAAAAAAACCGTAAAATGTAACCAAAAAGAATAAAAATATACATATTTTTCCTGTTTTGTTTTAAAAATTCACTAAAATATAAATAAAAAGAAGAGCAATAATTGGAATAACATGAAAACACGTTGTTTGATTGCTTCTTTTTGTTCTATCAATATTTGTATTTTTTATTGTTTGTTATTTGATTTTTCCTTTATTTTTTTTGTAAAACTCATGCACACAAGTATTTATCGTGTATGCATCTGTATGTGTTTATATTTTATAATATTTATTGTTTAAATTATTTCTTTGTGCAAACATCTGTATGTATGTATTATAAAAAACCTTCAATATAGTACGCAGATATAGCAAATAATTAAAAAAAATTCTACTAAGAAACATTATTTAAGAGAAAGTAAGTTAGTGAAAGGCAGTGTGACCATATTAGCTTTTTTCGGGCTAAATTTAGCTTTGTTTTTTCACGTTTAGCTTGAAATATTTCATTTAGCTTTTAGCTTATTTTCCAGCTTTTTTGAAAAATACATTTAGCTTTTTCTTCAATTTGAATTTTGTGTAATTAATTTATATTTAAAAATAAATAAAACAGTTTATCAGAATAAATTGAAGCAGAAAGTAATTAAAAAATATTAGAATGTCAGCGCATTATATCAACATTCTAAAACTTTTTAAGAATACAAATTGTAACAAAAAAATATGCAAATATGTATGTATGTACATAATATAACCAAGCTTCAAAAAGCTAATTTAAGGTAATTTTATTTCCTATTCTTCACGCACTACTTTTAAGGCTGATAAAGCAAAAAAACTTATGTTTATAAATTATAACTTGACTTATTAATTAAAGAGTGGGATTTTAACATCGAGTTTACTCTTAGCGGCAAACAATAATTAATCTGGGAATAAGTTTAATCGGGTAATAATTGTGTTTGCCGTTTTTAAGAGGTAGTTTAAACCTGGCAGCATTGCCATACTAAATAACAACAAATGGCAACAAAATATTTAAAAATGGCAACTTTTTATCAATCCATTTAGCATTTTATACAGAAGAAGAATTTTCGCCCTTTTAATTCTTATAAAAAGAAAATTAATTCTTATAATTAATTTATTTAGGTTTTCATATGTACATATGTATCAGAATAATCAATTTTTCTGTTTTCTATAAAAATATTTCAACAGCAGCTTTTGTTAAATGTACATGTACATGTGTTGACATTTGATGATTAAGTTTAAACCACCAACATTGGCCGCTTAAACTGGCAAATAAAATTAATTAAACCTCATCTTAAAAACTAAAAACACAGATTAAAGATGGCTAAATCTCTAATCTCCATGTTGAAAACCAACCCTAAGTATACGAGGCCTTATGCACCAAATATAAAACCGAGTTATGTCAATTTTTTCTATAATAACTTTTGTAGAACCTAATTTTTTCAGTTGTATAAGCAACTAGCTGACCCGGTCCGCGTTGCTGGCCCTAAGCAAACATTAGTGTTGTATTACCAGAAGATTAATATTGAGCTTTAAACGAAATTTTACAAAATAACTTACATATGGGCTCAATCAAAAATGAAACGCATGTATTTAAGGCAAATTGGAATTTATATTTATGTATTACTTCATCTTAAGGCCAGCGTATAGACAATGTTTTTTGTTTTGTTTTTATTTGGTGTAAAGAGCCGTTTTCTGATATTAGGTAAATCGAAAAAAAGCGGGCGGGGCAAAATTTTTTTCCGTAAAAACCTAAGTTGGACCATGGCTATCATTTTAAAGAAAAAATCGGTCAAGCCGTTCTCAAATTATGCGCTTAATAGAAAAAGTGGGCGTAAAAGTAGGCGTGGTAATTTTTTCTTTCTTTCTTTCCGTAAAAACCTAAGTTGGACCATGGCGATCATTTTAAAGAAAAAATCATTCAAATCGGTCAAGCCGTTCTCAAGTTATGGATTTTGCCACGCCCCTCCGCCCCCAGACCGAAAATCAATAATCAGACTTCACAGTGTCACCCGCCTGAATATTCTGAAGAGTCCATACGTTACATACATACATACACACATCCTATTTTATATATATAGATACATATATCAGTTGGTTCCTTATTAACGGATCTTGCCCTAATGCCCGTAATTTCTACAAATAGATATCGAGCTGTGTATAGATATCTATGGTGTAACGAATTTTTCATGATTTTAACACGAATGTCTTATCTACTGGTTGAACTGTAGTGTATTTTACACCATCGATTTTTGACAGTTAGATAAAAATATTATTAAAAATACAAATGCTGCCATATTTTTAAAGAAAATTTAAAGAAAAAAACACGTGGGCAAATTTAACGTTGAAATTGCCAAACTAGTTTTACCGGATAGGTAAAGATAACTTTTGGTACGAACACGACCAGATATCCGTTTGTTGAAATTACGGCCATTAATTCTCAAATTATAAGAACTACTTACATACATATTTTGTTCCCCAGCAAAAATAAAGTGAGAAATTCAATGGGAAAAGCGAACAAATTACGAGGGAAAAAACTATTTACGATAAGGGTGAAATTTTTTCACGTTATTATTCTCCTTTGAATTACATAAACAAATTTTATTCATGCGAGATTTTTATGATCGCAAATATGTGAAAAGGGAAAAAATTATTCACGATACGGGTGATTATGTTAATTTTCATATTAACCTAAATCGTATTCAAATACAGGTTAATTGTTTGAATTTTATTTGAAAAGTCTTATATAATTAAGATAAAAGTATGGTAGCACCACTAAATACAAACAAAAAATACCATGAAAAAGTGTATTTATGTATTTACAAGATGGTCTTAAAAACAGCTGACTGTTATTGCTTTGACTGTTGCAAGGCGAATTCAACTACAGGTTGTGTCGGAACTACAACAATCCAACAACAACAGAAACAACATTAGGGTTTTTGCATTGCATTGTTACTGTATACAGCTCGAAATGTCAAACATTCTAAGCAAAACACTAACAAATCAAAACAAATAGGTTCGAACTGTCAAAATCAGATGGCGTTTCGACACCACCTGTAGTTTAATTCGCCTTGGACTGTTGTTGTTGTATTGTTGAGATATTGGGGGCACCTTGTTAATTTATATACAATGGAAAATTGTGGAATTTAAATGTACCAGTTTAGTGAATTAAGTTTCGTATTTAAAACGATTTTATATCTTATATACATATAAATACGGGAACAATTTTTTTGTGTTTGATTTTTAAGTATCTTATCGTCCACCGATTTTAATGAAATATATATCGTTTCAATGATATTTTTGTGTAGATATGCACAAGAAAAATTTTTTCTTAACTTTCAGAATTAAAGGGTTTAAAAAGCGTTTTAAATTTGCTTGTAGACACACGCACAAACATGTATAAACAGTAGTTGAGTTTTTTTTTATTCTCCCAAAATGGTTTTCTTCAATTATTATTTATTAAATTAAGGGTATTCATTTCATTTTTTTTATATGTTGGGAAAAATGGAAAAGTGGAAAAATGTAATTTTTGTTACAACAACCACAAGGAAAAAAATTCCACCAAAAGTTACATTTTTGTCAAACTATAACCAAGTGTAAAAAAGTCAGGATAATAAGATGTAATTTTCCACTATAAACGTCAAACGAAATGATGTTGCCATTCATAAAAAATTGCTAATTTTTAATACAAAGTACGAAAAATTACATCTCTTTTTATAAACTCTTGAATTATACAACTCTGATTTTAAAAATTATTTTTTATAGTTACAATATTTTAAACATAACTTCTTTCTCATTTAACTTTGTCCCAATTTACACTAGGGACATTTCTTGCCGGACATTTTTTTAATTCTCCTTTAATCTTACCTGAAGCGTTTACATATGAAACATTAGAAGTCAGACAGAAATTAATATTTGTATGTAAACTACGAAAAGTAAGAAAGAGAAATGAAAAAATGTCTAGTACAGACAGTCATGTACTACACACTCTACCTTTTCGACCCCCGCCATCAAACTTCGTCTGTCCGGCAAGAAATGTCCCTAGTGTAAATTGGGACTTTCAAAAAGAAAAAACACATATTGAAGCGTCCCATTCACTTGCAATATTATTGTATATAATCGGCCTTATTGTGGTTGTCGTTGTCGTATACGACTGTGTAATAGATTAAAGTAATACACAACATGTGTTCTTTAATCTACTACAAAAAACGACACGTTTGTTTACGAAAACGACAACCACAATAAGGCTGAATATTCGCCATATTATTTCCAATTTGTTCGATATTATGCAATAAGTCGCACAATGGTTTCATTCATTCAATAAAAAGGTGAACATAACCTATAGGAATAACATAAACAGCATTGTACAATGTTGCCAACACATTTCACTTTCTTTTCGTTGTGCAATATAAATCAAAAGTCTTTTGATTGATGCCAATGTATTGTGCCATCTTCGAATATCACATTCACATTGGCAATATAATTGTACAATACGTAAAATTGAACAATTTTATTGCAAGTGTATGAGCCGCTTAAGAATTGGTTCATTAAAAAAAGTTATTAAAATAGAATTAAAAAAAAGAAATGAAATTAATGAAGTAAACATTTCTGCAATTTAATATTTCAAAGTTTATATTGTATTGTTTTCATGAAAATGTATCTTTACATACCTTTGTTTTCGCAAATATTATCAATTTTTGTTAATGATGTGACAATTAAATAAATTAATTAATTCACTTTTTGCACTTATTTGGCATATTGAAAATATCAATTACCTCCACGAATTATTTGGCAGATTTTTTTTGACAGTTTGAACTTTTTACAAAAAAAAAAATAAAAAAAACCCGTTCACGTCAATAAGAGTGTAATTTTTCTTTTTTCCAACCAAAAAAACTTTGAAATGAATACCCTTATTATTTGTGTATGTTCCAAAATTGGAATATAATAAAGTAAAATATGTACGTTTTTATTTTATAACGCAAAGGTTCTCTCGAAAGTAATTGTCATGTGTTCGAATTTCGGCCACCGGGCGATCCTAGCATATGTAAATGTGATGTTATATCAAACCTTAAAATTGGCCATTTATATATAAAAAAATATCTGAGCCAAATATGGTGCTCCTTGCTCATATGGTATGGGCGCATTGTGTCATAACATTATTTAAGCAAGTAAAAATATGTTATTTGTCTATAACTTTATATTATACTAATGGCTATTTTCTCAATGTATCGACAAACTGCGTGTTACTTAATGTCGACATAAATTTGTAAAAATAAAAATAAAGGGTGCGTTCGTAAATGCATCACTGCGCTGCATCAGTGATTTTAAATGGTTATATATTTATCAGTGATGTAAATGTGGACCAAAAAATTGGGAAATACTTCATAAAAATAATAGTCACAATAAAAAAAATTATAATTGTTTTTTTATCGGCTTTAAAAAAAGTTTGCTTTTCTGATGCAGCGCAGTGATGCATTTACGAACGCAGCCAAACTGTCCGTTAACGATTTTGTTTTTCCCATTATACCGACAAAAACATTGTTTTCAGTTGGTAGCACCTCTCAAAATACATAATAATAAATAATTGGTAGATGAGTACCGATTAGCTTTGCGACAGATTATAAGCAAATGAGACATTAAGAAAACCAAATTCCTTTAACTTGCAGTTTTTCATTGGGAAAAAATATAATCGCCTTATGAGAATATTTATCTTATGTAAAATAAAAAAAAATTAAGTTCGAAAGTAACAAAAAAGAAAGTGTCTAAATTGGAAGTGTAGCAGAACTTTAAAACTCCGTTTACTTCTCTCGTAACAGTCTAAAAATAAAAGTATAAAGCTAACTGAAATGGCAGTAGAGATAGCAAAATATACAGCAATAAAGTAGCACATGAACAAGGTATAGAGTAAAGCAGTAAAGTAAAGCAACAAAATACGAGGTCGGGTCAATAAGTTCGTGACTTACTAAATGAAACACAGGATTTTTCTATAAAAATCATTTAATGCCAACTTTTTAACTCTATAAACTTTGTCCAAAATTCGTTTTTTCGAATTTCTTTATACCTTCCAAAAAAAATAAGATTTGTTAGGACACCAAAATAAGTAGATATGTATTTGTTTGTGATATGACTTCACCGTTGGTTGTGATCACGTTTTTCATAAATTTTATTTTTTTACAAGAACTTTTTCTAGTCTAAAGGTCATAAAAAAACCATAAAACTATAATTATTTTATAGAAAATATAAGGTTAATAACAAGGCCCATTGAAAAGGTCTGCGCAAGAAGCCTGATGATCATTGTTTATGTTCTTTTTGGTTGTCAAAAGTTGTTTACACTTTGCTTACATGTGCATGTATACGTTAATGGTATGCCACACATACACGTTTTTTCCTTTTGCTTTGTATATGGGTAGTAAATTTTTGACAACTAAAAAGAATCGTTTTTTGCTTTTGTACAAGTAAGCAGACCTGATAGATGGGCCTTGGTTAATCAATTAAAGTTTTTTTGACATCCATCAAACCTGAGTATATTAAAGAATATAAAATTTAAATAAATAAAAATAACCAAGAACTAAAAACAAATAAATAAAACTTAACAAAAATTGGATGTGTGAATGAATAATAACGTTGGTTATCTTAGTTTTGCTGTTAAGTGATACAACGTGTCTGATATTAAGTAAGTTTGCCAGCTTACATATAATGGGAATTTTTTTAAGAGATACAATTTGGATTTCCGTTTTAAGATACAGTAAACGATTTGCTGTGCAATATTCTTAATAGAGGGGTCTGTTGCTTCATTTTCCTTTGGTAGAATTTAGTTTTTTTTAGAATTAAAATTTTAAATAGAAATACAAAATAGTAGACGAATTTGTTTGCATAATTATTGTTTTTAGACTTAGAATTTAAAACAAAACAACAAAGAAAAAATTTTACATTCAAAACGACAAAGAAAAAATTTTACATTCAGTTATTGTTAGTGTCCGATGGAAGTCACTTTTTAAAGCCGATGCCGAAGTTCGGCCTGGCCAAGTTGGCTATATTAGGCCGAATCGAACACAAATTTTGCTTATCTTAATTCACAACAAGAAATAACTTTGAAATGTTTGAAATCAATTAATTTATAAAACAAAAAAAAACTATTCTTTTATAAAAAGTTTTTGTAATAAAAAAACCAATTTTTATTTAACAAGCCCAGCTAGCAATTGGGTGATAATTTTTTTGTAAAAACCAATTACAGTCATGTAAAAAATATTAGGAACACGAATAATATAGACACCTTACAATAAAATTCAAAAGGGCATATCTCTAAAATAATACGAGTATTTTAAACAAATAAAATGTGCTTATCTAGCTTTTATTTTCGTCTAATCTATACCAGATTATATAAGTATGTAATGAATATGCATGCTACGAGGTCGAACTTGAAAATCAAATTATTATAATATATTTTTTAAATTCTGGTTTCTCAATATTTTACTCGATTTTTTTAAAGTTCATATTTTCTTTTTTTAGTAATAATCTAGTTGATAATTTTCAGTTAACGTTTAGCTTTTTTACCCACCAACAAAAAAGTTACATACCTACCAGGATATTTTTGTTAGAGAAACTAATTTTTCAGTCCTTATAACTTTGCCCTTAACATTTTTGTTAACTAATAAAATTTTTTTTTTTGCTATTTTTGATTACAAAATAAATACGCAATAAAATATTTTCTGTGTTAAAAAAAAGTTGAAGCTCAATAATTAAAAGATCTGAAAAAACGGGTTTTAAAAGAACAAAATCAGGGTATGTAACATTTTTGTGGGTTGGTAAAAAAAAATCAGTACATATTAAGCAATTAGAAAGACTATTAGAAAATGATTTGAAACATAATAAAAAACTAGATTATTTACGATTGAAATATGAAACGAAAAGCACTCTCTAATGATTATGAAAACTACTGACAGATATTTTATTGCAACTGCCTTTAAGGGCCTCATACACTATCAAAAAGCTTTATGTCTACCTCGGGGACATGTGCTCGACGAAATATCTAAATTAATTTTATTTTCCATCAATCGTTGTCGGTGTTACACATACATTCACATTTTCACTAATACCACAATAGCGCTAAATGAGTATTTTCATACGTGTAGGGTGCCCTGTAAGACTTAAATGGACTTGCCGCGTTCCAATACTCAAGTATATTAATTCATCCGTGGCAGTTAGTATAATTGTACTTTTTTCAGTAGTAATAGCATTGCAAAAGTACTGAAGTACTTCAATAACATGTTTAGTACAATTTCAAGTTTCAAAGATTTAACATGAAGTGTTTTGGTCTAGGGTTTTCCAGCGAAAAGTCTACTTTTTGTAACGTAACGCCAGAAGTATTTTAAATTGTTTCTCAAAAATTTTATATGTATAGTTTACTTTTTTATATTTTGGTGTAAAGCGCAACAAGCTCTACAAATAGTAACAAAAGGGATAACGATTGAACAACTTGGTCCGTTACAACTGGCGTTACATTAAAAAAAAAGTAGACTTTTCGCTGAAAATGCCCATATTTACCTTAAAACGAGCAAAGATTTATAAATTTTATTGCTTGAAAAAAAATTGTATTAGTCCAAAGATTACTAAAAAATGTTTTATACAAAACATCTTGCTCAATTCGCTGTCTTATTCAGTTTTGTAATGCAAGACGTTTATTTTAACTTCACGCCAGCGCAGATTTTTGTTTACATCTGCAAATCCTTAGCGTCGATTACTGTAATTTTTTTCTGAATATAGTACTACTTCATTACTTTGTATATATAAAAACTCTTTTTACAAATTTGACTTCTTCATTGAATTTTTTACATTTTGTGGTACAAATATCACGACACGTTAAAATGGAAATGCCCATATGCCACGTTCGTCGGTGAATGTGAAACATATTTTTTACAACATAATTTAATAAAAACAAAGCAAAGAAGTATCCTTTATGTTAATACTGTATCAAATTTATTTTGGACAAAATATTAACTACAGTTTAATGAATTTTGTTGCTATAGTTTGAAATTAACAAAAAACTTATCATTACTTTAATTTAGACCTAAGTTTTTTTATATATTCTTTTTATCAAGTTTTATGTCTTACTTAAAAAATTTTAGGTAAGATACGCCTTTTGTAAATTAAAGAAAGGTTATGTAGAAATTTATCAAAACACCAATTTCCTACATCAATCGGACTTTGATCTCCTTAAAAAATTATAAAATGATTATTCCGTTCCTTATTATTTAAATTGTATTCTAATTTCGATCTATATCAAATGCCGTAATTTGGCCCCTGGTTTTTATAAGATTTTTTATGTATGTATACATTGTATGAACTATATGAATAGTTTTATATGGATTCAGTCGAAGACTTTTAAGCTTGATTTTATGAAGTACAATCAATCGCGATATAAGGGCTTTTAGCGGGATACCAAATCCAAAAGAAACTTACTTTCTAAAACAATATCGGTTTTCACCCTTTGTATTAAGTGTTCAACTCTGCTTTTCATAATACGATTTTATACTACAAAGCATGAGTGTATTTTTCGTTAGTATTGTAAAATAATGAAGTTGCTGAGTGAGGGAAAGAGACATACATATATAGTTTCTTCAACTGTTTTATTGTGGATTATTTAACAAACGTGTTTGCTTCAGCTTTGTTTTGGATTTTTCAACCACAGCGTAGTAAATTTTAGTCTTATACATTTTGTTATTGCAGGTTTGTAAATCTTAATACTTTTACTAAATTAATAAGATTCACAAGGACTACAAGGGACTTTACTATCAAGGGTGAAAACCGCTAATATCTTTTGGGCTTGTTACTCTGTTAAATATATTCTTTTTTTTCTTTTTTCTTTTTATTAGTACATATTAAAATACTTTTAATATTCCAAAAAAATATTAAAAAATCTTACCTATCATCTTTTAAAAAATAAGCTTAAAAGTATTCGTTTTAAATTTTAATTAGATACATACATAATTTTTTGGTTAATTGCGAAGTGATTATTTCAAATATAAATGTTTGGTAAAAGTGAACTTTAATGAATGTATGTACATTTTTGTGATTCTAATAACACTAGCCACAAGGTTTTGTACTGGATCAACTAAATATATTTTCTAGGTTATTTTGGTGGGCTGAATTCGAATCTGGTATTGGTTTTTCTCCAACACGTCAGCTTTTCGAGACACACAAAATTGTTTTTTTTTAATTTTTTTTTTACATGAAAAATCTCTAGTTTATTTAAAAATCAATAAGTTTTCAAAAATGAATGGCGTTTGTTGAATGTCTTTTGTATTTTGTTGGTTCGGTTTCAAGTATTAGAGTCCAGAAATAGTCTCCCAGCTTGCTTCTGTCCCAAAATCATTGACAAATTCTTTAAATTTTCATTAAATATTGGCGAGCATGCTCTCCTTGTTCGTCGCTTACTGCACCTAAGTTATGTGGAAAAAAAATCTAAATGCTGCACATTCTGACGACAGTATGGCTTGTGGTGATGCCGTTAACTCAAGCGATAAAGTTGACACTCAGTCGGTCTCTGGATTGGTGGGTGACTTCTTTGATCACTTGGGTGAAATGGTTGATGAGGACTTACTCCTGGAATTCAACCAGGAGCACGCAAACATCACAATCAACCTCCACCACTCTAAAGCAGCATCCGCTGCATTGCTCCTCCGACTAGCGGAAAGAGGGTAGGAGCTCGTGATGGTCCAAGAACCATGCATTCACAAGGATTGGGTGTGCGGACTACATCTTAAAGGCTACAAGCTATTGTGTGATCTTGTGTCTTAGCTAGAGCTCGTACAACCAGTACAACCAGTACTGATGATGAGCTACTTTTGAATAATGTAACAGGTAAAAAAACTCGAATATCCATTAATAAAAAATCTCCAAAGGAAATGACCTTTTCTCCTGAAAGATTATATAATTTTCAAGCTAATACTGCATCATCTTCAAATTATATGAAATCCATGTGATTTTAGATCATTTAAAACAAGCTATAATGCTCATAAATAACGATGGCTTACGAGTCTGGTCAGAGCAAGCTGGGGAATCGATTCATAGAGAATTTGTTAAGTTTTGGGATAAATTCAAAATAAATAGTATAGAAGATCCATCTTACCAGAACCGATTAAAAAAGCAGTAGTATATTTTTCATCCCTTCATATATAAAAGTTAAATTAACAAAAAAAAAAATAAAAAAACAGAAAAAATATAAAAAAAATCAGAAAAAAATAAAAAACTTTAAAAAAGAAGTGCAATGTAGGAAACATCCACGCGGAACACTTTGGAAACGTGTAAAATCGGCTAAAATCTTACATCATGTTCTTTTAGAAAATTCTTCCTGCGCAAAAATCGAAAAAAGTGAATATCTCAAGAAAAGGAGCAGCAGGATTTCAATTCAAACGGCGTTTGAATACATTTTTCATCACAAACAAATACCCGCTTTTGGTTTTTGTAGCCATTATTATGGAATAATAAGTTGCTTCCTGTCCGCCGTGTATGATCGTCGTTTTCGTAACCGATCTACTAGGGATAATTTCATTAATTTTTTGTAGAGAAGCCGCCTTAAGGAATGAAAATAAGAGTTAGTTATGTTTAAGAAAAATATCGTGAAAGATAAATTAAGATGGCGTTGCTACATTTTACCCCTTAAGGATGGACTCTGTGGCAATTAAGGAACTTTTTTTTGTAAACATATTGCGATCACATAACGCAAATTATCAGGGACCGTAACAATTTAGAAATATGATAATACGTTGTTTTGTTTTTAGGTAAGTAAACCGTTAAAAAGCTAACAAAACAAATATAAACGTATTAAGAAGTAAAATTGAATATAATTATGCATGTATGTATGTATGTATGACTTAAGCTACGGTCACACTTGTCAAATATTTGACGAAAAAAAAGGAACCAACAAGCAAACTTAATAATCATTTCCCTTAACTCCAATATTAATTTTGATTATAATACCACATCTTACACAAAACAGATTTTTGCTATGCCTAGTAGTATAATTAGTGTATTTTGTGATTTTAAGACTATGTTAAATCTCACTAACTATTAACAAAAGTAGTGGTTACGCTTATTTGGTCAAATATTTAATAAGTGTGACCATAGCTTTACATTAAATTCGAAAAATCACAAGGTAGGTACTACCTAGGTACATAAAATATTTTTTTTAACTTATATAACAATATTAAGTTTTATATAATCTGTTATTAAATCTGATAAAAAGTTTAAGCAAAAACAAAGAAATAAAAACATAATTTAACAAAAATTATAAAAACTTTAAACAAAAAATCTTTAGGAAACTGTAAAACTAGTAAAAAAAAACATACATAGGTATTTTAACTTGTTTAATGTACTTACCTCTGAAACAGATTCCTCGTCGGATTCAGAAAGATCCGTTACCGGCGGTGGATAAAGTTCCGTATCCGTATCGGAATTATCGCTGGTTATTATGTTTTGCAGGGCATTTGAGATTGCATTTACAATCCCAACGGATGACGAGAGCGAGGATGAATTTGAAGATGTCGATGTTGAATTTGAGCGGGAATTACTGGCAGCGGCTGCAGCTACTACTGACGAGGCAGCAGCAGCACTTTTAAGCTTTTGTTTAAGAGCGGCGGCTGCAGCTGCAGCTGCGGCAGCTTGTGCACCAGCACTAGATGAAGCACCAGCACCCTTAGCCGCCGCAGCAGCGGCAGCCGCTGAGCCCACCAATAATGGTAAAGCAGAGAATTTGAGGTGGGCATCTTTAGACGATGATCCAGATTTACCAGAAGCAGATGAAAACGCTGACTTTCCAGAGGACACTGCTGCGGCCTGTTGTTGTAAAGCAAACGCTGCAGCAGCGGCGGCAGCAGCTGTCGACGATGATTTCTTCGATTTTAAAGAAACACCAACACCCGAATTTGCGTTTGTTGCCGATTTAGTTGAGGTAATTGTGGGCACAGTCCCACTGGCCGTAGACGTAACAGATGTCGAAGGTGGTGGTACTGTATTTAAGGCTGACATATCAATATCCACATCACTAGTAAACGATTTCATGCTGGATGCTAATGATACTGTTGTGGCTAATGATGTTGTTAAAGCGACAGTAGTTGACGCTGTAGTTGTAGTTACTGCTAAATTTTTAGGCATTTTATTGCCATTTGCAGTGCTAACTGCAGAGGTTGGAGTTGAATTAGCAGAGCACGTTTGATTTAGGGAGGTATTGGTCGTGGTGCTGGTGATGGTTGTTGTATTGGGGGAATTACTGATGTTTGCGTTATTATTAACTTTTAATTTAATTTTTGTGTGGTTTTGGTTGGTGTTGGTATTATTGTTGTTATTATTGGTGTTGGTATTCTTCAACCTAGCCGTATGACCTAAGTTGGTGGCTGCAGTAGCAATTGCAATAGAATTTACACCGCTATCTAAATCATTAGCTGTTAATGATGTTGCTATTGTATTGGATGTATCTGAGGGATTAAAAGAGGCAGATGAGGAAGATATTGATGTAGTAAAGGCAGAGGAGTTATTATTGTAATTTTGACGGCCAGCTGCATTGCCCTGTTTTGAAGACTTCTTATTACTGCCCCCGGTGACAGCAGCAGGATTTTGAGGTTGTTGATTATTGGTAGTTGCAATTGTGGAAATTGTCGCTGCTGTGGTAGCTGCAGCCAGTTTTAAACTATTGTTATTGTTATGGCTGTTTTTTTTATTTTTTGAATTTGTTTTCTGTTGATGTTTTGTTGTCTCTGCTACTGCTATGGCTGCTGTTGTTGCTACTGGTGAGTTGTAATTTTTTGCATTTGTCCGTGACGTTGTTTTATTTAAGTTTTGATTTTGATCATCTTTATTCATTTTCTACAATGTTGTAATTTTTTTTTATTTTGTTTTTGCACAAATTTTTATTAATATTCTCTTTTAATTTTTTCCCTTTTTGTGCACAGCATTAACTTTTGTTGTTGTTGCTGTTATAGTCGCTTACTTGCTTTCCCGTATTAATTATTTTATTTTTACGTTTTACTTTTCACAAAATTTCTGTTATTAAATATATACTATAGGTTGCATTTAAAACCGAACAAATAACCGATGTTTGTTTATTGATTTAAAAAAAGAAAATTTTTTTAAAATTTTCAAATACCTAGGTATTTTTATAAATTTTAATTTTTGCCCTTTTTAAAACATTACGATCTTTTTAATTATTGATAATACATAAAATGATTGTGTAGTATACCTACTGTCAACCGAATATTTTAAAGAAAGTAGGTAGGTATGTTAATTACGTTATACTTTTTGTACCTATCTATTGCATTGAAAATATCATGGCCTTTTCTCTTTTAAGATATATGTAGGTACCAAAATATTTGTCACATGAGTATAAAATACAAAGTACATAACAAATAAATAAAAAAAATTTTATATTACAAGTATTTAAGGGTAAATTAACCATTAGTTTTTTATATTTATGCGATAATTATGGTATATGCATTTTTCACTGGCATTAAAAACACTTGACAAATACATAAATGTACAAAAGTAATGCCTATGCACTATACAACCCTGTATTGACTTTTGTCCTTTTTTTCTTTCTTTACAAAGTCAGACTGACAGCCACACACACAACGAAAAAATTAATAAAATACATGTTAGGATGTATTTGTGTGCATATGCCCTGCAAATCTTAGGATTAGTCCAAACACACGTCTAAAGTGCATCCCACAAGGGTCTAGGGCTACTCCAAAAGTAACCCAAAAGTATGGAAAAACAGGGTCTATTTAACATTACGATGTCCTAGGGCAGGACAATATAACCCAGCTTTGGAATACAAGGGAGTAGTTTTAAAACTACTGCATTGTATTCACAAGAGGATTAGTTTTAAATTCGTTTAAAAACGAAAACATATCGTTAAAAAACGAAGATATGTCGTCTAACTACAAACACTTTTTAACAATGACATGGTCCATGCTTGCATTACATCGGACCAGTCCATGGAGTAGTCCATTTAATCGAAATGGATCAGGTGGTCCAATAATATTTGCAGGGTGCCATATCAATAGTACCCTCCCTAATAAAATTGCATTGCTGTCAAAAAGAATAAACGAAATGCAAAAGAAAAAACCAACAGAAACGGCGTATACAATCAATTAAAGTAAATTAAAGATATTTAAAAAATTCATTAATTTATACGTACATATCTATATGTAAAATATTGTAAATTTTCGTTTGTATAAAAAAATCAAAGACAAAAAAACAAATTTATTAACAAATCAATTGTAAATAAGCCATTAATATTAAAGAATATTAAGAAAAGAAAAAATTGCTTTTATATGAATAATATGGGTGCCAGCCAGAGCCTCGCATACATAAAAATATGTAATACAAAAAACAGTGAACCTAAACTCGCATACACAATTCTTTTGGTCGTCATATACAACACTTTAAAACTCACTCACGACTGTGAACAACGACACAAAGAGACGTGCAACGAAACTCGAACTTAAAAGGGAATTAAAAAATTTTTTCTTTAGGGGCGTGTAAGCGAAAAGGGCGTTATATTTTTAGTTGAATTTCTTTATAAATATTTTGAAAACTTTTAAGTTTTCTTGACTCTAACGAAAAATTAGCAATGTAGCATTTAATTATTGATAAAAACCACAATTTATTTCATCATAATGGTGAGATTGGCGACGTCAAAAAAATTTTTTTTTCACATCACACAAAAAAATCAGGTTTCAATGCCTTTCATTTTTTCACATTTTTTATGGTATTTTTCTATTTATTTTAAATAATTTTGTAGATAATTTAATACACTAAAGTTAAACAATACTTTTCTTAAAAAAATTGTTAAAATTTAACAAGTTTTGATAATGGAAATTTTAATTATTCACCAAAAAAAATTTTCAAGAATTTTCACGATGTGCTAACGAAACTTCAACGAAATTCATTTACACACATTTTTACACCGACTTGAACGAAGACCAAATTTTTTACGGCGAATTTACTATACAAAAAATACGAGCGACATTTCACAAAAAAAAAACTGGAATGGTCAGACGCAGAGTCGTAGCAAATAGTACTATATAATCTAATAACTTTTAAGCAACCGTGTGTTAAGAACAATACAACGTCAAAAAAAAACTAACACGGGTTTCGGCTTTTTTTAAGTAAATTCTTGCTTAATTTCAGAATTTGTTTTTATGTTGACACCATTTTATTTAATAATGATTATGTAACTGCTAAGCAACTTTAGTGTGCTTGCTAAATCGTAATAAATACACTTTTACGATTTTAATTTAGAAGAACGCAAATATTTTATTATATGTATGTACATATGTGTTTTATCATTATTAACTTAACCTCAATTAAATATGCGAAAACGCGTGTACTTTAATATAATGTTTACTGCCGTATGAATTAAAAGTGACTAAATTTTTTCGCTAGTAGCGTACAAGTTCACACAGTTGCTTAATTGGGTAACTTTTTTTTTAATTATGCATATGCTTCACAAAAAAAAATATTTAATTTTCAATTATATGCACTAAATCACTTTTTATCAAGTAAACTCCAGTTGTTCATTAATCTACGTACATTATTTTACAGTTTTATGGAAAATGTTAATTTGTTTAACAATACTTTTATGCGAATTTATGATAATTATCGAACTATATTTTACACCATATTCACATAACCTGCACGGTTGTTTTGCCACTGCACTAAATTAGTTTTGTATGGCAATATCTCAGGCGAATTAAGATAATTTATGTAGAGCTGTATTTTTATAGATCTAAAATATGTAATTTCAATAAAACAGTGTTATTAAAAATTATGATTATTGTGTGTGCTGTTTTCACAATACAAATGATTGAACGTGTAGTAAAATTTATATGAAAAGCACTCAGTTTTTTTTGTGGTGTGAAAACAGCACATAATATGTGACCTTCTCCGAGAAAAGGGACCTAGTGTGTGTGAAAATTAAGTTTTGAAAAAAACGCATATTATCTTATTCTACACCCTTTTAGGTACCAGAATCCACTCTTAAGTCCAAACCCGTTTTTTGACACACTAGGTCCCTTTTCTCGGAGAAGGTCACTTATACATATCGTCGGCTGATAATTTAATTGCCGTATGTGGACTCCGATAGTTTCGAGAAAATTGAGTTTGAAGTTTGAACTCTTATAAATTTTTTCAGCAACACGATTTTCTTTAAGTTATAGGAGGGGAAACTACTAACCGTATGATGTATCGAAAAACTGATTACGCCAAATAAAAAGATCAGGTCGGAAAACCCAAGGAATCTTCTTAACTCAAAACCGCAAAAAATCCACATACGACATTTAAATTATCGGAACAATTCCAGTTTACCAACGCAGCTCAAAACAAAAAAAAAAGTATATAGGGTAATAGAAAATTGAAAAATAAGAAGAAAAAATAAAATGACAAAATTCTAGGAAACGCTTAGTTTCCGAGTTATGGACCTCTGAAGTTTTCATATGAATTTGCGATTTCCCACTACATTTCTGAACGTATGTATATGGCCAATATTGGTATCATTTGAAAGCTTTTGAACAGATCTTTCTGGAAATGCAAAATTTATTCAAAACTTTTTAACTCTTTAGCTCTTAATACAGTTTTTACAAAATGTATATCAAAATGTTACGCAAGTGCACTAGGTAATAAATATGTAATCAAATAAACCCCAGCTTCTCTAAATAAAGCTTCTCTGCATAGCCGGCCTTTGGCCGGGCGCAAAAATTTTATACTCTATGGTATAACAAACACCGGCTTCGCTAAATAAAGCTAACGTTCAAAAATGTAGTGGGAAATCGCAAATTTATATGAAAACTTGAGAGGTTCATAACTCGGAAACTATGCGTTTCCGAGAATTTTGTCATTTATTTTTTCTTCCTATTTTTCAATTTTCTATTACCCTATATACTTTTTTGTTTGTTTTGAGCTGCGTTGGTAAACTGGACATAAGCCAAATTATCAACCGACGATATAAAAATTAATTGTGTGTGTTTGGTGTGTATGCGCGGCCAAACCACTTACCCGATCGCGATGAAATTTGTTCCACTTATTCTGTGCACCCACAGAAAGGCTACATGTTATGTCTTTTTTAAAACTAGGACCAGGAGGGCGATAGAGGGAAAACATAGGTATATACATATGTACATATTAAGATCTGCATCTAAAAGATCTCCTAGGCTATGTACATTTTCAAAACAAGAAACAGGAGGACGTAAAGAGAAAATTACATAGTTTTTTAATCCAGGTAAGTTAAATTCAACAGATTTTATCAATGGCATGTTCATCGCTTAATGTAAAACAAAATAATACACCCTATTATATATGTCGCAAGTTAAATTTTTTTAAATTTAAATTTTTTTAATTTAAAAGTATTTAATAAATATGGTTTACTTTCTATTTAACATTTCTTAAACTTTCATTTGAGTCGTCGCAAAATTTCCTGTCATAACATGCTTTGTGGTCGTAACTACCCTGGAAATTTTTGGACCAGTCCAAACACGCGTGTAAAGTGTAGCCCACAAGGGACTAGGACTAGTCCAAAAGTAACCAAAACGTATGGAAAAAACATATGTGATGGGGGCAGAATTGTTTTTGTTTAATTTCCAATAATTTGTGTAATTCGAAAAACTGATTTTTACGTTTTCAACTGTTCCCAATATAATTGTTAATATTTCTTGTGTTTTATTGATGCCAGAAAATCGTCATAACACTATTAATTTTAGTAAAAAATCGTAAATCGTCATTTTACTGTATTTTCTCAAAAAAATCATTAAAATGACGAAAAATCGTCACATCTAATAATTCTGGATATAGCCTTTGACTAATGGCCTGTTCGTCGATAAGGAATGAAGACCTCGTTCGCTTAACTAACATGTTATTTTTTCTAATTTATTTTGTTTTTAAATGTAATTTCAGCAAACGAAGTCTTCGTTCGTAATCGACGAACAGGCCCTAAGTTCAAAATCTGCCCCATTCCTAGATCATTTTAATTTAGTTCTGGTATAATTTCAACTTTTTTTGAACTTCAAGCTCTACGTGTGCTTAAAAATCTGCATTAAAAAAAAGTTTATAAAATTTTGTAGCATAGTGCTTACATAAATTGAAATATTTATTGGAGACATTTATTTCAAAAATTAAATTTTAAGTGGATTGAAAACAAAATCTATATTTGGCTCAATTTTTCAAACTCGACTACATGAACAATTTTTGCGAACCTACTTATAGAATGGTTAAATCTGTAAATAAAACGAATGCAGAACATAAAGTTTCTTACGGACAAAAGGAATACAATATGCTTCCATTATTTAAAGATCAATTTAAAGATTTGAACAATGAACTATCGCTAAAATCCAACGATTTTTTGACCTGTCGTTGGAATAATTTTTTGGATAACGTTCCTGAAAGTTACATATGTATTCGCTTATATGCTGATTATAAAAATTTGGTAGAGTAAGTTGAGTACAAAATCAAAGCCTAAAAATAAAGTTTAAAATTTCTAGAACTCGGTTGGTTCGACGCAAAACACTAAATGGGGAATTTTATGGCATCGACAATAAACTTGCGCCAATTCCGCGGTTAAGTAGTCTAAGTAGTTTAATAAAAATAAAAGAATAAAATTTTGTATTGTAGTCCGACTTTTTCACCAGTATCAACTGATCAACTGTAGACCAAACAATGCTTTGTGCTATAGATATTTAACCTATCGTCTTGACGAAGTTGGCTTGAAGTATGTACATATGTATGTATGTATGTATTAAAGACCTGCACGAGTGTATCGGTAAGTATTGTTGAAACAGATACACCAGATATTTATCTGTTACTAATAGTAACTTACTATTGATATAAATGAGAGAATGAGTGTAACTGATATTGTATGGTTTTGCTTTTGTCCACTCACCATATCTTAAAAACAAAAACAGTTGCTTATGGTTTTGGATTGAGTCCCTGCAAATAATAGGACCAGTCCAAACACTCATGTAAAGAGTAGCCCACAAGGGACTAGGACTAGTCCAAAAGTAACCCAAACGTATGGAAAAACATGGTCTATTTAACATTACGATGTCCTAGGGCAGGACCATATAACACATCTTTGGACTACAAAGGAGTAGTTTTAAAACTACTCCATTGTGTACACGTTTAAAAACGAAAACATGTTAAAAAATGAAGACATGTCGATTTTTGTACAGTTTTCAAGAGAGGTCAGTAAAGAAACATTTTTGAGAATTTAAGCTTAATATGACAAAATAATGATTTTCCAGTGGTCGGCATATTGATGTCGAAGATGAAATTCGCAAAAAAAAAATCGTTCCAAATTCCGGCAGCCAACAAAATAAGTTAAAATAATATTTTTTTGAAGATTTATAAATTAAAGGCAATATTTGAACATATTTTTATCTTTAAAACCAATTGTGTTAAAAATATTATTTATATTAGTACGATTTCCCCTTGTTCAAGTTTGCTTAGCAAATTATTTAAAAAACAGACACTATGGAGCGTGTAGAAAGCTTGGCACTAAATAAGGACCAATATAGATTTAAGTTCTCATTCTAGCAAAATGCAAATATTACATAATGGGAAATGAGTGTATTTTGAATTAAAGCTGAATTCGAAATATAAATAACATTTTCGTATTTCTTATTTATTTAAGTTTAAATTCAAAAATGCCGATTGTTCGCGCATGCCGAACTTAGGTGCTTTCACCCTAATAAGTAAAAAGTAGTGTTGTTGTTGCTTGGCAATTTGTACGACCACAGAACAAGCAGCCTGTGTGTTTTGTTTTTGTAAATTGTTTTGCTTGGCTTTTTTTCGCTCGAATTACATTCACGCTCTTTTTTGTTTAAAAATAATTGAAAATACCCAGGCAGAAATTACGACTCTTCTAAATATTATGTACCGCCACAACACTGTAAATACAAAATTGTGACTCGACCAAAAATATGGTACCATCACAACACTGTAGATACAAAATTACCTTAGTTTTTTAATAACGTTTTTAAAAAGATTCAACGCCGGTACAACACCCTAAATACAAATATACGACTTTAGTTTTTTAAAGTCTTATTTACCATAAAACTATACCGCTACGACACTGTATATACAAGAATTAAACCTTTATTTCCTAATACCGTGTTTACAACAATTCTATACCGCTACAACGCTGTATATACAAAATTTCAGTCTTAATTTATTAGTGTCGTTATACAATCCAATTTCATTTGATGAAAGCGGATATTCGAAAAATTTATTGATTTCAAGAAAAATTTTACTTTTTAAAAAAATTTCATTAGGTTTTTTTTTGTGGAAAATTGTTTACCCACAATTTGTGTGACTATTAGTTTATGTCCATTTTGTAGTAAACATATATTATCAGGATGGGCTGTTGTAATTTTAAGCCCACAAATATTTACAAAAGAAAAACAAGCTCGTAATTTCGGAATTTTGGAAGAAAAAGTAGGAATAAGTTTGCTAAATATATACATATTATGTATATTAACCTGAATTCCATTTCCTTTTTTTGGTTTTCTTTTACAAATGCTTTTTTTTAAATAGAACAATGAATTTTTATAATAAAATTTTCAATCAAACTTAATTTTTAAAACGTTTTCTTATTTAAGAGGTATTGCATGGGTACAAAAATTGCAAATTTGCAACATTGTATGGGAACGTTATTTTCAGTTTATCAACATCAGATCAAGATTAATATTAAAGGTTTGTGTATATTGCTTCAATGTTGTAAATTTTTATTTACGGCTTTGTAACAATATTGAAAATATGAGTCGGAAGACGGTTGTGACTACGTTGTAAATTCGTGAATCCAACATTGCAAATTTAAATTTACAGTACTGAGACAACACTAAAAAGAAGAGTCGGAAGACGCACATTTGGCGTTATCATTTTAATATTGTGACAACACTGTAAATTTGGTAAACAGTACGTTGTATTGATGTTGATAGTACCCCCTGCAAAGTCGGCACAGCGTCGTGGTGATTGTCTTTTTCTGCCTGTGTAACGGCATCGTACAATAAGTAACTTATTGTATTCCATCAGTATCCACTAGTATCTGCTTTTGCGAAACAGATATTAACAGATATGATACTCTCTTTCGCATTTTTATCAACTTACATCCATTCTTTTATCCAAACAATCAGGGAATTGTGCAGTAGATGCAGTATTTTAAAACTTAATAGATTTAATTCTATGCCACAAAAAAATTTCATAGAAAATTTACTACGAATCCTTCGAAAAGACTTCAATTTATTTCTATGAATGTATGAATTCTACAATACATAGTAAAATTATCAACAGTACTATTCTCTCTGTAGGCCAGATCTCTATCAGCCCAATTATGAATACAAATTCCCGGGATGTTTTTCCCTTTTCCCATTTTTACAATAAAATTTACATAGGAAAAATTGGAGAAGGGAGAAAACTCTTGGGATATTTTTATTCATAATTGGGCTGTCTGTATCTCTTTGCAAAAAGTATAGCAGCATCATTCATAAAATTATCATTATTATTTCTAACAGCTCTACGTCAAGGCACATTACCATCAACCACAATTGAAGCACTCAGCGCCAAAACGGCCTAAGCCCAATAAAATGGTTCTGAGAAAAACGAATTTAAAGGAAAATAAGTTTTTAAAATATTTTTATTTTTTTTTTATTAATCGAAAATAAATATTAGTTGTAATAGCTATTTGTTTTAGGTTAATTATTAGGTCTTAATTAATTTCGAAAAAAACTGTTTTAAACAGTTAATACAAAAATTAAAGTGGCTTAGGCCATTTTGGAATTCATTGATATACCTACTACCTATTGATATATTGATAAGAACTGAGGGCTAGGCCATTTTGGCTCCATTTATTAAAACATACAAAATTTCTTCAGATAAATAACAAAAATAATTTTTAGCGTTTTAAATAATACAAATTCTTCTTCTTTGGCTCTTGAATTTGTTTTTAAATTATTATAAAACGCATGGTTTAAAGAAGGTATGAACTCTTTGAGTTCCTGTAAATCCTTAAACTTTGCAGCTTTAATTCTTAAAATAAAACATCTATGTTATTTGAATATTTGTATTGAATTATAAATGACTTCACATTTTGGAATCGAAGCCACAGAATCTTAAGCCATTCAACTTTTGAAGTCTTGTCTGTGGAGATTTTTCTGTTTGTCACTAGTCTCTCGATTAAGGATATGCTTTTAATATCATCTTGACCAAGTGAAATGGTTCCCTTTTTTTGCCGTGATGATTACACGATCCCAATCATCAGGCGTAAAAATGTCCTTATAACATTATTTTTTCTTTTCAATGAGATCAAAATCTTGATCGCATGGTAGGAATGAGTGGCCAGATACTAAAAATTTGTGGTCTTTCTGTTCCACTGGGAAGGTCGAATTATTGGTTGATTAATAAAATGCATTTTGGAACAAAATCGCAACCGGTGATGGCGTAATTAAACTTTATTACTTAAACTATGGTTTTTACTTTAACATACGTTTTTTGCATAACCCACACATATTTTTTATTTCTAGGATTCGATTTGGCCTAAGCGGCTTAGGCCATTATGGCATACACATTTTTTTGAACTTTGCATAGAGGAAAAACAGTTTTCAGCAGGTAGTATAACCTAGTGTTATACTATACGATAGGGAGTTTTTTTAATATTTATTTCAGAAGGTTCAGTTTGATTTGTTTGAAAATGAGGGTTAGGCCGTTTTGGCACTGAACGCCTCAATTAAAACACCTGAAATATTATGTTATTCATTCCTGTAGAAAAAAGCAACCCGAGTACAATCAACACATAAATTACATGAAAGGAACATAGCCACATGGTACGAATTAAAGCATGGAAATTTAAATTTTTTATCCACCAAAAGGTTGTCAGACATTAGTTTAAAAAAATGCAGTCAAAGTGAAAAACTGCTATTTCTTCCACTTCCTCATTTGTCATTGGCCAATAAAAAAAATGTTGCTTTTACTTCTGATTCATAAACAGTCGCTGTCAATCCAATTCAAATCTAAAAGTTTTACACAAATTTTCGTTTTTTGTTCGACAGTTTCGACTGCAGTTTTTTAAACCCTAAAAAAAATCAATGTGATATGGTATGCCACTTAAGAGAAAAAAAAATAAAGTAAACTGTTACGTACATCTTACATAAACAATTGTTGACAATCTTCCCGAACCAGCGTGCCGTAAATAAAAAGGTATTGAAAATCCCAAAATTGAGGTTTATTCTGGCAAATGTGCGATGCACTTGAAAATAATTAATCGCTAGATTAGAGTAGTCGTACGTTTTGTTTATAGTATTCGGCGTCGAGGTCATATTTCTCGTATTTTGGCTTAACTTTTCTGGACCTAATTATTTATTTATTTATTCATTTATTTACGTAATATCGTAGTTTAGCGTATTTCTATAAAGTTATAAGTGATCGAAGACAACAACCCTTATTTAATTCTTTAATCTTCTCACGTTCGAGTAGGAACCCACAACTTTTGATTCCTAGAATTTCTTCTATGTACCTTCTTTGAAAGATCTTTTAGGATTAGGATTGCGAGGTGGTGGAATCAACTACCTTTTGAATCGCGTATCTTTTCCCACTCTAATAATGTTTTTTGTTTAAAACTCTTGCGTTTTTTTTGTGACTGTATGATTTTTGTATTCAGGATTTATCTTGCTAGTATATAGGCATCCATATTTGTACTTATGCTTATGTAGGGATGCATACGTATGCGGGTATGCGCTAAGATTTGTCATATTTTCTGTACTGAATTGGACCGTTACTTTATTTTTCTTTAATATAATTTTTATTATTCTGTATATTGTCTGGGGAGCTAATGTTTAAAATAGTAAGGATGTTTTTATTTTTAGTAAACTGGCATTTATTTAAAATTTTGTTTTTGTATTATATAGAATGTTATGTAGCTTTAAAATCTTAGGCATTTTTTAATGGTATGTAATATTTTACTATTGGACATGGAGGCTTTATATTACATTTTATCAAAATAAATAAATAAATATATAATTATATATTTCTATATTTAGAAGCATATTAACTGAGCACTATATCTTTACAACAATTAAATCGACCACAAGGTAGATAAACTATGACCAACAATATAATAATTTCCACAAAAAGGGTGACCTCGAACTCAGTAAATTTTTCTACTAAAAATTATGAAATTAAATTTCGAAAAAAAATAATCTATCCGATATCGCGTAACTCCAGATTTACTGTACTATAAGATATACAAATTTTTAAATCCACAGAAAATCAAACTATTTTTCCGATTACAGAAAAAAACCTTTATTACTATAAATAGCCTCCTTTTTAGGAAGCCGTGTAGGAAGTAAAACTTAAAAACAAATATTAAAAAGAAAAAACTTTAATATTTCTATCTTAGACATACATATGTATAATTACGTCGATCCTTTATACTTTATATGAATTTATTTTTGTAACTCTTGCATATTGGCCTCAAAGAGAGCTGTATTAATTTTATGCTTTAATGTTAACAATATTTCACGGCTATTTATTTCACGCATCTCATTGGCAACATATTCTCCATAAGTGGTAAACTCATCGCGCAAACCAGATGTTACTGAGGAAGATGAATTTAAAGCGGTTTGGTTCAATGGACTATTAGAAGAGTGAACGCCCGACGAGGCAGCAGCTGCTGCTAAGCTATTACGTAGATGAATTTTAGAATTTGTTGGAGATGTGTTTATGGATGGGGATGAGGCATTTAGTAAAGAAATTCCTTGTTGCTGCTGAGATGGAGTTGCGGTCAATATAGTGGTGGTATGATGTGTTGAGGGATCGTAATAAATACGTTTGGTTGTAGTTGTTGCATTAGATCCACCAGATGGTGACACTGTTTGTAAGTGATGCTGCTGTTGATGTTGCTGCTGCAAATGTTGATGATGATGGTGGTGATGCTGTTGTTGTTGCGTATGATGCTGCTGTTCATAGTAGTCATTGTTGTCGTGATGGGTGTCTCTTCTTTGGATCTTTATTATGCGTGTCGGTATAGTGTGCACCGTTGTTGTTGATTGCGTATGACCAGCATTTGCGGTAGAAACTGCGGAGGAAACACCATGACTTGAAGCTGTTGACTGATAATTTAGTTCTTCATCTGAGGTAACTTGATGTTGCATACCCATGGCATCTATATTGCCCTCTACATCCTCTATATGATGTAGTTCTTGATGTTCACTTTCCACATTACTTATTTGCAGTTCTCCACTACCCGAATATGTTTCGGGATGATGTTGTTGCTGATGGTGATCCATTGGCACACTGATCTCTTTAATAGTCATTTTTGGCTTAGCATCTTCTATTTCTTCTACATCCTTCGTTGTCTCCTCTATTAACTTTTCCAATTCATGTGAACGACTGGAAGTAGTCGATGTAGCCGTGCTAGCTGGCACCGCTTCATATGATATTGTTGTAGATCTTCGGGGTAACGTAAGAAACTCTTCGTTTTCATTACCGGAACCCAAGCTAGCGTCATTGCCAGGTTGTATAGCTTCACGTATAATATACTTTGTGGTTACTGTACCCTCTTCCGTTATTTCGGCTTTAATGCGTCCTTTATTGGAGCGACAAGCTTTCGGTGAACTTAAAAATTGTAAATATTTGAAACCAAACCATTTTGAATTGTATGGTTCCTTTCTTTTCATGCGATTTATTTCACGGTGATATTGTGTACGCAAGGTATGAAATTTCTTTTCAATTTCCATAATGGGTATATTGCCCCCCAACGTTTCTGACACTTCCACAAGCAGTTTTTGTTTTACATCTTTTTTACGATAATCCTCGTGGGTCATATCCCAAAGTCCGCGTCTTTTGCGATACTCCTGTATCAATGCCAAAGTCTTTTCTCGTGTCCACTCCATGGCAAAGAACGTTACTGTTATTTTTTATTGCAATATTTTTCAAATATTTCTTCTAAATACTTATCAACGCATCATAACATACCCACTCAGTGCCACCCGCAAACAATTTTGTTTTTTTTTAACTTTTATGTTCAACAATGTTGCAACGGATTTCCAAATGCTGATGATGACGTTTGTTGAGATTCTTTTGTTTTTCTTCCTACCTTTTTTATTGACACATCAATTTCTTCTTTCTTTTATATATTAATTTATTTATAATTTATTTATATTCTTATTATTGATATTTGTGTGTTTTTAGAAAAAAATTTAAAGTTGAATACATAAAATTTGTAAAAAAAAAATATCTTCGTTTGACGCTGTTTTTCTCTATTTCCTATTTTTTATCTTGTGTGTTGCCATCGTTATTGTTTAAACATGTTTATGTATACATAAAATGTTGACATAATGCAAGGGCTCGGAATGTGATAAATTATGTACCTAAATTTATTAAGTGTAAACCAAGGTATATTTATACCAGGTAGCTGCGAGATTACAACAATTGCACAATAAAACAAACAACAGGGCATTTTATTGTTGTTATGTGATACGAACTGTCAAACAGCAAAGGGGTTTGATAAGAGACAAAAAACTTGTTTACTTAGCAACATTTCACAGTTCGTATCACAAAACAAGCAAATTTGTATGTTTTATATCTACTTATATACATATATTTTTGAAAAAATAGTGAATATGGTTATTTTCATTTTCTGTTATAACATGATGCTATAAAAGCGCTGTTAAACATTTGCAACTATCCGTGTTATAACATGAGAAATCCTCTAACATGATGAGTTTATACCTAACCCGGCGTTTCCACATGCAAGTAATTACTTGCAAGTAGTGTATACGTATTATCAACGAAAAATCGAGGAAACAGCCGATTGGCTGCAAATACAAAAATTGTGTGAATGTTAGTGAAAAAGTGTGAGTGTATTGAGTTTTTCGAACTTGTACAAGTACTTGCAAGGCGAATTTAAACAGGTAAACTCATCTCTACAACTACAAAAAGCCCCATGTATTTTGTTTACACAATTTTCTGGTTGGTTGTCAAAATTTTTTTATTGCAAATTAAAATTATCACTTTTTTATAAAAGAAATTAATAAATTCACTTCAATCATTCGCAGTTTTGAAATTTTTTTATTATAAAAATAATATTTTTAACACTTTTCATTCAACTTCTTCTCAAAACAAAATCATATTTTGACGTTTGACCATATTTTTTAATTCGCCGTGGAAACAGCTGATGAACGGCTGACGAGATGAGTTTACCTGTTTGAATTCGCCTTGAGTACTTGCATGTGGAAACGGGTGGTATAACTATAAGTGAAACTCAAGGCAAATTCAAACAGGTAAAATCATCTTGTCAGCCGTTCATCAGCTGTTTCCACGGCGAATTAAAAAAAAATGGTGAAACGTCAAAATATGATTTTGTTTTGAGAAGAAATTGAATGAAAAGTGCTAAAAATATTATTTTTATAATAAAAAATTTCAAAACTGCGAATGATTGAATTGAATTTATTAATTTCTTTTATAAAAAAGTGATATTTTTAATTTGCAATAAAAAAATTTTGACAACTAACTATAAAATTGTATAAACAAAATACATGGGGCTTTTTGTAGTTGTAGAGTTGCACTTACCTGTAATGAATTCGCCTTGGTGCAACTCTACAACTACAAAAAGCCCCATGTATTTTGTTTTTTCAATTTAATTGATAGCTGTCAAAATTTTTTAATTGCAAATTAAAATTATCACTTTTTTATAAAAGAAATTATTAAATTCACTATTCAAGGCGAATTGACTTTCAGGTGGCGGTGAAAACACAGCTGTTCTACTTTTTTTCTTAATTAGGGAGAGGAATGTCAAAAGTTACTTGTACTTTGACATATCGGCCAACGAAAGCAACAAAAAATAAGTAGGAGTGCTTTATTCGGCTGTGCCGAAACTTATATACCCTTCACCATTGTGCGAGCAGTCTACATAGCAATTAGACAAACACTAAATAAAACTGGTAAATTTTTTTTTTTTTAATAAGAGACAACCGGTTTTGAACTTCGCTTTTCATAAGGGCCCAGAATATATATACTTTATAGGGTTTAGGATCAATATTGTAAAAATTACAGTTATATATGCCTTTTTTACCTTCCGTGAAGGGTATAAAAAGAGTAATTTTCGGGAATTCAGGGGTCTTATCACCGCATTCGATACTATCGTATCGAATAAACTATTGAATTTTTTTGCATGCGACAGACACTGGCGTATCGAATGAAAACTCGATAAATGTAATGTCGAGTTACTCGATGTAGAATGCTATTATTTCAAATTCAATACATTTTATTCGATATCGAGTTTCAAGATACCAAAATAAATAATTTCGATGAATTTTGCTCGATATCGTATGCGGTGATTAGACCCCAGTATTTCGGTTATTACTCATACAAATTTCCGACATTTTGGTATATAAGTCATATACATAGGACATATGGCAGCCCTAAAATTTAGGTTTTTATAAAAATTTTGATGTTTTTTAGCCCATTTTTGGAGTATTTTGCTCATAAATTACCCATTGCCTAACCGATTTGATTTTTTATATGCCGACGTGTTAAGGAAGAATTTTACCATTTACTTAAGTTATATTTATATATAAACATTTATATATACTTGTATACATATATTTTAACAAAGTTAATTATAAAAAAGAGTAATTTTTGGGGATTCAGTATTTCGGTTATAACTCAACCATTTTTTAACCGATTTGGCAGATTTATATACCGACGTGTTGAAGAAGAAATTTACCATTTACTTTAGTTATAAAGCTTGGACTCGGGGAGATCTATGGTTCCCGAAAGTGGGTACTTAAAAAAAAATTTAATTTTGGTCATAACTTTTTTGTATCTGAACCGATTTTCCCGAGTTTTTTATAAAATATTTTGATATACATATAAGTCATATCCATAGGACATACGGCAGCCCTAAAATTTAGGTTTTTATACAATTTTTATTTTTTTTGTACGGGAGGTACCACGCCCACTTCTCCAATCCCGCCCACATTTTGTGGTGTGTATTGGCAACCTAAATGTGTGTACCTATTTTGGAAACTTTGGCTCTTGCCGTTCTCAAGATATACTGAAATAAAAAAAATACAACAAAAAGGGATTTTTGGAAAAATTTGGATATAGTCGTGGTTTTTTTGCTCATATCTCCGTCATTTTTGGACCGATCTGGCTGAATTTCAATAGCAAACTTAAACGGAGTATATGTGACATAAATATACATCAACCTAGTCCACATCATTTCTGGGGTTTTCGGAAAACCCATTTCAACATACACACGGACAGACGGACAACCGGATTTGAACTTCGTTTTCATAAGGACCCAGAATATATATACTTTATAGGGTGTAGGATCAATATTGTGGAATATACAAACGGAATGACAAAGTTATATATACCCTCTTACCTTCGGTGAAGGGTATTAATACATTGTTGTGTTTTTGGTGTTGTTACTTGTTGTAGTATCGACCATGGTGAAATAAACTTAAGCTTAAAAGCTTATTCCACCATGGTATCGACACCACCCGCTTACATGAATTCGCCTTGGCCTTGATAAAAAAACATGTAAATAAAAATTACAAACAAAAATATAATAACAAAATATGTGATGCCACTTGATTTTAAATTCATATCGCTGATTTGGTTCAATAGTGTCAAAATCAAGATCTATAATTTTATGTCTGTGATTTGTTCTTTGAGTGTTTATAGTTCTTATTCGCTTTTAGGTGTTATTTGTATAATATTTTTAGCTTTTCTAAAGTCTTGGAAAAGGTTTCCTGATGAGCTGGCCTAAGCAACTAGTGAAATGCGCATAGAAGCTTGCTTTCCCTCAACAATAATTTTTTTTTCCTGATTTATTTCTTCCTTCACACAATTCAAGGATCTGGTGAAAGGATCCAACGATGGTTATGCAGTATCATAAAAAATTAAGCGAATAGTATAAAAGCTCAGATACTGTTCGTGCCTTAAAATTATGGATTCATCCCTAAAACTATTGTAAAATAAGCGAAATCTATTCCATTGAGAAAGAAAATTAAATTGATAATGGAATAAATTAAATGTATGCATTGGAGGGTAACTTTAGTAAACAAATTCGTACCTATCAAGCTTGATAAAGTTTTTAGAAAAATGAAGAATTCAAAGCATTTAAACAAACTGTTGGCATATTTAACCCTTTCGCTATATTGTGTCTATATGGATACACTCAGCTTTGGAGACATCTGACAATCTCCAGGTCAAAGAATTGGGTTAGATATCGGTATGTTATTGTTTTTTAGGATCTTATGAATAATTTTTAATGAAAAACTCTTGTATTTTTACAAAATTGAGAAAAATATAGCATTTAAAAAAAAAGTTTTTTATATACATATGTACATAGGTACATATAATTTTTTTTTTTTTTTGAAAAAAAGGTTTTTTTTTATATTTCAAATAACATACATACCTACATATATGTATATATATGACCATGTTTAAAAAAAAACACAACTAACATGAAGAAAAAGGTTTATTTTAACTTTTTGCATCAATAGGTTTTTGTTCTAAGCCGGAAAAAGATGGGCTGATTTTTTAAACCTTGTATGTATCCATATGGATACAAACGCAAGTTATGGTGCTGAATAATATACACACAATACATATAAAATAATTTTACGTTTGATGCTGCTCAGTGGTTTTGATATGGGGCCAATGCAAATTATTGACCGATCATCACGAAATTTATTAGTGTGATTCCTAGTCTTATAAAACTGTTAAGTATTGAATTTTATTCTGATAGAATTATTAATTACGGTTTTAGGTGTAATAAACTGTTTTCCGGGAGTATTGCTTATATGGGTCTAAAAGTAATTTATAGTCCGATCTTCACGAAATTTTACAGTGTGATTTCCGCTCGAATAGAACGAATTTTTGCAAAATCGTATAGCATTCCATATTAATTTTTTTAACAAAATTTCTTTGCCATAACCGAAATATGTATCCACATGGATACAGTCCAAAAAACACATTTGGGGTACATTTTGTTCAAAAGTGAGTATTGATTGTAATTATAACAAAAATCCAAAAAATTGGATTTTTTTGGTAACCCAGTAAAAACTTGTAGCGAAAGAGTTAACTTAAATGTTTAAGAAAACAGCGTAGTGGAAATTAAATATACCAAAAAGGAAAAAATTTCGAACATTTATGTTCGACTAGAATATTTCGATATAAAATCCTATGCGAACGAAAGCTAATTGAATACAATGTGGTCTCGTTAGCCTACGTCATCATCAGTGTCAAAAATTGTTTATGTTTCGTTGATAACTTTCATTAAAATTCTTAAAATTATGAAATAAACATTTTTAAATAAAATTTAAGAAAATACAATATGTAAGAAGTCGGACCTCAGCCATTTTAAACATAAAATACACTTTATCGATTAAATAAACCCAACGTAAATTATTGTCGATAAAATAACGAAACAAAATTAAAACAACAGCTAACCTCAATGGAGCGCAAATATCTTTAAAAATTTTACTGAATAACATATTCGATAAATTTTCTTTATATTTATTTTAACGATACGATTATCGTATATAAGTTAGTGAATCGCACTACAGATTTTAAATTTAGAAAAACAGTACATTGATTAAATTATTTAAATCAGTTACAACTGTCAAAAACATATTGTTAACTAGAAGTTAAAGTAATAGTTTGTTTTGTTTTAATATTTTAAGCTTTTTATTCAATACAATTTTTTTATACAATTTTTACAATTTTGGGATAAATGAGCCAGTACGATGTATGTGAAATTATTGCGTTTTTAAACGATTTAAATTAAATAAATTCGTAAAAACAATGATTATAATGATTTTGGTATGTACATTCAACGTTGCCACGACGAAAAAAAAATTATAGCCAAAATGTAAAAATATAGTAACCAAAAGCGATAAAGTATACAAAATTTTTTTGTATGAAAAGTACTATTTTATTCTCACTTCAGTTAAAAAATTGTGTGCCTAAGTAAACCGATGGACCGATTTTTTTTTAAGTTTTGACAGTATATTACCGATGGTATGAAAAGAACAATAGGCTATAGGTATAACCTTTTTTAACAAAGAGCTCTTATAAGTAAAACTATTAAGTCTTGCTGTGTGTTATGGTATCAAAGTGCAAAATTGAGCTAAATTATGCGGTAGATATTTTATATAGATGCTTTTTGCCCGGTGGAAAAATACAGGGGTGTTCTGCAGATAATGGCCATCTACACTCTTAAGTATATACATATGTACCTTGTATGGTTAAGTTGATGCTCTGTTTAAGTTTAAGCTTCTTAAAAAATAATTTATAATTAGATTAAAAATGTACTGGTTTTAGATACACAAACACAATTTTAAGGATCACCCACACACCAAATTTTAAGGGTCAACAAAGCGGATCAGATAGTTCTTTTTCCAAAACAAAAAATTGGTTATTTTTGTGTTGAAAAAAAGTGACCAAAATGGAAAAAAGAACACATAAGAAAAGAGTAACAATTTTGGTTAAAAGTAACCAACGCTGTGTACAATATGTATTACCCTGCAGATTTTATTGGACTACGTGATCCATTTTGATGAAATGGACTAATCCCTGGACTGGTCCAATGTAATGCAAGCATGGACCATGTCATTGTTAAAAAGCGTTTGTAGTGAGACGACATGTTTTCGTTTTTAAACGACATGGTTTCGTTTTTAAACGAAGTTAAAACTAATCCTCTGGAGTATACCATGGAGTAGTTTCAAAATTCGTCCACTAGAGTATGTATGAACATGGAGTAGTTTTAAGACTACTCCATTGTAAGACTGGGGTATATGGTCCACTCCTAGGACATCGTAATGTTAAAAATACCACCTTTTGACCATATATTTGTAGTATTTTGGAGTACTCCTACTCCTTTATGGACTACTCTTTACATGCATGTATGGACTAGTCTCGTTATCTGCAGGTTATTCAGTAAAAAAAAAACAATAAATTTCAATAGTGGAATTGTTGCGTTTTGTCGATTTGTTATGGACCTCCTCATATGCAACACCAATAACATAAAGAAATACTTACTTTGATAAAAGAAGTACAACATAATTGAATTATCTACAATTTGTCTGACATATTTCCGTTTCGCTGAAAAATACAAAAAATCTATTTTTGCTAACTTTTATCTTGATTCAAATTTTTTGCACACATGAAGTCGATTCATTATAATGGTGTCCCTAACGCTTATGTAAAATTTTCTGCTTTTTGGGAGTTAATGCAAGGGTACACCTTAATTGACCGGACTACAAGTTTACTTAAAGTAAAAAATAAAAGGACTGAAATTTAAACTTCACGCAAAAAAATTAACAATGTATGTAAGTTTTATTTAAATTTGCTATTTATTTTATGTATTTTGATTTTCAAATAAAATTAAATTTAAAAATTAATGCATGCTTTCGTGCGTGCTTCTATAATGCATTTTAAGCTTTAAAAACAACTTAAAATTCTATTTCTTTATTAATTTTTTTGAAACTGTTTTAACATCTACGGGAATTTATTTATGTATATTGTATGATTTGATTAATTTTTATTTCCACAAATTGTTAATATATGTATTTTTTTATTTTTAATAAGCACGGTGATGCAATAAAAAAAACTATTTTCCAGAAATATTTCTGAATCAATATCAATCACTATAGTCCCAAGATACATTTTACATAAGCTTAATATCCAATTTTTTAAAAAATATTTCTTCATCACAGCAAATATTAAAAAGAAAATAAATTAATTCCATTTAGTTATTTTTTGTTTGTATATAGCATAAAAATATTTTAAAAATTTAACAGGCACAACCACCTTCGGGATCTTTTTGTTCATTTTGTTGACCCAATTGTATGTCTTGCATGGCTTCAGATGGCTTGCTATCGGCTGAAGAGTCCATACCTGGCAGAGCAGCTGCTACACGTCGAAACAATAGCTTGACATTGTAACCAGATTTGGCACTTGTCTCTATAAACATAACATTAAGATCTTTAGCTTTTCGTTCTCCTTCCTCGGTAGAAACTAAACGTTTATCTGCCAAATCTGTTTTATTTCCAACCAACATAATTATGACATCACTACCTCTTTCTGTGCGCACATCATCAATCCACTTAGACGTCTGATAAAATGAATTTGTATTAGTGATATCATAGACTACGACAGCAACCGTTGAGTCCCGTATATAGGAGGGGATTAAAGAACGAAAACGTTCTTGTCCAGCCGTATCCCATAGCTGCAAGCGTACAGTACGATCTTCAAGATACATAGTTTTTGATAGGAAATCTATTCCTATAGTAGCCTGATAAGTATTATCAAAGCTATCGTACATGAAGCGTGTAATAAGTGAAGTTTTTCCAACACTCTGTTCGCCTAGAAAAACTAGTTTAAATTTACGCAAGGGATTGCCAAAATCTCCAGATGACATAGTAGCTGGTGGCAATGGTGAATGGGGATTTGGAGACATGATTTTTTAAGTTATGGTTCTGTTGTGTGCCTAAAATTATGTTTTGAGTTTAAGTTTTTTTAGGATTTTAATTTTTTTTAAGTTCTTTGCAAATTTTTTTCAACTTATAGATTTTTCGAGGAAGTTTGCTGACCCTTTTCGATGTTTGACGTTTACGAACTATAACTCGTTACGATGAAGTAGAAATATGTGTTGCAAGTTAAGGACATATTTTGGTCCTTTTAATTTCCTAAAGGATTTTTTTATTTTTATACGGCAACTTTGTGAAATGTTTGAAACTGTTAATTATTTGTTTAACAAAATAATTTTATAATGTTTAAAAAGCTAAGAATCACTAAAATATTAAAGTGTTCTAGTATACTGTAAGTAATTTTTAATATTATTAAAACAATATTATAATGCACATTTAAAAATAAGATATGCAACAATTAAAATGTTTAAATTGAATAGCAAATTAGTACAATTTACAGATTCTGCGCCCTATTTAAAGGATATGTAATGACTCTTAAAAAATGCCAGACAATTATCAAATACATCCTTTGTAATCAGGACATATTGATTAGTTACTTGTGTTATTTATCAATAGCAAAATAAACCTTAAATTAAAAATAAACACATACAAACAAAAAAAAATTAAAAAAAATAATTAATGTATTTAAAATCAAACAGGTTTTCATTCCATGTACTTAAAATTAATAATAATATTTTGAGATTCATTTTACAAAGCTATTGAATGCTTATTGAATCATATCGTGATTACATTGTTGACTTAGTGACACAGTGCAGCATGAAGCGTCAAAATGTTCGGACGCTTTCGTTGGTGGTTTGCACATTTACCTATTTGTTAATTGGTGCAGCCGTATTTGATAGTTTGGAATCGGATTTTGAATCTAAGCGTTGGGATTTTTTGCAAGCAGTTAAAAACAATTTTGTAAAGAAATATAATGTTTCGACGGAAGATTTTCGCATGATGGAAATTGTTATAATTGAAAATAAACCGCATAAGGCTGGCCCACAATGGAAATTTGCCGGAGCATTTTATTTTGCTACTGTCGTTTTGGCAATGATTGGTTATGGTCATTCGACACCAGTTACAATTGGAGGGAAAGCTTTTTGTATGGCGTATGCAATGGTGAGTTAAAGTTTTTTTATGATGTTCTTTATTAAATTGAGTCCATGCATATGACCCATACAAGGTGGCGAAACCTTTTCACCCGATGTTTTTGCGCTGTAATTTTTTTAATGAATAAATAACTTTGGTTTTTTTAATTATTAATTATTTAGTATAAAAACTTACTTCAAGAGCCTGAGGCTTGTTAACGCCTCGTGTCCGTAACTTAAAGAAACCCCAGTGAAGAACGGTTAAGTCGCGCGATCTGCCGGCCAAAACAATAGATTAGGCGAACCGAAAATGCAGCCCTCTGAAAAATCTAAACCTTGCTTTCTTGAGGAGTGCACCACGTGTCAAAGGTGAACTGACATTTCATGTCATTTGCAAAAATTTTAGCATCTTTCGATAGGATGATAACTTGCATGTGGTAATATTTATCAATGAATGTACAGTAAGATTATTTAAAAATGTAACAATTTTGTAATTGTTTGGAGAAAATTTGGACACTTATTGATAGAAATTGAGTAATTTACGTATAAAGTTTGACAATAATAGTTAAAAAAATCTGAGACTGATAGGAAGGTCGTCATAAAGCCTACATGATACCATAAATGATTTTTCGTAGCAAGAATTATTAGTTATAGGCAGAATTAATAAGGGATTTCTTGATGATTAAAAAAACTTAAAGGATTTATGTACAAGGTGGCTTCATGTACATATGTACATGTCAGATTTTTTAAGAATGACAAAATTTACTCGCAGAAAACATAAAAAAGCAGTAAAAGATTTCGACGGGCTCTTAAGAGTAAGTAAGGTAAAATTAAACTAATTTTTGGTGTTTGAATTCATTTTAATATAGGGTCGCCAGATTTGAAATTCGGAAAAACAGTACATTGAACACAAAAAAACAGTACAATCGAGAAAAAAACAGTACATTTGTAAGCCATATAAGAGAGGAAATTTTTAATAAATATTGTAATTAAGTATAAGCAGCAAAATAAGAAAGATTTTTTCTTCATAAATGTATTTTTAACTGTAAAATAATTTTTAAAATGTATTTTTAACAAGGTGGTCACTTAAATGCTCTTCTCCTGTCCAAACAAGGAGTCGGGGCCCATTTTTTTATTGCTGATTCTTAAAGCAAAAATTATGAGGAATCCAAAAAAAAAAAAAAATTAGCCGGAAAATTAAGGAGCTTCTGTGGAAAATCGGAAAATTTAATTTTCATGGGAAAATTTAAAGGTAAATTTTTAAGAAAAATTAGGAAAATTTTATTTTTCAATTAAAGCCTGATTCAATACCTTTCCAACGAGCTATCACTCGTTGCGATCGCTTTAGTTCAACTTTCAATGAGGTCCCTTATGAAGAATTCTTCAATTTTGTCACATGACAGTGGTGTACACCACCACTAAACCAGTCACTATAAAAAAAAAAAATGTAGGTACATTATTTTTTGCTAGGCAATCGATTGACACTATTTATTTTAAAATCGGAGAGGGGTCGTCCAAAAGGTGATCGCTTTCATATGGAATTGCTCCATATTGGTATTTAAAGCAATTTTCACCACACACATAGTTGCACAAATCATATAGAATTTGAGAAAATGTATGTGTCCTAAGTTAATTTTCCAATTTCAAAAAATTTTTAAATTATTTACGGCCAATTTGACCAAGTTCAGCTATAATCTATAAAATCCAAAAAACATAGGTTGGTGTATTTTTATTTAACAAAATATTAAAATAGTAAAAACCAAGTTTCAATAAAATGTATACGCTGAAGATTTTCAATAAAATTTTTGTAAAAATTAACGAAGCTTTTCTTATTTCAAAAGTAGTTTAGGTAGAGAAAAGTGGTCCTGACATGAATTAGGTATTTTTATAATTTTTGAACCCGGAGAATTTTTCAAATTTGTACGTTTTCAATTTCACGTGATTTCGATTATCAGAACTTGCCCGAATATTAAAAAAAATTCTAGGAATTAAAGATAATTGTGTTGGAATAAGTATTTATTTAGTATTTAAAAAATATAATCAGCCCAATTATGAATACAAATTCCCCGGGAGTTTTTTCCCTTTTCCCATTTTTTGCAATTGAATTTACATAGGAAAAATGGGAGAAGGGAGAAAACTCCCGGGGAATTTTTATTCATAATTGGGCTGAATATTTTTAACAAAATTTCGATTTTGTTTTTGTCTTTCTCAGGTGATTAAAGGAAAATACTATTGGAAGAGGTTGCCATAAAATCATATGTCTTAAAAATAATAATATGAAAATATACAACTGCTGCGAGTCACCCATTATAACAATGACCACAGCGTAAAAAGTCTTTTTATTTTAGAGCTTTTTTGTTTGGAACACAACATTTTTTTTAAGCTATGTACTGTTAAATATTAGGATATTTTCTTGGTTTTTTGTAGACTGAAAAGAAAAAACAGTACAAAGTGTAAAAAACAGTACATTTGCGTACTGTTTTGGACATTATGCATAAAACAGTACCATTGCAAAAAATCAGTACATGTACTGTTAAAAACAGTACGTATGGCAACCCTATTCTAATACCAAAGTTTGTAAGAAGTCAAATGATGGCTGAATAAGAAATTTTTTAAGTATTATTCTTGTATGGAAAATAACATTGTTATTAAAAAATTAAAGTAAATTAAAAACCTAGATATAAATTGAAGGTAATTTTGGACTATTTATGATAACTTAATAGACAATTTTTATTAGACTGTAGTAAACAACGGACAGTGTCGCGATTCATACTATTTCTCTACTAATTTTCTTAAAAATGTTCCAAGCAAGGCGATTTCATACAAGGTGGTCTTATTTTGAAAACGTTTACAACACTAAAATATTTTAACGTTGTGCCAAAAATAATACAACATTGTAGTAAACAATTAAAACAAATATTTAAATTTCTTTTTATTTAAATTGTTTGTTTTGAAATGTAATAATTTAAAAAAATGTTAAATTTCATAATTTTAAGTGAAAATTATAAAATTTAGTAAATATTCCCCAGAACCACATGAACGGTATATCATTTTGACACAAGGTTGGTAATCAGCTGGTGTTAATTCGCCTTGGTTCCAAGTGATCGTTTTAAACCACTGAGTATGTATGTATGTATGTTTATAATACCACTTTATCTCCAATATATATTTTTTTATTTTTTTTAATTTTATACATATCGTACCCGTTCAACAATACTGTATTAACTCAAAATTTAAAAATTGTCAGTAGAAGCAAAACAATTTTCAATTTAACATT
This sequence comes from Pollenia labialis, assembly GCA_949318255.1. Lineage (NCBI taxonomy): Eukaryota > Metazoa > Arthropoda > Insecta > Diptera > Polleniidae > Pollenia > Pollenia labialis. Next base: position 123,243,463 of record OX439139.1, on the reverse strand, counting down.
ACAGGCATATGAAAAAGAATTTTTAAAGCAGCCGTTTCATTACAAAAAAAGTGGACAAAATTGCACAATATTTTTACAGTGGGTAGATATGAATATTACGTATCCATTTTTTCCAAAAAGTGAAAAAATAAAAATTTTGAGTTAATACAGTATTGTTGAACGAGTGCGATATATGAATCGTAGTTTATTCGACTACTTAAAACTTGAAAACAACTTTACCAAATTGAATACAGTATAACCCGGTTAATTACCCCATGCTTAAATGCCTTTCACGAGTTAAATCTGAACCGATTTACCCATATTTAATTGGCAGTAAGATATTTTGGGCCAAATTTAATCTTAATACGAACATGATTAAATGGCTTATGGACATAAAGAAAGAAGTTTGCTTGGAGACTATGTGGTATTATAGACCGATTCTCACAATTCGCATAGGTTCCGTTCTTATCACATTTAAAACGTATTTACCAAACATTATCTAAAAACTGCTACTTTTACTTTACGCACAAGGTAAACGTGGACAGGCAACCAGCCGGATGGACGGACGGACACGAAAATATCACTTAAAAAAGTCTTTCTGATTCGATCGATTTACTAAACGATGCGTCTAGATTTCTATAATTGCTTTTTATATAATTTTATATAATTTATATAATTGCTTTTTTCTTAATTTTTGCATATACATACATACATATATAAAACTTTACAGTATGGAATAACATTTATTTTCAACTAAAACTTGCTTTGGCTTACAATTGTAGAGTGAAAATTAAATGTAGATGGCAAAATTAAAGCAACAGAATATTCATCTGTTATGCAAATTATTTTAAGCATGTTTTACTTGCTGAACATGTTTAAAACTATGCTTTCAAAATAAAATAAAATAAAAAGTTTTAAAACGGATAAATATATTGTTTCTGCATTCATTGTTCGCAGAAGAAAACCCATGCAATTGCATATTTACGGTATCCTTGATCATAAGTTTGTACATATGTATGTATTTTACCGTATTCATTTTAACGTATTAACTACCTCGTTGAGGTAATTAAGCGTATTCGATTAAATGCTTACCCCGCATAATTACCAAAAATATTGGCATTTTTGGCGAGGTAATTATCCGTGGAATACGTACTTCCTTCTGCAGATTTCTTTGGAATTGCTACCCGCGGCAGCAAACAAATAAAGTACATTTAAGGGACAAAACAGGATAAAATTTCGTACTTTTGGTACTTTTTGTAAAACAATTTTTTTAAAAACCTATGTTTTTTGCACAAAGGCAGCAAGCAAATAAAGTACATGGTAAAAAATTCGTACATGATATGTATATAAAAAAAATTTTACGAAAACTTGAAACCTAATGGCAACAAACAAATAAAATACATATATTTAAGAGACAAAACAAATAAAAAAATTCATACTTTTCAAAATTTTTTTAATCACGTATTTAACGTAAAGGCAGCAACCTCTACAGTACATTTGAGCGTCAAAACGGGTAAAAAATCAAACTTTGACATAAAGACAGCAAGAGTACAATCCAAATTAAAGGCATTTCATTGGTGTATAAAAAGTGCATACAAGGAAAAGTGATAATAGTACAAAAACGGAAATTTTAGTTTTCTTTAATACAATCTTGAGACTTTTTAAAAGTATGTTAATTTTTACTAGGAAATAGCATAAGGAGTTAACATTTTAAAAATTTTTACTGGGGAAAGTTTTGTACTCTTTTTTAAATTAATTTTGAAGAAACTTAAAAATAGAGGTTCAAGTTCGGTACAAAATTAATGTTCGCTAAGGGGAAAATGCTAAAAAAGGAAAAATAGAAAATTTAATAGTAAAAAGCCAATATGAAAATGAACTAACTTTTTAATGACGATAATTTATAAAACTTTAAAAATATGTAATGTATGTATGAGAAAATGCAAATAATTCGAACTTAAAGTAACGATATGATAAAAATTTTCTAAAGCAAACTTTTGATTACCCAACAAACACGAAGTCAAACCTTTGATATGAAATGACTATCATTTGACAACAAACGCAATTCTCAAACGTTTTTCAATTGTTTGATATAACATTTAAATTCAAATTGATAATGATTTGAAAATAAACATTTGATATCAAATGTTTGTCAAATGTTAAAATAAAATCAAAAATAAACTTGGCAATACTAAAGCGAAAAATAAATGTAAGCATTACAAATGGTGATTAAAGTTACATTTTTTTCCTTGTGGTTACATGTGTTTTACTATTAAAAATAAATTTTAATATAAAGTGAACAGTTTATTTCTTGTGAAAAATAAAAATTGTTTGTGAGAAATTACAATGATTGATGGTGTTATCTTTTCTACAAAAAAATGTGCATTTTAAAAAAAAAATTCTATTTGGTGTATTTTTCTTAAAAATTTTGCTCCCGAAAAGAGTGGCTTGTTTTATTCTAAAAAACTCATGCTTTTCGGGAGAAAAATTTTTAAGAAACAGACACCAAATTGCATTTTTTTTTTTAAAAAAAGCACATTTTTTTGTAGAAAAGAAAACACCATTAAAATACGAAAAAAAAGAAAAATAATAAAACGGGAAAGTGAAGAAAGTTTGTTGAACGATCGCGGTGCTACAATCCTAAAAATAAAAGGGAGACGGAAAGAACACTATTTCATCTTTTAGCTATGGTACCGAATGTTTATCTCAAAGTTTATTTAAATAAATAATAAATTTAAATAAATAAAATTAAATAGTTTTATTTATATTCCACATTGTATTATGATCCACATTTGAAAAACATTTGAGAATTACGTTTGAAAGCAAGTTGAAAATAAAGGCATTTTTCAATTTGAAAATAATTTCCCCTTTTTGTTGAGAACGCTATGATTTTCAAATCATTATCAAACGCTTGTCGTTTGAGAAAACGTTTGATTTCAAATCATTTTCAATTTGAAATCAAACCTCCGTGTTTGTTGGGTATAAAGGAAAAAGTGCTACAAAGTGTTAAAGTATTTTTTTTTTTAACAAATACATAAATAAATAAATTGTTTCTTAACTCAGGAACTTTTCTTTCGAGTAACAATTTTTTAAAATATAGTACTAAGACTGAAACCAAATAGCTTGGGAATAATTTATTTTTAAGTTTGTTTAGTACAGACTTTTACAACAATGATTCAGATGAAGAAGATGATCTTTCTGAGACGAATGAAAACAACCTTCTACCAGACCTTAACAAGACTATTAAAAGCAGTGTTTGAAAATAAACAGTACATTATTTGGCGTCCAGCTCACACACCCAAAAACGATATCTATTTTTTAGTGATTGAGTAGACGGACACAACCCTTAATAACGTTCGTAACTTTTTTCAAGAACATTAAATAATATTCTGTTCTTCGCCTTAAAATAGAACAATTGTAGTGATACTGTAGACAAACATTATATTTTAATGTTCTATAATGTTTCTTTTTTTACATTAATAAAGAAATGAACAAACAAAAATTTTTAGCAATGACCGCACCACGAAAAGCTTGTGTGTGTATTTTGTATATGTTTTGTTAGTGTAAAATAATTTTGCTGGCTTTTTTCGAATGTGTATTTTGTTGTTTTAAAAAATTTTTGGTTTTTTTACATGTCAAAAACGACGAACACAATGAAGTTTGTGTTTTTTTTTTGTAAACCGAACGAAATTAAATGTTCTCATCTTTTGCTGAGTTGGATAAAATCAGTATTATTTTTGTGTTCGAAAGATGACAAACAGGTTTTCCACAAATCTACCGAGCCGAACACTAAGGAGTGATATTTAGTGTTTATTTTCAATCAATGATTTAAAGTAATTTTTTACTGTTAAAAAAAAAATTAAAGAGATTCAAGTGGTATAATCAAAGACTACCAAGATTTAGAAAAGACAAGAAAAAGAACAGAGAAATTGGATATGCTTTATAATGCTTCACTTTCAATCTGTCCAACGTCAACAATAAGTGATAGAATTTTTTCTAAGTCAAGTTTTATCAAAACAGAAGCAAGAAATCGTTTAAAACATGAACATTTAAACTGTATACTCTTTTTGAAAGATTATTTGAGAGGATTAGCTTAAATGTTGATGCTATTTAAATTTTAACCTCGAATAATATTTGGCACGATTAATCGACTAATTCAAAACATCTAATTATTGAATACCCTTATATAATATAATAGGCTGCCATTGCGGCTCTGGCTGGTGTCTTTACGACATCTATGTTAACAGTGGAACACCGGATGTCTCTAAATGAGATTGCGAAACATCCCAGGGTAACGCTGACATGGGTACCAGGGCACAGTGGATGCCTGGGTAACCAGACTGCGAACAGTCTGGCCAAACGGGACTGTCTCTTGGACGACGTGTATGCCGATGGCCCGCTGCAAGACTCTCATCAAACGAGAATCGTACAAAAGGGCTCAGGAAAGATGGCAGGGGGAGCATATCTGCCTGATGAGCAGGACTTTATGGCTATGACGGGGCTAGAACGCGCGTACAACTTGGTATCGGTAAGGACCGGATAAGGACAGTGACGTCGGTCATTACGGGTCACTGGGTGATAGGATGGGTCTTGCTTATAATGATTACTGTAGGAGTTGCCATGATGAGGAGGCGGAGGAAGAGACGGTGTTTTACTTTCTCTGCCAATGCCCCGGTCTGGGGAGCATTAGGCTTAGGCATTTTGGGAGACCAGAATATCCATGTCTGGACGATATGTCCAATGTGGGACTGAAACCGATCTCCCTTTTCTGCAGGGGGTGGTTCGAGGCTGCAGTGACTTCTGGGGTATAGTCTGGTGGATACTGGCTGACTCCTGTCACTGGCTAGGGGTATCATAAAGAGGCCGCTAAAAGGAGTCGTCAAGTCGCCAAGTGGGTCGTCGTCGTGACGGGTGCCCGTTTAACCTAACCTAGCCTAACCTTATATTATACCAATAAGGCTTAATTCAATTCCAAAATGCCGAAGGTTCCCAAAGTTTTGGTAGCGTTAAATCACAATGATTGCTTTTTGCGTGATAGTTTGCGTATTTTTTCAAACCCAAATTTTTTATTGTATCTTCTAGAGGTCCATTAGAAGTCGTTGCTATAATCACCTGTCGTTTTCATTCAAATTCCTACTCATCTGTCGAGTTTTGATATTCAAACCAAATGAATTTTTCTGAATCTTCCTTCAATGTTGACATTTTTGATATTAGCGGGATTATAAGCATCGACGTCTATCAGAAACGCACACAAGTTAATAAAAAAACTCTGAGGACGAAGATTGACGCCGGCATCATCAGCGGCGCTCAACACGCCTATCTTAAGGGTAGATCAGTTGAGAGTGCGCTTCATGATGTGGTGGGTTATGTGGAGCGAGGATTGCGAAACAAGGAATACACCTTGGCGGCATTCCTGGATATAGAGGGCGCCTTTAACAATTTGAGGATAGAGGCTATTAGGCAGGCACTGGTTGATCTGGGGGTTCCGCTGTTCCTGGTCGAATGGATAACTAGGATGCTTGATAGTAGGGTTATTCACTCGGACTGGGGAAGGGAACGCGTGAAGAGACTGGTGACTAGGGGGACCCCACAGGGGGGAGTTCTCTCTCCCTTATTGTGGCTCTTGGCCGTCAATGTCGTTCTGAGACTTTTTGACAGAATGGGTCGGAAAGTCGTGGCCTACGCGGATGATGTAGTTTTATTGGTGTCGGGCAAGTTTCTGCCGACAATAAGCGAAGTCATGCAAGGGGCGCTGGGCGAACTGTCGGCATGGGCGAGCGATAAGGGACTGGGAGTTAATCCGGAGAAGACGGAGCTTGTTCTTTTTACTAGGAGGTACAAGGTGGAGAATTTTAGGCTACCGGTACTGGGAGGTGTGGAGCTTGGACTATCGGATAGTGCTAAGTATCTGGGAGTTTTTCTGGACAGCAAGCTGTCTTGGGGAAGGAATGCTCAGGAGAGACTAAAGAGGGGTCTCAACGCCTACTATGCTTGCAGATCATCAATAGGTAAGAGTTGGGGACTCCGGCCGTCAGTAGTGGGATGGCTGTACACTTCGGTGGTTAGACCCATTCTTACGTATGGATGCTGTGTTTGGTGGGAGTCATTGAGATTGGCTAGTCGAAGGAACCTTTTGTCTAAGGCTCAGAGGTGTGCTTCAATTGGCATGACAGGTGCCATGAGAAGTACTCCTCAGGCGGCCCTGGATGTCATTCTACATCTTCTGCCTATTGAGCAGTATGTGATGGGAATGGCAGCCAGGAGCCTTCTTAGGCTGAGGGAGTTAGGATTGATGGGAAATGTCACTCAGGGTCACGCACGGATCCTTGGTGAGATTGAGGCTGGGGGCTACTGCCTGGGATTGCCCGGCTCTACTGATTACGTGAGCACCGGGGTGGATTTTGGGCGGGTGCCGGAGGTAATAATGCCTACTAGGGAGAGCTGGTCGGGTAGGAGCAGATTATTTGATGGATTTGCTATATTCACTGATGGCTCGAAGATGAGGGGCACGGGTGCGGGGGTCTACATCGAGGATCTGAACATCAGAATGTCATATAGGCTTCCCGACGACTGCAGTGTTTTTCAGGCGGAGGTTCTTGGGGTCTTGAGGGCCGTGGGACTGATGAGGGACAACATTGATAGGGGCTCGGAGGTCACTATATATGTGGACAGCCAGGCAGCTCTTATGGCTGTGAGGGGCTGTTATGTGAAATCCAGGCTGGTTGATGATTGTAGGAGGGCTCTAGGGGGAGCCTTAGGGGAATATGCGTTGAGGCTATGCTGGGCGCATGGTCACTCCAACATAATCGGCAATGAGGTGGCTGATGAGTTGGCGAGACAGGGCTCGGAGATGGATGATCCTGACCGGGTGGAGGCAGTTAGGCCTCCAATTGGCTTCCTTTTTGGAAGGATCACGGAATGGATTCTGGATGCGACCAACCGGGCCTGGGGGAGCCGAATGGACTGCCGTGTATCAAGGACACTGTGGCCGGTACTTAGGAGGTCCGATTCGAAATCGCTGCTGGGCAAGAGTAGGGTCTGTGTCAGGACCTTGATAGGGATTATCACGGGCCACTGTATGATAGGCAGGATGGCGGTGAGAATGGGATCCGACTTATCGGATGTGTGCGGGTTGTGTGAGGACCCGGAGGAGCTGGAGACGGTTGAGCATATTCTGTGCCACTGTCCCAGGCTCCAGAATAGCAGGCTGAGGTGGCTGGGCAGTAGATTCCTGGGCGAATTAGGGGACGTCTCGGGGTGTGGACTCGAGGGTCTTATAGGATTCGTAATGGGGATGACCTGGCTGCGCGAGAGGAGACGGGGCGCTGTCCGCGTGTAGTGGGAATTTTGGTTTGGTCTTTGCTTCATTTCTATATCTATTTTCTTATTCTCGGGCTGTCATTCTCTTCTTCATCTACCTTTTCCTTTTCACCTTATCTATCCTAATTAAGGCATCGCAATGGACCATATTGGTCTCTGGGTGAAGGTGTGGAGGAAACTTCACACCAGCCTTTCTACCTACCTACCTACCTAATAAAAAAAAGTTTATGATAAAATTAAAATGTACTTACCTGTTTCTGAATTTTATATTTGTTGTAAATAATTGTATGTTCTTTTTACTCCAAAAAAAAAAATATTATTGTGGTTTTCACAGTGTTTAGCCAACGATTTAAAAAAAATCGGGAAACTCAAGCGTGACGTTATCATTTGGGTATTGGCAAAACACTGCAAAAGAATAATTTGTATCGTTTTGCCAATGTTTCGGATGCTTTGCCAACTTTGGCCAAATTGTTATTTTCGGACTGGGTAGGTTATGATATCGTCGCAACCTCAGTGTGCAAAGATCACGAGGTATTACTTCGGTTTCGTTACTTTAGTTAGACAGTGGTTTCACCATTTTTTTTTTATAAAATATTAACTTACATTTGCAACAAAAATAAAATTTAAAAAATTCTTTTTATTTTTTATTTGCATAAAAAAACAAAAACACATAAAAAATTTGAATTTATGTACATTAATTAGGGGGTTTTCCCGGGATTTCCCGTCCCGGGAATTTCAATTATTATATTTTTCGCTCTCCCGGGATTTTTCTTGCGGGATCCCGGGAAATAAAAATTACGGATTGTTAAAGAAAACAGCTATTTATACTTCTAAAATTAGTTTTCTATTCTCTTAAAATAAGCATCTGCGGATGGGTTGTCGATTAGATCAATTACAAAAAGTGTGTATATACGTAAGTCAATGTCTCCTGATGCAATAAATCTACTAAAAGCAGAATGGGCAGTGCAACAGTTGATTATTAATAAATTAAGTGAAGAGTTAATAAAAAACATTAATTCAAAATAAGTTGCAGGCAGTAAAGTTTCATTGACTATAGACAAGTCTTTTGTCCAACCTTGGCAAAATAAAAGTGATCGAAATTTTCGGAAACATAAAAAATGTTAATATATTTATTTAAAATATTTTATGAATTAACTTTTTGATCTCATATCTTGAGGACCTCAATTTTTGTTTGTTTTTATTATTGTTTTATAAATTAAATTGTTTTGCTTATGTTATCTTTTTATATTGTATGTAGAGAATTATAATACGGAATTTACATATAAAACCGTAATGTAATAATAATTCAAGTTCCTCTTTTAATCTTTAATTCATTTTTGCAGTATCAAGGCATTTCTTTTACTTACTTTGTAAACAAGTTCCCTAACGTTTTAATATAAAAGTTTTTTTTTATTAATTAAAAACAAATTTACCTTAAATTATTTATATGGAGCGGGGAAAAAACTCTAATATTAATGTATATTTGTAATATATTTCCAGGTTGGCATTCCATTAGGTCTAGTTATGTTTCAATCGATTGGTGAACGTTTAAATAAATTTGCTTCGGTTATTATTAGAAGAGCTAAGCGTTATATGCATTGTTCACATACCGAAGCTACTGAAATGAATCTTATGTTAGCAACAGGCATGCTGTCCTCCATAATTATAACAACTGGTGCGGCGGTATTTTCTCGTTATGAAGGCTGGAGTTATTTCGATAGCTTCTATTATTGTTTTGTCACACTGACAACAATAGGTTTTGGTGATTATGTGGCACTGCAAAACGATCAGGCCCTAATGAATAAACCCGGCTATGTGGCTTTAAGTTTGGTATTCATCCTTTTTGGTTTGGCAGTGGTGGCAGCTAGTATTAATTTGTTGGTGTTACGTTTTATGACCATGTAAGTTCCTTTTAAATTTATAAAAAAAAATTAACAAAAGTAAACAAATGTATTACAGGCAAGCTGAAGATGCTAAAAGAGATGAACAAGATGCACAAAATCAAATTGCCGCCAATCAACCCGTCACTTTTGATACGGAACACAGTTACAATGTACATGGAAGGCTATTAAATAGTTCCAACTATATGACAGAATTTGAGGAAACCGCTTCGGTTTGTTCGTGCACTTGTTTGGGCGGTACACGCTGTATGAATCACGAAACATTCGCCGATCCCGATTTCCGGCCCACCGATATTATTGCCAGTACTATAAGTCTGAAAAGAGCTTCAGTTTGATATCAATCTTTGCCTGATTTGGCTGAATGTGATTGTTATCGTACGTCGTCCCATTGTTATTTGAACTGTTGTGCTAAAAATGAAACTTCCAAGTCATCGGAATGTATTGGTTATAGAATTTTAAAATATTCTTCCGATAGTCCCTGCTGTAGTACCCCATAAATCGTAAACCCAAAGACAAGAACTAAGTCAAAATATCTTTTGTATTCTTCCATATAAATACATACATACATATACAAAAAATCTATACTTAAATTTTGAAATAATAAAAACTTTAATGTAATTATAAGTTAAATAAAATGAATCCTTATTTTATTAAGCGACCAAAATCACTTCGCTTCCCTGTTGAAATAAAATTAATAAATTTTTTTAAACAGATCTCGTGTATTGAAAAAGAAGCAATTAGTACGTCATTAAAGTACTTTTATCGTTCTCCAGATATACAGAAATCTATATTGTATTTACATTGAAGCTGCCATTGATAATTCTCCAATCTATCCAACTATCAGATCTTTGTATACAAACCCAAACATTTTGTTCCAAAGATAAAAACTTTTACTGTAACCGTTCTTAAGATATATAGAAATCTATATTGTCTTTATATGAAAGTTGCCACGCCCACTTTTTCAATCCAGACTACTTTTTGACAGATGTTGTGTATTTATAACAAAGCTAATTTGGAAGATTATATTTTTACTGTTGTCCAGATATATGTATGTACAAAAATATTTATTCCCCAAGGAAGCTTTTAATGTTACTGTTCTCCAGTTATGTATTAACCTTTTTTGTGTTTGAATGTTAGGTGCCACGCCCACTTTTCCAATTCCGGCCACTTTTCGACAGATGTTGTGTATTGATAACAAATCTAGTTGTGCCAATTTTGTACACTTACAGTTTTTCATATATGTTTACAAAATTACCTACTTTTTGTGCCACAATCACTTATCTAATCGATCCCACTTTTTGACAGATTTTAGCGTTTATAACCTAGCTATATGTACCTAATTTGTAAACCGTAGCTGTTGCCGTTCTCCATAAACAGAATTCTATTTTATGCCACGCTCACTTCCCCAAGCCCTCCATTTTTGTACTGGTAACCTTTGTATTTGTACTAAATTCGGACTATTTTACACTATCCGTTCTTTAGATATTCAAAATTTTGTTTTGTGCCACGCCCACTTATCTAATCCCGATAAGTTTTTGACTGATGTTGCGTATTGACAACCAAGCTGTTTTTGCCAAATTTGGCAACTTTAGCTATTGTCGTTCTTTCCGTTGTCCAGATATACGGGAGTGTTCTGGAAATCGAAAACGCCAATCCATAATGTCGTCGTATGGGAGGTGCCACGCTAATCATCCCTTTTTTAAGAAAGTTTGTGCATTGATAACCCAGCTATGATTTTGTCAGATGCTGTGTATAAATTACACTGTGCAAGAAATTTATACTTTTTTTGACACAAGCTGGGCACCTGACGTTTTAACCTAATTCGGGTACGCTGCATCCAGTAGTGCTCGCCGCTTTTTTAGATTGGCTCTGGTTTTTGAGATATACCGTTTTTTCGAAAATGGAGGAGGTTGCACAACATATGTTTGCGTAACTCAAAAACGCTTTAACTTATTAAAAACACGAAATTCCGCAATAAAATTTCCTTTAAGAAATGTAAAACTTCTTTCTAATAATTTACGACCCCCAAAAATGCTCGAACATCGTCCTTAATGGCAGGTATCTTCATTTCTTGTATAGCCTCGATTTTGCTTTGCATGCGTTGAATGCCATGTTTATTTATTACATACCCACAGTAGGTAATACACTCCTTCATCTGCTGCGATAATTTTTATGTCACCTAAAAACACTGAACCCTTATATTTGTTCCATTAGCCGTTGCCACTTAGCTGGTGCGCTGGCCACACCAAACATTAAACGTGTTGGTTGATATACCCTCTATGTGAGCTTAGGGTAAGCTAATGTCTATCCTCCGGTTGTAGCTCTAGTTGTAAATAGGCTTTTGACAGGTCGATCTTAGAAAATGTTTCACCTCCAGCAATCTTGCTAAACTCAACTCATCAATAGTTGGCAATGGGTGTTCGTCGAATAACTGCAAGGGGTTTAAAGTTACTTTATAATCACCACATATGCGAACATCACCATCCTTCTTCGGTACAACTACTATAGGCGTTGCCCACTCGCTGGTCTCTACCTTTACCAAGAGGCCCTTTTCAACTTGTTTTTCAATATGCTTCTCTACTGCTTCCATCAGTGGAAATGGTACTCTTCTGGCTTTTACAAATTTCGGTGTTATATCTTGCTAAACATATCGAGCCCTAACCGCGAAAATAACGTAAGCGACATGAATTTCAGTTTTCGTTTTTTTTAATAAATGATTTTACTGGCAACACTTGCATCGTCTCCTAAAATGTCATGGTCACATAAGGTACCGTTACGATTTTATAGCAAGAACAATTTTATTGTAAGCGACAAATTTCATACAAAATTTATATGAAATAAAATAAAAAAGTTCTCTCATGTAAAATTTGAGTTTTGGCGCTTACGCTATTTTCCCGGTTAGGGGTCGATATATTCGCGTTTGCATACCTTTGATTTTCCGACTGAGGGGGAAAATACCATAGGGTATTTTGTTTTCAAAAAAACCAACACTAAATGCCTCTATATTATTTACGAACGGTTGCTGATAACTTTTGTTAAAGAGTGAGCACAATCAATTTTTATTTGATTTAACCACTCTCTACCACAGAGTGGCCTACGATTCGAGTTAACTATACATAATTTCATTTGATCTCTTTTGTTTTCGATTTCTACCTTGACATTCATGTAACCTTAACATTAAATAGGCGTTCCACAATAACTCGTTAAATCGATTTCGGATGAATGGATTTTGACATAAGGCGCGATCCTCTTTTCATCATCTACGTTTATAATTGATACTGGCGAGCCCGTGTCGATTTCGAATTCCACCCACTTATCATTTATTTAAAATTTTTTTAACATCTTTGCATTGATGGTATGATTTTCATCACGTTCTTCTATTTTAAAAAGGTCTTCAACCGTATTAGTTACTCTTTCTTCTATTTGATGCACTTGTTTTTTTTTTTCTTTAAAACACATTTAGCGAAGGTGACCTTTCTTCTTACAAAAATGACAAGTAACATCTTTATACAGGGTCCGCCAAATAACTTTTTTTTTGAAAATGCTATAAAAAAAAACTACTGAATATTTTCTCAAATTTCTTTTTTATTTGAAAGTACAATTCTTTCGATTAATAATGGAAAATAAGTTCACTCAAATGGCTGCCTCAGCTGGCCAAGATCAAAATAAGCTTCATCTGAAAAGATGATTTTTTTTTTGGCAAAATCGGCATCTTCTGTAAGTCGATCGCAGGCCCACTTAGCGAAGCGAAAACGCATATTTCCCAGCGTTGTTCAAGCGTATACACAACCATATTCGTTCAGCGGAAGGATAAAACTAATTATCTGCCACATCAGACATGAGCTAAGTGTTACCATTCACGAAATAAGCACTAGTTGGAAAAAAACGGTAGCTGGCGGACCCGTTATTTGCAAGGATCTGCTAACTTTTGCTAACGTTTGATTTCTTTAACTTTATATCTTCTTTATTTATTTACCGCCATTCTATCTACCGTTTTCTGTTGTAGCTCCTCCCCTCATTTTTCAGCTAATTCGAACGCCGTCGCTATACCTATCGCTTTTTCTACTTTTAACGATTTTCGTTCTAATAAACGATGCTGTATTTTCTTGTCTAAAAGACCAAAAACGAATTGGTTTCTTAATGCTACCTCCAAATAAGCACCAAAATTACACCCCACGCCCAATCTCCGCAATGACACTGCAAACTCCCCACATGTTTCATCAGCTTTTTGCTTCATCAAATTGAACTTAAAATTCTCTAGCAACTCGTTAGGCTAAGGATCATAGTGCTCCTCCAACACTTCACAAATTTCGTTGTACTGCATTTCTTCCGGTATTTTCAGGAGTACTTTATCACACAGCACGTTATATATCGGTGTTCCACTGAAATGAAGCAACAGCCGCTGATATTTTTCGGCTTTACATTCATACAGCTCTAGCGCTGTTTTAAAACGTTTTACCCAGCGAGTCCACGTTGTTTTGGATGGCTCAAAACTAAAAAAGGATACCATATCCTTCATCTGGGTTGCAATTTCCTGATTTGGAATATTTTTTTTATTTTATTTTATTTTATTGGTGTCACTTGTATTGTAAAAAGAATACACCGCGCAACAACATAAATGCAAAATTTACACACGTGAATTTACACTTCTCGTCGCCAAAACTGTAATAATCGAGACGCTTTATCTTTGCTAATTCAAATACGACTGGTTTATTTATTTCATTTTACATATGTAACATTTACTCAGACAAACATATAATAAGGGTATTCACGTCACGAGTTGCACCCTTGCGAAAAAGCAAAAGGGCAACAAATATAACAACAACCACACAGACAATTAGTTGTGCGTTAATAATTTTCTTTGTGGTTGTTGTTATGTGTTTGCTCTTTTGCTTTTTTGCAAGGGTGCAACTTGTGACGTGAATACCCTTAATATACATACACTGTATGTGTGTTGTAATAACTTTGCGTTACAAATTTGTAACAGTTTGTGGTAAATGGACACAGGTGTTGTAAACATCAAACTTAAATAAAAACTTGAAAATTGTTTTGATCGTATAGTTTAAATAAGCAGGGACCGTCACAATTAAGACATAGAAATAGTGATAGTTTGCTCATAGTCTGTTATGGCAGCTATAGTAAATTATAAACCGCAGCTATAGCAAATATTGCACATAATTTTCAACCATTCAGATTTGGAATGTTAATTTCCTACAAAAGTTATACTTTGCTTAAAAATACTTGTGTTTAATTCAATCGCATAAATCCTAGCAACTTTCTCAAAAGCTATAAAATTCTGACATTTTCGAAAATAAATTTTTTTTAAATATATTTTGTGAAAAATTTTATACGACTAGAAAATAAAAAAATTCACTTAGCAAAAACTAGATTTTAATTTAAAAAATTAAACAGCCATACCAGTTTTTTTTAGCTAAAAAAAATGCGTGAAATTGTACATATACAAGCCGGTCAGTGTGGCAACCAAATTGGTGGTAAATTCTGGGAAGTAATATCCGATGAACATTGTATAGATGCTACAGGCACATATTATGGTGATAGTGATTTACAACTGGAGCGTATAAATGTCTATTACAATGAGGCCACTGGGGCAAAATATGTGCCAAGAGCAATTTTAGTGGATTTAGAGCCTGGTACAATGGATTCTGTAAGATCGGGGCCTTATGGTCAAATTTTTAGACCCGATAATTTTGTTTTTGGCCAGTCAGGTGCTGGAAATAATTGGGCCAAAGGTCACTATACAGAAGGCGCTGAATTAGTGGACTCTGTTTTGGATGTGGTACGCAAAGAGGCGGAAGGTTGTGATTGTTTGCAGGTATGGATAACTTAAATTTAACAGTTTTATGTTTTCTATTATAATAATGGTTAATATTAATAGGGTTTCCAATTAACACATTCTTTGGGAGGTGGCACGGGCTCTGGTATGGGTACTTTATTAATTTCAAAAATTCGCGAAGAGTATCCAGATCGGATTATGAACACATTTTCGGTAGTACCCTCACCTAAAGTCTCTGATACTGTAGTCGAACCTTATAATGCCACACTAAGTGTCCATCAACTTGTGGAAAATACCGATGAAACTTATTGCATAGACAATGAGGCTCTTTATGACATCTGCTTTCGGACATTAAAACTTACCACACCCACCTATGGCGATCTAAATCATTTGGTATCGGCTACTATGTCGGGAGTTACAACATGTTTGCGATTTCCCGGTCAACTTAATGCTGACTTAAGAAAATTGGCTGTAAACATGGTACCATTTCCCCGCCTACACTTCTTTATGCCTGGTTTTGCTCCTTTGACCTCCCGGGGCTCTCAGCAATATCGCGCTTTAACAGTGCCGGAGTTGACACAGCAAATGTTTGATGCCAAAAATATGATGGCTGCTTGCGATCCACGCCATGGCCGTTACTTAACTGTGGCAGCAATATTTCGCGGACGTATGTCTATGAAAGAGGTCGATGAACAAATGTTAAATATTCAAAATAAAAATAGCAGTTTCTTTGTGGAGTGGATTCCAAATAATTGCAAAACTGCGGTATGTGACATACCACCCAGAGGTCTTAAAATGTCTGCAACTTTTATTGGTAACTCTACCGCTATTCAGGAGCTTTTTAAAAGAGTATCTGAACAATTTACAGCCATGTTTCGACGTAAGGCATTTTTGCATTGGTACACCGGAGAGGGTATGGATGAAATGGAATTTACTGAGGCCGAAAGTAATATGAATGATTTGGTGTCGGAATATCAACAATACCAAGAGGCTACTGCCGATGATGAAGGTGAATTTGATGAAGATGAGGAAGGTGGTGGTGATGAATAATTGAAAGTTGATATATTTTATTAACGATATTATCGCGTTATGTCTATCCTTATGGTTTAAATTTAACATTTGATTTTTGGATTTCGTTCGTGTTTGTGTAAATTGTCGTCTTATTTTTGCTCGCGGAAATATATGATTTTTGTTTAAAATTATTCGTTTGATTTTTTAACATGAAAAGTTTTTAAACACATTTCGATATTCTTCGGATCTTTGTGATACTCTGATCCAGTTGAGAGAGTTACTGCATGTGGCAACCATTTCGATTTCTTAATAAAAAATTATTGATCCCTGCACTTTTTTAAGTAAAACCGGGCATGTTCTAGAAATTGAAATGAAGTGGATTTAAAATCGAGCAAATTTTAAAAACGACCCTGTACTGAAAGTTCATACAAAATTCCAATTTATCAATTTCATTTTGTGACTACCAATAAGCTTTACAAGAACAACTCTTAAAACCAAGAAAAACTACGGTCATTTCGTAAATAATTGAACTTAAAATCTCGCTCGATTTCAATTTCACTTCATTTAGATTTCTAAAAAAAACCCGAACATCTTAACAGGGAAATTCAGGGTTGTTACCGCGTATTCTGATTAGAAAGAAATTATTTACGAATTCGAACAATTTGTTCTGTGTATTACGATTTTCGTAATATTTGTTTCGAATAAACGGAAATTTGTTATACTTTATTGAAAACAAAAAATCCCTTTATTAACAGCCACTCTCTATTACGAACAAAAAGTGTTCATCAAATTTCCCATTTTTTTTTTTTTAAATACAACCTCTGTCATCGTTTCGAACGATTGCGAAAATCGTAATACACAATACAATTTGTTCGAACTCGTAAATTATTTCTTTTGAATCGAAATACGCAGTAACCCCCCTAGTTCCCCATTTCTTAACATCCCAGTAAGTACTCAAAAATAAAATTTCAAGTGCTTAAAATTTTACTGAAAATAAACTTGAGTTCAAACGTACATATTTGTAAATGCTATTACCCAGCCAGCAAAATAATCCGACGTCGTTCAGATATCTGAGAGAAACGTCGGCAAAAAAAGTCGGAATCGTATACGAATTCTGTCAGATGACCCAAAAACGTATGAAGTGGTTGACACGAATTCTGACAGACATGTCGTGGGAAATTTTGGGATTTTTGCCGGCATTTCTGATAGATATCTAACAGAAATCTAATGAAAAAGGCATGGGAAGTTCTGATGTGTTAGCCGAGATTTGTTTTGCTTTCGAACTGATAGCTGAAAGAAATAATTTTATTGCAAAATATGTACATAATTATAAATTTTAC
This sequence comes from Pollenia labialis, assembly GCA_949318255.1. Taxonomy (NCBI): domain Eukaryota; kingdom Metazoa; phylum Arthropoda; class Insecta; order Diptera; family Polleniidae; genus Pollenia; species Pollenia labialis. The sequence goes on along the minus strand of OX439139.1, from coordinate 123,226,121 downwards.
ACGTACGTACCTTTTTTATGCTTTTTATCTTGAACAAATTAAATAAAATTAAAATTATTTCCAACAGAATGACAATTGTCATTATTAAAAAAAAATAATAAGTTTCGTTAGACAAATCTAAATGAATTCCGTCGGAATTCTGTAGGACATATCTGTACATAAATTCCCCCCGATATATCCATGCGAAATCGAACAGAAATCGGCCAGACTGTAAGTATATTCAATGTCTGACAGAAATCTGAACGAAGTCTCTAAGAATTAAGTTCGACATTTGCACGAAATGTCTGATTCAGACAATGTCGTAGTATTTTGCTGGCTGGGTAACTTTCAAAATATTTTACTAATATTCACTTGATTTCAAGGTATATTTACACAAGGTAAACTCGTTGGCCCATATGTTTGTCAGCTGTTTACCTAAGTTGGAACACCAATGTCAAATTCCGTGTATATGAGCCAAAATTTGTACATGTGTGCGTTAAATTTATATGAAGACAATTTTGACAATTCCGTTCCACTCGGTTATTTTTATAGAGCAGCATGTCTACACTCCCAAATGAGTCTACCTTGTGTAAATATACCTTGATCTCAACCCTTGAAACTTGAAATTCAAACTTGAATACGTATTGTTTACACTTTATTTCCAGCAAAATTGCTTATTGGGAACAATCATATCAGCAGAAAAACTGAAATTTGGTATTTCACATCCACATGTTTTTATTCGGGGTTGGTAAAAGAAAAACGAATCGACTTTTATTCTAATATGTGATAACATTTGTGTTATTAATCGATTTAGCGATTTGTTAAAAATTTTGCAGTTTTTCGCGAACTTTAGCCATGTTCGCGATTAAAGCTTTAACGATGTAGACTTTGCTTTCATGCCGCTGTTGGCAAATTTTTGAAAATTTCCGCTAATTTAGCAATGTTTACCGAATTTTTACCATTCCTTATAGTTTTAGGGACTTTTACATAAATTTTATGGCTTGTTTGAAATATTACAAATGTTCGCTATTTTTGCAAATGTATTGTTCAAGGCCCATCTATCAGGTCTGCTTACTTGTACAAAAACAAAAAACGATTCTTTTTAGTTGTCAAAAATTTACTACCACATATACAAAGCAAAAGGAAAAAACGTGTATGTGTCGCATACCATAAACGTATACATGCACATGCAAACAACTTTTGACAACTAAAAAGAACATAAACAATGATCATCAGGCTTCTTGCGCAGACCTGTTCAATGGGCCTTGGTATTGTTATTTTTGTTATTTTCCGACATTTTGTTTTCTTTTTTTAATCCATTTAGCGATTTTAAATAAATTTTAGTGTTTATATAAAAGTTTGCAATTTTTCTCGAATCTTAGCCGTGTTCGCGATAGAAGCGATTTTTTCCTGTAATTTTTGAAATCTTTCACGATTTTTAACAAATATTAGACTTTGCTATCATGTTGCGGTTAGCAAATTAGCGATCTTTTGTTCAACTAACATTTTTTGGAACAAAAACTTCGAATACACAAAAACATGCCGATTTGAGAACACAAATTTATGAATAAAGCGCATTCAAAAATTTTTTCGTTTTCAGTTCGAGTCGTAAGCTTGCACATACCTGACAATTGTATTTTTTTTTTTTTTTGCAAAATACTAGAGAAATTGACCTAAAGCTTTTACAGTGGGTAGATATGATAGAGGAACCAGTGTGATATGTATGTACTTAAGAAGTAGTTTACCTTACTCAGATATAACAATGGATTCTTTAGACCGTATCCAAGTAAGTGGGTTTGACACTCTTGTTTTTGAACCTTTTTAAATTTTTTTGAATATCAGATATAAAACGGGTTGATATTATATTTTTTTTTTATTTTAAATATTTTGCACATACTATTTATTATGTACTATCCGAAAAAAATTTTATTTTTTATAAACATGTAAATTATTTCACTATATCAATTACAGTAAAAATGTGCAAATTATGGCAGAAAATAAAAAAAATTAAGCAGAATAAAAAATAAAACAACACATACTTACATTTTGTATGCAAATAATTTAGCAACTAAAACATCTAAAGTAATGAGAATATTAATAGTAAGCCACAGCAGCAATCACAAAAACTCTAAATTGTTAGTTTTTAAGGCCAATTTAAGTGCAGTGTTCTCTAGAGTATATTTAGATATTAACTAGATTTCTAGAACTATAATATAATAGTCTCTATAAATTTGTGACTGAGTAAAACGCAGGTGTTCTGGCATTTTCCGGCGAAAAGATAGAGCCAAATTTTACGTTTCAAATAATGTGTGTTGCCTGTAAACTCTTTTACACATCGTCAAATAAGCCACGTGGTGGTTCAATCCGATTTGAGGTTTCCTCTTCATCATCAAATTCTAAGCGATAATGATTTGTTGATGATGAACCTTTGAAGGCAACTTGAGCTTGGGTACTGACACCGAAACGTTCATTAATTTCATAAGACAAAGAACGAGGCAGGGTGTCGTAGTGTAAGTTATCACCATGTCGTATTAAATCATCGGAAGGTATATGTGTTGCTGTTGTTGAAGTACTTTGTCCATTATGCGAACTTAAGTTCCGATATTTGTTAATATAATCATTTGTCGACATGGCATCACTTCGTGGAAATTCTCTTTTTCTGTTCATTGCCTCTTCAGCTCTTTGACGTCGTCTTCTTTCACGAGCAATTAAATCTTTTCCCTCTTGTACCAATTCTGTAGCTATGGTTTCATTTTGTAAAAATTGTTGAAATCCTAAAGCATTTAATGCCCTAGAACCCAAACTAAACCAAGTGGTTAAGCAAAAGGCCAACATGCACATGGGGAAATAAATATTAAAACCATTTGAAATAATACCAATCACATCCATATGACCCATAATTCGAGTATAGTATGTTTCCATGACACGTTGTTTAATAATATGAGAATCCATGTGTATTAGACCTAAAAAATTCAAACACATAGGTGGTGTAAGACGACACAGCAGCATGCCACTAAATATTAAGCTGTGCTCGTTTGTTTGATGGTGCGGAGCCAGATAGTATAGATTTAAAAATCGTATACGTAATATGGTGGAATAGGTACAGTAGAAAAGATAGCACAAAACTATCATAGAAAATACTTCAATGGTAAAGAAATCATAACTATGCTTCGCCACATTAATGACATTTGCAAAAATCGAAAGCACCGGGCTGCGTTGGAAAAATGTTAACTCACTCCATACCACCATACCTGACATAAAGGCAGTTAGTACACACAAAGCCTTCAAAACTGGTGCTCTTATCACACATGACCAGTACCAATGCAAAGTAGGTGAATAAAATATTCTACCTAATTGGGATCTTGGCTGGGGAAATTCTGTTTTAAATCTTTTTTCCACAGAATGCATATTTTTGGCCACATCTTCCAGCTGATACACAGTCTCCACTTGTACACTCCACAAGGCTTCGGTACGTTGAAGTGTTTGTAAAGATTTAATAACTTGTCTGTGTATTCGCACTAGTGCCTTTTCTGATGGCACTATTGTAGAGGTACCACCACCATTGCCGCCTCGGGAGTAATTACGTGCCGCTCTTTCCTGTAGTTCAATGGGTACTTTACGTAAAATTGTTTCTACACATGGCCGCAATTCGTGATTATTTGGTACCGACCTACTGATGCCTTGTAAAGACTCTAAAACATCATCTACGTTTTCTTCAGCTTCTGCTTTATCGGCACTTAACTTAGCTGCCTTAAAGTATGCATATTGTAGGGTGAAGCCTGGTTTAGCGTTATTCCATAAAGATCGTGGAACTTCAACGAGAGCATAACCTAAAATATAAAAAAAACATTTGAAATAACAGACATATTAAAAACAGTCGTAATCCGATGATTAAAACCACCTTAATATTCAATTTTAGTAGTTCATATCTTTTAAAATTTTTGTTAACAGCTTGAAATTGTCTACCATAGGAAAATAACATAATATCTGGGGTCTTTAAAAACCCCATTACAACATATACACAGACAAAAATCAGACGGACTGATATACAGATATCAAAAAATAAGGATCCAGAATATATTAATACAAACATACATATTTATAGGGTCTAAGATCAATATTGTAAAAATTCTAGTGACAAACTTATATAAAACACGAACTTATATGTACAATTTCCACCTGTGGTGAAAGGGTTTAACAAGTAAAGTGCCATATTCGGCTGTGCCGAATCAAAAAAAAAATTAACACATTAAAAAAAATAAAACAAGCGGAGTTTACGACAAAAATTTAAGGCAATCATGGTTTTCTGCTTATATCCTGGAGCAGAAAATAGCAGTTTTCAAACAAAAAAAAAAAAAATCAGATAGAAAAATTAAATTCAAAATTCATATTATACCTATACAGGGCGCACATGGCGCATGACCACGGGCAGGACCCACCTAACGGGTTCATCCGTGATGCAGTTGTAAAGGCCGCGAGCACTGGAACACCTGTGATAATCTGTGCCGATGCTAATGTGCACCACACTATATGGGGAAGTACGAATACGAATGTAAGAGGTGAGTCACTATTCTCCTTTATTATTAATTATAATTGAGGAGTAGTAAATAGGGGCTGTGAGCCTACGTTTGTTGTTGCAAATAGGTGTGAGGTTCTTGATATCACGCTAGTTAGTATAGACCACACCAATATGATCGAGAGCTGGATGTTGTCGAATGACTGTTCGCTCTCTGATCACAGATATGTGGAATTTAGGCTAGGGCTTAGGTCTTCAGGATCGATGGCTATATTGAACAGGAGACGTACGAACTTGGTGGTTCAATACTCCTCTCTGGTCCGGTCTCTATCTGACCCTCCTGGGGTTGATGATATCGGGGGGATCCATGCGGCAGTGGATCTGCTTTTGAATTCACTGCAGTTGGCGACTTCCTTGGCGTGTAGGCCAAGGGTGAGTAGGGGTAGGAACCGGCCACCATGGTGGGATCCTGACATTGCGCAGGCGAGAATTGACTGTCGTAGGTTGTTCAATGTGGCAAAGCGCCATGGAAATTGGGCGGACTATAAGTCATCATTGAATAGGTTTAGAAACCTGGTTAGATCAGCGAAAAGGATTGCTTAGAGGAACTTCTGTAGCGGTGTGGAAGGATCCTCTGAGACGAACCGTTTACATAAGGTAATGGCCTCGAGCCCGGTTGTCCCGACCTATATCCGGAAATCGGATGGTAGTTGGACCACGAATAGTCGAGAAACACTGGAAGTGTTGATTGATACTCATTTTCCTGGAAATTCCTAATGGACGGGATCAGGCGCGGGAGGCGTCTCCCATTCCTATGTCCATCCCATTGGACTATGATAGTATAAAGTGGGCTATCGATAGCTTTAGCCCATATAAATCTCCGGGTATGGACGGACCTGCAGAGGAATTCGACCCTGATAATACCCTGGTTGCTGGCCATATACAGGGGATGCGCTAGATTTTCGTATCTTCCTGTGAAATGGACCCTTTGCAGGGTGGTCTTTATACCCAAAGGGGGTAAGGCTTCTCACACCGAGCCGAAGGACTATAGACCGATTAGTCTTGCATTCTTTCTTCTTAAGACTCTATCGTGACGTCCATGAGGAGTCTGGGGATCGACGCTGGCATATGTAGATTTGTGGACAATTTACTACGGAATAGGGTCATTTGCTCTACGATGGGTGAAACCAGTGTTCAGAGGCTGGTGAACAGGGGTACTCCCCAAGGGGGAGTTCTATCCCCACTATTGTGGAACTTGACTATGAACACCATGTTGACAAGGATGGACGACATGAGGATCAAAACGGTGGCGTATGCTGATGATGTTGCGGTGGCCATCTCAGGGAGGCATTTGGGGGTAATGTCCCAGTGTATGGAGGCTGCTTTGAAGGTACTCAGTACCTGGAGTGCATCATGCGGTCTGGGTGTAAATCCGTCTAAGACGGAACTGGTACTCTTTACGAGGAGGTATAAGACCGAGGACTTTAGGCTTCCGAGATTGAATGGAACTGAGCTTCGGATACCTCACAGAGCGAAGTATCTGGGCGTGGTTCTGGATAGCAGGATGAGAGTGAAAAAGGCAATAGTTGCCATATATGCGTGTAGGGGTGCAATCGGCAGAAACTGGGGTATGAGCCCGAGATGTGTCAATTGGATCTTTGAGGCTGTGGTAAAGCCGACCCTGTACTATGGGGTCGTTGTATGGTGGACTGCAATGGATAAGGGCATACACCGCGCGATGCTTGAGAAAGTATACAGACTTGTCGCGTTGATGATTACGGGATCAATGCGATCACCTCCAACGAAGGCGCTGTTCACGATACTGAACTGGCTCCCGGTGGACATAATGGCCAGATAGTTGGCTCTTTGTTCGGCGACGCGGCTGCACGCGGTGAACAGCTGGTCGACACGTGACTTTGGACACGCCGGGATAATTAAACGTACGATTGTCCCTGATGGAGTGGATTACTGCACCCCGGTGCCGTTCTTTGGTGCGGGGTTCGTGACACAAGTGGCGCACAGCACTGTGCTGTTGGATACTTTCCGTGAACCAACCCTAGGGGTCTATACTGATGGTTTGAGGAAAGGTGAGAGGGTCGGCGGAGGTTTCTTCATAGAGGAACTGAATGTGAAGGTTTCCTTTCGTCTGCCGGATGGATTAGTGTCCTGCAGGCGGAAATCTCGGCTATAAGGCGGGCGGCAAACTGGCTGAGGTATCATCGCATATCGGGAGATATACGTATATTTACTGACAGCAAGGCTGCCCTTGCTTCCCTAGCGGGTGTCTATACGACATCTAGGTTAACTGTAGAATGTCGGATGTCTTTAGATGAGATTGCGAAGCATTCAAGGGTTACGCTAATATGGATACTGAAAATTTTTTCCAGAGTCACTTTTGAAACTGAAAATCTCGTCTGATCGAAATGAAATTTTTTGTTGTTAATAAGCTAATAAAGCTAACTAATATTTAAAAATCGAAAAAAAAAATTTTTTGCTTGTATGGAAATTTTTTTTTTTTATTATTTGAACTCTGACCTCAAAGGGGCACGGGTTAAAGTTATCCGATTTGGCTGTAATTTTTTCGACACCAATTTTAGACCATGTGGCACAATATTCCGCCCGGGAGACATCAATATTAATACAAAAAAATTGTCCATACATTTAGCTGCCACCCTAATGCACATGTAAGCAAAATGTAAACAACTTTTGACAACTAAAAAAAACATAAACAATGATCATCAGGCTTCTTGCACAGACCTTTTCAATGGGCCTTGGCTTGGAAGTTGTTTTAATTTTTATAATTTTTGTTATAAAATTCTGTTTAATAGAGAAATATTTGAATAATATTTGTCATAAAATTCTTTTATTACAAAAATCTTTTTAAAAAACGATGTTTAAAATTCTTGCGTTTTTGATTTCCTCTAAAAGCCATAACTGACTAATAAATCAGTGCATATTAAAAGCTGGGGTCTAATCACCGCATTCGATACTATCGTGTCGAATAAACTATCAAATTCTTTTGCATACGATAGACACTGACGTATCGAATAAAAACTCGAGAAATGTAATGTCGAGTTACTCGATATCGAATGCTATTATTTCAAATTCAATAAATTTCATTCGATATCGAGAGTCACCCCTGGTCTAGTTGAACTTAACTTAAATTTATAATAATAAAAATAAATTTATATTTATAATATTGTGGTCAGTATTGGTTTTAAGGGCCCAAATTTATGCATTTAGAGATGACGTTTTAAGAGACATTTTAAGCCAAAACAAGACAGAGTGATGCTCGGAACTTACCAAGAAATTTAGAAGAAGATGATTCAAATTTGTATTGTATTACGGAGAGAAAAGTTCGGCAATTATGAATGAAAAATGATATCTGGCAAGTGTCCACCACGAGCACGCTGACAGATGTCGATTCTTTCATCTAAGTTTAAGGCAGCAATCGATTCGATTGGCTCCGTATAGACTCTGTCCTTAACATTGCCCCACGAAAAATAAGCCAGTGGTGTTAAATCGCATGATTTGGTTGGCTACTCAACAGCTGATGATCGTGAAGTAATGCGATCGGGAAATTGGGTTTGCAATAAATTGATCGTTTCATTGGCTATGTGACATGTGGCACCGTCCTGTCAGTGATATCCGTCCGTCAGTGATATCCACGTCATCAATAATAGGCCAAAAATGAGTTGTTAACATCTCGCGATAGCGTGGGCCATTGATCGTTACCGCATTTCCATATATTCCTCATATTCGAAAAAAACGGCCCATTCACGCCTCCAGACCACACAGTGAAAAGTTGAGCATGCAAAGCCTTCGATGTTTTCAGCTGAACGAACCGGTCGAATAGTACCCTTGGTATACTTTCAACTTGAATATAGGGGCTCTTGTTCTTCAGAAATTAAAGTCATCAATGGACAGTGAACAAACCAGTCCAAACATATCGAACCAAACCAGGCACTGAAAGTCAGCTTTGTGAAAATCAACATATTATAGAAACACAACAGGTGAATTAAGCTATGTCATTCCTGTGGAATTGATTTATGTTACAGGTCTGATTGAGAACACAATTTTAATGTGAAATGTACATACATATCGCACTTGTTCCTCTAAAGGCCATCTCAAAATGTACACATTTTCACGTTTTGCAGGAAAATTATAAACAGAAGTCATATCTACCCACTGTAAAAATCATATTTCAATTTCTCCAGTAGTTTGCCAAAAAATATGCTGGTGTATCCCCCTTTGTGATATAAGGAATAAGTTTGCAAATTAATTTTGAACGATTTTGAAGTCGATTTTGAGGTTCGATTAATCGATTTCAAAAACCGAAATAAAAATGTCGATCGAAAAATCGAAAATCCATTTACCATTTCTTATTATTGGGCGCATTGTCGTGTACTAGTCAGGAAATTTGTAAAAAGGTTATATTTAAGAAGCAAAAAATAATAATTTCGGTGATCAGGCCCATTTTTAGCAATTTTTGAAAAAGTTATGCAGCACATATTTCAAAGAAAAAAACATTTCTTGATTGTCTTTATGCTATATATAAGCTTTTAACTTCTTTTTGTTATTACATTTAACCAAAAGGATATTTATTACTGATCCTTTTGTATTTTCATCCGCTGATGACGATGGATCCATCAGTTTTTCCCATTTTTTATTTGAACAATTTTCTGTTTTATTCTGATCGTATTATTGACCGCTGATTACGAATATAACATTCGTTTTAGCCTTTAAAATAGTTTGGTTTTTATGTCAAATTTATCATCAATAACAATGGCTACGAAGAAAAGACTATGCAAATAATCCAGACACTTTTGTGTCAATATATTCTTGCACAATATCGTAAACCTTTCCTATAGGAAAAGTTGAATATTTCAATTATTTAAAAATTAATATTTCCAATCAAGATGATGCTAAACACTGTTTGAAAAAACTGCACAGTGTATTTACGGCGATGGTAACTTGGGGAATCATTCACTATTTAATTTGGGACACCAAAGATTTGGCGGGAGCCCCGTAATCATTATGAAGCTTTATTTTTGGTACTATTTAAAAAATGTAGAAAATTAGATGAAATATGAACATGGTTTCTAACTATTTCACGACCCTTTTAATAAGTTTAAAATTTGTTTCCTAATTTAAGTTGGCTGGAATGTCTTGTTTGTGCATACATTGAAAAATGGGGGAAACAATTGGATTTTTCAAAGTCTTAGGGACTAATCTAAAAATACACAACTTTGAACATCTTTGCAATACTAGATAAATATACTGATATACTAACCAGTACACTGCAGTGTGATTCTATTCAAAGAAAGAGTTTTGTGTATATTAATAATCCAGAAAATATTTTTAAGTTAGTGTTGGCATTCGTGAAATATTAAGCGAATACATAATACAAAAAATGGTGTTAATAATGCAAATATTAAATGTCACTATAAGATTTCTGTAATAAAAGAATTTTACGACAGATATTATATGTACAAATATTTCTCTATTAAACAGAGTTTTTGTAACAAAAATTATACACATTAGATTAACGGCCTTATTCCGTAAAACATAACGCAACGCCTTAAATGTCATTGAAAGCAAAACAAATTCAAAAAAACCACACCCCTGTATATCTATAAAATTAAAACTGTAAGGAAAAAGCTAATGTTGCGATCGTAATCAGAACTCTAAATTTAACTCAAAACAATGGACCGAAGTCAGGACATTAGTTAGGAGTTTGTTCAGTATAAAAATTCAAAATTAAATTTCGATCTACCAAAGTAAAAATACCATTTGGTTTAAAGATTGATGTTTGACTATTGACTGCCAGCCGTCGTCAATGGCATTGAGTGTTAAACGGCAAAGATAGCTGAAGAGATCGTGTGGTTACTATCGAAACATGTCAAATCAACATATCCGTGAACGTGGGCTCAATTCCCCGGTATAAAAATTATCAAAATTTTTTTTATTAATTTCATGTTTTAAATCATAGCCAATGGGGGAGTGCAGACATAAACAAAAGGGGTGAGTTAATGTTTGATTTTATAACTACTAACAATCTTATTATCTGTGATATGGGTAACACGCCGACGTTCAGAAATAAAGATAGGCAGGCAGTGATAGATCTGACATTGGTGAACCGTGACGAACAACTTGTTGTTGATTGGAGGGTGGCAACGGACTGTACATTTTCAGACCATAGCCGTATTACCTTCACATTGAATTTTGACCCACCTGGGGTTGCTCCATTTAGGAACCCTAGGGGGACAAAATGGGACTCCTTTAAGGAAAGAGTCCGAATTGGATTGGCGCAAAGGGCCTTGGGCGACTTGCTGCCAACTGATCTGGAGGGTGTTGTGCACAAGTTCACTCATCTTCTAAGGGAAAGCTATGAGCAGTCCTGCCCGGTTACATTCCCGGGTAGGCGTAAACAGCAAAATGGTGGACCAGGGAACTTCACGTTCAAAGGTCTACTGTTAGGAGACTGTTTAATAGGGCCAAGCTTACCAGAGCACCAGAGGATTGGAACAATCACAGGGTGCAGTTCAACAGGACCCTAAGGCCCTTGGTTACATCCAAAGGAATGACGGCTCATGGACTGAGTCTAGCTCTGAGACCCTAACCTTACTTATGGAGACGCACTTTCCCGGGTGCAGGGAAACCGGAGGTATGGAAGATGGTCAATGGGACGTGACGTCCATGACATCGGATTATACTTCCGCCTGCGTCGAGGAAATGGTCACAAGAGAGAAGCTGGCGTGGCCGGTCAATACTTTCTACCCATATAAATCACCGGGTCCGGACGGCATTTTTCCGGCCATGCTCTGCAACATTCCTGACGATGCATCACTTCTGCTGGTGAATGTATTCAAGAAGTGCCTCAGTGGGAGGTATCTGCCTAAGGGGTGGAGAGAGGTTAGGGTGATTTTTATACCCAAGGCTGGTAAAGCGGGCCACTCGAAACCGGGGGATTTTAGACCTATTAGACTGTCTTCATTTTTGTTGAAGACTCTTGAGAGGCTAATAGATTTCTATCTCAGGAGCAATGTTGAGACCCGCCTTATTAGCAACGCTCAACATGCTTACCTTAAGGGTAAATCGGTTGAGAGCGCGTTACATGAGGTGGTGGGTTGTATTGAGCACGGTCTGAGGCATAAGGAATATACTCTCGCCGCGTTTCTGGACATAGAAGGAGCCTTTAATAACATTAGGATTGAGGCGATTAGAGATTCGTTGTTGGAGTTGGGAGTTGAGGACTTTCTGGTGGAGTGGATAGTCTGCATGCTTGGCAGTAGGATTATAAACTCGGGCCTAGGGGATCATGTGATAAGGAGGAGGGTTACCAGGGGGACACCACAAGGGGGGTTCTATCACTTCTACTGTGGTTGCTTGCGGTCAACGGGATTCTTAGGTCATTTGATTCCATGGGTAGGAAAGTTGTTGCCTATGCAGACGACATAGTTCTGCTGGTCAGGGGAAAATTTTTGTCCACGATCGGAAAAATTATGCAGGTGATGCTAGGTGAACTCTCGGCTTGGGCAAAGGATAGGGGACTGGGTGTTAACCCTGTGAAGACTGAGCTGGTGCTATTTACCAGAAGGTATAGGATAGAGGAATTTAGGAGGCCAGTGCTAGATGGCGTCGAGCTACCTCTATCGGACGGAGCAAAGTATTTGGGTAACTTTCTGGACTGCAAACTGTCTTGGAAGAGAAATACTCAGGAAAGGATGAGAAGGGGACTCAATGCATACTACACATGCAGGAACTCCATTGGTAAGAACTGGGGTCTGATGCCGGATATGGTAAACTGGATTTACACATCGGTTGTTAGGCCTATACTTACCTATGGATGCACTGTTTGGTGGGGTGCGTTAGGAGTGGATAGCTATAGGAAGATGCTCAGCAAGGTTCAAAGAAGTGCATCTCTTGGCATCACAGGCGCAAGGAGAAGCACTCCGCAGGCAGCGCTGGGCATCCTACTATATCTGTCCCCTATTGAGCATTACGTAAGGAGTGTGGCCGCTAGGAACTTAATTAGACTTTACGAGTCTTCCTTAGTTAGACCGAGGCGGGATGATCACACGAGAATCTTGTACGAGGTGGGTCTGCTTGATCGGGATATTACTCTCGGGAGAATTTCGGATCATAGGACGATGACCCTGGACTTCGGCAAAACACCACCAGTGGAGTTCCCGGATAGGGAAGTTTGGAGTGGATCCAATGGACTGTTTGAGGGGTGGGCAGTATTTACGGATGGATCCAAGATGGAAACCGGCACTGGTGCCGGTGTATATATAGCGGACACCGAGGTGAAGAGGTCATTCAGACTCCCCGATGAGTGCAGTGTCTTCCAAGCTGAGATCCTAGCGATCTGGAGGGCGACGGAGGTGATACTGGAACACATCGTGGGTGGATCTGTGGTGACAATTTACGTCGATAGTCAGGCGGCGCTAAGGGCATTGACGAATTATACGGTGCGATCGTGCCTGGTCGCTCGGTGTAGGAATGCTCTTGGTGGACTCATGGAGGCATTCAATGTGAGGCTGTGTTGGGTACCTGGACACTGCATGGTTGAGGGAAATGAGGTGGCGGACGAACTCGCGAGAGAGGGTTCGAATCTGGACTAAGTGGTAAGGGACAGGGGGTAAAGCCTCCCCTATGTTACTACTATGGTGTGATACGGGAGAAATTCCGTGATGACGTTAACCGGTCCTGGGGGACAGAGTGGATTGCAGGGTGTCTAGGGCATTATGGCCCGGATTGGACGCGGGGGCAACCAGGGTTCTACTGGGATTGGATAGGAGTAGTTTTAGAACGCTTATAGGGTTCTTGACGGGTCATTGTCCGGTCAGGGCTTTTGAGAGCAGATGGGACAACGCCATACCGGACTTCTGCAGATTGTGCGAGGATTCGGAGGAGCTGGAGACGATCGAGCATGTACTTTGCCATTGCCCCAGGATGCAGGGTCTCAGACAGAAGTGGCTAGGAAGTAGGTTTCACGACGAACTGGGGTGCATCGCTGGATGTAGTCCGGCTGATCTACTGGGGTTTGTCAGGGAAATAGTGCGGTTGTTTCTGTTGAGGGAACGGTAGAAAGGGGATTTGTTCTTCACTGTACCTACTAACTTTCCTATTTTCTATACTCTATCCACCTCATACTTCTTTTCTTAACCTTTCTCTTTTTCTATCTTCTTTATCTTTCTTTCTTCATGTTGAAGGGATTCACAATGGACCGTACTGGTCTCCGAGTGGAAGTGTGCCCTTGGGCACATAACCCTTCTGAACCTAACCTAACCTAAGGTCGAAAAATATCAAATATTTGTTTGCCCTTATCTGACCACAAAATATTTTTGAGGGGCAAACAGAAAAACAAGACCAAACAATGGCAAATAAAAAGCTTTAAAATAAAAATTATTGAATGAAATTACAAAAAGTAGCAAAGTTAAATTATTTTTTAATTTAAATGATTTTGTGATTCGTGCTTAATTCCCAATTTTTATTATTTGATAAAAACACTGAAATTTATTGTTGATGGGATAAGCCAAAGCCCATCTATCAAGTCTGCTTACTTGTACAAAAACAAAAAACGATTATTTTTAGTTGCCAAAAATTTACTACCACATATACAAAGCAAAAGGAAAAAACGTGTATGTGTGGCATACGATAAACGTAAAAAACGTATACATGCGCATGTAAGCAAAATATAAACAACTTTTGACAACGAAAAAGAACATAAACAATGATCATCAGGCTTCTTGCGCAGACCTTTTCAATGAGCCTTGGGATAAGCTATTCCTATGCGCATTTCACTGGTTGCTTAGGCCAGATCATCAGGAAACTTCATCCATAAAGATTTTAGAAAAACTAAAGATATTAAACCAAATAAAGCTGTTAAGTGTATAAGAATTACAGAAACAGTTATATTTGTAACAATATCAAAGTTTAAACAAAATCATCAACAATACACAGTGAGTTTATCTCTCCTTACATTCCCCACTACAATTGATTGGAAGGGGTCGATTTGAGCCAATGTTACGAATTATGCATTGCAAGCGTGGCTATCTATATAAATATATCAATTTTCGAGAGTGTACCAGTTTGGGGTCAGTGGACAATCATGGACCCGCCAAAATAAAATTATATAATGAATTAAAGATTTATATACAACTTATTAGTGCCGAATAATTTACGGGCATCGACATCTTTGAGCTTTTCTCGTCTTGAAGTGATTGTAGCAAGTGACCTAGAACCAATTCTCGGACTACCAAGACAAAATTTTAACACGACATACAAGCTATTATAGAAATTATTCCCAAAACCAAAATTTTTAAGATTATTATGACATTAAAAGCTATTTACAGAAGTGGTATTTGTATAGGAGCTATGGTAAAATATGGACCGATGGACTCTTCCCCAGAAATAAGTTTTTGTGGGGGCTATGTAAAATTATCAACCGATTCTTTCCACTTCTTATGACAATAAAAACGTAAACACCAAATTTCATTACTATCAGTTGTGTTATAGGAATCGAACCGTATTAAAAACGAAAAATTTTTTGAATCCGCATAGCTCAGAAATTGGTGTTCTAAAATCCGCATGTTTTGTGTATTCGAAGTTTGCTTAAAATGTTCTCATATACATATGTATAAGAATAAAAGTCGATTCGTTTTACTTTCACCAACCCCTTACTACTCTAACTGAAAACAAATAAAAACATGTGGAGGTGAATTGCAGAACACAATTCGAGTGAATTCATGTACTTTGCGAATAAGGTTAACATGGACAGATAGCCGGACGGATGGACATTGTTATATCAATTAAGAAGAGGATTCTGATGAAAAATAAAAAGGTTAGTGGCAAGTTCTTTCAAGTTCTTCCAAGCAGTTTGGATTGAAATTAAGCACTTTTGGTTCAGTAGGAAAATAGTTATATGACCGAAATATGAAACAACCTCCCGAAAAAATCAAAACTTCTGTTACAAAAACTAACGTAAATTAGTGGCTGAATGCACGTTTTGTCGTTAAATTTTGCACAAACTCAATTTTTATGCCTAGATATCATATAACTAAATTTCGTGAAGATCGGTATAAAACATTATTGCTTGTATCTAAAACCGTAACGAATAATGCTTTAGTTTCATAATTTAGTTGTATAAGACTGGAAATTACTTCGCCAAATTGCCTTTCTCTTTATTTTTTTATCCTAATCCTCTTTTACTTTTAAGACTGCTGTTCTCGCTCTTCTGTACCATAAAACCATAAAAGTTTCCCTATTTTGCTTGAAAATGTTAATCTTTAGTTTGGATAAAAAGTAAAAAATGGGCAAATAAATGTTTGTAGTGTGACCAGCAAATAAAATTTTTATTTTTTTTAACAAAGTTTTTAAAAATGACAATTGTTTGCCATATGTGACCGTACCTTTAAGCTTATTTCAGTAAAACGAAAATTAAAAAATTAGGTCGAAGTTAGAAAATTTCAATAATTACTCATTTCCTGTATTTTACAGCGCATCTATGCAAAAGCCACGTGTACGAGGGTAAAGAAATTTGCATAACCTTTTAAATTATTGAGAGCACGTAATAAAACTTTTACAATATAATGAGGACACTATGTGCTAATTTCGGTTAAAAAATAAAAAATTTAATTTAAATTGGTCATTCCGGTTTTGTAGATGAAATTTTTTTTTTTAATTTAAAGATTAATCGATTTCCAATTAGAATCACTAATAAAACAATCGTAATGCCAAATATTTATTAAATAATTCCAACAAAAAATTTTTCACAAATATTGGACTCTAGTTCTAATCTGATTTTTTTATTTTTTACATAAGTAAATAAGAATGAAAAATATTTTTCCAAATTCTTAATTTTTTTTTTTTTTTTGCTTAAATGATTTTGTTCTTTTATTGAATAAGAATGAATGAATTGAATAAAAAACTTGTTTACTGTAAATGAATTTAAGAGTCATTCATAAATAAAAAAACATTGTAATGACCCGTTAGAGAGAGCAAGTTTACAAAATATATTCAAATAATTTTTGGATTATTGAATGTGCATTCATTTATTTGAATACCTTGCCATAATATGTGTGTAAGCTTGTGGCTTCTTTTATTTATCAAAGTTAAGCTTACACATACATACAGTATACAGGTACAGATATTTCACATTCAAATTGAATTTGAATATTCAACTCATTTGACTTGAGTTGACTGAATTGAATGAGTTTTTGTTTGTTTTGTATTTGGTTATTCTTTCATTTGTTTCGTTATTATTGGGTGCATGACGCATTGTAGTTAAAAAACAAATGAGTGTGTTGAAATTACTTTTTATTTATTCTTGCAGACCTCTAGTATGTACATATATAGTATAAAAATCATAGAATTTGTTATGATCGCAAGCAAAATTACTGTTTGTTATATTTATATTGTTTGTAAAAAAATAAAAACTCACCCAACAAGAGCACTAGTAAAAATAAGCCCCATGTATTTGAAGCCGAAGATGCAATGGCTTTAAGTTTTTGCCAATCCAAAGAAACTCCTTTAGCTGCTATATAAATTAGTAAAATGCCACATATAAATAAATAAGAACCGTAATAAATTGCGTTCTCTATTAAGGCTGACTTTAATTTTCCCTTAATGGTGAAGTCTCCAGCTTTTAGATATGATTGCATTAGAGGCATAATTAACCATGTCAAGAACTGGGAAGTCCAATAAATAATACGCCATAGATTGGGAAATACAGCTTCTGGTATCATACCCCAAGGCTGCTGACACTCGGAATGTTTATTAAGGGATATACTGACAACATCAGAAGATTCATTTGGTTGATTCAAAGAAGATACATGTAATGAGTTAATAGTAGTAGAAGATACATTATGCTCTTGCAAGCACTGGCGATATAGAGTCTATAACAAAGAAAATATGAGTAATTTTTTTTAATTTATTTTTTTTTTATTATTAACTTACCGATGTTACATCAAGTGGTATCGTAAAAACAATCAAAAATGAAAAACACCAGGCCGTCAGAACGGATAGTGTTACAATAATATGTTGTCTTGGTATGTTACCGTAACGGTAGAGTGAGAAACCAGCTAAACATAAGGCCAAACATATGGCAAGTGGTAACAAATATGCCATTTTTACAACGTGTTTTAAATTTTTTTTAAAAATTATTTTCCGTTGAGATTTAAGTGAATATTCATTCGTTAATTCCGTGCAAGTATAGTGAGCTATTGTTATTGCTGCTATTGACAAAAAAATTTAGTTCTTTGCTTTCCTTAAACGTTTTTCTTGCAAGTGTTTTGTTGTCTCCCGTTGCATTTCCTCCAAACGTTCAAGCGCTTGAGATTTCAAGGGCATCAAGTGTGGTTTACAGAAGATCAACTCCGTTTTATGTTCAAAATATAGTTTACCTGTTGTGGGCTCAATTAAATCAATTTTTTCTTTTTCCTGTAAATCGATTCCTTTTTTAATTTCTATTTTTGCATTAGCGGCCTTTGTCGTCATAATCAATGGTACAAAGCACAGCAACAACAAAATATTGCGTCAAATTGACTGTTCAAGCTCTTTGAAGTAATATTTATTTTGCAAAAGATTTTTTATTTCAACCACCTCCTAACTGTTTTTGTTAGTGTTTTTGCAGCAATTTTTTTGCTAAGCAATGTTGTTCTTGTTTTTTATGGGGGTGAAATATATTCATTGATTATTTGTTTATATTTTGCATTTAATTAGATTATAATTATCTTAATATTAGTAGAGAAGCCAAAAATAGAAACTTTTATAAGGTTTTTAACAAATCTTTTAGTTTTTGTTTCTATTAATTAATATTTTTTATCAACACCAAAGAAAATAATTCTTCCAAAATACGTTTGTTGAATTGTCACGTAGAGTTGGCAAACAATCGATAGTACTATCGACAGTTCTACTAACATTGGACTATCGACGGTTTCTTTTCGATAGCGATACTATCGGTAAAATTTGTTTTCAGGAAATTGTCCCTAAATTAAGAACAACAAGTCTTCGTTTACATGGGGTCTTCACCTGCCAATTTTTTGTCTTAATAAACGTCAAACTTCATATCAAAAAAAAAACGCTGCCAAAAATTTTAGAGTTTTTTTATATTGACTTTGACGTTTGGTATGGCAAAAAATTCTAAGGTGAAGACCCCATGTTAAGGAACCAATTCGTACGTTTTTATTTTATTTAAAAAAAATAAAAACAAAAATTAGTTTTGTAAACCTTTATTTATTCATTCATTTATAATACAAATAGCCTAAGGCGAATTTAATTTAAAAAATGTTTATGAATACAGGCATACAAAACTTAATTTAACAGTTCCACAAAGAATTCGATACTAGCGATAATTTGGCAGCAAACTATCGAATGTTGAGACTATCGATAGCTTGCCAGCTCTATTGTCACGTCAGATGAATATACTCACAAACTTTCGTTTAATGGTTGCAGAATTTGTGGACTAAACAAAACCCAATTTTTTACTACATATTTATATTTTTTCAATAACTAGGTCGATTTTTATTTCAACATCGAATCCCATTAAATTTTAGCGTTTAAAATATAAAAAAGGTAAAAATACGGATGATATAGTTTTTTTGGTCAGGGGAAATTTTCTATCCACAATTGGTGAAATTATACAGGTGATGTTAGGCCATGGTGAAATAATTAGAAGGTGGCAGCACTACGGAATCTATTATTTTTTGCTCAATTCATGGTGAACTTTCATTATGTCAAAATTATTTGTTTTTTTTTAGGTAATGTCAAAATTTTTCTAGGCAAAGAAAGTTAAAAATTTTTGTTACGTTTGGAGTGAAATTCAGAAGAAGCTCCCAAACAAAAGATTGTCCAAGAGAATTTCGTCCCTCATGTGCCTAGATTATACCAACTACAATTAGGTATGGGCTATTTAGAATTACCTCAGGTTGAAATACCTGAACAAAAACTGGCCAACACTTTGCTATGTTTATATTCTTGAGTGTTTTACTTATGTATCTATTTGTTTGGTTTGGTAAAAAATTGACATGTTAGTTAGGGTCTCATGCGCTTTAGTTACGCGTTTGCAGAAGGGTACTGAAACTCAAATTTTCAAATAGAATTTTATTGGATGGGACGAAGTGATTGCAGTAGATTTTACTTGTACAGCCTGTAGCGAAGACGGGCGCAGATTTTGCAAAATGGGCTAAACAACAGAAAACTCGAGCTGATTTGGTGGCTCTCTTCATGCCAATACAAAATTCTTTGCCTCTCATTGAAGCCGAACAGTTAGAAGAAGATTGGAATTATGATTTAGAGGCAATGGAAGCTTTTGTATTGGAGGGCAAGAAATTTGTGCGTTTGCCAGAGTAGGAAGTTGGACACTTTTACTGGTGAATGTTATGGGTTTTTTTGTCGCTATTGCATATCCGCCAATAATGATGATGGTGTAGAAGTAGATGACAGTAAACCGCAACCAGATGATGAAATACAAAGTATTGTGTACTTTTGGCAGGGTCGTAATGCAGGCAATATGGGATGGAACAGGCGAATTAAAAGTTCTTAGCACATTTCAAACGGTAATGCATACTGGCAAGCGAAAGGATATAGCTAAGACTTCAGATGGTAAGGCAGCGGTAGAGTTTTTCCACTTACGTTCAAATGGCGGTGCCCTATGTACAAGACTCATACAAATACAACCGGATGCTTCCTATCTTAATTCAGCTTTTTGGTAACATAATATTTTACATATTAAGTTAATCACTCTTATCGTTTTTGTGGCGAAAGCTAATGTAATACCTATCTGTACATTCTTTAAATAAAACTTATATTAATTTGAATCCATAAAATTAAATTTATTGACAATTACTTATATCACGTTTATTTTTTAAGGAATGACGTTTCATTACCAATAATATTTTGGTGTGGTGAAAATCCATATTTTTGACATAATGAACTATTTTACACAAACAAATTTGCCTGTTTTTGTTGTTTTGTTGTGCAACAACTCCTAGTGCTGCCACCTTCTAGTAATTTCACCATGATGTTAGGCGAACTCTCACCATGGGCGAAGAATAGGGGACTTGGTGTAAACCCTGCGAAGACTGAAGTGGTGCTCTTTACCATAAGAGATTCTTCCACAGCACAGCGAAACACGCTTCTTCAATCGTTGTGGGAACCGTTTGAAATTAATCAACGATTTTTTTAAGACTTGCATATTACAGCCGTACCTAAACAAAAGCGGCATGTGTTTTCTGGTTTTTAAAAAGAGCGGCCTGAACGCGTTGCACTTGGAAACCCCGATTTTGACAGCTCGTTTAGTAATGAAGTTTGCCGCTATTGTTAATTAATAATGGCAATTTAGTTATTTTTTTGATCAATCTAGCGTTTTATCTCTATTTTTATTCATAATTTGTGGGTTTTATTAAACAAGAAACCTATGTCACGAGACAGAAA
This sequence comes from Pollenia labialis, assembly GCA_949318255.1. Lineage (NCBI taxonomy): Eukaryota > Metazoa > Arthropoda > Insecta > Diptera > Polleniidae > Pollenia > Pollenia labialis. The sequence goes on along the minus strand of OX439139.1, from coordinate 123,205,186 downwards.
ATATTGTGTTTTTTTCTGTCTTTTTCTGCGAAAGCTGCCCTTTTTGCATTTTTTGTTTTGATTACGCAATTCGTGTTAATAGTAGCGGTATAATTTGTGGTAGCGGCCTGTTCAAGGCGAATTCAAACATGTAAACTGCCTGTTTTTACACATTGCCACTTTACTACCAAAAATCATTTTCTTTCTCTTTCTTCGAAAGCTGTCCTCGCAACTGATTTGGGCCTTTTTCACAGGTCCCTTTTTACAGTTCTGTGTATTCTGTGATGTAAACTCATGCAAAACTTAAAAAGTAATAAAAATAATATTTTTAGCACTTTTCAATCAATTTCTTCTCAAAATAAAATCATATTTTGATGTTTCACCATTTTTTTTAATTCGCCGTGGAAACAGCTGATGAACGGCTGACGAGGTGAGTTTACCTGTTTGAATTCGCCTTGAGTTTTGCTTTCAATTCCATTCAATTTGCAATACACTCACTTTTTTACTTCAATTTCACCTTTCCATTTGTTTGGCAAATTTACATTCAATTTAACAGCTGATTACATGTTTGTCTTTATAAATAGTTTTCTTGGTGACATTTTGAAATAAATTGCCTACAAATTGAGTGCAGCCTACGTCACAGCTTTCAATTTATGTGAATTTTGACAAACAGTATATGCAAAAGACTATCAAGAACAACTATCATTGTTCTTGTAGGGACAGTATATGTAAAAGACTATCAAGAACAACTATCATTGTTCTTGTAGGGACGGCTGTTAAATATCCAAGATTAAAAAACGAAATTGTCAGAAAATGTAATGTTTTATTTAGACTTTGGAGACTGAAAAAATCATCACTTTTTTGAAAACAAATCAGCAAATCGGCACTTTGCTAATTACGGAACAAAAAATCGTCAAAATGACGATAAATCGTCAAATCTGGCGCCCTGCTGACAATTCTTTTCTTACTGCCCGTCTATACCAGAGATAATTATTGCGACATATATTGCAGTAAATGTCGAAATGATGTTATCTCTAAAGGCTAGTTTACACGGTAATACATTGTATTACGACATTATGTAGAATGAGAAAAATCATTCCATGTAAAAGCAAAACGTATTGAGTAAGAGAGAATACGAACACAAAATCTGACAAGCGGTCGGTAAATGATTTTTTTCTAAACCATTTTAGAAACTTAAGGTAGAAGTACATAACACGCGTACATTCGTCGACGTTTAAAAACTTTAGCGCATGAAAATTTGCAAATTACACAACACGCGTTACAAAAGCCGTTCCTGTCAGCTGGTTTTTTATTTGTTTACTTATTTGTGCATTGAAAACGGATTCGAAAGTATATCAAGATTTATTTATTTTATTGAATTTATTATTTTTATATAAATTAGTATGTTTTTGAAGCTCTTCAATAATTTTTTATTCACGATTCGCAAATTTGTTAATTTTTTTTTTATTGTCAGCTGATTACTTGTCAAAAATACACATCGAGTTAAAAAGTTCAAAGTTAACCAACTTTCTGGCGCTAACGCGTCAAAATATTTTGTATGTAGCTTTTTTTTTTGAAATACACCAGTTAAACTTTTTTTGACAGAAGTCTACAGAGCGCGCGCCCACTAACGCGTGTTATGTACTTCTACCTTTATGTACATATTTTCATCACACCAGAGGTGTATTTTAACAGAGTACATTGAAGGTGGTAGCATTTTTATACAATTACAAAAACAACTAAATTCAACTCAGGCAAGGCGAATTCAAACAGGTAAACTCATCTCGTCAGCCGTTCATCAGCTGTTTCCACGGCGAATTAAAAAATATGCTCTAACGTCAAAATATGATTTTGTTTTGAGAAGAAGTTGAATGACAAGTGTTAAAAATATTATTTTTATAATAAAAATATTTCAAAACTGCGAATGATTGAAGTCAATTTATTAATTTCTTTTATAAAAAAGTGATAATTTTAATTTTCAATAAAAAAATTTTGAAAACCAACCAGAAAATTGTATAAACAAAATACATGGGGCTTTTTGTAGTTGTAGAGATGAGTTTACCTGTTTGAATTCGCCTTGAACTCAGGAAATTTTTATGTTGTTGTTGTAAAAATTGTAAAACTGTAACCATCTGATTTTTTTTATTATTTTTGATTTTACTTGTACCAAGGTCTATCCAATAAGGTCTGCTTAAGAAGCCAGATGTTTATTTGGTTTTTTCCTCAACGATATCAAAAGTTGTTTACATTTTCCTTATACGTGTATATTTTTGTTTACGTTTTTTGTTTTTTGCAACACATACATGCACACAAAACACATGTTTCCTTTTGTTCCGCCTATGTAGTAGTAAGATTATGACAACGGCGGGGAATCTTACACAAGCAAAATGCCTGTTGTTTTTTGTGTTGTTGAATTGTTGTAGAGGTAAGCAGACCTATTGGTTAGCCCATGACTTGTACCAAGGCGAATTCAACTACAGGTGGTGTCGGAACTACAACAATCCAAAAACAACAGAAACAACATAGGGTATTGCATTGCATTGTACGTGTATACGGCTCGAAATGTCAACCATTCTTAGCAAAACACTAACAAATTAAAGCAAATAGGCTCGAACTGTCAAAATCAGATGCCTTTTCGACACCACCTGTAGTTAATTCGCCTTGACTTGTACCATCCGTGTAAACATGAAAAATACATGCAACAGATTTTTCTTTTTTTCTTTTAAATACGGAGAGAATTTCATAATATTTTGATGCTACAAAGTCGTAATACATTGTATTACCGTGTAAACTGGCCTTAATGTAGAGTCTACATTGTAGACAGTCTGCTTTTCCAAAAACAACAGAAACAACATAGGGGTATTGCATTGCATTGTTAGTGTATACGGCTCGAAATGTCAACCATTCTTAGCAAAACACTAACAAATTAAAGCAAATAGGCTCGAACTGTCAAAATCAGATGCCTTTTCGACACCACCTGTAGTTAATTCGCCTTGACTTGTACCATCCGTGTAAACATGAAAAATACATACAACAGATTTTTCTTTTTTTCTTTTAAACACGGAGAGAATGTCATAATATTTTGATGCTACAAAGTCGTAATACATTGTATTACCGTGTAAACTGGCCTTAATGTAGAGTCTACATTGTAGACAGTCTGCTTTCACACGTTTCATCTCTTGATGCTCAACTCTTATGTTTTTAGGTGAGAGAAGAAAGATGAAAAGGGGTTAGTACGGAGATGCCTGTACTCGGTCAGCACGCTTTATATTTTTATTCGTTGGTATATGCACAACGATGGCTGCATGTAATTTTTTTTCTTTTTCTCTTTGATTCGCTGTTAATCAAATTGTTGTTGTTTTGAACCGAAAAAAGTTGAAACCGATTGCTGCGTGTGATTATATTGGCATTTTTAAAAGGGAATTGAAATGAAGTTTAGCATCAAAACGTGAAAATTTAGACACAGTAATTTTTTGCACATATTTATTGCCGGCAATTTATGCTGCAATAATTGTTAGTCCATTTTCGTTGACAATTATTGCTCACATAAAACGTCAAATTTGGTTGTCAATTGAAAAAAGAAGTAAAAAATAAAAAAAAAATAGAAGCAAATTGTGTGAGAAAGTAATAATATTTGTGAAACGGTAGCAAATTTTAATTGTATTAAAAGAATTCAATTAAAGAATTTAATAAACACTAAAATAAAATTACAAAAATTATTTTTATTAATACAATTTTTTTTTATTCGATCTTTGTTATTTAAATTAATATTATTTTGTTTAAATTAAAGTTCTTTTTTATAAAAAATATTAATTTTACTTTAATAAAATTAACACAAAAATTTAATTTAAATGATTTTGTTATTCGTGCTTAATTCCCAATTTGTATCATTTGATAAAAACACTGAAATTTATTGTTGATGGGATAAGTTATTTATATAAAAAACGACCTCAAGCATAAACAACTTAATATACATTTAAAGAATAAAGTCGAATAAAAAAGAATTTATTTTAATATAAATAATTTTTGCAAGATAGCGCCGGTTTTTACACTGCACCTTCTTCCTTGATTTTTTTCAAATTATGAGTTAACATAAACACGTTTTCCCATGCCTTTAACATAAGCTGAGCAATAAGAAATATTGCTCTGTTATTCTGCCGACGTTATTGCCAACTTGCTGAGATAATTATTTTTAGTGTAGACCTAGGGTATTTTACTTAACTCTTTCTTCTTCTCTATATTGAAGGGATTCACAATGGACTGCATTGATCTCCGAGTGGAGGTGTGCCCTGGGCGCATAACCCTTCTTAGCCTACGGTAAAAACAAAAGAGATCTTACATTTTTAACATATGTATAAAAAATAAAATATTTAGGAGCACTTTTGCTGTACTCCACACGGATGAGAAGGTACGAACTTTTATATTGGCGATAATTGAGCATAAATTTATGATTTCTCATTCTTACAGTAATGTAGACCTCACGGTTGTGACAGAAGAAGCCAGTGGCAGAATGGTCCTGGCACAAGCATCGGTGTACCTGCCATACGAGGCTACCTATCCACCTGGTGAAAAAGTTTGAGAGTTGGTGGAGCACTCAGGCAGAAGCGGCTCGAGACTGGTGCTAGGTTGTGACGCCAATGCACACCATACCTAATGGGGAAGTGCACACATCAACAAAAGAGGTGACGTCTATGTTTAATTTTATTATTGCCAGCAATATTTTTATCTGTAACAGGGGGAAAACGGTAACATTCAGAGCTAGGGATAGAGAGGCAGATATTACATTAACGAACTGTAGGGAATTAGAAGAGGGTTGGTGGGTGGCTTTGGGTTTTTTCTTCTCTGACCATAGCCGCCTTTCCTTTAATCTGGTGTTTGAGAGGTCGAAAAGGTGTCTGTATAGGATTTAAGAAGGACGGATTGGGATTCTTTTTCGGAATTGGTGCAAAGTAACCTTACACAGAATTAGGGGTCGACTCCAACCGGTGTGGAGCAACTGGTGAGCACCTTCACAGAGGTATTGACCAGTAGCTATGAGCGATTCTGTCCGCTTAACTTTCAATACAGCGAAGTACATACGTAGGGAAGAGGATTGGAGTAACTTCAGATTGAGTTACAGGAGGTATAACGAAGATATTAAAAGGGCAAAAAGGGACTCGTGGATTAAGTTTAGCGAGTCAGTTGAATCTGTGAATGTGATGTCTAGGTTCAGGAGAATTTTATCCGAGGACCCAGTAGTCCCAGGCTTTATTCAGAGACTGGGCAAACATGGACGAACGTGGCTCTGAATCTCCCTGTTTCTTTGTCTGGGCCGGGGAACGGGTTGCATGTGGTGGCCCCTTCTCTGGGTCGGGCTCAGGCGGTGAGAAAAATGAGACGGTGGGTGATATGATCACCTTGGATAAGGTAACATGGGCGGTTACTATCTTTCGATCTTACAAATTGGCGAGACCGCATGGTATCTTTCCGGCGATGCTACAGAAAATCGGGAAATCAACACTCCTGTTGTTGGTGGAACTGTTTAGGGTATGTGTGCTGAACGGTTACATTCCTAGAGGGTGGAGCAAGCTGTCATGGGGAAGGAATACTAAGGAGAGACTTAATAGAGGTCTAAATGCCTACTATGCTCGCAGATCATCGATAGGTAGGAGCGAGGCCGTCAGAAGTGGGATGGCAGTACACTTCGGTGGTAAGACCCATTCTTAGGTATGGATGCTGTGTAAAATGGGATTCATTGAGATTGGTTAGTCGGAGGAACCTTCTGTCTAAGGCGCAGGGGTGTGCTTCAATTCAAGAAAAGTACTCCTCACGCGGCGATGGATGTCATTATACATCTTCTGCCTGTTGAGCAGTATGTGATGGGAATCAGAGAACTGCAACGAGCACCCGTTTTTATGATTGATGATACTCGCCTTAAAACGAGTTGCGGTGTAGTTAATACAGCCTATTGTTTTTGTAAGTACTCGCCAGGCTCGTAAGAAATTGTGTTTTCAACATACGAGCCTTTAGCAAACGCAATGAAATTTATATGAGTTCTGTTTTGTATTGTTTCTTAAATATATTATTTCAACATTCGGCAATAGCACTCGTGCTACTGATAATCAACTAATTTACTCTCTTTTATTCAATGTTCTCTATCTGCCCTTCGCTGACCTAGAGTTATAATTGTCTGAGTGCACAAGTGTTTACTCGCAGCATTCGTCATTCGTAGTAATACTTAAAGCAGCGTTGCCAGATGGTTTAGGAAAAAAACAATGATAGTATATTTAAGTAAACATGTAGAGCTAAATTCATTATGAAATAAAATGAATTTAAAAGTTATTATAAGAAAGATTTTCGTGGAAAATTTTAATTAAGATATATAACAAATGCGACAGGCTTATGAATCACAATTTTTTATACGTCAATTTCAATCTAGTGCTGCACTCATGCCCCTTTAATAAAAATGAGTGTTGAAGATGTAGCATTTCTTTTAATTTTAAAGGGAACATCATCAGAAAAGAACGCTTTACACCAGTGTTACCGTCGGATATTTTCAATAAGTACCAAGAAAAGGGGATATCTAAAAAAAAAGTGGCACCGAAAAGGGGATTTTTATAAAAAAAGTGGCACAACTTTTCAAATTAAAATAAGTACACCACATTATGTATTTTTTACGTTTTTTTTCTATTGATTATAATTTTAAATAACATTTTATAAATGGTATAAAAACATAACAAAAAAACATATGTGTAGTAATTATATGCACTAAAAAACAATTGATCGTATTACAATAGACATACATACTTATGGCTCATTTGTTGCAAAAATTAAAATAAATATTTCTCTCGAGAAGTTATTTTTATAAAATATTTTCTTTAATAAATAGAAACTGGGAATTATTTCCTTCCGAAGGTTACTTTATATTACATTCAATATTTTTTATTTTTCGAATTATTAGACACCAGCAGAATGTAATGTATTTTCTGGCCCGCTACGGCCTTCGTCAGCATTCTTTGTGAATATAATATAAAGTAACCTTCGGAAGGAAATAATTCCCAGTTTCTATTTGTTAAAATTGTTGAGTTAAATAAATTCAATTTATAAAGTATCACTATCCAGTTTGACACAAAGAATGCTGACGAAGGCCGTAGCAGGCCAGAAAATGCATTACATTCTGCTGGTGTCTAATAATTGTAAATTTTTCTTTACATACAATATACCTCATTGCTTTCCAAAGGAAAGCTAAGGTAAAATGTAACAAGAAAATACAATATAACTAATAGTCTGGTAGTGTATAAAGTCATTTCTGAAAAATTGAAGGAATATGACTATTACAAAAAAGCTTTATAAAAATACATAACTGAAATTTAGCTCATAGAATAAATTCGAAAAATAAAAAATATTGAATATTTTCTTTAATGTTTTGGTAAATCAAAAACGTTAAACTCGTTTTCTGCCAAACATGTTTTTTGAATTCTGACATTGTTGCAGCAATTAGAAGATATTTATGTAATTTGTTTTATTAAGTAATATATTTCTTGTACTTTTCTTTCTGAATAAATTTCTTTGATTTATTTAAGACATTGTATTGCACAGGTTTTAAAATTTTTTTAGAAGTTTATTTGCCTATTCCACCAGATTCTTATGTTTTTTAGAATGCTATGGCCAAATATGAGTACAGTTTTCTCCCATCACGTCAGATTTATCAGAAATCCTAAACAAAAAAACGAAAATATCACTTTTTAAAATTCGTTATATTTAATCAGTTTCGCACTTTAATACAAATAAATACACGGCATTCATACATGCTACTAAATTTAAGTGCAAGTGTCTTAATTTCTTTAGTATGGGATATTTAGTTTTTATCCAAATTCGTCTATTATTGCTTTAAATTATTGTAATCAGCTTTACAAATAGAACAAAACTATACCACTCGATTTTGTTATTAATTGTGGTACAAAACATCTTCCGAAATTACAATAATTGGTGTATCTGATAAATGTGACGTGATGGGAGAAAACTGTGCTCATTTTGTCTTAAGCATTCCAAAAAATATAAGAATCAGTTAGAATGGTTAAACAAACTTTTTCAATGTGTTATTTATTAATGGTCAGTACATACATTTTTTTTTACAATTAGTTGTTTTTAAAACGACTTCTATACTTTCGTAGAATGTCTTCACTTGGAACCCAATTTTCAAGACTAGTATGGGAGTTAAAACAAAACAGAATGAAAAAAAGTATCTTTTCCTAACGTAAAAAGTATCAAAAAAGTGGCAAGAATTACAAAAAGTATCACATTTGGGTGCATTTTGTAAAAGTGGCCAAATAGTATCCAAGCAGTCGAAAAAGTGGCAAATTGCTACTTTAGTGGCACCAACGGTAACGCTGCTTTACACTTTTAAAAGAACACATGTTTTTCAGAAAAGAACATAAAAAAATGTAAAAGGCAGAATAAATGCAGAATTTTACTCAGAAAAGAAAATACCATTAGTAAACAGCGAGTGCGCTCGCGAGTATTATGTATTGTTGCAGTTCTCTGATGGGAATGACAGTTACTTGCAAAGTAATAGGCTTGTAACAATGTATTTAAAAAAACTGCAATTATAAGCGTTTTAAGGGAAAAACCAAGTTTGACGCTCAAGATATTTTGTGACGATCAAGAGATTTTGTTGCACGTAAACAAGAAATAATACCAAATTTAATGTTTAACGAAAAAAAGTTTATTCTTTTACAAAAATTGTAATTGGCGATTTTTGTTTTTTAGCTGCTTATTATACATTTTTACTCTTTTGTTTTCAGAAGTATTCTCATCAAAATTAGTTGGTATTGCTGGCAATTTTTCCTTTCCATTGCTTATAAATTCCGGTAATCCATGGGCTTGAGTAACTGTACTAATTAAAGTATCGGTCATTTGACGTTCGGCAGCTTTTTTTAACTTCCTCAAATATACCACGATTATACCTTTCTTTCTTCTTTTTTTTATATTCGTCATTACGCGATTTATCGAGCTTTATTTTCTCTCGATATCTTCGTGATCTTTCAGCCGCCGTTAATTTCGTTGTTTTACTCTTGAAAACTAAAAAATAAAATCAAAATTAAGCATTTTAAGCTATGAAGCAATATAAATCAAAAGTGATGCTCATGAAATGTTTGCCTATTTTGGTTTTTTTTCGTAGGCAATTTATTTCTCAAATTCACAAATTATAAAAAAATGAGTTGAAACCATGTAGCAATGATAAAAAAAATTAGCGTGACGCTCATGAAATTTTATCGCGCCCTTACCACGGTGTTCACAAAAACTACGCAAATGCACACTTTTTTTAAATAGTTTTTTTCGCTTTTGCACTTTTGTAATAATTAAAGTTTGTATTTTCCTTACGTTATTTACTTTATTTAAATGCAAATGGAAAACTAGTAATATTACTTGAATTATAAACTCTACTACTACAAAAAGCCCCATGTATTTTGTTTTTGCAATATAATTGATAGCTGTCAAAATGTTTTTATTGCAAATTAAAATTTTTTTATAAGAGAAATTATTAAATTCACATTAATCATTTGCAGTTTTTAAAATTTTTTTATTATAAAAATAATATTTGTAGAACTTTTCATTCAACTTCTCTCAAAACAATATTATATATTATATTATTATACATATTTACATTTACGAATTTTTTTAATTCGCCGTGGAGACAGCTAATGAACGGCTGACGACAAGGCGAATTCAAACAGGTAAACTCATCTCGTCAGCCGTTCATCAGCTGTTTCCACGGCGAATTAAAAAATATGGTCAAACGTCAAAATATGATTTTGTTTTGAGAAGAAGTTGAATGAAAAGTGTTAAAAATATTATTTTTATAAAAAAAAAATTTCAAAACTGCGAATGATTGAAGTGAATTTATTAATTTCTTTTGTAAAAAAGTGATAATTTTAATTTGCAAAAAAAAAATTTTGACAACCAACCAGAAAATTGTATAAACAAAACACATGGGGCTTTTTGTAGTTGTAGAGATGAGGTTACCTGTTTGAATTCGCCTTGGCTGACGACAAGCTGACGAGATGAGTTTACCTGGTTGAATTCGCCTTGATTCTGAATAAACAAAAAAACAAACATATAAATTTCAGAATTACGTTTTTTTGTTACATATTCCTCGCTGATCATTATCACATTCAAGGCCTATCCAATTGGATAGACCTTGATCAAGGAAAATTCAAACAGGTAAACTCATCCCGTCAGCCGTTCATCAGCTGTTTCTACGGCGAATTAAAAATTATGGTGAAACGTCAAAATATGATTTTGTTTTGAGAAGAAGTTGAATGAAAAGTGTTAAAAATATTATTTTTATAATAAACAAATTTCAAAACTGCGAATGATTGAAGTGAATTTATTAATTTCTTTTATAAAAAAGTGATAATTTTAATTTGCAATAAAAAAATTTTGACAACCAACCAGAAAATTGTATAAACAAAATACATGGGGCTTTTTGTAGTTGTAGAGATGAGTTTACCTGTTTGAATTCGCCTTGACCTTGATCACATTTTTTTTTCTTTTTTTTTTACCTAAAATAGTAGTGTAGAGCAGGGATGATAAATTACACTTTCTAAATTGTACTTAATTAAGTAAAAATTGTACTTTTTTTATCCTAATTGTACTAAAAATATTTTTACTAGTTTTATTATTAAAATAACAGAAAATTTACAAACATATGTACTGTACTATACTTTTATACTTATGTACGTATTTGAAATACACCTTTGGAAATTAACAAAAACGATACTTTTTAACTGGCTTTTTTAAAGTTGATAGTGGAACAGGGTATTTTTATATATTCCACTAACTCCCACTGGAGCATAGGGCACCAGAGTATAAATGCGTTTAACTCAGTAATAAGCTCAAAAGATATTGTCTTTGGACCCTTATGCGGCCCATACACGTTGTAACTGGTCGTACAATTGAGTTAAATAGACCAGTTCGTAGCACATGCTTGAATTTTTTAACCAACTTTTCATTAAGCTTCATTAAAAAACTATTTTTAAAGAGTCAACATGAGTACCGATTTTTTAGAACTAGTGGCGTAAATGAAGTCGAGTACAAAGAAGAGCAGAAGAGAAAATAAATAAAGGTTACGGTAGTTTTTATATTTATTTATATTCGCAAGCTGTTGCTTTTAAAACGTCAGTATGAAAATTAAAAATGAAAGAAAAAATCGCCATCACACCTATGTACCAGTTTTAAAGCTCAAATCAAATTGATTTTTTATTCAACCGATGACCAACCTCACCTCTAACGTAACAAATGGTTCTACAACTTTATCGAATTGTACAACAAGTCGCAATATCTAGGGTTACACTATACCCAGTTTCACCACACTTTAAGAAATCAAGGTTAAAAGTTTTCGTTTATTTATATTCATTAATCTGTAGTAGGATGCAATAATCCCAAAAAGGCGGTTTCTTCGCTTTGTTTTTATCATTTTTTGCTACGATAAAATCCTTTTCATATTCGCCGACGAATGTTGTGTAGACAATATGCCAAGGCAATATGCCTTTGGCAATTCTTCTGATACATATATGGAAATTTTTAAATTGTACTAAATATGTCATTGGAGTACTTCATAACTTTTGCAATGCAAATAGTACCGATAAAAGTACAATTGTACTAACTTCATCATCCGTGGTGTAGAGTGCGGGGACCAGTGCTGCCGTTAGGATACGAAAGATACATTTTTCGTATCCTTTGATGACTTCATGTACCATGTATAATCCTGACATTTTTCATATCTTTTTAATCTGTACGTAAAATGTGCAGAATCAAAATATTTAATTTTAATTTAAAAAATGTTGTTAATGAGCCGATGTTTAAAAATTTGAAAAAAGTAGTTGGTTTAACATTTTACTTCCATTTTCGAATGCATGTGTGGAGAGAATTTTTAGCCAACTAAAACTTATTAGGACTGATCATCGTAACCGCCTCAATACTAATACAATAGCAGCTTTAATTATGGTGAAAGAGAACATTAAGAATGTTTCAACATACGACCCACCTATTAATTGTTTGATATAATCGCCCTAGTATAAACGCCTTAATCATATATTATATATATAAATGAATTTGTTTTGATAACATCCAAAGATAGTTACATATAATCATTTTTAAAGTTTGCTTACAGTATTTTTAAATTTACATACCTAATATTTATGACTATTTATTTAATTTATTATATTTCAATATTATTTATTAAGCTTGAGGTTTTTCTTTTTTTATAAAAAATTAGATAACATTTATTTTATAAAAATTCCAATATTTCGATACAGCAATGTGTATCATCGTCAGGGAAATAATTAAACAATAAAAATAACAAAATAATGAAAAAATAATAACAATTGTCACAATAGAAAAAATTATTTACAATTAGAAAAATTTTTATACAAATAATCTATTACATTCTAAAAAATTTTTCAATTTCCTGTTTTGTTTTTATACACTAAATGTCTATAATTTTGTGCTACATTTTCCGTGTCTGATTTAAAATTAATTCTTAACAATTCTGGTACTTTAATGATTTGCAACATTTCTAGCATTAAACGTCGTTTATAATTTTTTTCTGTGTTTAAAACTGATACATTCTCAAAGTCCGGTGAATGATTTAAACTGGCACAGTGGGCTGTTAATGCTGTTTTTTGTGATGAAATATCCCTAAACTTTTGATTTGATTTGTGACCCGAGATTCTAGTTTTCAGTTTGTTCTTTGTCGTACCTACATATACTTTGTTGCATTGTCCATTATCGTTTCCCTTACAAGGTATTTTATAAACTACATTCGACATTTCTAACTTATGTACTTTATCCTTAGTCCTAGTGAATAATTTACCAACTGTATTATATGATTTATGTGCTATTTTACATGTCCTTGTGTCGAATATTTTGGACTTTTCTAAACGTTCCGATATTTTAGGAATATATGTAAGTGATTTGTAAATTTTTGGTTCTGCAACTATATGCAAGTTATTTGCCCTATGGTTACTGCATTGTCCTATTAAACTTGATATCAGTTCCATTGGAAAACAATTATCTCTCAAAATATCCCTAATTATTTTTAAATTCCTGTTATGAAATTCTATGTCACTTATTCTCAGTATTCTTTCTATAAGATTTTTTGCCGTATTAATTATAACCCTCTTTGGATGTTTGGAGAAATAATTAATAATTCTACGAGAAGAAGTTGGTTTTTGGTACCAATCCATTAATAATTTATCCCCTTTTCTTATCAACAAAGTATCTAAATATGAAAGTTTTAAGTTACACTCTTTCTCAATAGTAAATCTTATGTCCGGATGAAATGAGTTGAAAGTTTCCAAAACATTTTCTATTTCCGATTCCTCAATAATGCAAAATAAATCATCAACATATTTTGTCATAATCCTTGGGTTAATAGTCAATTTTGCAATACAAGTATCTAATAATTTCTCCATAACTATATTCGCTATAATTGGTGATGCTGGTGATCCCATTGGAAGTCCCTTTTGTTGTACATATATGCTATTATCTAATTGAAAATATCTATTATCTATTATACAGAATCTAAGAATACGTAAAAACATTTCCCTTTCAATTTTCGTAAATTCCTTAATTATATTCCATTTTTCCTCTATTATTTCTATAGCAAGATCTATTGGTATACTCGGAAATAATGAAATCACGTCAAATGAAACCAATTTTTCATTGTTAAATAACCTAACATGTCTTATTTTATTCTTAAATTGAAGAGAATCCTTCACATTGTATTCAGAATTTATTGTTACATTCTTAAGAATTGTTGTAATATATTTACAAAGGTCATATGATGGAGAATTGATACTCGAGCAAATTGGCCGCAATGGATAGTCTCTCTTATGAATTTTAGGAACTCCATATAATCTTGGAGCAATTGCAACGTTTGTTTTAAGTCTGTTCCTCTCTGTAGATGTGATTATTTTATTATTAAAAAGTTCTTGAATAATATCATTATTCATCTTTTGTAATTTGTTTGTGGGATCCTTATTTGATATCCTATATATCAAATTATCCTGCACAATACTATTAATCCTCGTATCATAATCACATTTGTCCATAGCTACTGTAGTATTACCCTTATCGGCATTCAAAATAAGAATGTCTTTATTAAGTTTTAAAAATTTTTCCGTATCTTTTACCTTTTCCAGAATGAATTTGTCTCTATTATTTAGTCTAATTCCATTGATATAATTATCAACATTTGTTGTAAGTTTCGTTCTGGCCCTTTCCTGTTCTTCTTTACTATTCAATGGGTGTACTAATGGCCTGTTCAACTATATCGACAGCAAATTGAAGCGATCGCCATCCATTCGCTCGATTTCGAATCAGATTGGGTTCAACAATTTCGACAGCTTTCGATCGCTTGCTCTTACGAGTGCACATATTTGTTACTTACGTATTAAAAAAATAAAGTATTGCCATATAAGATATTTCTATATTTTGTTGTTTTTTTGTTCAAAAGTATCAAAAATAATACTTATTTGCTTGATAACAAATACAACCACGTTTGAAATTTTATCAGCTGTATAAAAATGTCAAAAATAAAAAAACCTTTTTTGTTGAAAAAAAAACTTAAGGAAAGTGTAAACAAAAGATGAATTTAAAATAAATAATACAAAAAATAAATATATAAGCCAATCAAACGAAATGCAAAAGAAAATTATATAAGTACCAAGTCAATATTTGTATAGCATCAGCTTTCTCCTCGGCAGTAGTTGCATTTGACGACAAATTAACTACAGTTGTTCCTTAACAACCGTATTCCTCTTTTTTACCTGAAGAGCAGTTTGTATTTTATTTCTCACTATCGACCTCTATCCTTCTTCGTTTGGACGAAGTTTTAAAATGGTTGCTGTTTTCCTCCAAAATTTGTAGTGTTTCAAATAATATTAAGGAACCTGTCGCAGCTTTAGAAACTCTTGGTGGTGATTCTGATATCTGCTGACTGAGTTTCAGCGCTTTTTACTTAACCCTCCAACACGCTACAACAAGGTGTTTCAGCCGAGGACCAAAGCAGCGTGGGATCAATTATATGGTCTAGGGAAGTAAAATAGTTTTGTTTATAGGTACCACCAACAGTGTCTTGCAGGCTTTTGTTGTTTTCTGAAATTTTTTTCCACTTTGCAATTGAACGCATGGATGGAGCAATGACGTTTAGATTTAGGCCTATTATTTTCCGTTACTCGTCCATCGAAAATTTATTTGCTCCATACGCTGGTGCCTCTCTCGCCAAGTTAGGATTTTCCTCTATGTATTCACCTAATGTTAGCAGTATATGGCACTCATTTATTTCTCTCCAAAAGCGTTTTCGAGATATTAGCGAAAAATATGTTTTTCTGCAGTTATTTTAGCTAGTTATTTTGAAAAATCTCAAGAATTGTTAAAACTATTGAATAAAAATGTTTTTCCTCTTTCAGCACATATGTATTTATACTGTGTTGATCGGTTAAAAATTTACTATACCCACACCACAATTGTGCAGAGGGTATTATGCATTTGTGCTGATGTGTGTAACACCTTAAAATATACCGATCGACTCAGAATCACGTTCTGAGTTGATCTAACGATGTCCGTCCGGCTGGCTGTCCATGTAACCTTGTGTAAAAAGTACAGGTCGCAATTTCGGCACAACGACTTAGCCTATTGAAAATGGGCCAAGGGGTGATAAGGTGCAATTTCTGTCCCTCAGAAACTATTAAACCAATTTTAATGAAATTGAAAATGTAGATAGATCCATATTATAACGGACACATAAGCTATGCATTGTAAAAAAAATAGGACCACGAGGGGAGATGGGTGCAGTATTTGCCTCTCAGAAACATCAAACCGATTTTAATGAAATTTTAAACATAGATGGACCCCTATTCATATAGCCATACGCTCTCGAAAATTTGTTTTTAAAAATTGTGGTGTAGGGTATCATATGGTCGTAGGTTTCGACATTTTTGGAAATATGTAATATAACTCCAGATAAACACGATTTTCGCGAATATCTCAAAAACGCTTAAGAGAGAAATAAATGAGTGACATATTTGCCCCCCCAATTAAGCTTAAACTAAATCTTATTTTTAAGCCTAATTTTTTGTGGCGTATTGTAATCAATAAAAGGTTTTTATTTAACATTTGCTCTCAATTTTAATTTATAATTTATTTAAATTACTCTTAAATATTTCTTTTTTTTTTGTAAATTCCATGATTCGACAACAAAACAACAAGTGAGTGGCTTTGACATTTGTTTTCGTAATGTCGACAATACCTTCGATATTAATAAACCGCTTTTTGTATGAAAGTACTTACGTTTTCTTTCGAGTTGTCGTCTAAACGAATGTTCGTATAGAATAAAGTTAGTTAAACCCAAAACAGTTTTCGATCGCTTAGAATGCGATCGAAGTCGTTCTTTCGAAATCGTTGAACAGGCCATAAGTCTTCTCCCTCAGTTATAATTTTCAAAGTCGGAAATTGCCCCTTTTTAATTGGTAGTGAATGTTTGTGTCCTAATGAAAGAACCCACTGTGTGTCTATTGGAATATTAACACTAGATTTGTTTACAAACCATTTTTTGTTTAATCTTATTCCTAGTTTCTTCCTTTGTATGTTCCTAAGTTCTTCAAACTTTTTCCTATGTCTATGCTTGACCTTTCGTTGAAATTTGTCGCCAGTTTATTTTCGTGCTCCAAAAAGTTTTCAATCTCTTCTTCATTAAAAAATATTCTCAAATTATTTACTGTCATCATTAATTCATTTTGAACATCCTTCATCGATTCATGTTTCTGTTTGATTGTAATCCCTAAAATTTTATTGTGTAGTTCTTCCCTATAATTGGATATTCTTCGTGATATTCTTCGTTGAGATGTTTGAAGATGCTCATTTTGATGAAAAATATTAAATATATTTTTAGTAGAATTTCGTATAAATTTTGGTATGATACCTACATTTCTGCAACGAATTAAAAAGGTAATTGTAGCCTTAATTTTTATTAACTTATCCCTAACAGTCTTGTATCTGTTAATAATTCTTCTCACTTCCTGGCTTCTCTTTAGGTGATTATAATTATTTCTTGATGTGCTCTTCATTTTGTATAAATTTTATTTTATTTAACCTTTATTTATTAAATTTCAATATTATTTATTAAGCTTGAGGTTTTTCTTTTTTTATAAAAAATTAGATAACATTTATTTTATAAAAATTCCAATATTTCGATACAGCAATGTGTATCATCGTCAGGGAAATAATTAAACAATAAAAATAACAAAATAATGAAAAAATAATAACAATTGTCACAATAGAAAAAATTATTTACAATTAGAAAAATTTTTATACAAATAATCTATTACATTCTAAAAAATTTTTCAATTTCCTGTTTTGTTTTTATACACTAACAGCCATATTCATAAAAAGTTCTTATTTTAAGCTTATAGCATGTAATAACTATCAAACGCTTTTTGTCTAATAAACCTCCTATAAAAATTTGTATTTATAAACGTACATTAACAGTTTTATTACTATTAACAGTTTGTGGCGATTTTGTGTTGAAGTGTGGCAACTTTCTTTATATTTTACTGCCATTTTATTGCTAGTGATGCATGAAACTTCTATTCGGTTCACATGATATTTTATATTAAATTGTTTTGTGTAGTTTTTTTTTTAATTGTAGAACTTCAAAATTATTCTTATCAGATAAAACTACATTTTATTTTAGTTTCTGAACAAAATCTTGCCGAAAGGATTTATAAACACTTTTGTTTGAACATTTTTTAAATATACGATAAGAAAGTATTCGAATAAAAAGTTTGTTTACTTTTTATTAACATCACTATTATTATGATTTGTTTATTCTATATTTTTTCAATATTTTTGAACAATAATTCGTTAGATTAAACAAAAAAACAACTAGTTTCAGGAATTTAATAAGTTATTAATGATAACATCTGCATTTGCCTCTGAACATATTCTTTTAAATCATATAAAAATGTTTTAATTAATTAACCATATAACTTTAAATTGGTTGTCTAAAATAAAAAAAAATTTAGTTAAATGTATTTAACTTGTCCATATTAATAAATAAAACATTTTTTTCATTATTTTTGAAAATATTTCACAAAAATAATATCATAAATGCAGACACTCATCAAAATTTCATTTTATTTTTGGTTTAAAGAAGGGTAAATCGAACAATAAATTTTCCTACTTTATGAATGGTTTATTAAAGGTTTAATAGACTATTTTTCGTTTATGAATACAACTTTAGCAATTTTGCCTTATATTTGGTTAATTAACCATTAATAAATTTTATGAATACGGCTGTAAATGTCTATAATTTTGTGCTACATTTTCCGTGTCTGATTTAAAATTAATTCTTAACAATTCTGGTACTTTAATGATTTGCAACATTTCTAGCATTAAACGTCGTTTATAATTTTTTTCTGTGTTTAAAACTGATACATTCTCAAAGTCCGGTGAATGATTTAAACTGGCACAGTGGGCTGTTAATGCTGTTTTTTGTGATGAAATATCCCTAAACTTTTGATTTGATTTGTGACCCGAGATTCTAGTTTTCAGTTTGTTCTTTGTCGTACCTACATATACTTTGTTGCATTGCCCATTATCGTTTCCCTTACAAGGTATTTTATAAACTACATTCGACATTTCTAACTTATGTACTTTATCCTTAGTCCTAGTGAATAATTTACCAACTGTATTATATGATTTATGTGCTATGTGCCACCACCTGGATAACTATCTTGCCGCGATGTGGTGGCTTAAATGCCGGCTGTAGTATATGCCTTATAACCTGAGTCGGTAAGTCTAGCCGAAACTGGTTATAATGCATAGGCTCTAAGGCCGGTATGACTAAGGGTTATCCATCCATCCATCCCATATCCCAATACCTATAATCCTATCCCCCCCTTTTTGTTTCCCACATCCCCCACTTTTAAGGTCAAGGTGGTTGACAGCAGTGCCAAGGACCTGGATGGCTAGTTAGTGGTTAAATAAACTGGTCGTGAACAGCTTCCCTCTGATGCCGATGGCAAGGGTCAGTTGTAACTTGGCCTAGTCCGCGCAAGCCGTCACTGCGCGCGACGGTCTTTTTTTCTTACGTGCATACTCGTGGGACCAAAAACTGGACGAAATTAAAAAAACCAAAGAGAAGGACGCGGTCTTAGGACGCGGTGCAGGGAATGTCTCTGACAACTCGGCAGACTCTGAGTCAGATATGGACTCAGACTGGCTGAGTATTCACAGGGATATTCTGCTGCAGGAAAGTCAGTTAGCAACAGAACTGACAGAGACGGACGCGATGGACTCACTAGTCGGCTCCCCATCTCGAACAGGTGCTTCGGAAAGGCTCGGTGATCTAACTCTGGGCTCTGATGATGAGCACGAAATAACAATGATTTCGGCTGATGATCAGGGCCAAAGGGCTGGACCAGCGGCCTCTGAGGTTACACTCGAGATGGAAAACACATTGTTCGGCAGGATGCGACAGAACAGGTCACATCAGATAGCCGAACGAGTTTAGAAAAAGCCAAGAGTGGTGCGAGAGCCTCCTTAGCCTTTCTAGAAAAGATAGCTAAGAAAGACTCCTCACTGCACGATGGGCGGGATAGGCATCTGCTGAGGAAGCACCGGAAGAACGTTGCTAGATTCGAACGAATCCACGGTTCTGTCGGTGATATCCTAGGCATTCCCTATCCTGCGGGATACACAGCAAGGGCTGCTGAGGACTCAAAAGTTGTCAGTAAAGACAACGAATCCTCACCAACCCTTGCTAAGGAATCCTCCAATAAAGGAGCGAAAGAAAAAAAGGAGGGTAATAAGTCTGCACCTGTTCCTCTTAACCGTGACAGCATGGTCACGGCTAAAGGAGCTAAGACTGCGGACGAAACACCCAGTACTAGTTGCGCGATGAGGACTGGGAAAGTCCTGATAATCTCCGACAGTCACCCCCAAAAGGAAGTCACTAAAGGAATTACCGGGACAAACCAGTCAACATCTGCAGGGAAATCGGGTGATCACCGACAGAACTCTGCTAATAAAGGGGTTGTCAAGAGAGTTAGGTCTGGTGATGACCAGAAATCTCCAGCGGCTAAGAGGACTAGTCAGGCTGGTGCCGGCCCTCTTAAGGATCTCCGCAAGGAGACCACTAAGAGGACTGTCTCCAGAGAGGACCAGTCCTCCACGTCAAGGAAGCTGAGGGAGTCGTCGGGTAAGGACGGTATTCTGGCGGCTGTCATTGATCGTATGGATCCCGATGGAAGGATCAGTGTCGAGAAATGGCAGGTGCTAGAGAACAAACTACTCGACGAAATCTTCAGCGTGAAAGGAAGGCCGGACGAAGTATCGTTCAAAGGGGCTGACTGGGCAAGAGGTGTCAAAACTGTCAGTTGCGGCAATCAAAAAACCTTTGAGTTTTTAAAGGCTGCAATTGGCAGGTGTGGCAAATTTAGGTTTCCTAAAGATGATAGACCCTAAGAGGCTGAAAGTTGTGCAGATAAACCTGCACCACTGCGAAGCAGCCTCAACCGAATTAGCAACCCACCTCATTGACAACAACGTGGACGTGGCCTTAATCCAAGAGCCCTGGATTAATAAAAACCGGGTAGTTGGATTAAAGGTCACGGGGTATACCTTGTTCGTACCCCACACGGATGATAAGGTACGAACTTGTATACTGGCGAGAACTGAGTTTAAATTTATGTTTTCTTATTCTTTCAGTAATGGAGACCTCACGGTCGTGACAGGAGAGGCCAGGGACAGAACGGTTCTGGCACTGGCATCGGTATACTTGCCGTACGAGGCTACCGATTTACCTGGTGATAAAGTACGGGAGTTGGTGGAGCACTCGGGCAGAAGCGGCTCGAGACTGGTACTGGGTTGTGACGCCAATGCACACCACACCCAATGGGGAAGTGCCGACATCAACAAAAGAGGTGAGTCTATGTTTGATTTTATTATTGCCAGCAATCTCTTTATCTGTAATAGGGGGAATACGCCAACGTTCAGAACTAGGGATAGAGAGGCAGTGATAGATATAACATTGACGAACTGTAGGGAATTAGTAGAGGACTGGAGGGTGGCTTTGGATTTTTCCTTCTCTGACCATAGTCGTCTGTCCTTTAGTCTAATGTTTGAGAGGTCGAAAGGGTGTCCATATAGGAATCCGAGAAGGACGGATTGGGATTCGTTTTCGGGACTGGTGCAAAGGAACCTTAGGGTTACACGGAACTGGGGGTCGAATCCGGCCGGTGTGGAGCAACTGGTAAACACCTTCACGGGTGTATTGACCAGTAGCTATGAGCGATCCTGTCCGTTAAATTTTCCGGGCAGACGCACACAGCCAAGATGGTGGACAGACGAGTTGAGGACTCAAAGGTCCACTGTCAGAAAGCTGTTCAATAGGGCGAAGTATACGCGTAGGGAGGAAGATTGGAGCAACTTCAGGGTAAGTTACGGGAAGTATAAGGGAGATATTAGAAGGGCGAAAAAGGACTCGTGGATTAAGTTTAGCGAGTCAGTCGAATCCGTGAATGAGATGTCTAGGTTCAGGAGAATTTTATCCAAGGACCCGGTAGTCCCGGATTTATTCAGAGACCGGACGGCTCATAGACGGAATCTGGCTCTGAATCTCTCTGTTTGCTAATGGAGACTCACTTTCCGGGGTGTGTGGATCCTGGGTCGGGGGAACAGGCTGTAAGTGGTGACCCCTTCTCTGGGTCGGGCTCGGGCGTTGAGGAAAGGGAGACGGTGGGGGAGATGATTACCTTGGATAAGGTAACATGGGCGGTAAATACCTTTGGGTCCTACAAATCGGCGGGACCAGATGGTATCTTTCCGGCGATGTTACAGAATATCAGGAAATCACCACTCCTGTTGTTGGTGGAACTGTTTAGGGTATGTGTGCTGAACGGGTACATTTCTAGAAGGTGGAGGGAGGTTAGGGTTGTCTTTATACCCAAGGCGGGTAGAACCGGTCACTCTAAACCTGGGGATTTTAGACCAATCAGCTTGTAGTCTTTTCTATTGAAGACGTTGGAAAGTCTGATTGATCTACATTTGAGGACGAAGATTGACGCCGGCATCGTCAGCGGTGCTCAACACGCCTATCTTAAGGGTAGGTCTGTTGAGAGTGCGCTGCATGATGTGGTTGGTTATGTGGAGCGGGGTTTGCGAAACAAGGAATACACCTTGGCGGCATTCCTGGATATAGAGGGCGCCTTTAACAATTTGAGGATAGAGGCTATCAGGCAGGCACTGGTTGACCTAGGGGTTCCGCTGTTCTTGGTCGAATGGATAACTATGATGCTTAGCAGCAGAGTTATTCACTCTGACTGGGGAAGCGAACGCTTAAGAAAATCGGAGACTAGGGGGACCCCACAGGGGGGAGTTCTCTCTCCCTTATTGTGGCTCTTGGCCGTCAATGTCGTTCTGAGACGTTTTGACAGAATTGGTCAGAAGGTCGTGGCCTACGCGGATGATGTAGTTATATTGGTGTCGGGCAAGTTTCTGCCGACAATAAGCGACATCATGCAAGGGGCGCTGGGCGAACTATCGGCATGGGCTAGTGATAAGGGATTGGGAGTTAATCCGGAGAAGACGGAGTTGGTTCTTTTCACTAGGAGCTACATTGTGGAGAATTTCAGGCTACCGGTACTGGGAGGATTGGAGCTTAGATTGTCTGATTGTGCTAAATATCTGGGGGTATTTCTGGACAGCAAGCTGTCATGGGGAAGAAATACTCAGGAGAGACTTAAGAGGGGTCTCAAATCCTGCTATGCTTGCAGATCATCGATAGGTAGGAGCTGGGGACTCCGGCCGTCAGTAGTGGGATGGCTGTACACTTCGGTGGTTAGACCCATTCTTACGTATGGATGCTGTGTTTGGTGGGAGTCATTGGGATTTGCTAGTCGTAGGAACCTTCTTTCTAAGGCTCAGAGGTGCGCTTCAATTGGCATGACAGGTGCCATGAGAAGTACTCCTCAGGCTGCCCTGGACGTCATTCTACATCTTCTGCCTATTGAGCAGTATGTGATGGGAATGGCGGCCAGGAGCATTCTTAGACTGAGGGAGTTAGGATTGATAGGGAATGTCACGCAGGGTCACTCACGGATCCTGAGTGTGATTGAGGATTGTGGCTATTGCCTGGGACTTCCCGGCTCCACTGATTATGTGGGCACCAGGGTGGACTTTGGGCGGTCGCCGGAGGTAATAGTGCCTTCTAGGGAGAGCTGGTCAGGTAGGAGCAGATTATTTAGTGGATTTGCTATTTTCACTGATGGCTCGAAGATGAGGGGCACGGGTGCGGGAGTCTACATTGAGGATCTGGACATCAGAAGGTCATATAGGCTTCCTGACGACTGTAGTGTCTTTCAGGCGGAGGTTCTGGGGGTATTGAGGGCCGTGGAACTGATGAGGGACAACATTGATAGGGGCTCTGAGGTCACTATATATGTGGACAGCCAGGCGGCTCTTATGGCCGTAAGGGGCTGTTATGTGAACTCAAGGCTGGTTGATGATTGTAGGAGGGCTTTGGGAGAAGTCTTAGGGGAGTATACGCTAAGGTTGTGCTGGGTGCCGGGTCACTGCGACATAGGTGGCAATGAAATTGCTGACGAGTTAGCAAGACAGGGCTCAGAGATGGAGGACCCTAACTGTATGGAGGCGGTTAGACCTCCAATAGGCTTCTATTTTGGAAGGATCAGGGAGTGGATTCTGGGCGCGACCAATCGGGCCTGGGGGAACCGGACGGACTGCCGGGTATCACGGATGCTTTGGCCGGTGCTTAGCAAGTCCGATTCGGGCTGCTGCTGGGCATGAGTAGGGTCTGCGTGAGGACCATGATAGGAATGATCACGGGCCACTGTATGATAGGCAGGATGGCGGTGAGGATGGGATCCGAATTATCGGATATGTGCAGGTTGTGTGAGGACCCTGAGGAGTAAGAGACAGTTGACCACTTTCTGTGCCACTGTCCCAGGTTGCAGGGCAGCAGGCTGAGGTGGCTGGGCAGTAGATTCCTGAACGAATTAGGGGATGTCTCGGGTTGTGGACTTGAGAATCTGATAGGATTCGTAATGGGGATGGAATGGCTGCGCGAGAGGAGGCTGGGTGCTGGCCACACGTAGGTCGAATTTGGTTGGTCAGGATTTCTTTCGGGGCTGGTCCGAAACATTCTTTTCTATCCATCTTTCTTTTCTGACTTGTGCTTTCGCTGTTTATTTCACCTATTTTCCTTCTCTACATATCTTTCTCTAATTAAGGCGTCACAATGGACCATACTGGTCTCTGGGTGAGGGTGTGAAGGAGACTTCACACCAGCCTTTCAACCTACCTACCTATAGGTATACCTACCTAATAAATAAAGGTTAAATAAAATAAAATTTATTTAATTTATTGATAAAAATGAATTTATTTAATTTAATTTTCTTTACAACATTCATTAGATATGAAATAAAAATGTTATGTTAATAAATGTTAACATTAAGAATGGAATGGATTTTTTTCAAAATTAATCTTTTTGGAAACTAAAACGTATCTTTCTCGAAATTTCGCTGGCAACACTGGCGGGGACACAAAAATTTCGTTTTTTTTTAAATTGGCCCATATACTGTTTGTATTTTTTATGCTCTGTGGTATTTTTGTACACGACGACCTAATTTTTTTTGGTTTTTGCATTTCACTTTGTAAATATTAGATATTTTAATTAAGCAAATGGAGATGGTTAAAATGGAATTAGAAAGATGTAAGACTTATTTATATGTGAAACAAAACACTTTTAGTAATAATATTTCTTAAATAAGGCCGTACAAGTGGCGATGGTATGGAACAAGAAGATCTTCAGGAGAAAGTTAATCCAACGCAAGTAGCACAAAAATGCAACAAGGGTGATAATAACTCTAAACTAACACAAAATATACCAGCGATAGGATCTAAAGAATCCAAACAGGTTTTAAGGAAAATATCAAGTTTTTCAGTTACAAATAAGACAAATCAGGAACTGCCATTACCTGGGTTACATACCTTATATCGACGGCCCGAATGTATAACAAGGAGCTTAAAACCCGTGGTACCGAAAGGTGAATTGATTATGATGAAGCCACGTTTAGTAGACGCGAATAATGCCTTGCCAGAGCATAGAAAGAATAAACCTCCAAAATTTATACCATATGAACCATATACAGGTGCTGTTAATCCAATAGTGCCAGAACAAAAGAGTGGCTCTGTCACACCTAGAACAATGAAAACTAGGTCTAATCGTAACAACTTAGATATTGGTATATTGGTTACACATATGTCCTCCATGAGAACACAGGAGTTGCAAGAACCAGAAATGGATGAGAAATCGAAAGATAACACACAGAATAATATTCAAGGTGATTTAGAAGGTTCAAACGATAAACAAGAGTTAGAAATGCTAAAAAAAGAATTTAAGAAAATGAAAGACGAACGTGATTATTATCAAGGACAGTTTAAATTTCAAACACAAGTTAATGCCGAACTAAAAAATCTGTTGGTAGCATCAGTGGGAGAAGATTTGCTAACTCGGGTAAATTTACTTACTGAAGACAAATTACAGTTAGCTAGAGCTTTGCTTGATACAGCTAACAACCTAACTACACACACAGAACAAATTGAATTTCTAGCTGGTCAGTGTGAAGTTTGGCGTTCAAAGTTTCTAGCCAGTAGTGTAATGGTAGAAGAACTAGCACGATGGAAAGCTGACCTAACACAAAAAAATCAAATGCTTAACGAGTCAACGAAAAGACTACTGCACACAACCCACGAACTGCGGCAATTGCAGTTGGATATGCTAAAAAATTTAAAATTTTTGGCAAAAATACGCTACTTAAATTTACCAGCATCAGATGTCGTAACTTTATCAGCAGAAAATTTAAATATATTACAACAAATGGTCTTGCATTCAGGTGTTGGAATGCCAGATGGTGATATAAGCATATCTTCTGCCTCAACATCACCACTTTGTGAGTCAGAAAAATATGCAGTACAATCATTAGAATTTATTAGTCAACCTTTAATGGCCACTGATGATGCAATAAAGGCTTTATTTGGTCAGGCTCAAAGACCTTATGCTACACATGTGTTAACTAAAACGGCAACTGAATTCGAAAGTATAAATTCGCTTATTAAGGACAATTAAACATTTTCCCAGCTTCTAATATGTAGTTAAACCTATTGTATAACACAATTCAAACCATCTCTAATATTTTATATTCCCCAATTTTAGTCTTTAAAATAAAGCAATGATAATAATTATACCAATTATTAATGGAACTTCATTAATTAAAGTTGTAATAATGGAACACTTTTATACGGCCGATAAAATCCCACCTTAAACTATCGGTAAGTTGTAAAAACAGGCCTTATGCCCGTAATTTCTACAAAAAGAAAGCAGGTCGTGTTCATACCTAACAGTTATCTTTACCTATTTCAAAGTTTATTTTGCCTACGTGGTTTTACCTTCAGTTTTCCTTTAAAATATGGCAGCTTTAACACCATATATTTCTAAGCACAGCTGGATTTCTTTTTGTAGAAATTACGGGCATTAATATAGTAAAAGTGTGAACGCTTAGTGTGCCAGTTAACACATCGACCCCTTTGCGCGAAATAATCGTATGTTACAAAAACCATTTTTCTACGTTTCTCTGCTTTCGCTTGCAATATCAAAATAAAAATATACATCCAATTTTTGGAGCAACGAAGTGGAATTCGCCTACAATATTTTGTCAAGTGACGTCTCTTGGAATGAAGAACATTTTGCATCAAAAACTCAATTTCAAAAAAATTGGCATATACGATAATTTCGCGCAAAGGAGCCGACATGTGAACTCAAACTTGTTTTTTGCATAAGACAGTATGTTTTTAAATAAGGATGTTTTTGACTAGTTTTGCTTATTTTGATGCAATGGCTAGAGGCAACCGACTTTCTTAGGCAGGGTAGCCTGACACATTATTTTTTCCTCTTGAGAACCGTATTTTTGAAGTAACCTGTTTGACGCCCCTTTTACTTCCAATTTAACATCACATTTTCTTGACCTTGCTCTTATAGCTAGATTAAAATGATGCTAAAGTAAATATTCACCCTTTAAAAAATATATATGTTTTATTGGTTTTAATCGAATATTTAAAACTTTTATTCTAATTTCTTTTAAATAAAGCATCGTCTATACATGTACATATGTATATCATTTTTTAAGAGTTTCATATAACTCTACTCGTCTTTGAGAAAATACAGGAATTTGTTGACGCACCTGTTCAACAATAGAGAAATCTGAAATTAAATCAATTGGAATAAAAGGATTATATTAGTCATTTTCTTTTATTTTATTGAAGTATTGTTACAATAAAAAAAAATTAAACTAACATATATCAACTCAATCATAAAGAGGGTATTAACTCAAAATTTTTAATACCACGTTTATTACATGCATTTAAGAGGCTATGTGGTCAATTTGATTTTCGATCTGTTACTACCCATTAGAGATGAGCGATCCCGTGATTTTTAAGGAACATCGTGATTAGTGAACGTGATTTTAAAATCACTGTTATTTAAAACTGTGATTGTGATCACAACTTTTATTTTTGTTCTTGGATATTTGAAAATTTTTTGTTATGGAGTTTGACAAAGAAATAAGGCAACAAAAACGATCACCTGTTTAGTTGGACATACTTGAACAAATAAACATTGGCTGTAAAAAAATTCTAAAAAGGAAGAAGAGAGAACAAAAGAAAAAATAGCAACAATTACATTCATGAGTGCAAAAAACGCTATTACCCACACAAACAGTGAAATATCA
This sequence comes from Pollenia labialis, assembly GCA_949318255.1. Classification (NCBI taxonomy): domain Eukaryota; kingdom Metazoa; phylum Arthropoda; class Insecta; order Diptera; family Polleniidae; genus Pollenia; species Pollenia labialis. The sequence goes on along the minus strand of OX439139.1, from coordinate 123,177,356 downwards.
TAAATTTGTGTATGAAACAAAATAAGAAAATAACAACTTAGCAAGTACCTGTTACTTAACAGATTTGGTCACAACTGTGATTCGTGATTTTTCAGTAACAGTGATTAAATCACAGGTACGGAAATATCGCTCATCTCTACTACCCATTAAGGGACAACATTGATAGGGGCTCGGAGGTCACTATATATGTGGACAGCCAGGCAGCTCTTATGGCTGTGAGGGGCTGTTATGTGAAATCCAGGCTGGTTGATGATTGTAGGAGGGCTCTAGGGGGAGTCTTAGGGGAATATGCGTTGAGGCTATGCTGGGTGCCGGGTCACTCCAACATAATCGGCAATGAGGTGGCTGATGAGTTGGCGAGACAGGGCTCGGAGATGGATGATCCTGACCGGGTGGAGGCAGTTAGGCCTCCAATTGGCTTCCTCTTTGGAAGGATCACGGAATGGATTCTGGATGCGACCAACCGGGCCTGGGGGAGCCGAATGGACTGCCGTGTATCAAGGACACTGTGGCCGGTACTTAGGAGGTCCGATTCGAAATCGCTGCTGGGCAAGAGTAGGGTCTGTGTCAGGACTTTGATAGGGATTATCACGGGCCACTGTATGATAGGCAGGATGGCGGTGAGAATGGGATCCGACTTATCGGATGTGTGCGGGTTGTGTGAGGACCCGGAAGAGCTGGAGACGGTTGAGCATATTCTGTGCCACTGTCCCAGGCTCCAGAATAGCAGGCTAAGGTGGCTGGGCAGTAGATTCCTGGGCGAGTTAGGGGACGTCTCGGGGTGTGGACTCGAGGGTCTTATAGGATTCGTAATGGGGATGACCTGGCTGCGCGAGAGGAGACGGGGCGCTGTCCGCGTGTAGTGTGAATTTTGGTTTGGTCTTTGCTTTATTTCTATATCTATTTTCTTATTCTCGGGCTGTCATTCTTTTTTTTTTATCTACCTTTTCCTTTTCACCTTATCTATACTAATTAAGGCGTCGCAATGGACCATATTGGTCTCTGGGTGAAGGTGTGGAGGAAACTTCGCACCAGCCTTTCTACCTACCTACCTACCACCCATGTTATTTTGTTTACCCTTTTTTGTAGGGAAATCCCCCTATTAGCAGTTTGTTGCCAACTAGGACTAACATATCACAGCGGTTTTTTAGTTTACATTATACTTTGCAAATGCTTAGAAGATTCGTCATTTCTCTGAGTGTCTGCAATCCCGGTGGGTGTTTTATGTTATTTTTTTAATATTTATAATTATACACATACCTACATACATATGTATGAGCAATATAATTTGTTTACAATACCTTTCCTCTAATTGTTCCCACTATTCTTTCCCTTAACAATCATGGTTTATCCCTGACTTTTTTATACCCTTCCTACAGGTGGAAAGGGTAAAAATAATTTTGTCATTCCGTTTTAATTTCTACAATATTGATACATATTAGATCGTATAACGTATAATTGTTCTGGGTCCTAATCAGTAGCAGAGTTAATTTAACAATATCCGTCTGACCGTGAACCCGACCACAGAAATAACAAGGACTAGGTTGATATATATTTGTCCTATACACATTAAAGGTGGTGGTTAAAGGTGGCTATTGCAATTTAGCCAGTTCGGTCCAAAATTACTGAGATATAAGCAAACGATTGACTCCAATTTTACCCACAAATCGCTTGTTTTTTTATTTCTTTTTTTCTGTATATCTGGAGAACAGCAAGAGCAAAAGTTTCCAAATTAGGTACAAACATCTTAGTTATCAATACCCAACATCTGACACAAAATTGGCGTTAGTGGACGTGGTACAAAATAGATTTATTTAAAACTAAAAACCGGTATTAATAAAACTTTCTGTAAAGGCTAAAAAAGATTCAGCATAGGTGAATATAGCACTTTTTTCTTATTTAACTTACCAATGTCAGCAATCACAGTTTCTTCTCCCTCCTTGGCACTCTTAAGAACTTTAGCCCAGGGATCAATTACCATTGAGTGACCATAAGCTACATATTCGGCAGACTCGTCACGAGCAGGAGAAGTAGTAACCACATATAGTTGGTTATCATTCGCACGAGAACGTTGCAGCAACTCCCAATGTAAGGGACCGGTAGTCATATTAAAGGCAGCAGGATAAATTAACATCTTACAACCTGTGAAAGAAGATTTTCGAAACATCTACTATGGATAGGTAGGTACATACATACATATTTTCATTTATCACACTACTTACCAGCTTTTCTATAAATTTTAGCCATTTCTTCAAAACGCATATCATAACAAATGCCAATACCAATTTTATGACCATCTATTTCAATTATAGTAAATTCATTGCCCGGAGACAAAGTTTCGGACTCTTTGAAGCATATGCCACCTTTGACATCAATATCGAATAAATGCATTTTACGGTGTTTCGCCAACAACTTACCCTCCGGTGACCAGATGGCACAAGTATTAAAGATTTGATCGTTTTCACTCAATTCAGGAATAGTGCCACCCACTATATACACCCCCAATTCTTTGGCTAATTCGGATAATTTCTGAGAAGTTTCTCCTGACGGAATATTTTCGGCATATTCGCGGAAATATTTTGTTCCATAGGGACAATTAAAACACTCAGGCAGTGTTATTAATCGGGGATTATACTGTTTCACCGCTTCGCGTATCTTATCGGCCGCATTATCTAAATTGGCTAATTTGTCTTTTGAACCTTTCAGTTGTAATAAAGCTAAACGCATGACTAGAGAAGTGAATGTTGTTAGAAATAAAGCAAATTTTTGTTCCATCAAAATGCTGCTTTTCAAAAGATTCACTTACTCTTGTTCATCCTTTGTTTTCGAAATTTCTAAAATTATTAAGTTAACGATTATAAAAAGTTATTAAATATCAAATAAAAAATACAAGTTGCAAAAACAAAAAAAAAAAATTCTTTTAATCAAGGCGAATTAAGCATGTCTTCACTCGCAAATGAGTCTACCTTGTGTAAAAAGTTCGAACCAATTTGTGTTGATTTGTTAGTGTCAAGGTATATTTACACAAGGTAGACTCATTTGGGAGTGTAGACATGCTGCTCTATAAAAATAACCGAGTGGAACGGAATTGTCAAAATTGTCTTCATATAAATTTAACGCACACATGTACAAATTTTGGCTCATATACACGGAATTTGACATTGGTGTTCCAACTTAGGTAAACAGCTGACAAACATATGGGCCAACGAGTTTACCTTGTGTAAATATACCTTGGTTAGTGTTTTGTTACATGGGGTCTTCACCTGACAATTTTTTGTTATGACAATCGTGTATATAAAAAAACTAATATTTTTGTTAGCGTTTTTTTTTATGAAGTTTTACGTTTATTGTGACAAAAAATTGTTAGGTGAAGACCCCATCAAGGCGAATTCAAACAGGTAAACTCATCTCTACAACTACAAAAAGCGCCATGTATTTTGTTTATAAAATTTTCTGGTTAGTTGTCAAAATTTTGTTATTGCAAATTAAAATTATCACTTTTTTATAAAAGAAATTAATAAATTCACTTCAATCATTCGCAGTTTTGAAATATTTTTATTATAAAAATAATATTTTTAACACTTTTCATTCAACTTCTTCTCAAAACAAAATCATATTTTGACGTTTGACCATATTTTTTAATTCGCCGTTGAAACAGCTAATGAACGGATGACGAGATGAGTTTACCTGTTTGAATTCGCCTTGAACCCCATGTTCGAAATGGTGGACATTTCCAACCGAAAACAATAACAACGTAATGCAAAAATCCTATGTTGTTTCTGTTGTTGTTGGATTGTTTTAGATTTGACACCACCTGTAGTTGAATTGCCTTGACAAGGCGAATTAACATTTGGTAGCGGCGAAAAGACAGCCAAATTTTTTTTGGTCATGCCATGGTGCAATAAACAGGTGGCAGCACTACGTCAGATGACGATTTTTTGCTCCTGTATTGTTTGTCGAGGTTTATGTCAAAGTTTTGTTTTAGTTTCCAAAAAGTCCACGTTTTGTCACAGAATACACAGAACTGTAAAAAGTGACGTGTGAAAAAGGCCCAAATCAGTTGCGAGGGCAGCTTTCGAAGAAAGAGAAAGAAAATGTTTTTTGGTAGGAAAGTGGCAATGTGTAAAAACAGTCCGCTACTATCAACACGAATTGCGTAATCAAAACAAAAAATGCAAAAAGGGCAGCTTTCTTAGAAAGAGACATTTCACTGGTTGCTTAGGCCAGAGTATTTTTTATTTGGTTTAATATCTTTAGTTTTTCTAAAATCTTTATGGATGAAGTTTCCTGATGATCTGGCCTAAGCAACCAGTGAAATGCGCATAGGAATAGCTTATCCCATCAACAATAAATTTCAAGTGTTTTTATCAATAATAAAAACTGGGAATTGAGCACGAATAACAAAATTTTTTGAAAATTAAATTTTGTATTCCCGAAAATTGAAATTACTTTTTGATAATAAACAGGCAGGTGCACGGCCTAAAAAACACTTAATTGACAACATCTTTTGTAAGTTGTTGTTGTTTTTTATTTTGTTTTTCTTAACCTACTTACAACCAAGGCGAATTCAAACAGGAAAACTCATCTCGTCAGCCGTTCATCAGCTGTTTCTACGGCGAATTAAAAATTATGGTGAAACGTCAAAATATGATTTTGTTTTGAGAAGAAGTTGAATGAAAAGTGTTAAAAATATTATTTTTATAATAAAAAAATTTCAAAACTGCGAATGATTGAAGTGAATTTATTAATTTCTTTTATAAAAAAGTGATAATTTTAATTTGCAATAAAAAAATTTTGACAACCAACCAGAAAATTGTATAAACAAAATACATGGGGCTTTTTGTAGTTGTAGAGATGAGTTTACCTGTTTGAATTCGCCTTGCTTACAACCATGATACAAATACACAAGGTAGTTCCACTTCTCTCTCAGAAATTATTTTTTGAAGTTTATCGGAATTATTTGAAGCTTGATACAAATATAAACTTTAAATAATTCCAATAAAATTCAAAAAATAATTTCTGAGAGAGAAGTGGAACTACCTTGTGTATTTTTATCATGCTTACAACTACAATTAATGTTGAGAGAATTTCAACTAATTGTAGCGGGGAATGTAAGATGAGATGAACGCACTGTTTATTGTTGATGTTGTTTTGTTAAAACTTTGATATTATTACAAGTAGAACTGTTGCTATAAGTCTTAAGGTACGTTCAGACTAATGAAATATTTGACAAAAATATTTGTTCTGATATTTGCTTCAAACTGTGTGAAACAAAAAAATATTTTGTTTGATGTTCAGACTAAGCTCAAATTTTTGACAATTTGTTTGTTGAAACAGTTGGCAAATAGTGTCAAATAAAATAAATTAATTCATGTTTGCCATGCGTTCAGACTAAAACAAATATTTGCATCAAATAATTATTTAATGAAAGTGTTCAAAAATAAAAATATATTTCACAAATAGTAAAAATTCGTGCAGAAGCCTTATTATTTGTTTTATTCTGTGGGGCAGCATCTATTATATTGTTAGAACAGGAGTATGTAAAAGAAAAACAAAACTAGAAGACAAATGGTTAACGGAAACATGGCTAAAATTTGCGAAAAATTGGTAACAACCCCTAAAATATATGGTTCGGTTAAAAACAAAATGTCGGGAAAAGAACAACAAAAAAATGTTGCAAAAACAGCCATAAAATTGACTAAAAGTCCCCAAAAGTATAAGGAATGGCAAAAATTCGGTGAAAATTGCTAAATTAGCAAAAATTCGCAAAAATTGGCTAATAGCAAACCCTAAAAATTATTTGAAAGCGCTAAAACTGTTAAAAAAACAAAATGTCGGGGAAAAACCAAATAAAAAAATGTTGCAAAAATAGCGAAAATTCGCGAAAAATTTTGATATTTCAAACAAGCCATAAAATTGATTAAAAGTCCCTAAAAGTATTAGGAATGGGAAAAATTCGGTGAAAATTGCTAAATTAGCAAAAATTCGCAAAAATTGGCTAATAGCAAACCCTAAAAATTATTTGAAAAAGCGCTAAAACTGTTAAAAAAACAAAATGTCGGGGAAAAACCAAATAAAAAAATGTTGCAAAAATAGCGAAAATTAGCGAAAAATTTTGATATTTCAAACAAGCCATAAAATTGATTAAAAGTCCCTAAAAGTATAAGGAACGGCAAAAATTCGGTGAAAATTGCTAATTTAGCAAAAATTCGCAAAAACTGGCTAATAGCGGCATGATAGCAAAGTCTAATAATTATTAAAAATATTTAAAACTGTAAAAAATCCAAAAACTTACAGGAACAATTGCTTCTATCGGGTACATGGCTAAAATTTTTTGTCGTTGTTTGCTTCTACAATTTTTTTGTAATATCAAATAAATGTTTGCTCAAAAATTACTAAAATATTTGATTTTTTGTGTTCACACTATGGTCACATTGGACAAATATTTATTTGCCGGCAAATACTTTTATTTGCTCAAAATCAGCTGTTATTTTATTTGACACTCAAAAATATTTTGTGTTCAGACTACGTTAATGAAATATTTGATGTTTGCTATCAAATATTTCATCAGTCTGAACGTACCTTTATTCCTTCAATATATTTCAGGAATATTTTCTATGCACTATCCGAATTATTTTTTGTACCTATACATTTGTAGGTATAAAAGACTGAAAGAAATATTTGCATATTTTATGCAAATACATAAATTTACATGTCCAATCATGTACAAACTAAAGACCTGCACGAGTGTATCAGTAAGTATTGTTGAAACAGATACACCAGATATTTATCTGTTACTACTGATATAAATGAGAGAATGAGTGTAACTGATATTGTATGGTTTTGCTTTTGTCCACTCGCCATATCTTAAAAACAAAAACAGTTGCTTATGGTTTTGTATTGAGTATGACATAACATTTTTTTCTTCTTCCAAATATCTGTTGTCACCATGAGTATTTCTACAATATCTGTGGTGTTCTGTTGTATTATAAAATATTGTTGGCGAGTTGATGAAAATAAGAAAGTTTATAAAAACTTGTATACGATCTCAACCAGGGGTGCCAGATGGTTTTGGTAAGAAATCGGCATATTTTCAAAAACAAATCAGAAATTAAATTAAATAAAAAAATCGGCAAATTACTATTACGATTTTAAACACAATAAAACATTGACAAAAATAAAAAAGCAAAACAATTAACCATTACCTAATAATGCTTTAAAAAAATTAAAAAAAATAAACTTTTTAGAAATAAATTTTAGTTAATTAAAAAATCGCAAGGACCGTAAATAAGAGTTATCCATAAAATGTTAGCTTAAAAACGGAGTCAACCCATAGGTTTGTTCTAAAGTTCTCTTTAAGAACCTATGGTGATCTAGAAAAAAAGATCTCAACTCCACAGTTAAAAATCATTTTTCAACGAAAAAATAAAAGTTTGGATGAACTCTTAAAAAGAGAGTTTTTTTTCGCAATCATAACATATTCGCCCTAAAATAGAACTCACACCATCAACAAATACAACTCTTTTAAGGATTTTAATTTTTACTTTTAAAATACTCATTATGTTTATCTTCTTTTTTTTATTTTTACGTTGAATTTGTAGTGATCTGACCAGCGACAAGCTTTGGTAGTTAATGTACAAAAAATTAGTTGAATAAAATGCTGGTTTAAATCGAACTCCTGAAATGAGTTTTATTTTTTGACGGCTGAATAAAATTCTCGTTTTAACAGTTTTATACGATATTTTATTCCTCAACTGAGTTTTAATTTATGACGGCTTAATAAAACTCTCTTTTTAAGAGTTAAATTTTACCTTTTATTTTTACGTTGAAAAATGACTGTTTTATATGGACTTGTTTGTTTTTAAATTAAAAAAATAACTCAGGGACTGAAAATAATTACTGCATATTATTATTTTTTGTAAAGGTTACGAGAAATATTCCTTAATTTTCAATTGGGAATATTTAACCATTATCGTTATATATATTTTATTTTGTTGGTAGTAACCAATGAAAGTAAAATTTATTTTTTTTGGTTAATGATAACCAAATTTGTTACAAATATCTATTGGAAAAAATATATTTTTTCCTGGTTAAATTTTTTTATTTTTTGGGTACAAATATCCAATTTAAACAAATAAGAAAGTAAAGTTCTTCAATCCCGACCCTATGATACTCCACACCACATCATTTAGACAACTTTTCAAGAGTGTACCTTAATTGGGACCAATGGGCAATCATGGACCCAGGAAAACAAATTATATTATAAAGTTAAGATTCAGGTCAATGCTATTACCATTTATCGTAGGCTTAATTCTTAGGACAATAAGAACCTATGTACCGAATTTCAGCAATTTATCTTCAAAATTGCGACTTGAACTTTGCCTACAAGGTTTACACGGACAGCCAGCCGGACGGGTGGATTTCTTTAGATCGAATTCCCTTGTGCCTTAAGCCCCTCAAATGTAGTGGTATATTTCTCAAAATGTGTTTGCTTGGTTAGACATACAATACAAATACTGCATATATGGAATACATATAACCATTTTTTCCTTAAGTAGATATAAGCGCTGAATTAATAACAGTTGTATCTTTGTAATGTAACAAGTTACCCAAAATTAATAACACTGTGCAAGAAATTTACACTTTTTTTGAGACAAGCTGGGCACCTGGCGTTTTAACCTAATTCGGATACGTTGAATCCAGTGGTGCTCGCCGCTTTTAAGATTGGCTATGGTTTTCGAGATATACCGTTATTTCGAAAATGGAGGAGGTTGCATAACATATGTTCGCGTAACTCAAACACGCTTTTGCGATAAAATTTCCTTTAAGAAAAGTAAAACTTATTTCTAATGTGAGCAGTCGTTTTTGAAACATAGGTTTTTTTATTGAAAAAAATTAATTTATTTTATCAAAATTTCGAAATTTTTGTTTTTTAAAAATTCATAAAAAATTAAAAAATGCAGCAAGGCTTCTAATTTTTTGCAGACATATAAAAAACGAAGCTGCAAACAAAACAAAAAAAATTGCGGAGTTTCGGTTTTTTTAGTAATTTTAGTAAACTAAACCGTTTTTGAGTTACGCTAATAGGTGTATGTTGTGCAACCTCCTCCATTTTCAAAATAACGGTATATCTCGAAAACCAGAGCCAATCTTAAAAACGGCGAGCACCACTGGATTCAGCGTATCCGAAATAGGTTAAAACGCCATGTGCCCAGCTTGTCTGTTTTTCCAACTAGCGTAGTGTAATATATATAAAACAAACCACAAATTACCGTGTTGTAAGTATTTCTCAAAAAATAGGCACTTTGATAATTTAGAGGAAAATATCGCCAAAATGTCTAAAAATCGTGAAATATGGCCTGATAACAACGATTCTCGCTTGTGTTGCTGTTGTTGCTCGGCAATTTGTACTGCCACAGCACAACACACAGTGTGTGTGTGTGTGTGTGTGACATGTCTGGTTTTTTATTGGCTTTTTGTTATGTATACCCTCCGCCACAACTAGCTGAGTATACTTAGTTTGTCATTTCGTGTGAAACATTTTTATTAATCGAGCCTTAACCGCGAAAATAACGTTAGCACCAAAATAAATTTTATAGGTGAGAGTTTTTTTTATTTTAATTCATATAAATTTTGTATTAAATTTGTTGCTCACGATAAAATCAGGGACCAAACATAATGGTTATTGTATTTTATTTGAGTTTACTGGAAAATTCCTTTTATTTTCATTTGGTTATTTTTAACCATTATCGTTACATATATTTTATATTGGTTATCGTAACCAATTACAGTAAAAAATATTTTTTTTTGTTATACATAAATAACCATTACTTCAACCACAAATTTTTTTTGGTTACAAACAACTATTAAACCAAATAATTAATATTTTGGTTACAAATAACCATTTTAACAAATAATTAATTTATTTGGTTTCAAATAACCATTTAAACAAGCAATTTTTTTTTAACAACGACACAGGTTAAAAATTTTCTTCAGATATTTTTTTCTGTGCATATGTATATATGTATGATTATTTCCGTGCATTTATTATTTCGATGACTAAGAAGAAGGAGTGAACGTGTCAACTGTTGTGCGTGACTTGAGAGGCAATTCTAAACCGCTAGAATCACCGTCTGTACTTAAAGACAGTTTTTTTGCTTTTGCCGAAAAAATTATTGCCCAAGGGTCCCAAATAGTAACCGACTATACTTTCTTACTTATGTATAATTTATATTTGTAACCAAAAAATAAATTACTTGTTTTAATGGTTATTTGTAACCAAATTAATTTATTATTTGTTAAAATGGTTATTTGTAACTAAAAAATTATTTATTTGGTTTAATAGTTGTTTGTAACCAAAAAATTTTTTAGTTGAATTAATGGTTATTTATGAAGGTATAACCAAAAAAAATATTTTTTACTTTAATTGGTTACGATAACCAGAATAAAATATATATATATATATTAAATGATAATTGTAATTTTTAACCTTTACCCATAATTCATCAATATTAATGGTTATATTTATATGATTTTTTGTCGTTTCCTTTATAGGGTCCCTGGAGAAAAAAACAAAAATTTAAAATGATGCCGCTTACGTTATTTTCGCGGTTAGGGCTCAAATTCAACTATTCGTCAAACAATTCTTTTCAAAATAAAAATATTTCAAAACGTTAATATGAATTTTCTACATAATACGGTTATATTAAATAAAAAAACCTGAAGTATAACTTATTAAATTTTCGAGCTTGAGGTCTTGTTTTTGATATAAAATTTATTTAAATCAATATTTCAGCACTCCTTTGAGTGTCTTCTTCAGGGTTTTTTTCTTGATTGTTTGCTATTTTTTCGGTGCGTTTTTTAATTTTTCTAACCCAACAGTTATACTTACTGTAACATTTGCATTTATGTATGTAGGTTATTTCCACATAAAATGTAGCATACTTCTTTTTTAATGTTTTCAAAAGTGTTTACCTACATATTTTAGAAAAGTGCTTTAAACGAAAAAAATAGTTTTGGTTGGTAAAAACCCAAGTTTTTTTTACAAGAACAAATTACATGTGTTCAGTTCTTTCAGTAATTTTTTTTTACAATAATTTTTGTCTACATGTCTTTTTAACAAAAACACAAATACACAGGCATCAAAGAATTTAAGAAAAAAAATATTACCGTTACTAAAATTTTCAAAAATGTTTGCTTTAAAAAAAGCAGCATACACATTTTTACAAGAACAAATCATGTACGCAGCAGACACAAAGGCTAATCGTGCTGCTCATCAAGAAAAATTGCAAGTGCTTCCACTTGTATTTTCGTCGTAGGTATAATACGTAACTTGTAGTGTTGTTGTTGCTTGGCAATTTGTACGACCATAGTACAAGCAGCCTGTGTGTTTTGTTTTTGTAAAATTTTTTGTTTGGCTTTTTTTTCGCTCGTAATACATTCACGCTCTTTTTCGTTGAAAAATAATTGAAAATAACGGCATCGTACAATAAGTAACTTATTGTATTCCATCAGTATCCACTAGTATCTGCTTTTGCGAAGCAGATATTAACAGATATGATACTCTCTTTCGCTTTTGTATCAACTTACATCCACTCTTTTACAAATCATATCAATATCAACTTATGTATATCAGAAACACAAGAGCACTCATCCATACGCATCCACTTTAGAAAACACACAGAAACAGATATAAACAGATGTATCTGTGCAGGTCTTTAAAGTTCAGACTACGTTAATGAAATATTTGATGTTTGCTATCAAATATTTCATCAGTCTGAACGTACCTTTATACGTTTAACATTTTTATTTGGTTTAATATCTTTAGTTTTTCTAAAATCTTTATGGATGAAGTTTCCTGATGATCTGGCCTAAGCAACCAGTGAAATTTTTAATGAAAATTATTTATTTCATCACGTTCAGCGGCACGCTTTGATTTTTGTTAAAAGTATTTTTTGACGTAAACGGTGATGTAATTTCCAATTTTGTTGTAATGTTGTATTTGTTGCCGTAACGATGCCACCTACTTATTCCACCATGGGTCATGCCAGAAATGTCAAAAGTTTTGTTTACATGTGCTTTTTAAAATTGTGTTTTTCAATAAACATTTTGTTTTACAATTTCTTAATGAAAAAATAAAACAATAAAGAGATGATTAATGAAACTATATATAAAAATTAAGTACAAATCGTTTTTAGATCACAAAAACAAATTTTTACCACCATCACTATAACTTAATTTATGTTATAAAAACTGTTATTTTCCTTATTTTTGAAAATAATAAAATTTTTTTTTTATATTTTATTTTATTAATTATAGTCTAGGGATGCCACTACTGGTTAAAATATGTATAATACTTGAAGCATCATGTGCATATTGGTGAACATGCTTCTATCATAAATGACGGCAGCCTGAAAATTCCCGTTTAACCATTTAATATCGTTTAAACACTTTTAAGTTGTAAACATTTCAAATGTGTAGAATTATGTTTATAATAACGACCAAACAAACACATCCATTTAACCCGTAAAATAGCTGTTGGCTTTTTGTGGACATACGTTTAAATGTGTTCTTTCTTCTTAAAGTATTAACAAGACAACCAAAACAAAAGCGGAAAAACTTATATAGCTATCAATAAATCAGACGTCAGATATTGAATTTGGTTTATAATTTGTTTAATTTAAATTGTATTAATATGAGTTTTTCACCTAAAAAATCTTGCAGATTTTAAAATGTTGAACTCTAAAAGAAACAAAACGATCAATAATTTTCTCAAAAAGAAAATTAGTTTATTTTCTCATCATTCTCAATATAAACCCAAAATTAATTTTTGTTATCTAATGTGAGATTCGAACCCCAAATCTTTGCATTAGACAACTGTTTTATACAAGGCGAATTCATATATATACAAATTCGCCTTGTTTTTGACATAACATGACCGAAAAACAAAATACCGTGTTGTTTTTGTGTTGTTGACTTGTTGTAGTCTCGCCGTCACCTTTAGTTAACATTTGTAACATTTGCTATTGTGAATGAATACGAAAAAAAGATAAAGGAACGAACCAAGGCGAATTCAAATTTGAAACGAACCACCATGATAGGAACCAAGGCGAATTCGCCTTGATAGGAACAATATACGGTTTTATTTTAAATGGTGAAGTTTTTTTTTTGCAAAATTTTGGTGTGATTTAAAAGATTTGTTAAATTAAAAATTGTCTAAATAATTAAACAAAAAATCTATTGGTGTGAAAATATTATAAGTGTAAACAAAAGAAGTTTAAATTAATAGAAATAAAAAAAAACTATTAGAAAAACGCCATAACATTGGAGTCAAAATTTGCAAACACACTAGAGAGAAAAAATCCAATATAAGGTAGGCATATATTTATTTATGATGATAGATAATAAGTTATTTTAATTTATACTAGATTTCCGATATCGATCGAAAGTTCCATTTATATTGTATTATTATTTCGAACGATATCGAATACCTACCATAATTTGACCTCTGGTTTTTATTAATTTGTATAAAATTGCAAGGTATTTTTTACTTTTTTCAAAAAGTAATGTCAACATTTCTATTTTTGGTGAGAATGCAAAAGTGATTAGAGATTTTTATGTTCAATAAAAATACTTTTAAGGAAGTGGTCTTGTTATCGTACTTTCCAATTTCTAAGAAGAAAATAAAATTTGGAATACAAATAGGTATCAAAATGAAAATAAACCGTTGGTGCAAAAGTGCAGTTTCCGGGGCGTACGAAAAAATAAAAATAAAATTTGAACTTCCTCTGGAATGAAAAACAAAAAAAACGGGGCTGAGGACCGTGCGCCCCCCTGGATCCAAAAAACCGCCCCGCTCACTTAGTGGAATGTTTGGGTACTCAAATTAAAGGTAATTGTACAAGAAAAACGAAAATAATAAAATTTAGAGCGGGCGGGACTTTTGGGGCCCTCTGGGTCAAAAAAGTGCTCCCTTTCACTCACATCTATGTGTAGGTACTCAAATTAAAGGTAGTTTGCTTACGATTGTAAATATTTTGTATTTTTTAATGTTTTATGCTCGATTTTTTTTTTAATTTTTTAATTTTGTTTTTGTAACTACATAATAAGCCTATTTTCGATGTGCTAAGGAATTATTTTCTGCGCAATGATTTTCTGCTCTATGGTATAACAAAGGCCGGCTTCGCTAACTAAAGCTTCTCTGCACCGCAGGCCTTCGTGCGGGCTCAAGAATTTTCTCCTCTATGGTAAACGGATACCGACTTCGCTGACGAAAGCTTATCTGCATAACCGGACTTCGGCCGGGCGCAAAGATTTTCTCCTCTATGGTATAACAAACATCGGCTTTGCTAACTAAAGCTTTTCTGCACCTAAAATATACATACATACTTAAATTAACCCAGAGAGAAAACAAAATACATATTTGCAATCGTGAGCACATTACCTTTAATTTAAGTACCCACACATATAACTAAGTGGGCGGGGAAGTTTTTTGGATTTTTTCTTTATTCGGAATCGGGTGGCATATTTTTTTTTTATTTCGTACGCCCCGTAAAGTGCACTTCAGCCAATTCCTTTATTACCCACTATAAAATATGTACAGTGGAATACCCCATTACGGACACTTCCGTTAAGTGGAACCCGGTAACGTCCCATAAGCAATGCATTGTAACCATTCCCCCTTGAATCTTGGACGGACATTTAATTTTTTTTTGTCCGATTTTTAATGTCTTTTCAAGACTCTAAACAAAATATGTACTTATTAATGTATTGCCTACATACGTATACATTACTTGCGCGATTTAAGGATTTACCCCAAATAACATAAATGTGCATTTGTTTATTGTTGTTTGGAAAGTTGAAAGCAGTGTTCGTTCATTCGTTTGTATACAATAGTGCATGCGTGACGTTACAAAATTTTTTAATATCATTATTTTTAAATAAAAATTCATAAAAATTTTGCTGATTTAAAAGCAGAGTTTAAAAAACTGCAGTCAAAGTAGAAAAACAGCAGTTTCTTCCACTTCTTCATGTTTACAAAAAGTATCAAAAGTACGTACAAAGATTTAGCCTGTTTTGCTCCTTCAAGTTATGTACATTTTTTCAAATTTATACCCTGGCGATATTTTAAGTATGAAAATAAATAAACTTTTAAAAATTTCTATTCAAAATTGGGCTTAATAAAATGTACCCAAAATTCGATGTTGTACCCACTTTTACTCTCTAAAAGACCAATATTCAAAATTTAATTTTTGTAACATGTCGTAGCAATAGAAATTTATAGGAACAAAATTAATTTATCAGGCCTGTTCTGAAAATCACATTTTTTGAAAGTGATTTAAAATCACAAGAAATGTGTTTTGGGTATATTATTTTGTGATTTCAAAACGTTTAGCTACGTAAACAACTTTTTGAAATCACTTTGTTATTTTTTCGACTATTGTAAGTTGACCGTTATAATAAATTTCTAAAATAAAATATTCCATGTGTTGTTTATTAATTTTTTATACAATTAGCTATTTTATTTACAACAAATCATTTAAAATTTAGAAAATTCGATGATACTACAAAATGATATTTGCTTTTATGACCTCTGTTGTGATTTCAGGTTTTTTTTTAGTTGAATTAAAGTTCGCTTTTTTGCTAACAGCGGCATGAAAGCAAAGTCTTATATTTATTAAAAATCGTAAAAGCTGTAAAGAATCACAGGAATAAATCGCTACTATCTCTCAAATGGCTAAAATTCGCAAAAAAAAACTAACCCTAAAATTTATTTGAAATCGCTAAATGGGTTAAAAAACAAAATGTCGGAAAATAAGAAAAAAAAAATTTGCAAAATAGCGAAAATTCGCGAAAAATGTTTATATTTCAAACAAGCCATAACATTGATTAAAACTCCCTTAAACCATAAGGTATGGCAAAAATTCGATAAAAATTTCTAAATTAGCGGAAATTTGCAAAAATTTTGCTAACAGGGGCATGATAGCAGAGTCTACTTTTTAATATAAATCGTTAAAGCTGTAAAGAACCAGAAAACTTGCAGGAACAAATCGCTTCTATCGCGAAGATGGCTAAAACAACCCTAAAACTAATTTGAAATCGCTAAATCGGTTAAAAACTGTATAATGAAGAATTTCTCAAAAAAAAAAAAAAAAAATCAGTTCCAGGTTTGCCTTTTATTTTGCAAATTTTATCTCTTCCTGACCCAAAATTCCGGAAAAATATGACCTATAATAATTTCTATAGAAGATTCTATCTTGATACCGAATTTCGTTACATCGGTTCAACCGCTACGGCGTAATATTCCAAATATTTCCCCATATTCGCATAATACCTATAACTCATAAACCAATTCATATAAAAAGACCGTAAATACATAAAAATAGGCGCATTGGCATCACCTTTCATGGGAGATTTCGAAAAACAAAATAATTTATTCACTAAAATTTGTGTTAATTATCAAAGCTACATTTTAAAAATTGTGGAACAAGTTCCATAGTGCGTTCATGCTCTTTAACTTTTACACCAAAAACAAAACGAACAACTTTTCTTACAATTCCACTAAGTTTATCCACATTGTTTAACCAAGAACCTGAAAAAACTTCAAGGCCATAATTAAACTGAGACATATGTAATTAGGGAATGAGCTAAACGGTATCTAACATTTCTAGGTGTATATGGTTTTAGGGAGTATAACTTTCTCAAGGTGAGACAAACCCTATTAGACAGTGAATTAATATGGTTATCAAAATTCAGGCCCGAATCCAAAATAACACCGAGACATCTGCAATCATTTCTTCTGAAGAACAATATTTACATTCAATAATATTCTTATCAACATAATATTTAACAAAATTAAGCTTAATGTCTATCTGTTTAGATCTATTGCTAAGCTTTTCTTCTTTAATAAGATTTAGGCAACTTCTGTTATCTCCAAAAACTACCGTAGGATGAGTTTGTTTGCAATTTAAGTCATTTAATATTTTTCAGATCCAGATAGCTTCCTTCGCTGCTTCAGATAATGCAATAAATTCAGCTTCCGTTGTTGAAAATTATACAGTTGTCCGTTTTTTACATGCCCAACTAACTGCACTGTTATTAATTAAGAAAATGTATCGAGAATTTGATTTTCTATCTATTCTAAACTCAGCCAAGTTAGCATCAGCATAACCAATAAGTTGATTTGGATTGGAAGTTTCTTCAAAAAGAATCAAAAATAGTTTTCACGTACCTTTTAAGTATTAAGCAACACGTTTTAGTTCATTCCAATCTTCTTGATTCGGATGACTTGTCTTTCTTGCAAGAATAGCCACACTAGCACAAATATCAGGACGAGTATTGACTGCAATATACAATAACGATCCTAGTTAACTTTGATATTCATCGTTACGCAGTAAAAGTTCAGAATCAGTGTTCCCATAAGACGGCTCAAGTGGATACTAAGATGGTTTTGCATCTTGTAAGTCAAATTTTATAAGCACTTTTTCAATGTATTGCATCTGCCGAATTTTAAACTGGAGTTATTTGGATTTTACTACTTCCAGCCCGAGATAATACGATATTTCACCTACGTTATTTACTTAAAATTTTGTTTTAAGAATGGTTAGTACATATTTTATGTAATTTCTATTAGTAGTAGCAACTACTAAGTCATCAACATAAATCAATATATGTATAAACATCTTTCCCATTGATGACTTTACTATATAGACATGGATCTGCTTTACTTTGTTAAAATTTATCCAGCAATTTCATATGAAAGCAAATTTTTTAAATTACCAGGTAATAAATATTTCGCCATATTTATGGAAAATCCGTGTTTTATGACTTGTTTCTGCACGTGTCATTTTAGGCGAAATATGTATTACCTGGTAATTTAAAAAATTTACAAAACATTTTATGACCTGTAGCCTCAGTCGGGTTTGGTGTGCCATTTCATTTTTAATAAATATTTTAATTAAGTATAAGCAGCAAAATAAGAAAGATTTTTTCTTCATAAATGTATTTTTAACTGTAAAATAATTTTTAAAATGTATTTTTAACAAGGTGGTCTCTTAAATGCTCTTCTCCTGTCCAAACAAGGAGTCGGGGCCCATTTATTTATTGCTGATTCTTAAAGCAAAAATTATGAGGAATCCAAAAAAAAAAAAATTAGCCGGAAAATTTAGGAGCTTCTGTGGAAAATCGGAAAATTTAATTTTCATGGGAAAATTTAAAGGTAAATTTCTAAGAAAAATTAGGAAAATTTTATTTTTCAATTAAAGCCTGATTCAATACCTTTCCAACGAGCTATCACTCGTTGCGATCGCTTTAGTAGTTTTTTTTTAAAACAACTTTCAATGAGGTCCCTTATGAAGAATTCTTAAATTTTGTCACATAACAGTGGTGTACACCACCACTAAACCAGTCACTATAAAAAAAAAAAAATGTAGGTACATTATTTTTTGCTGGGCAATCGATTGAGACTATTTATTTTAAAATCGGAGAGGGGTCGTCCAAAAATTTGCCAATTTTGATCGTTTTCATATGGAATTGCTCTATCATTTAAAAGAACATCATTTAAAGTTTTGTTCCAAACGCTTGCAGCTTGTTTGAGACCATAAAGGCTACGTTTCAGCTTGAATACTTGACTTCCATCGCCTTCAATAAACCCTGGTGGTTGTTTCATGAATATATTTTCTTTAATATATCCATTTAGAAAAGCACACTTAACGTCCATATGCTCCACATGCATTCTTTTAACACTAGCAATAGAAAGTAGCATACGAAGTGTAGCTTGTCGTAGTACAGGAGCAAATACTTCATCGTAATAGAAACCATATTTTTGGTTAAAACCTTGTGCGACTTAACGAGCTTTTAAACGTTGAACTTTACCGTCCGCTCCTCTTTTTGCCTTAAATATCCACTTACAGTCACCTATATTTGCATCTGGTGGTGCTTGCACTAAATCCCATGTATAATTTTTCTAAATGATCCCATTGCTGACTCCCATTCTTGTTTTTGTTTTGATGTCTCAGCTTGCTTGTATGTTTTATGCTCAATTATCTCATATGATTCTGCCAATTGAAGTGAATATTTCACAGGAGGTACACCTATATTTATTCTAGCTGATCTTCGAAGAGGTTGTTCAAATGCTTGTGTTTATTTTTCGGATGGATTACTTGTGGCCTCAGAGTTTGAAAAATATTCAAATTAGCTTGTTACGCTGCAATAGGAACCAACATCAGAATTATCATCTGCTATAACATTACTCTTATCATTAGCTTTTGATAACGTAGTTACTTACAAATATTTATCCGTGTCCAATATTTTTCCAGAATTTTTTCTATTGGTTAATACTTTTGAAGAAACAAATTTAAAATCTCTACTAATAGTAACTGTATTAGTAGTTGTATTAATAAAACGTAATCCTTTGCTTTCTTCATCACAACCCATAAATGTTAATAAATTTGATTTGTTGTCTAATTTCTTTCTACTCAGATCAGAAATTACGTATGCCCTTGGACCTAATATATAAAGATTTTCTATGCATGGCTTACGATCTTCCCATCTACTCCGTTTTGGTTGTGGACAATACGGAACACTAAATTGTGACATTATTCCATAATTTCTAAGAAATTTAAACATCTTTTGGGATTTACATATATTCGCTTCCATTATCAGACCTTATACATTTAGGGAATTTTCCAAATTAATTTTTTACCATTTCTACATATATTTTCATTTTGCCAAAAACTTTTAATTTATCTAAATTACCGGCTATAATCATCAATGAATGTTATAAACCTTTTTTTTCCCAGGTGTTATATTTTGCTAAGGTCCACAAACAACTGTATGAATGAGCTCAAGCACTGACTTAGATATATACATATTCTGTTTTCTTAGGAAACGGTTTCTTAGTTAATTTACATTTAGCACAAACCTCACATGTTGTCTTAACACCACAATCAATTATTTTGAAATCTTCATTTAGCTTACCAGATTGCATGGCCTTTACAGCATTTATGTCTCTATGCCCAAAAAGTTCATGATAATAATGAAGACATTTACTAAGGTTACACACACAGCCCAATTATGAATAAATATTCCCCGGGAGTTTTCTACCTTCTCCCATTTTTCCTATGTAAATCCTATTGCAAAAATGGGAAAAGGAAAAAAACTCCCGGTGAATTTTTATTCACAATTGGGCTGACAGTCTTCTTTGCTTTATGGCACGGCTTTGTTTTTAACTCGTATAAATTATTTACACATTCGGCGAAACCGACTTCAACATTATTTGAATCAAGGATTTTGCATTTTGTATCGAAAAATAATACCTTGAAACTTTTTGATGACAACTTCTTTACAGATAACAAATTTTCGTTAAATGATGGTATGTATAAAACAATTTCGACAGTTATAACTTTTTTAACCATTTCTTGATTAAATATTTTTAACTTGCAATCGCCTTTTCCATCTGAATAAACACCATCGCCATTAACAACAGTTACTTTTTCATGCCAAGAAGTATCTTAATCCGTAAATTCATTTTTATTGCTACAGATATGACACGTAGCGCCAGAATCAATAACCCATACGTTTTCTTTTCCATTAAGAACAAAACAGGAATTATTTATTTCGTTTTCAGCACATTTAGCTTTTTGATGTTTATAATTCTTCAATTTCCAACAATCTTTTCGAATGTGACCCCACCCACGACAATAATGGCACACAATATTTTTAACGTTATTCTTTTGAAATTTATTTGCACTGCATCTTCAATAGACTTTTTTTGTGTGTTTTCAAATTCTTCTAGCAAGTTATTTTCAACGATCGTCATACTAAGTTCCTTTTCATCTCTTACTTCAAACGCTGTTATCAGGGTGTCATATAACTACTAAGTAGCATCGAAATTAACAAAGACTCAGATATCTGTTCTCCAAGCGTCTTTCGCATTCACACAGTTACCAATACGGAAATTTTGAGTTTCATCTACAGACAAACCAATCAAAATTGTGGCTTCGTTGTCATTCGCCTTCCATTTTGTAGTTGGATTTTCAGGGATTTCATTATCAATTTCTTCCCATACCTTTTCTTTCCTGAGTAATAATTTCATCCTATATTTCCATATTTCATAATTCTCTCGATTAACAGTAACCACAATTTGTTACACAGTGGGAAGTCAGACTATAACCGTTTTTATTTATCTCTTGTACACGAATCTCGTACAATAAATCTTAACAATCTTAATAACAAAGGCCCATAACGTATTAAAATTGTAATTTGAATTAATTTATTTAAAATAAACGTTGTACAATTATCGAAAACAGGTAAAGTTGTAAGAGTACGGAAAAGTAAATTTTTCTTTTTTAAATTAAAATATCGAAACATACTGTATTAATAATTAACAAAAATATTGAGCAAGTGGATAAATATGTATAAGCTATTTTTAACACATTCCATTTCTAATTTCTACAATACTAGCTGTCCCGGCAAACGTTGTTTTGTGTCTGCATGCCAAATTTTAAGAAAACCGGTTGATTAGTTAAGAAGGTAATTTAAATTATAGGCTATAGTTCTATCCAGAGGTTACACTATTTGCCTGCCAGATTTCAAAAAAATCAGTTAATTAGTTAAAAATATATAGGGAGGAGGAGCTTTTACCCTTCTTGCCCTTTTCCATACTCTGTTCTCTATCAGAAGTTACAGTGTCTGCAAGCCAAATTTTAACAACACCGGTTGATTAGTCAAGCAGATATAGGTTGGGGAAGCTTTTTTTTTTTTTTGCTCTATTTAACGCCCTAAATAAATAAAACTATAGGTTATAGTTCTTTCCAGCTGTAACACTATTTGCCTGCCAAATTTCAAGAAAATCCGTTGATTAGTTAAGAATATATAGGAAGGGGAGCTTTTACCGCTATTGCTCTATCTCACGACCTATTCCGTTTTTCCTTTCAGATGTTACAGTGTCTACATGCCAAATTATAAGAAAAGCGGTTGAGTAGTTCGAGATCTATTCCGAATGTCATTGTGCACATAAGGCATTACGATACATGATTTGCTAACTTTTAAAGTGACAATAAAAAATCATAATATGGAAAATGAAAGGCATTTTGTTGATATTTATATGGGAATAATATATAGGAAAATCTAAATGCAATATCTCCGAATCCACAGGGCCGATTTCGTCCAAACTTCACATAAACCATCTACAGACTATCCGATGGTCCAAATTTTCGACGATGTTCATCGATTACGCTGATGCATAATTGAGGTTCTATGCCGTTAATGTGCCGATTTATCTCATTCTTTAGCTCTTGAACTGTTGCTGGCTAATCGACGTACACCTTTTCTTTCAAATAACCCCAAAGAAGGAAGTCCAACGGTGTCAAATCTCATGATCTTCGGCCAATTGACATCGCCACCACGTGAGATAACACGGCCATTGAATTTGTCGCGCAAGAGGCACCGTCATGTTGAAACCACATATCGTCCACATTCATATCTTCCAATTCGGGCCATACAAATTTCGTTATCATCTCACGATAGCGAACACCATTCGCAGTAACTGCCTGACCGGCCTTATTTTGGAAAAAATACGGCCCGATGATGCCGCCAGGTATAAACCGCACCAAACAGTTACTCTTTGTGGATGCAATCACTCTTGGATTATCATTCGCCCAAATGCGGCAATTCTGCTTATTGATGAATCCACTGAGGTGAAAATGTTCCTCATCACAGAAGATGATTTTCTTCGATATGCATTTTGATTTGAACGCCCATTTTCATAATAAGCCTGAATAACTTTAACGAGTTGCTGGATTATGCCTCTTTCCATTGTTCAAATTGAGTTAGTCTTAAATTGAGAAATGTCAAATGAAAGCAGAAAAAAAACTTGACGCTTATAGCCTTTTTACACTGATATTCATCAAACATACCATGAATTTCCCATTTTGCGAAGATGTTAACATCTTTCCATACGATATACATAGGGCTAAAAACCAACATCTTTAAAATATGTTCCTATCTCATTTCATTCCATTCTACATCTTTCGATTATTTTAGTATCATCACTAAAAAGTGGCAGTAAGTTCTATTATTATTGTGGCATCACTGACAAAAAAAAATTGGTTTTGAAAGCAGCGTTACCATTTGTCAAGTTTTCTGTTTTATTGCAATGTTTTTTTGTAAGGTATTTTTATACAAACTGAACTTCAAATACATGTTTGTCTTTTCTTATTAAATGTTGGCTATTTTGTAGAAATATATAATAATAGATATATAACTTTGTCATTCCGTTTGTATGTTCCACAAATTTGATCCTACACCCTATAAAGTATATATATTCACGGTCCTTATGAAAAGCGAAGTTCAAATCCGGTTGTCCGTCTGTCCGTGTGTATGTTGAAATGGGTTTTCCGAAAACCCCAGAAATGATGTGGACTAGGTTGATGTATATTTATGTCACATATACTCCGTTTAAGTTTGCTATTGAAATTCAGCCAGAAAAATGACGGAGATATGAGCAAAAAACCACGACTACCTCTAAATTTTTCCAAAAATCCCTTGTTGTTGTTGTTTTTATTTCTGTATATCTTGAGAACTGCAAGAGCCAAAATTTCCAAATTAGGTACACACATTTAGGTTGCCAATACACACCATCCTACAAAATGTGGGCGGGATTGGAGAAGTGGGCGTGGTACCTCCCGTACAAAAAAAATTAAAAATTGTATAAAAACCTAAATTTTAGGGCTGCCATATGTCCTATGGATATGACTTATATATCAAAATATCGGAAATTTCTAGTAGAGCATATTTTATAAAAAACTCGGTAAAATCGGTTCAGATACAAAAAAGTAATGACCAAAATTAATTTTTTTTTAAATACCCTCTTTCGGGAACCATAGATCTCTCCGAGTCCAAGCTTTATAACTCAAGTAAATTGCAAATTTCTTCTTAAACACGTCGGTATATAAATCTGTCAAATCGGTTAAAAAATGGCAGAGTTTCAACCGAAATACTGAATCCCCAAAAATTACTCTTTTTTTATAATTAACTTTGTTAAAATATATGTATACAAGTATATATAAATGTTTATATATAAATATAACTTAAGTAAATGGTAAAATTCTTCCTTAACACGTCGGTATATAAAAATATCAAATCGGTTAGACAATGGGTAATTTATGAGCAAAATTCTCCAAAAATAGGCTAAAAAACATCAAAATTTTTATAAAAACCTAAATTTTAGGGCTGCCATATGTCCTATGTATATGACTTATATACCAAAATGTCGGAAATTTGTATGAGCTATAACCGAAATACTGGGGTCTAATCTTCGCATACGATATCGAGCAAAATTCATCGAAATTATTTATTTTGGTATCTTGAAACTCGATATCGAATGAAATGTATTGAATTTGAAATAATAGCATTCGACATCGAGTAACTCGACATTACATTTATCGAGTTTTCATTCGATACGCCAGTGTCTATCGTATGCAAAAAAATTCAATAGTTTTTTCGATACGATAGTATCGAATGCGATGATTAGACCCCTGAGTTCCCGAAAATTACTCTTTTTATAACCTTCAGCGAAGGTAAAAAGGTATATATAACTGTAATTTCTATAATATTGATCCTACACCCTATAAAGTATATATATTCTGGGCCCTTATGAAAAGCGAAGTTTAAAACCGGTTGTCTCTTATTTAAAAAAAAATGTTTACCAGTTTTATCTAGTTTTTGTCTAATTGCTATGTATTCTGCTCGCACAATGGTGAAGGGTGTATAAGATTCGGCACAGCCGAATATAGCACTCTTACTTGTTTTATTTTAAAAACATTTTTATTCAACATCGGCCCTACTTGAGGGATTTTAATAAACTCAAAAAGAACCCATTTCTAGTGTTAAATCTTGTTTGGTTTCGTTGAAAATAATTTGTGTGGTGACCAACATGGATTGATTTAAAAACATACAAGAAGTAACTGCAACTTATTAAGCCCGTTTACGGGTAAAAATGTTATGGAATTATTCTTGTACATGGACATTGTAGAAAACGTTAAATGAAAATTGTAAACAGCCTTTAAAGCTTTATTTTGAGTCCTTTGTAGCGATTTTAGTTCATATCTATTTACAATTTTTAACATTTGTAAAATAAACCATTTTTATACCCGTCACCGAAGGTAAAAGGGTATATATAAGTTTGTAATTCTGTTTTTATTTTCTACAATATTTATTTTAGCAGAGGGAAATTCGAAATTTGCTCTTAAAAAAAAGGCGTTGAATGCGCATTAAATATGCAGTAAAACTGTAAAATATGCCCTTGAAAATTTTTAAAAATATGCCTTAAAAAAATTAAAAATTGCTAATTTGAAGACATAATATTCAACAAATTAATAACAAAATTTAAAAAAAAAGTCTAAAAATATTATCGCAACATAGTCATAGTTCAAAAAATCAAAAATTTTAGGTTACTTAAGCAAAAGTGATCTTATATCAAAAACAATCAGAATTATATCTGAAACTGAACCGAAGTTATACAGGGTCCGCCAAATAACTTGTTTTTTTTTTGAAAATGTTATAAAAATAAACTACTGAATATTTTCTCAAATTTCTTTTTTTATTTGAAAGTACAATCCTTCCGGTTAATAATGGAAAATAATTTCATTCAAATGGCTGCCTTGGCTGGCCATGCAGTAGCCTACACGATCGGTCGAATTTTTAAGCACATTATCGATTGTGTGCAGCTGTATTTCACTAATGGCTTCACGAATATTGTCCTTTAAAGCGTCAATTGTCTCTGGCTTGTCGGCGTAACACTTATCTTTGACGGCACCCCACAAATAATAGTCCAACGGTGTTAAATCGCAGCTGCGAGGTGGCCAAACGAAATCAGATCTGCGGCAGATAATGCGATCTTCAAAAACAGGGCGCAAAACATCGAATGTAGCTTCGGCTGTGTGGCACGTAGCGCCGTCCTGTTGAAACCAAATGTTGCCAAAATCCTCCTCTTCAATTTTTGTGAACAAAAATTCGTTCAACATGGCCCGATAACGATCGCCATTGGCTGTAACGGTCACTCCTTGCTCATTTTCGAAAAAATGTCCCAATTATGCCTCTGGACTAAAATCCGCACCAAACAGTGACTCGTTTTGGGTGCATCGGCTTTTCAATGTATGCGTGCGGGTTTTCTGTGCCCCAAATGCGACAATTTTGCTTGTTTACATACCCGCCAATATCAAAATGAGCTTCATCTGAAAAGATGATTTTTTTTTTGGCAAAATCGGCATCTTCTGTTAGTCGATCGCAGTCCCACTTACGAAGCGTTGTTCAAGCGTATACACAACCATATTCGTTCAGCGGAAGGATATAACTAATTATTTGTCAAATCAGACATGAGCTAAGTGTTACCATTCACGAAATAAGAGTTACCTTGTTTTTTCAAAAAATGCATGGAGTTACCTAGTTTTTACATACAAATTAGTATTTGTCTAATTTTTGTTAAATAGGAAATTAATCAAAATTTCGGTCTGACATAGTGGTGGTAAATGAAACATATTTTCTATTTTTGGTGTTGTCTAAATTTTTGCAAAAGTAGAGTTACCTAGTTTTTCCATACGGCCACATAATTATAGCTGTAGAACTCGTCTCTAGGCTTACCAAGGAAAAACAAAATATACACATCTCCAAATTGTGAACTAAATTGTACAATTTGGTCTTCGTAAGATTTTTTTGCGTGCCTTTACTAAGCAAAAAAGTCATTAGTACATTTTTTTTACTTTATCATCAATACTTTTCCTGTCTGTTAGGAAAGTAAAATTGGATTTTATACAGGCCTGTCACGTAATATAAGTAATAAAATAATAAAAATGTCTCCAAAAGTATCAAAAATTAAAAAAGGTTCTTGGGCAGCCATCGAGACAAAGCTCACTTGGGTCCTTTAGTGGTCCCTTTGAGATAAAAAAAAAAATAACATATCGCACTGCTTCCAAAAGAGAGTATACTCAAAATTGTTCATATTTAATTTTTGCAAGAAATCGATTTACAGTGGTCATATCTACGCACTGAAAAAATCCAAGATCAGTTTCTTAAGTATTTTGCAAAAAAAAAAAAAAATACAATACAATTGTATCCCCCTTTGTAGTATAAGAGTACATATAAAAAGAAAATTAAAAAATATATAAATTTTGAGTTAACCCGACATGTATAAGGTATGTTTTCGCAGAAAAAAATACAAAATGGATATCTTGTAACTTTCAAAGGATAAAAAAACATTTAATTTATATTAGCTCTGTTTCTTTACTCTACTTTGGGATCCCTCGGGATCCCAATTTGCACGAAAAGCGTTCCTGTACTATTAATTTGTGTAAATGAGAGCGGATTTGAGAGAATAAAATTCTTCTTCTTCTTGCACGAAACAGCCCAGACTTTTTCTTCGTGCAAATTGTGAAACAGCTGTAAAACATTTTTTTTCCCACGATGGAACGGGGAGGTTTCCCCACAGTGACAGGTACCGCTACCAGGTTAGGTCTATTGTACCCACTCCCCTTAGTTGGCCAAAAGACCCTCTGCTTCCCATAGGAACCCAACCAGGGCCTTTGCCGATATATCACCGATTTGGAACGCCCACATCATACCATGCCCCAAGTGCCCCCTCCTGGCCCATGCCAGCGCCGGGCAGTCACACAGTATATGCTCCGTCGTCTCGTCCCCGTCTAGACATAGTCTGCATTCCTGATTCTCAGCCAGGCCCATCCGATAAAGGTGGTATTTGATCGTGTGGTGACCAGTCAAGTAGGCCACCAGCAGTCGCAGATCATGTCTGCCGAGACCATTCGTCCTCATTACTTTCCCGGAAGAGATAAATCTCCTTGCCTGACGCATTCCCGGAAGCGATACCCAGTATCCCCTATGTTCGCCCAGAGCCCAGTCCTCCATGACGGACTGGACCCCTGCCCAACTTAGTCCACAGAAGGGCTCGGGGCCCACCATCCGCGCGTTAGAACCAGCCCTGGCCAGCTCATCAGCCATTTTATTACCCGGGATCCCTGAGTGCCCCGGCACCCAGCAGAGCGTCAATCTGCTCCTTGTCCCCAGCTCCTGTAGCTTTCCACGGCACTCCGCCACCAGCTTCGAGGACATTCTCCAAGAAGAGAGTGCTTTAATGGCCGCTTGGCTATCAGTGAAAATCACATTACTGCCGCCAACCATCCCCCTATCAAGAATGTTGCTGGAACACATCAATGGCGCAAATCTCGGCCTGAAAAACACTCGGTGATTCGCCCATTGCCATCGAGAGTCGTGTATTAGGTCCAAAGACCCCTGCACCCACTCCGTGCTCCGATTTGGACCCGTTAGTATACCAGTGCAATTCATGGTTTCCCCGACATGGATTCCCAACACTCCAGGACCTTTCGTCCGGAAAGATTGTCCTGAACCTTCTGTTGAAGACCAGCTCCGTGGTCATTATGTCTGCCCTTGTACAGGCAGATAGACCCGGAGCCATGTCCATCAAGCAAGCATGCCCCTGGACCTCAGCAAGCTGTTAAACATAAACAAAACAAAAAAGGAAAAGGAAAAAAGTTCATGACCCAAATTCTGGAAAAAGTATTGTTGAATAAAACAATGTACTTAAATAAAAGAGTTTTGTACTGAAATATAAGGGAAACATAATAAGGGTCCTCATGATGTCGCTTAAAATTGCCATTTGTGCAAATGCGCAAACTTACGAGTCTTGTTTCATGAAGCCCCTTTTTTTACTTTTGTGTAATTTTAAACAATTAATGTCAGTTTGTAAGAAACGTCAATACAAAAATAAATTAAAAATTAAAATTCAAAAATATAAAAATTTGTGTTTAAATTTGTGATTAATATGTATGAGAAATTTGCTTTTAAAAATGCTCAAAGAAAGCCAAAAGACCAATTTACTGAAATTATTGCTAGAATTTATTGTTTGTGATTTATAGACACTTGGATTTTTCATTGAAAACGACGTTAAAATCATTAAAAGATCCGTTTGTATAAATGCACAATTGAACAGCGCAAGTTTACGAGACAAAATTGTTGGGCAAATTTACCAAGTTTGTGTAAATGAATTCTCATACAATTTTTGACAGTTCATTTACGAGGGCGTAAAAATGCACAGTTTGCACAGATTACGAGACTTATAAACGATATCATGAGTACCCTTAATGTTAGTTATTGTAAAAGTGTTTGTTTTGTTTTATTTTTAGTAAAAGTAGTTTAATTCTAGAGCCAATATAAAATTTTTCAAAAGTGCCGCAATTTTTATTGGTGTTGTAAAGAATGTCAAAACACTGAATTTTTATTTTGTGCTTAAAATTTGGTTTTTTCTGTTCCCGTACTTTTGTTTAATGTTGACTTTTTATGAGAGAAATGAGAGAAAAAGTAAAGAAACAGAGCTATTGATAAAACACAGGGAACTTCACAAAAATAAATATTTTAAAATCAAGAATATAATTTCATAATGCATAAATGAACACTCATATAGAAGAATGATTTCCAGAAAGTTCTAGAAAAATTATTTTTTTATATGTGGTAGCAGAAACATTAAAAGTTCTCAAATATTTAGGTAGGTTAGGTTAGGTTCCATTGGCAGCAATAATCAAGCACAGCTTACATGGGTCCATTAATTAGTTTCGTCTCCCAAGGTTCTTATGCTACCTGGCTGCTAATATTTTCACATAAAGGAGTGGATCCTGTACAAATCAATATTTGAGAGACAAGTTTTGTTCCCAAGGGTTCTTCGACCAAACAGTTTAAGTCTTAAATCTCCGAATGCCGGACAATGACAGAGTAGATGTTCCGTTGACTCTTTTACATCCTCGGTGCTGCAACTTCTACATAGGTCATTTAAAGGGAGCCTTAGCCTTTGGGCGTGCTTTGCAATGGGCCAGTGGCCAGTTATAACCTCAATTTGGTTCCTGAGGTGATGTCTGGAAGCTGTAATGCCCAACGACTTATTTTCTCCATCTATGATGGGCCAGATTTTTCTGGTTTCCCCACAGGTAGTTACATCAAACCATCACTGACCACTGTTGGGATCTGACAATTCCTAAATTGTACCGTTTCAATGGCAAAATTGTACTTAATTGACATCAATTGTACCAAAATTTCGCTATTAAATAAAAAAGCATACAAAGTAAGAATCAATAACACTTTCTTATTTAATAAAAGCAAAAGCAATACAACTAAGAAACTATAGCCCGTCAAGAACGAGCATTTGATACTCTACACCACAGTATATACATAAAAATTTTCGAGAGTGAAACCTATGGGCATCATGAACTCGCCAGAACAAAATTATGTTATGAGGTTAAGATTTATGTAAAAGTTTTTGTGTCGACTATTATTAAGATATCTTCATATACGTGAGATTTGTTTGCCTTTAAGTCATTTAAGGATAGGGGCTTATATGGTTCATTTTGGACCCACAAGCGCTACATTTTCTCTTGACAAAGTAGCTATCGTAAAAGTTATTGTCGCCAATTTGTACATCAATACCAACATTTATAAGTTAAAAAAGGCAATAAAATAAGTCTGGTCCAAGTTTAATATTAATACCAACGTAATAGGATGGTTTATAGGCACAAAGAAGTTTGTATGGGGACACGTGAAATTATTGACCGATTCTCACAATTTTTAGTAGGCTTTGTCCTTATGAATTGAAACCTATGTTCAAAATTTTATCGAATTACCTTTAAAATTCCGACCTGTACTTTACGCAGAAAGTTACATGTCTCAATTCAAAAGGACATAAAGCCATAATTTTGATATGGCCTTAAGTCTCATATCAATTTTAGTGGAAACCATAATGGCTTTATGTCCCATTTGATGTTTTGCGTTACAAATTGCTTTATTTCACTGATTTAAAAAAATAATCATAAATTTCTAGGCTCTAGGAATTAAAGCTGCAAACATTTTGTAAAAGGAAAAATTAATAGTTTTTCACTATAATTTTCCCTTTTGCAGAATGTTTACACCTCCATCACAACGGCTCCGTGCAATAACTCCCAGGTGCCATAAGTCCCAAGGAAAAAATGAAATTAGACCCAACAATTTTTCATACAAAAGTGTGAGTAATTTCATTATGAAATAGCTCCCAGCCCTCTCGGTTTTATTTCATTTTTTTTTTGGAAGTTTTTACATTTTTTGCCTGGGAGTTACACCGAGTCTACAACTGACATGAAATGCTGTTAAAACATGATGTTAAGACTCCATGTTGAATTTTTAATATGTTAATGGTGGAGTATAGTACTAATGTTAATGTTAAGAAATTTCATTATTTTTTGATTGTCGTCGAAACATATTCCAAACAATAGTGTGTGTGAAATGAAAAAAAGCAACAAAATGACTTCTGTCAAGCTTAAACGTCATTTTATGTTATAAAAGAGTTGTTAAAACACATGGCTTAACAGCCGTGTTAAAACATGAGAAAAACTCTAACATGATGAGTCTATACTTAACACTAACATCATGTTAGTGTTAATGTTAAGCATTTCATGTCTGTTGTAGACTACATGTTATTTCATAATGAAATAAAATCCAAATGAAATAAGTCCCTGAAAAAATAAACGTGGGAGTTATTTCATTTTATTTTGGTTTTCGGTGTAATTTCATTTGCTGTGGGAGTTATTTAATTTTTTGAAGAAGCTATATCATTTTTAATTATTTGCAATTTCTTAAAATTGTTTAACATTTTAAACGGTATTTATAAAGGGATAGTGGCATGTCATAACGTCCAGTGTCATAGTGTCCATGGATTCTTTCTACTCTATGGTATAACAAAGACCGGCTTCGCTAACTAAAGCTTTTCTGCACAGACGGCCTTTGGGCGGGCGCAAGTATTTTTTCCTTTTTGGTATAACAAGTACCGGTTTCGGTAAATGGGACCAGGTTTTTTGAAACCCGGGATTCGGGATTTTTTATTAAAAAAAAACGGGATCCCGGGACGGATAGGGATTTTTCGGGATTTTATATATAAAGGCCAATTTTTAAAATGCATATACATATTTATAACAAAATGTTTATGTATAAGTATTAGCACAAATAAATTGCTGAATAAAATTAAACTCATTACAAAATAAAACAGTTTAATGTATTATTAAAAGTAATATGGAAGTATTAAAACTTATTAAAGCTTCTAAAACAAATTTATGCCGTTGCAAACATATGCTGCCGAATAAATCAATGTTCGCATTCAACACTTCTTGGTGGTATTCTAAATAAATAGATACATACATATATGCTATATGACAATATTTAATTTATTTTATCTCAATCTACATATGCAAGTATGTATGTATTAATCTAACAAAATAAACTTAAGCGAATGTGTCAAAAGACCTTTTGTAGAATCTCCTAAAG
Source organism: Pollenia labialis (assembly GCA_949318255.1). Lineage (NCBI taxonomy): Eukaryota > Metazoa > Arthropoda > Insecta > Diptera > Polleniidae > Pollenia > Pollenia labialis. Next base: position 123,144,989 of record OX439139.1, on the reverse strand, counting down.
TTTTAACACCTTTTTGCACAACTTGCATTGTGCGTGCGCAATTCTATTATCATTCACTTAGAAAAAAGACCACACCGAACTTTAGCTTCTGATTTTATTTTCTGTGGTACAAAATGCATTGCATGTAATATTTATTCACTTGCGACTTCTTTTTGTAACCAGTTAAAAATTAGATTAATTGCCAGTATGATTTAATATTAAATTTTTGAAGTTATATTTAACACGGTGACTCACGTTTATTTAAATATGTATAGTTGTATTTAATAAAAAAAATACCACATATTTACAAAATACAAAATCCTGGGATTTTTACATAAAAAATCCCGGGATTCGAGACTTAAATTTTTAGAATAATCCCGGGATTTCGGGATTGGCATCCCTAGCTCGGAGTATTGCCGCAACCAGTATTTTAGACCTTAGCGAATATCTGAATAACATTCGCCGGATATTTCTAGGTCATCATAGTGAACCACGCTATCCGAAATGCTAATGGCGAAGCCAGGATCAACGATTGGCTCAGATGTGACATAATCAAAATTAGCTGAAATATAAATGTAATTTTGCCACACCCCCTTTTCCTCTCAATTATCCGCCCGAAGTCCAAAATTCTTAGATCCGACTACTTTAGGCTATGCTCCATTGTTTGGACTATATGCTAGGTAATTTTCAGAAATTATATATAAAGATATGTAGATATATTATTTTGATTTCATTTTATTTTAAAAATACATATTTATTACATTAATACATTTGATTCTTAAACAATAAAAAACTACCATAGAATTATAAAAAATAAATTTTTACAAAAAAAAAAAAAAAAATTAATAATAATAACGAAAAATATTTTATTATACATCCGACAGAAATATATACTTGTGTATGCATTAAAATAAAATCAGTTCTTTCTTTCGAATAAAACGGGGAAAGGTTTGTCTTTGGGTGCTTGTAACCAATTATCTTCCGAATATTTAACATTATTTTCAGTCTCAATAACATGGAAAGTGTAGGCATGGCGACTTTTATTTGAACGATTTGGTTCACTTTTGTGAACAACATTGCCATGGATGATAATGCAGGTTCCTATGAAAAGAAAAAGGAAAAGGAGTTAATGACACTTTTATATAATTATTATTAACATGATATAATTACCTTTACTACATTGTATAGAAGCAAAACTCGATTGTGGATAAAATGGTGCTGCTCTATCATAAATCATTAATTCTTTAGCTGACTTGTCGGGATTACGTATATATCGGCGGTGGACGCCACTTTTGTGTGACCCCTTTATGAACTGCAAGCAACCATTTTGTAAAGTGCAGTCCTCTAAAGCAAACCAAAAACCTATAGCTGAATTTGGTTCGGTATACAAGAACCAAGAATCCTGATGAGGTATGACTTCACCACCAATACTGGGATTTTTATAAATATACATGCTTTGACAAACGGCCGGGCGATTGAAATTTAACTGCCAGCATATTTCTTTAACACGATTACTAAAACTGGTCTTTTTAAAGACGGGATGTTCAACGTGCAACGCATGACCCACTTTATTTAAAGCCACTGTAGGATCTACTAGTAATTCACCATTATCGCCAATAGCACCATCTTCGAAAAAGTATCTTACTTTATCGCCAGACTCCATAAAATATAAATCTTTGCTTTGAGAATCTTGATTTTCGGTTGTATTGAAAATTTTACGGTTAGCCTGAGGAGCCTCCATGCACAGGGCACGGCCCGATTTAAAAAGTTCATCAACCTCTTCGGGTGTTAGAAAATCCTCAATGATAATAAAACCATTTTCGTTAATCTGGAAAGGAAAATATGTTTATTGTTTTTATTGAATAAATAACTAAAATTATATTAACTATATAATACTTAAAATTATGATTTTAGGGCATACCCTTCTCATAAGAAGATCAATGATTTTTATAAATTTTTTTAAAGGATTTCAGTCCTGACAATATCTTATATACAAATGTTATACGAAATTTAAATCAGTTTTAATGTGAATGAGCGACTTTTTAATAACACATTATTAATTAAAGTATCAATGAAATAAATTTTAAAAAAATTTCGAATGCAGGTTTTCAAAATAAAAATTGTTGCAATAACGTTTTTGTTCCTCATTTTTGCTAGTACATATTAAAAGCAGGGCTGTGAAGCCGGAGCCGGAGTTGAAGAGTCGGAGTTAAGGTTTTTGTACCGCAGTCGGAGTCGTAGAACCCACAGAAACTAGCGACTCCGACTCAAACATTTTTCGGCATTACAACTTTTTTAATATTTTATAAAATAAAAATTTTTTTTTTAGAGATTCTACTTTAAAAATTTTGAAGTTAGAAAATAAGGACCACTCTCAGGGCTGCCAGATAAATTTGTGAGAAAATCGTAAATTTCCTGAGAAAAAATAAAAAAATCGTCTTTTACGTTTCCAAAAATCGTCAAAAAAAAAATGGGACAACTTAAAATTTAATTTTTTTAACAATTTTTTTCGATTTGTATAAAAAAAAAACATTTAAACAAAAACATAATTACTTTATTCCCTATCGTGTAGGAGATACTGGGAGTCTCATGAATACCGCCTTTGATCGTCGATAACCGCATTTTTTATTCGTAGAAGATTCCTTACACGGGAAAAACTGTAACACGACTGGGATTCTTCCACAACACAGCGAAAGACGCTTCTTCAATCGAACATAAAAATTAATGTTTGTCTACAGTATCACTACAATTGTTCTGTTTTTTTGACGACGAACAGAACATTATATAGTGTTCGGCTCTTTCTTGAAAATAGTTACGAACGGTATTATTGTGTTCGTCTACACAATCACTAAAAAAATAGATATTGTTCTTGCTTGTGTGAGCCGTACGCTAAATAATGTACTGTTTATTTTCGAACACTGGTTTAAGGAGTGAAAATCGGACTAATTGTTAATACTTTTTTTTGCAAATCACTTTTCTCCATTCATTGACATATACGTATTTAATTATGGGCTACTATTAAAATACTTGATAGTTCAGTAGGGAGAAAAAAGTATTTAAAAAGTGAAGTACGGAAAATAAAATATCTTTCTTTACTTTTCCGTTTTAAATGTTGAATTTTCTATAATATTGAACTCAGAAAAATAAAATTATAGGTGCAAGGTCCTGAGTGAATGGAAAATGTTGGTACTTTTTTCTTAAAACCTAGAAACATAAACCTTGGCATATAATTATCTCCACGAAAGAAAGAGAGACGCCAACGAAGTAGAGGCTTAATTCTTGTATGTGCCGGTTCTCACACGTCAAGTTTGACTCGTTAAGTCTTGAGCTTTAAGGAGAGAAGGGAAAAGAGAATGCCATTTCTTTTCCCCTCTCTCCTAAAAACTCTAGACTTGACGAGTCAAACTTTACGTGTGTGAACCGGCGCTATTCTTTAAAACTGTTGAAAGTCTTATACAAATTCTCAAAACATTTAATTATATGGAATAAAAATGCTTATAAATATAAAATATTTTTTATTCTTTAAATGCTTTCCACAAATTTCGATAACTGTTATACTAAATAGAAAAAACTGTTAAAAAGTATTAACAATTAATATTTGTAATTGCACAAATTTACCTCGTTTTAAAGAATTTTCATAGTAGTTTTTTTTAAATTCTCTGAAAACACATTTAACACGTTTTAATTTTATACCATTGAATTCCTTGATACAATGAACTGAATTCAAATTCTTTTGTTAAATATTTCTTTATTTTCCATTTTAAAATTGTGCAAGTGCATGTCATGCTTATCTCTTAATTTAGAAAAAAATGAATATTATTTAAGTTTAAGTGCTGATTTAACAAGAACTAGGGTATTAGGACTTTTAGAAAGAAGCAGCTTTGGCATGTGTAAATTTTAATATATAATAAGTTAAAAAAAACTAAAAGTGTGCTCAAATGTATGCTTCTATATATGGTCTGACAGATTTGTATTAGGTGCTATTATGCATTTTTTTTTGCACATAAGTATAATATAATTTTTTTGTGTGATAATTTCTTAGCCTTATGTGATAAGATTTAAAAATTTTTTATTTGACAGACAGTTGCCTGGTTGACATGGAGCGGCGAACAAAATAATCATTAATAAATATTAACATTCATTGAGTTGCATAAATTGTTCGATTATTCATTATAATTTTTTTTTAATATTTCTGTCTATATGTCTCATTTGCTGCAACGTCGACATAACTCAAAAAAATACATATCGAAATACACGAGTTCAAAGTTTTTGATTTTCTAACAGCACATCGAATAATAAAAAAAAATAACGACACATTCTCTTCAAACGGTTAAGATATACAAATAATTTTTATAAACAATATAAAAAAAACCATATCGAATAATTCTGCATCACTTAAGCCAAAATTTAATTTTTTGAGTTAGGACGATGTTGTAGCATATCAGCGATATGTATTCGATTGAATTGCAAAAACGCAAAAAAGATTTTTATGATTATGGGTGTGTGTGAAACGGAAGCAAAGTTATATGGTGAATTAAAATTGTCAAAACTTTCTATGCTAATGTCAATATTTATACCAGCCCCCAGAGCTAGTGAAATTTTATTCACCTCAACAGTGTAAAAAATTTACTTCCTTGAGTACTTTGCTACCGTTTCACACAAACTCTTTTTGTTGAAATTTTTAAGAGATGTGGATTGTAACTTAATAAACAAAAGATTTTAGAAATTTCAGTAAAAGGAAGAATCTACATACATACAGTCAGCGTCAAAATAAAATGTACAGCATGTTTACTAATATAAAAGGGCTTATGTTAGTTATAAACAAATGTAAAATTTCTACTCTGCGAATGTAAATGCTAATGCAAAAATCAAAAATTAGCGAAAATATGGCAAATGCGAATCCGAATATTTGCCGCCCCCTAATATATACGTACATGTTTTTGGCACTTGTTGAAGATTGCCAGGCTGTTAGGACTATATCTGTGATAGAAAATTCAGTACTATGGTACTATTTTCAGTACTTTTACCTTTCAAGAATACCACGGTACCCCCACGTCCGTTTTAGTACTTTTTTATTGTTATGCTTATTTTTTTCAGAAATTAAGCGTTGATATTTTGTTAAACATTGACAACCGGTTGTGAAGTCGTCAACAACAAGTACTAACTCCGACTCTAACCGCTAAAATTCCAACCCTTTTCCTAATCTAACCTAAATGCTAAATGCAAGGACCGGAAATAAGAGTTATTTTTCAATTTTTGAAGAAATAAATCATTCATAAATGAACATCGTAGAAAACTTTTAATTACACCATCATGATTTTTAGGCGAAATGCATCCAACATATTGCATGATTTTTAAATTTTTGATTTTTATATTAACAATCAAAAATAAGAGTTATTTTTGATTTTTATTTTTTTAAATCAAGAAATAAAAGTTATTTTTGATTTTTATATTTTTATATCAATAATAAAAATCAATTCGAAACTCTTATTTATTTGTTGATGCCGTATTTATTATAATATGCTGCTTCATTCAAATTTCTATATGAATATAATATATTATGTGACTTATCCATTACCAGCTATAAAAACATGAATGCATAGAAATAGCTTATAAGTTTTGGCTGCCACTCAAGTCATTCTATCTAAAAATATAAAAATCAAAAATAACTCTTATTTCTTGATTTTTTTGATTAAAGTCATAACAGTTACGGTCCCTGGCTAAATGTATATGAGACTAATCCTAATTTGACTTTTAACTCTTTTTTTTACGCAGTACCTTTTAAATGGTTAAATATAGCAAGAAAAGGATTAAGTAAGTATTTTTGTTTTGGAAATTATTAGAAATTTTTTTTTATTTTTATGCCGAAAAATTTTGGAGTTGGAGTCGTAAATTTTTTGTGGGTACTTCGACTCCGACTCCGGTACAAAAACCTCAACACCGACTACTCAGCCCTGGGGTCTAATCACCGCATTCGATACTATCGTATCGAATAAACTATCGAATGTTTCTGCATACGATAGACTCTGACGTATCGAATGAAAACTCGAGAAATGTATTGTCGAGTTACTCGATATCGAATGCTATTATTTCAAATTCAATAAATTTCATTCTATATCGAGATTCATGATACCAAAATAAATAATTTCGATCAATTTTGCTCGATATCGTATGCGGTGATTTGACCCCTGGTCACAATTTATTCTTACCAAAAGGTTATGATAACACTGCTTGTTGGTTTATTTTAATGTCAGATATTCTCATCAGAAATTTGCTGTTGAACTTGAGGCAGCTCGGTCCGCAAACGACTGAGATATGAGCAAAATAAAAATTATGTATTTTAGTTTTTTATTTTTAAGTTTATTTTTCAACAACAAAAAAATATATTAATAAAAAAAACCAAAATGTTGAAAAAAGTACTCTTTTGCATCACTGGTATAGGGTTTCTGTTTCCAAAAGTTGAGGTATTATTTTAATTTTAATAAAAAAAAAGTTTTTGAGATATTAACTATATTTTTATTTCAGCTTATTAAAATGGGTATCGTTTAAAAATTAAATATTATGTCGGCCAGATGACCCCCTCCCCGTCCTACTGGCTCGGCAGGCACCCAATCTTTTACCAAAATTCTCGACTACGTTTTCCAATAAACTGTTGTCAATGGTTGATAAAAAATCCATTGTTTCTCTTGCTGCGTGGCAAGCGGCACCATTCTGTTGAAACCACATATTATCTACGTCCAGGGCTAGGCAGTATTTGAAATACATGTATTTGAAATACGTATTTAAAATACAAATACTTATTTTGTATTTGTATTTAAAATACATATTGTATTTTAAATACATGTCCAGCAAGTATTTTGTATTTTAAATACATAACCTTAAAGTATTTTGTATTTTAAATACCGCAAACCATGTATTTTGCCCAACACTGCCTACGTCTAAATCATCTATTTTCCGCCATAAAAAGCTTTGGATAATCTTCCTGTAGCGATTTCCATTTTTTTTCCAAAGAAGTTTTATCTATGCTTGTCTGCAGGAAAGAAACCAGAGTCTCTGGCGGGAATCGAACACGCAACCCCGGTGCTGATAGCTTACTACTAGCTAGCCTACCGGGGCTAAACCCGGTATTTTTACACAATATATTTTGGAAGTGAGATAATATTTAAAACATTTCCTACATTTGCCTTAAAATAACAACGCTTGAAATTTTCCGATAAAATACCTTCAAAAAGGGAAAATTCCCTACTATTGGCATCACTGATGGAACCATACCTCGAAAAAATAAATCCCGTTCATCTTCTAATATAAATTTTTTTTTGCTGAAAATAGGGTTCGCCTTTTTAAATTTTTTCGTTATATCTTTGGCATTTACGGTCGGCGCATTAAAATCTGCAATGAACTCTAAAAGTCGAATCCTAAAAAAAATTTATAAAAAATGGTGATAAAAAAGAAAGAATTTTTTGTTTTTTTTATTTCAACATGTTTCTTTCTTCGCCTTTAAATAAAAAAGGAACCTTATAAATAACGTTCTTTAGATAAAACTAAATCTATTTTGTTCTACGCCCACTTCTCCAATCCCGCCCACATTTTGTCGGATGTTTTATATTGATAACACTTTGGCTCTTGCCGTTCTTCAGATAAGCCTAGTACTCTGTTCAAATTTGTGAAAAATTTTGAACAACATTAACTTTTTCTCACGAAAATTTTGACATGTATCAATGTTACCTATCATGCGAGTTTGTACAATTTAACGTTTTTATTCCTGCAAAGTATGTTTTGCGTATGTAAACAAACCCCACATGTATTTTACTAAAAATTATTTTTTTAATAAAAAATGTAATAAAAAAGAAAGTAAATATAAATGAAAAAACTGTTACCGGTTGTTTCTTATTTATTTTTTGATTTGTATTTATTAAATTTCAGTAACCTAGCCCTTTGGCCATAATCGGCTTACAAATTTCTACTTAATAATAATTACAAATTTAAAAGAAATTAAAAAATTTTAAAATAAATTAGTACATAGTACTTAACAACAAAAAAATAATTTATACACAAAAAAAGTTTTAAATAATATAGTAAATTTTAATTAAATAAAAAGGTCAATTAAATTACAAAAAAATTAAAAACAAATTAAAAATCAGTTCATAATTTTTTGCTTTTGCTTAAAATTCCACGTTAAATAAGTGCAGCTTACATTATTTCGCAGTTGTAACAAAAATGTTGCCAAAAACATTTCGGAACTTTTTCACAAAATCAACAGAGTACAACATTATTTCATAGATATTCCGCACAAGTTTTTTTTCATATGCGTTTGAATTTCACGTGAATTGTTGAACAGATTACCAGGCTTTATAAATAAGGAGCAATTCAAATTTTTAGGTTAGTTGGTACTTACATGACTTATTTACTTCCATTTAAATTTTTCGTAATTTACTTTTTATTGGATTTCAAAGGGTTTTTTTGTATTCTTCCCTTTTGTTTTTGCTATAATTGAATTTTTTGTTTTTTTATTAATTTTTTTAAATAAAATTAAACAATGACAAGTAAGAGTGCTATATTCGGCTGTGCCGAATCTTATATACCCTTCACCATTGTGCGAGCAAAATACAGAGCAACTAGACAAAAACTAAATAATTTTTACATATACATACATATTCACAATTCTAAAAACTTCATTATAAATTAAATTTAAAAATCTAAAACTGGTAAATATTTTTTTAAAATCGTTTTTAGAACATAAAAATTAAAAAAAAAATTCTCTTTGAAAAACCAAGATTTGAACCAGAGGACTCACAGATTCTAAACTCAACCCCCTAGACGACTGAACCATAAACGAACGTTGTTTGAATATCATTAAAATGAAATACGGCCCGTTTTAGGCTTCACAACTCAACTCAGTTGTGTCAACTCAACTCAGAAAAGTTTTAAAAAAAATTAAAAATTATAAATCAATTTATTTGAGTTGTGAACCGTAATAGTGACTAAAATGGTTTGAACCATGTATTTGTGTTTGTTTGTTTCTTTAAGTATTGGCATTGTTGTCATACCGTAGATTTATCTTTTTTTGCGAGTTTTTAAGTAGCAAAAATAATCAAAAATTCCCCGAAAATCCTATTGGGCATTATGCTAATATATGTAAACAATTGCAAAGAGGGGGGGAATAAGAGACAACCGGATTTAAACTTTGCTTTTTTTAAGGACCCAGAAAATATATAATTTATAGGGTGTAGGATCAATATTGTAGAAATTACAAACGGATTGACAAAGTTGTATATACCCTTTTACCTTCGGTGAAGGGTATAAAAAGTATGTATGTACATAAATATGTATACAAAGGTATATTAAATTTTTAATTTGGTAATAGTTCCCGCAAAATACGTTCGATATATCGATATTTTTGAAATAATAAATATCGGTACTCTTAAAAAATATCGATTCGATATGTATCGATATATTTTTAAATTTGCCCATCCCTAACCTGTCACCATCATTTCTGGGTTCTTCGCAAAACTCATTTGAACACACTGATATATAGTTAAATCAACTTCGCTACTCATAAGGACCCAGAATATATAATGACAAGCAAATACATATATATACACTTCCAACCTGTGATAAAGGGTATACAAATTAAAATTAAATGAAGAGTTTGTAATTTTAATCAATCATTTTTCGATACATACAAATGAATCAACGTAATCTATTTCACAGAAATTAGAATTGTGCTATTTGAGTTGTATTTGATTTAAGATCGTTTTGCTTGGGGGAACAGGCAAGACTTTGAATTTGTTTGAGGTAAACGTGTAGGAACATATTTATTTACATATGTGTACAAAACATGCAGATCTGAGAAGACTTTCCACAAAATTCAGTCATAAATAAAATCCAATCAAAATCTGTATAGTAATTTACAGATGCTATTCGACACAAATAAACCAATCTATTTTTTCTATTATAATATTGTACACGTGTTGATGAATTACGGTTACAGCAATGACTGCAAGGCATTGGTGCGTCGTTAGACGGCTCGTAGAAAATTTCCATATCAACATTACTCTTTTTAATGAAATTTTTAATTGCAGATAAGTTCCTTCCATCCTTTTAAGAATATTTTCTGGAAGTCACTATTATAGCCATCCATGCATTTTGGTCTTTGCGTTGCACTTGCAAGACCTTAAATTGACTTATTAGCAACTTGATCGCAAGTGACCAGAGTACCACGGGAATCAGTATACCATAGGCTAGTTAAATACCGGGTAAGGGACTTATTTTTGTACAGAGCTGGACGAGCTGCTCTCTATTCCTATTCAATAGAAGCTACATTTGCAATAAAGATAATATAGCATCAGCTTTTAAGCAAGGGATTACGAAGATTAAACAGACTGTTTAAACACAGGTGCTCTGTGTGACGAATAATATTTTTTATGTGTTTAATTATAATTGCTGAAAAATGATCAAATGTAACTTTTAGAATCTTTTCAGAAATAACAACGTATATATGTGATTTTAAACTACCATAGTTTGTAAGTTCTAAAAATTTTTTGAGCTTATATACATACATACATACATAATAGGGTTTCTTATTTCCCGGAATTTTTCTATTCTCGGGAAACGAAACAATCCCGGGATTCTATGAATAAAACAATGATTCCATTAAATGAGTTCAAGACAAAAGTTTTCACTTTTTTAAAAGAATTTACACATATACAACAGTCTAAAAAAAATAGCTTCTTTAATTCCACAGAAAACCAAAACAAAACCAAATAAATAGTTACATTCAATGTACATGCATATTATATACGAAAATATGTATATATATAATTTTTTTTTGATTACGAAAAAAATCCTATTAAAATTAAGTAGTTATTATTAATAGCAACTTGGTAAAATTAATTTTCTTTTAAGAAATTTTTTTTTAGTATTATTAAAGAATTTAAAAGCTCATCAGATATTCTATTTATAATCCTTGCTGATATGTGTATCGCCAGCTACCGTAAACGTGCTCCCGTTCTCCACAGATCATACAAAGATTGTAAATTCGTTGGCCTGTTACCCGTGACTTCATAGACGTCAAATTCTTTTTTTTAAAGATTTTTTCAGGCTTTAGTATTTTCTTCACATTTATTTTTTTAGAATTTGTAGATGGTTCTGGTGTTGGCGATGGTGTATCGTGTACATTTTCATTTTCTACTTCAAGATACTTTTTAGACATTTCATCAGCAATTTAAAAGACCGCTGATTTGTTGGCGTAGGAAATATAATTCGATTTGTAGGTAGTTTTTAGTAATTTTAGTAAAGAATATATTTTTATTGCTCTTTTTTGATTTTAACGTTGCTAACAAATTAATATTTCAAAAAATTCCCCGAAAAAATTTCCCGGGATTAATTTAAAAAAAATGTCCCGGGATTCCCGGATATTCTTTCCCGCGTAGAAACTCTAATACACAGATATTCGACCGGTTTTAACCGGTTATTTTAGTTTTGCCCAAGTCGAATATTTTAAAATGTCAATTTTTCGAATATCAAATAAACCGGGTATTTTTGTAAAATAAACCGGTTATTTTAGTAATGTATAATTTTTAAACATTTTACTTACTTTTGTTATAAATTTACCCGTAATTTAAGTATTTTTCTAATTGTAATATTGGGCAAACTTAAACTTTTTATAAAAAATGTAACAAAAGTCAAAAAACATTGTGAGCAATGTATATACAAATCGCTTATATAAGCGTGTGTTCTTGTAACAAAAACCAAAAACATTTCGAAATACTACAAAAAAATGTTCAGCTTAAAAAGTAATTAGCAATTTGACAATATTCTAAATACTAAATATGTATACATATCTTTATTAAGATGTAATCTCTGGTGAAAGTATCGAACTGATTTAATAGACAATGGTGCTTAAACGACCCTCAAATTATAAGTTGCAAAGGTTCTTTAACGTCACGACTTATTAATCACTTTTAATTGGTCTACAAGCTTGACATAAATATACGCCATGTAAAACTTGACTCTGTTCCAAGTAGTTTTTAAGAGACTTCAAATAATAACTTACTAAAACATGCTGCCAATAATGAATGAAAAACTCTTTAGTAGTTCGTTCTAGCATATCTTCATGCATAAAACTACTCCATACCGGCGCAATCAACGATATTGAAAAATTCTTCAGTTTAATTTATTGAATTTACAAGAACTTAAAACAAAATTGATGAAATCAAACAATCTTATGGAAGGGTTTAAATTTGGATCGACAAAAAGCATGTTCATATTACTTTTGTTTCTATAATGCTGAAATTTTTATTTAAATATATAATCCTGGATAAGAGGTTTTGTTAGCAACTTTTCAAAAATATGGCTGAAGTTTACTGATTCATATAGACATGCTTAACCAGCAACAAATTAAAACCCATCTATATCTATATACATATATAAAAATGAAAAATGTTTGTATGTTTGTTTGTCAGTTTGTCAGTTTGTTTGTTTGTTGGCTTATAGACTGCGAAACTACTGAACCGATTTTCCTGAAATTTTTACAGTAACATCACGTGAGCCCTAAAAATAAAATAGGCTACTTATTTTTTCGATAAGGGCAGGAGAATTGGTACCCCCAATTGGATGCCAATATTAATTATCGCATATCTTAAGAGCCGCTGGACGCATTTTGCTGAACTTTTTGTAGTAGGATATTCTGAGCCCCAAAATTGAAATAAAATAGCAGCGGGGGAAGTGGTTCCCCCCATAGGACGCCAATGCTTAATATCGCATATCTTATGAACTGTTATAGTGAGAATGTTCAAACTTTGTGGAAGTCACTCTTATGGTATACTAAGGGGGAGTCTTCAAACGTGGTTAAAGCTACTACTATGGCAAACTATAAATTTCAGTATAAAAATGGGCGGGGTAAACAGGGGAGGAGCAGTACACCTCATATATAAAAATATAAATAAGAGCCACTGCACGCATTTTGTTGAACTTTTGGTAGTAGGATCTTCTGAGCCCCAAAATTGAAATAAAATAGCAGCGGGGGAAGTGGTGCCCATCATAGGACGCCAATGTTTAATATCGCATATCTTAAGAACTGTTATAGTGAGAATGTTCAAACTATGTGAAAGCCACTCTTATGGTATACTACACTTTTGAAAATAAAAATAAAGCGGGTAGGCGCAGGGCGGAAATACCTCCCATAGGATGCATATATTAAATATCGCTTAACCGAAGAGCTATTAAAGGGGGAGTCTTCAAAAGTGGTTAAAGCTACTACTATGGCAAACTATAAATTTCAATATACAAATGGGCGGGTTAGACAGGGTAGGAGCAGTACCCCTCATAGATAGAAATATAAATAAGAGCCGCTGCAAGCAATTTGTTGAACTTTTGGTATACTTCACTTTGAAAATAAAAATAAAGCGGGTAGGCGCAGGGGGGAACTACCTTCCATGGGATGCATATATTAAATATCTCTCAACCGATAAAGTGGTTAAAGCAGTGTAGCAAAGCGCACCGGGTTAAGCTAGTTTAAAATAAATTTGGAAGAATATCTCAAATAATAAATTTATTTAATTCCTATAATTTTTTAAAACCAAAGTTTTTCAAAATTTCTACAGCCGTGTTCACACCTATTAAATATTTGACGTCCTACACGTAACCACCAGTTTTCTTAAAGAATTGTGTGCATTTCCAAAACGTTTAGCTTGAGCAAACATTATTTAACGGTTTCTTAACTACATTATACATAGATACAATTATCATCTTAGGCATAAAGTTTAGCAAATAAATAGAAATTGTTAAAAATAAAGCTTAAGTTTAATCAATTTACTGGTCACGCATTTTTTTATTTTGTTGTCAAATATTTCCCCTAAGTCATATCTAGGTATTTTGTTGGTTTCTTACCTTCATGAATTGTTTTGTTTTTATTCTAATTAACTTTTTATTAAAAAAGCTAATTGAGTTTTGTATTTTTATTTATTCGAATTAAAACCGGTTAACCAGTTATTTTTAAAATGTTTAACCGAAAACTGGTTTTTTTAAAATATCAACTATTCTGAATATTCGAAAACCGGTTATTGGAAAAAGTCGAATAATCGATCTCCCTAATATATTCATAGAAATAGTTTTCTACTAACAAATCAAGTGCTTCACGTTGTTAAAAATGTGCTTAGATCTTTGTAAAATATTGCAATTTTGTATCACGTGGACATGTGTGGTTAAAAAGAAAATTACAGGTTATCAAGAAATTGGTTAATAATATATCAATGTCTTGTAATCTCTAAAAAGTTCTAAACAAATAAAATTCAAGGGCCAAATCGTCGCATTCGTGATCAAAAAAAATTCTTGATGTATCGAATAGCGGATTGCGGCATTTTTGAGAGCTTTCAAATCGAAATTGGTTTAAAAATTTTATAGATTTTTTTGCTTTGTAGCACAAGAAAAACAAATGATTATTTTCAAATAAAAAGGTATATTTTGAAAACTTTAATCGATTTTGCTAAGTTTGATGTTTTTTTTTTGAGATATGACTATGTTGCAATAAAGGAGCGATATGTATGTATATTAGGGAAATTAAATTTTTTACGAAAATATAACAGGGTACCATGTTATCCGAATAGACCTAAAAAAAATAATAGCATCCGCACCAAATCGAATTTGTAAAAGCTTCAAATATTTTATAATTTATTTTTTAATAGTAAAATATGTACAATGTATATGAGCAACTTCAAAAATTTACGAAACCTAGCATGTGAAATCCGTTCGCGTTAATCATTTTTATTACACGGCGCAAATTTTACTGCGGTTTAAAGTTAAAAATTAAAAAAAAATTTAAAAATTACAGTTTTTGTTAAAATTGAAAAAGGATTACACGCGTTACACGTAATACCCCTTAAGGGCTTTCTTAGCACACTAAAATATTTGTAAAAGCTTGAATACTTTTTAAAATACTTTACCACTCATGATTTTTTTTACCAAATTATATATTTAGATCAGTAATACCTCTAAAATGGTTAGTTTTTCTGAGTTGAGTATAGTATTAATATATTTGTCAATACTTCTTCTTAATGCAGATTCCCGGGCTATACGCAGAGAAAAAAATATGGTTGGGCATGGTTACGGCAACCACACTGTGTTTATTGTAACAATATATCGTTGTTGTACACAAATAATTGTTATTTTTATTAAATATCAGCAATATTATAGTTACTGTAAACATATTAATGTTTATCGCAATTATAAATTTGAGTATTGTTGACCGAAAAATAATTATTTTTCTAACAACTAAATTATGATAACTTTCAAAACATATTATATTACTCACAGCCATAACATGATATTTAATAGCCATAACATGATAACTTTATATACATTTATCATAATAAGTTTAAGATGCAATCAAAATATCGTTACTCTAATAATATTTTGGTATCGCCATTTGTAAAATAATTTTGTATCAGTTGTGTCGTGTTTTACATAAACATATCGAATTATTTGTTAGTGAGTGGCTAAATAATAAAAAAATAACCATTAAAATAAACAAGAAATTAAAAAAAAATATTAAAAAAGAAATAACAAAATAACCATTAAAATAAACAAGAAATTAAAAAAAAATAAAGAAAAAACATTAAAAAAGGGTTGTAGTGTCACAAAATAAAATATCTTTGCTAAAAAATTTTAATAATCTTAAAGTGGTGGAAAAATTTGTGTGCAAAAAATATTGGTGCAAAATATTAACCATTACTGGTAAGTTTTGTGTTATTTTAAGAGAAAAATAATGAAAACTCCATAAAATAATTTATAGATAATTGCGACCTGCGACAAAAAGATTACAGTAACTATATTATGTTTTTTATTTTATCATAAGTATTTTTTTCCAATAAAAATATTATGTTTAAAGTTGTATCATATTATGATGTAAAAAATTTATGTATAACAGTTCATATCACTTTGCATCATAATATGATTACTTCTAAACTTATTATGATTGCCATGACAATAATATGATTACTTCTATACTTATTATGATTGTCATGACAATAATATGATTACTTCTTAACTTATTATGATTGCCATGACAATAATATGATTACTTCTAAACTAATTATGATTTCCATGACAATAATATGATTACTTCTAAACTTATTATGATTGCCATGACAGTAAGATGATTACTTCTTAACTTATTATGGTTACCATGACAGTAATATTATAACTTCTTAACGTTTTATGATTAACAGGATAACAATATGATTAAGGGAAAAATATTATGATGTAATATTACGAACATATCTGGTCATAATATGACTTAATAACAATTGTAATATGGTGACTACAATCATGAATCTTATCATAATATGTTGCTCTTAGAATATGTTTACCACAACCATGTTTTTTCTTTGCGTGTAGTGAACGTTTAAGCGCTTTTCGAACCCGGTTTGTTATCTTCAAACATTCAGAAGTTTTTCCACATTCTTTGCAATTAAAATTGTTCTGCAAATTAGCTGTAACTGACGTTTCGTTAATTAAACCTTGGGTTTCAGTGATAAATTCTAAGCCGTTTTCAATTTTTTTTAATCCGCGATTTTTTGTTTTCATGGCATTGTTTTTATTATTATTATTTTTATTGTTATTTAAAACCGAATACCTAAACCAATTTGCGATTTGTTTGTTTTTTTTTTGCTTCTTATATTTTCAGATTGGCGATATTCGCGTCTTTTATCGTTTAATTTATTTCGCTTCTCAGTTTTCTTCTTACGAATTTCTCGTTTTTTTAATGTATAATCTGAAACCATTTTACTAATTTTTATGCACAACTATTCACGCACATAAATAAAATAAACTTAATTGAAACTCAAATATTTATTCTTAGATGCATTCAGCAAAAGCTACTATGATCATAATTTGTTTCGCATCTCAGTTTTTTTTACGAATTTCAGGACTTTTAAAATGTATAATCTGAAACCAAATCAAATATTTCATACAAGGATGCTTTTTGAGGTTAGAAACATTTTGTTTCCTCCATAAAATTTTAAATCCTTAAAATTTTTGGGTGCGTTTTCAATTTTAGTATCAAGCTCAGTAAAGTCTTCTATTCGATGTACGTTTGAGCGGAATTGATATAGCGCTTCAGTTGTCACAAAGCGAAATGTGTTTGGAAAAAACTGCCGCTGCACGCGCTAGGGTTGAAAAAATTTTTGCACTTTATCAGTTTAGTCCGTCGCGAAGAATCTATTTAGATACCTTAACATGTTCCCATGACATGTTTTGATATAAAAAAAGCTTAAAAATAAATTGTTTTTTTGCAAAAATTTTCAAAAGTTCATAAAATTTTTGCGTTTAAAAATTTTATAGTGCGTTTTCGCCTCGGAGGTGCCCTTTACGAAGTTACTCACATCACGCAGTACACTAGCCAACTTAAAAGGCAATTCAGATTGTCAGACGCAAAAAAGATAAATTTTTAAAAAATTTACGCTAATTTTTTTTAAGTTTGTGATGTCCGTGATACGTTATTGGTGCGCTGACACCAACTTGATACACCTCAAACTTTATAAAATTACGCAGTTTTTTTAATTCTGCGCTTAAAACTCATTTTTATTAAACGGCGCAAAAATTCTATGTAAAATCTTCAAAAATTTCAAAATTCGGAAAATTTTGGTTTCACTTTAAAACACCATGCAACTTTTCACCCAGCAGCGATATCAAAATTTTTTTTTAGTGGATATATCCTCCAAGTCTAGTGACTATATTTTGTATGGGTTTGGATCTGAAAGCTTAAAACTATTACAAAGAAAACGGAATGAATGAAAAAACTCTTGCAAGTTTCAAGACGTTTTTTTAATTTTTCGAATTTTAGATGACCACCAATTCTTAAGGTGAGGACTTTTCAACGTAAAACTTTGCACGTCATATCCTTCAAGTATAGTCATCCAAACCCTGTACAACGTTTTTTTCAATTCTTAAAACTTAACGATATAAGAGCCATAGTATGTCGGTTTCAGCAGGTGCTCAAAAAATTTGAAGTAGCCCATATGTTTAGATGTTAGAAGAAATAAATTTCAACTTTAATGTACGTGTAGTTTTACATAACGAAAAAATGTCTTCAATAGAGTTGCCAGGCGGCCTGTAGCTAAAATAGTTGTCGGAAATAACTATGTTAATTTGTATCCCAAAGAATAGTATAATAATGTATACAAGAAAGATTGTCAGAGTCTTATTTGTTTTAAATTTCTTACATTATCCATGAATTTCATGTTTAAATTTTAGCTTTAGATATCAATTTCAAATTTAGATGTACTATACGAAGTATTTGAGCAAAATTACGGTACCAAAACCAGGCTTTCTGGTAGAATACGGTTGTTATTTGTCTATAACTAGTTCATTTATAGAACGATTTTGTTATTTTCACTGCCAGTATTCTACCAAGTTTATTTTATGTGATAGTTGAAAAATAAAATTCTTTAATTATAACAAGTCTTTAAAAAGTAAAGATTTATGTATAGAAATAAGAGGCATTCCTAATTTATTAGTAATATCTCAGTTATTTGTGTACCGATCTGGCCAAATTTCAATTCCGGACTATGCGCGATATAAATATCTTCTTAAGGAAACCCATTTCAACATACACACGGATAGACAAACCAACGGACAGATATAAGGACATTGTTAAATCAGCTCTGCTACGTATAACAACAGTATTGTAAAAATAACAAACTGAACAACAATATAAATTATTTAGTTAATTCATACCAATTTTTTAATGTCATGAAAAATCAGGCTTTTTCTTCTAAATGTCAAGCTTTTTGCCGATTTCGATCTGGAAAGCCTTGAACCATTTTAACAGCTCGTTCTTCAAATATCAAGCCCTAACCTCGAAAATAATGTAAGCACCAAAAATAATTTTGTATGTAACTTGTCGCTTGCGATAAAATTGTTCTTGCTTTATAATCGTAAGGGTACCTTATGTGACCATGACATTTTAGGAGATAATGCAAGTGTTGCCAATTAAGTCTCTTATTAAAAAATTTAAAATGATGTCGCTTACGTTATTTTCGCGGTTTATTCAATATTCGAAATTTGGCCATTTTAAAATAATCGACTTGGGCAAAATTAAAATAACCGGTCGAATAATAACCGTTCGATCTCCCAAGAAGCTACTATTAGGACCAGAGATAGAGTTTTGAATCCTCTAAAACAAATGTTGGCTAAATAAAAATTGTTGGGGTCGGTCTTACAAATTAACCCCATATGGTCACACTTTACCCCTTAGGGTACGAAAACGAATTTTGGGCCAGAACGGCTTCCTGTAGGGGAATTAAGTATGTTTAGATATCGAGAAAGAGCTTTGGCGTTGCATTTTATTAAGATAATGGAAGCTCAAGGAGCTTTTGTGCTGTATAGAATATATGTATAGCTTTTGAGTTATTCGACGAAGTATCGTTTTTACCGAAGTTACTGATTTTGAGGGCTTGGCGGTGCACCATAAATGCACCAATTGGTCTAAAACTTCCCACATTTTTTTTCTCAAAACTAAAAACAAATTTGTTGGTGAGACTTAAACATTTCTTACTTTGCATAGCGCTTATGACGTTTTAGTTTTTTAGCTTTAGTTTTTTGTTGTCAAGATGAGAATGCAATCGGGTGGCAAGTGTTATTTTCTACCATAAAAACCAAAAATGTCCATTTCGATATATAAGTTCTTACGATTTTAATTCAATTTAAAGTTTTATTTAATCTTAAGTTTAAAGTCTGAGGTTTAAACTTTTATTTATATTAGTTTCAATGGATTTTAATATATTAATTATTATTATTATTTTTTTTTATGATCATTTCCGCTTCCTTGACTAAAAACAAACATCTGTCGACACTTCACGTAATACAAAAACATATAAAAACAGACAAACATTCAATAATAATGAAATTTAAATTATTTATGTGACCAGCACCGTCACTTTATTTAATAGAATATAAATTTGCCATTACTTTTTTGACGACACAATATCAGGCTATTTATAAATTTAAATTCAAACACTATCAGCACAACGATACAAAAAATAAATTAAACAATTGTACAATACCAAAAAAAAAAAATTTATTTAAACAAATTTAAATTTAAGAATAAAATTAGATTCATGAAAGCGAAAACTTTATACTATAACAGTAGAACAATTGATAAAAAAAATTTGTCATTAATATGTACTTACATATTTATGAACATAAATATATCTACTAAGTACACTGTACGTACATAGAAGTATATTCGACTTCTGTGTACGTACAAATAAGTGTTGCCAATAGATATTTTTAGAAGTTGGATTTTTACTCAAGCTATAGTCAAAAGTGGAGCCACAAATACAATATTTTGTA
The DNA here is from genome assembly GCA_949318255.1 of Pollenia labialis. Taxonomy (NCBI): domain Eukaryota; kingdom Metazoa; phylum Arthropoda; class Insecta; order Diptera; family Polleniidae; genus Pollenia; species Pollenia labialis. The sequence goes on along the minus strand of OX439139.1, from coordinate 123,124,658 downwards.
GAGAAGTTTAAATTTATGGATATAAATTTTTTTTTTGCAAAATAACATCACAATATTTAAAATAAAGAGGAATTGGCTAAGAAATGAATACGTTTTTCTTTGTCGAAATCTTTGCATTTGCATTTGAAATCTAAATTTAACGATAGATGGCTCTTTTTAAAATGAATTCGTGACTTTTTAAACGAAAGAACATCAAATTACTCCTGATCAACACCTGTGAAAAATTACCAACGCTCTTCCAACGGCAGTAAAATGCACACACAATTCCGGAAATAACCAACAAAGTGGCAACACTGCTTAACGGTTAGAATCTTTCTCATCTCTCAGTTCTCTCTTTCTCTTCAATCAATATTATCACCCGTTAGAACCATCATCACAAACCCTTTGTACCTTTTCCAATCGTATTAGTGTAGAGTACAAATATCATTTCCATACATACAGAATTTTTTATTTTTACAGGAAAATATTAAATAAAATACATAAAATCTGGAAATTTATGTGTTAAAATAATTAAGTTAAATACATAAAATTTTTAATAGGCACTATCCAGTTATAAGATACAAAGAATGCTGAAGGCCGTAGCGGGCCAGAAAATGCATTACATTCTGCTGGTATCTAATAGTTGCATAAAATTTCTTTACAATTTACTTCATTGCTAGCCAAAGGATAGCTAAAGTAAGCATCGTAACAGAAATGTACAAACGAAAATAATAATAACAACAAGTAATAATAACAACTGTGATCTAAAAAGGACAAATTTTCTGTGATAATTTTTAAATTTACATATATGTAGGTATTTATTTTAATATTTTAAGTTTTGTGTTGTGTTGTCCACCTATGTATACAAAATACTGTGATATATTTTATAAATGATGTAAACTGACGAAAAAGATTATTATTTTAATAAAACTCAATCCCTGAAGAAGTTGGAAAGAATACCAACGAAACGTCGGATTTTATTGATAATGAAATAAATAATCTTTTATTTACATTAAATTAATGACCTTGAAAGCCTGTATATAGAAAACTATAAAAACTATTTAAAATTCTGATAGTGCATAGAATATATTCCTGGAAAATATTGAAGGAATAAGACTATTAAAGTATAAAAGCTTTTGATGATTGTAATTTAATTTAGAATACACATTCGAAAATTTTATGAAAATTTATATTAAAATATATAAAGTTATAGTTTTTCTCGGAAAAGACCAACAGATTTAAAAAAACTGTCCGATTTTCTAAACTAATTGAAAGTTGTTTCTATTTCTGTAACTATAAAACAAATATTTACTTTGATGAATGAATACTGTATAAACAATCATGTGTGTTTATACCAATTAAATTGTCAAATTCGACAAAATGTTTGTATCTAAATTTAATGTATGCAAATGCATCACACAAAAACGTATACGAATACAAAATAAAAATATAAGACTACATTTAGTTAAATACATCTGCAATTTGAAATGTCAACGGAAAAGAAGAAAAATATTTTAAAGATCAAGCGTTGACCATAAAATTAGAGCAAAATAAATGAAAAGAGAAATTGCATCATTTCAAAAATTGTTGTTCTAGAAAATTATATCACAGGTGCCTTAACACACATGTAGCTGTAATATAAATTTTGAAAAAAAATACTTTTACTTTTTTATCCATATCAGTCGTCAAATCAAGTTTGAATTTACTTTTAAACTGTAGACGTTCGAACTTATTCATAAAGCATAAATTTTAGTTTAAACTGTTTATTTTGCTCAACAGTACAGTGACCCGATTTTTATTTATTTAAACAACAAAAAAAATATTTACACAACTATTTTTTAACTATATTTTAATTAACCAATACACTCAAGTTCGCTTTGTTTATTTGTATCATCCATCGGTAATCAACTTATAAGTTCACAACAAAAAAATTATAACTTGTATCAAAATAGTTTATTTAATTTTATTTAAAAAAATTTCATAATAGTAGCGTTTCAGTTACTTTCTGACTTTGTTGTTGCCCTACATCAAAGTTGAAATGAGGTTTTTAATTGTATACATATTTTTTTTAATATGTTGATTATAACTCTTAACTTGCTTGTATAATTATACCCTTCACTCTTTTTTAAATTAAATTTATTTGGAGAAACTGATTCTGTTCACAGAAGAAAAATTTTAAAATCCTAGCTTTAAAATTACCTCAAGATCTTTAGAAACTTCATAAAAACTTATCGGTATTTTATTTTATTGAAATCGTTATGAAACCTTATTTAAGCTAAAACTTTTCTAATCCTAAATATTTGATAATAATGGCAATTTTCTCAATGTACCGACAAACTGTCTGTTACTCAATGTCAACATAAATTTATTAGACCGATAAACTGCCTGTTAACAATTTTTGGTTTCTCAATATACCGACAAAAAACATTGTATTGAGCTGGCAACACCTCTCAAAAGTTGGGAATCAGCTGATTGAATTTATCAGTACGGCAAATAAAAGGAAAATAATTGGCAGATGAGTGCTGGTTAGCTTTGCGAAAGAATTGAGAATTTTAAAATGTGACTTGATTTAAATGCATCACAACATAAACTTGAGAATCGCCCAAGTTCTGAAAACGCATATCGCTTAAAATTCGCGTTTTTAATTTCAAAATGCCAAACAAGTGTTCTAATCAAGGCGAATTTATTACAGGTGGTCTTAAAAGCCCTGCTGATTTTAGCTAAAATCACTGTTGGGTGTCAAAATTTTGTTTATTCTCTTTTATTATCTTTGTTTCTGTTTTGTTTTATTTCTGTTTTTGTCATTGTACAATGATTTTACAAAAACAAATTGCTTGTGGTTTTTGTACGAGTTGTACTTGTTGTAGTACCAAGATTACCTGGGACGAATTCGCCTTGGTTCTAATAAACGAAAAAGTTTGAAATTTGCCGTTTTTAAACCGCTACTTAAACGATTTGGTATATTTTTAATTGAAACTGCACTGCAAACAAAGAGAATATGAAATTATGTTCAGTGAAAATTAAATAGCGGAGTTCAGTGTTTGTTAAAAAACGTCTTGCGAAAGAGCTAATGCAAAATATCGTAGCACTTCTGCTGAATCCAGCAACACGCACAGAGTTTCCGTTAGTAATTAAAGAAAAGCTACGGTATTTCGCATTTGCTCTTTCGCAAGCGACTTGCATCAAATACTGAACGCAAAACGCAAGAATTTTAAATGTCGTTTTTAATAAGATTTCTGTAATAAAAGAATTTTATGACAAATATTATATAAATACAATTGGGGGTTTAACATGGTGTCATAAAGTCATAAGTCTTAAAATAATAACATGAAATATATGACTGTTGTGAACAACCCCTTATAATTAAGTGTGCTATATTGAATTTAAATCAACTGATTTAAAACAAATATAAAAATAAATATTTACCTTAAATCAATATATTTTTTAATTCTAAAACGTGAATTAAAAAAATTAGTTAGATCCTACCTAACTATTTTCCATTTTTTAGTTGCAAATCACAAATCAATTTTTGTTGTTGTTTGTTTACCAAACAGCAGAGTCCTAAGCCGATAATAATTTGACGCCGCAAGTGTTTTGTTACAAAAATTGCTAGCCGCAGGTTAAATTCCTATATTAGCCGGATAAAACTATACCATCAACGGCGACGGCTACAAAAACTAATGCGGTTCGGCTCAGCAGGTCTCTTCTGATTAATTACGACAGCACAATAATTGGTATGTTTCTATTGATTTAAGACACTTTTTGTTTACAAAGCAACAACAATATTTTTAAACCATTGTAAAATGTTAGAACATTATGACAATTTAACATAATAGCACACCTTGTGAATACCCCAAATAACTCTATTAAACGGAATTTTATAATATAAAATATAATATTTGATTTAAAGTGTATTAAAATAAAAACAACTTCCAAATTCTTGCGTTTAGCGATTCCGATTTCCAGAACACCCTTGCTACTAATATGATTTCTTTATATTTGAAAAAAAAAAATGTTCACTACATTAATAAAATATACATATGTACATATGAATGCAATTTAAAAATTTGCTTTGAGTTTTTCAATTGTTTGTCTCAATTGTTTACTTATAAACTTCTTTTGATTGTGTATTTTTAAAACTTATAAAGCAAGCAAGAACGTTGTAGGCATTTAAATTTAAAACGTATTTGTTTGGTTGATTTGTTATTATTAGGGAAACCAGAAATATGCTCGAAAAACGCGTTTATGCGTATTAAATATGCAGTAAAAACTTGAAAATAAGCATTAAAAAAATCCAAAATTCGTTATTTGTAAACAAAATATTTAACAATTAATTAATAGTTTCATTTAATAAAAACAATCCTAAAATTATAATCTTTAAAGCCCAAACACCATAGTATTTAATAATAATAATAATATATATAAATATATAATATTATAGAAACTGGGAATTATTTCCTTTCGAAGGTTACTTTATATTATATTCAACATTTTTTATTTTTAGAATTTATTCTATGAGCTAAATTTCAGTTATGTATTTTATAAAGCTTTTTTGTAATAGTCCTATTCCTTCAATATTTCAGAAATGAATTTATACACTACCAGACTATTATATTTTATTTTCTTGTTACATTTTACCTTAGCTTTCCTTTGAATACCGAATTGTATTATTTTAAAAATGGCTTACGAGAATCTAAACATTATAGGAATCACATGCGTATGCCTAAGCAAATACATTTGGAGGATTGAAACGGTTGTCATAAAGTCATATCTCTTAAAATATTAACAAGAAAAATTATGACTGATGTGAGCAAACTTGCAGAACTAAAATTTCTACTGTGTACTGTGACAAAACAATAATCGTAAAAAGCCTTATTATTTTAGTACTTTTTTGTTTGTAACAGAACAACAACTTTTTTTAAAACTATTTTAAAATATTAGTATACTATGACAATATGACTTGATAACATAAAGTTTGGATTCCCCAAATGTTATGGTGTTTTTGAATAAGTAAAGCCCTGTGGCAACTTTGAATACGTTAGTTAGAAGTTCGAAATATGCCCGATAATTCACCAATTCGCAAATGTTTGTTCTGGGCTATATTGTAGAGTTGTCAACCGATTAACAATAATTCGATTAATCGATCAAACAAAATCAAACTCTTGCTCGAATAATTTTAAATTGGCGATTTTCGAATAACGAATAAATCCATTTATTAATGTCGATTAATCGAACATTTTTTTTAAATAAATTAAATAAAAGCTCAGAATTTGATTTATTCTTATACGTTTTTAGTAATTTTATACAAAATGTAGTTAAGTTAAAAAAAAATTGTAGCCATAGCCCTGCCCTGATTGTAATTAATCGCAATATTTATTAAGCAAAAACACTGTTGAGTACTGATAGTATTTAAAAAATGTATTTTATGTTCTTATTGAAGAAATCTTTGAAAGGGGATTTTTTCAATTTGAACTTTGAAATAAACAAAAAGCTATAAACATAAAGAATTGATTTACATATCGACGGCTTAATATAAAAAAGTCGTAACTCGATTTTTTTTAAATAGCTTTTTTTATTCTGATAGCTAGTGCCACAAGTATCTTGAAATTTTTTAAGGGGCTGTAGTACAACATTTGTTGGATATTAAAAATTGCATTATAAATTTTTTTAGCTAAAATTTTACGGATTTATTAAGTTTTTTTTCTTCCCCTGTAAATAAACAAAAAATCGAGTTAGGCCTTTTTTATATTAAGCCATCGAAATATTAATCATATAATGAAAGTAGAAAATGTTGTTATTGTATTATCCTTTTTTAAATAAAAAATGCATATGTAGTGGAAGATAATCCAACGACATCAAAAACGCCGACCATGTTCCAATGGAAAAATACATAAAGGGAGACAGCGGTTGTTTTATAAAAGAAAGTTTAGCTGAAGATAGTAGGTCTGCCAACGACAGAGTAATATCGGATTATTAAGAATTTAATAGTTTTACGATGCCTTTAAGTAATAAAACGATATGGAGTAAAGATGAAAATTGTTTACGTATCAAAAAAAAAAAAAAAAAAAAAAAACGACAAATTCATAGCGGATTTGAAAATAATAAAGAAGAAAATGGAAGAATTTCCATAGTTGTAGATGAATGGACGGATGTAACTTATTTAAAATACGTAATTTTTTTGTAAAAATTATTTTTTTATTCGTAATTCTTATCGATTAATCGAATAACTTTATAGATATAATCGTCTGATTGGATTGATCGACCAAAAACAATTAATTAAATTAATCGAAAAAAGTTGAAATGCGAATAATTGACAACTCTACTATATTGTCAGAGATTCGGGCTATCAAAAAATTTTTGGAGAGAATTTCCATAGTTGTAGATGAATGGACGGATGTAACTTATTTAAAATACGTAATTTTTTTGTAAAAATTATTTTTTTATTCGTAATTCTTGTCGATTAATCGAATAACTTTATAGATTTAATCGTCTGATTGGATTGAACGACCAAAAACAATTAATTAAATTAATCGAAAAAAGTTGAAATGCGAATAATTGACAACTCTACTATATTGTCAAAGATTCGGGCTATCAAAAAACGTTTGAGAAGAGCTGATATAGCAAATATTATCCCCCGTATTTATAAACGATTATTAAATTTAACAAACGTTTATTAAGGCAAATTTTCATACAAAATTTGTTTTGTAAACCTTTATTAAATTTAAAAATTTTTTATAAATACGGGCGGTAAGTTTAAGAAGGGTATTTCAAAATTTCGACCACTACTTTAATGCTACCGCCTAATTTATTTATACATATTCAATTTATCAAAGCGTCAGACACTTCGTGCTTTCAAATGTTTTACTTACATTGTAATACTAGTTATTTGTATACACAAGATTAGGGGTGTTTAAAGATCGAGGTCATTAAAAACACCTTATTTTATAACTGACTACAAATTTTTAATTATTTACAATTTAAACATAATAATACATTTGATTAAAAATGGGAGTTTACATAATTTATTAAGTAATAAATTAATTTTTTTTTAAATTTTATTAACCTCCAATTGCTTTTGATTAGATCTAGTATATTATTAATAATACTTGTGGAAAAAAATTATAGATAATATTAATCAATTAAATTTTTAATTGTTGCAGAAATTTTATAAGTTAAAGATATAATTTACAATATTGTAATTTGAAAAGGTTAATAATGGTGATAAAAAGTGGGGTTTTTTTTAATAAATATGAAACTTTTTAGAACATTTAGATTCATTAAAAACATTGTTTTAAAATAAGTGTATATTAGACCGATTCCAGGAATACTCTACTACATAGTTCGACAATACAAAGAAGGAACTTTTTTCATATCAAAGTAATTTAAACGGTTATAAAAATTCTTAAACATTCTGAAAAGTACTTTTATTAAAACAATTTATGTCAAAAATTTGGCACCTTTTTGACACTTTGTAACAGGTAATTGAAATAAACTTAATGTACACATTCAATTTCGATATAAATAATGTCTGTCGCAAATAATGTCCCGTGTGGACCATGTACATATGATAGATTCCCTTCATATAAAGTAATAGAAGCAGAGAGAATCACCCACTAAATTCAGTCACATATACTTTTGTGTCAATGACGCAAATTTCCCGCAGGTTTTGTTTAGAAATGAACTTAAAATATAATGAAGCCCTATTAAATTTTTTTTTTGATTAAAACAAGAAAATAAATTCAGATAAAAGGAACAAAATGCATTCAAAAACTCCTTAATATTCAGAGAAGTATTTTGAAATATAATTTGAAGATTGTTCAAACCAAAAAAAGTCAAGAATATAAAAATATTAATTTATGTATATCATGTTGTAACATTCCTTCCCTATTTAAAAGAATTTAAATAAAATGAAATTTGACGAACTTAAGCCTAATTTAAAAAATATAAAAAAAGACAATTGCAGAAATTTTTCAATTTCCAAAAAGTTTTTTCCAAAGAAATAAAAGTGTGTTGATAGAAATATTGTTTTTTGTTTCTCGATTTTTGAATCTTATCCATTAATTCTTGTTGTGTTGGTGATTCCTTGCTCTAATAATAAACATTATGACTGACTACGAACTGATGAAAAAAACAAAAAAAAAAAATTAAAAATCTTTTCTGAAATCTCTTAAAGGTATAATTTGAAAAAAATTAAATAAAAAAGACAAAAAATTAATTAGTCGTGTTACTATAATTAGATTTCTTAATAAATATATTCAATCACAAAACTTTTTTTAATTTGTTTTTTAATAAAATGATTTTGTTTATAAACAGTTTTTTTTACATTTTCTTTTAAACACGATTTCAATATTTACCCCCTGGTCAGAATACATAAGAATTTTTAATGTTCTTAAATAAATTAAGTCTTTAATAAGGAACAAGGTATTATGATTTTATTTTTTAAACAAACCTCATCTAATAATGTACTATGCATTTTTATTAAATTTGTTTCACTTTTTTATTAGAAAAAAATATATTTTTATTCACTTTATGAAATATTTTATTTTTACAATTCCGTAGTGCTTCACTTTTAGTTTAAAACTGAACTGATTACAATTTAGAAAATATTTAAAAAGTTCTCCCTCGAAAGAAATAGAATTCAAAATATAAACACAAAAACAAACACACAGTCGGACATCGATTTATTTAACACATGCTCATTTTAACATAAACAAAAATCAAAACGATATGAGCGGTTAGTAATTGAGGTTGCCAGACGAGTTCTATTTATTTTATTTACAAACAATACAAATTAAAAAAAAAACTGTTTTACCAATTTATGGTTTATATGAATACCAGGTTTAATTGTATGTGTAAAATGGCCAATAAATCAGTGAATGTTTTTAAACGCTTGTTTAGTTGAACTAAACTTCAATTTCTATGTAGTTTAAGCGCAAGAGCTGTAAAGTGCCCTGTATATTGTATGCAGCTTAAAAAATAATATTCTAGCAACACTACGAAAAATTTTTTCAAATTCTTATGGTCTGTATTGGTAGTTTAAATACCAAATTTTATGCGTTTAGAGATGGTTTATATGTAAACAGATTTATAGATTTGATGGCTTAAAGACATTTAAACCGAAAAGAGAGTTTAACTTCCACTTATTTATTAGCCCTAAGAGTGAACATATAATTCCTTTTTTGCAAAACAAGTCATATTTCTATACAAGAAATATATGAATTTCGAGGGTTTGAAGGTGCAGATTGATAGACTTAAGCAACATATTGATTACATAATTGGTAATCCTTACAATAACTTTCCAGCTTTCTTGAAGCCTGTTGAAAGAATATGATAACTTTAAAAAAGTATGCAAAGAATACTTATGTAGCTTAATAGAGACGCTTCTTTTGAAAATTTGTAAAAAAAAACATACTATAAATTATGAATTTTTTAAAAAGTTGTAAATTTCTTTTGTATATTGTACAGTTAAGAAAAAATATAATATTGCAAAATTGCATCAAAAATGCAAAAATACATAAAATGGTTTAGCTTAAATAAAGAAAAAATCATCAGGCGTTTATTTGCATATCCGTTATTTCAATTCATTTTTTTTTTTGAAATTATGCACAAAGTGCCATTTCTCTTTTTTTTGGCAGTTATTATCAAGCTTATTTCGTCTCGATGTCGCATCCATTTTTGGATGTTTTTGAGCCATTTCCCTTCTAACTCTGCCACGTCTTCCTTCTACTTCACCTTTTAGGACTGTTTGGAGTAGTTTGTATTTGTTGTTCCTCATAAGTTGCAATTTTCCGAGTTTTTATTGTTTTCTTAATTCCCAATCGAGATTTATCCTTCTTATGGCTAATAGATCACTGAAGGTTTAAACGCTGGTAAAGTTTTATCTAACTTGAATTTATATGTAGTTTAAACTCAACAACTATAAATCAGTGTCCCATGTATTATATGCTGTTAAAAAATAACATGTGTCAGCACTACGATAAATCTTATCAAATTCAAAAGGTCTGTATTAGTAGTTTAAACGCCCAATTTTATACGTTTAAAGATGGTTTATATGTTTAGTGATTTATATATTTTATTATTTAAACACATTTTAAACCAAAAAGAGAGTTAAACTTGCTTTGATTTTCGATGTTTGGAACTCAGTCAGTCCATGGTAATTTAAAAATTTTGTCCGTAACCCTTTCTCGTTTAGTGTTTTAATTGTTCATACTTCAACTGCTTAAAGCATTTGGCGAAGAATCGAATCTTCATTGTTATATTGATGTCTTGGCTGGTTAGAATGATGCTGTATTTGGAAAACGGCTCTCGCCATCTCCATACGACATTTTATTTCCTTTAAGGTATCCCATTGATCATTAATCAGAACACCTGCATATACATACATATCTGTGGCATTTTGACAAAACATCTTGAGTTGAGATAAGATAGCAAAAAAGCTTTTAAAAAAAACTCGCTGAAAAAATCATTTTTATCAAATAATAAAAAAAACCAAAATTAAAGAAAAATTTCTTTTATAATACAAAATTTTAAAAATGTGAACAAAAATGGTTTTTGAATGAAAATTCGTATGATTAACAACATTTTTTTCAACTTTTTGAATTCGACTTAAGATGTTTTGTCAAAATGCCACAGATATATTAATACGTTTTTACCCTTTAAATTTCTGTACTTTTTAACATTAATTTTTTAGGTTTTAGTATCAAGAAAATAAATCTTCATTCATTCACTTCTGAGCTTAATTACACTATTGTGTTCTTAAAGGACATGATATTTGAAATGAGGAATTAAGGAAATATGAAATGCACCAGACTTTGCTAGATAAAAAGGATTTTAAGTATTGTCGAGGGATCATTATGCACTTATCGATGTTGTTTGCTAATTCCTCGGCCACTTACTAATACTCATTATGATAACAAAGGTTTACCATTTGGAACTGCTTGTCAATCGTGTAATCGTGCATTGTTGATTTCGCATCCGTAGCTGAATGATGAACAGCATACTTAACAGAAACCACTAATACATTACAGCCTCCTTAGATTTCTAACTTGGGTCCGTTCATACTGCAAACCCTCTACTTAATATCTTGACTTATAAATCTTAAATATTTATTATATAAATAATTTTTACAATTCCATTGGATTTTTTGGTTTCTGGCAACACTCTCCACCAATATCAGCAATAAGATAATGTGTAATAAGAATGAGTGGAAAAAAACTATTTTCTGTTTTCTGGTTAAAAAAAATAACATATGGACCCCTTCAGCATGATATCTTACATATGTTTGGTTTTTTCGAGAGATCACACAGACACTCATTTTTTATCAACTAAAATTTGTTTATATGTTTTTGTTGATAAGGATGATAAATAAAAAGCGTGCTATGCTAAATAACATGTTATGTTATTGTCCCCGACAACTAAATATGTTTACATGAGTGTAAAAGAACGGGGGGGAATAAATACGTACAAAAGCAATACGAACTAATGTTGACATTTCGGGCACCTAAAAATTATAATGTACATATTTCCAAAATGATTTAATTTAAAATTTTCCTAGGTATTCACAAACATAGAAGTTATTTAAATTAAATAAAAGATTCAATAACTGAACGTGTTTTATTTCGTTTTTTGCATCTTCAACAAAAACACAGTAAAATTTAAAATTCTGTAGCTTTGGCGTCAGTAAAAATATAGAACATTAATTTACAATAAATATTAGCGCTATTCAAAACTTCAGCTTTTTAAAAATCTATTTTATCCATATAAAATTAAAATTTTTGTCGTTCTATAACAAAAATTATAAAAGTAATCACAGATAATGAACATTTTCGCAAAAGGACTTTTAGTTTAAAAAAATTTAAACATATGTACATACATATATAAAATCGTTTATTGGTAAGGAATAAAAGTGATCACAGATTTGAGTCCGTTACGCTCTAAAAGCTATATACATACATATATATTATGAAAAAAGTGCAATTGTATATTTTATATACAAAAATTAAAAACAAAAGTGACTAAAGGTTTTTATTTTTTATGATCTAGAGGCTTTATTATAAAAAAAAATTAAAAACTAATCACGCATTTTAATCCTTTTTGCTCTACACAGAGCGAAAAAAACGTTAAATATTGCCAGCCAATGCTATAAAAACGATTTCGAAATGTTGTGATTCAATAACACCTGTTGTAAAATAAACAAAATGTTGCCAAATTGAAACCAAATATGTAAGAATTACCATCGAATTGACAACTACCTGTTGACAAATAGACAACTCCATGTTGCCATTATTAATAGCGTATATATTTTGCCACCACTATTGTGTTCGTAGCTCAACAATCAAAACAAAACGATAAGGAATTTAGATATTCCTTGTATCTATAAATATGGAAGGTATCGAAGGTAAATATGGAAGGTATCGAAGGTAAATATGGAAGACTTTGGTCTTCCAAATTTATACCAGATTCGCTTTTAGAAGTTGTAATCATAAATATGCCGAAAAAAGAAGACTTATTAGAACGTAGCAACTGGACAGGTATCACTCTTTTGAATATGCTGCTAAAAGTAATTGCCCGTATCATCAAGAAAAGTTTTTGTGATGCAATCTCTCCCGGTATGAGAAGAGAACAAGCCAGTTTCCGGCGTGGGAAATTCTGTGTTGACCATGTCCACAGTCCCCGAATAATAGTCGAGCGATCCGTTGCATAGAGATCCACATTATTTCTCCTTTTATGGATTTTGACACGCTCAACCATACAGCAATTTGGAAAGCGTTAGCTTCTCAGGGAGTTCCGCAACAGCTGATCTCTCACATAAAATCTATTCATGCTACTGCAACATGCAGAATATTGCATGAAAATTAACTATTTTACAAGATCAACATCGGCAAAACTACAACATCAAGATATGGAATTGTGTTGGGGCTGAGAATATCTGTCTCCTCATACATTCACATGCTGGTATGGAACACAAGTTACGCAACATGCTCGGTCATGCCATCACTGCTGGTCTTAAAATAAACATCGGTAAAACGAAAATAATGCGAATTGGTGGCACACAACTTGAGGAGGTAGAATCCTTTTGCTACTTAGAAAGCATTTCGGCACGTGTAAAGGAAGCAAGACAAGCATTTGGAATGTTGATTAACGAGTGGAAATCGTCGTATATTTAACAAAGAACGAAGCTTAAAATCTTAAACTCGAACGTAAAATTAATTCAAATTAATTAAAACAAATTCCAATACAAACTGAAATATGTAAACGCATATGGAAGTGCATAGGTCACACACTTTGTTAGGATGATAATGATATTGCCAAGCAGGTAATCGAATGAAATCAGCAGGGTACCAGGCGTAGAGGACGATTGTTGTGGAATTGGCGAGAGTTCGTAAAAGCTGGAGGGAAACAAAAGTTATTGACAGATCCGAATGGCCCTATGCTCCTTATAGGAACAACAGGAATTAATATAATAAATACATTTAAGGAATTAAAGGCTTAATTTAATGAAATTGCCAGAGAAAAGACTCGAGTTTAATTGATCAAAGAAATGAAATCATTAATGTCATTGCAAGCAACATAGTGCTTCATTCACAAGCAGAAATTTTTTCACAATTTTATTTTGAAAGAATATTATAATGTGAAGGTTTTTTTCATGAAGTATGGGATTTTAATTTTATATAAATAATAAAAAAATAATAATAAAAAAAAAGTTGAAGCTGAGGACAATGTGTTGTCGAAATGACAACTGAATTTTGTTAATATACCAACGATGTGTGGTGAAAAATTAAAAACAACATGTTGTCGGAATGACACCTCATAAGTGCTATTATGTAACAGTTTGTTGTTAGAATAAGTCCAAATATTGACAAAATGACAACGAGGTGGTTAAAAATATTAAAACCATCCGTTATCAAATTGAAAACAAACGTAGTTGGCTCACTTTTGACAACGGATGGTGTCAATTTTGATATATTAATGGTTTTTTCCCTCTCTGTAAGGGCGAAAATCTAATTTTTATAGTCTTTGCTTAAATACTTGACCAATTCAAGAGAATTTTACCAACTTTTTACTTAATTCGGATGATGAAATTTCACATAAAAAACTCTCATTTTCAAATTCTCATCACAAGTAATCTCGGTATTGTCTGGCGTAGCTAAATATGAAGTGTGGCACATAATTTCTATAGTTTCACATCGTGAACAATTAAAATTTTCGACTACGTTAATGTACAAGCCTTCAAAATATTTAAACAATTGTTTAATGTCAAAGCTAATTATTACAACATAAATGCATATATTTTTAATTATTTATCTTGTCTTCTATTTTTTTTTTATTATTGTTGTTTGTAAGTTTTAGGTATTGTTAATATTGTTTGAAGTGCATATAAAATAAAGTACTTTCACACTTTAACAGCAGATCGCGTGAATGTTAAACACTTGTTTTGTTGTTTTTAATTAGCGATTAAATTAATTATGATGTTAATACACACATATATTCAATTTGTTTAAGTGAGATTTGAGATTGACACACAATAAATAAAAAAATAAACATAAACAATAAAAATCAAAATGACCTTGAACAAAAAAAAAATACCAAAAAAAAAAAACAGAAAACAAAGACGAAATCTAATGGATGGTCATTATATTCAAAAAGAAGAAAAAATGAGGGAGATACTAAAGTGTGCATATGAAATAATTTGTTTGCAGACACATACTGATAGCCAATTATAATACAATAGTTAAACTTTAAAATCAAAATAAAAGATGTGCAGGGGTGTTCTGGAAATCGAAAACGCAAACCGCAAGAATTTTTAACGACGTTTTTTTATAAGATTTTTGTGATGAATAAATTTTATGACAAATATCTTACAAATATGTATATCTCTATTGAACAGAATTTCATAAAAAAATTATAAAAATTTGATTAAATTTGTATTAAAAACAACTTCCGAATTCTTGCGTTTTCGATTTCCAGAATACCCCTGATAATATGGCGAATCCCTGATATGTAACCTGGTAGTATTTTTTGCACCTAACAAAAATTTTACGGACACACTTTTTCTGCAAACTGACGAGTAATTTTCTTAAGTGACAGCTATTACTCGCCAAAAATGTTACAGACGCAGTTTTAAATTGAAAAGTTTCTCACCGCGGGAGTTACAGAACATGGACACAGAATTGTGGTTCCAACCAGATGGAGCCACAGTTTACTTAGCTCTTTTTTTTGTTGATAATTCCCAGTAAAAAATGTGCTCCAAAAGGAGCAGGTTTTATGTATGAGTTCATACCTCAAATCGCTTCAAACCTGCTGATGGGATGCCTGATTTTTGTATGGAGTGTTCCTGGTTTTAGGACTATTTACTGCTGACAATTAGCGCTTTTTAACATGCAAACAATGCACTCCTAAAGCGTTTTTTAAGGGCTAACTACATATAATATTAACATATTCATTGGTGCTTTGCTTTTATAGCTTAAATCCATTGTTGCAAAATTTTTCGCTTTATAACCTCTTCGTTGTCAGCACTAAAATGGCAACTTTTTTCTATATTTTATTCTTTATCATTAACTGCTGTATAAGAGCTCTCTTATTGAAGCGCTCGATTATGCGCTTTTTCTCTTAAGTGCTTCAAAACCCCAAATTTTTTTTACTGGGTTACGTTACATCTTTTCATTTGTTTTTTTTTTTTTTTAATTTTAATAACAACAATGTTCTTCAAATTTTTGTTTGTTTGCCTTAATTGTAAAGCTCTACACTATACCAAGGACGTAGTTTTTCTTAATTTTATTTCTTTGTTTTTCACTGTACAGTTGTTTCTTTTCTTCTCATTTTAAATTTGCATAATCATAAACTACATAAACAAAATGCAGTCAAAGCTGTCAGGCAGTACATAGTGAGAACAAGAAACCAACATTAAATAGCCACTAAGTAATTTTTTGCAGCAAAGCTAATAACATATCGGCAAATCGAATTACACCATGTCCTACGCAAGCTGGACCTACTTCAATTTTCGTCGAACTACAAAACAAAAGAGGTTCACACAGTTCTTTTAACCTCTTTCCCAAAAACTCAAGACTTGACGAGTCAAACTTGACGTGTGTGAACCGGCACTTACTAACATTAACGCCATCTTTCATATCTAATATATTAAAGCACACACAAAGAGTTAACCAATGATGACAGCTCAACGTTAAAACCACTTAACAAATCACCTGGCTTGTTTTATTTAATTTTACCTTGATTTTATTATTGGATGGTATAAGTTCCAAGATGACTTTGCATAGTAGAACGGAACCAAGAGGTCAAATTGCCATGGGTCGTTTTTGATTTATTGCTACAGACCTTCCGATTTCAGAAAACCACCAAAGCTCTAGTGATTAAAAGGTACCATCTTATCAAACAAATAATGTTAGCTTTTATTATAGTGCTTACAAACAAAATTCATGTCGATACGGTTCATTTGGGTCCAAAAAAAGTTTGTTATTATTAAGCGAAAGTGCGAAATTGGGCCTGCAAGTGGTTATTTCTGTATGCTGTTGTTTTCAACATAAGCTATTTTGCAATAGAGGTCAGGAGTCATTTACTCCAGCTCCTAATCATGGTCCAGATAAAACCCATCAGGGTTAATGTCCTCAAACGAGGCCGTTAGTAGTAGAGTTGTGGTCACTCGGTGTTTAGAGAATCATAAGGTTAAGACGCTAAGGCAGCCGCACAAGATAGTCTTTATTTAGCAAATCTGTGTTTTTGCGTCTTTAGAAGCACCTCTCTAAGCTTGTCCAAATTTCGCAAATATCTTAGCTGACCAAAAATCCATATGGAACCCTGGAAACTATAGCTTTATAGTCGTTATTGGTGAAAGTCTTTCGATGCCCACGTAGTTAGATCATAAATATGGCGTCTCATTTATTATTTCCGTTTTTCTCCCGGGAGGTGTAGGGATAATTTTAAGGATATTTCACCTTTTGGCTTTACATCCTCCTTGGCAAATCAGAAATCAAAACCCGAGGGCGCGAACCATAGAGAAGCCGTCGAGAGGTATTGAAACATTTATCTTTTCTATTTTTAAGTCGTACTTCAATGGAGTTCTTTTAAAACTGAGAAATGGAAGCGGGCAAGAGATGCATGGCAGTTTCTGTTGTGTCGATAATCTCTCCTCGGACTTTGAAATCTATGGACGCTCAGGTGAATAAATACTTGGGATGCGGGTCGCACCATGCGAAAAACATCGAAAATGACAGGGCTCTTGAATATTTCAAATTTCTTGAGTCCAGGATACCCGCCGGAGTACCCTTTTGTCATCTGGCACTTTGCAAGAAATGATTTCAGTCTCAAGAAGATTGTTTACAGAAGCATAGTCTTGCTCTTCTTTAAAGGGATTCTGTCGGGAATCACGTAGTGGCTGTGGTTTATACCTTAAATCGCAGAGAGGGACTCTTCTGTATGCAAGGCGGATTTTTCACCCTTGTGGAAAAGTTCGGCCTGTGGAGATCCCTAGGCGCTGTTGCTATTCAACAGAAGTTACAGGAATTACTATAGCAGTGGAGGTTAGGTAGCTCCGGTTCCTAAACAAGGGGCGATGGTATAATTTTTCCTGTGTGTAAAAATTATCCTAACACACAAAGGGGCATTTGGAAAGTGCATATGAATATCAACACAGCAATTGGTTGAGATCCACTTTGAGATTAGGCTATATGACAGATGCTCATTTACTACAAAGTTTTAAAATTTCCACCTGAAATGGTTTACTACAATGCCCAATATTTACCACAGCAACCACATCATGTCATGTTTGCAATTAATTAAGATTTTTTAGAAATATTGTGTTTGTTTTTTTTATGCCATTCAGCAAACAACAATCACTTAGAAAAAAACAGTACAAAAACCAACCAACAATTAATGAATGGCTGATTCCCACATTAGCACCACTTGTACTCACTCGTTTTAATAGATACAACAAAAGAATTCTTAGGTATCTTTTAGATGTACATATCTGTCTATGAACGAGTGAGTCCATGTATAGATTTCGGTGTATTTGTAGGTATTTAATGCTGAATTGAATAATGTTGTATGAATTGTATTTAATTAATGATGCGTTTAAGTAATATTTTTAACAAATACCAATGCATTTCTATTGCTGGTATTTTAAATAAAGGGTGTTGCTTAAATTAATGAGGTTTAATAAAAAGAACAAAACTTTTTGTCTGCAAAATATTTAATATTTAACAGAAATATAAATATTAAATATTTTGTAGATTTGTGTTTTTATTAACAAATTTAATTAAAACGGCGAATACTTCAATGAATGTGTTTGTTTGTTTAAATGATACAAAATTTGATTAAAATAACGAAAACTTTAATAAAAAATTTTAAAAGATCAACATCATATTTTTGTAACACTCTTCATTTGTATGCATACGCTTGTTAGCAAAAATTGTACTTGCTTGATTGTTTGAAGATCTTTTTTACAAAAGTTATTTCATATGCAAATTTTTTGCTTTCAATGAGAAAATCATAAATTTTACAAAGAAGTTTTTTTTTAATAAAATCTATAATTTGATTTGTTTTTCTAAGGCCAAACCCATTTAATGGATGAAATGTTGTTTAGAACGAGTTTTTTTCCACTTTTGACTTTTAATTTTTATAAACTAATTTTAAAGTTTTTCTTGTATGAAGACGACTGATGGAAATATGTACTGTCAAATATGTATTGAGTTTTTTCTGAAATAAAAAAATCTTTGAAATTGTGGCAGAAGCTGCCTTTGTTTGATGTAAGATTTCAAAATATTCTAGAGTTCTAGATATTTTTTTTATACTTAAGATCAGTAAAAAAATAAATAAATTCCCGGGTCTAAGATATAAAGTAAAATTTATTTCTGGGTTTTTGGATTAGGCAAAATTGATAGTCCATTGGCCGTTTTTTTTATTAGGCGATTATCTTTTTTCCCAACGAAAATCTGCACGTTAATGGCATTTGGTTTTCTTAATGTCTCATTTGGTTTTACATGTATTTTGAGAGGTGTTGCCAATTGATCGGTATATTGAGAAACCCGAAATCGTTAACGGACAGTTTATTTTATTAACAAATTCATGTCGACATTAAGTAACATGCAGTTTGTCGATACATTGAGAAAATTGCCATATGACGGTCATATTTGTTTGTCTGATTCACATGCAAGTTAAACAATTTACGGCCAATTTTACCAAGTTCAGTTAAAACAAACTATTACTAAAACTTCCATTTAACAATATGTTTTTGACAGTTATAGATGATAGTTAATTTAAACTGAACTAGGTAAAATTGGCCGTTATTTCATTCTACTACCGACGCGAACGGCGTGTGCAGGAAAACCGACACGAAATTGTGGAGGCCAAATATCTATAGAGAGTTACACACTCAGAATATTGTGTACGTAAAATTAACTGAAATTGGAATATTAAATAAATGAAAATTCAGTTAAAAATCGGTCTACTTATTTTTCATTTATTTTTAACGAAAAGTTCATTTAATTTTTACTGTCAAAAATTCAACCCCATGTTCCGTAAAATTATGTAAATTTTCAGTTATTTTATATAAATTAACTATCAAAAAATTAACAACATACATATGTATTCCGTAAAAAACTAAGGAATATTCAGTAATTTTATTAAATTCAGCAATTTTCGTGCATGAGTGCATGTTTTGATCTACTTTACAACGGACATAGTAAACCATAGAAGTTGACTCTACACTGATAGAAAAAATCATCTTCATATTGATGATGCCCTAACATCAGAGTTGTGACATCAATGTTACTACAAATGGCATCACTGATGCAAAAAGTAACATCAATCAAATGACTAACGTCTTCGTTCAATTTTGTAATTTTTTACGTGTCATCTTTTTTATGACTATAGTGACATCAATTCGATGCCACATTTTGTATATTATTACCATTATTTTCATGATTACAATGTATGTATTTTAAGAAGCAAAAATTCCTATATTCTATTTTTTTTTTTTATTATTTAGTTAAATACATCAAATTTTTAAAGTAGAATGATTACGAAAACCATATGGGGCATGGTGCTGGTGTCTTATTATTGAGAGTTCTGCTGTAAACAAAGGTCGTAATTTAACAAACGTGAAACGAACATCTGTAACGGGTAAGTAAATAATAATATTCTCACACTTTGACTTAATGACAAACTGTCATTTAATTTATGCTAATGTGTCCTTTCTCCGATATTACTGCGTAATCGCACTGAGGACATGTACGTCGTTTCTGTGATGCCGTTTGTCATCCCATTGATGACGTAATTTAATTTTTACCCTGATGACACTTTGGCCAAGTGATGTTAAGGTTGACATCACAATGATGAAAAGTGTCATGGGGTCAAAAACAACGACAGTTGTCATAGTACTGATGTCAAAACACATTAGCGTTATGACACCTTTTCTATCAGTGTATAAACGGTATATGCCGGGCACCCAAAACAAAGTTGTTAAGGCCAAGCCTTTATGATAAATTAAAAGTTATCGTCCATTTTGTGACATACATGGTGGTATTTCGGAGTCGACTTTCCAATATTTCGCCCTTGTTCCTCTAAAGAAAGTCAACTCAAAACTTTCAAATTTTCACTTTTTGCAAGAAATCTGTGTACAGTGGTATTCTACTGACATGAATAAAGATATCTTAATGAAATTTGGCAGTTATGTAGATTTAGAAGTTCTTAAATCAGTGCACTTAAAAACATCCCCCTTTTTGATTAAAAAGTACCATAATTCTCAATCTCAAAAAAAAGTATTTTCTTACTAAATGCTAAAAACATAAAAAGTTTAACTTTGACCTTAAATTTCTCAATAACTGCTACACCGATTTTATTAAAGCTTAAGGAAAGTTCTTTTAGCGATCTATAAATTTTAAGCTCCAGACAGGCTCGATGAACCTTCATATATCTCCCGAAAGTAAAACATCAGAAGGAAATAGCGCTACAGATCAACTACATATAAGCCATTGCATTAAGGTCTAATAGACCTCTTTGCTATCGTTATTGAATCCAAAATGATTAAATTTTACAATACAAATAGAAATTTAATATTTTATCAGTAATTAAAAAAAAAAGATATTTTTAAAAACTTGAAATTTATTTAATTATTTTTTTTTATTTAAAATTAAAAAATTTGTTTTAATTAACACTAATTCAATTACATTTTTTTTAAATATTTAAAGCATTTAGTTCTAAACAATTAAACTAAACGAAATAAATACAATCTACAAGTACAAAAAATTGCAAAATTTTTTAGAGCTCCTTTTCTTCCCAAGTTAAAAAAAAAATAATATTGAACAAATTATTACGTAATCTTTTTTAAACTTTAACAATTGTCATGATCTTGATCTTCGTGTGGTTAAATAAATACATAAACGAATTCTAAATTATTTTGAAATAAAAGTAAAATACAGCGTAGGTATAAAAAGTTTTTGGAAACAATTCTTTTTTTCTTCTTTTGTTTAATTTTTTTCTTTGAGAAAATGAAAAAAAACTTTAGTTTGTTTAACAATTGCCAAGAGCTACAGCAAACAAGTTTTCAATTTTGCAAAATATATAAAAACATATCAAGAAAAAAAAAAATTAAAAAAATACAAATGGACTACATACACCAAAGCCTCGATTTGCGCCGGTAATAGGACCGGAAAAATGCACTGATTTTTGTATTAAATTGAAAAATTAAGTAAAAACAAATTAAAGTGCTATATTCGGCTTTGCCGACTCTTAAATACCCTTCATAAATCTTACTATTAAAGACAAATGCAAAGTATTTTTTTTCTTTTGGATTAACAATTTGAAAATTAGTTAATTTATTGGAAGTTTTGTTAAGTTTCCGATATGTATTAGAGTATTTTGTTTATTATTAAAAGAGTTAATAAAAAAGTAAATATGGGTAATTCCATGTCAAATCGACCAAGAGTGGGACCCGACCGACCCCGTTCGATTTTAATGAAATTTGGTGAGAAGGTTCCTTTTGTCCTATGAGAAACATATATGAACGAGAAAACATTTTAAAATTTTTTTTCAAAGTAATGTCATATTCAAAATCTCATAATTTCGCCGAATTAGCCGAATTAAGATTAATTCGTCAATATCGAAAAAATGACTTTACATAATTTACATACAAAAAGAATACTTGGGGCTACAAATCTTTTATTGAAAAAAAATTTTTTTTTGAAAATTGTAATATCAGCAAAATTTTAAAAACGGTCTAAGTCGAAAACTTATTTTTTTATTGGGGTGTTTTTTTATATAATACCTCAAACTGTTCTTTAAAAATCCTGAAACTTTTTTTTTCTTTTTTAAGATATGATTTTTTTTCTTTCGCAACCTTGAAAAATTATCCTAAAATATAATTTTAATATTGTACTTTTGAGCAATTAGTACACTGTGGTAGTTGCAAAGAACAGACAAGCCGGGCACCTGCCGTTTTAACCTAATTGAGGCACGCTAAATCCATTGGTGATAACCGTTTTTTTTAAGTTAGCTCTTGTTTTCAAGATATGTATACCGTTATTTCGAAATGGAAGG
The DNA here is from genome assembly GCA_949318255.1 of Pollenia labialis. Taxonomy (NCBI): domain Eukaryota; kingdom Metazoa; phylum Arthropoda; class Insecta; order Diptera; family Polleniidae; genus Pollenia; species Pollenia labialis. The sequence goes on along the minus strand of OX439139.1, from coordinate 123,102,131 downwards.
AGGTTGCGCAGCATATATTTGCGTAACTCAAAAACGGTTCAGTTTATTAAAGTTACTAAAAAACTGAAATTCCTCAATAAATAATAAAGTGGGGTTTGTCATACATTTGACCCATCTAGGAGCACTACGCGCTACAGGGCAAAGTTAAGGAATTTAATTAAACCGCCATAATTGTATGGTACAGCGCGTAGGATGCTCCTAGATGTGCAAAATGCATTATTAACCCCACTGTATTATTTGTTGCGGAATATCGGTTTTTTTTTTGTAATTTCAATATCCTAATCACCAAATCTCACCCACCCTTAGTCGATTTGACATGGAATTACCCATATAAATAAAAATTTTCGCAAATTTGGTGGTATTATTGATTCTGTTCCTCGATTTAGGAGAGCAATTTTTGTGCAGAAGCAAAATTTGCAATTATTCATTTCGATTGAACGGTATCCTTCCGTTGTTGCGGTGTCATCTCTACCATTGCGGCATTGCCATATTATTGATACCGCAATATAGATATTTTTCGGTAAAATTTTACAACGAGAATCTAAAGGAAGGAATAAAAATGTAAAAAGAACTATAAAATTAAAAAAAAAAAGAAAATTTAGTTTAGTTATTTTAAAAAAATAGTTTATTATAGGAATAAAAGAGATAAATATACAAGCAAATTGCAATTAGAAGCAATTTTGTTAACTTGAGGGTTACACCGATCAAGTTTGCCTATCTAGTTTTAATACTCTCACTTTTTTATCAATACACTCATACTTTTAAAAATTGAAACGAAAATGCCTTCAAAATTCTCTATCCAGTGAGTGTTTCAATTTACGTGCTAGAAAGCATCTGATTTCAAGGTTAGTGAGCAAATTCTACGTTTGGCTTTATGAATTGTTTTCTTGATGACATCTTGAAAGAAAATTGCGTGCAGCCTACGTCACAGCTCTTAATTTTTAGAAATTTTGACAAACAGTCTATGTAAAAGACTATCAAGATAAGCTTGAGAGTGTAACTGCAGTGTAAATCAACACAGACAAAAAAAGAATTTTGGGAAGACTTGGCATTGAGTATATACTCTCGGCAAAAAACATCAAACAATCATCTTTGGCAGAAAGAGCTCCTTGTCGACTGCTTCCTGAACTTGCACTCTCTAGGTCAGATAAAATATATATCAATGCCTCCTTATTTAAGCGACAATTCTTTAAAAAACTATTAAAAATTTAACAAAATATTTAATGCCTCATTCATCTATAACACATCTTTAGATATATGGCGCAAAACTCTTCTTTCTTCCTGTAGGCCAAAGCAATCGTCGACACTGCTATCTTCAAAAATGCTATTGTATCCATTTTAAAATTATATATTTCTGCGTTTGTATATTTTGAATGAATTTATCAAAAAATTATTACTCTCAAAAATGTTAACAACTTATTTAAAATATTTTTTTTACCAACAGTTGACAAGATATCAACTCGGAAATTATTAAAATAAAGATGTTAAAAAAATTTTACCTAAAGCTTATAACATAGGAATGAATAATTGCACTTTACATATCGATCGATATTTATGTATTTCCGTTGAATTTTATTTTCCGTGCAGAATCAATGATACCATCCATTATATTGAATCAATTAATTTCAGCTGATGTGGTTGGAGCTGGAACTATTTTTTGAGGGCTCCACAGCCCTGGTTTACATCCCAATTTTGAATTAAAATCATCCATATGATTAAGTAGTCTTACTAATTTGTAAACAAAATTGTCTAGGAATTGCTGTATAGCATTGTTAAAGATTTTTTTTGAGCATCGATTTGCTTGTAACACTTTTTTGTGTTAATAACAGATACTGCTACGTCTGAGCTACAATTTTCTATTGAAATATATTTTTAAAGCAACTCGAATCGGAATCAAAACCGATGCAAAGAGGATTGCACATCATTTTAAAAACTGACACAAATCGAAACAACGCAAATCGAACCGACGCAAATCAGGGCTTTGGTGTATTATTTAAAGATAAACCTCAATTAAACGCGGTACACATAATTAAATTTTTATATAATTTATAAAAAACAAAACAGAACTGAATGTCAAAAAAACCATATAGCATATTTTATTATTATTATTAATATTTATTTGTTGTATGAATTTTTCTAATGATAAGTCGATTTGAATACTTCCTTAATATCTTCTCTTTTCAAAATTTTTAACAATTCTTTTATCATTGACACGTTCAAACACAAAACACACATAAAAGCCACATGACTGCAACATATGCAAATCTCCTAAAACAAACATTAACCGAACACATTATTCGATTATTATTTGAATAACAACAAAAAATTATTTTTATTGACGATTATAAGTGCAATAATCAAGTTTTTTTTCATACAAATGTTTATTATTGCAAAATATTTATAAAATTACTAAACAAACAAAAAATTTATGTAAAAACCAAACTATTGGTTTATAAAAGTAAGGGAGAAAAAAGGTGGCTTCAAAATACCAAACCCATTTGACTTCATTATTACATATTGTTATATGCTTGTATGTATATTTATGCACAGTGGCTTGACTTACAAAAATAGCGGAGAAACCAAAAAATCCAAGTGTTTTAAGTTTTAATTGAAACTAGAGTTTTTCTTTTCTTGGACTTTTTCATTTCCCAAGAAAGCAGGATTTATTTTTCAATTTCCCGGGAATTCTCGCTTAATATAAAACAGTTCAAAATACATTTTAATTTAATTTTTTTTAATAAATACGAATAGCAATTCTTAAGATATATAAATTAAGTAAACAAAAATTTCAAAAAAAAACCATTATAATTTATTAAAAAACAAATGATTTTTTATAATTGAATCAGCGTTTTCGTTACTAATTGCTGCATTCAAAATTTCCTTAAGTGGTATTTTTTTCACTTTTGTCATCATATCTGACAGAAATAGTATTTACTGCATTTTCAGAATGTAATTTGAAAAAACCTTTTATGCACCCGCCTTGAATATAAAGGCATTTAATTTTTTAAAGGAAGTTGGAACACTTTTTTGTTTTGTTTTAATGAAATAAACCTGGGTCTTTTAAACAATTTAATATTTCGTAAATTTTTACTCCTCCGCTTGGAAGGCATTACGGAACACACTTACACCTCATCGCACACTAAATCATAAACCGTCACATAAAACATTTATCAAAAGGGTTTTTTTCATAAATCAATCACCCCTATCGTGAATGTTATGGGAATATGTTATATGGGAGCAAACCTATATTCCCATCCCCAACAAATCGGTATCACAAATATTTTGGTAGTAAAAATATTTATTGTGCATTATTTGCAGTGCGGCGGTGCGCATTTTTTTCTCATTATTTATTTATTGAATCTTAATACATATATTTGATATGAACTAACAATAATAATCTTATCCTAATACTTTATTTATGTCTTGCCAGTGCCAGACAAAAATTTTCTTCAACACGGGTTCTGTTCACATATATAGGTGCTTATCGTTGGGTAAGTGCTGCAGTGTCTCTTCTTCTTAAGCGAGTGTGGCCGCCATGATTTAAAATATTTCGAGCTAGTGGATTTGGGTGTTGTTCAAGCCTTTTTAAATATCGTACTGCATATTCCGTAATCATAGTTTTTACCAATGGCACGTTGAGATCCTTATGAATGTTTGAGTTTTTAACAAACCAGGCCGAGGCAATGCCCCATAGTTGACTACCATAGCACCAGATAGGCTTTAAGATAGAGTTCTAAAGTAGAAGCTTGCAGTCGAGACTAAGAACAGAATTTCATGCAATAAGCCAATGAATTTGAATGGCTTTTAGTTTCATTTGAGTTAATTTTGCCTCTATATGGCATTTCTACGTTAATCGCCGATCTAGATGTATACCGAGATATTTTACATGCGAATGTTGAGGAATTATTTGATTATTGATTGTAATAGGGGGTCAAGATTCCCGGCGCAATGTGAATGTTATATGTACGCATTTTTGCTCAGGATAATGGTACCACCATTGTCTTAGCCATATTTCTAGTTGAAATATATGATCCTGTAAGTAACGAGATGCTTCATAACGGTTTTCGTGGACGCTTAGAAAAGCAGTATCGTCTGCAAATGTTGAAGTTTGGGTGTAGTTGTTTGTTGGCATGTCCGAAGTGTAAATTAAGTATAATAGAGGGCCCAGGATGCTTCCTTGTGAGACTCCAGTGCCGATTGTCTGAGGTGAACTTAAGAAATTTCCTTCTTTAATATGTAATTAATTGACGGCCGACTAAGTAGCTTTCTAACAGCTTGTGTGTGTTTGCTGGTAAATTTTGCTTTAATTTGTGTAGTAAGCCTTCATGCCGGACTTTATCAAAAGCTTGCGAAACATCGATGAAGAGTGCTGAGCAATATTTTTTTCTTCAAATGATTTTCTTATGACATTTACTATTCGATGAGTTTGTTCAATTGTGCTGTGTTTTCTTCTAAATCCAAACTGATGGTTTAGAATACGTCTATTGTCACTTAATATTGGTGTTAATTTTGAAACTAATAATTTCTCAAAAAGCTTTGGCATATTTGAAATTAAGCTAATAGGCCTATATGACTCAACTTTTGTTTGTATGATCTTTACCTGGCTTTGGTATCATGGTAGCTAAGTAAACATTCCATTTTTGAGGATAGTATTAAAGGCGTAAAATAGCATTAAAAATAAAAAGAATAATTTTCTTTGCTACGCGAGGTAGCTCTAAAAGCATTTTATTGCTGATCTTATCAATACCAGGTGCCTTCTTAGTGTTTAAGTCACAAATAGCATTTTCGATTTCTCTTATCTCAAATCTTAGGGGAACAGCTGCTCTAGCAGCAACAGGTGGTACCTCGGCCGCAATATCGCAAGATATATTTGGAGTAAATACGTTTTTAAAATGATTAACAAACAGATTTCCTTTTTCATTATCATTTCTTGCCCAACTTCCATTCAAGTTTCTTAAAGGTGGCTTAGAGACAACTGGCCTTTTGAGATTTCTAGCTGCACGCCATAATGAGTAGTCTGATTGCGGAGTTGCATCAAGTTCCTTAAGATATTTTTCCAGAGTAGACGTTTTCTGAGTCTGCAGTAACTTTCTTAGCCTTTTTGTACACTCTTTTAATAAACTCTTAAGTTGAGGGGATCTGTGCAATTGCCGCTCTCTTCGAGCTCTTCTTTTTTCAGACAGGAGACGCTCAACATCTGTGGAATAAATTTTAATATTTTTAGTTTTTTTTTTGGGTAGTACTGGAATGTTGAACAGCTAGTTTCAGAAAACTGTCAAAATTAAGAATAGCGCGATTTACGTATTCCGGTGTACTAAGCGGAATATTATCTGTGCAATGGGTGCTGATATATTTTTTATATTTTAGCCAATTGATTTGTGTAGCTGGCGTCGCTAAGTAACCAGTTGGAGATACAATTCTATTTAGGTTCATTAAAGTAACAATTGGTTGTGTGTGGTCGGAAGATAATTCTAAGGAAGCTTCAACATAAATCGTTTCTAAGGGGATGTTTTTAACCACGCCAAAATCGATAACATCTGGTATTTTTTGCCGATCAGTAGGCCAATATGTTGGTTGTCCGCTCGCTATCACATTCAAATCCATTTTAGAAATAGTATTAAATAAAACGCGACCCTTTGGTGTTTTAAGTCGTGACCCCCAGAAGGTATGTTTAGCGTTATAATCGCCAGCGGCTAGAAACCAGGATCCTAATGATTTAAAATATTTCGAATATTGGCTTTCTGATATTGAATATCCAGGTGGGGTGTATAACGATGGAATTACTAGGATTCTATTTAATTCTTCAACGCAAATGTTCGTTGCTTTGAGATAATCTTCACGATGATCACACATTAGGACGTGTTTGACTCTTGTTTTTATCAAAATGGCAGAACCTCTTCAAGCTCTATCTCGAGGGTCCTTGTTATCATAAAGTATATAACCATTCATTTTAAACGTATTTCTTGCGGTCAAATGAGTTTCAGAAACCATCATGACATCAATTTGTTTACTTTTAAAAAAATATTCGAATTCACTTTTATGTTGGCGGATGCCGTTTTCGTTCCAAAAACAAATTTTTAAACAGTAACAGTAAATTTTTAACAATTACATCGATTATTTACTGTTTTGCACTAATGTTTCCATGGTTTTTTCTAGACGACCTGGTGAAGCACCTTGCATTGCCACATGGTTTGATTTAAGGACGTTAGCATAAGAGGTTATTACTAGGCTGCGGAGCCTGAATGTCATGAGTGGGGGATTAGTTTTCGGTCCAACCGACTTATTGACGATAGTATATATTGGGCATCCTCTATAATAAGCAGTGTGATTACCGCTACATTTTCTTACTTGGGGTCGGTTCTAGACTTATCGCAAAGAACTGTACAATGTAATTCACCACATACTACGCAAACAGGGGGTAAATACCAGTATGCCTTAGTATTGCCATATTCTTGACAGTTTAAACACTGAACGGGACCATTTCTTCTATAGTTATTCTTCTATACAGAATATATTTCAAATTATAAATAGGATGCGATTCGTTTTTTTTAAGCCTTACGTCACCGGGTTCAAACTCCACTCGAAAAAGTGGTTGTTGAAGTTTTTCTCTATTTTTAATATTTACTACATTTTTTATTTTAAAGCCTTCTTCTTCTAGGAATGTTTTAACCTCTTCTGGGTCCACACATGAGCCAATTCCCTTAATCACTACCTGAAGACCTTTACTGCTTTTCAGTTCACCTATCACCGATATCAAACTCTTTATAAGGTCATTGAAGTTTTGCTCCCTAAGATATATCGGGGGAGGCTTGGATAATTTTACGACGTTTGGTGTTTCAGAGGATTCATCCTCTAGAATTGCAAAACGATTTTGAGAATTTATTTTATCAAAAGATTGTACTTTTGAGGCCGAAGCAACTGCTGCAAAGGTAGGGCTGCACCCCGTTAAAGCCCTGTTTTGTACCTGTCCATACCAACTTGTACTTGAGGCTTTTGACAACTTTTTACTGAGATTTTTCCATTGCGTCTGTGTTTGAATTCATGGTATCATTTGTTACTAAGATTGTTTTTGCCGTTGCGGCATCGAGCGAGAGATTAATATTTTTTAATGTATCAGCATCAACCGTGTTTGTAAAAACCGTGGGGTGAAAGGGAACGTGTACGAACAATTGGATTATATAAACGTTTGTTTTTGGAAAAAAAGTGTCATAGAGGTGCTATTATTTTTTCCCACAACTATATGTCTACACATTGGCATATGGTGCTAGTCTGGGTTCACGTTATGAAAGTTTTCTTGCAAAAAGTTCAAATTTATTGTTAAGAGTGAAAGAGAACTTGCTATGGAAAGTGAAAAAGAGTCTGAGTTTAAAAAGCAAGTTTGACTGTGGTGGAAACTGAAAAAATTAAGAAAAATTAATGTTCGAAACGCAAATCTTGCCTGTCAAAAATTAATGAAAAAATAGAACTTAAAGCAAAATTACACACAGATTACACATGGAACTAATTACACGTGGGCTACACATGCAAGTAAAAATTAAACACAAAATGTGTAATTACACAATACTGCAAGTTGTGACTGTTTATGATTTAGTGTGAGATAAATATTAGGATTTAAAAACTTTAACCTCTCTAAGGCTCATCTCTTAATTAAATAAGATACACATATAATAAATAATTGCTTGTTTAATATCGCATTAGATATTGCACCACCTTGGACGCACCCTGATTGTTATTGATATTTTAACTGCTTATAAATAAAAAAATATGTGTTCCACTGTGTCATACGTTAATATGTTTCGTATGTATTGCACTGTGGCCTTTTCATAATTGCTTTACGTTGAAAATGCTATATTTTAGTAAGTATTAAAAACTGTTTGTACCTCGTATTATCATTAAATGCATTTAGGTTTGCGACTTCAACATTATTAATACATTGATATTTGTTTATAATATTGTAGCATTTTTTTTTCAGAAAAATGTCATGTTATTACAAAAAATACGTGGTTTAATTGTTAATTTTTTACAAAATTTTAACTGTTTAACTTTGTAAACAACTAGAAACTGGGAATTATTTCCTTTCATAGGTTAATTTATTGTATTCAACATTTTTTTATTTTTTCGAATTTATTCTATGAGCTAAATTTCAGTTATGTATTTTATAAACAACAATTTTTCAATAATTTTTTTTTGTTTAATGGCCAATTTCACCATTTAGTTTTTCATATAATTTTATTTTTACTAGGGTTTTCACAATGGTCAAAATTCGACCACAAATTTTTCTGTAAATATCAAGAAAACATAGTTTTGCAAGTTCAATATAAAAAATATCAGAAAGTGCCAAATGAAAAACCAAAAAGTATCAAAAAGTCTCCTCTTATAGATTCTCATCGACTCAGGGCATTGCATGTTTAATTTTATGTTTCTATGACTAATATTGACAAAACTTTATTTAAGTACCAGACGTAGAACAAAACAGTACCAAAAAGCTTATTTAACCAGGACCATGGAAGTTTAATTTTATCGTTATGGGTCCAATATTAGTAGACATTTTAAAACTACCAGATGAAGAACAAAAAGCATCACAATTTTTCATCATAAAGGTTCTCATTTACTCAGGTGTCTGTCCCTTTAACATTATGTTTCTTATATAAATAACGGAAAAGTAAAAGAAAGAAATTTATTTCCGCTTTCCTTTGCCGATTTTTATATAACCTTTAATATTCCAAACCCTGTTTCAACAAAATGTCGAATTATCGATCACCCTATTTTTTTTAACAGAGCCGGTGTTTCGGGTTCGATTCCCGCCAAAGACTCTGGTCTGTCTCCTGCACACAAGCGTAGACCTTCGCGGGGTTAGCCTAAGGAAAACAACAAAAAAACTAAAAAAATATCTAAAACAGAAAAGCCGTCTGTTAACCAGAATTTAAAATGGTCGAATATACAGGGTTCGCCAAATAACTTCTTTTTTTTAAAAAAATGCTATAAAAAAACTACTGAATATTTTCTCAAATTTCTTTTTTATTTGAAAGCACAACCCTTCCGGTAAGTATTGGAAAATAATTTCATTCAAATGGCTGCCTCGGCTGGCCATGCAGTAGCCTACACATTAGCACATTATCGATTGTGTGCAGCTGTATTTCACCAATGGATTCACGAATATTGTCCTTTAAAGCGTCAATTGTCTCCGGCTTGTCGGCGTAACACTTATCGTTGACGGTACCACACAAATAATAGTCCAACGGTGTCAAATCGCAGCTCCGAGGTGGGCAAATGACATCAACTCTGCGGCTGATAATGTGATCTTCAAAAACAGGGCGCAAAACATCGAGTGTAGCTTCGGCTGTGTGGCACGTAGCGCCGTCCTGTTGAAACCAAAAGTTGCCAATATCTTCCTCTTAAATTTTTGTGAACAAAAATTCTGTCAACATGGCCCGAAAACGATCGCTATTGACTGTAACGGTCACTCCTAGTCTATTTTCGAAGAAAAATTGCCCAATTATGCCTCTGGACCAAATCCGCACCAAACAGTGACTCGTTTTGGGTGAAACGGCTGTTCAATGTATGCGTGCGGGTTTTTTTGTCCCCCAAATGCGACAATTTTGCTTGTTTACATATCCGCCAAGATCAAAATAAGCTTCATCTGAAAAGATGATTTTTTTTGGCAAAATCGGCATCTTCTGTAAGTCGATCGCAGGCCCACTTAGCGAAGCGAAAACGCATATCTCCCAGCGTTGTTCAAGCGTATACACTAATTATCTGTCAAATCAGACATGAGCTAAGTGTTACCATTCACGAAATAAGCACTAGTTGAAAAAAAACGTTAGATGGCGGACCCGTTACTCTATAAATATACAAAATGCTGCAAAAATCCTCTTTTGACTAAAATACTGCAAAGGTAAAACATGCACTAACAAATCGATGCCAAAAATCATAAAAAGCTCAAAAACGGATAAATATTTGTTTCTGCCTTCATTTATTGCACAAGTAAAAATATGCAATTGCATATTTTCGGTTTTCCTGTGCTCATGTTCTGTAACTCTCGTGTCGAAAAACTTTTCGATTGAAATGTGGGAAATGAAACAAAAATGGCATATATCGAAACAAACATTGTTTTTCTCACTAAACTGTGTCTGTAACTTTTTTTGGCGAGTACTAGCTGTCACGTAAGGAAATTACTCGCCAATTTACAGAAAAGTTCCCGCTTTAAACTGTCAAATAAACTCACGAATAAAAATGGGGCGAGAAAGTATTTGAACACAAAAAAAACAATTAAAAATGCAAAATACAAAGAATAATAATAATATTTTATTGTTGGCACATTTTTTTATTGTTTTATTGTATTATTTTGTTTTTAACATTTTTATAAGGTGTTTTCATGCTCGTTGGCAAACAACAAACATTAAAGTCGCACTTTACATTATTTGGTATAGCCGACGGTTGTATTTTCGCTGCCGTCGTTGAAAAATTTTAAATTTTTGTAAATTTTGGTCGCCGTCTACGTCTTAAATGTCACATTGGCTTCGAATAGAATATTATGACATTTATAACGTAACGACGTAACCTCTTTTGATAGTTTTCGACATTAGTTACAGACAAACTTTTTTCTCACTTTTCGCGAAACGATGGAACATTTTGTTTCACATCTTTTCAATGCGAGAAGTTCTCACTTAAGTTACAGAACATGGGTACTGGTAATAAATAGTCTCTCATCTAAAGCATTTGAAAATTACAAAATAAAATGTATTACTTTCTGTAATATTGCAAAAATATTTTTTCCAGGTTATTATTTAGTTTAAATAAAATTCGGATTCTAAAGATTTATCGAAAGTTAATGCTGGGTACAGACAGTGCAATCTACATGCAATCTGTTTCAATGCAACCTCAAAATATCAAAGCGTTTTGATGTTGATGCAATCTGGAATGAATGAAAATGAATTTAACTTGCTAGATTGCGTAAATGCATTGCATTGTGTGTACCCAGCATAAGAGGCATTGCTGCTGCAGCTTATTAACATTGTGACCAGATTTTAAATAATGTAAAGCTAAAACATGTTTAAAATAGAGCCAAATAAAGAAAATGTACAGCCAAAAAATAAAGCTAAATTTATTAATAGTTTTCTAGTAGTAACATTTAATTAATTCGATATTTTTATAGATTAAATAGTATTTCTGTAGGTATATATTATAAAAGAAATATATTTGCGAATACAAGTAAAAATAAACAAATTAAATTTTGGCGAATGCGTCAACTAACAATATGTTTAAAAGTCATATGAAAATAAATTTGTTATTTATGTTTATTAATAATACAAATACATATGTACTGTGTATATGTATGAATATTCAAATGCTGCAAAATCGTCATAACTCAAAAAAATACATCTCGAAATAAACGTGTATCAAGTTTTTGATTTGCTCGCGCCACTAAAAAAAATGGCAACAGAATAAAGATGCTTTTTATACACACAATATATGCGAACAATTCTGCAGCCCTAACTAAAAAAATTAATTTTTTGAGTAACGGCGACGTTGCAGCAAATGAGGGATATATCCATACATAATTTTAAAATATGTTTCAAAATCAAACAGAAACATCATGAAAATTAAACTTTGTTCTGTAAATACATTAAAAGTCAAAGGATACAATTGAAAAAATTAGGTTCTACAAAAGTTATTAAAGAAAAAATTGCGATAAAAACTCGGTTCTATATTCGGTGCATAAGGCCTCGTATACTTAAAGTTTAATTAATAAGTCAAGTTTTATTTTATAAACATAAGTTTTGATGCTTTATTAGTCTTAAAAGTAGTGCGTGAAGTACATATAGGAAATAAAATTAGCTTAAATTAGCTTTTTGTTACATGTAAGTATTTGCATATTTTTTTGTTACAATTTATATTCTTAAAAAGTTGTCGGATGTCGATATTATGCGCTGACATTCTATTTTTTTTTTTTTAATTACTTTCTACTTCAATTTATTCTGATAAACTGTTTTGTTTATTTTGAAATTAATTACACAAATTTCAAATTAAAGAAAAGGTTAAATGCATTTTTGAAAAAGCCGGAAAAAAGCTAAATGAAATATTTCTAGCTAAACGTGAATAATAAAGCTAGTATGGCCATACTGTTGGAAATCTTTTCCTAAAAAGAAACAGTAACTTTTGGACATGTTCTAGAAATCGAAATGAAGTGTAATTGAAACCGAACGAGATTTTCATTTCCATTACTATTAAATTCGAAAGAAAGTATTTTTGAATAGCAATATTAAACACAGATAAATTAAAAATGTATTCTTTTGAATCGATGTGGTCAACTTTGACATTCCATATTTTTTTTACAATGCACAATTTAAAACTTTCTCTTTTGGTTACTTATCAATTTATTCTCCTAAGTATACATGTATGCAAATGACTAATATATCCACGTTTTTTTATTAGTTTGCTGAAGTTTTTTTTTTTTTTTGGTTTTGTTGGCTTCGTAAATAGTAGCTTTATTTTGTGGAATCACCTTTGGGAACAAGTTGCACACGCGTACATCTTGATGCAAACAAAAAAACGTGTCTGTGTTAAAGCAGTCAGTCTGTCAGCCATATTCGAAAATATATAATTAATTTATTTTTGTATATTTATGTTTTTTGTTTTCATTATTGTTTAAATTTCAAAAAAAAAAAACCAGTTAAAAAATACTCGCAGCAGAAATAGAATTATAGAATATTCATAAACAAACTGGGTTTTATGGTTAGTGGATTAGTAGAATAATAAAAGTAAAACAAAACCAATAAACATAAAAACATTCAATTTAAAACAGGAAAAAGGAAATGTTAGATTGTTTATTGTAAAGAATTTATTTTATTAACATTTTTTTTAATAAATACATTTACAATATGTGCAGAGATTTAATGGGTGTAAAGAAGAGCAATGGACAGCCTTGTAATTAATATGGAAATTTGTAACTATTTTATAACATAGATTTGAAAAGAAAATTCAAAATGTTTTGGAATTACATAATTCTAAAATATGTTCGGCAAATAGATACATACTTACATACATATGTATGTATGTATAGATATAATAAAATATTTTAATTTATTTATTCTGTTTAGAAGGTTTACGGCCAATTTCACCAAGTTCAGTTAAAACTAACTATTACTTTAACTTCCAGTTAACAATATGTTTTTGAAAGTTATAACTGATAGTTAATTATAATTGAACTTGGTGAGATTGGCCGTTAGAGCTTGAAGAAGAAAATAGATTTATTTCCAATCACGCGATTTCTCGTTCATGATTGCTAATTTTTTGATTGCATTTAAAATCGGAAAATTAATTGTATGCTTTTTATTTGAAACAATGAAATCAATAAGATAAAAAAGAATTAAATCAAGTTTTTTAAATCAATTCATATAGTAATTTTGCAATAAAATCCAGTAATTGCAATCATTATTAAATCATAACCAAAATATTCGTCCACTTCAAATGAAACTCCTTCTTCTAGAAATAAGGCTGACTCTGATCATTTTAAATGGCCAACAATAGATTCCGACTGTATATTATTTCGTTGGACTTTCACTATAGTTGTTATTTTAGAGGAATTAAAAGAAATCGCATAAATAAATTAAATTGATTGCATTCAGTGATTTCTAAAAAGAATAATTTTAAAATTATTGCAATCACAAAATATTGCAGTTTTTTCAAGAATTTATTTTGAAAGCTGATAGGTATAGTTTTGAAATCAAAAAATGACATCAGTTTGGATGAAATCATTTTGATATCAATCCTAATTGATCGCAGTTTTTACAGCACTTGAACTAGACACAATTGTAGTATATATTAAGCATTCAATAGTTGCTATGCTATGTCGACAAATTTTGGTTTTCGATATACTCGAAGCACTTTAAATTTTTGTTCAAATTAGGACGAAATTTAGACTATGGCTGGTACCGATTTTCAGAAAAATAAAATATTATTACCGGTCAGTTAAGCTAATGGCAACGTAAATAAGCAAAACAATCGAACTTGGAACTTGTGGACGCTACATAACAATAAAACAGATGCGTTAACATTTTGTCCCCTTTAAAAACATGGAATATACTCACACTAATCTTTTGTTTGGGAACTTGATTTATTTTCTCCGCTGCCAACGCAGTTGAAAAAAGTAGGCAGAAAAGCTGTACACCGGTACCAAATAGGGTTCGCGATCTTTCATCTACACAACATTTAAGATATGTTCTGCATTAATTTCGACTATCAAAATAATACACCCGCGATTTAACATTAATTGATTCCGATCCTTTATCGGCAGATTCATTGTCAGCCGACTAGACAACTTCATAAAGTTAAAGATATTTGAAATATGTATGTTGTATGACAAAATTTTTGTTTGTTTTGATTTTTCCCCAGGGATGTAGGGAACATCTTAAGGATATATCATCTTTTGGTGTTGCATTTTTGGGGCATAATCAGGTGCAGCCAATACCAGGAATTCTGAAATAATTCCAAATTAGCAGGTTTCTTGATATTTTCGTTTCTTAAGATCGTGACTGACTAGAGCTAATATCTTGTACCATGGGAGTCAATAGCCCCTGGCGCTTCGGTACCAGACATGCATGCTCTCTTGAGCAGGGGTGCCTTTTTGCTTGAGACAAATTCTGTGAGGAGTACATTTTATGTGACAGTAAAAATGGGTGATGATAATGGTTGAACTTTAGGGAGAATTTTAAGGTAATGCTCATGCTTGGTTGGAGGCAAAAATTTTGAGGTGAAGATCTAGAGCGAATGAAGTGACGAGGGACCGTTTTAAATGTGATCGGTGAGGTCTTGGATTTTGTGAAGCGCCAAAAAAAGTTGGGGTATCGGTGATGAAGACTAAAGTGCGTTCGTGGAAGTGATGAAAACTTATGGAAATCAGGCAACGGCGCTCATATTAAAATATACAAATTCTTTTTTTTTATTTTATATTTTAATATATGCGGCGTTAAATGATTTCACTGCTGGCACTAGACCCACTAGTAGTTGCTGAGAGCGAAAAAATTTGGTACCGGTGGTGAAGAAGAATAGAGTGTGTTAGTGGAAGTGGTGAAATTTAAGGCCTAAATGTGTTAAATGCAACGCGACGCCAAAAACAACATTGAAAACAAAAACAAAGTCAAAAATATTTTATAATTTTGTTGTTGCTTTCTGCAGAAATTCATAATGAATTTTAAATTTTCAAACGATGCATATTTTGTGGCGTTCAAAATTTTAAAATTACATGTTTCGGTATCACTAGATGGCTGTGGCTTTAACCCAAAATCGACGGCAGAGAGTAGCTGAACTACATATGAGCTTTCAGTTGTGAAAGTTCAAATTGTGTGGAAGAATCATCCCTAGGTGCCTTAGCTTTTCAACAGATGCTGCTAGCATATTTTGCGGAGATTAAATAGCTCCAGCTCCTAAACAAGGATTATGCACTCAAATCGCAATTTGGGTGTTCTGGTTGCTCTCACACTTATCACACTCGGGGGATCCACCGTAGGTATCCACGTATATCTTTTTCACATCTGTTCTGTTTGATAGTGTATACATTGTAGATTTTAATAAGGGAAACCCTTTAAAGACAAAAAAATTTAATTCGTCAAAATCTAAATCGATAGAAATAGAGATGATATAATATATAATATTTGAATAACACATTTATATAATTTTTTGTACTCCCAATCGAAATTTAAAAAAATAGGATTAATTTAATATTTTTTTTTTATTAAATTTTATTTAAACACCAACACACAAATAAAAACAGTGAAATCAATCAATATTAATAGAAAACAAAAGAAAACACATGTATAATACCACCTCTACTACTATTCGTGGTTATCGAAAAAAAATATTGTATACAAGAGCATTTGAAAGAGTGTTTGAAGTAACATCTTTGAAATTTACTTGATTTATTTGTCCGCAATACCAGAGATAATCTATTTTTTTTTTTTATTACAACTCTTTATACTTTGTTTCTAGTAGATTTATCTTTCTTTTTTTTGGTTTTCTTTCTTTTAAGCAAAAAATACACGAGCAGGTTGGTTGGACGTCTAGCTGGTTGGTTGGCTGGCTGTTATACATTGACTGATGACCTTTAAGAGGCCAAGCAACGACGTAATCAACGGAAGTATACAAAATTATAAAATATAAGAAGAAAATTCAAATTACAAAAAAAGCATACATTTATGAGACTTTGTTTACTAAACTGAAAGTATTTTATAATGCAAACAATCATACGTGCGCATGAAAAGTTACTACTTATTGTGATCAAAGTTGATTTCTGAACTCTAATTATAGAGTTGTCATAAAGTAGAAAAAATTCCATCCTCGCTGTTTAGGCGCAGTTTCAATATGAGCATCTAATTTATTTTTTTTAATTCCAAAAGAAAACTAAATAAAACAGAGAAAATAATTGCAACAACAGCAAAAAATTATACTTAACTTTCATCATTGAATTGAGGAAGTTATAATTTATGTAAAATGATGAGAAAATATACTAGAGTATATAAATATATAGATGTGTATGTGTTAAATTAAAGAAATTAGATAAATTATAATGCATATACATATGTTTATATCTATATATGTATGTACATAATTTTTTTTAAACTCCTTTAGCGGAAATGACTAATGGATGATATGTAATTAAACTACGAAGCTACTGCGTAGTTTAAACTAAATAATATAATCTATATAATAAAAATGAAATGTTGTGTGTTGCTAATCGGATAACTTATGGACGGCTTGACCGATTTTTTCTTTAAAATTATCGCCATGGTCCAACTTTGACTATTTGACTAAGTTTTCTTTCAAATGTTCGTATTATTCCATTTTAAGTTTTCATCGAAAGAAAAATTTACCACGCCTACTTGAACGCCTACTTTTTCTATTTATCTAAAATCGGACAACAGTTGCACCGATTTTGCGATGCCTTAAAGGAAACAGGTTTTTACGGAAAGAAAATTTTGCCCCGCCTACTTTTTCGATTTACCTTAAATCAGAAAACGGCTCCATCAATTTGACTAATTATTCTTTCAAATGTTCGTATTAATTCATTTTAAGTTTTCATCGAAAGAAAAATTTACCACGCCTACTTTTACGCCCACTTTTTCTATTTATGGAAATCGGAAAATAGTTGCCCCGTTTTTCGATGCCTTAAGAGAATAAGTTCGAACAAATGTTCCACTGCTGAATCGACAACAAAATTATGCATACGACACTCTCATGAAAGCTGTGAAAGATGAAGCTGGAGGGATTTTTTTCTAGACGCTCCCGGTGGAACTGGGAAAACTTTTTTAATCGCGTTTGGCAACGATACGCTCGCAGAATGATATTGTATTTGCACTCGCATCGTCAGGAATTGCATCTACATTGTTGGAAGGCGGTCGGTGCTCATTCAGCACTTAAGTTAATATGCAAACCAATGAAAATCCAACAAGCAACAAATCTAAGAAAAGTGCGATGCTCAAAGTACAATGGCGCATTAAAAATCTTTGAAGGCATAAGAAAAAACGTTGCAAAATTTACGAAACAATCAAAGCCGATTTGGAGGTACGATGATTTGTTGGCAGGTGATTTTCGGCAAACACTGCCATTGATACCACGACCAACGCCCGCCGATGAATTTAATGCATGTTTGAAGTCGTCTGCTTTGTGGACTCTGAACATGCGGGTCGAGCTGCAGAACAATTAATCTCAAGACGTATTTCAATTTCTGCCAATTCACCGAATCAAAATCCGAACTCATCCGAGAGGTGGTTCCAAACATTACACAAAATTACAGAAATCATGATTAGTTGAGCGAACGTGCTTTATTAGCTGCGAAAAACGTTGATGTCGACGAACTGAATTTTAAGATTCAAAGTGAAATCGCTGGCGAATTGAAGACGTACAAATCGGTAGATTCCGTTACTTCTCAGAACAATGTCGTCAACTATCCAATCGAATTTTTAAACTCCCTGGAATTACCCAGATAACCGCTTCTTAATCTCCAACTAAAACTTGGATCGGTAATCATAATGTTACGAAATATAAACCAACCACGTCTTTATAATGGCACCCGACTTATATGATGAATAACGTCATCGAAGCAACAATACTTAAATGAAAGTACAAAGGAGAAAATGTTTTGATACCTAGGATCCCAATGATTCCAACCGACATGTCATTCGATTTTAAACGCTTGCAGTTTTCAGTAAGGCTCGCATATGCAATGACAATCAACAAATCACAAGGGCAGTCATTGCGTGCTTCACTTCATGCATGGTCCTTTAAGTCGCCTGTTTCCGCGTCGGAAGTCCATTAGCACTACTTGTTTATGCGCCAGACAACCAAACAAAAAATGTCGAATATCACAAAGCATTGCAACGAACAAAATTATAATATCCTAGCAAAGCAATCGAATCGAATAAGTTTTACTTATTTTACTGGTTACCTAAATAGTGATCTTATCAACTAAAATGTAAATAGAATACTTAAGATTCACAGCATATATGTACAAACATATGTATTTTTAAATCAAATGTAAATCAAACATATGTATGTATATGAACAACATTTTAATTGTAAAATAATTTTTTTCTATTTTTAACGGATTTTAAAAATCGAACGCAAACATTTTTTTAAATTTGAACAGGACAACGTCTGTCGGCAGCAAGTATAATTATAAATAAAGAAAAACAAATAATATATAGTAACTTTTTTTAATTATTTTTATTAATATAATGCAACATCTTAATCAATTATATTAATTACTTCATTAAGATGTAGTTACTTCCCTAAAATTTGAAAAGAATCATTTTTCATTCCTTTATTCAAATCTGGCAATAAGTCAAATATAATTAATTATAGAGGCATAGCTAAACTGAGCGTTATTCCAAAACTATTTGAAATGATCTGGCCTTAGCAACCATCAACAATAAATTTTAGTGTTTTCATCAAAAATAAAAATTGGGAATGAAGCACGAATAACAAAATCATTTAAATTAAATTTTGTATTTCCACGAAAATTATTTTGATAATAAACTGGCAAGTGCACGGCCTAAAAAAACTGACTGGCAGCCCGCTTTATATTTTGTTTGCGAATCCTACTAACAACTACAATTAATGTTGGAAGGATTCCAATCAATTGTAGTGGGGAATGTAAGGAGAGATAAGCTCACTGTTTATTGTTGATGATTTTGTTTAAACTTTGATATTGTTAAAAGAAGAACTGTTGCTGTAATTCTTATACGCTTAACAGTTTTATTTGGTTTAATATCTTTAGTTTTTCTAGAATCTTTATGGATAAAGTTTCCTTATGATCTGGCCTAAGCAACCAGTGAAATGCGCATAGGAATAGCTTATCCCATCAACAATAAATTTCAATGTTTTTATCAAAACTAAAAATTGGGAATTAAGCAAGAATAACAAAATCATTTAAATTTTAAAAATGTATTACTGACTATCTCGTTCATCAAGTATCTCTATTGCTTACGCCGCACAGGTAGACAGCCCTTTAGTAACCGCGGCAAAAAATGGTTTTTGTCGTGTCGTCCAATTTGGATGAAATTTTCACAGTATATTAACAGATATATGAGTAACAATTCCATGAAATTTCAGCCTCATAACTTCATTATTTTTTGGTCTAGAGCAAGTCAAAATTGAAGGATGCCAACGCGCTTGAAATATGTTAGTTCAATATGTAATATTCAAAAGAATAAAAAAATACATAATTTTTTTTATAATTTTTTTTTTAATTTTTTTAATTAATTTAGTTGTTGTGAATGAGTAGATGAAAAAATAAATTTAAAAAAAAAATACAAAAAAATATTTCTTAACAACAGAATTGTGGTGTAAAAATTGAACATTTTGCATTTTCAATGGACTAGGAAATATAGAGCAGCCCCTCGCCCTAGGTGCAGACTTATATCAAATGAAAGATTGAAGTCTCAGCTTTCATTTGAAGTTAAGAACATATAGCAAAAGTTTGCAAAAGAACTTTAAAAATACAAAAAACTACAAAAATACGCAACGCGCACATTCAGTCGCTATACGTAATAACTGTGAAATAATATTAAATTGTTGTTGTTTTTAATATTATTGAGGACAAATAAAGACACAAAAGAACAGAAAGATGCGGTTAAAAAGAAATAAAAAAAAATTTCAAATTAGTTCTGGGTTTAAAAGTCGAATGTGGTGAAACAAGGCATGTGAACAACCAATGATGGTAATGTCTCTAGAAGATTTTTTGAAAATCCAGAAATAACCGCTGACATAACTGGTGTAAATGTAGACTTAATTCACCGATTACAAATTATATTAAATACTATAAATACTAGTAAAAATATAGATGTTGGTAAATTCCATACGTATTGCATGGACACTGCAAAATTGTATGTAGATCTTTATGGCTGGTATTACATGCCTATCACTGTCCATAAAGTTCTCATTCACGGCAGCAAAATGGTATCTGAGGCTGTATTGCCAACTGTTTTAAGCACAGAAAATAATTATAAACGTAGATTTATGTTAGAAATGTTACAAATCATAAATGTACCGATAATGTCGAGAATTAATTTTAAGTCTGACACTGAGAATGTAGCACAAAATTATAGACACTTAATTTATAAAAACAGAAACGGAAGGTAAAAAATTTTTGTATATTGTAATAGATCAAGTTTGTATTGAAAAATATTTTTTATTCAATTCCAAAAAATTTTCATAAGTTTGTCAATTTTTGTTAAATTTGTTTTATTTTAAAAAAATTGTTAATTTTTTGTTAAAAAAGAACCCTGAAGAAGGCACTCAAAGAAGTGCCGAAATATTGGTTAAAAATAAAAGTTAAAGTTTTTTATATAAAATAAAAAAAAAAAAAAAAGACCTCAAGCTTGAAAATTTAGTTGTATTACATATTTTTTTAAATTTTATTTAAAATTAACTTTTTTTTTTGCTACAGGAATGTTATCCGAAGAAGCGCAAGAAGCAATGAATAAGGAGTATAGAAACTGTAGGCTATTCCATTCTCGTAAAAATTCACGCATTTCTACGAATGAAGATGTAATGCGCTATTTGCAAATATCATCAGATCCTTATATTAATTCATTTAGAATGAGAATGAAATTGAAAAAATTAGAATACCATGATGATGTTAAAAAATTATTGATAGAATGAAAAAAAAATTGTTCTTTTTTATTGCATTTCAATGGGAGGTGGGCGTAATAGTGGGCGTGTTATTGTAATTTTAAATGTTATAAATTACAGTAATATCAAATTTGAAGGTTGTACCTAAAATATTTTAGAAAATATGGCTTTTTTTATGTTGAGGTTGTATGGGTGGTGGGGGTAAAAGTGCCAAAGTTCAAAATTTTTTCCGATAATATATGTAACAATATAACATTCAAGTATACCAAAATTTAAAGTTATACTTAAAGTATTACGGACAATACGGCATTTTACAAATTTCGATTGTATGGGAGGTGGGCGTAAAAGTGGGCGGTTTTTTTAAATTTTTTTTTAAACTGGAATTGTCTCAAAATTAACCTGTGCAAAATTTCAGAGCTCTACAATGACTCCTTGTATTTAATGCCGGCGTTGTATCACTGTGCGCCGTGTCAATACGGTTTTCGTGAAGGATCTTCAGCTATGACTAACATTCTACAACTAACAAATTTGGTTAATGAAGGATTGGGAATTAAGCACGAATAACAAAATCATTTAAATTTGAAAAATGTATTACTGACTCTCTCGTTCGTCAAGTATCTCTATTCCTTACGCCGTGTCAACACGGTTTTCGTGAAGGATATTTTTGGTTAATGAAGGATTTACTATTAGTCAACAAACTGATGTCATTTATACTGATTTCAGTAAAGCCTTTGACAAAGTTAATCACAAACTTCTGCTAAAAAAATTCTATAAAATGGGTTTCAATAATACTTATTTAAGCTTAAAGTTAAATTTTATACTGCAAATTCAAGAAAAATTTTGGTAAAATGCGGTGTTCCGCAGGGAAATCATGTGGGCCCAATTATATTTTGTACTTTTAATCAACGATTTGCCAGAAGAAATAAATTATTCTAATATACTAATGTTTTAAAGCCTCAAACATTCAACAGATCATAGTTATCTATCTTCAAAAGGACTTGGATAATTTTAATACTTGGTGTGACATTAATTTAATGGAATTTAACCTGAAAAAATGCACGCACATGACTTTTTCGAGAATGTTTGACGCTCGTGGTTCGTATTACATCAGTAGCCATAAACTTGAGTCAGTAAACGTTATTATGGATCTTGGTATTTTGTTGGAAGGAAAATTTAACTTTATACAACATATAACGATGGCTGTTAATAAAGCTCGAGGAATCTTGGCTTTCATTAAACGATGGGTAAAATAATTTAAGGACCCCTTTATTACCAAAAAATTATTCACGTCAACTGTAAGACCGATTTTTAAGTATGGCTAAATTGTACGGGACCCTTATTATAACCTTCACATTAATCTTATTGAATCTGTTCAGAAACAGTTTTGTTTAAGTCATGTTTATCGTAGATATGCTGCGCTTCCATCATATTCATCACGACCTGCTTTGATTTCACTGCCAACATTAAAACGCCGAAGAATTTTGCTTAATGTTTCATTTCTTGTAAATCTTTTAAACGGAAATGTTTTATCGGATTTTCTTTTAAGTAAAATATCACTGAAAGTTCGACAAAGCACATTACGATTCAATATGTTTAAACTTTTCGAACAAACTACGTAATATCAGATCCGTTTAGGAAATTATGTTGTTGTTTTAATTAAATGTTTAACTTTATATATTTTTCTTTAAATACACTAACTATGTGACAGTTTTTTGACCAAATGTATTTGGCACCTAATTTTTATGTACAATCAAAAGTAGAACAGTTTGTGAGATATTCCAAAATAACCGTTATTTGTGTTTTTTAAACAGATGATGTCACTTATATGCATTAAAAACGAAAAACATGTCCTTTAACTGCAAACCCTTTTTTACCAATTACATGGTTCATGATTGCATTACATCATGTAGTCCATTTTATCTAAAATGGATCAAAGAGTCGAATAGTATTTGCAGGGGTGCCCATTAACCATCTTATTATGCTGTTATTTCGACTTTATTGCAATTTAACTCATCTTACCAAAGTTTATTGGAATCGGTCCATATTTGACCATAGTTCCTATACAAAAACTACTCCCGAAAATAGCTTGTAATGCCATAGCTAACTTATTAATCTTGGAATTTCTATGAAAATTGGCGACAATAACTTTAAGCTACTATGTCATGACAAAATTTTGTGCTGATAGGTCCAGAATTAGCCATATTAACCCTAACCCTAAAAACACTTAAAAGGCAAACACAGATTTTGTTAGACACAACTGCAATTTTTTAAAAGAATATGATTAATTAAATCGTTTCGTAGTGAAATCAGGCATTAATAAAATATTGATTGTGTATTCTTTTAAATAATGTCAAATAATGTTTACACAGAAAAAATTCTTTAAAATGTTTCACCAATTAAATCAATAATGGAAAATAAAATCAATTTTAATAACAAATTTAATCAAGTGAATTAAACGTTTAATTTATACTATTAGTTTGTTAACTGGTGTAAATTTAAAAATTTTTTTTAATTAATATCACAAATTTTTAATTGAAATAATTTTTTATTTTTTTCTGTGTATATAAAAAAAGCATAAAGAAGTTAAAAAACTTTCTCAAAAAAAAAAAAAAAAAATATCAAAACAAAAACAAAATTCGAAAATTGGTTTTTGTCTTAAATGTAAATTGCTATGCGAACGTTGCCGTTCGCAATCGTTGAACGGGCTGCAAATATTTTTTATTTATTATTTAATTTATTTTCATATGTGCGAGTTGTAAAACGTTTTTGAATTTTTTTTTACAATGTATGTTTTACATACACCTTAGGCCAAGGCTATCAGCCTCCAAATAAATGTCAATACGGAATAGAAATACTGTACCGTTCAAAAATAAAAATCGCCAGTTTAGTGACTTCAATTTTAAATGATTTTCTTCCAACACTGCAGTAGCACATTACTAACATTTTAAATTAAAGAATATTGTTTTGAAAACAAGTTTTTAGTTTTGTTAAATCAATTTATGTCAATAAAACAAAGTTACAAACAAAAATCCACAAAAAGTAAATTATTTTTAGAAAAAATTTATGCTGCATTAGTGTGACCGCAAGTTATATGGAGAATTTTTTTTCGTATTTTCACTTGGCAAACCCCTTAGATTGGTTCCAAATTAGAAAAAAATAATATATAAAAAAATTTAGATCGTTTGCATAGTTATTGGGCGTGCCTTGAGCCCACAAAGTTTGCTAAAAATGCTATTTTTCTCACTATGTTTCGCTATAATTGTTGATAACTTCAGTAATATTTATTTTAGAGAAAAACCTTATTCACAAATAATCAAGGGCTATATCTTATGAACAATGTTGCTCTGTATTAGTTTTCTTTAACATTAATATTTAATCCCGAAAAAGCCAAATTAAAAAATAACACAGAAATTTTCACATATCTACGCATTCTTTGCCTGGTGATTACACTACGTGACAAATTTTCAACAAAGTCGTGACCAAATAAATCTGACAGCTAATCTTTATGTAAAATTTTCAGAATTGTCAAAAGTAGAACCGTTTTTGAGATATTCCAAAATAACCGTTATTCGGTTTTTAAAAAAGATAATGTGACTGAAATGCAAATATCTTTAAACATTTTAAACGGACTATGTATTTCTTTCTTTTTATTAAGAGGTAATAAAATTACTAAAATAACAATGGATTGCTAGTGAAGATCAGTGATGTTATACACTTTTCTTGAAAGTTCTTACGCAGTCCCAAAAAACCCCTATTTTTCTCTACAAAAATCCCTACAACTTTCAAATGATATATAGCAAAACAAATAAATCCATTTGTATTAATGGATATAAATTTTATTTAAAGTTGTTCCCAGAATGCATTTGGATGATAATTTTTTATAAAAATCACCTGAATAAGTCTTCTCAGATAATTTTTGTTGATTAAAAACTGATTTATCAGTTGAGCGATTGAAAAAGGATTCATTTATATAATTCATTGACGAAGAAATAAAAAGATTGGCGAAACTAGAACCCCAAAAATTATTGTCAATTAATGAAAATAAATTAAATTACGAATGTTTTCTTCTTTTATTTCCAAGATCCCTATAACTTTTGTTGTTTTGTTCAAAATAAAATTTGTTCAAATAATCAAGAGCCATAACTGTGCTGCTTTTATCGGAAAACAAATTTAAAACATGACGATTCAAAATTTATCAAAAACATTTTAATTAACGATTGAAAAATAAGATGATAAATACTCACTAATAATTATCAAACTACCATTAAAGTGCTCAAAAAGAGATCAGAAAATTGTATCACAAGTTATTCTTTGAGGTAATTCATCGCTAGGGTACCATTTTCTTACACTCACTTTACTATTTCGACTTTACTCCAAAACGTTTTGATTCCCATCTTTTACATATGTGTTATATATTCCTTGCTCTAGAAAATAAGGTTCAACAGATCTCCTTTCTTCTAAAAGAGCTTATCACAAAATTAGGTTAAAATCAAAGCTGAAATGACGGCAAGCTATGACTCAAAGAAATTTAACAATTTTTATTGCTGTCGTATTAACAAATTTATTAGTATGCTATCACAAATCAAAAAAAGATACTAAACGTATAGTTTTCCAACATTACTGAAAAGTCCCTACATTTTAATGATTTTAAAAAATCTGTCCTTTTTTCCCTACGGCTATTTTTTTAGAAGAAAATCACTGGTAAGATTGTTCAAGAAATGACAGAGTTACAGGGGACAGCGGACAAAAACAATAACTTGAAAAGAGCAAAATTGAACAAAACCATAAAATTTAAAATAAAGTTTGAAGTTTTGTCCACTATAACTCATCCATTTAACGACTCATCTTCACAAACGACCCATGGTTATTTAAGAAATTTTATAACCTCTCCATAAAAAGAAAGAAATACATAATCCGTTTAAAATTTTTTAAGATAATTGCATTTCAGTCACATCATCTTTTTTTACAAACACAAATAACGGTTATTTTAGAATATCATGGAAACGGTTCTACTTTTTTTACATAAAGATTAGCTGTCAGATTTATTTGGTCACGACTTTGTTGATAATTTGTCACGTAGTGTAATCACCAGGCAAAGAATGCGTAGATATGTGAAAATTTCTGTGTTATTTTTTAATTTGGCATTTTCGGGATTAAATATTAATGTTAAAGAAAACTAATACAGAGCAACATTGTTCATAAGATATAGCCCTTGATTATTTGTAAATAAGGTTTTTCTCTAAAATAAATATTACTGAAGTTATCAACAATTATAGCGAAACATAGTGAGAAAAATAGCATTTTTAGCAAACTTTGTGGGCTCAAGGCAATAACTATGCAAACGACCTAAAATTTTTTATATATTATTTTTTTCTAATTTGGAACCAATCTAAGGGGTTTGCCAAATGAAAATAAAAAAAAAATAATAACGGCCACCCTAATGCTGCATTATAAAAATATGCAAAATCAAACAAAAATAATGTGTTTATTTATACATATGTATATGTAAATGTATATTATGTATGTACATTTGTATATTGAAATGTATTAAAATTTTTAATTTAAGTAAATCATTAGGAGGAACAGCTTTTAAAATATTTATTTATGAAGATGCTTTGACAAAAAAAATGATATATTTACTTACACGCAAAACTATGACAAGACATGTAGAGGTAGTAGTTGTTTGCTGGAAGCGAAAACTGAAAAAAATCTCCGAAAACAAACAGTATTTAACAACGGTAACAATATTGTCAACAACATTTTAAAAGTGTGTTCAAGTGGATCTTAGCAACATGATGAACTAGCTAACAGCAAATATTAGTGCTTAAAATTTTAAGAGTGAATGCCATGCACACAGAAACAAAAGCTAAAGCAGACAAGCTGACTTAAAATTTTGGCCTAACATTAATAAAATGTTCACAAAAGAATATTTATATGAGGAATATTTCGTATGAAATGTATTTCTTTTTAGAAGTAGGTTTGATTCCTATAAAATTGAAATTCCTAAAGGAGCATATAGACGACATGTTTTTGTCATCTGACATGTCAAATTTTCAAGTCACATGTAATTCTGAATGTCAGTCAAAATCGCTGTTTTACATAAGGTTTATAATATTCGGTCACAAACGTACATGTAATTTGCTTCTGACATTGTCTCTGTTTTTTTCGCATTGTTATTGCAGAAACCAAAGTAGTGCTCGGTTTTAAAGTAGCTTGCTGCCGCCATGAAATATTTTAATTCCGCCGTAAAATAGTTTAGCCATCTTAACATTTTTTTCTTTTAATTCAAAGATACCAATTTATGATTTTATAATAAAACGGTTTTTATATATATATTCACATAAATTCTATTCAAAGGTAAGATGATCAAACATATCTCGGTATTGTAAAAAATTAACTTCAGTCGGCTAACGATTCCGTCAATAGTGGACGCCGCTGCCGGTTTCTTCCCGGCATAGATTTCTGATGTCAGATGGTTTGTCAGAAGAAAATAGAGCACGCTCTAATTGAAATTTTGTCAGATGACTTTGCGTCTGACTTTTACAGAAGCAAAGTTAAAAAGGTAACACACGACATGTATGTCAGATGACAAATACATGTCGTGTACGGTCGCCTTAACCTATAAAAATATTCGAAATGCACTTCAACTCAGTGACAAAAGAAAAATTCCTTCAAGGAGACAATTCCGATGATGAATAATCTTTTTTCTGTCCTCGCTGCAGATTGTGCGTATGGGCACCTGCCTTTTGCTTTTGCATTCTTGGGGGATAAAGGTAAACCCAATGCCTCAAGCTTGTCTGAAACTTAAAAAAGGCAGGATATTCATAAGATAATCACCCTTATTGTGTTTGGTATATTTTAAATACGCCAAACACAATAAGGGTGAATGATAGAAATTTACCATGGCTTCTCGAGGAAAACAAAGTGGCTGTGTTCTAAGTCAAACACTTAACCTAAGATATTTTATTTATTTATTTATATGCATATTTATTTTGAAAAATAAACCGTACAGCAAGACGTGTGGGTACATTACAGATGGCAACACAACTCAAGTTTATATTACGTATGGCAACTTTCAACTTCGTTAAAAAACAGAACAATTGTAGTGATACTGTTCTATAATGTTTCTTTTTTACATTCTTAAAGAATTGAACAAACAAATAATTTTAGCAATGACCGCACCACGAAAAGCTTGTGTGTATTTTGTATATGTTTTGTTTGTGTTAAATTATTTTGCTGGCTTTTTTCCGTATGTGTAGTTTGTTTTGTAAAAAATATTTGGTTTTTTTTTGTCAGCCAAAAGGGACGATCATTAATGAGTCGAACCGAACACAATGAAGTTTGTGGATTTTTGAAAAAACCGAACGGAATTAAATGTTCTCATCTTTTGTTGAGTTTGATAAAAACATTATTATTTTTGTGTTTGAAAGATGACTATCAGGGAAACGTTATTTTTTATGATTTTCTACACAAACACTATTAGCGTTTGTGTATTCCACAAATCTACCGAACCGAACACTAAGGAGCGATATTGAGTGTTAATTTTCGAACACTAGTTGCAGCTAATATTTTTTTAAATAAAGAAGGCGACAAAATTAATAAGTAAGTTTATTTTTTTTAAAAATGTTTTTAAACATATCGAGCTTTTACCGCAAAACTAGCTTAAGCGACATCGTGTCAGAAATCATGTCTTTTTTTCTACCCCTCTTTCTTCTCTACACCGCTTGCTACCAAACAAAAAAATGACGTCCAAAATTGGACGTCATAAAATTCATCATGTAAATTGAGTGTTACTCTTTATTGTTTTATTTTATTTCAAAAAATTAATAAAAACCAAAAATTTAATCAAAACAAAAAAAAATCAATAAAAACAAAAAATTCAATTATAACAAAAACAAAAGGGAAGAATACAAAAAAACCATATGAAATCCAAAAAAAAAGTAAATAACGAAAAAATTTAAATGGAAGTAAATAAGACATGGAAGTACCAACTAACCTTAAAATTTGAATTGCACCCCAAAAGTACCAATTTTAACAGAAATGCTTTTGATTGTTTTATTCAAACCAGTAATCATCAGATATGGACATCAAGAGAACTCTCTGTTTAATGTGCTCTCTTGTCCTGTCTCCTGCTTCTTGTATCTGGCACTGCTTCTTATAAATGCCAATTATTTAAGATCTTCATATTAGTTTAAAATAACATATGATGGATGCAATGATGCCAATTCTTAAAAAACCTTATTGTTTGAATAACGGCTAAAATTTTGAGTTTTTAATGAAGACTGACTTTAAAAAATATCGAATTCGATAGTCGTATTTCAATATCAATGTATTGATATATCGGTATTTTAAATATCGGCGATATATATCAATTATTATTTTTTTTAATATCGATATTTTGATATATCGATATTTTTTGCCGATTCCTAATACCGGGCATGATGCTGGATTTGTTTTATCATTCTGTAAGGTGTAAAACGGGTAATATCCTCTTTCTAATTTCTTTTTTTGTTTTTTTCAAGCACGAATTCGGGATGGATTCAACTTCATAATACTCGAATCAAGCGCTTTTTGAGATTGATTCAATCCGAACAAATTCGGATTAAAACAATTTTATAATTCTTGAATCAAGCGCATTTTGAGATTGATTTAATCTTAGTTTTACTTAAATCAATCTCATTTGCGGATTATTTCAAGTAGATAAGTGGATAATTTAAGTATTTTGGGATTAAAAATCCGTACTTGAATAAATCTTTCTGTACTTTTTTGAAGAAATTCCGTACCACTGTACTATTAATAGCGCTTCGGATTGATTTGAGTCCGGATGGATTGATTTTTCTTTTGAGTGTAACGAGCGGCAACAACCAACAGTAGAGGTTTTGATAGATCTCTTAAAGAGAGTCTTACAAAGGCTACGTTTACCGCTTTCTCCTGGTCTACGATAAATAGGTCCACAGAACTAATCATATTTTATTTACATTTTTAATGCCTTTTTTTTTAATTTCCTAAGCTAATCCCGCGAAGCTATACGCTTGTCTGCAGGAACGAAACCAGTCTCTGGCGGGAATCGAACCCGCAACCCCGGCGATGTTAGACTAGCTTTCTACCAGCTAGCCTACCGGGGCACTCACTTGCGGATTATAATTGGCGTATTTCCAAAGATTTCTCAACAAAGCGTAAGTTTTTCCACATACGGCGCATACACCAAGGGTTTTGACACTTTCCACGATTTTAATAGCCATTAGGATTGACAGCTAGCTAGAAGATAAATAATTTGTTTTGCTTATTATCATTCCCTTCGATATCTTTGCATTGAGGCAAAGACCATTCACAGACGCCCATCTCGAGACGATATCGTGATTTAATTTGCTGATACAATCAATAATAAAAAATGGCAAACAGCTTATGTAAACTTGAACGTCATCTGCAAACATCTGTACACCAGAGTAGTTGATTCTAAACGGCAAGTCGTTTAGAAGAGAATTTTCATACAAATATCGAGTCATCTGCGTACATGCATATGTATTAACCTTTCAAATACTTTTGACGTATGGGGCAAAATCGCAATTGGTCGGTCATTTTTACCAGGTTTTGGAAAATGTCTAACTTTTGCTTGTTTTCACATTGATTGGAAAGTAGATGTCGTTATTATTGAGTTCATAAAATGTGTTATGTGTTGTAGTATTTATGTAACTCTCAATTTAATAAATTTTTCAAGAACTTCATCATTTCCATAAGAGTCAGATTAATGCGCTAAGCATAGATTTAAGAACATCTTCCTGGATGACTGTTTGAAATCAAAACAATATGGAAGTTGCTAATACGTATTGCATTTATACAGCCTAATTATGAATAAAAATTCTCCGGGAGTTTTTTTCCTTTTCCCATTTTTACAATTGAATTTTCATAGGAAAAATGGGAGCAGGGAGAAAACTCCCGGGGAATTTTTACTCATAATTGGGCTGATAGTTGTAACAGCTGATATTTGCTTCTGTCATTGGTATATTTTCAAATCCTATGTTAAGTTTATTAACATCGATTGCGTTTTTGATGTTCATACAATTGTTAAAATACGATAGGTATCTACAAATATCCCTCCATTTCTATTTTGAGCAAATAGATGATTAGAACTTTTCTTTATAAAATTAAGGTTTTTAATTCTCATTTTTAAATTAACATATCTTCTCTAAATCTTGAAAAAATTATGGAATTCAATTGGTTTTGATTAGGGCTTTCATTTCGTTACTCATATTAATATTGTGCTACCGGTTGATCTGCAGTAGGAATTAAAAATGCTTGGTTCCATGGCATTGTTGTTAGTTATATGTCCAAGGCTTGAAGATCTATGTTTTTGAAATCTCGAAATGTTATTGTTTGTTCTTGTGCTTTTGGTTCAGTCACGAGACATGAAAATTATATCATGTTATGAAAAAGAGGCATAAAAAGGAGGTCAAATGAGAGCATTCGATGAAGATTATCTGCAAAACAAAGGTCAAGTAGAGTACTAGTTGTGGATGTAAAATGTATCGGTGTTAAATTAAAAATCATACCAATGGCACTAACTTCACAACTTCTATTGTCAATAGAATTAATATTAGGTGAACGCAACATTTAAGTTCATACTTTAATTCATCGATCCTGACCTCAAATTCAGTTAATATATAAACCCCGATATGGAATCCGAATAGACTGGCGTTTGGTGCAATTAACTATCCATAAAAAATTTTTTTAAATTTAACAATAACTGCAAGTATTATCACTGTAAGATTTATTCTAGGTTGTGTGTTGTCTACTAGTGGTGTAGACTGTCTATTATTGAAAACTCTTTGGGGATCATAGCCATTTACTATTCTTTAGATAATAAGAACCTTCTGTTATTGTTAAAGCAGAAAGGTCGGATGCAGTAATAAAAACACGAAAACTGTAATCAATCTTATCGTGAAAAAAGTCCCCGAAAATTTGTTCCCATTTTCCTAAAAAAGGATATAAAAAAGCAAAATTACGAGGGAAAAACTTTTTAATATTTATTCACGATAAGCGTAAAAAATTGTAAAAAAAAAACATATTGATTTACGGGGAATCAGGGAAATATATATATACATATATATATATATATCGGCTTAGAAAAATAGATATAACCATTTAAATACTAAACCTCTCATATACGAGTATACAAATACTTTGAGTGTATGGTTGCTTCTGCTGGTGTTATTATTGTTTGTATCTTTTTGATAGAAATGGTGTCTTGAGAAAACAAGAAACAACATTTGTTGTGGTGGGTTATTACTTATTCGATGTCCAGACCAGTCAACACTATACCAATCAACAAGCCAATACAACAAACCAACCAACAAAAACAGCCAACTAAGCAAACAGCCAGCCAGGCAGCTAGTTAACTAGCCAGAAAGCCACCAGCATCTGTAGAGCCAAGTTAATATAAAGTTGGCATTTAAATAGTTAGTACGGTTTGAGTGTTCAAAGTGATCGGTTGATTAACAAAAAAATAAGCTTTCGTGAAAAAGAAGAAAAACACGTTGGATTTAATTTAATAAAAGAGTATAATTTTTGTATGTGTTGCAAAGTCTAATACAAGTGAATGTAAGAAATTGAAACTAAAAAACATAGAGAAAAATAATATTTATAAAGGATTTGAAAACTCTAAATCCTCAAAGAAATAAATAAAAAAAATATATATATTCTTTTAAATTTTTTTATAGTCTGAGTGCAGTTCTATTTATATAACGGTCATCAACGGCCTTAATCTATTTTAATAAATTTGAATACAAAAAAAGTTGTTGGCATTTTTAAAAATGCTACACCCACTATTAAGCCCAAAAATGCTTTATGCCTATGGAATAATATATTTGAGTTGTAAGTAAAATAACAAAAGCTAACGCAATTAGTAACAAAAACTTAATGTAGTTTATTTAAATAAGTTACAAATAAAAATACTTTGCTAATTAAACACAAAATTTAACCGCTATATACAGAAACTAGCTAATTTAGCATAAAAAACAAAAGACTTAGCATGCACCCATTAATATAAATAATTTCAAAACTCGTAAAACAAAAGACCTAAGACCCATACTTGTTTTTTTTTTTAATTTTATGGTTGTTTATTTTTTTCGTGTGTATGTTTTCTGTTTTTTTTTAATTAGATACGGCAAGATTATTAATACCATAAACACATGTTTTATGTAAATTTTTAAATTTATCACCATTTCGAATTATTTTTCCTTGATATTTTTTCTTACTTTTTAAATGTCATTTAACAAAAAAAAACGGATTTCTTTCATAGTAGCATAAAATTAAAATAATTTATTTATCTTAAACTTAACAGAAAAATGAAAAAAATTAAAAAAAACAAACAAAAAAAAATTTTATTAAAATAAATACCAAAAATTTTAAAGTAACTGCCAGGCCCACAATGTCGACAAGAACTTTTTTTCGCATATTCATATAGAAAACAATAATAAAAATTTAAATTTGTTTTTATTTTCAATATAAATATACGAAAGAAATGTTCTTGTCAGCATCGTGGGCCAGGCAGTAAAATTGAAAATATTTTGTCTACTTCAATTTAAAAATTTTATACAAAAAATTCATATAAAATTACTTTATATATTTTACTCGTTTAACTGGAATAATCACGTATGTGCATTGTTGGAGATTTTGAATAAATGAAGATCAATTTTTATATGCTTTCTATATGAGACAAAACATTTTCAACAGCAATACCGATTTGTTTTTAAGTGCAACATTTTTGTAATTGTTTTTACAGTTTTTTATTCTAACGAAGTATGTAGATTTATTTATATGACTGTTACAAAAAAAGTTTTAAGCCTTTCATGCCAGTTTAATAGTTTTTAAATCTCACAAAGAATGTCAATTTATTTAGATGACTGTCTCAAAAAATATTTAAAAACTTTCATAGTTTTGGTTGGTTACCGTAAAAAAAATTAACCTAAGACACATTCAGTTTTTCGAGAAAACAAAAATATGTTTTCTAAACTTTTTTGATATAACAAAATTTTTTAAAACACGGTCTTAACCGTAGGAACACAATTGCACCGTATAAACGAAGTAGCGTACGACGCAGATACGTTGTCAAATAAAAACGTTTATTATTTAATACAAATTGCGCAAACATTTTCTCCTATATGGTATAACCAGCACCAGATTTGCTTTCTACAGCCAATCCTCTATTGTACA
This sequence comes from Pollenia labialis, assembly GCA_949318255.1. Classification (NCBI taxonomy): domain Eukaryota; kingdom Metazoa; phylum Arthropoda; class Insecta; order Diptera; family Polleniidae; genus Pollenia; species Pollenia labialis. The sequence goes on along the minus strand of OX439139.1, from coordinate 123,067,790 downwards.
ACAAACATCGGCTTCGCTAACTAAATTTTCTCCGCGTAGTCGGCCCTCGGTCGGACACAAGGCCGATTTTATGAGCTTTAGTTTGCCGAAGTCCCCACCATAAATAATATAAATACACTTGGACTTTCATATTTTTTTCTTTATAGAATGAAATTTACATGCATTTAATTTTCAATTATTTCAACTTCAAAAAAAACTTTCATTTGGTATAATGACGCATACAAGGCAAATTTATACAGGTGGCTGCTTATTTTGTTGTTCTAAAAAGTTGCAGTGACTGTCAAAATTATTTGTTGAAAATATAAAAAAAAAGGAATTTTTTGTTTATAAAAAATCCACAACTGATTTAGAAGGTAAATCTTTTTCCTTAATTGCAAGTTTATTGGGAGTTTATGAAGCTGCATCTGGCAAATCTTTCTCCACTTATTCCTTACGCATTATTGATTAATTTTTTAATATTTTATAAGTTTTATTTTTCAGGTTTTTAAATTTTTATTGAAATAATTAGAATTGTGGTTATTTTGTTGAACTATTTAATGGTTTTTAATCCAAATTTTTAATATTTTAATCAGGCTTAAGTTCATCAAATTTAATTTTCATTAAATTATTTTTATGAAGAAAGGAATTTTACAACATGAAAATTAATTAAAATTGTCATCGATAATCATTCACTCCCGACCGACCTGAGATTCGAACCCAGGCGGCTGGTTACCATGACATGTTTCGATCACAACCACTTATTTTTTTGCCGTCTTACACTCGCAGCCATCGACGACTGCTGACGTCAATAGTCAAACATCAATCCTTAAACCAAATTGTATTTTAACCTTTGGTGGATCGAAATTTGCTTCTCTTGAATGATTATCCATTTTATTTGATTTTACATGATTTTCCTTATTCTTTTGAATTTAAAATTTTAACTGATTTTTTAACAAAATACATATGTATAAACAAAGTTTGACATTCAACACACAAAGGGTGTCCAAAATTGAAGTATGATTTTAATTTTATTTAAAAAACAGTTTTTTTTTTTAAATATTAAAAGTATTATTATTTTAGTTTATTACAAATAGGTTCCGACTAAAAAGCAAGACTATATCGGTCAAGTAAACGTACCATATTAACTGACAGGAATGTATTTAGAATCTGAAAATAAAAAATTTAGGTGGAAAAAATAGCAGCAAAATCATAATGATACTTTAATTTTGGACACCCTTTACAACACAAAGTAGTAGTAGTATATACACGTGTAGGCCATGTGCACCCCGACCCAAAGGATCTTTTGTGCAGTCTATATGTCTCACCAAGTCAAGTTTAGGCCGCGTATAAAGCCCACTACCTTGCCCGGTGGATACAACACAAATACGTCTCACTTTATCTGTAGTGCTGTTAGAAATTCTGGAAGTTTTTGAAAATTGTATTTGCCAAAGATCGATTAATTATACATCGGCATTAAGAAAAATTATAACTGGTGGTTCTAAGCAATTTAGCTTGCGACGTTTCATCCCACCTTTTTATAGGCTGAACTTTTATGCAAATTATTAATAATTTTTTGTAAAGAAAACTGTTGCGGAATTATTAAAATTTTTTTTTAAATTGGTCAAAAAATGAGTTTTATAAAAGAGTGTTGATTTTCAAAATGTTTGTGAGAATACTTGGGCAAAACTTTTTATATACTCTTAAAATATGGTATTTTAGCTTGCACAATTAAAAAAAACCTTTCCCGTTTTTTCCTCATTTCAGATTTTGTGAAACACATTAACTTGTTTTTCTGTTTTGTTTCTTTTAAATAATTATTTTAGTTTTTGTTATTTTTTCGAAAAATTTCGCGACTTTACCCATAAAACCGTTAATCTTTTCGTAAAACTTTACGATAGAAATCCCTCAATAGTATCCCATGTTCTTAAGCCAATAGGCCAACTTTCTGAGGGGCACAAGAAGCTCGTTATAAAGATTTTAAACATTTTAGAGAGCAATTTGCTCCTAAATGTATTCGCATAAAATAGATTGAAGACATTTATTTTAATTTCAAGCAAAAACAAACATTATGTAAAAAACTACATAATTTAAATTTACCACAAACAGCACTTGATTTGCTTATTCTGATTATTATGTTGATGATGATAATATGAAGATGATGATTTTGATGAAGGTGAAGATAATTATGAATTTGATTTTTAATTCCATATTTTAGCAAAAATTGTGCCTTGTTTCAAAAAAATATATTGTTCGACAAATTAAATAGTTTTTTTTTCAGTTTTTAGCTTATTAAATAAAACAAAATAAAAATTCCACTAAAATTTTACAACAAAAATTTTTTTTAGTAATCAATATACACAGAATCCAAAAAAATATTGTGTAATAAAATACAGGCTTCCCTGCGTCGAAAGCAAAATTATTTTTTTAAAAGTATAGACATACAACGAAATTTTCGACTGTGCTGTCAACTCATAGTACAAATTTTACATTCGATAGTCAATGTTCGTTAGCCAGCGAACACCGTTTGTCGAACCCAACTCATAATGGTAACCTTTATATTTTCAATATTTTTATAAATCTACCCTAACTTAGACAAATTCAATAACTATTTGAAATTTACAACATTTTAAAAACATTTTTCATATAACGGTTCTTTACTCACCAAACTGTTTAATTGGTATTTAAATGTACAAATGATTAATAGTTTCTTAGAATTTTTTTTACTATAGTAGAAAAATAAACACGATAAACAAATATTTAAAGAAAAAAATCATTTAAATACTCATTATTTAAAACAATGATTTAAATAACGAATTTTAAATTATAATAAAAAAAAATTTAGTTTTTAAACAATAATAATTAAAGTTTTTACACTTTTAGTGTTAACGTTGTTTGTTTGGTTACAATTGATACAATAAATATTGATAAATTGACAATAAAGAATTTTGAAATGAGTTATGATTGAATTTAAAATTTGCTTATTTAAAAGTACTACTCACTGACTAAAGTTACTAAAATTTAAATAATTATATAGGATGTTTCTTGAAGGATTTACAATAATAAATAACAAGTCGTTAAATATGTTTTAGCAATATTTACAATGATGCCTATTAGGGATGCCAATCGGGACTGGTATTCGCAAATCCCGGGATTCGGGATTACAAAAAATCAAATCCCGGGATTTTTCGGGATCCCGGGATTTTACGGAATATCGGGATTTTTCGGGATTCGGGATTTTTGAAAATTAAGAGATAAATGCTTTTTATAGATATTTATTTAAAAAAAAGTCTTTAAAAGAAGTTAACAAACGAAGAATTTATAATTAATTTATTATTTTAAAGTTAAATATTACTTAAATTTGTAAAAAAATTTAAATTGTGATTTTTCTTATTTAATGACTAATTTAAAAATATGATAAAAAAAAACGTACGATTTTAAACAATGTGTTAATTGATTCAATAAAAAAATAATTGCCATAAAAGCTATGTTTGATTCAATTTCCTCAGTTCATTCAAGCAAAATAAAAAAAAAACAATTAATATTCTAATTGAACAACGCAACATAGAAGCTGATTTATTTGTAAGATTCCATTAAAATTTTATTAAATTAATTAAAATAAATAATTGAAATTTGAATTCGAAATTAACTAAAAAAATCAATTTATTTAGTTAACCATTAAAATCTTATTTTAACAAAAACGCATTTTTATAACCACCACTTCTTGCGGTAGGAATTATGAAATGTATAAAATACATAACGTAATATTGTGAAATCGCTCCATTAACTACCGTAGGTTCGATGTGAACTCTCGGAAAACACTTTAATAATCTTAACCCTGTAAAGAGTAAAGTTTAAATTTTGTATTTGGTGCACCAGTGAATTGTTTTGTGCATTTAAAAAACATTTTTTTCTTTACTAAATTTTCTTGTTTAATTATTTTCAGCACTTCTCACGTTAAAATTTCTTGAAAATAATAACAAAGTGAACTTTTTTCTAACGTTTTCAATGACAGTATTAACAGAATTAATCAAATAAATATTAACGATTTCCTCTCATGGGTAATGTCATAATAAATTTCTTTTTATAAAAAAAGGTAAAACAAAAAAATTAAGGTAACAATTTCGGGATTGACAAAATCACGAAAATCCCGGGTTTAAAAAATTTAAATCCCGGGATTCGGGATTCGCTAAATCCCGAAAATCCCGGGATTTTCGGGATCGGGATTTCGGGATTGGCATCCCTAATGCCTATTAATTAATCATTTATATTAAAGGTTTTCAATTTGAATTCTAATTAAAGGGCTTAGAATCAAATGGGTACAAGACTTGTACTACAATTGTAAATTTTTTAAGTACCAATTGAGCTTTAAAGCTTTTTTTGGTAAATTAAACTCTATACGTTATATAAACTTTCGTCCAATTTAGGGCGATTTGCGATCATTATAGAGGTCTGAATTTTTGTGTGGTATTGACAGTTGCATCTCTATCTACAAAATATCGTTTAATGGTACTTTGGTACTGAAATTTTTAAGCGTGAAAAGCGCAAATACGAGCGCTAACTTTGAAAAACCGCTTTCACCATTGAATTTAGCGAACTAGGATTAGCTTTACCAGTAAGATGCCCAGCTTGTTAAAATTAGGAACTGGCGCAGTGTAACGCCTTGGCGAAAAAGGTAGGAATCAAAGATTAGCAAGATTCCCCACAACTACACTTAATACACGTAGGGCGCGTTTCTAGGCAACGACAGATGGTCCTATTATTCTAGGACCTGCTACAGCATACACACCATCTACTTAGATGGAACAACAAATCGATTAGAAAGCAAATGCAACAAATCGTGTAAGATGGAATAATATCAAATTCGAAATTAATAAATAAATTTTTCTTATTTATGTTTTGCGTTATTTTGTTTTTATACTCACCACCAAAAAGATGATGGAGATATTGAATTTCTAATTCCAGTTTTAACACATCGAAATAATATTCGGAGACAACATATGTATGTTTATTCTTGATCCTTGTAATATTCTAAGATGATGTAGCCATGTCCATGCGCCTACCTGTCTATGTGTTTAGAGCACCATAGAGGTCGCAATGACAGGCTAAGGAAAAGGAGATTTGGTAAACACGATTTTAGGACGGTAAATTTCTTTAGTATTGAAAATGGGCTTAATTGGTCCATTAATTCACCTAGCCCCCAAACAAAAGTTCGGGATAAGACTTTTGGCATTATAACAGCAATAAGGGATGTGCATAAGAAGAAATTATAAGATTCAAAAACAGGCCAATATCACTAATTTTATATCATTAAAATTTTTGATATAAATTTCTAATAGATAGATTTTTCTTTTCAGTTTTATAATTTTAAATCAGTTAATTTTTGCCAAAAAGTGATTAAAAACTTTGATGAAAGAATCGACAACTGTCAGCGTGCCCGTGGTGGACATTTGCCAGTTATCATTTTTCATTCATAATTATCGAACTTTTCACTTCGTAAAACAATAAAAATTTTAATCATTTTCATCAAAATTTTTTGTTTTAGAAAACAAAGTTCTTGTTGAAAACTAAGCATATAGACTTTCACACGATCAAGCTAATAACATTTTAAAAAATTCACATACACGTGGTAGTAAATGCTGGTTCAAACAAAGCGCACGAATTAAATTGTAAATAAAACAAAAAGTTTTCAGAGAATTATCTTAATGTTTTTTATGATGGTAGGAAAATATATGACAATTACGTGTGCAACAAAATATCAGCCAAATGCTCGCCACGGTTTCGGTGGCATACCTCTATCCAATGGTCCATGTGTTCAATGTCTCTGAGATAAACGGGCCTGTTCTGAAAATCACGTGCTTTGCAAATCACAAGAGTGATTTTATGGGGTTCTGATGGTCATACCGTTTTTGTGTTTCTTGGTGTACTTTCAACAATGGCAGATCACACCAAAATACACAAAAACGGAACACCAAAACATCACACGTGTGATTTAAAAAGGGACATGGGATTTGAAATCACGTGATTTGAGCTAAAGTGATTTTCAGAACACGCCTGATAATTAATGTGCCGAATTATCTCATCCTTTAGCTCTTGAATTGGTCTTGGCTTATTGACGTACACATTTCTTTTAAATATCGTGACGGGAAATAACATCGCCACGACCTGAAATAACACGGCCATTGAATTTCTCGCGCAAAAGAGACATTGTTTCGTTGGCTTTGTAGTAAGTGGCACCATCCTGTTGGATCAACATATCGTTCAATTCCATATCCTCAATTTCTGGCCACAAGCAGCGTACACCATTTACAGTAACAGCTTGGCCGGCCTCATTTTTGAAGAAGTAAGGCCCGATGACGCCGTCAGCCGATAAGCCGCACCAAACAGTCACTATTTGTGGACGCATCGGCCTTTAAACAATCACTCGTGGATTCTCATTTGCCCAAATGCGGCAATTCTGTTTGTTAACGAATCCACAACGGTGAATATGTGCCTCGTCGCTGAAGATGATTTTCATTGTTAAGTCACCATTCACTTTTGTTGGTTCAACCATCCATTCGGCGTATTGACGACGCTTGAAATGGTCATTGTTGTATTTTAAAACCACTGAAACAATTTAAGTTGGGCAAAAAACTTGACATTTAGGTGTGACTCACAATTTAACATCGTGCATTATAGTCGGACCACCCTTTAGTTTTGTTCTTTTAATTCTTCTAAACTTACTATAACTCACACATGAATTTTCATGAAAATAATTTTAAGATCTAAATTTATTAATGGTTTCTCCTTTTTAAATATTATGCGCGCCTAATAAAATACAGGTAGTGAAATTATCAAAATAATTATTCCAGTTACAAAAAAAAATAAAATACAACTTTGAATACATATGTATGTATGTATATAAAATAAAATAACTTGTTTAAATTATGATAATCTATTAGAAAAAAAAATTGCCAATATGCAAATTCAATAGACAGCAAATCGGAGCATTGATCTTTATATCTTCCACACGCAAAATTAAAGTTCAAAATGCCGGCCATGTTGACGTTTATTTATATTTTTAACTACGTATTTTTAATAACTAATACTTGAAAAAAAAAATTTATCGTTGACTTAATGGCAAAAAGATTTAACTCAGATTAAGAAATATTTAATATTTAAACTGTAAGTAAATTTTTCGTTGTTTTAACGTAAATGCAGAAAACATTAAAGCTTGATTTCAACTACAAAAATTTGTGATTCAATTACAAAAATTGTAATTAAATAATTTTGAAAATCTTATTTCAAACAAAATTATAATAACCAGTTTTAATTTTTAAATTAAACTTTAATGGAAAACTTTTGGAAAATAATTTATGTATATTGAGAAAATTGCATATAAAAAATGAAAAAAGATTTTTTTAAATAATTCAATTTTATGTTTTTGCGATGCGAAAGAAAATGGTAGCAAGTCAAGTGATTGGTACATTTGTCTTTTGCATCTTTTTATTTTTATATTTTCGCAAATCATCATTATTTTTTTTTATTTCAATTTTCCATTTCAATTTTTTTTTACATATTTGACATTTTATTACAGTCAATCTGCGCCAACTTTAATTTTTATTACCAGTTTTTCTTAATTTAAAAAAAAATTTTGGCATTTAGCTTCGCAATTGAGAAACAAAAAAAAAACCAAAAATTAATTTTAACGACGAATATTGTTGATTCAATTACAAAATAAATTTGATCAACTGGTAATAAAAACAAAAATGATAGCAAATTTTTTTAACAAGGTTTCGTTAAAATGTCCTAAATTCTCATTTCATACTATTGATAAACTGAAATTAACTTTGATGGAATAAACTATTCCTATGCGCATTTCACTGGTTGCTTAGGCCAGATCGTCAGGAAACTTCATCTAAAGATTTAAGAAAAACTAAAGATATTACACAATTCCTGAATATTGAAATTTAATTTTGAATTGAATTGAAAAATTTTTTTAAGTAAAGTGTTATTCATTTACAGCTGTATTCATAACAAAAAGTTAGCCAGTTTGTTCACAACGTACAACGAGCAGCTAACTAGAATGCCGATTAAGCTTAGCATATTGTTGGCACAGAGTTAATTCATAACAAACTTTTCTCCATCTGCTTACTTTGATTAAATCAACTCTGAATTTTAATAATGCCACATTATATTACTCAAAAATTTAGCACGTTTTGTATTAATCATCGTTGGGTTTGTAATTTTTTTTTCTTTTTCCCTTTACATATAAAAATTTTAAAAAGTTTTTAAAATAAATTAATAAAAGAGATGTGAATTAAAAAAAACAGTTAATTAAACAAAAAAGGGGAATGTAAGAAAAGATAAACTCACTGTTTATTGTTGGTGTTTTGTTTTGGCTTTGATATTGTTACAAGTAAGACTTTTAGTGTTTATAATTCTTATTCGCTTTAGGGTTTTATTTGTATAATATTTTTGGCCTTTCTAAAATCTTTGGAAAAGGTTTCCTGATGAGCTGGCCTAAGCAACCAGTGAAATGCGCATGGAAGCTAGCTTTCCCTCAACAGTAAATTTCAGTGTATTTATCAAATATGAAAAACTGGGAATTTAGCACGTCATACGGAAATCGTATTAATAATAAATTTTGATAATAAACAAAAACAAAATTGTTTAACGTTAAACGGCTATTTTTCAAAAGTTGGCAAACGTTTGGCAGCTCGTTAACAAGAGTTTATCAAATCGTTAGCCAGAGTTGGATAAACTTAGTATAAATTAACTTTGTGCTAACTTCATGCCAAATTTTCATTATGAATACGGCTGTTAGTAGTTTCAAAACCACTAGTCAGACAAGCCTGGCAACTATTAAATATCTGACTTCTGAAGTGAAAGTTAATTAGTGAAAGGTTTTTCATTTCCGAATACGAATCGTTTAATAACCGAAGTCGCGTGAAAATAGTTAAAACTACACTGAAAGAATTTTCTTCGCAATACCAATGAATTTTGACATTATTCCCATAAAAAATTGCATTAAAAAGGAACCTAGGCAGCGCTTCGTTGGATCAATGAAACCTGTTTCATTTAAATGTATTAAATGAAACATTACATTAGATCTATGAATATTATTCATTGGATGAATACTTTCAATAAAGTAAAAAAAAAAAATTTTTTTTTATTTTATTTTTTTTTATTTTATTTTATTTTATTTTTTTCTGTCTCTGGCGGGTATCGATCTCGCAACTTCGATGCTGATAGACTAGCTCACTACCAGCTTGCCTACAGGGGCGGTGTAGTTTTTGGATAAAAAAACTATGTTTTTTACTCAACTGAGAGCGTAAATATGAGATTAAATTGTTAATAACAACAATAACAACGTTGATTGAAAGTTTTTGTTTCATTACTATAATAACATTTTTCATTGTCATAATCTAAATGTTTTCATATATCCAATGAAAATTTTTAACGTAATTACGAAATCCAATGAAGCGATTATAAGGAAAATACTTCATTAAAACATTGAAATTTCATTTAGACAATGAAAATTTTCATTTAACCACTGAAAATTTTTTTATGAAAGTGATTCATTAAATATATGAAGCATTTTTTTTCAGTGTAACTACAAAAGTGGGGGTTGAAACGTGGTCACTTTTCGAGCATTAAGGGGTGGTTATGGTTGTCATAATCGAGCTACTGTGCAAGAAATTTGCAAGATTATAAAGAAATTTTTAGATACTGGAAGCGTTACAAATGTGGTCAGGCCTATGCTTAATCGCAATTTTCGAACTGCCAAATATATCGGTTCTGGTAGTGAAAGTGTTTCGGATAAGGCGATTGCTCGATTCCGGCTATTAACGAATAATAACAAACATTTTTGGCCTGCATAGAAAATTACACTAGTTTACAAAATGAAATTTTTTTCATGTACATTTGATGAGATGTATTTTTCTTATGTATTTTCTTCCGCTGAATTCAAAAATCAAGGTTAAATTTTTTTTTATGGAACAGTTTTTGAGATATGGTCATTTTCTCATTTTTTCGACCTTTTTTCACTTGACAAATTATATCTCGAGCTAGATATGGCCTATTGGGTCGTTCTTGGTACCAAATGGAAGGTATTGAGATGACGAACAAACGTGTATAACTAGACCTTTGATTGGTAAAGCGGTTTAAAATATATTGATGAAAATATGCCACATTTTCAAAAAAATCATATTTTACAGTGCTTCTGTGCCGATGGAAAAGTACAAATTGTCGAAAAAACATCTGGTTTCTCTTCATGTACGTCAAGATGATACTTCTACGCAAGAACTAACACCAACCAGGAGAAAAACGACCGAAAAATGACAAAGGTATAAGCTATTGAGTGAAACAATCCAAATCCCTATTTTTCGAATATTTTATTTTTTTCTACAATTTATTGGGTTTAAACGATTTTAATACATTGTTGACTTTTTTGTGTGTTAAAAATAGTTGAGGCTCTTGCTTTGAAAACCCTTTTCCCGCAGCTTTCTTTAATAAAAATCAAGGAAGGCGTCTTCGATGGTCCACACATAAAGAAATTGCTAAAAAGCACAGATTTTCCAAAATATTTAACACCCGCTGAAAACGAGGCCTGGAAGTCATTTCAGCGGGTTGTTGCCAATTTTCTTGGGAACAATAAAAGCTCTAACTACGAGGGAATTATTACGGATTTACTGAAGAACTACAAGAAGATGGGAGTGCCATTATTTAATTTCATTCCTGCTTGTTTTCTATTGTATTGTTTTAACGATTTTATTTATTTCTTACAGGTGTAAATATGTCTCTCAAAATCCATTTCTTACATTCGCATTTAGATTTCTTTCCGGACAATCTTGGTGACGTAAGTAATGAACTATGTATGGTTTTTCACTAGAGAAACGGATCCCAAAATAAACCGAAGTCAAAGCAAGAGCCTCAACTATTTTTAACACACAAAAAAGTCAACAATGTATATTAAAATCGTTTACACCCAAAAAATTGTAGAAAAAAATAAAATATTCGAAAAATAGGGATTTGGATTGTTTCACTCAATAGCTTATACCTTTGTCATTTTTCGGTCGATTTTCTTCTGGTTAGTATTAGTTCTTGCGTAGAAGTATCATCTTGACGTACATGAAGAGAAACCAGATGTTTTTTCGACGATTTGTACTTTTCCATCGGCACAGAAGCACTGTAAAATATGATTTTTTGAAAATGCGCCATATTTTCATCAATATATTTTGAACCGCTTCACCAATCAAAGGTGCAGTTATACATATTTGTTCGTCATCTCAATACATTCCATTTGGTACCAAGAACGACCCAATAGGCCATATCTAGCTCGAGATATAATTTGTCAAGTGAAAAAAGGTCGAAAAAATGAGAAAATGACCATATCTCAAAAACTGTTCCATAAAAAAAAATTTAACCTTGATTTTTGAATTCAGCGGAAGAAAATACATAAGAAAAATCACATCTCATCAAATGTACATTTTCAATGTAAACCAGTGTTATTAACAGGACGATATGTGGTTTCACCAATCCGGAGGCTTTATTGACATGGAAAGTTTCCAGGACGTCGTCAATTGATCACCAAGATCAAGCGATTTTTCTCCGTTAGACTTTTTTATGGGTTGACGCCAGAGACCGTGCCTACGCGGATAATCCCCTAACGTTGGAGCATTTGAAACCCAACATTAGTCAAGTTATCGACGAGAAACCGCCCGAAATGTGCGAAAAAGTGGTCGAAAACTGCTTTAAAGGAATCGCCTGATGTAACCATTCTAGAGGCCTCTTTTAAATTAAATTGAATTTCGTACGTAATGGCAAGGTCCAAGCATTATAACAAAATAAAAGTTTCATCGAAATTATAGCTTTATGTGTGTTGCATTTAACTTTACTTTTGAAACCGAAAAATGGATAAAAAATCTTTACTTTTATTAAATGTCACAACTATAATTACATATTAAATTATAATTTAATTAACCGTACAATATTACCGTATACCTTCGCACGTTGTAGTAAAAAACACCAGAGCCAAAGGCGGAAATTGAACCCACAAACCTTACACTAAAAGACTAGGATACTACCAACTAATCAACATGAGCAACCAAAGTATATTTTAAACTTAACAAAAACCAAAGTTCAAAATTGTGTATTTGGGTTATTTTTAAAATTTGCAAATACATTTCAGTAACGATGTTTAAATAGAAATGTGTTGGCAAGTTAAAAGTTGAAAAAGTGTTTGAATTGTTGCAATTTTTCAAAGTATTTTTTAAGTATAACTTTAAATTTATTTTAACCACTATCTTTGTGTTGATGCATTTTTGCAGTTGCAAATTGTTTTTTTTTTAACTAGTTTTTGTTATAGTTTTATTTAATTTTTTATACCAAAAATGTGAAGGATATATTGATATTGTCAATCCGTTTGTAGCTCATCGAAATAATAATGGTTTTTGGACGAAGATTCGTTTAGTATTGAAAATGGGCCAAATCGGTCCATTACTTCCCCTAGCACTAATACAAATGTCCGACGGTAAAAGACTTTTGGCATGATATGGGCCGTATAGGATGGCTTAAAGGAACAAAATTTTAGCACATACATATCGAGCCGTAATCGCGAAAATAACGTAAGCGACATCATTTTCAATTTTGGTTTTTTTTAATAAATGACTTTATTGACAACACTTGCATCATGTCCGAAAATGTCATGGACACATAATGTACCATTTCTATTTTATAGCAAGGACAATTTTATCGTAAGCGACAAATTTCATACAAAATTTATTTGAAATAAAATAAAAAAAAACTCTCTCCTGTAAAATTTGATTTTTGGCGCTTACGTTATTTTCGCGGTTAGGGGGCAAAAAATTAGACATTTTGGTCCGCTTTTTTAATCTAGCCTCCATGCAAATTTCCCTTTTAAATAACGGAATTAGTTGAAATACTTTTTACATTTTTTTACAAAAATGGCTTAAATTGGTGTCTCCACAATAAATCTTTTGGCACGCTAGGCAAAACAAAATGACCTTAAGCCACAAATCTTATCACAAGAGTGCTCGTTGCCAAAAATCGGTCAGTTCGGTCCAACATCCAGCTTGGCCCTATACAAAGATCCACTGGCTTAGGTTTATTACCGTTACCTTAGCAACAAAACACTTTCGGATTAAGTCCGTTGCAGAACTAAATAGATTTAAGCTTTGCGGAGAATTTCGCTCCATATGAGGTGTTCGATTTGATTGTCGCTACTGTTTACAACTTTTTTGCTATACCAAGTTTAAGTTTACGATTTGGGGTCTAAAGAATAGCAGAAGAGCCTCCATATACTCGCCAAGTAGTCTACCTCTGGTATTACAAAAACAAAAACTATTGATTGTTTTCTTAGTTTTAGCTCTAATTCAGCTTAAGTATTTTTGTATTAATTAACAGCAAATCGATAAATATTCTTTAGAAAGAATGGTGAAAATCTTTAAAAATTAAAAAGTCATACTCATTTTATGTTAAAATTCTGATATTTTCTTCTTTTTTTTTTTTGCTAAAAATGTATTTTATATTTCCCCCAAATCAGCAACTCGAATTCAAGTCTTTAATTGGCACCTTGAAATAATCCCTTAAAGATACCACCACGATAACATTACTATGAGAAGCCAGCCATGCCAGAAAAAACTGGTTGAAAGTCGTAAAATTTTACCTAAATCGTCACTAAAATCGTAATTGTAAAATAAAACAATCTCTTAATAATCTTTAAATATTTTGCATTATTTTGAGTTTTCATTTCTAGTCAAATGCAAATAAATTATAATTAAAAAATTTCTAAAAAATCCAATTGATTATATATAGTTTTTTAAGCAAAAGCAATAAATCCAAGATAGAAAAATATTTGAAATATTGTTAGAATTAGTCAATTCTTGCTGTCAATGGATGACTTTTCTATAAATCGAAAGAAATATTTGGGAATTTAGAACTGCAGACGTATCTTAAATGAAATCCAGAATCATTGAATTGGAAACTGTATTAAAAGTAGGTAAATTTGGTACCACGTGAGCTAAAACTGATAGATATCAAACACCTATGAATTTTACATATCGAAAATCTTGTTAAAGCGCTTTTGAAAAAAATCAATAAACATATAAACCATCTCTAAGCACATTAAATTGGGCGTTTAAACCACCAATACAAATTAAATGAATTTGGCAACTATTATTTTTTAAGCAAGATATATTATATGGGGGGCACTGATTTAAAGCTTTTGAGTTAAAACTACATATTAATGTACGTTTAATACAACTAAACCAACGTTTAAACATTCACTGATTTATAAGCCATAAGACATAAAAATTAAGGCCATTTAAATTAATAAAAATATCTAAGAAGCTAAAAAAAACTGAAATTACAGTAAAAACTTTTGTAACTTTGTAAGTTTTGTAACATGAAAACCCTTCAAATTTAGGGTATAAATTGTCAAAAGTCCATTTTTAACCCAAAAATCGTCCAATCTGGCAACCGTGATGGGAACTAACAATTATATCAAGGACACACTGGCAGAAAGCGATGAGGAGGACTTTGCCCCGCAAAATTTTATTAATCTAATGCAGTGCTTATACGCGAGAAATTACAAACAAAAATCATGTAATATTTCATAGAAATGCAAGCGTTTCACTCCGAATTATTTCTTGCATTACTGCGTCCGAGGAAGCATCAGTTTTTGCTGCGAACTTAATGAAAAAACTTTGATCAAAGATCTAAAATCGTACATATAAACCTATTTGATTTTAAGGATGGGTTTTAAAATAATTAAAAAAAACTTTATATCGAAAACGGAACAAACCAGTATACTTTTTTTTGTCTAGCCACTATACAAATATCCCTCCAAAATGTATGAATTTATTTATTGTGCAATCGCGTCCTAACGAAACAGGCATGCCACAAAATTTGGAATTAATACAAGGAAGAAGTGGGAGTAAACTAAGCGAGATCAATAAATTTATTTTATGTATTTCCATAATTGCAATTTGCTAGTACATATTCAGCCCAATTATGAATAAAAATTTCCAGGAGTTTTTTCCCGCTCCCATGTTTGCTACATATTTAAATTTAATTGTAAAAAGGAGAAAAGGGAAGAAACTCCCGGGGATTTTTTATTCATAATTCATAATTACTTTTACGTACACAGGACAAACAAGCCAAAGTTTAAGGTTTGCGTTGTTAATTGAGTTGTTTGCTTGTTTGGACAAACATGTTGAATGTTAGTGAAAGTATTTGCGCTACCTTGTGCTAAAGAGTGAAGAAATAGAAAAAAATCATTAAAAAATTAACGAGGATCAAATTTGTTTAATGCAGTTTATTGGAAAATTTATAATTATGTTTGTGTCGTTTATTTGCAAAAGAAAGCGCGTGTTTGCAAAGTCCTTGTGGAGTTTATAAGTGGCTTTAGTTCAAAATTCAAATAGATTATTATAACTAAAAAAATATTTTGAACTGACGGTTTCCTTTCGTGTTTTAAAATTATTCCGTCGTTTTGTATCGACTAATGGTGTTGGGTATCAAAGATGCGGTGCGACCTAATGTAGGCTCCTCTCTTATTAAATTTTCCAATTGTTTTTGGAATTATTTTGTTTGCAATTTATATAAACTGGATTTTTTTTTTGTTTTACTCAAGTGGTTAAACAACACTTTTGTGGGTATTAACAATTTAATTTACTCAACTATTTAGTATATTTCTTTTTTTATTAATCAGTTGCTTTTATTTAACTGTGTCCAATTCATTATTAAAATTGTCTCCAGTTTGTATGTTATTTTTTTTATTATTTCTCTTTTGAGCGATCTAGTTGGAAATTGAAAAGAGTAGCTGACCATTGTATGTGTGTCAATGTGTTTTTTAATTAAAATGGGTTTCAAAAAGTGTTACAATCTCCGATTTCATTTTTTTTTTTATTTTTTTTTTGTGAACAAGGTAAAGGCTATTGCAACTTTAAATTTTATTGAGTTTTATAACACTCTAATATGGATTTTTTTACTGATCGTTTTTTATTTTTTTTTATATTTAACTTTGTAGGTGGAATACAAAAAGTTTGAAAATATTGCAAAATTATACAAAAGGGGCAGTAGACATAAGTTGTATGCATGAAATTATTAACATAATGTTGCTATTTATAACAACATATTAAAGTCTTAAATTAAAAAAAATAAGGTAATTTTGTAGATTGTGCATTTAGTTTATTTGCAATTCGAATTTAATTTAATTATGGCTAAAATTGGGATTATAAGTTTGACTCACAGTATTTTCCTTCAGATTTTGGTATCAAACTATTTTAAATACCTAATTTGACTTAAACGCTTCAATACTCAAAACGCTTATTGACATAACTGAATGGTATTTAAGGTGTTTTTAAAGCAAAATGATACCCTACACCACAGTTTTTGAAAACTAATTTTTGCAAGTGCACCCTCTTTGGTACACATGGGTAATCATAGACCTGCCAAAGAAAAGTTATGTTCTGAGTATAAGATTCTTGTTAATTGTGCCGAATATTATTACATTCATCTTTATGAGATTTCTTTGCTTTTAAGTGATTTTCGGAAGGGCGTTTTTATGGGACGTATGGTTAGTTTTTAACTTACTAACACAGCATTTAGTCATGACATAGTAACTATCGTAAAAGTTGTTGGCACAAATTTGTATGTCAATACCAACATTTATAAAAAAGTTTTATCAATAAAAGCTATTTTCGGGAGTATTATTTATATGGGAGGTGTTGTCAAATATCGGCCGATTCCAATAATCGCAATACCAACATAATGAGATAATTTGTGGGCACAAAGACTATACCGAACTGAAGCTTGTATGAAGGCTATGTAATTTATAGCCGGATCCTCAGTTCAGTATCCTTAGTGCTTGACACAATTAGAACCTACGTACCACATTTTATTAAATTATCTCTAAAATGGCGACCTGTACTTTGCGCATAAGGTTTACATGTACAGCCAGCTAGCCGGACGGACGGACGGACATCATTAGATCGAACAATAATTTCTATTTTGTTTGTGTTTACAAAGAATCTGCTTAGTAATAATATCATTTTTAATAACAAAAAAAATCAATGTTTTGATTTTTTTCAGATTTATGAAAACATTCGGTACGTATTGTAAAATGTGAAAATTTTCACTTTCGTACAAATTCTGTGACATCCCTGAATATTTTAATTTTCTTAATAACATTTGTTTTTAACATTTGTACTAAATAATATTATTTTAAAGAACGGATGTTCAAACGGCATTTACGATCTATAGCTTGGTCTGTATTCTCATAAGAAATTGGAGAATGATATTCGCTTTGGTCAAAAAAAAAATTGATCAGGCATTTTAAGAACTATTTAATTTCGGAAATTTAGTTTCGTATTCGAATATCATATAGACTTCTAATATATTATACTGTGGTAACAAATAATCGGTCCGCTCTTTAGTTGATTTGTTAAGTTTTTATAACATCTTCTGCTGCTAAAGGCCGTTACACACAATCCCACAAAGTCTTACGTATTTTTCAAAAATGCTTCCCTGATCTAATTATTCTTTGAACATTTTCAAAAAACAATAACAACTTATCATGACAGGGTTGCATTTTCGCAAATTACTAAAGACTTTGTGGGATAGTGTAAAACGGCTTTTAACACATACAATCGTTAATATATTGTAGTATGTGTTACTTAACATTGATAAAGAGAGTGTTAAATAGAAAGCCTCTTTATCTAAAACTCTTATTAGAACTATATGTTTATGTAGCATTTAAACCAGAAAAATAATATTTCCTAAGCAAAAAAAAAAATACAATAAATTTTATAATAATTAAAATTTGTATAAAAAGTTAAATATTTTCTTAGAAAAAATCTCATCAAATTTGAATATTTTAAAGTTAATGTTCTCAAAATTAATCGCAATAGAATAAGATATTTCCTTTGAACTAAATCAGGGATGATAAAGTCAGTACAATTGTACTTTTTTCAGTACTATTTGCATTGCAAAATTACTGAAGTACTCCAATGAGATATTAAGTACAATTTGAAATTTTCCAAATATTTTTCAGAAGAATTGTAAATGGCATATTGTCTACACAACATTCGTCGGCGAATATGGAAAGGATTTTTTCGTAGCAAAATATAATTAAAACAAAGCGTAAACCGTCTTTTTGTGAATATTGCATCGCATTTAATTCAGACAAAAGATTTACTACAGTCTAATGAATCTTGTTGCTTTAAATAAACGAAACTTTTAAGCTTGATTTCTTAACGTATGGTGAAATGGGATATAGTGCGGCCCCAGAAGTTTCGACATGTTGTACAATTCGATCAAGTTGTACAACCATTTCTTACGTTAGAGGTGTGGTTGGTCATCGGTTGAATAAAAAATCAATTTGATTTGAGCTTTCAAATTGGTACGTGTGATGGCGATTTTTTCTGTCGTTTTTTATTTTCATTCTGACGTTTTGAAAGCAACAGTGTGAGAAGTGAACAATATTTAAGAAAACTAAAACGAAATTCGAATGCCCAATTTTAGTAAAGAATATAAAAACTACCGGAACTATTATTTATTTTCTTTCTTGCTCCTTTACTTACTACACTTCATTTATCACCACTAGTGCTAAAAAATCGGTACTCATGTTGACTGTTTAAAAATAATATCTTAATAAAGCTTAATTAAAAGGTGGCTAAAAAATTGCAGCATGTGCTGCGAACGATCAACTGGTATATTTAACTCAATTGTACGACCAGTTACAACGTATAGGGGCCGCATAAGGGCCCTTAGACAATATCTTTTGGGCTTATTACTGGGTTAAAAAGTATTTATACCCTGTTCTACTTTGGTGCCCTAAGCTCCAGTGGGAGTTGGAGGAATACAAAAAATACCCTGTTCCACTATCAACTGTAAAAATGACAGTTAAAAAAGAATCGTCTAAATTCCTTATTACGTATTAACTTAATATTTTTTTTTGTTATTTGCCAAAGGTGTATTGCAAATACGTATGTATGTATAAGTGTATAGTACACGTGAAATTTAATGCACAAATGTTCGTACATTTTCTGTTATTTTAATAATAAAACTAGTAAAAAATATTTTTATTACAATTAGGGTCAAAAAGTACAATTCTTTACTTAACTAAGTACAATTTAGAAAATGTCATTGATCATCCCTGAACTAAATAATCTTAACAACAAAATTGTTGGGAGTATAAAAAGATAAAAAAACAAGTTTGTAGCTTAAATCTTTTGTTTTCGGTTTTTGTCTGCTACTATTATAATTTTTATTAATTTTAAATTTGATTTTTTATTACTTAAATATTATTGTGTATCAGTTTTTAAGTAATAATATAATAAATTTGGATACGTTTTTTTATATACCGCTGGCTCAATATTACAAGGTTGTAAGTGAAAGAGCATAAATATTAAAACAAATAAGTTTATAACATCTTTTTTTGATTCTCAGGATCAACACTAAAAGTTCTAAATTGTCACATATTTACAGCTATAAATAACTAATAGAAAATCGAAAAAAATGTCACATACACAAATAAAATCAATGTAAATGTAACATGATTTTAGAAGAACTTGTAAACAACTTTTTTCTATTTCATGTAATTGAAAAATTCCAGTAAAGTAAAAGCAAAATTAAATTGAACAATCACGTAGAAAAGGTTTTTTCAAGTTGAAACAGTAAGCAGAAACTTCACTTCAGAGGCAATATATCTTCATCTAAAATTCAAAATAACACTTTTTATAAGTTTACATGAGAAGCAAAAAACGTTACAATATCAATAACAACACGGTGTACTAGGCGTTTGAGTTTCTTTAATAAAGTCGCCATTTTTGATCGCGGTGAACATTTTTTGTGAACATGTAGTTTAATAAAACGAACAAAAATTAATCAAGAAGTCAATTTTGTATGATGATACGTGGTTTTGTATTTTGGGTGGCATTCTTATTTTAGAATAATTCTAAATAGTTTCCTCCGGAAACAGTGAAAGAGAGAGAGAGAGAGAGAATATTATTATTTATTTTCCTGTTGCACATGTTTTATTTTTTTTTATTTCCCGTTGTTTACAGAACTGAGTGACCTTGGCTTGCCAGATTCAAATTTGCAAAATTCTTAACATTCATTAAAAAATATCTTGAAAAGAGTTGTTGACATTTAATAACTTTCTTAAATAATCTTTCAAAAAAAATACCAAAATTGTTAAAACCAGCAAAAAGTAGAAAATACAAGCAATTGAACTCATTATATGCAACAAAAATGTCCGCACGCTTTTGTTTTGAGTCAGCCTGTTTATTGAGGCGCTAAAAAGGGCCAACATAACTACTACTTGTACCTATTAGTGTACAAAAATTCAAAACTGTTTAATGACCCGAAACTGCGCTATGTCGACGTAAACTTAATACAAGCAAAACATATAAATAATGCAAAAAAGAAACTAACGCATAATAATTAGAAATTATGTTGCAGTTGTACCTTGTTGTGGATTTTGATTTTTTCGAGCAAAAATAAAAGTTATTCTCCAAAGAAATAAACGTGTTGTAATAAATAAAAAATCAAAAATTGTTCAAAAAAAATAGAAATCAAAAAATAACCGTTAATTTTGATCGAAAAAATAAAAATGAATGTATTTTATTCTAAACAAGTTCATGGATCAATATGGTATACTTGAATCAGTTTTCCGATATTTCCTTCTATATGTTTTTTTTTTTTTTGCTGTAAAATTTCATTTCATATTCATTTATTTTCGGTCCCTTGTTTTACCCCATCGCTTTTCAGCCCCTTAATTATTAGGGTTCAGTATAGAGGAAAATATATACAAGTGTTGATACGGGTTTCTGTTTCAAACCAGCATTTTTAAGTGTTGAATATGTTCATATATTTAACGGAGTTTTGATAGATTTTTAAACAAATGCACTCTTAAACAAAGCGATGAAATATTTATTTCCTTTTTACCAGGGCTGTGGAGTCGTCAAAAAATAGTGCTAACTCCGACTCCGTCTCTATCCGACTCCAACTCAGGCTCCTATTCTAACATTGATGCTAAATGTATATAAGACTGTTCCTTATTTGACTTTAAACTCTTTTTTTAATGCAGTACCTTTTAAATGGTAAAATATTGCAAGAAAATTATTATGTAAAAAATTTCGTCAGAATCACTATTATTGGTACCTCAACTCCGTCTCCACAGCCCTGTTTTTAACTGATTTGTTTAAGGAAACTGTTAGTCAATTTATTAAATAATAACGTGCTTTTTGGTTGGGCCCTTAAAAATCTTGAATAGGTTTATTGATGTTTCTTGACTAGCTCTGAAAATTCTTGTGCAACAAAAAAAATTAAACCGTCTGGTAAGCCTAGAATGGCCCGATATGGGTTTCGTCATCATTCTACCTTGAAACCTTAATGTATTAAATTTTTCTTTTAATAAAAAAAAGCGGGAATTTTTCTTCTTTTTATAAATTATTTTAAACATGAAAAACACAATTATGTTTTACTTCTTGTATTGTTGTTGTTGTTGTTGTTGAACAAGTAAAATATGATTCTATGAATTCAATATTGAACAATGTTATTTTAACGTTTTTCATTTAAAATTAATATGAAATTATAATAATATTATAACAATTTAAGAAAAGTCCATAAATTTTTCTATGCCTACAACCTTCTAGCATTAAGCCAGCGATAGAATGGTAATATTTGCTAATTAATTTTATTTAATTTTTAACTTTTTCTTCAGTGTTTCCATTTGCAAGTGCTTCGTTTCCATATTTTGGTACAAAGATTGGCTCGTTAAAGCGATTACATCATGGTGTTTCCGGTGATGTTTACGCAGTTGATTCAAGAACAATATTTGTTAAAAAATTTAGCTATGACGGTGAAGCACCAGGTAAATTTATTTTATACATAATAATTTTGTGGAAAAAAGCTTGCGAATAACAATGTATAATTTTTAGCTGCCTATTTTTATGTGGGCAATACACCCAAACCCAGTAATGAGGGTACTTATCGTTTGCGCGACGAAAGAGGAGGTACTGCTGCTTTAACTAGGCGCTATAGAAATAAGGATATTACTTTGTCTTTGCCAGAAGGCATTAGTTTTAAGGACATTAAATGGTTTTCTGTTTGGTGTGATGAATTTGCTGTTAATTTTGGTGATGTTACCATTCCCGGTAGTTTGGATTTTCCTCGACCACAAAAAGTTAGCAATTTAAGTGGTGTGCATGGGGTTAAGTCAGACAATATTGTTATCGTGGATGCCCAAACATTGCTTATACCAAATTTTAGTTATGATGGTGAAGCACCTGGTAAGTATGAGTATATGTAAAAGGTTATTCAAAATATATATTACATAAAACAAATTTGTATAGATGCAAAATTTTGGGTAGGCCAAGGAGAACGTCCTTCACCCAATGGCTTGCGCATACCCGATGAGAATGGCAAAGAAATTCCCTTAAGACGTTACGATCGTAAAACTATAGTTCTAACCTTGCCCGATGATTTGACTGTTTTTGATATTGGTCATTTTGGAGTTTGGTGCGAAGCATTCACTGTCGATTTCGGTCATGTAAACATACCGAAAAATTTGAATGTACCACCATCTCTTAAAATGTTGGGTATAAGTCCTCAGGTAAAAAAACATATAAATTCTATACTTAATACCTTAGATGTGTAGAAAATTGAGGGACAATAAAAAAAATAATTCGTAAAAAAGTTAATTTCTTTGTTAACAATAAGAAAGAAAATTGTTTAGCTGTAAACTGAAATTAAACCATTAAGCTTAACAGTTGAAAAATAATTAAGAAATTAGTTAAAACAAAATTATATTGTAATTGTAAACCATAGAAAACGACTAGAATAGAAAGAGATAGCGAATAAGAAAAACACCTAACAGGCCACCCTAAATCGGCGCGTAAAGCGTTTTCTATCTGTCAAATATTCTCATTCTCATACAAAATGTATGAAGTTAACCCAAATATATCGGCGTTAATAACGCTTTGCAATAAGAAAAACCGATTTGAAAGCGCGAAAGGTAATGAATTTGGTTGCTATTGTTAAAGAGTAATTGCTATTATTTGATCAATCTATTTTGTGGGTTATGTTAAACAAGATATTTTAAAAACAAAATTTAAATCTTCTGCGCATGTTCACAAATGACGTCACCTGAACTGCATACCTATTCACTTATAATTTCAAGCTGACAAACTCAAGGTAGTTTTTGTTTAATTGCGTTTAATAGCTCTTGTAAAGTGCATTCATATCTTTTATAAAATTCGAAAATCTAAGGGACTTTCACACTTGGCATTCGCAGACTGCGTCATCTAATGGAAAATCATGCGCATGTCGTAATCTTTATTTCTCTCATTTTTGAGTTCACACTACTATTCATGACACAGCGTTGGCGCTCTTATAGAAGTTTGCATTGCAGCATTAAAACTGGACGCTAGAAAATCTAACGCCTTACCCGCTGATTTAGGTTGGTCTGAAATTCAACTGGCAATAAATCTTAACTTTATGATTGTGTTAATCATAAATGTGTTAACCTTGTTCTTGTAACTTCACACGTTCGGAAATTCGAGCATGAGTTTTCTTTTATTTCGTTTAGGGGGAGTTTTTCCTCTAGTCGTTTTTTATGTTGTAAACATTAATTTTTCATATTTTTTTTATATTCTAATTTTAAGTGCTTTTTACATTCATTGTTTTTATATGTATTAATTTTAAAATATTTATTTCATTTTTTATAATTAAAGAATCCAAAAAAGAAGTTAGACTTAATTGAAAGAAAGTAAAGTGGTAAAGTTAAATATTTCTCCTTGAGTCCTTTCTTAACAGATTTTTATTATTCGTTATATACTAACTCAGAAATAAAATCACTGCACCAGACATGGAAATCTTTTGGGCAATATACAAATTACTTTGGAGATTCCAGCCTGTTTTGTGCAAGGCACATCCCATAAGTGTGGCAAATTGCAAAAAAAAACATTTGCAAATATCTCTTTCTATTGTTATATCGACTATTGAACTTCTTCGTCCTGCGAATGCGTACAGACATGTATGTATATCCGATCCAGAATCATGTTAACTTGTTACTAGCAGTGTAATTGAATTTACATTAAAACCCAAGAAATGCTTCTGTCCTGACTATCGCCGTACCCATTACTTTTAATCTAAAGGACGATGTTTTGGTATTTCTCAGACATTTTATTCGTTTCCAGGAAACAGAGTTTACTTTTAAGTAAGCATTTTGACTTCAGAGAGAGGATAGATATCTATTTCAATGTTTGTTTGGATAAAACAGCAGTGGAGAGGTGATGATTTGTGAGAAAAAAGTGTTTCTGTATGTGAATGCGAAAACAGACAAAACTGATTCTGTTCTTAATGAAAAATTTCCAGTAATTTAGTGTCAAATGCAAGCGAAACGTCAACGAAATTAATAAATTATACAACCTAAACAATGAAAGACTAAAAACAATTTAATATAACAAAATATAACATTCGATCAACATTTAAATTATTTATTCATCATTTGAATTGCTTTTATTTTTTATTAAAATTAAAAAAAAAATAGTTGACAAACACATTTAAAATAACTATAATTTTTAAAATTATCTTTCACCAATTTGAAATGTAAAATAAGTCACATTTCAAATTGGTGAAAGACAGTTCTTGTGAGAAACTTTTCGAAAAATATTGTAACAGAAACACTTTTTCTTACATCCTTCCAATAATTACTGGAAAATTATTTAAAGACAGATCATTTTCGAAAAGTAAATTTACAGAAACACCATTTTTGTTTCATTATACACTGTTTTTGTTTCAATTCACACGTTTCATGCAAAAAGTTTTACGATGTGAGCCCTGGATCACTATTAATTTCGCATAATAATTATCTAAACCGGAAAAGTTTCAACAAAAATATCGTGTGATATTTTTGTTTAATCAAGGACTAGAATTACAATTTTTCATTTTACTTACTACGGTTTTTTATTATGTAAAAACTGTTTTGAAATATTGTGTTTCTCTTTAGAAATTCCAACTTGCATTTCTATTCTTTTTCTTTCTTTCAAGTTAACAATAGTTTCTTTTTTAACAGATACTTAAATTTATTTGTAAACTCATGCGGATAAAGAATAATTTTGGCCAATACTGTGACATTTTTTCTTTAATTTATATTTTATAAGTTTTTTTTATTTAAGTTTATGATTTTTTTCAAATAAATTTTGTTTTTGTATAAACAATAATTTACCCAAATAAAATTGTGTTTGAATATTGATTTTTTTATATATAAAATTTTTTTCCATTCCTTTAAAATATAGATACAAAGTGAAATATGTTGTGTAAAGGAATTATTATACTGCAAATCAAAAATTATTAACTGGAATTAGGTTTATGTACTCTTAATTTTTTGGTTTATTTTGCTTATATTCCTGTTTGTGTAAAAACTTTATCCCAGATTAATCAATCAATCTATCAGCCAAACTATCTTTCCCAAACCAAAGCCATCTTTAAAATCTTACTAACTTCTTTCTAAACATATTTTTGTTTTGTTGTTTTTTTTTTCTTTTTATTTCAAAATCTTTATTTTACATATTTCTTTTTTTTTAATATCGTTAAATTAAACCATTTAAAAAAAAAATCAAAATTTTTATTTTAAACAAAACATTTTTCATTTTGTATGTATATTTTCATGTTACAAAAAAATTTTTATATATAAAAAAAAATTATTCCAAAACACAACAAAAACCATAAAACACAGCTAAGAAATTAATAACGTTTACCCCCGTTTACGCAATTCACCGAAAACTTAAGGTTGAATTTAATCGGCCGTATAAAAAGTGTTCCATTATTGCAACTTAACTTTAACCTTACAGGTAGGATGAACCTTCCATTAACTTATCACTGGCTTTACGTAAAAGTTAAGTTGCAATAATGTAACACTTTATACGGAAGATAAAATCCCGCCTTTAGCTATCGGTAAGTTGTGAAAACGGACATAAAAGCCACAAACATTTAACAATAAAAGTATGCATTTTAATTTCTGTGTATATAAAAATTTACTAAAACTGGGGAAATTCTTTGGTAAAGGTATATTTAAATATTTATGTTAAATTTGATTTTTATTATTTTAAAGACATACATACATATTTAAAGCTTATAACTATACTTATTTTTTGGCTGTCAACATTTTCAAGGTGAACATCTTAAGAATAATCCCAATTTATGGTTTAAAACACACGCTCGCTCGATGTCTTGATAATATACATAAATTTAAAACTTCCTTTTTAATTTTTAATTAACCTAAAATCATAGAAAATTTTCCGAATTCTAATTTCCCTAATTCTATCGTTAAAAAACAGGTTTGCTTATCATTTTTTTTGTTTTGCTTGTTTTGTTTATCTAATTTTGTTTTTATTTATTATTTTATGGGTTTCATATTTAATATTTAAATTAATTTTTTTAGTCGAAACTTAATTGTGAAGTCTTATATGATGATAAGGCTTTTGAAGTTCGATGGGCAACAGCTGGTGATAGTATCGTTGTACAATTGGTGGCTAAATTGGGTAAGTTTTGTTTCTTTATTTTCATTTTAATATTAGAAATAAAAGCACTTAATTCGGCTCTGCCGAATTTTATATACCCTTTCGCACTGCAGGTTGTTCAAAATAAAATCGTAAAATTTTATTCAAAAATGTTCTGTAAAGTTACACTTGACGCTAAAAATTTTTGATTTAAAGAAACCTAAGTTTTCTTGCTTAAATTTCGAAATACTTTTGAAATTTTTTTATAACCAAGCAATTTTTTTTAGCGTTGTTTTTTTTTTGTTTTGTTTTTAGGAGATGAGCCCACGTTTTAAAAAATAATTATTAAATTTAACAAACGTTTATTAAGGCTTGGTGTTTGAGATCTCAATTAAACAAGGTTTAGGTAATCTGAAACAGATTTCAAAGTTTGTATACAAAATTTTGACGGAACATCTTAGTTGACGAAGGCTGGCTGTCATTAGTCAAACATCAATCTTAAAACCAAATGGTATTTAACCTTTGGTAGATCGAAATTTGTTTTTAATGATTATCTATTTTAATTTGATTTACAGGTTTTTCCATTACTATTTTTCGTACTTTTTATCAAGAATTCTTCTTGAAGTCTAAAGTGCAATTCTATGTTTTTGTCTTTCTATTTCTTGTTGACCTTTTTCAGCACAACTTGAAGGACAAATGTAAACATAGAGCGTGTGCCTTAGCTGTTAACAATAATTAGTATTGTGGTTAATTTATTGAACTGTTTATAGTTTTTAATCCAAATTTTTGATATTTATATCAGGCTAAAGTTAATTGAATTTAATTTTCATGAAATTATTTTTATGAAGAAAGGAATTTTACAACATGAAATTAAATAAAATCACAAATTAAGTAAGCTGCCAGTTCACTTGCACTTGCATATTTATTATCAAAGTAATTTTTGGAAATACAAAATTTTTAATTAATAAGATTTTGTTTGTCGTGCTAAGTTCCCAATTTTTATTCTTGATAAAAACACTAAAATTTAAGTTTTTATTTTGATTTTCTTGTGAAAACAATAACGCAATTTGTTTTGTTTTTATTTTTTTTTTTCTAAACCTACTTACAACTACAATTAATGTTGAGAGAATTCCAACTAATCGTAGAGGGGAATGTAAAAATCGTAGTGCCACAAGGGGAGGTAGGGGGCAATTTCTGCCTCTCAGAAACTATCAAACCGAATTTAATGAAATTTGAAACATAGATAGATTCATAATCTCGAAAATTTGTATCTAAATACTGTGATGTAGGGTATCATTAGGTCGGGCTTGACTGACTATACTTTTTTACCTACCTACCTACTTTTTTTAGAATCCACTCTTAAGTCCAAACCCGTTTTTTGACACCCTAGAACCCTTTTCTCAGAGAAGGTCACATATAATGAATCACACAAATAGTTATGTTATGCACTATTAAAAACATATGCATGCTTTATATGTCGCATGTGCTGACATGTTCATGGGTGCAAAAGCGATGTATTTTAAAACTATGCACAGATTTAATTTCAATGCATTAAATAGCGTCTTTATATGTCGTTGTCAAACTAATATGATTGGCATTGTATCAATTGCCAATATCTTTGAAACTCACTGCTATAGAACCTTAAACAACTTCGACTCCGGAACTTATATCCTGAATACATAGTCCTTTAATTTAAAGGTTTTGGTATTGCCATATTAAAACCTTTAATATACATACATACATACTGTAAATTAGATAGTGATGTTTTGTGAATACATTTTAAATGTTAAGTAAGTCAAAACATTTTTTTTTCAATTCTAAATTTATGCCTTTCATTGTAAATGGTACTTAAGATGACAAAACGCGATAATGAAAGTTTTGTAGCACCATATTAAGACCAACTACATACTTTCGTAAATTGTTTACGCCTTATAATTATGGTTACAAATTTAGCAATCTGGTTATATCAATACCAGTTGAGTCCACAACAAAAACAAAGTTGAAAATAACATTCCAAAGTGTGTTACTTAAACAACTTACTCCGTTTATTGAACTTCATATTTACGAGTATGACATGATGTACAACATTCTAAGAGTACAAGTATTATAAAATAAAATATATTAAAGAAACGTGACAGATAAGTTAAATAATCTTAAATCATAAAAATAAAAGGAGCATATGGGATGGAGTAGGCAATCAGAAAAACCTGGCTAACAGGTTGATCCACAGACATTTAGATGTTAATAAAGAATTGAGACAGATTCCTTTAAAATCCTTGCTGATTTAAACGTAACAAAACGTTTTACCAAAGTTGAATAACAGTTAACTTATTTTGCCTACGCAAAACCTGAAGTTTGCAATGACATATTTGTTGCATGGTTTTAGTATTGTGTTTCATAAACGTACATAGAAAAAAAGAGAACTGCAAAAATAACTTGTTTGCTTGATTTAAGCTCAAATTAGACGTGACATAACTATAAACATATAAAAGAATTAACCTTTTGGGTAACACTGTATTTGATTATAGGTGACTTACCATTACGCCATAACCATTACCATACAAACCAATTGAATTCTGGTTTTTATGGTCGTTGTTACGGCTATGACATTATGTCATGTCCAATTAGACCTTTACCCAGGCAGAAATGGCCAACGGTACCAAAATTAAAGCAATGGTTGAAAAGTTTAATAATTTTATTAATGTGATAATTGAATCAATTTATTTTTTTCTTTGCACAAAAACTCATATTATATATTTAATTCAATTAACTTTTTAATTGATTTAAAAATAATATGTTATTTAAATATTAACTTAATAAATCAAAATCCAAGGTTTAAAAGTTAAAGTTATCCAGCTAAAGAAAGGAATCATTAAGAGCCAGTTTTTGACATAAAGATCAGCGATTAAATTAGAACTAATCTTTGAAATTCGTTTTTGGGTAGTCGATTATTTCATTTTGTTTCCAAGTTTAAACGCCCAAAGTTGGCGGTTTAAACTTGCGACAGAACTTTCAAAAGTACGAACAGCTTATGAAAGGAAATATTTTTTATATTTTTTTTATTTAAAGTTTTATTAAATATTCCACCCTCAAGCTTAAATAATTAAAAGTAATTATCAAATAAAGGTCAAATAAGAATAAATATCTATTTATAAATATATAATATTATATAACACAATACAAAATTCTCGCCTTTTCTTCTTCTTTTTCACGTTAAGAACAGTAATTTGATGACAATTTTTGGTATTTGTTTTAAACTGCCATACTTATACATAAAAGTATTGTCAATTCATATGGCAATGCTAAAAGCTTTAATCTTTCACTCGAAATCGCCACAGAAGATTAAGGCTAGATTAATTTTATTATAAGATTAACAAATCTTACTTACTTTATTTCGATTTGTAGAACATGCCCGTACATGTTTTTAACATCTGCCTTGTCAACCTTTTAAGTCACATGTAATTGTGCAATAGGGGTATAACTTATTCCCATTTTTTGAAAACATCAAAATGGTCCTAGCATAGTCGAATAGTCCATTGAAAACTATTAAAAAAAATTATATTAATTTTTCGCGGTTTTCAAAAAAGGTCACCCACAACAAAACGGCAAAGTTGAAAATTATTTTTTTTTTATTTGTACTTATACATTTTTCCAAAAACTCACAGTTTTTTTTATAAAATTATCATGTCCTCTAATAATTAAGAAACTTTTTAACATTTCATTTATTAATAAAATATTTAAAAATTTTTTTATGCAAAGTTTTTCTTTAGGGATTTTAGAAAATCGCTTTTTTGGGTGAGGTTTTTGTTTTAAAACGACCCAAACAAATTGTTTTCGTAAATAACACAATATCCGCTATAGCGTAGTGGAAGGGCCAAAATTTGGTTATACCCCTATTGGGCATGTCGGTTAAAACTGCTTTTTTACATAAGGTTTATAATATTCGGTCACAAACGTGCATGAAATTTGCTTCTGACATTGGCTTAGTTTTTTTATATTAATTGCAAAAACCAAAGTAGTTGTTGTTTTGAAAATAGCGAGCTGCCGCACAAAATTTTTTATTTGCGCCGTAAAAGAGTTCAACCATCTTAACATGTTTTTCTTTTAATTCGAAGATACAATATTAGGATATTATAATAAAACGATTATATAATGGTGATATGATCAAAAATGTATCGGTATTGTAAAATAATTATTTCAGCCGGCTAATGATTCCGTCAACAGTAGACCGCCGCTGCCTGTTTTTTACCGGTATAGATTTCTGACACAGCTGAATCATTGTTGCCAACTTTTTATGAAGACTTCCCGTCAAATCGCACTTCAACAAGTAAGAGTGCTATATTCGGCTATGCCGAATCTTATATACCCTTCACCATGATGCAATAAGAACAAAAAGTACCGATATTCCCGAGTTTTTTATAAAATATGTTCTACTTAAAATTTCCGATATTTTGATATATAAGTCATATCCATAGGACATATGGCAGCCCTAAAATTTAGGTTTTTATACAATTTTTAATTTTTTTGGAGGTACCACGCCCACTTCTCCAATCCCGCCCACATTTTGTAGGATGGTGTGTATTGGCAACCTAAATGTGTGTACCTAATTTGGAAACTTTGGCTCTTGCCGTTCTCAAGATATACAGAAATAAAAAAAATACAAAAACAAGGGATTTTTGGAAAAATTTAGAGGTAGTCGTGGTTTTTTGCTCATATCTCCGTCATTTTTGGACCGATCTGGCTGAATTTCAATAGCAAACTTAAACGGAGTATATGTGACATAAATATACATCAACCTAGTCCACATCATTTCTGGGGTTTTCGGAAAACCCATTTTAACATACACACGGACAGACGGATTTGAACTTCGCTTTTCATAAGGACCCAAAATATATATACTTTATAGGGTGTACGATCAATATTGTGGAACATACAAATGGAATGACATAGTTATATATACCCTCTTACCTTCGGTGAAGGGTATAAAAACCGCTAGAAACCGCTAAATTTTTGATTTAGCTTAAAATGTTTTAAAAATATCGCTAAAATCTAAATATTATGTTTATACAAATCTAGATATAGGGTGCTTTTTGAAAGGTGTATGTCTTTCAATTAAAATTATATTGTAAGGTTTTTTATTTCACTGACTCTTTTAGTCCCGCGAACGTACAAAATATATATTCATATAAAATGCATGGATTTGTATTGATTGAAATCTATCCAGACATTAGAGTTAAGTGCACTTAATCTAGTTTTGGTAATGATGCTAAAAATTTTAGACCGTAGACCAAGATTAAAAAAATCGTAAAAGAAAAGAAGGAAGACAATCGATTTGAAATTTTACACTATTTTATATTTGATATCGAAAAATGCTTAGTTTTCTACGCATTTAAAATGGGAATCATTTAACCGATAACCCGGATAACCTCGCTTAAGAAACTCAATAATCATTTTAAAGTACTTTTTTTGTTATAAAGGAAAATAAAATTTATTATACCTAATTCTCATACGAAATTATATATAATACTTAAACTAAAACTAATTCAATAAACATTCTAACATAAATAATGTGCATATTATGCACTTACATATTTATTAAAAATAGAAATATGTTTTAAATATAATATGTATTTTATTCGACCTTTATTATTTTCAAGTATCAATAAATTGTCGAGCTTTAGGTCTTTTTTTTAAACTTTAATGAAAATTTAGCATGAAGTAAGCAAAAAGTTTATTCATAATACACTAACCAAACTCTGGCTAGCGATTTGCTAAACTCTTGTTAACGAGCTGCCAAACGTTTGCCAACTTGCTTGAAAACTGTTTACAATCCTAACAAACGAATAGATAATTTTTGTTTCGCTCCGAAGACTTCGCTTAGATTATTACAAATTATTTTTCACTTTTTTAGGAAAACTAGAAATAAGGTTTGTATCCGTGAACTAAAATAAAAATTAGAAGAACTTTGGAATATCTGGTTACAAGCTTTGTTATAGTAAACAACATACTTATATACCCCAGGCAAAGGCGTAAAATGGCGCTTTCTTGTTTTTTTTTTTAAAGCATCACAAACAGTATTTCTTGAATTCTCGAATTAGAGTACGTTGTTTGGAATTAGGTTTGGCAACCGTATGGAAGTTTTATCCGAGGGATAATAAAAAATACTTTTAATTTTTGGTTGCTTAAGTGCTTTAATATAAACATTGATTTGCTGTAGACAACACCCTTTTAACTTTAGCTTTGACTATAGATTATATTTTGATCGATAAAAGTTGATAACACTGGTCTACCGTAAAAATTTGTTTTAAATAAATTCAAGTCCGTTCTCAGTTTTTTTCTATCACGTCTATTTTTTTTTTTTTTTTTTGCAGGACAAATATTTTGCTCGAAATAAGGCGGTTATGTTAATACATATATTTCAGTTTAACTTCCTTATAAGAAAATTTATAAAATCTGCTTAAAACGTTGTAAAATTTTTTATTGTGGAAACACATTAACTGCCAGACCCACGATGTCGACAAGAACATTTCTTTCGCTTATTTATATTGAAAACAATAATAAAAAACTAAAATTTGTTTTTGATTTCAATACAAATATACGAAAGAAATGTTCTTGTCGACATCGTGGGCCTGGGCCTAAATTTCCACAAAAAACCAATTTTTTCTTATCACTTAATTACTTTAATAAAAATTGTAATTTTCAAATGCCTAGAACAAAAATTGTATTTTCTAATGATATTAAAAAACCACTAGATATCCCGCTAACCGCCAAAACGGAAATTTTACCCCGGTGGACACGTAAAAACCGCTAGAATCGAGGTAAAATCGTCAAATTGGCAACAGTGCAGCTGATGTCATCTGACTTTTACAAAAGCAATGTTTTAAAGGTAACACACACGGCATGTATGTACATGCATGAATACTGACGAAGGCAGTAGCGGGCCAGAAAATGCATTACATTCAGCTGGTATCTTATGGATAATAAATCGGTGAATGCTTAAACTTAACAGCTGTATTATGTAGTTTAAAAAATAACAGGTGGCAGCACTACTATTAATGTTGTCAAATTTATATGGTCTCTATTGGTAGTTTATATGTTTACTGATTTATAGATTTGTTGGTTTAAACACATTTTAAGCCAAAAAGAGAGTTTAATTTGCTCTGATTTATAAGCCCTTAGTCGATTTAGCCACTTGGGTGTCAAATTGTTTCTAGTTCTTCTGGGCTGTTTGGGATTGAATTCCAGCAGAATTGCTTTAGTAGGAAAAGAGTTGTGCATCCAAATGTGAAACTATCTCCCTAAAAACTTGACAAAAACTAACATAAATTTGTAGGAGAATGCACCAATTGGTATTAAATTTAAACAAATTAATATTATATATATCACCAAGTTTTACCTACGGCCCCAAGTTAAGACCACTCTGTTGTAATAATGAGTTTATGTTTACAGTCATTTATGACTCTGTAACTAATACTAAGTAAACATTGCTTCATTGTTACAATATTTTACAACACTAGAACATAAGTACTTTTTTAGTATACATACTAACCAAGCCTACTTGTATTTAGTATACATATAAGGTTTTCACTCATGAATTAAAAAAAAAGAAGATTGCGCACTCAGCCGTACAAAAAAAATTCTACTGCGCATCTACGTCATCATAGAATAAAAATGAGTGTTTGTTGTGAAAATTGTAAGACACACACAAATGCACATACAAAAATTCTATTTCTTCGTCACACATAAAAATAACGGACCTGCGGAATGCGCAATCTTGTTTCTTTGATTCATGGTTTTCACTTAATAAAGGTGTGAAAATATTTTTTAAAAAAGTTAAGAAGTTAGAAACTGGTTCCCTTTAAATAAAATAAAATAAAAGAAAAAAAAAAAAAAGAAGTTAATAAAAATAACTCTAGGAAAAGAAAAAATAAGTAAAGAACCAAATAACGTAAAATAAAACTAGTTAGTGGTAGTGGAAAAGACAATTTTGTTTTAATGACGGGTTCTGAGAAGGAAGCAAAAGCCGTAATAGAACAAAAAACTGAAGCTGAAGGAACGATGTCGATCTCCTCAATACTGCCACTAAATACTAATGCACCAAACTTATCCGTGGAATGGAAAAATTGGAGCCAAAATTTTTAAATTTTTATGAGAGCATCAGCGTTGGAGACACAGGCGGAGACACGGAAAGTAGCATTGCTCCTACATCACCTAGGACCGTCTACCGTACAAATAGTAAGTTCCTTTAATATAGACATAGATGTCGTGAAATATGAGCAGTTGTGGAAAAAGTTGGAAAATTATTTTGTTCCGAAGAAAAATACGGCCATGAAGTGTCACCCGTTTTTTACAAGAAAGCAAATGGAGGGAGAAACCATTTTGCAATATGCGACACAGCTACAAAACTTAAGTAACACTTGTGAATTTGTTGCGCTACGTGAAGGTCTAGTGAAAGACATTTTTATTTGTGGTTTATCACAAAACTACTTAAAAATAAAAGAAAAATTGTTAGCTGATGGGGAAATTAGCACAAAGCAATAGAAGTGTCCCATACCAACAACAACAACTCGTCAAATATATGTAGTTTAAGAAAATTCAACAAGTCTAACAACAATCAACAGCAACAAAAATGTGCGGAAAATGTGGTCAACATCGCCATGATAAATGCCCAGCAGAAGGGGTAAGATGTCATCTTTGCGGTAGGTTAAATCATTTTGCAAAAATGTGTTTTGCGAAAAATCACATCAACAAGAATACCGACAGCAACAAAAAGTATAAAATTAACTACAGCAATAAAAACTACAACAACAACAAATACGTAAAAGCTGTAGAAAATGACGATACCGATAAAGAAGAAGAAGAAGATAATCTTTTTATTGGTACTGTAAAAAATAGTACTGGTACTACAGCTCATGTTCGAATGTGGAAGCAGAAATCAACATCAAGATGGTGATGTTTCAAGTGGATACCGGGGCGCAAGCCATTCTATTATCGGAAAAAAACCTTAAAGGTAGAAGTACATAACACGCGTTCATTCGTCGACGTTTGTCGTGCGTTTTAAAACTTTAGCGCTTGAAAAATTGCAAGTTACAAAAGCCGTTCATGTCAGCTGTTTTTTATTTGTTTACTTATTTGTGCATTGAGAACGGATTCGAAAGTATATCAAGATTAATTTATTTGATTGAATTAATTCTTTTTATATAAATATTGTATGTTTTTCAAGCTCTTCAATAAATTTTTCTTTCACAATTCGCAAATTTGTAATTTTTTTTTTTTATTGTCAGCTGATTACTTGTCAAAAATACGCAACGCGTTAAAAAGTTCAAAGTTACCCAACTTTCTGGCGCTAACGCGTCAAAATATTTTGCATGTAGCTTGTTCTATTAAAATACACTAGTTTAACTTTTTTTGACAGAAGTCTACAGAGCGCGAGCGCACTAACGCGTGTTATGTAATTCTACCTTAAGTATTTTTAAAATTAATGAAATCTGTACTTATAATTGTAGTAATATACTAACTTTTGTGGTGAAAAACTCCCGGTTATGGGAAAAATTAATTTGAATATTAAATAATTATAATAAAACAAACTGTTTATCAACCTTTTACGTGTTAGGAATGGATTGTAGAAATTTAATTGGTTTAGATTTAGCTGTACGATTAAATTTAATCAAAACTATTAGTTCTATAAATATAGATTCCGTTTTTGAAAAATACGAAGAGATTTTTAATGGTCTTGGTGAGCTAAAAAAAATGCAGTTTAAAGTTAATTGAGAATAGTGAACCTATAGTAGAAGCACGCACAACGTCGGGTCCCAATGGCTCTTTTTGAACCTTTAAAAGGGGAATTAAATAGAATGGAAGAATCGAATGTGATTACTAAGGAAAATGAACCGACGGAGTGGGTAAACTCAATAGTTTTAGTAACCAAACCTAATGGTGGCCTACGTTTGTGACTTGATCCAAGGAATTTGAATAAGGTTATTGTTAGAACGAGGTTTAGATTCCCAAATATCGATGAGTGTAGGTCTCAATTGACAAATTCGAAATTTTTTAGAAGTCTGGATGCTAGTTCAGGGTTTTGGATGATTCCGTTAGATGAGCCGCCATCGAAGCTTTGTACTTTTAATACGCCTATGGGACGATATCGATTTTTGCGTCTGCCATTTGGCATTAACGCGGCACCGGAAATATTTCACTCGGAAATGGTGAAATTATTCGAGGATATTAAGGGACTTTTCATCTATATGGGTGATTTTCTTAATCATGCTAGGAATATAGGAGGACATAATGAGATATTGGAAAGAGTTTTAAATAGACCGAAAGATGTTGGGTTTGAATTTAACAAATCAAAGTCTAAAATTTTGAAAACGGAAATAAAATTTATTGGACACATTTTTAATGGCGAGGGTGTTAAACCGGATGATGAGAAGATCAGGGCAATCGTAGAGTTGCCAAGGCCGACAAATGTCGCAGATCTTTAAAGGTTTTTAGGAATGGTTAATTATTTAGGTTCTTTTATACAAAATTTGTCGGCTTAAACTCAAAATTTAAGAGAACTTCTTAAAAGGGATGTTTTGTGGCAGTGGAGTTATGAGCAGGAATTTCTAAATTTGAAGAGGAAAATAACTGATTCACCAGTTCTGGTCTACTTTGGCCCTAAAAAACAAATCAAATTGTCTGTGGACGCATCTAAATTTGCTGTGGGAGCCACAATTATGCATGGACACAATCCAATTGCCTTTGCATCAGCTTCGTTGACTGATTGTCAGTCGAATTATGCTCAAATAGAAAAGGAACTCTTTGCAATTCTGTTTGGATGTACTCGTTTTCATCAATATGTGTATGGTTTTCAGGTGACAGTAGAAACTGATCATAAACCATTAGTGACTTTGTTTGAAAAACCACTTTATAAAATTCCAGCTCGTTTGCAAAGATTCATGCTACGATTCTTAACATACAATTGTCAAATTCACAAAACCCCTTGTATCGTTGTATCGATTGTATATTGTATTAGAACACATAGCTCACTATTGTTTTTTACACAACATACAATCGATACAACAATACAAGGGGTTTTGTGAATACGGGAAATATAAAGGTAGTATACAAACCGGGTAAATATCTTTAAATTGCTGATACGCTTTCAAGAGCTACACTTAAGGAAAACACTCTATTAGTCATGAATCAGGAAATAGATCTACACTGTAATTTTATTTTGTCTCAAAACAGTTTAACTAACGTTGCGGTTGAGAAAATTAGAGAGGCAACGAAGACAGATGAAGTATTTCAAGTCTTACTTGAATGTATAAAAACGGGTTGGCCCAATGAAAGAAAAAAAAACAAATCCAATATTATTTCCATATTATCCTATAAGAAATTAAATATCAGAACTAAACGGTATTTTACTGATGAATAATTGAATTTTAATACCGAAAGGTCTTAGAAGAGAGATGCTGGCATATATACATTAAGGGCACATGGGTGTGCAACGTTGTCAGAATTTAGCTAGAGAATCAATTTTCTGGCCGAATATTAATCATGATATAGACTTTATGGTATCGAACTGTTAAATTTGTAGGAAATATCAAAACTCGAATGCAAAAGAGGAATTGTTACCTCATGAGATTGTAACAATACCTTGGTACAAAATTGGTTGTGATCTTTTTGAAATTAACAAAACAATGTATTTGTTAGTGGTAGACTACTATTCTAAATTTGTAGAAATTGATATCTTGGGTTCGGGTTATAACAGTAACCAAGTTATAATTAAGCTAAAATCTATTTATGCCAGGCATGGAATACCAGCTGTCTTTATATCGGATAATGGACCCCCTTTTAATTCCAAGGAATTTTCAGATTTTTTTAGTGAGACACAAGTGTGAAATAGATTAACTAAGGTTTTAAAAAAATAATTTCTTCAAAACTTCCCGGGAATCCCGCAATTAATTCCCGGAAAAGCGGGAATTTCTGGGAAAAACTCAAGACCTCTGGTAAATTATGGATCTTCACAAAATTTGTGGTATGATTTCGAGCCATATATAGAAAGAATTTGCGCGGAATCTTATATCAATATATGCCACTATTAATGCTAGTTTTTCTTACAAAATTATCAAGTTTTTATGGTGGTTGTTCCACATTTTTGAACCTAAACCGGTTTTGCTGGTTTTTAATGGATAGGATGCCTTTAGATGGGATAACCATGTATAACCAATCCCACTTTATTTTTCATCTCCATCATTTGTGTCTAACACACCTACCCGCTTTTACCATTCCTTCAGGAACAGTGTTGCCAAAACTTGGAGACCAAAAATGGCTAAATTTACGGGGAAAATGGCTAAAAAATGGTTAAAAATAGGCTAAAAAAGTACTAAGAGCTTTTTTAAATAAAAACACATTAAAATTCAATAACAAACCATAAATAATTCATTTAAAGTTGTTTACGATGAAACTGAAAGTTGAGATCAATTTCTTAAATAAGAATAAACGTTATTTAATATTTTGAAAGATATTTAAAAAATTATATAATCGTGCGTATTAGCTTAAAATAATTTGAAGGTAAATCATAATCAAGACAACATTTACCCAACCTTTTGATTCCAGATCTACAATAAAAAACAAGTAAGAAAATAAAGTTGGTCAACCCCGACTATATGATACCCTACACCTCATTAGAACCTGTGTACCAAATTTTATTAAATGATTTGCAAATTTTCGATCTGTACTTTACGCACAAGGTTTACATGGACAGCCAGCTAGCCGGACAAACATCTTTAATTCGACTCAGAAAGTGGTTCAAGTCAATCGGTATACGAAAAAGTGGGCTTAGGACCAATAAATGTAACCTATTTTTCAGATTACTTTTAACGATGTTTACTTGGCGAAATAACCTCTCTACTTCAGCATTAGACCAGGGTAGTGGGAGCAAGTTTATAGTAAATTCTGAAATTTCTAAAAACAATTTGTTGCCGCCTGCATCTCTTTATTGAAAAACTTGCAACCAGAAAGAAACACCGATGTTTGTGTTGATCCATTTTATAAATTTAATATTGGAATACTGTTCCTTTATTTTGAAAGATGTTTCATCATCATCGTTAATAGCGATATTCAACATTTGTAAAAGTTGTGATTTAAATTAAAGGCGTTTTATTTGTTAAAAATGTATATTTTGCTTTTATAAATTTTTATAATAAAATAAAAATTATTCTTTTAAAAGAAAAACGGCAAAATGTTATGGCTAAACAAGTTGAAAAATGGCTAAAAAAAATTGCTAATGGCTAAATGCATTTTTTAATGGCTAAACAGGGTGAAAAATGGCTAAATCTAGCCACTAAATGGCTAAATTGGCAACACTGTTCAGGGGGCTCCCATACAAAATTTCAATACAGGCTAGAAATTTAAGAAAAAGTTCCATAGCTGCCTAAGAGTCGCCCCTAAGGGGATAAAATGTATGACCGACCTCCATTAGTTTTTCGGCTTAAACATTTTCTTTTCTTATGGTGGCGTTTGAAGAAATTCTCAAGTTTTATTAAAATTTTTCATCTTTTGTGAATAAAATCAGAAATTGTAGACACATCCTTTACAGCTTGTTTTGTTTGGAACTTTGTTTTCTATATGTATAGAAAAAATTAGAACCATAGATGCATTTTACAATTTCGAAAGTTCGAAATTTTGGTAAAAAAAAAATTTTTTTTTGCTAAAAAAAACATGGCTCTGATCATGATACAAATATACAAGGTAGTTCCACTTCTCTCTCACAATATTTTTTTTGAAGTTTATCGGAATTATTTGAAGTTAGTTTTTTTGTTAACATTAAAAAAGCGTTGCCACATATATAAAAATACAATTAATTTCTTTTTGGAAATTATTAGTTAAAATGTGTAATTTGTATTTCAAATTATCCATATTTTATTTTGATTTTAGTTTAATTGTGTTAAATTATTACTAAATAAATTTTAAGCAAGTAAGAATGTGAACTTGGCCAAGGCGAATTCTCGGCACGTGGTGGACATTTTGAACAGCAAGCACTAACAATGCAATACAATAAACTTTTGTTATTTCTGAAGTTTTTGTATTGTTATAGTATTGATTCCACATGTAGTAATGCGCCTTGTGTGATACCATATGGCACATAACGATTCGGGAGTTATCATATTGGGTAATCATGGACCTAACGAAACAAAATTATGTACGATTCATATAGCACCTTAATCGTAATTGGCGAATTTAAAATACGCCTGCGACTGTTCGGTAATAGATTTAAGAAAATGTGAACTTATTTCTATTACCTAACAGTCGGAGGCGTATTTTAAATTCGCAAACCACGAAAAGGGTGAAGAGTTCTTTATGAGATTTTTTTTCGTCTAAAAGTGGTTTTATGAAGCTGGGTTTTATGGAAACTTATGATAAATTCTTTACCTACCACCGTAACATTTTGCCATGATATTGTAGCTATTTCAATATTTCTCATGTCCAAAATGTTTATCACTACCATTTATATACCAATACATTTATAAGGAAGCTCTAAACTTAAAAGCTATGTATGTATTTTTAGGTGTGGTGTTTTGTAAAACCTATAATCAAAAAAGCACCGCTTTAAAAAAAAAATTGGTGGGATGATTTATATAGAAATTATAAGCCGATTTGCACAATTTTTAAAAGGCTTGTGTCAGTTAAAATGTATAAAACTTAAGTAATAATTTTTCTGAAATTGTGTACTTTGCACAATTTTGCGTACAATGTTTACATGGACATATAGCCAGCCGGACATCGTTAGATCGATTCTGAAAGCGAATATGGGTATACAGTAGTTACGTCCAAACACACATACTTTGATATTTGCATTTACGGTAAATGGCGTTATAAGTTCTTACAATTTGTTGTTGTTTATATTCAAATTAAGCTGCAAGCATTGTTGTCACCGCGATTTGTTTGGCTGTTGTGCTTTCGTTTTTTAGGTGTTAAACACATAAGCACAAACTGTTTAAAATCTAAACGGACATACTTATGTGCATACATAACTACATTACATATTATGTAAATAGGTAGCTGCACTTGCGAAATTTCGAGACTCACAATATTTATACCCTCCACCACAATTAGTTGTGAAGAGGGTATATTAAGTTTGTCATTCCGTGTGAAACTTTTTTATTATTCATCTCAGACCCCATAAAGTATATATATTCTGGGTCCTTGAGTGATTATAAGTCGATTTAGCCATGTCCGTCCGTCTGTCCGTCTGTTGAAACACGCTCACTTTCGAACAACTCAAAAGAAATGAACAAACTTGGTGCCAAATTGCTTGTAGTTATCCTAAGCAGTTTGGGATTGAAATTCAGCAAAATCTGTGAAGTAGGACCAGAGCTATGAATCAAAATGTGGAACCACCACCTAAAAAAAATGATAATTTTGTTACAAAAAATAACATAAATGGTGGAACAAGGCACGGAATGAAATAAGATTTTGCAAAAATTTGTTTTATTCGACTGGTAATCACGCTGCAAAATTTCGTGAAGATCCGTACATAATTTACCCTAGGCCCCATATAAACACTACCCCCGGAAAACAGTTTAGTATGCCTAAAACCGTAAAAAATAATGCTATCATAACAAAATTTGGTACGTCACAGTTTTTTAGGACTAGAAATAACACTGAAATTTAGTGAAGACGGTCCATAATTAACCTTAGGCCCCATAAAAACCCTACTAACGAAAAACAGTTCAGTACGCCTAAGACCGTAATTAATAATGCTATCATAACAAAATTTGGTACGTTACAGTTTTATAGTACTAGAAATTACACTGTGAATTTTCGTGAAGATCGGTCTATAATTTACCCTAGACTCCATATAAACACTACTCCCGGAAAACAGTTTAGTACGCCTAAATCCGTAATAAATAATGCTATCAAAATAAAATTAAATACTTCACTACTCACACTAATAAATTTCGTGATGCTCGGTTCATAATTTACTAAATGCCCCATATAAAGCCCACTGAGCTGTCAGTGGAGGGTATCAAACATTCGGCACAGCCGAATATAGCACTCTAACTTGTTTTAAATAAATTCATCCGTGGCTGATATTTATAAATTCATATTTCTTGAAGCTGCAGTTTTTTTCTTATTAAAATATATGATTTTTATTTTTTATTGACGAAAATATTAAAAGTCGTTTAATATAAATTTTATTCAACCTTTTGTAAATTAATATTAATTTTTTTTAAACTTCAAAACATAAATAAAACAAAAACAGAAAATTGGATTATTTAATGAAATATAGTAGCACAAATTTTAATAATTCCCATAAACGTCAGAACGTTAATATGGCGATAAAAAGAGAGAGTGGAACTACCTTCTGTATTTGTATCATGGCTCCAATTGTGTAAAACGCAACGCAACTTAAAATGCTAGGTGCCCCGCTTGTCACAAAAGAGTGTCAATTTCTAGCACAATGTAATTAATCAAATCCTAAGTTTACGTTCTGCAAATGTCTGACGGAAATTCTCCTGATCAGGGTTCCCGTTCAGCGATCTTCTTATTGGGTAAGTGCTGCAGTGTCTTCTCTCAATAAGCGAATGTAGCCACCATCATTTAAAATATTTCAAGCTTGTGGATGTTGGTGCAGTTCAAGCCTTTGTAGATATTTTATTGAATATTTTGTGATCATAGTTTTTACTTGTACATTTACATTAAGGACTTTGTAAATGATCGAGCTTTTTACGTAACAGGAAGCCTTGGGATTTTTTTATATTGGAGGCAGAGGCAGTGGCCCATAACTGAATACCGGCTTTAAGATAAGGTTGTAAATTAGGAGTTTACAGGCTAGACAAGGGTAGAATTTCTTTGAATAAGTGAATTTAATTAAATTGGTTTAAGCTTCATTTGAATTAGTTTTTCCTCTATATGGCATTTCCATGTCAAAAGTCAATCAAGATGTATACCTAGATATTTTTTTTACATTCGTTTGTTGTGGTATTATTTGATTATTTATTTTAATGGGAGGGCATGATTCTTGACGCAAGTAAATGTTATATGAAAACATATTTGTCCGCCAATTTTTTTCCATTGTTTTTACCATTTTTGCAATTGAAATATATGATACTGTAGGTATCGAGATGCATTATAGAGGTGTTATAAGACGTTTGATCCAGTAGATCAATTAAAGCATTGATTGGAACCATTTCTTTTGTGCAGCTCATGTATTTTCTTTTTCCTGTATTAGTGCTTGGGGAATCTTTTATCTATTTTTAAAGTTAAAAACATTTTTTTTATTTTGAAGCCCTTTTCTTCTAAGAAGGATTTTATTTCATCTGGGTCCACGCTTGAGTCAATGCTCTTAATTAATACCTGAAGTCCTTTACTACTCTTCAGTTGGTGAGATAAAAAGCTTTTCAAATTTGGTGGCAATTTTGCGAAAATAATTTTCATGGTTGACTTCAATTGTTATGTCGTTGATATTTTCGTTCTTAATAGAAGTTGCATTAAAAAAGTTTTCGCCTATCCAGAAGATCCAACTCCTTATTAGTTCGTTAGAGTTTTGTTCAATGAGATATATTGAGAGTGGTTTACAGAATTGAGTGACCTCTGGTTGTTCGGAGTGTTTTTCCTCTAAAATTCCAAATCGATTTTGGGAGCTAAGCCCTACAGCTTTATATCTTTTAATTAGTTCGATACCAAGGAAACTGTAGATGAGTTTAAATTGCGACCCCACTTCAATACTGTTAAAGGCCGTTGCACACTATCCCACAAAGTTTTGCGTATTTTATGGAAATGCAACTCTGTCATGATAAGTTGTTATTGTTTTTTAAAAATTTATAAACAATAATAAGATTAGGGAAACATTTTCATAAAATACGTAAGACTTTGTGGGATAGTGTGTAACGGCATTAAGTATCAATCTACTTATTCCTACCCGAATATGATGTTTTTACTATTTAATTGCTAAGCGGAACTACCAGTTGCATCCTTTAGTGGCTTAATCATATTATCGTTTGTTGCTGATGGTGATTTTTAAAACATACTTTAAAGCAAGTAAAAGGTTGTTTTGGTTTACCATGTTACTTCTTACAGATAGATAGTTATATACAGAGGGCCATAAGCACCACGACGCAGCGGATCTTTTGTGCAGCACGTGCATCTCACCACGTCAGGTTCAGGCTACGTTTAAAGCCAATTACCATGCCCGGTGAAAGAGGAAATAAATCAGTTGGGCCAATCGCAAAATCTGCATGTTTTGGTATCAACATTACCCATTATGAACTGATATCATCTAAGACCACAGTGCCCCGTAAATAGTCCAACAAGCAGTCTAAGTTCCCCCTTCCCAAGCAAAAGAAGTCTGTCTACTTGTCCCACCACGGATAGGGTCACAAATCTCCTGGACTGTCTTAATGCAGAAATCGACGTCCATGTACGATAGAATTCATGTTCGGACCATGTCCGGATTATCTAATGTGACCAGCAGGGACGCC
This sequence comes from Pollenia labialis, assembly GCA_949318255.1. NCBI lineage: Eukaryota > Metazoa > Arthropoda > Insecta > Diptera > Polleniidae > Pollenia > Pollenia labialis. The sequence goes on along the minus strand of OX439139.1, from coordinate 123,022,834 downwards.
GAAGAAAGGCTCAGGGTCAATGAAAGGATGTTTGCCAAATAATCAGCCATTTTGTTGTCCACAAGGCCCTCGTAGCCGGTACCCAAGACAACTTCAAGTCGTTGTATTTTTCCAGATCGTTCAGAGTCATGAAACAGTCCATGACCAACCTGAACCCCACCTCCAAAGAAGATAGTGCTCTAAGAGCGGCTTGGCTTCCCGACATTATAAATAATATCAGTTCCCTTGGCCTCCTCCTCAGACATTCCCCAGCGTATATGAGGATGACGTAAATCTCCACCTGAAAGATAGCTGTTTGCTCATTGGGCCCTTTGGAAATGGGGCCCATGATGCCCGCCCCAGTATCACCATTCTTCTGTTTCAAACCGTAGGTGAACCAAGTTTGCCCACTGGTCCCCACTGGTATTAGGACATTAAAATTCCTATCCAATACCAGACTTGTCAGCATATGATCACCAACAAGTATGTATGGATCATTTCTAAGAATTTCAAGGATCCGTATGTGACGCACAAAGTCACCTGCCTTGTATTCAGCAATGTGCGGCATCATTCTGGCACTTTCGCAGGCCTCCTTCTTCACAGATATGGGCAACGGAGGAATGTGCAGGATAAATCCCAAAGCTAGGGCGGAACAGGTCTTCATGGCGTACGTAATTGGCACGCACACCAGGCGATAAACCTTATCGAGTATCACTCTAGCTTTGACCTGTTTATTGGTCTAGGCTTTAGCCGGCATGTCTTTCCGAAGAGCCTCTGGCAGGCATATATTGCCCTGGTTGTCCTTCTAGGGACATGGGATAACTGAGCGTTCCAACTAAGAGCTCTATCCAGAATAATCCCTAAGTATTTCACCTCGTTGGAGAATCCGACTACCGTACCGTCTGAAAAAGGTCCCTTAAGCCTCATGATTCTACGTCTTTTTAGGATAGTTCCGTTCCACACACGTCAAGTTTGACTCATCAAGTCTTGAGTTTTTAGGAGAAATGGTATTATCCTTTCCCTTCTCTCCTTAAAGCTCAAGACTTGAAGTGTGTGAACCGGCACATACTCAGAATAAGTCACTGCACTAATTTCTTGTTTTTGTACATACATATTAATTATTCACCAAAGTAATTATTATCGAACCAAATGCACAAGCATCTAAATTTACGCACAAAGCTTAACGATAATTCAAATCACAGAACCAAGAAACTGCGAATTATTTGACTGATTTAAAACCAACAGCAAATGTGTGCGGCTTGAATGTATGAACACAAAAGAATGTATTTTATGATGTTGATTAAGTGTGAATTTTTAGCAATAACACAAAGTCATTCACTGTTATAAAAACGAGTATGTTGGCCATAGAAAATTGTGAAAAATTTAAACAAAAAATTCAGTGCAACTTCAAATGTAGCACATTTTTCGACAATAACCTTGGGTAATAGCAATTTTCGTTAAAATCTTTATTTTTTTATATTCTATTCTGTTTTTAACATAACATATATAGATGATATACATACATACATGCATATGTTTTCTACTTAATGTATTTAAAAATGTTTTCTTCATTTAAGACGACAATGAATATATGGCATTTGGTATTTCTCCGGACAAGAATCGCAGTGTTATGATTGGTTCCGATGTAGCTGTCAGTTGGGTAGATAGAGCTACTGGTGAAGGTTATGCCATCGATTATTACTTAGAAGGCAAATCACAATGTTCTGGTAAACGCGGCAGTTGTCCCGATGTCAATGTTGAGGATAATACAAATTCGATACGTCTTCTAAATGCTGCTATGGTAAATGGTTATTCGATTGTCACTTATCAGCGATCTTTAAATGCAACAGATAAATTAGATTTACCAATTTCGAGAGATGGTTTTGAAGCTATTGTGTGGGGTATTGGTCCATTGAATGAACGTAAAGAAACATCATTCCACTCTCATTTTAATAAACAAACGCATTATATAAATTTTGGCCGTCAACCAACCAAATGGAATTGCCCTACACCTGAAGGTCAAAAACCTGGTCAATATGACGATAGCGAAGACGAAGTTGATAAGCAAACACATAATCAGGGACAAGGTAAAGGTTATCCTCCAGCCACGAAGCCAATAAGAGGGGAAGGCGTTCCCGAAGAAGAATACTATGATAATAATAGAGCACAAGCTTTACAAGGAGTAAATAGAAGACAAGAAAGTACTAACACCAGATTGACTCAAAGACGTCCAGTACCTACACCGAAGCCAGTAGTAGATGAAAATGGTGCCTGGGACATACCTGCTATACAGTGTTATGAACCTGAAGATGGTGTGTTCTATGCACAAATGGGTCCCACTGGTGGCAAGCATGGATACTCAGCGATTACAGGTAAAAAAATCTAAAATCTTTAAACTTTAACTTAAAATAAATAACTAATTTTCTAAAGGTCATGTTGGCTGGGGAATTTCTTGGTTTATTAATGGTCTTTTGATTCCTGAAATTCATGTTGTTCGTGGCAAGACTTATACCTTCGTTGTCGAAGGTGGAAATAATCCTGATGTACCAGCCAAATATCATCCCTTCTACATAACTGATGATCCTGTAGGTGGTTATGAACATAAACGCGAAGAGGAAAAGAAAGTATAGCATTTAATATCAAATAGTTCTTTTGAATTTTCAATAATTTTTCTCACCAGAATATACGAATATTTGCTGGTGTACACAGATCTCGCTCAGGACAAGTAGCACCCACTGGTGTGGGCCGTTTGTGCAATTGGACGCCTGATATTGATGGACCTTCTGCCGATGATTACCAATCATTTGGAGCCTATCAACGTACTTTAACATTGAAATGTGATCCCGGCGAGCCAGGTGTTATAACCTGGAAACCTGATCACAATACACCCGATACTGTTTACTATCACTGCTTCACCCATCGTTATCTTGGTTGGAAAATCCATGTACATGATTCGTGTGATGATCCCCATTTAGCAGCCTCGGATAAGCATGCAGTACGTGTACCAGTGCCCGTTGTTTTACAGGAACAAGATGATGCGGCGGCAGAAGCATCTATACATCATGAAACAAAGGTCAGACCCAACGATAATTTTTTGTTAAAGCACCAAACAGATTTAATTAAGAATCACAATATGAACGGAACTCCGCCGAAATTAACTTTTGAAATAACAAAATCAACGGAAATTACTAAATTGATTTCAGATGGGATCCGCGCTGCTGAGGCTCTCGAGGATAGCATACTGAGGCAAAAGCAACAACAGCAACAGGCAAGTGGCTTAATGAATCACGGTTTGGCCAACAACTATATAGTCAACAGCAGCAACCTTAAAAGCTCAAATAGCGCTAATGGTAGTCCTTCTCTGAGTACTGGTGTCTCATCCTCCTCTTCTACCTCTTCTTCATCCCATGAAGTCTCAAAGACGTCCCAATCTGGTGCCTCACAACCCATGATACCCCCACAAGAACCGCATATTTCAACGAAATCACCTGAAACATTACATGGCGAAACTAATTTACAACAATATTTAAACTCATTACAATCTACATCTTCACAATCTCAATCACTTCCATTACCATCTTCTAACAACAGACAAACACCAGTTTTGTTAGCAACTCACTTACAGCCACATTTATACACACCATATAACAATCATTATCATCTGGCACAACCACAACTTTACACTGCCAATAATCTAACTAATAATTTACCTTTACAAAATTCACAAAAACCAATAGGTCTTTCCGAATTTTTAAGACCTCCCTTTAACGCTCCTCTTTTTCATCCAGTTAAGTTGCCCGGTCGTCGCCCTTATCCGGGACCTATTAAAAAAGTAGCTGCCTCAAAACCCATTTTGCCACAACAACTACCAAGACATCCTCCAGGCCTAAGTGGACTAGTACCACAACCTTCACTTATAGTTAATCATTATCGCAAACCTGTACCCAGTTTACTGAGACCTTTTCTTAAAGAAAAGCCTTTTCCAATACAGCCATTGGCGGCTTCCGTCCTTCTATTGGGTCAGCCGACCGAATTGACAAACATGCGCAAAGCAGATACCATGGTACTTGTGGGCAAAAAACCCATTATTCCAGTGCCTTATGCAGATCTTATTCCCCAAGGAAGCCTCGCTAAACAAGTTTATAATAAAAATACTTTAGGAAATTTAAAAAATAAACCCAATTTGCCTATTCAAATTATTGTCGACAATATAAAATCTCATGAGACGTCAACAGCAACAACGAATGAATTAAGTCCTGCGGGAGTATTTAAGGAACCATTCGATGTACAGGAAATAAAAGAAGAACCTACCGCTGCCGAACTAGCCACTATGAAACCAGCTGTCAACGAGGGCTTTAAGCCGGATACAGTTATAGTTGAAAGCGGGTTTAAGCCTATTTTAAGGCAAGATGGACCTATGCCTCCACCTGAGGTAGTAGAACAAATTGCAAGTCGGCGCGAAGATCCAGGATTAGAAATTGATGAAGCAATGGAAACGGATACTTTATTCCTAACATCTCACCAGCAGACTGAAACTCAAAATTTTGAACCCATGTTTATACCATCTCCTCTAGATAGTACTAATGCAACAGCTACAATAAGAAAAACTTCAGGTGTTAAAAACGTACATAATTTATACCCACAACCTTCAAAATTAAAAGACTTTGTATTTAACAAGCCGATTAGTTCAATGTTAAAGTCATCCCTGAATTTACCTGACACTGCAAAATTACGAAATGCTTCGTTGGAAGATATTCTAAAAGAATTTAATGAGCAGGAAGACGAAAGCTTTCATGAAAAAAAAGACAACAATTTACAAAACAACTTGGACGAGTCTACCACTCAAAAACAATTGACTACAAAACACACAACTGCAATTATTAAAGAAATTGAGGAAATTTATCCATCTGATGGATATTTAGATATGGATGACTTTCAACATCAAGGAAAATCTAAATTGATAGCAACAACCACTGTCAATGATATAAATGAGGAACAAAACAACAAATCAAGCACTTCAGCAGAAATAGTCCTTAAATTAAATAGTGTTAGTAATAGTAAAATTAATAAAAATATTAATTTCAATTTAGATGACATTGAATTAGATAATGAAGATGAAGAACAAAAAATTAACGAAAAAGAAGACGATGATGATTATTTATTCGACTTAGATCAACCCGAAGCCCAAGCAGCTGAACGTGTTGATACATATTATTTACCACCTGATAATCGTAAAATACCACATGCCAACATACCTAGTGGAGCTGTAATTACTTTTGATGGCAAGTCTGTTATAGACAGTTCCTTGGTATTGCTACCCAAATTGGATACAGAAAATTATGAAACTTCACTACCTCGATTCTATAATGGCAATGGTCTTTCCAAATTACAACAATTAATAAGAAGTACACCACAAGTGGTACCATTTCGTGGTGAAATACCACCATTAACGCCAGATTTAAACCCAGCTACCACACAGAGTTCAGCACAACTTAACAATAGAAACCAATTATATTCATCATCATTGTCCTCTTCATCTTTGCGACCAACTCAGTCAACAAGATTGCAAATAATAAAAAATAATAGAAAATAATTCTAATACTAATACACCAATAGAATAATTCATTCATTCACTAACTCATTCATATACCATCCACTTTAATAATCTCTTGTCGTATGCATTAGTTTCGTTTGTCTCTTTTACTTATTTTTTAGTTTTTATAGCCAACTATTAATCCACGCTCATCCACGAAATACTTAGTAACTTGCTATTGCCAGTGAGAAGGACGCTTTTTTTCTTTTACTTAAATAAATAATAACAATTAAATTTAACCAACTCATAAACATTTAAGTTCTTTTCTCTTTTTATACTTAATGTAATAAAATTAATATACAAAAGATTATATACTTGATGTATGTATATTCAATTTAGCAACCTTATTACTTATTTTATAAACCTGAAATATTTGTAATAATAAAAACAAACAATTCATAAAAGTTGAGGAAATCGTGTACTATAAAGTACGTACATAAAAAGCAATAAATCACGTGAACCAATATATATTTATGTACTTTATATTGTATAGTATATTTAAGTATAACTTTACATACTTTCCTTTCAAATAAATAAAAATATTTCGCGTAATTGAGATTAAGATAATATCCAATATCTTTGCATTATAATTAAAAGCAATTTAATTTTTTTTATTAATTTTTCAGTTTAATGTGATTCGAATAGTAATATTTTATTATTGGGTTTTATAATTGAATAACAGCCTGTTCAACGATTTCGAACGTTAACGTTCACATTTAAAACAATAACAAAATTCTAAAATTTGTTTTTGTTTCAAATGTTATTTTCTATGCGAACGTTAGCGTTCGAAATCTTTGAACAGGCTGTAAATGTTGTGCACTTTGGGTAAAGGCAAACAAGTGAGTTATATAAAGCAGACCTCTAGTTCACACAATCGGAATAATATAAAAATAATGTGTTTAAAATGCTACAATTACCACCAGTTTACTCCTGCTTCCAGTAATCGCAATAGCATTCAAATATTTTGTAGCTATCTTACTATTTTTACATGTTGAAGAAATAAATCTCAAAATGGAGCAATAGTATTAAAACATAAACTGCCAATAAAGCAAAAGTTTTAAAATCAAATCTTATGCTTCTTTTTTGATTTGGTTTTTTTTTAAAGCTTTTATTTAACTTACAATGTATGTATGTTTTGAGACAGTTATCTTTAACCGATTGAGCTGAAAATTTGTATACGCGTTCAGTTTGGATGACAATGCATGGTGTGACGTCATTCTAAATCCAACATGGCGGCCACGCACAACATCAAATGAATCAAATGAAAGGGCTTGCTAAGAACAACTCGAAAATAAAGTGGTCACTGCAAATCCAATATGGCGGGCACACACTACATTCCGGACTAATGATTTTTAATGCGCTTCTACAAAATATGTATTAATTGAAATTCCTTGCTAAGAATATCTCGAACAATGAAGTAGTGTTTCTAAAGTCAATATGGCGGACTATAGTCTATACAATAATTATATAACTATAGTTATTGTTAAAGCACTTCTACAATATGCCTATCAACTGAAAGGGGTTGCTAAAAATAACTCGAAAATAAAGTGACGTCACTCCAGAAACAATATGGTTGACTAAGTTTTTAATGCTTGCTCAGAATCTTAAAACTTTTACTATCAACTTATAACGTCATTACACAATTTATATGATATAAAGCTTGCCGCGAGATCTTGAAAATTTACCCTAAAAATTATTAAAAATATGCCCCAAAAAATCAAAAATTGCTTGTTTGAAAACAAAATATTCCACAATTTAATAACAGTTCCAATTAAAAAAATAATTCTAAAATTATAATCGGTAAATCCCAAACACAATAGTATTTAAAGAAGAATTTTCGAGATTTTACCTTATTTGGAACCGAATATTATCTAGATATTAACATCCATATAAGATCTTTTGTCTTAAAAAGATTTTAGGGACGGTAACTAAATTATAAATTATTTATTAATGTTAACATTTTAAAGGAAGCTAAAGTTATTTATAGATGAGAGCTTTGGGCAAATGTGAACCGATTCAAAAAAAATTTAATTTACAGTAAAATATTTTTGGGGCGAATTTAATTTAAATACCAAATATGGACACAAAGAGTATAATTTGGAAAGAAGTTTTTATTTACATAGACTTCGTCCTTGATCAAATTGTCTGAAAGATTGCAAATTGTGCTTTGCGCACAAGGTTCATATGGACAGACAACTAGCCAGTGGATGGATGGGCATCGTTATATCACCTTAAAAAGTGGTTCTGGGTCGATATACTAAAATATTGGTCCAGATTTCTGTTTTTAAAGTTGCTCCTTTTTTTTCTCAGAATTCCCCTTTTGTGACACTTTTTTTTTTGAAAATTCCCTTTTTGTGCCCCTTTTTGAAAATTTTGAATTTATTGTATGTTGTAGTATCTTATTTACACGAGTTTCCATAATTTTTTTTTATTTCGGTTTCCCTGTACTTTTTGTGTATATAAGCCAACACATATTTAACAAATTTGTGTTTATCTCCTAATAAACATCAAAAATTTAAGTTACTTAAAAAATCAGTATATCCCAAACTTAACCGAAGTTACGCAAGGATTTTCTCCCGTATGGCGTAACAAACACCGGCTTTTTTTATTTTAAAATTTTCTATCACCGTAGGTACTTTTTATTTTATTTGGAGCTGCGTCGGTAAACTAGATTAAAGCCGTGGTATGTTTTGGGGACTTAGTTAGCGAAGCCGATATTTGTTATACCATAGAGGAGAAAATCTTTGCGCACGGCCGAAGGCCGGCTATGCAGAGAAGCTTTAGTTAGCGAAGCCGGTCTTTGTTATACCATAGAGTAGAAAATACTTGCGCCCGGCCGAATGCCGGCTGCGCAGAAAAGAATTCTTTAGCACATCGGAAATAGGCTATTAGTTACAAAAAAAATTTTAATTTTAAATTCAATTTTTTTTTTAAATCGAGCATAAAACATTAAAAAATAAAACAAAATATGTACAATCGTGAGCAAACTAACTTTAATTTGAGTACCTACACATAGATGTGAGTGGATGGGGGCACTTTTTTTGACCCAGAGTGCCCCAAAAGACCCGCCCGCCATAAATTGTATTATTTCCGCTTTTCTTGTACAATTACCTTTAATTTGAGTACCCACACATTCTACTAAGTGGGCGGGGCGGTTTTTTGGATCCAGTGGGGCCCACGGGCCTCAGCCCCCTTAAATTTTAATTTTGGTTTTTTTTGTTTTGTTTTTAATTTCGTAGGGCCCCTAAACTGCACTTTTGCCTTTTTTTCTTATTTTGTGTGCCCCGTAAACTCAATTTATCCAAAACCAGATTTTGTATGTAAGTATAAATTAAAAAATGTAACTTCATAAATACCTATTTTTTTCTATGTTTGGTTGCAAATTTTGACTCCAATATGATGGCATTTTTTCCAATTGTTTAAGAAATTATGTATAGTTTAATTATTGATACAATTTTAAATTTAACAAAACTTTTAAAACACAATAAATTCTACAAGAACAACTTCACCATTTAAAACACAGAATATAATTTAAAATAAAACCGTATATTCGCCTTGTATTTAACTTTATACCAGAATCAGTGTTGCCAGTGAAATTTCGAGAAAGATACATTTCAAAAAGATACACTTTTCCCCAAAAAGATACATTTTTAAAAAAATTTTAAAAAGCATTTTTAACGCTTTACATTTATTAACATAACATTTTTATTTCATATTTAATGAATATTGTAAAAAAAATGGTCAGGTATGTTCTCAAATCCACATATTTTTGTGTATTCGAAGTTTCTGTTCGAAAAAAAATGCATTTGAACTGAAGATCACTAATTTGCTAACCACGATATTAAAGTCTTCTATTTATTAAATATCGTGAAAGCTGTAAGGAATCACAGGGAAAATTCGCTTCTATTGCGAACATGGCTAAAATATTCGTGGAGAATTGCTAACTTTTAAACAAAATGGTTTAAAAAAAAGTCGGAAAATATATAAAAAATATCCAAAGAAACATAAAATTGATTAAAAGTCCTACAACAGTAAGGAATGGCAAAAATTTGGTAAAAATTGCTAAATTAGCGGAAATTCGCAAACATCTACTCTTTATAATAAATCGCTAAAGCTGTAAAGAATCCGAAAACTTACAGCAACAGACCGCTTTTATCCGAACATGGCTAAAATGCACGAAAAGTTGCAAAATTTTAAACAAATTCAGAAACTAATTCAAAAATGTAAATCAAATCGATCAAGGAAGAAGGTGCAGTATAAAAACTGGCGCTATCTTCGAAGAATTGTTTTCATTACTATAAATTCTTCCTTATTCGACTTTATTATTTAAATTTTTTATTTATTTGTTTAAGCTTGAGGACATTTTTAATATAAAAATATTAATTTTTTTTTTTTGTATTAAACATTTTTTATTTTTCGAATTACAAAAAAGCTTTATAAAATACATAACTGAAATTTAGCTCATAGAATAAAAATTCGAAAAATAAAAAATGTTGAATATAATATAAAGTAACATTCGGAAGGAAATAATTCCCAGTTTCTATTTTTTATTTTTTGTTAAAGTTAAATTATTTTTATATAAAAAAGAACTCGAACTTAAACAAACTAATATTAATTTTAATAATAAAGATAGAATAAGGAAAAAAAATTTATTAATAAAAATAATTTTTGCAATTTTTTTTAGTGCTTATTTAATTCTTTAATTTAATTATCTTACAACTGTTTTATTTTTTAAATCAAGCTCTAGGTTAGGGAAATATTGAAAATAAATAATTTAATATTTAAAAGACCTAGAGCTTGATTTAAAAAATAAAACAGTTATTAAATTAAACAAGGTCAAATAAAAGATAATATTAATTATTTTACTACAATTATAATTTGCTACGATTAAAAAAACTAAATTTCTTTCTCACACAATTTGCTTCTATTTTTTTCTTTTTTGCTTTTTTCAATTGACAACCAATTTTAACGTTTTACGTAAGCAATAATTGTCAACGAAAATGGACTAACAATTATTGCAACATAAATTGTTAGCAATAAATATGTACTTAAAATTGCTGTCTACATTAAAGATAACATAATTTTGACATTTACAGCATTATATGTCGCAATAATTATGTCTGGTATAGACGGGCAGTTAGCAACACACCAACAAATCAAAACAAATAGGTTCGAACTGTCAAAATCAGAAGACGTTTCGACCAAGTTTCGACACCACCAAGGTATATTTATAGCAGGTTGTCTCGGAAAGCCAGCTGTTTATTTCTTATTTGCTTGTTTTGTGATACGAACTGTCAAATGTTGTATAGTAAACAAGTTTTTTGTCTTTATCTTTTGTCTTTTTTGTCTCTTATTAGCCCCTTTGCTTTTGGACAGTTCGTATCACATAACAACAATAGAAGCCCTGTTGTTTGTTTTATTGTACAATTGTTGTAATCTCGCGGCTACCTGCTATAAATATACTGTGGACACCACCTGTAGTTAATTCGCCTTGGAGCGTAGTGCTGCCACCTGTTTATATCACATGCTTAAAATTTTAATTCGCCTTGCATTCGTTGTTTTTTATTTTTCAAAACAAAACATAAGCAACAAACAGCTGTAAATTTTTAGAGTCAAACACACGTGCACTTGTGTATTATTTTTGTAAAACATGGTAAAAATATAATTGTTTTGAATACAAATAACATTTTAACAATTTTTTTATAACATACAGGGAAAACAAAAAAAGACACAAAAGGTAAAAAAGCAAAAAAACGCCCAACTCAAACGCTTACTTAAACCTACTGATGCCCGCATAAAAGAAGAGTTGCGTGATAAACGCAAAGCTCGAATTGATCCCACCAATATCAAAGTTAATCAGGCACCACAACAAAGTTCGGCTCTATTTTTTCAATATAACACCCAACTGGGTCCTCCCTATCACATTGTTTTGGATACAAATTTCATTAACTTTAGTATAAAAAGCAAGTTGGACATCATTCAGAACATGATGGATTGCCTATACGCGAAATGTATACCCTATATATCAGACTGTGTACGTGCTGAGTTGGAAAAATTGGGCAATAAGTACAAATTAGCGTTAAGAATTATATCTGACCTACGATTTGAAAGATTGCCCTGCCTTCACAAAGGTACATATGCCGATGACTGTATAGTGGAGCGTGTTAAGCAGCACAAGTGCTACATAGTAGCAACAAACGACAAAGACTTGAAAAATCGTATACGTAAAATACCCGGTGTACCGATCATGTATGTAGCGGCTCATAAGTACGCTATTGAACGTATGCCAGAAGCGTATGGTGTGAAAGCTTAGTTTTAAGATTCAGTTGAATGTTATTTTTATAGTATGTACCTATGTACTTGGATTTTGAGTATTTCCTTGTAATATAAGAACTTTTGTTAGTGAATTAAAAAGGTGTGTACATGATTTTAATAATTTATAAATATACAGGAAAGTTCCAGAAATCTAAATGAAGTTAAATTGATATCGAACGAGATTTTGATTTAAATTATTTATAAAAAGGTTGCAGTTTTCCCGGTTTTTAATAATTGTACCCAAAGTATGAACTTTCTTTACAATTTATAGATCATGCCCGATAATTCATACAAAGATAAGTTTTGTTTACTAATATGTTTGGCTTGGCTAAAATTTGTTGGGAGAATGTTTCCTTATGATCTGGCCTAAGCAACCAGTGAAATGAGCATAGAAACTAGCTTATCCTCCAACAATAAATTCCAGTGTATTTATCAAGAATAAAAATTGGGAGTTAAGCACGACAAACAAAATCTTATTTTTATTTTTAAATGCTTTTCTTTAGCTTCACAGGCATTCATACTCCCGATGACAATACACGAATACATGGGCGTAGCCAGGATGAAATGTAGGGGGGGGGGGCAAAAATGCAAAAAAGCGTTTCTTAAAATTTTTTTTACAATATTATTTATACATATTCATATTGTTTGTTTAGTATGTTTTGAGTTGTAATTTTAAATCATATCCTCTGGCATCGGATTGTATGTAACATTGATTAAATAAATAAAAAGTTCAAATTCTGTTTTGACCATGAAAAGTTATAGGTATTTTACTGTCATAAAAACACAGAATTTTCGTGTTTTAAAATTAAACTCTTTCCAAAACAAGTAAAAGCCAGGGAACTGTTAGTATAAATTTGGTTGGATTACATTAGTTAGATAAGGGGTGCTGGCTGAAATATCGTTTTTGAAATGCCAGCTTCAAATGTTTGGATGCGAAGTTGCATCTTAATTATAATTTAAATAAAATCTCGAAATTTTATTTATCGATTTTTAATAAATTTTTATAATTTATTTTGCTTTTTTTAGCCGATGGTAAAGCATCTGACAAGGTGGCAAATCAAAACATGATAATTGTAGTCTGAACACCTTTGTTTAAGTTTTTTTAAACGTTGCTTAAACATGTTAAACTTTAATAGTGTGAATCAGGGTTGCAAAACATGGTCTTTTCCGACCAAAATTGGTCGGATAGTTTTGGTTTGGTCGGATGGTAGGACAAACCTAATTTTGGTCGGTTTTATTAAATGTGCAACATACCTATACTTATTTTAAAAAATTAAGAACATTGGACGGAAAGCAGACAATTGCAAATCTCATAATTTTTTACCAAGCACAAAATTTTATTTTTGTTTGTTGATGAAACTGTGGATGTGGCATTGAAATGTATTACGTTAGTAGCAAGTTACTTTGACGGTGTAAGTTTTATAAAGGATAGTTGTGTCATCTTATTCGAGCTTACCAAGTCAGATGCCGTTTAAATTTTTCTTCTTATAAAAAACTTGTTATTAACAAACAATATTTCTATTAAAAATTTGATCGGATTGGCAACAAACGGCGCTCATGCCATTATTGGAACTGTTGGTAAGCTTATAGCCTGTTCATTGATTTCGTACGAAGACTTCGTTCGCGTAAATTACATGTAAAACAAAAACAATATTGTATAATTTGTTTTCGTTTTAAATGTAAATTAAGCGATCGAAGTCTTCGTTCAGAAATAGATGAATCTTACTTAGAAATGGAAAAAATATTAAGGTTCTTTGTGGTAGTATTTAAAGTTTTTTCACATAGTCCTAAAAGAATAACATAAATAAAAGAATTTCTGAAATTCTGTTCTGTATACAAGATAGACTTCTTAAAGAAATATTTTGTAAGAATCATAGAACAGTGGGATGCTTTGATACTGTATTTTGAATCATGTTTTTATAAAGTCACTGGCGGAACTTGCAAAAAGTATGGGTAAGTTCCAAAACGTCGGTTGCAGAGCAAGCAATAAGCTAACTATGCATTGTTAAACTCTGATAAATTTTTAACGTTGCCTGCAAATTATTAGGAGCTCAGCCTATGTCTTATTAAGTTTAATACTTTTTTTTAATTGTACAAACTTAAGTTAATAAGTTATGATTCATATTTTATTAGTGGTCTATATGTGGTATTGCATACGTTCAATGAATTCTAGTTTATAAGCGTTATTAAATGAAGTTTTATATACATTGTGTTAGGATGCGTTCAGAGTGGCTGGTTGTTGCCGAGCCGAGCCGAGCCGACTGACGCTTATTGCGAGAACCAATGCGAGAAAACTGGTACTATACAAATTAGTACAAAAAAGCGCGCCGGACTGGTCAGAGCGCAAAGCTGATTGAATGCGAGAAAACAGTTCCAAAGCGTTTTTCAGCGCCTAAAACATTGTTTATGTTATGTTGTTATGATTTCAAATTGTTTGGAAAACATTTAAAAAAAATTCAAATCAAAAAAATTTGATGAACTTAAGCCTAATTAAAAATATTAAAAATTTGGATTAAAAAATAATAAAAATTAAACAGAAAATAAAAATTAAAAAATAAAATAAAAATTAAACAAAAAAATTTAAATTCAAATAAAAATTAAATAAAATTATAAAAAACTTATAAACAAAATTTAATAAAAATGTCAAGAATAATTGAAGAAATGCGTTAATATGTAAAATTTTAAAACTCAATGTCAGTTTTTTTCTCAACAAAACTCAAATCATAATTACAGTAGACGCTCGTAAATTAGAACCACTTTGTTCCTGGGGTAGTTTTAATTTTCGAAAAATTCTAATTTCCAAAGATTTTTTTAATAAAAAGTATCATATCTTCGTTTAGAAAATACACAAAAAAACACTCATACAAACTACTTTCCATTTTTTGTTATTATTTCCGAAAGTTTTTTTTTAAAAATTATGATAGGCCCTTTTGCATATTATGACGATATAATTGTTTTTAAATATTTCAAAAAATTGGTCGGTTTCAAAGGAATTTGGTAGGTTTTGCAGACAATTTTGGTAGGATAAAAATTTTTCAAAAGGCAACCCTGGTGTGAATACATTATACCACAAGTTAGACTCATTTGGGAGTGTAGACATGCTGCTCTATAAAAATAACCGAGTGGAACCGAGTTGCCAAAATTGTGTTCATATAAATTTAACGCACACATGTACAAATTTTGGCTATATACACGAAATTTGAGGTTTGGATTCCAACTTAGGAGTTTACCTTGTGTAAATATACCTGGATAGAAACCAAATTCGTATGAAAGTGGAAAACGTGTTACCTTCTCTATAAAAAATAATCTAGTTAATTTTATCAAATAAATAACGTCATACGGGTCTGTTCGGGGGACGGGGTCTTTCACAGAGGGGGTAGCAAGAAGTGATTCCTCTGCCTGAAATTCCCAAGCATCTCACAACTTCCGGTCTTAGACCAAGTGTTCCCCGGTAATGTCATTTGGGCATCCGTCTGATGACAGCTAAAGTGAGAAGGCGTACAGTACTGAGTATCCAGAGTGCATGTTAATACTGATGCGTCTCTGGAAATTAGGTGTCAACCGGTAACAATAAGTCACTGAAACTCAACTGTATTTAGCCGGCCTAGCGGTGTGTTGGCAGCCCCAACTCTAGGATCGGACGCTCTGGCCTAATAAGTCATTCGTCTTAAAACTAAATTATTACTGAAACCGAAACAAATAAGAAAACTAATAAACCCGATTTAAAGATGACAACCATTGGCATGAAATTAAGGACTAGAATTGGAACATGGAACGTAAGAACGCTTTTAGAAACAACCCGTCTCGCTCAATTGTGTAAGGAGTTTACTGCGTATAATCTAACAATACTCGGTCTTTGCGAAGTTCGTTGGTGTGAGTCTGGTGAACTCACAACGAGTGATGGTCTCAATCTTCTCTACTCTGGGAAGCCAAGTGGTGAAATACCCCGATCCAGTGGTGTCGGAATACTATTATCAAAAGAAGCCAAGAAAGCCCTAATCGATTGGAAGCCATTTTCTGACAGAATTATCATTGCAAGACTGCGAACCAGAGCCCGTAATCTTACAATCATACAATGCTACGCTCCAACGGAAACATCCGAAATAGAAAAAAAGGTAGAATTTTACAATCTCCTAGATAGTGTTTTGGCAACTGTTCATCGTGGCGATATCATAATAATGATGGGAGATTTTAATGCCCAAATGGGAGACAACAATACGAATGTCGAAAACACAATGGGCACACATGGGCTAGGTCGTATGACAGAGAATGGAGAGATGTTGTTGGATACATGTAGGACGACCAACCTTGTTATTGGTGGCACACTATTTGCCCACCCAAGGATACACAAAGTCACTTGGGTATCCCCAGACAATAAAACCGAAAACCAAATCGATCACATCGCCATCAGCAAAAAATGGCGTGGCTCACTACTGGATGTGCGCAACAAAAGAGGGGCTGACATCGCAAGCGATCATCACCTGGTCCTGTCAACTCTCCGTTTAAAAATTGCGGCCACTAAGAACAACAACCTAGCCCCAGGAAGGAAATTTAATGTAAAGAAACTCCAAAATCAAGAAGTCTCAAATTGTTTTACCGAGGCACTTAAAACATCACTTACCAATAGAAATGAAAATCGAAGTTGGGCTGAAACCAAAAAAGTATTCATTAAAGCAGCAGAACATCATGTCGGATATAAAAATAATGTCCGTAAAGAGTGGATTAGCGAGGAAACCTGGAAACTCTTATTAGAAAGAAAAGAAGCAAAAGCAGCTAACAATTCCAGCAGAACACGATCTGAAAAATCAAGATGTCAACAACTGCATAGCTACCTTAATCGCAAAGTAAAACGAAGCGCACGTCGAGATAAACGGAATTGGGCCAACAACATAGCTAAAGAAGCACAAGCGGCCGCTGAAACAAATCGGGCTAGAGAACTATATTGCGCTGCAAGGAAATTAACCAAAAATACAATTTCCATCGGTAAACCCTTAAAAGACGACTCTGGACAACTTGTTACATCCAAGGAACAAAAACTGAATCTTTGGGAAACATTTTATTCCAATATGCTCTCCACGCCCCAGCCCACGCTTCAAACCCCGTACAGTACGATATGTAACTGCGCCAAACATACTCCGAACCCAAATATCACCATCGACAGCCCTGGTATCACAGAAATATCCGAGGCAATAAAACTATTAAAAAACAATAAAGCTCCAGGCTCAGATAATATTTCCCCAGAGTTGCTTTCAATTGACCCAATAACTAGTGCTCAGCTACTGGCTCCCGTTATAAAAACTTCTGGCTGACTGAAACTCTTCCAGAGGAGCTCACGGAAGGCGTGATTATTAATCTTCCTAAAAAAGGGGACCTAACCGCCCGCAAAAATTGGAGAGGCATAACACTTCTGAATATGGCCAATAAAGTTATTGCAAACATAATAAGCAATAGACTATCTACAACTGTTCTCCCTGAGCTCAGAAAAGAACAAACCGGCTTTCGTGCGCACAAATCATGCATAGACCATGTAAATAGCTTAAGGATTATTGTGGAACAGTCAGTAGAATGGAGGTCACCACTATACCTAACATTTATAGACGTCTATATGGAAAGCACTTGCGTGTAAAGGAGTTCCCAATAAACTAATAGATGTCATCAAGGGCCTATACGCCAATGCCACCTGTCGCATACTACATGAGATACAACTAGGTAAAAAATTTCTGTTTTTTAATTGTGTCCTCGATGTAGTAATGAAAAAGGCCACAAGTCATAGACGAGGCATAACGTGGGTCTGCAAGGTCGCTTAGAGGATCTGGATTACGCAGATGACATCTGTTTGCTGACACATTCATTTTCTGATATGCAGTCAAAGTTAACAACTATCTATGAAACCGCACTATCCGTAGGCCTAAAGACAAACATGGGCAAAACAAAAACAATGCGCATGAATGTTAACAACGAGCAAAGGTTTACTATACAATCCCATCAACTTGATGATGTGGAATCTTTCTGCTACCTTGGTAGCATATTCGACAGGAGTGGTGGCTCTGGCGCAGATATCTCCAGCCGAATAAATAAAGCTCGTCAATCATTTGGGCAACTAAATCCTGTGTGGAACTCGTCATACATGTCACGTCGTACAAAGCTAAGCCTGTTTAATTCAAATGTAAAATCCACCTTGTTATATGGTTGCGAGACGTGGAATGCAGCAACTCGAGACATACAATCCATACAAGTTTTCATAAATAAATGTCTACGCAAGATTCTGCGGGTATACTGGCCCTCAACAATTTCCAACACTCGACTGTGGTCAGAAACCAACCAACATCCGATTCAAAATTAAATCCGCAAGCGGAAATGGTCCTGGATAGGTCACACTTTGCGAAAACCACCAGAAGATATAGCAAAACAAGCTTTAGAGTGGAACCCACAAGGCAGTCGTCGTTCAGGACGTCCATCGCATACCTGGAAACGCCAGATAACAATTGAGATGTCCAAACTAAACCTAAATTGGAATGAACTTAAACATCGAGCATCGGATCGAGAATATTGGAAGACGCTAAAATATCACACGTGTGATTTTAGCAGGCACATGTAATTTGAAATCACGTGATTTGAGTTAAAGTGATTTTCAGAATAGGCCTGATAAGTTGTTGTTGAAAATACAATTCAATTAACATACATACATATATAATAAAAAATTTAAAAGAATTTATGTATATAAGAAAACAGAGGAAAATGTATTAGAAATCAATTTTAAAAGATACTGAAAATTATATCGTTTTAAAATCGTTTGGTTTTCAAAATCGTTTTTTCACATACCCGATTAAATTTAATTTAAAAACAAATTGAAATAGAAACTGGGAATTATTTCCTTTCATAGGTTACTTTATTATATTCAACATTTTTTATTTTTTCGAATTAATTATAAGAGCTAAATTTCAGTTATGTATTTTATGAAGCTTTTTTTTTGTAATAGTCCTATTCCTTTAATAACTCATACACTACTTTATACACTGCTGAAATTTAGCTCATAGAATAAATTCGCAAAAATAAAAAAATGTTGAATATAACATCTATGTATGTAGGTACTCAAATTCAAGGTAGTTTGCTCACGATTGTAAATATTTTGTGTTATTTTGAATTGTTTTATGCTCGTTTTTTTTACAAATAAATTTTTTAATTTTTTTTGTAACTAATAAAATATGTACATATGTATGTATAAAGAATTTTTAATTTGTTTAAAGACCAAGATTTATTTTATAAAAGCCAAAAAAAGTTGTACCCACTTGCTTGAAAAAATATAATGATTTTACATATACATATGCAGAGCAGCTGCATAAAAGATTTTTTGGATTAGATTCTGTAAAGCGGCCCATACACTTGCAATATTACTGTGTATGGTATTCGCCATATTATTTCCATTTTGTCCTAGATAATGGAATAAGTCGCAGATTTCCCTTTTCGCTATCATTTCTTGCCCAACTTCCGTTCAAGTTTCTTAATGGTGGCTTAGAGGCGACTGGCCTTTTTAGATTTTTAGCTGCACGCCATAATGAGTAGTCTGATTGCGGAGTTGCATCAAGTTCCTTAAGATATTTTTGCAGAGAAGCTGTTTTTTTAATCTGTAGTAACTTTCTTAGCCTTTTTGTACAATCTTTTAATAAACTCTTTAGTTGAGGGGATCTGTGCAATTGCCACTCTCTTCGAACTCTTCTTTTTTCAGACAGGAGACGCTCAACATCTGTGGAATAAATTTTAATATTTTTAGTTTTGTTTGGGGTAATACTGGAATGTTGCACAGCTAGCTTCAGAAAACTGTCAAAATTAAGAATAGCGCGATCTACGTATTCCGGTGTACTAAGCAGAATATTTTCTGTGCAATGGGTGCTGAGATATTTTTTATATTTTAGCCAATTGATTTGTGTCGCTAAGTAACCAGTTGGAGATACAATTCTATTGGGGTTCATTAAAGTAACAATTGTTGGTGTGTGGTCGGAAGATAATTCTAAGGAAGCTTCAACATAAATCGTTTCTAAGGGAATGTTTTTAACCACGCCAAAATCGATGACATCTGGTATTTTTTGCTGATCAGTAGGCCAATATGTTGGTTGTCCACTCGCTATCACATTCAAATCCATTTTAGAAATAGTATTAAATAGAACACGACCCTTTGGTGTTATAAGTCGGGACCCCCAGAAGGTATGTTTAGCGTTATAATCACCAGCGGCCAGGAAACAAGGTCCTAATGATTTAAAATAATTATTATATTGGCCTTCTGATATTGAATA
This sequence comes from Pollenia labialis, assembly GCA_949318255.1. Classification (NCBI taxonomy): domain Eukaryota; kingdom Metazoa; phylum Arthropoda; class Insecta; order Diptera; family Polleniidae; genus Pollenia; species Pollenia labialis. Next base: position 123,002,656 of record OX439139.1, on the reverse strand, counting down.
TCTAGGTGGGGAGTATAACGATGAGATTACTACGTTTCTATTTAATTCTTCAACGCAAATGTTTGTTGCTTGAAGATAATCTTCACGATGATCACCCATGAGGTAGTGTTTGACTCTGGTTTTTATTAAAATGGCAGAACCTCCACAAGCTCTATCTCTAGGGTCCTTGGTATCATATATTATATAACCATTAATTTTAAACGTATTTCTTGAGGTCAAATGAGTTTCAGAAACCATCATGACATCAATTTGTTTACTTTTAAGAAAATATTCTAATTCATTTTTATGTTGGCGGATGCCGTTTGCGTTCCAAAAACAAATTTTTAAACAGTTCATGGTTTATTAAGTACAGCTTGCAATAACATCGATTGCATTCTAAGAATCTCCTGCATCACATTACCCTCCCAAGCGGGCTACAGGCAGCATGGCGACTGGCGCGACTACCGCCAATAGTGCCAGTACAAAAGCCTCAGGGACAGGAAACCAAAATGTCCAGCCCACATACGGTGAAATGGTCGATGTCATCAGGTTGGGAGTAATCCCACCAGACTTTCCGACGAGTGTATGGACAGAGGATAAGCTGAAGCTTATCCAAACTGCGGTCCTGGACAAGATTGTGGAGCACAAAAAGGGTAGCGTAAAACCACAGTTTGCAGGCTGCAGTTTTAAACCAGGTTGGCTCACTTTCAACTGCAAGGGAGAAAAGTCAGCCGATTGGGTAAGGGAACATGTTCCCTTAATAAAACCCTGGAAGTATGCAGTTCTGAAGGTCGTATCTGAGGAAGAGGTACCAAGGGCTGAAATATTCATTGGATATTTCCCTGAGAAGCCCGACACACCCACCAGCAGGATTCTGTCTCTTGTGGAAGGACAGAATGACGATCTCTCCGTCGAATTATGGAGAGTGCTGAATCGGGTCAGTAAAGGTAGCATTGTTGAGTTAACCTTTGCAATTGACCCAAACTCGGCATCCATAATTAGGCGGAAAAATCACCACATTGGCTATGGGTACGGAACAGTCCACATTAGGCCCACCAACCGTCAACACGGGGCAGTGCACGACGTACCCAGGAGGACTGAGCCAGGTGACAAAGCCGGCCGGATAAAGGCCGCCACGGCTAAAGCTAGCAGTTCAGGGGAGAGTTCGGTCAAACCGTCCACCTCTGCCTCGGCTGGGAATCCTGCCAATACTGGAAGGGTCAAATCGGGCCCAACGGGTAAGGATCGCCCGGCACATATGTCAGGAAATGACAACAACAGAGCTGGCGAGGTCCCATCGGGCTCGAGGGGGCATGCTCCGACCATCAGGAGAAAAACCTCCACGAGCACTTCTACGACCTCGTATAGCAGACCGCGAAAGGGCCACGGTACAACCGCTGAGGAAGCGGCATTATTAGGCACCAACCGCGGCAGGAAGATGGCGGGTAGAAACAGGAGGAAGTAATGTACCCAATCGCCAGTAAGCTAAATAAGGGTACCAGGCATCTGAAGTGCCTTCAGGTGAACCTACACCACGCCAAGGCAGCGTCGTATTTGCTATGTCGTAGGTTCACCAAAAACCTCCTGGATATCTGCTTCATCCAGGAACCATGGGTTAACTCTGGGGCTATTCAGGGGCTCCACAACGATCAAGGTAAGATTATTTATAACTCTGCAGCTTCGAGGCCGAGAGCGGCTCTCCTAGTCAGGAAGGATTTAATCTATTTACCTATTTCAGAATTTCTGCACGGGGATCTGGTGGCGATCAGGGCGAAGATCCCATCCATTGCGGGCGAACATGAGGTCGTTATCGCCTCTGCCTACTTGCCAGGGGATGCTGATAGTGCTCCTACTCCCGAGGTCACTGAGCTGGTATCGTATTGCCAAATGCGCGGCCTTGGGTGGATTATAGGCTGTGATGCAAACGCCCACCACACTGTATGGGGTAGCACCGATATCAACAAACGGGGTGAGTGTTTACTTGAGTATATTTGTGTTAACAATATATTTGTAGCTAATAGGGGCGATGAGCCCACTTTTAGGAACGTTATTAGACAGGAGGTCTTGGATCTCACACTTACTAGTAGCAATCTCTCATATGCCATTAAAAACTGGCACGTTTCGAGTGACATTACGTTGTCGGATCATCAGTATCTGTTGTTCGACATCGAATGCTCTTCGACGTTTGTTCAAACGTATCGCAACCCTAGAAACGCGAACTGGGACATTTTTCGCCATCACTTGGCTCTTACTGAGAACATGTCGGGGGATTTGATTACAAGCCCAGTGGACATTGATTTTGAATCCGATACACTTTGTACGAATATCCGGGAGGCCTTCGAAGGGAGCTGCCGGCTCCGGATCCGCAGGCCCAAAAGGGATGTTCCATGGTGGAATGAACATCTGGAGAGTCTGAGGGCTGAAGCCAGACGTTTATTCAACAAAGCTAAGGAAACTGGTGCGTGGAGCATATATAGGGCTGCGCTCACTAGATATAATAGGGAAATCAGGAAGTCCAAGAGGTCAACCTGGCGTGAATATTGCGGCAGGATTGACAGTCTTCCTGAATCACTCAGGCTGCAAAAGGCGCTTTCGCAGGACCACACTAATGGTCTTGGCACACTTAAGCGGCCAGATGGTACATTTACTGAGTCGCCAAAGGAGAACTGTGAGCTCCTACTAGCGACCCACTTTCCAGATTCTCTACCCTTCTTGTCACCAAGAGTGTCCACATGGTCGCCCTCCGCGTCCAAAGGAAATATGAGGTTGGCGGGTAGAATCTTTGATGTGAAACGAGTGGCATCGGCTTTATCCAAATTCAGTCCATTCAAATCACCGGGACCGGATGGTATCCTTCCAAGCTGCCTTCAGCAGGGGGGGAGTGCTATCAATTCCCAAATGACTAGGATCTTCAGATCCAGTTTACTGGCGTGCCACGTACCAGAACCATGGAGAGAGGTTAAAGTGGTCTTTATACCCAAGGTTGGGGGCAAGTCCGAACATCTGCCCAAGTCCTACAGACCAATAAGCCTCAGTTCGTTTTTCCTGAAGACCATGGAAAAACTAATAGATAGATTTATAAGAGATGAATATCTATCGGATAACCCGATACATCGCTTTCAGTTTGCCTATCAATCGGGCAGGTCTACGGTGACCGCAATCCATCACGTCGTGGGTACGATTGAGAAGGCACTGGGGGCAAGGCAAATAGCTCTGTGTGCGTTCGTCGACATTCAGGGAGCCTTTGACAACACTTCCTATGATGCAATTGACTTTGCTCTAACAAGGAAGGGTATTCCAGTTCTCATAAGGAATTGGATAAGGGAGATGCTAGCATCTAGGGTGATTAAGTTGGATCTGGGTGGTTCGTCGATGACCATTGAAGCAACCAAAGGCTGCCCACAGGGTGGCGTTTTATCGCCTCTATTGTGGACCTTGGTTATCGACGAGCTATTGGAAAAACTTAATAACCTAGGTTTGCGAACCTATGGATATGCTGACGATCTGGTTATATCTGTGACCGGTTTTGATGATGCGACGATTTCAGGGGCCATGCAGCGGGCCCTGGACTTGACACTTAGCTGTTGCAGGGAGAGGGGACTTAACATCAATCCCGCAAAAACTACCTTGATACCATTCACCAGACGGAGAATTCTGAGGCTGAAAGAACCGACCCTTAACGGGGCGGTTATCGGATTCTCTAATGAGGTGAAATACCTGGGGATCATTCTGGACAAATCCCTCAACTGGAACGCTCAGTTGGTACATGTCACTAGAAGAGCGTCTAGGGCAATATATGCCTGTCAAAGACTCTTCGGAAAGACATGGGGGCTGAAACCCCGGATGATCCACTGGTCTTTTGTTGTTATTATTAGACCAATATTGTGCTACGCCGCCCTGGTGTGGTGGACTAAGACCGAACAGGTCAAGGCTAGAGTGATACTTGATAAGGTCTACCGCCTGATCTGCATATCGATCACGGGTGCCATGAGGACCTGCCCCACTCTGGCTTTGGGGGCTATCCTGCACATTCCTCCGCTGCACATTTCTATTAGGGAGGAAGCCTGCAGGGGTGCTAGCAGGATGCCGCGCATTGCTGAATATAGAGCAGGGGACCTGGTGGGTCACATGCGGATCCTGGAAATTATTAGGGGTGATCCATCCATTATGGTGGGTGATCATATGCTGCCTACTTTGGCATTAGATAGGAATTTTAATGTCCTTATACCTGACAGGGACCAATGGGCGAACCAATCCTGGTGGAGTGCATGCGCGACCAGGTCTGGTTCACGGATGGTTCGAAACAGGTAAACGGTGATACTGGTGCGGGCATCATGGGCCCGGGTTTCCAAAGGGGCTTGCCAATGGGCAAACAGCCGTCTATATTTCATGCGGAGCTCTACGCCATCATTGAATGTGCTAGGGAATGTCTAAGGAGGAGGGCAAGGGGCTTGAGACTTTATATAATGTCAGATAGCCAGGCCGCTCTTAGGGCACTTTCTTCTTTGGAGATAAGGTCAAGGCTGGTCTTGGACTGTTTTGCGTCTCTGAATGAGCTTGGGAAACACAATGAATTGAATTTGTGTTGGGTTCCCGGCCATGAGGGCCATGCGGGTAATGAAAGGGCTGATTGCTTGGCAAACAGGGGCGCTCGTCGTCCATTTATAGGTCCTGAGCCTTTCTTCGGCGTCCCTGTGGGTCACATCAGGGGGACGCTACAAAAATGGTCCGAGCGTGAATTCCTTCACGCATGGACGTCCACTTCTGGATTGAGACAGTCCAAAAGATTTGTAACGCTGTCCCGGCACGGGGCAGGAAGGTTTCTGCTGCTTGAAAAAGCGGAACTTCGACTGCTCGTTGGCCTATTCACGGGGCACTGTGGTCTCAGGTACCACCAGTTTAAGTTGGGTAATTCACCTACCAAAATGTGCAGATTCTGCGGGTTGGATGATGAGACGTCGGAACATCTGCTCTGCTGCTGTCCCGCCTTAGGGATTTTTAGGCGGAAATTTTTCGGGGGGCATACAATGGGCCCGACCGACATCTATGATCTTCCACCGGGCAGGGTAATGGGCTTTATACGCGGCCTAAACTTGACCTGGTGAGACATATAGGCTGCACAAAAGATCCTTTGGGTCGGGGTGCACATGGCCTTACGTGTATATACTACTACTACTACTACCCATTGTGTTTGTAAAATTATTTACTGTTTGCACTAATGTTTCCATGGTTTTTTCTAAACGACTTAAATTAGACTCTGGAGTTTCGTCATTACTTGGCGAGGCCCCTTGCATTGGCACATGGTTTGATTTTAGGACGTTAGCGTAAGAGGTCCTGTTATTACCAGGCTGGGGGGCTTGAATTGCATTTGTGTTTACTTGGTTTGCAACCTGCATTTGAGGGGTATTTGTTTTCGGTCCAACCATTTGCTTAACGATATTATATACAGGGCATCCTCTATAATTGGCAGTGTGGTTGCCGCCACAGTTGCTACATTTTTTTACGTTGGGGTCGGTTTTAGACTTATCGCAAGAAACTGTACCGTGTAGTTCTCCACATACTACGCAAACAGGGGGTAAGTAGCAGTATGCCTTGGTATGGCCAAATTCTTGGCAGTTTAAGCACTGAACAGGTCCATTTTTTTGTGCGGCTCCTCAATTGTGATTTTTCTGTATAGAATATATTTTAAACTATAAATGGGATGCGTTTCGTTTTTTTTTTTTAACTTAATGTCGCCGGGCTCTAATTCTACACGAAAAAGTGGTTGAGGATTTTTTTCCCTATTTCTAATATTTACCACATGTTTTATCTTGAAACCTTTTTCTTCCAAGAATGTTTTAATTTCCTCTGGGTCTACGCATGAATCAATTCCTTTAATCACCACCTGCAGGCCTTTACTGCTCTTGAGTTGGTATGTATAAAAACTTTTTTTAAGTACCTCAAATTTGTTAACTATTTTTCGAAAATCATTTTCATTATTTACTTGAATTTTCGTTTCATTAATACTACCTCGCTTTATTGCGGCTACATAAAAAGAATTTTCACCAATCAACGAAATTAAACTCTTTATTAGATCATTTGAGTTATGCTCCCTAAGATATATCGGGGGAGGCTTGGACGATTTTATTACGTTTGGTGCTTCAGAGGATTCATCCTCCAGAATTGCAAAGCGATTTTGGGAATTTATTTTATCAAAAAATGGCACTTTTGAGGCCGAAGCAACAGCTGAAGATGTAGGGCTGCGACCCCGTTTAAGGACTGTTATATACCTGTCCATACCAACTTGGACTTGAGGCTTTTGACAACTTTTTACAGGGGGGTTTTCCATTGCATTTGTGTTTAAGTTCATGGTATCATTTCCCACTAAATTTGTTTTTGACGTCGCGGCAATACTTTCTGGCCTGGCAACACTTGTCACCAGGTCTAGTTTTAGTTTTTTTAATGAGTCACTATCCACCGTTTGTGTAAATACCGAGGGTGAGAGGGAACGTGTACGAATAATTGGCTTAGCCGTTAGGTAGTTAATATTGTTTTGTTTTGTTTTATTTATTTCATTATTTTCATTTGCATGAACTGTTACATAGCAATTTCTCTCGTTGAGTTTTATTGTTGTCTCATTGTTTTTGTTCATACAAAGTATTGTTTTTGTTTTTCACCGTAACTTTGTGCTTTTAATATTTTTGTTATTTTTTTTTATTTTGTTCTTTACAAAATTAAAATGTTTTTGCAAGATTATGTATACCTACATACATACATAAGTACATACATAAGTATGTATGTACATATATTCACTTATATTTTTTTATTTATCTTTATTAATTTTTCGTTTTTATTAATTGATCACTTTTATGCTAAATAATTTATTTAAAAATCATTTATGTATTTTGCGTTCATTCGCGGAATGTTTATTTTAAATAAAAAAAAAATCAAATTTAATTAATTCAAATAGTATGCGGATTTAATAATACACGTCTGTATCACAACAAAGCACAAACTGAAAAAAATGAAAAAAAAAAAAAGAAAACAGCCGGCATTTTCTTGCTAGAATTGAGACGGCAAATGTCAAAATTCCTTTATAAAATATGTAAATAAACAAAAAAAATGACGTCACACACGAAGAAAATCACTGCAAACAGCTGTGTTTGTGAGGTCACTTTATTAGTACATTTATATAATATAAAATTTAAAAGAATAAATACTGAAAATAAAATGAATATGTATTTAAAAACCATTTTAAAAGATATTGAAAACGACATTTTCGGTTTCAAATCGTTTCGTTTTTAAAATCGATTTCCATCACATACCTGATAATTGAATGTAATTTGAGAAAAGCCCCAAGAACAAAGCGAGGACAATTAACTCCAGAAATTTTGAAATTACTGCAAAATACTGCTATAAATATTGAAGAGTCAGATGATGAATATGATAGCAGCAACTCAGAATAAGTTACTATTTTTATACCCTTCACCACAGGTGGTGAATAGGGTATATATAAGTTTGTCAATCCGTTTGTAATTTCTATAATATCGATGTTAGACCCTATAAAGTATATATATTCTGGGTCCTTATGAAAAGGGAAGTTGATTTAACGATGTCCGTCTGTCTGTTGAAATGGGTTTTCCGAAGACCCCATATATGATGGGGGCCAGGTTATTGTACATTTATGTCACATATGCTATTGAAATTCAAAAAGATCGGCCCACAAATGGCTGAGATATGAGTAAAAAACCACGACTGCCTCTAAATTTAATTAAAAGCGACATAACCTTACCAACTCTGCATTGCCATAACCACTGTATTACCAAAATGACATAAGCATACCATACAAGTGTTGGTAATGTGGTTTTCTGAGGTTTTTTATACCCTTTATATGAGTGGTGGAGTTTATTTTAATGTGTTTAATCAAGGCCAAGGCGAATTTATAGCAGGTGATCTTATATTGCTACAAAAGCAACAGCTGATTACAAACCTTGTGGCAAAATGATATACCGTTCATGTGGTTCTGGGGAATATTTATTACATTTTATAAGTTTCGCTTAAAATTATGAAATTAGAAATTTTTTAAATTATTAAATTTCAAAACAAACAATTTAAAAGTAAAAAAAAATGAAATATTTGTTTAAATTGTTCACTACAGTGTTGTATTATTTTTGACACAACGTTAAAATACTTTACAGTGTTGTAAACGTTTTCAAAATAAGACCACCTTGTAAACGGTGGTGTCGATACTACAACAAGCAGGGCTGCCGTTTTTTGTTATTTCTAACCTAAATCTATCTATATATATAAAATTGTAACGTTGCTGACTCACTGATTCATCATCGCCAGCCTAAGCTCCTGAAGCTAATAACTTGAAATTTGGACCAGAGATTGGTCAGTCTCCAAATCGATCCACTAAGACGGGATTTTTGGAAATTCAAATGTTTAGGGGGTAAAAAACGGGAAAATACGGTAACTTTATATCTCCAAAACTAAGAGATAAAAAAATGTAATACTTATCGTTGTTCTTAAGAAAAATAAGCGGACACGTGTCTGGTACTTTTAGGGAGTAAACGGGTAAAACCTGAATTTTGGTACTTTTTTGACACCCCATCTATCTTTTGAACCAATAAACATAGAACCAAAGTTTATACCACATTCGAAACTTATCAAAAAAATACGAATATAAATTTTATTACTTTTTCGAAATTCGAACATTTAAGGGGTGAAAATCGTTACTATTTTTGTTACTTTTTTTACAAAACATTTTCCTCCATTCTTTGACATATTCGTACTAAATTATTTACAGCTGGGTTTTCCGAAAACCCCAGAAATGATGTGGACTAGGTTGATGTATATTTATGTCACATATACTCCGTTTAAGTTTGCTATTGATATTCAGCCAGATCGGTCCAAAAATGACGGAAAACCTAAATTTTAAGGCTGCCATATGTCCTATGAATATGACTTATATATCAAAATATCGAAAATTTTTAGTAGAACATATTTTATAAAAAACTCGGGAAAATCGGTTCAGATACAAAAAAGTTATGACCAAAATTTAATTTTTTTTTTTAATACCCACTTTCGGGAACCATAGATCTCCCCGAGTCCAAGCTTTATAACTCAAGTAAATGGTAAATTTCTTCTTAAACACGTTGGTATATTAATCTGCCAAATCGGTTGAAAAATGGCAGAGTTACAACCGAAATACTGAATCCCCAAAAATTACTCTTTTTATAATTAACTTTGTTAAAATATATATTTACAAGTATATATAAATATAACTTAAGTAAATGGTTAAATTCTTCCTTAACACGTCGGTATATAAAAATATCAAATCGGTTAGACAATGGGTAATTTATGAGCAAAATACTCCAAAAATGGGCTAAAAAACATCAACATTTTTATAAAAACCTAAATTTTAGGGCTGATATACGTCCTAAGAATATGACTTATATACCAAAATCTCAGTAGTCCCAAAATGAACAACTGCTTATTTAATATTTTGTATGCCCAAAAATAATGATGTATTTTTGTGTATGCCAGACAATGGGTTCAAAAGTGTGCAAAACCAATAGTTAGACAACAAATATGATACAAAACCTCATTGTTTTAGAAATTTTCTGTTTAAAAAACTGTAAAAAAATTATGTATCTTGTACAAACTTAAAGTTAATAATCTTTATTTCTAAAAATAAAAAAATCTTAATTTGAGAAAAAAATCTTAAAATCTTATTTTAGTCAAAAAATCTTTAAAAATAAGATAAACAGCCTTATTGTGGTTGTCGTTTTCGTAAACAAACGTGTCGTTTTTTGTAGCAGATTAAAGAACACATGTTGTATATTCAGCCTTATTGTGGTTGTCGTTTTCGTAAACAAACGTGTCGTTTTTTGTAGTAGATTAAAGAACATATGTTGTGTATTACTTTAATCTATTACACAGTCGTATACGACAACGACAACTACAATAAGGCCGATTACTTTAATCTATTACACAGTCGTATACGACAACGACAACCACAATAAGGCCGTATATCTTAATTCAGGGGGTCTACTCTCTAATGCGATGCGAAAACAATTTCGATGCGAAAGCGAAATGCCAACTTGGTACTCTCTATCACTTTCACAAAATGTCCTAAAAATTAAGCAATAGTGGCAATAAAAATTAAAGATGGCGCGGACTTACAGTAATGAAATGCTAAAGTGTGTAAAAATATTTGAAATTGAAAAATTTAAATAAAATAAAGTGATGATTTAGAAAAAAAAAAAAAATTAAAAGATGCGAAAGGCACATGCGCAAACGTATTAAAGAGTACAAATCGCTAGATTTGCTACAATTTTCTTTCGCATCGCAATAGAGAGTAACCCCCCTGGCAACGCTGCTTGTAGGGTTGTTTTCTAACGAAACTTTTTTTTTAATTTTTTTTGAGCAACAATTTTCTGAAATATATTCTGCTCTGCATCTGATGCGCAGCACGGTATAACATTAGTAGAAACATAAAATATTAAAAATTAACACACAACCTTTAATCTACTACAAAACCGCCTTAGTCGTTTATGACTACGAAAAACTGATGCTGCTTGTTCGGTTGCCGTTACAATAGGGGTAATCATTTCTTTAAAATCTCATAAGATTGTATCCATTTCTTTTTTAAATATTACAACAATTTTACAACAAAAACAAACAGCCAAATATTTTTTGAATAGAATTTTGACTGCTTTTATCATTGTGGATCAGGTGCATCAGCTTGTATAATTGTTTTGCTATAATAATAACACATATCTTGTTTTAAAGTACGTTTCTTAAAGCAATGAATGCATTTTATTTAAAAACTTTTTATAATGAAAGAAAAAAAATGTTTTTTTTTCAAAAATTTCAAGTTACTTGTGAATAATAGAACCCGTCAAAGGCAATGAAAAATGCAAGATACAATGTTAATCATTATGTTTATAAAATAATTTAACATTAAAATAACGCTGAAAAAATTGTGAAAGCAAATGCGAAAAAATTATGACAAGTAATAAGTTGATTAGAGACAAGAGTAAAAATTAATTTTTTTATTTAGTAGGTAAAAAGCTCTAAATAAAAAAATACTTAAGAAATGGTATTGACAATGTCATCGATTTTTAAAATCGAACGTACAGTTTCAGTGGCCAACGAAATAGCAGAAATGCTAACCAAAGCAGGTTGAACAACATTTTCGGCAAAAATATCAGTAATAGCTCCTTTGCGTACATTTATGCCAGCATTTTTTTCACCTTGAGCATGACGATTACGCAATTCTGTAACGGTAGCAATGGGGTTCAAGCCAGCATTTTCAGCCAATGTGGAAGGAATAACCTCTAAAGCATCGGCAAATGCACGGAAGCAATAAGCATCCACACCCTCTACAGTTTGAGCATAAGCAGCCAACTGTAATGCCATTTCAATTTCGGGAGCACCACCGCCCACAATTTGAGCACGTTTTTTTACCAAACAACGCACAACACATAAGGCGTCATGTAGTGAACGAGCAGCTTCTTCCAACACTAACTTGTTCGAACCACGACAAATTATAGAAACAGTACGACCTGGATTTTGAATGCCTGTGATTTTCACAAATTTGTTAGTTCCGCTGGCAACCTCTTCAACCAAATCGGAATTAACGAGATTCTCAGCAACAAAATGATCCAATGAAGCAATTGGCCGACAGTTTAAAGTTTTACAAACGAATTCAATATCCTCTCGTTCGACGTCCTTGACTACCAAGCATTTAATTTTATCTAAGAAATGTTGAGCCAAATCAGAAACGGCATCGCTGGTTAAAAAAAATTCAATTTAAATTATTAGTAACTTTTTCAAAAAAATAAAAAAAAAAAACAATAAATTTACCGTAAAATAGATTTTTGAACTAGAAGCACATTGCAGCCAGCCTTTTTGATTTGTTTGACAATATTGAGAATGTATGCACGCTCTTCTTTTAAAACACGATCCATTGCAGCATAATCGGAGACAATGACACTGTGATCCATCTAAATAAAAGAAAAAAATTGCAAATTTTTATGAATTTTTTATTGGTTGCTTCCATGGTATAATAAGTAAAAGATATGTTCATTAGAAAATAAGTTTTAAATTTTAAAGCCCACAAGGTACATTAACACAAGGTAGACTCATTTGAGAGAACATTGCAAAAATACCAGACGTCAGGGATGTTAAAGTCCTACAATTGTATTTTTTTTTGAGCTGCTAAAATACCGTGGTACTACCGTGACACATTTGTTACAATTTAAAAATTTGTCATAGTTTCCCCTTTTTGAATTTTTATTTATTTTATTCATTTATTTTTAGTATAGCAAACAAATTATTGAGTCCTTTTCATTGCATTTATGTTGTACAACAAGTCGTTAATGTTATGAGCGCTTAAATATGCGACTAGTGTTGCCTCGTCTGTGGGTACCATAAGTCCCATTTTACAATGTGGCAAGTGTAAGGCAGACAGACGAAGTTTTTTATGAATTTTTAAAAAACAAAAATTTTAAAATGTTGATAAAAAAAAATCAGCGTACCCGAATTATGTTAAAACGCCAATTGCCCAACTTTTCTAAAAAACAGTATCCATTTTGAGCACAGTGTAATTGTTACTGGTAGGTGTTCAAGTATTTGAAAAAATTGCAACGATATAGTGAAAAAGAGCATAAAAATTTGAGACAAAAAATTTATGAAAATTTATGATAGTAAAATTTTTACAGCAAGAATTATTCAAGCACCTGTTTCATAATTTTCATAACTAAATAAGATTTTATTCTTTCGACTTTTTTTAATAAAAATTAATAGTTTTTTCGAGCTCGAGGCCAATTATTTGTAAAAAATAGACTAATATATTATTTATTAAATTATTTGTTCCAATATTTCGATATCCATCGGATATCATTATTAAGGAATGAGTTACAAGCATATTTGTAAGAGACGTATTACTATCTCCACATTCAATATTGAACAAATAATTTAATAAATATGTAATATACATATATATTTTTAACAATTTTTTTTAGCTTTAACGTTTATTAAAAAATATAAGACTTTTTCTATCATGCCGCTGTTAGCAAATGTTTGCGAATTTCCGTTAGTTGAGCAATTTTCACCGAATTTTTGCCATTCCTTATAGTTTATAGACTTTAAATCAATTTTATGGCTTGTTTGAAATAATAAAATTTTTCGCGAATTTTGCTATTTTTGCATAAAAGTGTTTTTTGTTATTTCGCGACATTTTAAAGGTATTTATTTCAGTTTTTTTATATACATATACATATTTATATTATACAACAGCCACCACAAGAAAATAAATTCCACCAAAAGTTAGATTTTTGAAAATTCAAAAAATTTTATATGAAAATTTTCTCAACGGAAACGGTGAAGTGAACAACAAAATTACCCCCTTAATATTTCAGTTTATATTGTATTGTTTTCATGAAAATTTTTCTTTTCATATCCTTATTTTCGTAAATATTCGGACATGTTCTGTAAATCGAAATGAAGTGAATTTAAAATCGCACAAATTTTGAAAACGATCCTGTAAAGAAAATATTCCATTTTATATACATATGTACATCATACTTTGAGTACAGGGGCCTAATTCTGGCAGTCGTGATCGAGTAATTTCTCGATTCGAAAGCAATTTATTATTTAATTATTTCAGTCAATACTGAACGAATCGGAATAATTTGTTCAGTGTTATAAAGCATTAATTTTAGTTTCACAATACTGAAAAAATAATTTCGATTCGTTAAGTATCGACTGAAATAAAATTGCTTTTGAATCGAGGAAGTACTCGATCACGACTGCCAGAATTAGGCCCCTGATTATCTTTACAAGAACCACTGTTGAAACCCAAATAAACTAAAGCCATTTTGTAAATAATTGAGATCAATATCTCGTCTTAGAGACCAGGATGGTCCATTGTGACGCCTTAATTAAAATATCAATTACTTCCACGAATTATTTGGCAGATTTTTTTTGACAGTTTGTACTTTTTACAAAAAAAAATAAAAAACCCCGTTCACGTCAATAAGAGTGTAATTTTTCTTTTTTCCATTTTTCCAACCAAAAAAATTTGAAATGAAAACCCTTTTTTGTTTTTTTTAGCCAATTTAGCGATTTCAAATCAATTTATGTGTTTGTTTCCAAGTTTGCAATTTTCGCGAATTCTAGCCAGGTTCGCGATAGAAGCGATTTTTTCCTACAAGTTTTCTGATTATTTACAGCTTTAACGATTTTTAATAAATATATGACTTTGCTATCTTGTTGCTGTGAGGAATTTTTTTCAAATTTCCACTAATTTTTCAATTTTTACCTAAGTTTTGTCAATCTTTATAGTTTAAAGGACTTTTAGTGAATTTTATGGCTTTTTTGATATATAAAAAATGTTCGCGAATTTTCTCTATTTTAGCAAGCTTTTCCGGATTTTCGCGTTAAATTTACTAATAAAATTTGTGCCCATAATTTCTTTTAAATTCGCATTTTTTATTTAAAACGTATTTAGTAAATACGTTTACATTTAATTTAAAATTTATTTTACTTTCATTTGAGTCGTCGCAAAATTTCCTGTCGACGAAAACAGGGATAATACTCATAATACTCACCGTCGACTTAAAAGCGCCTTATAAAAGATCAATTGAGTGTCAATAGTAATCGATTACTGTCAATAACGACTCAGAAAATACCATTACTGTTCAGGTGCCGTCGACGTCGACTTTCATACTATGGGTGATTAATTAGTATAACTTGTTTGTGAAGCATTTATTTGGCTAAATACCAACATTTGAAACTTTTTTTGTTATGTTAATTTTTTAGAGTTGTAAAAGTGTGAAGTACTTGGGTACTTAAGTAACCAAAAGCAAAAATTTATTCATGTTCTTATGTATAAATTAACCCGCCACAAATTAGTAACATCAAATAAAATAAAAAACAAACAAATATGAAAGATTTCATAAAATAATTTGTTTGTATTTTCCAAAAAAGTTCGTGTTACAAAAAGTACTTAATCGAGTACCGTTAAGTTAAGTAGTCGAAAGTGTAAACAATTTTTAACACTTCAATTATTTGACATCAGCTGTTGCCTTTATTTTACGAATTTTGAGTTCGCGTACTTTTTTGGACAACAGCTATTTGTGGGAGCAAACTTTACAATTATCTCATTTACTGCATTTTACTGTAAAAGTAATCAAACGCACCTAATGTTGTAAATGCTTAAAACAAGCCGTAGAATTTGTGGCAGACTGTCAAAAGATTAAAATGCGGTTGGTCCACCGTATCGTGAATTGGAAAAGTAGAAAAAGTGAGTTTCTATTTAATCGATTTTGTGTTAACTATTTTTGCAAATGTGATATGTTACTTGGTAGGGAAAGACTATAAACAACAAGTTAAAGTAAAATTTCTGTTTTCGGTTGAATTATAAATGCTCATCGTTACTTGGCGTTATTACTTGAAAGTGAGTGCCGTCTACTGCTCCAATAACAACAGGTATTCCACATTTATTAAAAAAATACATTTTTGGCCTCCATCTTTTTTTCTTCAGTCATTTCAAAAATAATATGCTCTCGACAAAGATTTTGTTAGATTATTATGTCTGGAAAGACACCGTGCAAACTCCCTCTATTTCTTTTAGTAAAAGAATCGTAATTTTACTGTATTTTCTCAAAAAAATAGTCAAAATTACGAAAAATCGACACATCTAACAACCCTGCATCTAATAGAAAAATAGCAATAAACTTACATCAGTTTTCGGTGCCGAAATACAGAATTGAATCAAACCAATCTTAGCTTTTTCAATTCGTTTAGGAGCATTTGTACCAGCAGAGCGAGAGGTAAATACTAAACCGTCAATTAATTCAGTATCTTCCACGGTTCCGCCCAAACTCTGGATGACTTTAATGTTCTTTAAATCTACAGCTCCCTCTCGACCGGGTTCAGTTACTTTCAAAACAGCGTCTACAGCAATTGGGGCTAACAAACTGCTTTGTTGTGAAACCACCTTGGAGTTAAGAGAGGTAGAAGCACTCTTGATCAATGTTTCACGGTCGTTCAACTCAATAGGTGTTGACATTTCATTCAAAATTTCAATGGCTTTGTTTGAGCAACGTTGAAATGAATCAGAAATAGCTGTAGGATGAATGCCTTTGTGCAACAGCTTTTCACAAGCCTCCAACAAAGCACCGGCAATTACAACAACAGAGGTGGTACCGTCACCAGCTTCAACATCTTGAGCACGAGAAAGTTCAACCAACATTTTGGCAGCTGGATGTAAAACATTCATTTGTTTTAAAATGGTTGCGCCGTCATTTGTAATTGAAACTTCACCGTTGCCTGCTTGAATCATTTTGTCCATTCCACGGGGGCCTAAACTTGTCCGGATGGCATCGGAAACAGCTGAAATTTTTTAAAAATTAAAATCTATTTTAACATCTGTTTGAAACTGCCGCAACTAATAATGAATGACGTCATTTTTCATAATTTTGTAAAAAAAACATTATAAAACAAAAACTAGTCCATTTTAGTCAATATTTATTTAAGAAATTGCACATTATATATAAAAGCCTCCATAAGCCAAAAAACTATATATTCAAATAAAAAATGTTACTGATTTTTCATCACGAGTAATTTTTTTAGACACATTTTGTCACTTTTTCTTGTAATCGACAGCCGGCAAGGCAAAATCTCTAAAAGCCGACTTTTTTCATTTTAACAACTGCTAATATTTATAAGGATTTTCTTTAAAACGAACACAATTTTCATAAATTTTCACGCACTAATTTAATTTTGAGAAGCAAATATTTAGTTTCTTTAATAAAATGGTCTACTTTTAATATATTTTTTCCAAAAATACACTTTGTTCTAACCTTTGGCTGCCTGTATATTTGATAGACGAACATCAGTAGGTTTAGATTTATCTTTAAATGCTTGACCCTTAGGTTTTAACGCAACGTTTCCTGTTTTTGGTGCCATTATTTTCTGAATTTTCTGTTTAATTGCTGGTTTTTAATATTTCTTTAATACAAATAACGGATTTCTTGCGATTAATTTTCTTTAATACTCAAAGAAAATTTACTTATTTTGTACAACACTAGGGATGGGCAATAAATATCGATATATAAAAATAACGATATTTAAAAAACAAATACATATATCGCCGATAATTAAAATAGGTATGGGAAATTAATATTGATATTTAATTTACTTATGCTATGTTCATACGACGATATAAACCACTGGTTTCGCTCTCGGAAACAGGGCTGTCAGATATGGCGATTTCTCGCCAAACGTGGCGATTTTGAAATATGTTTGGCGGCGGGATATTCCATTTGGCAACTAGCGAATTTTATGGCGATTTTTGATATAACTGGCGATTTACTTGGCTATTTTTACCAATTTTTTTACAGTTTAACCTCATTTAGACTATGCAATTAACGCCGATTGTTTTCTATTTTTTTAAAGCATTTGTTGCGAAACTCTTTTTACATTTATATATAAATTTTTTTCAAGCATTTTTTCAACTTTTTCAATCCCGTTTTCTTCCATACACCTTTTGCTAGCAAACAACAAGTTATAGAATTTAAATTACTAATGCTTCTAATGAAATCCACCTGGTTTGTAATGGGGGAGTATTTTTTTTGTTTAATTTCCAAAAAAATTTGCATTTCGAAAAATTGATTTATAAGTTTTGGACTGTCTTGTGTGTTTTATCGATGCCAGAAATTGGTCATAACACTATTACTTTTAGTCAAAAAATCGTAATTTTACTGTTTTTTCTCAAAAAAATCGTCAAAATAACGAAAAATCGTCACATCTACCAAACCTGCTTCCAGGTTAAAGTGTTATAAAATTGATGTTTAAAGTAAATTATTGACGGGATTAAATCGTCAAAACATAAGTGACTCTACATCAAAAATCGTCAATCGTCATTTTGGTAAATTCATCGAAAAATCGTATATGCTTTTCTTGATACAATTATTTACGAGCTCGAATAATTTGTTCCTACTTTGTAATACGATTTTCATTATTTGTTTATAATTTATCGTTAAAAAAAACCCTTTCAAAACAGCAACCAAATAATGTTTTTAATAATTTTGCTAAGAAAATACATATTGCCATTTTTGATTTTTATATTAAAAACGCCATGTTCTGAAATCGAAAACAAATGAAGTTTTAATCAATGGAGATTTTCAATTATTTTTTTTAAATGAGCTTAGTTTTTGTTGATTTTAAGATTAGTAAAGATAAGTAGCAGGAAGTGGATAAAATCATGCGGAATAGATTTTAGAAAATTGGTGAAAAATTAAACAAAAATCGTTTGTGTTTCTAAAACTTGAAAATAAGTTTAATGTTCTAAATTTGTGTTATTTCCAGAAGTATATTAAAATGAATTTTTGAAAATACACATAGGAGTTTTAAAGATTTTTCTAAAATTTATTGATTTTTCAATATAATTTTAAAATTAATGGATTTTTTTTAAGAAATGGCTTTAAGTTTAAGAATCTTGAAATTTTACTGTTTATAACTTGTTGGTATGTATATTTGTTTAACGTTTTTTTAAATAATTATTTGGTAAAACCTGGCAGTCATCCCCATTGAAAGTACGATACAAAAGGCGAATTTGTTTATATTCGCAAAAATATTTTACAATGGCTCACAAAATATTTCAAATAGAACAATTTTGAAACAGTTATTTATTATAAGAATTAAAAATTTTAAATAAATTTTACAAACAAGATAAAATAGTTTTTATAATATTTATTTACATAAAATGTATTTCGCATAACGCCAAACGTAAATTTCCATTGACAAAAGGATAAAGAAATCGCAACATTTGGCAGTCCTGCCAATAACAGCTAAAAAGCGGAAAACAATTTTCCTTTTTTGGTATTTATAGCTGGCATATTAAAAATTATTCAATTTATTAACTTTCAATATACTGAATTTTGTGTGGAAATTTTACGGGGTTAGGTAGGTAGGTAGAAAGGCTGGTGTAAAGTCTCCCTCACACCTTCACCCAGAGACCAGTATGGTCCATTGTGACGCCTTAATTAGAGATAGATCTGTAGAGATGGAAAGTAGGTGAAATAAACAGCGAAAGCACAAGTCAGAAATGAAAGATAGATAGAAAAGAAGGTTTCGGACCAGCCCCGAAAGAAATCCTGACCAACCAAATCCGCCCTACGTGTGGCCAGCATCCAGCCTCCTCTCGCGCAGCCAGGCCATCCCCATTACGAATCCTATCAGATTCTCAAGTCCACAACCCGAGACATCCCCTCAGCTACCTCAGTCTGCTGCTCTGCAACCTGGGACAGTGGCACAAAAAGTGCTCAACTGTCTCCAACTCCTCACACAACCTGCACATATCTAATAATTCGGATCCTATCCTCACCGCCATCCTGCCTATCATACAGTGGCCCGTGATCATTCCTATCATGGTCCTAACGCAGACCCTACTCCTGCCCAGCAGCAACCCCGAATCGAACTTCCTAAGCACCGGTCACAGCGTCCGTGATACCCGGCAGTCCGTCCGGTTCCCCCAGGCCCGATTGGTCGCACCCAGAATCCACTCCCTGATCCTTCCAAAATAGAAGCCTATTGGAGGTCTAATCGCCTCCATACAGTTAGGGTCCTCCATCTCTGAGCCCTGTCTTGCCAACTCGTCAGCAACTTCATTGCCACCTATGTCGCAGTGACCCGGCACCCAGCACAACCTCAGCGTATACTCCCCTAAGACTTCCTCCAAAGCCCTTAACAATCATCAACTAGCTTTGAGTTCACATAACAGCCCCTTTAAGGCCATAAGAGCCGCCTGGCTGTCCACATATATAGTGACCTCAGAGCCCCTATCAATGTTGTCCCTCATCAGTTCCACGGCCCTCAAGACCCCCAGAACCTCCGCCTGAAATACACTACGGTCGTCAGGAAGCCTATATGACCTTCTGATGTCCAGATCCTCAATGTAGACCCCCGCACCCGTGCCCCTCATCTTCGAGCCATCAGTGAAAATAGCAAATCCACTAAATAATCTGCTCCTACCTGACCAGCTCTCCCTAGAAGGCACTATTACCTCCGTTATTTTTTTAATATGTTAAAGAATTACATTTCTTTTTTTGCTTTCTTGACTTATAATTATTATTTTACTATCAAGTGCAAATAACCTTTGTATTACAATGCAACTTAAAATAAATTTTAATGATTTTCCCAATTAATAAAAGGCATTTTAAATTTGGTTATATTTTTTCACATTTGGTAACTTTTTCAAAAATTTTGATTGTAAAAATCTAAACCAAAACAATTTGCTATTCATTTTATATAGTCGCCAACGAGATTGCCGCGAAAGCACATGTGTGGCGGGTGTAGTCATGTTTTTTTAAATGTCTTATGGCAAATAAGACATTGCATGTCATCAAAAGCATTTTGTAACATAAAATACTTTTCGGCTGACATCGCAATAATTTTAATTTATGTTTTTACTGACAGCAGTCTCGATGACGATTAAAATGTAAAATAAGACACAGAAGTTGTACTTAATTCAGAAAAAAATTGTACTTTTTCAAATCTTATTGTAATAAAACCCAAAATTATTTTTTACTAGTTAGAATAACTAAAAAATGTTAGGGCATTTTTTAAGCTGCATTAGAAATATCGATATCCGTAACTATGTTTGAGAGCTGAGAATATCAACTGTGCAGACATATCTGTTCAGTAAGATTTGCCAAGTCATTATGAATTGTTTAACGTCCAAGAAACGCTTCCAAATTGTGGAAATTTACTTTGAAAAAAAAACCTGTTCGCGGGCACTTTTAACAAAGAATTGTGTTTAGTGATTAGTGAATAAATGTATACGTCAATAAGCAAAATTGCAGTATTTGAAGACAACTTCAGGAAGTTGTCCTGTTCACGCGCGATTGATCGCATCTGGAAAACTTTTTATGGGGCTAAGTTAGGTCATTAGTTTATTGGAAGACAATATTCAAGCCAACACTGAAGCCACACTGCCAGATTTATTAGAAAAAGTGGTACAAAATTTTACAGAATGGACCGAGTATCTTGAAGCCGCGATGGACATATGCCTGAAATCATATTTAAAAAATAAATGCCATTAAATTATCTACCAGATTTTAATAAAAAATTTCATTCCAATCTGTAAGCGAGTCTTTTATTAAATTAAAACAGCACTTGAATGTTTCACAGTCAGTTTATTAATGACGCTGTTCCAAGGTATATTTATAGCAGGTAGCCGCGAGATTACAACAATTGTACAATAAAACAAACCACAGGGATTTTTATTGTTGTTATGCGATACAAACTGTCAAAAAGCAAAGGGGCTGATAAGAGACAAAAAAGACAAAAGATAAAGAGAAAAAACTTGTTTACTTGTTTGCTATACAGCATTTGACAGTTCGTATCGCAAAACAAGCAAATAAAAAATAAACAGCTGGCTTTCCGAGACTACCTGGTATAAATATACCTTGCGCTGTTCATTAAAATCAAACTGCCAGCAACCAAATTCCTGGCATCACAATTTAATACATACAATCATTTACTTAAGTTTAATATGCATGACAGACAAAGACAAATATAATAATCATTTACTGTATAGAAGTTTGCAAAAAATGAATACCGTTACTTGAGAATCATAAAAGCATATAAATAGGGAACATAAGTAATATGAAAATAGCGCAACAATACATACACATGTTATGTAACTTAAAATACAAAAAGTGATACCAAGGCGAATTGACTAGAAGGTGAGGTCAACTCTGCAACAACACTGCTTCTGTGGTCGGGTTGTCAAAAATATTGCTAGTAAAAAAAATAGGTTTGTTTACATAAAAAACTATTTTGTATACAAACTTTGACAATTCGCCTTGAGTGATACTTAGAACTTATAAGATAATGAAATGTACCAAGGCAATAACTTAAAATACACTGTAGAAAATAACCTGCCATCACAACTATCACACTATTGCTACAAATCATAGCTTGTATTGTGTAAAAATACGTATATTTCCATAAAGGCAATTTCTTCGATTTTTTTATCATATTTTGGTATGAAAAATTTGTTCCATATTCGCCGACAAATTTAGTACAGCAATTCTCTGATATTTGGAAACATAAGTTCATTAATTTAATTTTTCAATTATTTAAACTTTTACCAAAATGTTTCTATTTTAAAGCACTTGAAATTTTTAAATTGTACTAAAATTGTCATTGGAGTACTTTAATACTTTTGCAATGCTAATAGTACTGAAAAAAGTACAATTGTACCGACTTTATCATCCCTGGTTAGTGTATGTCATGGCCCAATTAGTAGCCCTACAAGAAATGCATAACCAAAACTAAAAAAATTACTATTACTATAACACTATATTGGTCAACACTACCGGTCATATAACTAGTAAAATGACCGGTAGTCTTCTTGTAGGGAGGTCTGCGCACAACTACAACAATGAAACAATAGAAAAAACAACACGCGTTTTGTTTGTGTATTCAAATGGTAAAAATGTCAGAAAGTTGTCAGCCGTC
Source organism: Pollenia labialis (assembly GCA_949318255.1). Lineage (NCBI taxonomy): Eukaryota > Metazoa > Arthropoda > Insecta > Diptera > Polleniidae > Pollenia > Pollenia labialis. The sequence goes on along the minus strand of OX439139.1, from coordinate 122,980,156 downwards.
AAGAAATATGTATTTTGTATTTATCATGTATTTATTTTGTAAAATAAAAAATTTTCAATCGAAATTTTTGTAAAATAAGATTGTTCTAAAAAAAGTGCTTAGGACTAATTGGGCGATACAAAAAACGAAACCGAAAGGAATATGAGAAGATGTTTTCTATATTTTATGTATATAAACAATTTCATATGTATGTTAAATACATTTTTACATTTTGCAAAATACTACCAGTACTTTCTGTTCGTGTTTTAAAATTTTATAAAAGTTAATATCTCCCCAGTGATGATGCAGCAGCGCAAATGTATTTATCATTTTAGGCCGAAAGTGCCATGTCCAGATCATGTTACAAACAAAAATTAGTTTGGAGATAATCATTTGAACAGCACACTAAAGACTGCTTACTTACCTCCTCCGCCATCATATGGGTGTTGAGAAAACAACGGAAATGCTTTACCCGATATAGAAGAAGTCTCCCCTTGGTCAACATGTTGGTCTGTGGAAATTACTCTGTTGATGTGGTTTTCTTCACACCATATGCAGGCGGCGGATGAAAATAAGCAGTTTTTAATGTGCTGTTCAAATGATTTTCCCCAGATTAATTTTTGTTGATTGAATCGTTCATACCAAATAGATTCTGTAACATGCTTTGGACATGGAACTTTCGGCATCAAATTATAAATACATTGGCGCTGCTGTATCATCACTTTTAGTTTTTTTATTTATTACGTAAATATGCATATTATTTTATTATTCAAATTATTTAAAATTTTTGTGATCACAATTATTAAATTTAATTTCTATTTTCACAATAAGAAAAATAATTTTTTGAAATAAAAAATCATTAAAAAAGTAAACAATTTTCAAATAAACACAATGGCGTTAAAAAAATGTAAGCAACTTTTGACATTTTGCCCATTTATGCCTGTGTATTATTATTAAAAACACAACTCTGGAAAAAATCAGCAGGCGTTTCGAGCAAACCTACTAATTGGGCCATGGTGTATGTGGCTCAAAAGCCGAATTCAAACAGGTAAACTCATCTCGTCAGCCGTTCATCAGGTGTTTCCACGGCGAATTAAAAAATATGGTCAAACGTCAAAATATGATTTTGTTTTGAGAAGCAGTTGAATGAAAAGTGTTAAAAATATTATTTTTATAATAAAAAAATTTCAAAACTGCGAATGATTGAAGTGAATTTATTAATTTCTTTTATAAAAAAAGTGATAATTTTAATTTGCAATAAAAAAATTTTGACAACCAACCAGAAAATTGTATAAACAAAATACATGGGGCTTTTTGTAGTTGTAGAGATGAGTTTACCTGTTTGAATTCGCCTTGGTGGCTCACTTTTTCATGAACAATGTTGTGTTCAGGCCTGCCAAATTTACCGATTTATCGGCATTTTGCCGATTTTTTGCCTCTAAATTATCAATGTGCCGATTTGCCGATTTTTGCTCAAAAAATGCCGATTTTTCGATAAACACCTAATGCTATGTTCATACGATGATAGAAACCACTGGTTTCGCTCTCTGAAACTAGATTGCCAAACATGCTGTTCATACGACTTATTCCTGTTTCATTTTGACATTTTTTTTTGTGTTGTTAGTGTGATTTTTTTTAATAGATACAAAAGTAAATAAAACTTAAGAATATATTATTTAATACTTTTATTAATATTAAGGTATTATAATTATCACTTTATTTTATTAAAAATCAATTTTTATTTTGTTTTTTTCTTTGTTTTGATATTTTTTGAGAGCTAGTTCAGATAAACTAACGATAACTGTTATCAAAATTGGAGATGATAGTACATTTTTCCTGTTTCGCAGCCTGTTTCAAAATGAAACGACCTGTTTCGCTCTCAAAGTTTTGTATGGGAAAACAAGTCGTTTCAATCATGTTTGGGGCGCGAAACAGGAATAAGAGAGCGAAACACGAATATTGCTGTCCGTGTGAACATGGTAGAAAACACCGTAACTTTTTGTTTGTGTTAGTACAACCTTTTAATTTTCTGCAACACTTGTTACATTTTTAAAATTTTATTTACAAATAATTATTTTGTTGACCAAAGATTTTTAAACCCAAAACAATGCAATTAAAATCTCTTTTTCTATAAGGAAAATATTAAATACTAAATATTTGAGTTTGAAAATGAATTGACACTTACAAAAGAGTAAGGGAAGCAAACTTTATATTCTCAATCAATGAAAATAATTTAAAAAATTATACTTATAATATTATACGCAAGGATGATGCAGCAAATCTAATGTAAGAAAGTGAAGTAAACTTGCAAACTTTTCGGCAAAAAAATTTAGATTTAAAACGTGATAATTTAAGTGGTGTATTTCCAAAAAGTATTTTCCTCTCTCATTCTTTCGAAAATGTGAAAAGGATTTTAAGCCAAGTCAACCTAAAAAAATATCGATGTTCCTTGAAAATTTTAAATTTGTAATATTTTTCTTTTCTAAAGATTATTTCAGCTTATTTTAAGTATGAATCTCAAATATTTGTCTATTAAAAAAATAACTTTAAAAAAGAGTGTTTGTGAAAAAATAATTTACCCTTAATATAAAATATATTTGTTTATTATCTATTTATTGAAAATTTTCCAGTTGTGAGTCTAAAAATATAAATATATTTTTTTTAAACTGTGTTTTTTCTTTTATAAACTACATTTATAAAAGTTTTCTTGGGATTCAAAAAAAATTAACAAGGTTTCGTTTAATTTAATTTAGTTTATTTTTTTGTTATTGATTTTAATGTTAATTTATATGTTTTAAACATTAGTTAATGCTAAATTGTTCTGTTTTGTTATTAAAAATTTCTTTTATTGTAGGTATTTAAAATAGGTATTTTCAATTTGCCGATTTTTTTGCCGATTTTATTAAATTAAAGTGCCGATAATGCCGATTTTTTTTGAAAATATGCCGATTTCTTATCAAAATCTTCTGGCACCCCTGGTTGTGTTGAGTGTGAATGGCTCTCATTTTTTTTACACATATGATACGCATCCCTGCAAATTATAGGACCAGTCCCAAGGTATATTTATAGCAGGTAGCCGCGAGATTACAACAATTGTACAATAAAACAAACAACAGGGCTTTTTATTGTTGTTATGCGATACAAACTGTCAAAAAGCAAAGGGGCTGATAAGAGACAAAAAAGGCAAAAGAAAAAGACAAACAACTTGTTTACTTGTTTACTATACAACATTTGACAGTTCGTATCGCAAAACAAGCAAATAAAAAATAAACAGCTGGCTTTCCAAGACTACCTGCTATAAATATACCTTGACCAGTCCAAACACTCGAGTAAAGATAAGCCCACAAGGAACTAGGACTAGTCCAAAAGTAACCCAAACGTATGGAAAAAACATGGTCTATTTAAAATTACGATGTCCTAGGGCAGGACCATATAACCCATCTTTGGACCACAAATGAGTAGTTTTAAAACTACTCCATTGTGTACACAAGAGGATTAGTTTTAACTTCGTTTAAAACTTTGTTTAAAAACGAAAACAAGTCGTTAAAAAACCGAAGACATGTCGTCTCACTACAAACACTTTTTAACAATGACATGGTCCATGCTTGCATTACATCGGACCAGTCCATGGAGTAGTCCATTTCATGAAATTGGATTGGGTGGTCCAATTATATTTGCAGGGTATATCAAAAACACACACAACAATCATTTGGCTACCAAATACATTTGTGCAGACCTCTAGTAAGTAACGCAATTTGAGAAAGCAACCTATATCGAGATTTATGTAAAACAATGTGTAGGTTTATATTTAACGGTTCCTAGCGGGTTTGAAGTCCGATTTGGCGAGAAGTGTTCAAAAAAAGTTGGCAACAGTGGAGTTAATTACTATTAGAAAATTCTTAAAATCGTTGTTGACATTCTTTTTCACTATATTCCCAAAATCTTATCGTTTTATCCCACAAAATCCCTTTTTTTTCGTGCGTAACTATTTATCGTTGCTATCTTGGTAACTTAACATTTTGTTTTTTGGTCACGTGTGTTTCTAACTGCAGCAGAATAATAAAAAGCGCAATTAAAAAGTGAAGAAATAATGTCAGGTTTTGAGCACTCGGTAAAAGTACCAACACAATACAAGAGGGTTGCAGCCGTTTTAAAAACTGCCTTGGAAAATCGTCAAAAATCATTAAAAACATTAATTTTTGAAGAAAAACATGCTGTAAGTTTGATGAAAAAGACAAGTGATAGAAATTTGTACAATGCAATTAAAATTTTTTTCTAGCGCATTGGTAAAATGCAAGCAGTCTTATCACATTATATAGAAAATCGTGGAGCAATAGATGCTGCAATAGAAACAACAAAAATTTTAGAAGAGAATCCCCGTTTAAATCCAGCCTTGTGCAAAGTTCTAGTAACTGAATTGATATTTGGACGCAAAGTCTTAAACGGTGAATCAAAACCAGTGAAAACTGTACGTGAATATAGAGACCGTTTGGTAGAAGCATTGGGTGGCAACTCAAACTCAAAAGATTTAGTAAATAATAAAAAAGGCAAGATTTTCCAAAACATTTTTACTATTTAATAAAAAAAAAACTTAATATGGGAAAAAATAAACTTGATGTAACAACAAGGGAATTGGCCACTACAGCTAACAAACCGAAAAAGCGTAAAAACCAACTCGTAAAGAAATTCGATGAAAACTTTCAAACAACTTATGTCAGCAATGAAGAAGACACCAGCACCTCAGCTTATTTGTGGCTTTTAACATTTTCTGCTTTAATGTTTACTTTTCCATTTCTTACTTTCTATGGAGTGCGTTCATGGTTAGATGAGTCTTTCGAGTTTACCACATTTCAAACAAATTGTTTCTCAGTATTTGCATCTGTAATAGTAGTCAATTTAATTATTTGTTTGTATGTGTTTAAAGCTTTTAGTGAAGGCGGTTTTGCTACAACTCAAGCAAATACCATTGTCAATGACAAAGTATTTAAGAAAGAAAACTAAATGCTGAACTTATTTATAAAATGATTTCTTAAAATAATAAAACTTTCACAATTTTAACTAACTGCCTTTCATTTATTGCTGCTTTTCTTTAGATCTTAAACCTCGTTATGTACGAGTTAATACAAATAAACTTAACATGGAAGAAGCTCACCAGATGTTGGCCCAAAACGAGTTTTGCAAAAAGGATTATCCTCCCTTTGAGAATTATGAAGATTTCTTGAAAGCCGTACAGGAATTGGCTGAAAATGAATACATGCTAGATATGCATGTGGATAATTTGTTGATATTTCATCAAAGAAATAACCAGTTTTTCGCTCGTCATAAATTTACCAATGAAAAAAAGTTTATGCTACAAGATAAGGCAAGTTTTTCAATCGCTTAACTCCTCTTTTTGATACTAAAAAAATATTGTTTCTTTTGTGAATAATTTCTTAACAGGGCACTAACTTGGTTGTAGAACTTTTACAACCGCCTATAGGCTCTACTATTTTGGATATGTGCGCCGCACCTGGTATGAAAACCATACATACCTGTAATGTTTTAAAAAATCATGGCATCATCTATTCAGTTGAACAAAACCCCGACCGTTATCGTGTTCTTTGCAATATGACCACATCAGCTGGCTGCAATATAGTCAAAGCTATAAATGCCGATGCCCTTACCATTACACCCGAACAATGTCCTGGTGTTGAATACATAATAGTGGATCCCTCGTGTACAGGTTCTGGCATGCAAAATCGCCTTTCCTTAGGGCCAGATGAAAAAAATCCCGAACGTCTAAAGAAATTGGCTGGTTTACAAATCAAAATGTTATCTTATGCCATGTCCACATTTCCGGATGTCAAACGTATTGCCTATTCGACATGTTCTCTGTACGAGGAAGAAAACGAACAAGTTGTACAAAAATGTTTGAAATTAAATCCAAACTTTAAACTGTTGAGTGGCAAGAAAGCTTTGCGCAACAAATGGCGCAGTTTTGGCAGTTCGAAATACGAGTATATTGGCAAAAATTGTATTTATACACGCCCAGACAATGATTTAACTGATGGTATTTTTATAGCTTTATTTGAGAAGATTGAATAATTTTTTTCTCAGATTTTCATTCAACATTTTTATGAGAATCGCTGTCGTGATCTAAGTCGTAGTCGTTTGAAATTTTTTCCGAATTCATTTAAATTTCACGACAATGTGAAACAGGGTGAGTTCCAAAACATAACACAATGCGGAGTTGCATTGTCTACAAAGCATCAACAAAATTAATGATGCACAGGCCCTTATTACTCGGTTGAGTTGTAATTAAGACAACTGGATGTGATCAGAAGTAATTTTTGTTATGTTTTTGTTCACCGCAATATTTAAATTTAGAAATTACAACTCAACTGAACCGTAATAGGGACTACAGTTGGCTATTTGTTTGAACATCGATCTGTTATTAACATTTACTGCCAATTTCACCAAGTTCAGGAGGGGGCTACTCTCTATTGCGATGCGAAAGAAAAGGTTACCAAACCTAGCGATTGTCACTTATTAATGCGTTTGCGCATTTTTTCTTTTCCCAAATCATCACTTTTTATTTTATTTAAACTTTCCTATTTCAAATATTTAAGCATTTCATTACTGTCAATCTGCGCCATCTTTAATTTTTGTTGCCAGTATTGATCCATTTTCAAAACATTTTGCGAAAGTGATAAAGAGTACCAAGTTGGCATTTAGCTTTCGCATCACAATAGAGAGTTGCCCCCCAGGTACTCTATTACTTTCACAAAATTTTAATGGAAATTATGCAATACTAGCAGTAATAATTAAATATAGCGCAGGATGACAGTAATGAATAGTCAACACAAACATTTGTATGTACATATGTAAAAAAATTTTAAATTGAAAAATTTAAATAAAATAGTGACGATTTGCAAAAAGAAAAAATTAAAAGGCAAATGCGCAAACACATTAAATAGTCCCAATCACTAGATTTGCTACTATTTTCTTTTGCATTGCAATAAAGAGTAGCCCTCAGTTATAAGCAAGGCGAATTCACAAGAAGGTGAGGTCAATCATGGTTCTGCAGCAACCGTGCTTTTGTGGTACAATGGTCAAAAACATTGCTAGTAAAAACGGCTATTTACATAACAAATAGTTTGTATACAAACTGTGACAACTCGACCACCGAATTCTCCTGGGGGTCTACTCTCTATTGCGATGCGAAAGAAAATTGTAGCAAATCTGGGGGTCTACTCTCTATTGCGATGCGAAAACATTTTCGATGCGAAAGCTAAATGCCATCTTGGTACTCTCTATCACTTTCGCAAAATTTTCTGAAAAAGATGCTGAATAGTGGCAATAAAAATTAAAGATGGCGCGGATTTACAGTAATGAAATGCCAAAGTGTATAAAAATATTTGATATTGGAAAATTTAAATAAAATAAAGTGATGATTTACGAAAAGAAAATAAATTAAAAGATGCGAAAGATATATGCGCAAACGTATTAAAGAGTAGCAATCGCTACATTTGCTACAATTTTCTTTCGCATAGCAATAGAGAGTAGACCCCCTGGCGATTGGTACTCTTTAATACGTTTGCGCATATGTCTTTCGGATCTTTTAATTTCTTCTTTTCGTAAATCATCACTTTGTTTTATTTAAATTTTCCAATATCAAATATTTTTACACACTTTAGCATTTCATTACTGTAAATCCGCGCCATATTTAATTTTTAGTGCCACTATTCAGGTCCTTTTTAGTAAATTTTGCGATAGTGATGGAGAGTACCAAGTTGGCATTTAGCTTTCGCATCGCAATAGAGAGTAGACCCCCTGGGCTTTAATTAACTATCACTATAAATCTCAAAAAAAACATTGTTAACTGGCTGTTAAAGTAGCAGTTAATTATAACTGAACTTGTTGAATTTGGCCGTTAGTCTAAACGTTCGGTTGCATTGCAAATACCGTTTTGGAATTCAAAGTTTGTTGTATTTATGTCGTTTGCGACAAACATAATACCAATTTCCAAAAAAACGATTGGCTTACGACAACGACACTCATAATAAAACCGATTAAATAAAGGAATTCATAAGTATAATACAGATTTTGTTTTCTTTTTATTTAATAGATGGTATGCTTAAGATGGGCTTTAGGAATTGCACATTTAAATCATTATTAAATAACTATGGACGGTAGACGCTAGGTCATTAGAAACTATGTTCTTACGGCAATTCGACTTTCTAAGTTTTCTAATTTCTGCAATGTTTTTTTCAGAGACCAATAATTTTTACATGAAAATCGCCAATGTGCAGAGAGCAACAAATACAGGTATGTTCAAGCGAAAAACGTTAATATTTCAAACCAGCCATAAAATTGATTGAAAGTCCCTAAAACTATACAGAGTGTCAAATATGCGGTAAGAATTCCTAAATTCGCAAAAATTTGCCAACAGCGGCATGATAGAAAAGGCACTATTTATTACACTGCTTTACAAATTTTTAATTTTGAAAAATACCAAGAACGCCACATGCCTAGATAAGTTAATTGGGACCTCCTGAACACGAAAAACGCTGTAATTTTTTTCCTAAGTACCGTTTTTTAGATAACGGTACTTTTATGTTTTTCGATGTATGGTCCCACTCAAACCCTTGCTTTTTTTACGTTTTTTTTCAAAATTTTTCATTTCGTTTTTTTCTACGATATAGTAAATATCTGGAATGTTTTATTTTTTAATCAATAGTATATTTCATTATCAACATTTTAGTCGTAATTTGAAAAAAATCGGAAGAAAAATAAAGTTTTTATTAAGGATTTTGTGGAACGACAATATTTTCATATTCATTGCTCACACACTATATTCGGCGTAGATTCAAAAAATTTAAATTAAAATGACGAGCGACTTGAACTTTTGCGTTTATTTTCGGATGGATTTTCGCGAATGAGAAACCAACAATAGTCCGCCATCATTTGTTCATCCCACCAGCCTTTGTAACGTATCTCGATTTCTTCCATTTCCTGGTGAAATCTTTCACCTTGTTCATCACTTTCGGAGCCCAAGTTCGTGGGGAAAATATCCAAATGACTGAATAAAAAGTGTAATGTAGGTGTCATATTTGTGTCATTTAACTTTGACCCATTCTGTCAAAAAGTCTAAGAACGACATTGACGGCCAAGAGCCACAAAAAGGGAGAGAGAACTCCCTCCTGTGGGGTACACCTAGTCACCGATTTACTCAAACGTTCGTTTAACCAGTCTGAGTAAATAAGTCTGCTGCTAAGCATCATAGTTATCCATTCGACAAAAAACAACGGAACCCCCAGATCAACCAGTGCCTACCCAATCTCCTATATGCTCAAATTGTTAAAGGCGCCCTCCAATGTCTAGGAATGCCGCCACATAACCAAACATAATGTAGCGCACTCTCAACAGATCTACCCTTAAGATAGGCGTGTTGAGCGCCGCTGACGTTGCCGGCGTCAATCCTCGTTATCAGATGTAGATCAATCAGTCTTTCTACCGTGTTCCAAAGAAAAGACGAGAAGCTGATTGGTCTAAAATCCTTGGTTTTAGAGTGACCTGTTTTCCCCGCCTTGGTCATAAAAACTATCCTGACCTCCCTCCGCCCTCTAGGAATGTACCTGTTCAGCACACAAACCCTAAACCGTTCCACCAACAACAGGAGTGATGATTCCCCGATATTCTGTAGCATCGCCGGAAATATGCCATCTGTAGTGCGATTCACTATGCTTTTTAAACCACAATTGTTTCGTTTAAAAATGTTAACCATAAAATTAACCATTTTGCTATTCACTAACACTTTTAACGACATCTGCTGGTGTTAAAAACTAGCTGTTATTTTTAACAAAACAAATGCTGGTTTATTTACACCAAAATTTTTGGTGTAGTTAAATCCGCTTTTAGAAAAGTGTTAATTTATCGTTGTACCTACCTATGTATATAGTCGATAAACGATATGGCTTTTAGGTAGGTATTTAGCCTACAATTTATCCACTTATTATCACACACCAATTTTCCGTGGAGCTTCTTATTTATTTATCCTAAAGCAAACCATTTGACTCAAATAAAATTAAAAAAATTAATTTAATTACAATTAAATTAATAAAATAAAGTAACTAATAAATTAATAAAAATTAGTAATGTTTTACGCACTTAGCACAATATTAATATCATTTAAAATCTATAAATTAAAAGGTTTTTGTTTTGTTTTTTTTTATTCTTCTTTGTTATTTTATCCTATGTTGATGTTCCAAAGGTATTAACCGCCCATGTTACCTTATCCAAGGTGATCGTATCCCCTACCGTCTTCCTTCCTCACCGCCTGAACCCGACCTAGAGAAGGGGTCACCACATACAACCTGTTCCCCCGACCCAGGAAAGTGAGTCTTCATAAGCAGACAAATAGATTCAGAGCCAGATTCCGTCCATGAGTTGTCCGGTCTCTGAATTAATCCAGGGACTGCCGGGTCCTTGGATAAAATTCTCCTGAACCTAGACATATCATTCACAGACTCAACTGACTCGCTAAACTTAATCCACGAGTCCCTATTCGGCCTTCTAACATCTCCCTTATACCTCCTGTAACTCAATCTGAAGCTACTCCAATCCTCCTCCCTACGCGTATACTTCGCCCTATTGAACAACCTTCTGAAAGTGGACCTTTGAGTCCTCAACTCCTCTGTCCACCATCTTGGCTGTGTGCGCCAGCCCGGTAAGTTCAACGGTCAGGATCGCTCATAGCTACTGGTCACTACCCCCGTGAAGGGGCTTACCAGTTGCTCCACATCAGTCGGAGTCGACCCCCAGTCCCGTGTAACTCCAAGATTACTTTGTACTAATCCCGAAAAAGAATATCAATCCGTCCACGGATTCCTATACGGACACCTTTTCGACCTCTCAAACATTAGATTAAAGGACAAATGACTATGGTCAGAGAAGGAAAAATCCAAATCCACCCTCCAATTCTCTACAGTTCGTCAATGTAATATCTATCACTGAATCTCTATCCCTAGTATTCCCCCTGTTAAAAGATAAAAAGATTGCTGGCAATAATAAAATTAAACATAGACTCACCTCTTTTGTTGATGTCGGCACTTCCCCATTGGGCATTGACGTCGCAACCTAGTACCAGACTCGAGCCGCTTCTGCCCGAGTGCTCCACCACCTCGCACTTTTTCACCAGGTGGATCGGTAGCCTCGTATGGTAAGTATACCAATGCTAGTGCTAAGACCGTTCTGTTCCTGGCTTCTGTCACCACCGTGAGAATGAGAAATCATAAATTTATGCTCAGTTCTCGCCAATATACAAGTTCGTACCTTCTCATGCATACGTGTAGGGTACGAACAAGGTGTAACCCGTGACCTTTAATCCAACTACCCGGCTTCTGTCACCACCGTGAGAATGAGAAATCATAAATGTATGCTCAGTTCTCGCCAATATACAAGTTCGTACCTTCTCATGCATACGTGTAGGGTACGAACAAGGTGTAACCCGTGACCTTTAATCCAACTACCCGGTTTTTATTAATCCAGGGCTCTTGGATTAAAGCCACGTTCACGTTGTAATCGATGTGGTGGGTGCAAGTTTATCTGCACCAGTGCGAAGCAGCCTCAAACGAATTAGCAGATTTAGGTTTCCTAAAGATGGTAGACCCCAACCCGAATAAAGCAACCCCTCCCATCTATTTCAGCTTTTTGAGAGGCTCCTGAAGTCTCTCCCTTGGTTCTCCTTACAACCCAGTGAAGCTATCAACTTCCACTGGCCTGTAATGAAACAATCGTTCTGGTTGGCCAGTAACCCCAGTATGACCTCCACCGGTTTTATAGGTGGAGGTATCCATACCGTGAGTACCGGCCTTAATGGCAACTCAGACGCGAGTATTACGTCCAACCTGGCTTCAGTACACAGAAAAAATTATTTTTCCAATTCAAACAAAAAATTTGTAGAATCGAAACATTTTTTGTCTGAAATCGGTCCTATAAACAAATTTGCATATTCAAACAATTTTTTCGCATTTCGTTTATTGAAAAAAAACCTGATTTTTTCAAACAAATAATTGTGAGAATTGGTTAAATTAGTTTTTGATATTTAAAAAATTTTTCAAATAAATAATTTTGTTGTATCAGACAAAAAGTTTACTGAAATTCATAATAAATTTCAAACAAATTTCGCTGAATCAAACAACAATTTTACTGAAATTTAAGAAAAATTTTAAACAAATAATTTCGCTGAATCAAACAACAAAGTTTACTGAAATAAAAGAAAATTTTCAAACAAATAATTTCGCTGAATCAGACAACAAAGTTTACTGAAATTAAAGAAAAATTTCAAACAATAAATTTCGCTGAATCAAACAACAGTTTTCTGAAATTAAAAAAAATTTCAAACAAATAATTTCGCTGAATCAAAAAAATAAGCTTAACAAGAGTCCTGTGCAAATAAAAACTTTTTGGAATTGTAATTTGTTTATTTTTTATTTAAATATAAACAAAAAAGATTTAGTTATGCACATACTTATACATTTTCTTTTTCCTTGGTTTGTTTGAATGAATTGTAATTTACTGCCTGTTTAACGATTTCGAACAAAATTTTTAAATTTGTTTTTGTTTTCAATATAAATTTCTATGCGAAGGTTAACGTTCGAAATCGATGAACTGGCTGTTAGTTTTTAAATTATTATTAAGTTTGTTTGTTAACATCTTTTAGCAAAATTGAACACTCAGGTTCCTTATTACTATGTTATACATTTTTTTTTGTCTTGAAGGCTTTTTGTTACAATACTTAATTAAATAAATAATATATGTTTAATGCATGAGTAACAAAATAAACAGGTATTACATTATTTACATTACAGTTAAAATTACATTACATATTTAATATATTTAAAAATATTCAACATTTGTATTTTTCGAATTTATTCAATGAGGTAAATTTCAATATTTTAATGCTTTTATGTAATAGTATTTTTCCTTCAATATTTGACATACTTGTTATTGCTTAAGAAAACCCTTGTTAACGATGAAGGTATAAAAATGTTCATATACTTAGAAATTATTTTTATTATTTTTAGTATGGTAGTGTATAAAAATAATTCCTAAGTATTTGTATGTATCTACCCAGCCAGCAAAATAATCCGACGTCGTTCAGATATCTCAGAGAAACGTCGGCAAAAAAGTCGGAATCGTATACGAATTCTGTCAGATTTCTGACCCAAAAACGTATGAAGTGGTTGACACGAATTCTGACAGACATATCGTGGGAAATTTTGGTTTTTTGTCGGCATTTCTGATAGATATCTAACAGAAATCTAATGAAAAAGGCATGGGAAGTTCTGATGTGTTAGCCGAGATTTGTTTTGCTTTCGAACTGATAGCTGAAAGAAATAATTTTATTGCAAAATAGGTATATAATTATAAATTTTACACGTACGTACCTTTTTTATGCTTTTTATCTTGAACAAATAAAATAAAATTAAAATTATTTCCAACAGAATGACAATTGTCATTATTTTAAAAAAATAACAAGTCTCGTTAGACAAATCTGAATGAATTCCGTCGGAATTCTGTAGGACATATCTGTACATAAATTCCCCCCGACATGCGAAATCGATCAGAAATCGGCCAGACTGTAAGTATATGCAATGTCTGACGGAAATCTGAACGAAGTCTCTAAGAATGAAGTTAGAAATTTTGTACGAAATGTCGCATTCAGACAATGTCGTAGTATTTTGCTGGCTGGGTATGCTTCAACGGTAACTAAGAGTTGGATGTTAAGATTTTGCAACTTAAGAAGCTTCAGCTTAGCTTCTAATTCTTCATTAGTTGCGGCTAATAATGCAAAACTTTCCTGTGAATCAGAGATTGAGTATTTTTTTCGAATCTTTGATCCACTGGGTTCTTCACGAACTATTTGCTGTGGTGGAAAAAGGTTATAAAGAAACCAAAACATTAAAAAGCTTTTTGATTCTGCAATAAAAGTAAGCATAAATTTATTAAATAAATATTTTTTGTTAAAAATTCATATCTCTTTACCTTTGTCCGTGCCGTCAATACCATGAAGTTGCTTCGATATTTGGGTATTTGTAATTTTTGTTTTTAATAATGCCAGTATTTTATCTTCATATTGAGCCCATCTCTCATTTAAATTTTTAGCCATTGCATATTTTAATGTAAAATCAATGTTAACATAAAAAATAAAAACATATTTAAATCTTTAAATTTATTTTTATTGATTTAAAGGACTTACCAAGTGAAAACCAGACGGTTTAATATAGTCTGGCCACAATTTAAAAATTTGTGTAGTGCTTTTGGAGTCATTTATTTGTTTAAAACGAAACGTGGCACATTTTCGCCAATAAAGGTCGAATTCTTCTGCCGTAATATTCTCACTTTAAAGGTGCTGGATGTATAATGTGTAGGGTTCCTCCGATTCTTAACAAAAGAAATTATAGGTAACAATATTATATAATTATTTTATTAAATTTTTAACAAATTTCCAACAAACCTTCTATACTTTCTGAGTATGAAATATTATCATGTTTTAAGATATCCTTGGAAAGCCTTTTTAAATGCGAGATCTTATTATAAATTTTTCCTCTTCTACCATTTGTGTAAAGTTCCTAAAATATAAAATAGTCCAGTTTGGTTACGAAATCAAGATAAATATAAAACAGGGACCGAAAATAACAGTTATTTTAAAATTTTAAAACAAAAAAAGCGTATAGAAGTAAATGTCGGAAAACTGATTAAAGTATACCAAATGTATCCTTATGACCTTTTTTTTATAAAATACGTATATTGATTATTAAAATTTGGGTTTTTATTTTTTGAACAAAAATAACAGCATTTAAACATATATAACAGTTATTTTTGGATTTATTTCGATCAAATAAAACAGTTATTTTTTGAACAAAACTTGTTAATTAATGTTTGGAATCCCAGGAAAAACTTTGATAAAAATAACAGTTATTTTTAAATTTCTCCGATCAAAAATAACAGTTATTTTTTTTGATTTTTATTTTTTTGAACCAAATAAATGTTATTATTTGATTTTCATTTTTTCCAGAAAAAAGTTATTTTCTAAAGAATGTACGTTTTAAAATAATTGAATTGATTTTAAATATTTTTTAATATTAATTTAAGTGTGTGATCATGATTGGGAGTTCTTATGAAATATTTAAGTGCGATTTTTAGTATGCTATTTGGCTATGAAGGTGAAACAAATCTGAAAACCCTGGTTGCTACCCATAATAGGCCCGCTATAAATACCAAGTTCAGTCTTCCTTCAAACCACAGTTCGGCCATACAACCAAAATACACACAATTTAATGCAAACAAAACTACAGTTTACAAAAAAGTTGTTGTTAACACTTTTTCATACTAAGTTCTTGTTAAACAAATTATTAAGAACGTTTTATTCAAGATTATTAGGTTATATAGTTATATTAACAGCAAAAAAATATATTTTTAAAAAAATACATGTATTTCGTTCTTGTTTATGTAACTAAATAACCTGATAACCAGCCTTCCGTAAACAACCCAAGTATTTTACAAATCAATTTTAGCAATTTTTATAAAATTTTGTTTAAAACACCTTAATTTTATTTGTAAAGTACTGGGCTTGCAATTTTAAATCTATTATATACCACATCTATGTACATACCTGTAAAATATTTGTAATAAATTTTTTATTATTTTTTTTTTATTATTTTTCACTTGACACTTCACTTAACATACAAGCGGTGAGTACCGTAGGGAATCTGAATGCGTAATATAGCTGGTCAGTTTGTGACTGCGGTAGCCAACTTCAGGTTCCAATGATCGTCCATGCGTGATCAAATATCACATCCTGCCCGAGGTGTCTCTGCTTTAAGCTGAACATGGCGGATCTAGAGTAGACGCTCGATAAATACCCGCAATCCCCGATGTTATCCGAACCGTGTCCCTGGGATGAATGGCACTGCGTGAGTGTGTCTTTTAACGGTGGCCTCCGGACACTGGCAATGTCTCGGTTGTAAGTTGTGCCCACCTATGGCATGGAGCTCTGTCATATGGTCACGGTGGCCTTGAACCTAACTTAATTGGGGGGGTAAGGGCACATCGAATTTTTTTGCTGGAGATCACATATTTGTGCTTAAGAAGCAACATCCCGCAAAAATTAAAAAAATCCGCTTAGCCGTTTTTGTAAAAAATGTATTTTTGTACT
The DNA here is from genome assembly GCA_949318255.1 of Pollenia labialis. NCBI lineage: Eukaryota > Metazoa > Arthropoda > Insecta > Diptera > Polleniidae > Pollenia > Pollenia labialis. The sequence goes on along the minus strand of OX439139.1, from coordinate 122,963,976 downwards.
TATAATATAACTGTTTTTGACAAATTCTTAATTTAGAAAAAAAAAATCTGCGTGGCATTTAAAAAAATATATAAAAATAATATTTCTCAATAAGTAGGCAGATATGTCAACGCAATCAAATGACGGCGTTGTATGCACCTGCACTCTCTGTCATCTCGCTAGATCTCGAAGTCAATTTGATTTCAGCTCATCTAATAAATCTGAATTAAAATCGAAAAATTTTAAGAAGAAAGTAAAAAAATGTCCTAAATGTTTAACAATGGTATCTCGTGGTAAAAACCATAATTGCAATAATACTTCGAATTATGATAATGTTAAAGAACACATAAATGATACTTTGAATCCCAAAGAAAAACAACAATTAATATGCCACTTCATCAAAAATGATGTTACAGTAAAAAGTGATAAACAGATATCAGAACAAAAAATTGCACTATCTCAAAAAAAGGGTAAGCCAATGAACGTTATAGTAAATTCAAAAGCTGCAAAAAGAAATATTGATCCTCAAATTTCAGCGGATGATATGTCAAAAATTAGAACAAGCTTTTCATTATCGAAAAATAGTATTTGTGGTATTGCTAAGGCCTTTCGAGTGGCAACAAAAAATCGTCGAATGTTTGTGCCAAAACTTGAATATCGCCTACAAAATAAAAATCACTTGCTCGATGGATTATTCGAAATAAAAAATATCACAGCCATTTCTTCTAAAAAAGGTAACGTCACTCAATATAAAGAAAATATGATTATTTGTAATAATTTAAATGGCTTGATTGATTTTGTTAAAGAATGTAGACAAATTGATAGTGATCAAGTGAATTTAAAATTTGGAATAGACGGGGGTGGCGGTTTTTGAAAGGTTACTTTATCGATTCAAGTATATGGCATTGATACAGATAGCGAGAGAAAACGTCAAACTTATGATGATGGTGTTACTGCGAAAAAGATGAAAGATTCAGGGGTAAAAAAAATATTTTTAATTGGTATTGCTGAGAAAATGGAAGAATTATATGAAAACGTTGATACGGTGTGGACAATTTTGAACATAAGACAATTTTACGATGCAACAATATCTACAGATCTCAAACTCGGCAACGTATTATCAGGAATAATGAGTCATGCAAGTTGTTACCCTTGTGCGTGGTGTACCGCAAAAATGGTAATCTTGACTCTTGCGGAGAATACAGAACAATTAGAGATTGTGTGGAAAGTTTTGGCTCATGGAAGAGAGCTGGAAGTAATAAAAAAGATGCTCATAATTATAAAAATTGCATAAACCCTCCAATCTATTCAGTTGACAAAGATAGCGAAATAATAGATATTATTTCACCTCCGGAGCTGCATTTGTTACTAGGCGCGGTAAATTATATATATAAACATATGTTAGTTGAATTTGAGGAAGAAAGTTTAAAATGGGCCAAACAGTGCAATGTGTCTCGAGAAATATTTAATAAAAGTCCATCATTTGCAGGAAATGCGTGTAAAACTTTATTAGAAAAAGTGGATATTTTACGATCATATCAAAATTTAGGCTGCCTAAAGTATGTTCAGTGCTTTCAAGACATTCGCGAAGTTGTTCATTCTTGTTTCGGGAGTATTCTGGACCCAAAATTCACCGATCATATTAACAATTTTCGTAAAAGCTTTCTTGACTTAAATATCAGCGTTACACCTAAAATTCATGCGGTCTTTTACCATATTGAATATTTTTGCAACAAATCAAAGAGAGCTCTTGGGTATTACAGCGAACAGTCTGTAGAATCTGTGCATGCTGATTTCAAAAAAACTTGGCAAAAATACAAAGCAAAAAAGGATAATGCCAATTTCTGTAATAATTTATTAAAAGCTGTGCGAGAATACAATAGTCAGCATATTTGAAATTGTGAAAATTTATATTACAAGCAAATGGATATATTTTTACATAAAAATCATCACATTTTGAAAAGTATGTATACAAAACATATTTAATGTATATATACAGTGCACTCGGGAAAACGTCAACACTCGTTTACGTCAACATCCCAAAACGTCAACCCATTTTTTTTTTACATTGCCTACTCTAAAACGTCAACCCAACCATAAAGCTCTAAAACGTCAACTCTGAATAAAATAAAATTTCGAATTTAGCAACAGTTAAAATACACACATTTGTACACACACACATTTATTTGATGAAATCAATTCAGAAATTGGGGATCCACCTTGTAAGTAGAGTAAAAAAAATTACAACTGTATGTCTGTATTGTCTTTTTATTTATGTTCAGTTGCTTTTTTGTGCAGACAATAAAACCAAGCGAAGCCGTCGAAATATTTAACAGGGCTTTGGATTGGGCTCAATGCGAGAATGTTGAGCAAAATGACTTAAATGTATTAAGACGTTTAAGAGAGAAGGCTCTCTTCCAAGTGTTGGATAGAAAAAACAGCAGAAAAAAATAACAGATTTTTTTTAAATGCATATGTGTGCATGTAAAATTAAAAATATGATCTCATTTAAAATGTATTCTTTTAGTTCCAGTTGTCTTCTATGGTTTTAGTCAGGTTGAATGCCTTTTTTATTTCCTTTTTGAATTTGTTTATGTTTGGATTTAGTTTATAATTAATAAAAACGTTTAAAAGCACATTATCGATATGTTTTTTATATAAAAATTTTACATTCGTAAACGTCAACAATTTGTTAAACGTCAACACCCGCGGTTTTAATTAGTTGACGTTTTCCAGAGTGCACTGTATATACTTATGAATGACTAAATTACATAATATTTAATTAGGTAGGTTAGGTTCAGAAGGGTTATGTGCCCAAGGGCACACTTCCACTCGGAGACCAGTACGGTCCATTGTGAATCCCTTCAACATGATGAAGAATAGATAAAGAAGATAGAAAAAGAGAAAGGTTAAGAAAAGAAGTATGAGGTAGATAGAGTATAGAATATAGGAAAGTTAGTAGGTGATGTGAAGAACAAAATTCCCTCTCTACTGTCCCCTCAACAGAAACAACCGCACTATTTCCCTGACAAACCCCAGTAGATCAGCTGGACTACATCCAGCGATGCACCCCAGTTCGTCGTGAAACCTATTTCCTAGCCACTTCTGTCTGAGGCCCTGCACCCTGGGACAATGGCAAAGTACATGCTCGATCGTCTCCAGCTCCTCCGAATCCTCGCACAATCTGCAGAAGTCCGGTATGGCATTGTCCCATCTGCCTACAAAAGCCCTGACCGGACAATGACCCGTCAAGAACCCTATAAGCGTTCTAAGACTACTCCTATCCAATCCCAATAGAACCCTGGTTGCCCCCGCGTCCAATCCGGGCCATAATGCCCTAGACACCCTGCAATCCACTCTGTCCCCCCAGGATCGGTTAACGTCATCACGGAATTTCTCCCGTATCACACCATAGTAGTAACATAGGGGAGGCTTTACCCCCCTGTCCCTTACCACTAAGTCCATACTCGAACCCCCTCTCGCGAGTTCGTCCGCCACCTCATTTCCCTCAACCATGCAGTGTCCAGGTACCCAACACAGCCTCACATTGAATGCCTCCATGAGTCCACCAAGAGCATTCCTACACCGAGCGACCAGGCACGATCGCACCGTATAATTCGTCAATGCCCTAAGCGCCGCCTGACTATCGACGTAAATTGTCACCTCAGATCCACCCACGATGTGTTCCAGTATCACCTCCGTCGCCCTCCAGATCGCTAGGATCTTAGCCTGGAAGACACTGCACTCATCGGGGAGTCTGAATGACCTCTTCACCTCGGTGTCCGCTATATATACACCGGCACCAGTGCTGGTTTCCATCTTGGATCCATCCGTAAATACTGCCCACCCCTCAAACAGTCCATTGGATCCACTCCAAACTTCCCTATCCGGGAACTCTACTGGTGGTGTTGCACCGAAGTCCAGGGTCATAGTCATATGATCCGAAATTCTCCCGAGAGAAATACCCTGATCAAGCAGACCCATCTCGTACAAGATTCTCGTGTGATCATCCCGCCTAGGTCTAACTAACGAAGACTCGTAAAGTCTAATTAAGTTCCTAGCGGCCACACTCCTTACGTACTGTTCAATAGGTGACAGATATAGTAGGATGTCCAGCGCTGCCTGCGGAGTGCTTCTCCTTGCCCCTGTGATGCCAAGAGATGCACTTCTTTGAACCTTGCTGAGCATCTTCCTATAGCTATCCACTCCCAACGCACCCCACCAAACAGTGCATCCATAGGTAAGTATATGCCTAACAACCGATGTGTAAATCCAGTTTACCATATCCGGCCTTAGACCCCAGTTCTTACCAATGGAGTTCCTGCATGTGTAGTATGCATTGAGTCCCCTTTTCATCCTTTCCTGAGTATTTCTCTTCCAAGACAGTTTGCAGTCCAGAAAGTTACCCAAATACTTTGCTCCGTTCGATAGAGGTAACTCGACGCCATCTAGCACTGGCCTCCTATATTCCTCTATCCTATACCTTCTGGTAAATAGCACCAGCTCAGTCTTCACAGGGTTAACACCCAGTCCCCTATCCTTTGCCCAAGCCGAGAGTTCACCTAGCATCACCTGCATAATTTCCCCGATCGTGGACAAAAATTTTCCCCTGACCAGCAGAACTATGTCGTCCGCATAGGCAACAACTTTCCTGCCCATGGAATCAAATGACCTAAGAATCCCGTTGACCGCAAGCAACCACAGTAGAGGTGATAGAACCCCCCTTGTGGTGTCCCCCTGGTAACCCTCCTCCTTATCACATGATCCCCCAGGCTCGAGTTTATAATCCTACTGCCAAGCATGCAGACTATCCACTCCACCAGAAAGTCCTCCACTCCCAACTCTAACAACGAATCTCTAATCGCCTCGATCTTAATGTTATTAAAGGCTCCTTCTATGTCCAGAAACGCGGCGAGAGTATATTCCTTATGCCTCAGACCGTGCTCAATACAACCAACCACCTCATGTAACGCGCTCTCAACCGATTTACCCTTCAGGTAAGCATGTTGAGCGTTGCTAATAAGGCGGGTCTCAATATTGCTCCTGAGATATAAATCTATTAGCCTTTCAAGAGTCTTCAACAAAAATGAAGACAGACTAATAGGTCTAAAATCCCCCGGTTTCGAGTGGCCCGCTTTACCAGCCTTGGGTATAAAAATAACCCTGACCTCTCTCCACCCCCTAGGCAGATACCTCCTACTGAGGCACTTCCTGAATACATCCATCAGTAGAAGTGATGCACCGTCCGGAATGTTGCAGAGCATGGCCGGAAAAATACCGTCCGGACCCGGTGATTTATATGGGTCAAAAGTATTGACCGCCCACGCCAGCTTCTCTCCTGTGACCATTTCCTCGACGCAGGCGGAAGTAAAATCCGATGTCATGGACGTCACGTCCCATTGACCATCTTCCATACCTCCGGTTTCCCTGCACCCGGGAAAGTGCGTCTCCATAAGTAAGGTCAGGGTCTCAGAGCTTGACTCAGTCCATGAGCCGTCATTCCTTTGGATGTAACCAAGGGCTTTAGGGTCCTTGGATAAGATCCGTCGGAATCTTGACAACTCGTTGACATTATCAATGGATGCGCAAAATTGCCTCCATGATAGTCGCTTTGCTCTTTACAGATCCGCCTTATACTTGTTGAACTGCACCCTGTGATTGTTCCAATCCTCTGGTGCTCTGGTAAGCTTGGCCCTATTAAACAGTCTCCTAACCGTAGACCTTTGAACGTGAAGTTCCCTGGTCCACCATTTGGGCTGTTTACGCCTACCCGGGAATGTAACCGGGCAGGACTGCTCATAGCTTTCCCTTAGAAGATGAGTGAACTTGTTCACAACCCCCTCCAGATCATTCGGCAGCAAGTCGCTCAAGGCCCTTTGCGCCAATCCAATACGGACTCTTTCCTTAAAGGAGTCCCATTTTGTCCCCCTAGGGTTCCTAAATGGAGCAACCCCAGGTGGGTCAAAATTCACTGTGAAGGTAATACGGCTATGGTCTGAAAATGTACAGTCCGTTGCCACCCTCCAATCAACAACAAGTTGTTCGTCACGGTTCACCAATGTCAGATCTATCACTGCCTGCCTATCTTTATTTCTGAACGTCGGCGTGTTACCCATATTACAGATAATAAGATTGTTAGTAGTTATAAAATCAAACATTAACTCACCTCTTTTGTTTATGTCTGCACTCCCCCATTGGCTATGATGAGCATTGGCATCGCAGCCCAATACAAGGATTGCACCCTTCCTCCTTGCATATGCCGTCAGTTCCCGCACCTCCGTTCCAGGTGGGTCCAACGCCTCGTACGGCAAATACACCGAAGCCAGTGTAAGAGTACGCTTACCTTTGGCTTCTCCATTTACTACGGTTAAATCACCGCACCTGAAAGAATGAGATATGAGAAAATTCAATTCATTCCTCGCTAATATACACGTTCTTACCTTGTCCTCCGTGGACGGGACAAACAGAGTGTATCCCGCAACCCCTAAACCGCAAACCTTATTTTTTATTAATCCAAGGTTCTTGGATTAGGGCTACGTCCGTCCGGGTGCTGGTGAGGAAGTTTGTCAGTTCGGTTGAGGCTGCTTCACAGTGGTGCAGGTTTATTTGCACCACTAACAACCTCTTTGGTCCTGTCATTCTTCGGATACCGGAACCTGACGTTACCTAAGCCAAACTTAACTACCCCCCCCCACCTCCTCCAAGAATTCCATGGACTTCCGATCCACCGCGAAGCGGAAGTCTCTGCCGGCGTTCTCCTTACACACCAGTGAGGTCACTAGCCTCCATTGGTCGGTAAGAAGCCTGTTATTCTGGTTGCCCAATACTGCCAGTATAGTTTCCACCGGGCGTACGGGTGGTGGAATCCATACTGTCACTATGGACCTAATTGGCAAATCGGAGGCTTGTATCACTTCAAACCTTGCCCCCGGGTTAATGTCGCTGCATTTGTCAATTGTAGTCCTTAAGAATTCCAAAGAATTCTTGTTACCACAATTGACAACTTTCACTCCCTTAACCCAGTCCGCACCATTGAAGGATACGTCCTCCTCTTTGCCCTTAAATGCTGCCAGCTCGTCGATAAGCCTAGCCTCCACTAGCTGCCATAGCTCGGCACTGATCCTCCCATCCGGATCATTCCGATCGATGACAGCCACTTGTAGATGACTCTCCAGGCTCGTCGACTTCTTCAGTCTTTTGTTCGATGAAGAAGGCTGATCATCCCCAGATCTGATCCTCTTAATGGTCTCCTTATTAGAGCCATTAGGAGATTCAGCCGGAGATGTACCAGCCCTCTTCACTGAGCTTGATGACTTCGGCACGACTAGTTCGGAAGGCTTGTTCCTGCCCGCACCTTTTCCTCTAATGGCCTCCTTACGAGAGCCACTAGTGGAATCGGACGGAGGATTACCAGCCTTCTTCCCCGTGTCCACTGCCTTAGCCACTTTGCCGACCTTCTTGGGTATCGCCCCCTTATCCTCCGCAGCTCGTTCCGAAGACATGAGCGCTTTGGTAATTGGGGCAACCCCTCCTTTCTTCCTCTCACCACGGCAGGTTGACGACTCCAGCGACCCTGTACTCTTTTGAGTACTTACCGGGCCGGCGACTTCATCCACCTGCTTTCTCCAGGGATAGGGCCAACCAAGCACGGTACTGACAGGGCCGTAAATTCTTTCGAATTTGGTGACGCTCTGACGGTGCCTTCTCAGAAGGTGCCTATCCCTCGCGGAGAACGTTGAAGGATCTCTCTTCGACATCTTTTCCAGATATGCCAGAGAGCTCCTTGTACCGTTCTGCGCCTTCTCCTCCTTCGTTCGGCTGGAGTTCTTAATGTCTCGTGGAGGGGCGCTAGGCACATCCTCCACGGCGTCCTGCCGAACAAGTTGTGGACAATCTTCTCCCGAGTGTCCCCTCTGCTGTCCCCTGGCCTCACAGATGAGAGTGGCAGGCTCTGTAGTCTGACTGTGAGCTGATATGTCAATATCGAGCTCCGTGTCAGAGAGCAGAGTCAGCCCCTCCAACCCCTGAGTAGCCCCGGTTTCATCACAGGAGTCACTCGATAGTCCCAGAAGACTGTCCACATATAGGTCGGTCAGTACCTGTCTCTCCTGTTCAATTATGCTCTCATGAACAGTAGAGAGGGTACTCTCCGACTTACAGACCGTGACGTCCGATTGACCCTGATCAATCTCGTCCGTCGTGTCCTTGTTTGTTGTTGTTGTTTTTTGTTTATTTAAAAAGGGTTTCATTTTTGTTCCCACGAGTATGCTCGTTCAGACGGACCGTACCACGCAGTGACGGCATGCGTGGACTAGGCAACTAACATACAACAGCGCTTTGCCCTGGCGCTGAGGGGAGCTGTTAACGACTAGTTTCTTTACGCACCAACTAGCCACCCAGGACCTCGGCACTGCTACCAACCACGTTGTCCTTAAAAGTGCATATTTCGCGCCCCAGCCACTGGTAAAGCCCCCACCTCGCAAGGGGCGAACCCGCGGGCCGACACGCCGTGCTATATGTCCTGATAATGGACCGGAAGTGTGCATTCCACTACCGCCTCATTATCCTGACAAGATGAGTAACCTTTAGTTGTACACCCCTTCAGTGTTCTCGACCTCATGCGAGGACGTATTCATCACATACATCAACCCATGAGATCGGAACCGTAGAGTGCACCTAAGCCCTCGCATCCCGACAAGATAGTTACCCAGGCGAGGGCATCATTTAATATTTAATTAAATGATATCAAAATCGATAAAGGCTTTTATTTTGTTGTTACACTCATATTACATTATTTATTCCGTTTTTAAACAAGTATATTTACATTTTTCAGTTGTCTTCTAATAAAATATGTTTTTATTTTACAGTTATTTGCCTAATTATTGAGAAATATTATTATTATATATTTTTTTAAGTGCCACGCAGATTTTTTTTTTCTAAATTAAGAATTTGTCAAAAAAAGTTATATTATAAGTACAAAAATACATTTTTTACAAAAACGGCTAAGCGGATTTTTTTAATTTTTGCGGGATTTTGCTTCTTAAGCACAAATATGTGATCTCCAGCAAAAAATTTCGATGTGCCCTTACCCCCCCAATTAAGTTAGGTTCAAGGCCACCGTGTGGTGTACTACCAAAACCCCCATTCTAAAGAAAACAACAAATGGATGATTTAGAAACTAAAAATAATATCGAAAGTGTCCCTATGGACACAAATGAACCTGTGTTAGGGTCTTTGGATCCTTACGCTCGCGAAGCGGAGAAATCCGTGAGCGAACCTTTGGATGATATCCTAGTGCAGGGGGATGCTGGTCCCAACGCCACTGAGATATCTATCCCAACGGATGAAGAGGATGTGCTCCTGGAATCAGTGCCAAACACGCAACAATCCTCCTCAGCCGAAACTAACCAGGGTGCGGAAGGTAGGATCAAATTGCCTGGTTCTGCACGTAGGCGTCTAAAGCTCTACCTGAAAGAGGGTATGAGCCTTGAAAAGGCACGAGAGCTATGCCAAAAACCAATGAGGGAAGTCCGCAATGAGTTGTGTGACCTGAAAATTCCCAGGAAGAGGGTACGTTCGGACGGTTCCTCGCCGGACAAACCAAATCCTCCCAAACGGGCTACAGGCAGCATGGCGACTAGCGCGACTACCGCCAATAGTGCCAGTACAAAAGCCTCAGAGACAGGAAACCAAGATGTCCAGCCCACATACGGTGAAATGGTCGATGTCATCAGGTTGGGAGTAATCCCACCAGACTTTCCGACGAGTGTATGGACAGAGGATAAGCTGAAGCTTATCCAAACTGCGGTCCTGGACAAGATTGTGGAGCTCAAAAAGGGTAGCGTAAAACCACAGTTTGCAGGCTGCAGTTTTAAACCAGGTTGGCTCACTTTCAACTGCAAGGGAGAAAAGTCAGCCGATTGGGTAAGGGAACATGTTCCCTTAATAAAACCCTGGAAGGATGCAGTTTTGAAGGTCGTATCTGAGGAAGAGGTACCAAGGGCTGAAATATTCAATGGATATTTCCCTGAGAAGCCCGACACACCCACCAGCAGGATTCTGTCTCTTGTGGAAGGACAGAATGACGATCTCTCCGTCGAATTATGGAGAGTGCTGAATCGGGTCAGCAAAGGTAGCATTGCTGAGTTAACCTTTGCAATTGACCCAAACTCGGCATCCATAATAAGGCGGAAAAATCATCACATTGGCTACGGGTACGGAACAGTCCACATTAGGCCCACCAACCGTCAACACGGGGCAGTGCATGACGTACCCAGGAGGAGCCACGTGACAAAGCCGGCCGGATAAAGGCCGCCACGGTTAAAACTAGCAGTTCAGGGGAGAGTTCGGTCAAACCGTCCACCTCTGCCTCGGCTGGGAATCCTGCCAATACTGGAGGGGTCAAATCGGGCCCAACGGGTAAGGATCGCCCGGCACGTACGTCAGAAAATGACAACAACAGAGCTGGCGAGGTCCCATCGGGCTCGAGGGGGCATGCTCCGACCATCAGGAGAAAAACCTCCTCGAGCACTACCACGACCTCGTATAGCAGACCGCGAAAGGGCCACGGTACAACCGCTGAGGAAGCGGCATTATTAGGCACCAACCGCGGCAGGAAGATGGCGGGTAGAAACAGGAGGAAGTAGTGTACCCAATCGCCAGTAATTTAAATAAGGGTACCAGGCATCTGAAGTGCCTTCAGGTGAACCTACACCACGCCAAGGCAGCGTCGTATTTGCTATGTCGTAGGTTCACCAAAAACCTCCTGGATATCTGCTTCATCCAGGAACCATGGGTTAACTCTGGGGCTATTCAGGGGCTCCACAACGATCAAGGTAAGATTATTTATAACTCTGCAGCTTCGAGGCCGATAGCGGCTCTCCTAGTCAGGAAGGATTTAATCTATTTACCTATTTCAGAATTTCTGCACGGGGATCTGGTGGCGATCAGGGCGAAGATCCCATCCATTGCGGGCGAACATGAGGTCGTTATCGCCTCTGCCTACTTGCCAGGAGATGCTGACAGTGCTCCTACTCCCGAGGTCACTGAGCTGGTATCATATTGCCAAATGCGCGGCCTTGGGTGGATTATAGGCTGTGATGCAAACGCCCACCACACTGTATGGGGTAGCACCGATATCAACAAACGGGGTAAGTGTTTACTTGAGTATATTTGTGTAAACAATATATTTGTAGCAAATAGGGGCGATGAGCCCACTTTTAGGAACGTTATTAGACAGGAGGTCTTGGATCTCACACTTACTAGTATCAATCTTTCATATGCCATTAAAAACTGGCACGTTTCGAGTGACATTTCGTTGTCGGATCATCAGTATCGAATGCTCCTCGACGTTTGTTCAAACGTATCGCAACCCTAGAAACGCGAACTGGGACATTTTTCGCCATCACTTGGCTCTTACTGGGAACATGTCGGGGGATTTGATTGCAAGCCCAGTGGACATTGATTTTGAATCCAATACACTTTGTACGAACATCCGGGAGGCCTTCGAAGGGAGCTGCCGGCTCCGGATCCGCAGGCCAAAAAGGGATGTTCCATGGTGGAATGAACATCTGGAGAGTCTGAGGGCTGAAGCCAGACGTTTATTCAACAAAGCTAAGGAAACTGGTGCGTGGAGCATATATAGGGCTGCGCTCACTAGATATAATAGGGAAATCAGGAAGTCCAAGAGGTCAACCTGGCGTGAATATTGCGGCAGGATTGACAGTCTTCCTGAATCACTCAGGCTGCAAAAGGCGCTTTCGCAGGACCACACTAATGGTCTTGGCACACTTAAGCGGCCAGATGGTACATTTACTGAGTCGCCAAAGGAGAACTGTGAGCTCCTACTAGCGACCCACTTTCCAGATTCTCTACCCTTCTTGTCACCAAGAGTGTCCACATGGTCGCCCTCCGCGTCCAAAGGAAATATGAGGTTGGCGGGTAGAATCTTTGATGTGAAACGAGTGGCATCGGCTTTATCCAAATTCAGTCCATTCAAATCACCGGGACCGGATGGTATCCTTCCAAGCTGCCTTCAGCAGGGGGGGAGTGCTATCAATTCCCAAATGACTAGGATCTTCAGATCCAGTTTACTGGCGTGCCACGTACCAGAACCATGGAGAGAGGTTAAAGTGGTCTTTATACCCAAGGTTGGGGGCAAGTCCGAACATCTGCCCAAGTCCTACAGACCAATAAGCCTCAGTTCGTTTTTCCTGAAGACCATGGAAAAACTAATAGATAGATTTATAAGGGATGAATATCTATCGGATAACCCGATACATGGCTTTCAGTTTGCCTATCAATCGGGCAGATCTTCGGTGACCGCAATCCATCACGTCGTGGGTACGATTGAGAGGGCACTGGGGGCAAGGCAAATAGCTCTGTGTGCGTTCGTCGACATTCAGGGAGCCTTTGACAACACTTCCTATGATGCAATTGACTTTGCTCTAACAAGGAAGGGTATTCCAGTTCTCATAAGGAATTGAATAAAGGAGATGCTGGCATCTAGGGTGATTAAGTTGGATCTGGGTGGTTCGTCGATGACCATTGAAGCAACCAAAGGCTGCCCAAAGGGTGGCGTTTTATCGCCTCTATTGTGGACCTTGGTTATCGACGAGCTATTGGAAAAACTTAATAACCTAGGCTTGCGAACCTATGGATATGCTGACGATCTGGTTATATCTGTGACCGGTTTTGATGATGCGACGATTTCAGGGGCCATGCAGCGGGCCCTGGACTTGACACTTAGCTGGTGCAGGGAGAGGGGACTTAACATTAATCCCGCAAAAACTACCTTGATACCATTCACCAGACGGAGAATTCTGAGGCTGAAAGAACCGACCCTTAACGGAGCGGTTATCGGATTCTCTAATGAGGTGAAATACCTGGGGATCATTCTGGACAAATCCCTTAACTGGAACGCTCAGTTGGTACATGTCACTAGAAGAGCGTCTAGGGCAATATATGCCTGTCAAAGACTCTTCGGAAAGACATGGGGGCTAAAACCCCGGATGATCCACTGGTCTTTTGTTGTTATTATTAGACCAATATTGTGCTACGCCGCCCTGGTGTGGTGGACTAAGACCGAACAGGTCAAGGCTAGAGTGATACTTGATAAGGTCTACCGCCTGATCTGCATATCGATCACGGGTGCCATGAGGACCTGTCCCACTCTGGCTTTGGGAGCTATCCTGCACATTCCTCCGTTGCACATTTCTATAAGGGAGGAAGCCTGCAGGGGTGCTAGAAGGATGCCGCGCATTGCTGAATATAGAGCAGGGGACCTGGTGGGTCACATGCGGATCCTGGAAATCATTAGGGATGATCCATCCATTATGGTGGGTGATCATATGCTGCCTACTTTGGCATTAGATAGGAATTTTTATGTCCTTATACCTGACAGGGACCAATGGGCGAACCAATCCTGGTGGAGTGCATGCGCGGACCAGGTCTGGTTCACGGATGGTTCGAAACAGGTAAACGGTGATACTGGTGCGGGCATCATGGGCCCGGGTTTCCAAAGGGGCTTGCCAATGGGCAAACAGCCGTCTATATTTCAGGCGGAACTCTACGCCATCATTGAATGTGCTGGGGAATGTCTAAGGAGTAGGGCAAGTGGCTTGAGACTTTATATAATGTCAGATAGCCAGGCCGCTCTTAGGGCACTTTCTTCTTTGGAGATAAAGTCAAGGTTGGTCTTGGACTGTTTTGCGTCTCTGAATGAGCTAGGGAAACACAATGACTTGAATTTGTGTTGGGTTCCCGGCCATGAGGGCCATGCGGGCAATGAAAGGGCTGATTGCTTGGCAAACCGGGGCGCTCGTCGTCCATTTATAGGTCCTGAGCCTTTCTTCGGCGTCCCTGTGGGTCACATCAGGGGGACGCTACAAAAATGGTCCGAGCGTGAATTCCTTCACGCATGGACGTCCACTTCTGGATTGAGACAGTCCAAAAGATTTGTAACGCTGTCCCGGCACAGGGCAGGAATGTTTCTGCTGCTTGAAAAAGCGGAACTTCGACTGCTCGTTGGCCTATTCACGGGGCACTGTGGTCTCAGGTACCACCAGTTTAAGTTGGGTAATTCACCTACCAAAATGTGCAGATTCTGCGGGTTGGATGATGAAACGTCGGAACATCTGCTCTGCTGCTGTCCCGCCTTAGGGACTTTTAGGCGGAAATTTTTCGGGGGGCATACAATGGGCCCGACCGACATCTATGATCTTCCACCGGGCAAGGTAATGGGCTTTATACGCGGCCTAAACTTGACCTGGTGAGACATATAGGCTGCACAAAAGATCCTTTGGGTCGGGGTGCACATGGCCTTAACGTGTATATACTATCACTATCACTAACATAATTGTTCAACTGCTAAACTTTAAATGACATAGCCATTTGTTAAAATTCTCTTGTTAACCGCCGCAATGAATACACAAAATTTTAACAGTTATTTTTATAGATTTTTGCAAACTACTTATTTAAAGAGTTGTAATCAGCGATGCAGGCAGCAGGCGTAAAAATATAAACTCCGCTTACATTTTTTTCAATTTGCTTACGTTCGCTGCCATAAATGTAATTGTGAATAAACAAAGAAAGAGAGAAAAAAACTCAAATTCTTCTCACTACGGATTTAAAAAAAAAACACACACAAGAAACAGGGATGATAACTGACATTTTCAAAATTGTACTTAATTAGATAAAAACAATTATACTTTTTATATCCTTATTGTACTAAAACCCAAATATATTTTTTAATTGTTCTATTATTACTTTAGATCCTATAAGGAGTATAGAGACTTTTATTAGAATAACAAAAATGTATGTACAATGTACATACATACATTAAAATTCACATTTACCATACATTTATATTTGTAATATTAATTCGGCAATTTACAAAAAAGTTATGTAACTAATAATAATTTTAGACGAAGACTTTTTAGCTTATTTTTTTACAGATTATTGTGGAACAGGGTAAACAAATGTTTAACAGAGCCCAAAAGATATTGTTTTATAAAGTTAGTTTCTTTTGGATTTGGTATCGCGGTAAAAACCCTTTTACCGCGATTGTGTGTACATTAATAAATTAAGATAAAAAGTATTCGTCTGAATCCCATGTAAAAGTATTCGTATAGTTCATACTATGTAATTGCACATGCATAACAAATCGTATAAAAACCAGGCGCCAAATAACGGAATTCGATATCGATTGAAATTACTATTCAATTTAAATGCCGTAATTTGGACCCAGGTATAATAAGGAACAACATATTGATTTTATTATTTTTCAGGAAGATCAAAGTCCGATTGATGTAGGAAATAAGTTTTGATAAATTTCTACAAAACGTTACTTTAAGTAAGAAAAGGCGTATTTAAAATATATTTCTTTTTTAAGTTTGAGAAATAACCAAAAAGAATTTATAAAAACGCTTAGGTCTAAATTAAAGTCACGATAAGTTTTTTGTTAATTTAAAACTAGTCAAACTTCATTTGACTGTAGTAAATAAATATATTGTCTGAAATAAATTCGATACAGTATTAACATAAAGCAGGGGGGTTATTATGTAATTCGATTCGAAACGAAAATACTTTCGAAAGAAATTTCCGTATCGAAAAGAAATTCTGATTACATAGTACTTTCGAAACGTCTGCACAGTTGTATATAAAAGTTGAAGGGAAAAACGAAATGATGCCAAGTTTTAATACGTAAAAACTTGGCAGCATTTTGCATAGTTTTTTCTAAATGTCAAATTGGTTAAAAGAATTTTCAAAATATCCAAGAAACAAAAAATATATTTTAATTAAAACTTAAAAATGGATTGTGTTTTGTTGTGGGAAAGTGATGAAGAAGATGTTGTTCAAGAAAGAGTCCAAAGGAAGTGTATAAGAGATACATCGAATATTATGAATCTCAATGAAAATTCGTAAGTAATTTAATTAAAGCAAATACGAAAAGCGCGTAAAAAGATTTTATTGAACAAAGAAAAATTACTTTCAGGTTCGTGAAAAATTTACGGCTTAGTAAAAACGCATTTATGTACGTTCTGAACTCCATCAGCAGTGATTTAAAAGCACCACAGAGATCAACTGCCGTCCCTCCTATTTTAAATTTGGCAGCCACCTTGAAATTTCTTGCGCAAGGTGGTTATTAACATCAGATTGGCCAAGACCGTTTATTGGGAATGTCTCAATCTATATACACCTTTTTTATACGATTCCCTTTAAGCAATTAAAGCAATTTTTTTTATTGTTCAAATATAAAATGCATATATGTACTTACATTTTAAAAGTTTTTATTTAACTTTTGTGTATAAAATTATATGTACATGAATTTCCGCAAACAAAATGGCATTCGAAAGAAATACGTACGTTACTAACACTTTTGACTTTTGCTTTCGTACTACATAGTTGCATTTTCGAAAGGGATTTTTTGTTTTTCGAAAGGGGGTAGAAAAAATCCCAAAATTTACGAACGTTCGGAAATAAATTTACGAAACTCGTACTACATAATACAATTTTTACGAATTCGTAAATTTTTCGATTCGAATCGAATTACATAATAACCCCCCTGATTTTTTTGCTTTGTTTTTATTAAACTACGTTGTGAAAAAATATGTTTTACATTCACCGACGAATGTGGTATATATGATATATAGATGATATAACATAAAATCATTAATTTTATTTTTTAATTCTCCAACCCTAGGCCAAAATACTTCAATGTAAAATGTTTGAAGTTTTTAAATTGTACTTAACATGTCATTGCAGTACTTCAGTACTTGTGCAATGCTGATACTACTGAAAAAAGTACAATTTTACTGACTTTGTCATCCCTGACATGAAAACAAGTTATGTGAGTAATACCATGTTCGCACGACAACGTTTTTTCGTAATTCACTCTCTCATTCGTAATCCACAGCCTAATTATGATCCAAATTACATAATTCGTCATACAAAATTTTGAGAGCGGATTATCTCATTTGTACGTAATTCAATTTTTATTACCCTGTGGATTACTTTAAAATCAATGTGATCTCTAATTTTTATCGGTTTTTTCCATCACCAGCTGTCAAAGCACTAAAAAAACAAACAAAATAGGTATAACATAAAGAAAGTAAACAAATGTCAAGGAAGTAATTTTATAATATAAAATTTAATGGAATCCAAAAAAGAAAATAAATATTTTATATGTATGTATGTATTTCTTTAAAATAATATTTTTACATACTTTTTCTTTCCATTCTTAATACAGGTAACCGCAAATCAACAATTAAATTTAGCAATAAGCAAAATTAATTTTAAAAAAGAAGAAGAAGAACTGTCAAAACCGATTAGGAAAATGCCGTGCGAACATGGTAATTCAAATAAGTAATAAAAACAGAGAGCGATGTAATCCAAAGCACCGTGCGAACATGGCATAACCCCCCGTTTCCACATGCAAGTACAAGTTCGAAAAACTCAATACACTCACACTTTTTCACTAACATTCACACAATTTTTTTACTTTCAGCCAATCGGCTGTTTCCTCGATTTTTCGTTGATAATACGTATACACTACTTGCAAGTAATTACTTGCATGTGGAAACGCCGGGTAAGATGCGCATAATAATAAAAAAAACACCCTTATTTTTGTGTCAATAATTGCTTAAGATTTCTGTGTTTTTGTTGTTGCCACAAACACCAGCATATTATTGGTAAAGCAACAATAAAAATTTCACGCTCATTTTTACAGTATGCCATGTTTATATGTGTGCAGAAATTTTCTCTAGAAAAACTTGTAAGTCTGCTTTCACTCGTTTCATCTTTTGATGCTCAACTCTTATGTTTTTAGGTGAGAGAAGAAAGAAGAAAGGGGGTTAGTACGGAGATGCCTGTACTCGGTCAGTACGCTTTGTTTTTATTCGTTGGTATATGTGCAACGATGGCTGCATGTAATTTTTTTTCTTTTCTTTTTCTCTTTGATTCGCTATTAATAAAATTGTTGTTGTTTTGTATCGAAAAAAGTTGAAACTGATTGCTGCGTGTGAATATATTGGCATCTTTAAAAGGGAATTAAAAAGAAGTTGAGCATCAAAAGATGAAACGTGTAAATTCAGACTAACAAATGTTACTTTAAACTTTTTGTATGAATTAGAATTTTTTACTCTATACAGTTTGTTTGTTATTGTATTTGTTACCATTAACAAGTGTTGTTTACTGTACAATATAATTTGAAAACAACGCTTTTAAGTTTGGTTTTGAATAAAAATCTATGTATTATAATACATTACCATTCAGAGCTGTAAAATTTTAAGAAGTTGTCAGCACTGGTTTTGCTCTAAATAAAATTCAAACAAATAATTTATTGAATCAATAAAAAACATTTACTGAAACTTAATTTTATTTCAAACAAACGTTTGTTTGAAATTTTTTTGGGAATAATTTTTTCTGTGTACAAGCGCTGCCACACCTGCCAATTGCAGCCTTTAAAAACTCAAAGCCCCTTTGAACGATAATTCGTCCAGGCTTCCTTTCACGCTTAAGATTTCGTCGAGTAGTTTGTTCTCTTGCACCTGCCATTTCTCGACACTGATCCTTCCATCGGGATCCATACGATCAATGACAGCCACCAGAGGGTTATTATTTTCCTCAAAAAGTTAATATTAGTGAAAACTTTCAAAAAAATAAAAACAACAAATAATTAATAAAATTTAACGGTTTAAAAACATGCATTCTGTTGCATTGTGGTTGGAGGATAGCGATGAAGAAAGTGATACAATTGTAGAAAGAATTCAACGGAAATTATTAATAAAATTTAACGGTTAAAAAACATGCATTCTGTTGCATTGTGGTCGGAGGATAGCGATGAAGAACGTGATACAATTGCAGAAAGAATTCAACGGAAAATAATAAGAGATACATCCGACATTATGGCCTTGATAATTTAATCATAAAAATACTACTTTACGCTTCGTGAAAACCTTTCGGATTAATAAAAATTAATGTATGTATGTTTACAATTGCATAAAAGGCAATTTAAAGCCACCTGAAAGATCGACAGCCATTGCACCTGTGAAAGAATTAGCTGCCACATTAAAATATTTGGCACAAGGTGGATACCAACATCAGATTGGCCGAGATCGTTTTGTGGGACTTTCACACTCATCAATTTCCATATCGTTAGCTAAAATGCAAAGAGGTGTATCTTAAAAAAATATAATTTTACAGGAAAAGCAAACAAATTTGTAAAATGAAAACTATAAACAGCAGAAGTGTAAAATTTTGCCAAGACACGATATACTTATCTGAGGTATGCAAAATCTAACATAATCTTTGTCCGAAGCATATTATTAGATGGAAGCGAAATATTTTTTTTTAATAAATGTGGAATACCTGTAGTTATTGGAGCAGTAGACGGCAACCACTTTCAAGTACTAAGGCCAAGTAACGATGAGCATTTATACTTCAACCGAAAACAGACATTTTACTTTAACGTGTTGTTTATAGGCTTTCCGTACCTAGTAACATATTACATTTGCAAAAATAGTTAACACAAAATCGATTAAATCAAAACTCACGTTTTCTAATTCACGATACGGTGGACCAACCGCATCTTAATCTTTTATTTTATTTATTTATTTATTCCATTCTTTCAATACAAAGAAAGCCTATAAGGCCAATTATACATGTATTGCTGTTAACATCTATCCATGATTTACAAATACAATTTTATATAAATATTTATCAATATAATATGTTATTTCTTTTAACAGTCTTTTGCACAAATTCTTCGACTTGCTTTAAGTATTTGCAACATTGAGGTGCCCTTTTGCTAAATCTGCATGTGCATCCATAAAATAAACTATCAATACTGTCAAACTGTCTTGGTTTTGTAAATATTGCTTTGCTTGAGCTTTTCCTAAAGCAACCCAAATTTTTAAAAATTGCTATGTATAAAAATTTTCAGACTAAAAACAAAGAGTTTTGACAACAAACACAGGATATAAATTGTGACTTCAAGTCACTTACAATAATGAATATAGAGGATATTTTATGTTTTTCATTGTATTTCACAGTTTTTGTAAAAAGTGTTCTTTAATTACTTACATTTTTAATTTTTTTTATTGTTTTCGCAAGCACAGCCACTTTCGAATAATTTACGAACTGACATTACCTTTCGTATTACATAAAGGGTATTCATTTCAAATTTTTTTTGGTTGGAAAAATGGAAAAAAGAAAAATTACACTCTTATTGACGGGTTTTTTTTATTTTTTTTTTGCAAAAAGTACAAACTGTCAAAAAAAATCTGCCAAATAATTCGTGGAGGTAATTGATATTTTCAATATGCCAAATAAGTGCAAAAAATGAATTAATTAATTTATTTAATTGTCACATCATTAACAAAAATTGATAATATTTGCGAAAATAAAGGTATGTAAAGATACATTTTCATGAAAACAATATTCTATATATGTATATAAAATAGGATTTGTGTATGTAACGTATCGACTCCAAAACGGCTGGGCCGATTTTGATGAAATTTTCAGGGAATCTTCAGAATATTCAGGCGGGTGACACTGTGAAGTCTGATTTTTCGGTCTGGGGGCGGAGGGGCGTGGCAAAATCCATAACTTGAGAACGGCTTGACCGATTTGAACGATTTTTTCTTTAAAATGATCGCCATGGTCCAACTTAGGTTTTTACGGAATGAAAATTTTGCCCCGCCCACTTTTTTGGAATTACAAAAAACCAGAAAACGGCTCCATCGATTTGACAAATTTTTCTTTCAAATGTTCGTATTAATCCATTTTAATTTTTCTTAGAAAGAAAAATTTACCACGCCTACTTTTATGCCCACTTTTTCTATTACGCGCATAAATTGGGAACGGCTTGACCGATTTGGACGATTTTTTCTTTAAAATTATCGACATGGTCCAACTTAGGTTTTAACGGAAAAAAAATTTTGCCCCGCCCACTTTTTTCGCTCCATCGATTTGACTAATTTTTCTTTTAACTGTTCGTATTAATCCATTTTACGTTTTCATCGAAAGGTAAAATTACCACGCCTACTTTTACGCCCACTTTTTCTATTAAGCGCATAATTTGAGAACGGCTTGACCGATTTGGACGATTTTGTCGTTAAAATGAACGCCATGGTCCAACTTAGGTTTTTACGGAAAGAAAATTTTGCCCCGCCCGATTTTTTTGATTTACCTAAAATCAGAAAACGGCTCTTCACACCAAATAAAAAAAAAACAAAAAACATTGTCTATGCGCTGGCCTTAAGATGAAGTAATAAATAAATATTATTTCCAATTTGCCTTAAATACATGCGTTTCTTTTTTGATTGTGCCCATATCTACACCATATGTAAGTTATTTTGTAAAAAAACTTTATGATAGGTATTCCATGGATTTTTATTTTAAAGGCCGTAAATGTCGATAAATGCTCAATTTAAATCGTGTGGTAATACAACATTAATGTTTGCTTAGGGCCAGCAACGTGGACCGGGTCAGCTAGTACAATATAAACTTTGAAATATTAAATTGCAGAAATGTTTACATCATTCATTTCTTTTTTTTTAATTCTTTTTTAACAACTTTTTTTATTGAACTCATTATTAACAAGTGTTTTTTTTTTGGAAAGTTAACCTAGGGTTTACACTTGCAAGTGCAAGTTCGAAAAACTCAATACACTCACACTTTTTTACTAACACCATCACATTTTTCGTACTTGCAGCCCAACTTGCAAGCAAGGCGAATTGACTAGAAGGTGGGGTCAAGTCAACATATGGTGTTTTTTTTCTGTGGTCGACTTGTCAAAGTTTGTGTACAAAATAGTTTTTTATGTAAACAAACCTATTTTTTTTACTAGCAATATTTTTGACAACCCGACCACAGAAGCAGTGTTGTTGTAGAGTTGACCTCACCTTCTACTCAATTCGCCTTGCTTGCAAGAGAATTTGCTTGCAAGTATATATTTGACACTTGCAGCAAGTAAAATGACAAATGAAAAAACAGTGTTACCGTGGATGAATTTTGTATCAGTTTACTAGTACTAAGTCTGGGTTCACACTATGAAAGTTTTCATTCAGAAAGTCTGTGTTTATGGGTGAGACAGGAGAAAAAAAAGCATGTTCTCTTCCCCTCTCACCAATAAACTCAGACTTTCTGAAAGAAAACTTTCATAGTGTGATCCCAGACTTAGTAATATAAAAGTAATGTTTATAGCGGATTTTAAGTGTATTTATAAAAAATAACAAATAAAAAAAGCACAACTATACAACATCGCATCTTAAGGGCAATATTAATCATAAATTTTAAGCATTTTGAAAAAAAAATGTTAATAAAAATATTTTTTCAGTAATATTATGGCATCGCCACTACGGCAATACTGGAGTCACATATTTTATAAAATCAAGGCGAATTAACTACAGGTGGTGTCGAACCGCCTTCTGATTTTGACAGTTCGGGCCTATTTGTTTTGATTTGTTAGTGTTTTGCTAAGAATGGTTGACATTTCGAGCCGTAAACACTATGTTGTTTCTGTTGTTTTTGGATTGTTGTAGGTGCGACACCACCTGTAGTTGAATTCGCCTTGTATAAAATAAACATAATTGTTTCATCAAGACACAGAATATACAGAACTGTGAAAAGTGACGTGTGAAAAAGGCCCAAATCAGTTGCGAGGGCAGCTTTCGAAGAAAGAGAAAGAAAATGTTTTTTGGTAGTAAAGTGGCAATGTGTAAAAACAGGCCGCTACTATCAACACGAATTGCGTAATCAAAACAAAAAATGCAAAAAGGGCAGCTTTCGCAGAAAAAGACAGAAAAACACAATATTTTCTGTCTCGTGACACCTCTGTATGCTCTGTGATCAAGATGGACCGAAAATTAAATAAAGAAGAAATTATTTAATATATTTTGTTATAGCATGGTAATGTTTTTAACATGGTAATGTTTTAAAATCGAAAAACAAACCATTTTAATAAGATGTTTTCGCTTCGAGAACATTTGAAAAATGAACTTACAACTGAATGTGTAAACACTCAAGCTACTTGCAAGATTTTCGGCTTTGTCTTCGACATTTTCGTTGATAATACGTATGCACAAGGCGAATTCAAACAGGTAAACTCATCTCGTCAGCCGTTCATCAGCTGTTTCCACGGCGAATTAAAAAATATGGTCAAATGTCAAAATATGATTTTGTTTTGAGAAGAAGTTGAATGAAAAGTGTTAAAAATATTATTTTTATAATAAAAAAATTTCAAAACTGCGAATGATTGAAATGAATTTATTAATTTCTTTTATAAAAAAGTGATAATTTTAATTTGCAATAAAAAAATTTTGACAACCAACCAGAAAATTGTATAAACAAAATACATGGGGCTTTTTGTAGTTGTAGAGATGAGTTTACCTGTTTGAATTCGCCTTGCGTATGCACTACTTGCAAGTAATTACTTGCATGTGTAAAGGCAGGGTAAATGAGAAAGAAGTAATGTTTAAAATGTTTTAACCAAGGCGAATTCATAAAGGTGACCGCATCATGAGATAGAGCTATGCTAGCTATCTCTTTTTTAAATACATACTATGTATTTTGTTATTGTAAAAAGTTAGAGTGATTGTCAAAATTATTAGTTTATAAAATATACACAATTGCTTTAGAAGTTAAATTTTCTTTCCTGTATTGCAAATTTATTGTGGATCCACTTATTCCTTTCGCCTTTTTGTCCTTGTGTTTAAATTTTATATTTTATATTTTTAAAATCAGAGTTGTACAATTCAAGAGTTTATAAAAAGAGATGTATGCCCCCACGGTCTATCCAATAGGTCTGCTTAAGAAGCCAGATGTTTATTTGGTTTTTTCCTTAGCGATATCAAAAGTTGTTTACATTTTCCTTATACGTGTATATTTTTGTTTACTTTTTTGGTTTTATGCCACACATACATGCACACAAAACACATTTTTCTTTTTGTTTTGCCTATGTAGTAGTAAGATTTTGACAACGGCGAGGAATTTTACTCAAACAAAATGCCTGTTGTTTTTTGTATTGTTGTAGAAGTAAGCAGACCTATTGGATAGGCCTTGTATGCCCCTATTGCGGTTCTCCACTTTTTTAACAGTTTGGTTGTCTTTGGTAAATTCACATTGCCTTTCTCAACTCAACAGGCAGTTAGCTATTCAGTTGTTTTTATTTATTTTTTTTTTTTTTTTTTATTTATTTATTTAATCAATGGATATTATCCTTACTGACTAATAACAATATTGCCTTAAAATTAATGAATAACAATATGCAATTTAAAATATAGTACAACTTTACAGAATATATATATGTACAGAAAAATTTACGAATTAAGAGAAACAATAATTTTATGTTTTATGGAATTCAAACATAAAGAAAAATCAACAAATTGTGAAAGAGAATTAAATTGTCTACATAACCTCGAAAAAGGATCAGCAATAGCGTAATTTTCTCTATAAAATTTAACAAAAAGCAGATTATAATGACGCGTATTGCGACAAGGTATATTAAATTTAACAGACTCTAACAGAAAATCACAACAAACATTACCATTAATAAGATTAACCATAAAAGAAACATTTAACATTGTACGACGACTTTTGAGCGATGGTAATTTTATTAATGCCAGTCTACTAGCATATGAAGGAAAGTTTGTCGAGTAACTCCAATGAAGATTACGTAAACAGAATAATAAAAATTGTTTTTGAACCGATTCAATACGAGAATTGTGAATGTTGTAAAATGGATCCCAAATGATTGACCCATATTCTAAGATTGGTCTAACGAGTGATACGTAAAGTTGCTTCGTTATGTATGGATCGGTGAATTCTTTAGCCCAGCGCTTAATAAAGCCAAGAACACCTCGAGCTTTATTTACAGTTAATGTAATATGAGAAACAAAGTTTAATTTAGGATCCAGTAAGACTCCAAGATCAAGAAACGAATCAACCAACTCCAGTTGATGACCACCCAAAGCATAATTAACAGCAATACAGTTATTTCTATAAAAACGGTTTTTTTTCGTGGTATTGCCGTTTTCAACTTTGTAAAAGTTTGTTCGACAAAAATGTTAAATACACACAACTGCTAAAAAGTAGTTGTGTTATTGGGAGTTAAAGTTTATTTTTTTTTAAATTCGGTGAAAATCGAAAGCAAAATGGAGAAATCGTATGTATAAATTTTTGTAATAACTATTTCGCTATTTTTAAAAGCTGTAACAAATCCGCTACCATTGAATTCCTAAACTTATTATTTAATAATTTACTCGTGATTATTTTGGTCTTTGGCAATCTCTTTATGTTTATTACTGTGGCAACACTGCCTTGTTGTGAAGTTTTTTTGTTTTCTCTTTTTTTTATTAATGCCATAGTTGAATTAAACGGTGGCAAAGGAAAGACCAAAGTAAGCATGAGTTTTTCTACTATTTTTATTTTATTGCAATTAACTTTGTATTTTGTAGTTTTTTAAAGCATTTCAACTAATTGGAATACGTGAATAAAATTGTATTCTTATTAAAACCGCACATGTATGTTTATCTGTTTTGTGGGTACTTGAATGCTGTTTGAAGTTGGTCAAGCCGAATATTCTTTAACCCTAGAAGCCTAACCTATTTTAGTAATACATAAAGCATAAACATATGTTTTAGAGGCGTACATGTACTAATAATTACCTCTGGGCTAAATAGTACTTAGTTATATAGTTTGTTTTTAATGAAATTTTAGATTGGAACACAAACTAATAATAAAACACACTTTTTATAATAAAAACATTAACTCAAACATATTTATTCTTACACATTTAAAAAAAAAAAAATAACAAAGTTTGCAAACATAAAAACTATAATATCAACTGTCCCATACAGTGTTATAAGCATAGAAAATAAACTAATTGCTTCAAACAATTTATAAAACAAAAAAAAAACAGTTCAATATTTTGCTAAAATGATTTGCTTTCCTTATAGCTAAAGTAATCAGGCTTTGAATGACTAGATATGTATATGTAATTTAGGAGCAGTCTACACATACATCATGTTTATGCTCACAACATACCGGTATTTTGCACTTATAACACACTATTTTTGACATCCTCTTTTTTTTTGTAGGAGCAGAAAGAGCAATATCTTCGTTTTTTAAGTTCTGGTTCTTCTGATTGAGACTCATCATGTGAACTTTTAGGATCGCCGAGAATTGTACTTATATTGTCTCGCACAGATCTATTCAGAGTTGGGGCTTGAAGCCTTTTTTCCATCCAAGGCTTCACCAAATCTGTAGAGTTGCTTCATGTATTCTCTGCGATTTAAAGGCTTTTTATTATTGGCCACCATGTTGTGACTATAAATTATAGCACTATTCACAAATGACATGTTCAGAATACCGTAAAATACAGCCATTGGCCATCTATTTGTCTTACGGCTGCATGACATTGACGAACACATCTGATCAAATGAATCTACTCCTCCTTTTGTTTGGTTGTAGAAATGAATCATGTCTGGTTTTCCACTTGAATCATTAATTATTGCGTCCTCATCACAAGAGGATAATAGGTAAACCATCTTTGAGGGCTTTGGCTTATAAGATACCAGTGTCAGTGGGCCATCAAAGCAAAACACAGAAGTACCAACAGTTCGGGATCTTGAATTTTTAAGTTTTTCAGGAATTTCTGTCTTATTTGAACGTATTGTGCCAACTATTGTCAATTTGTAAGGCGGCTGAAGAAGATTTTTAGCCAGGGGAACTGATGTGAACCAGTTATCGCATGTTATGTTCCTATTAGAACCATGAATTGTTTTCGACAATTTTTTTACATAAAATCCACCAAGTGGAATGCCTCCATTATTTGTGGTTCTTCCAGTATATGGATCCGCATCAAATATGTACTTGGACGTTGCGTCGCACATCATCGGAAACTTGATTCCATACTTGCTGGGCTTATTCGGAATGTAAATCCGGAAGGGACATCTGCCTCTAAACCCAAGCAACTGCTCATCAATTGTTACTTCCGATCCAGGAATGTAATTGTTTCGGCATTGCTTTATAAACATTTCCCAAATATTTCTAGCTGAAACGAATGCGTCATTTGGTCGAAGCATCGGACGCAACGTTTTATCGTCCATTCTTAGGCATCTAGCTAAAAACTCAAATCTTTCTTTGCTCATTACTGAAACGTATCGTGTGCCTGAAAAAGTAGAATCAAACAATTCATCTGCTGAAAGGTGGTTATCCTTCATAACAGCAGTCAGAGTTAGAATGCCTATAAATGCACGAATCTCTAAGTATAGAGTGTCTTTATGAGTCGCTGTTATTTTTGATATATTTTGTCGTTTAGTTATTATTTCGATATTGGTCCACTTAACAATTTCATTTAAAATTTCGTCTGTTATGAAGAGATTGAAAATTTGCGCAGGATCAAATATATTTTTGGATATGCTTGATGGACCCCGAGATGCACGAACTATATTTATTGCTTTTATTCTGTGAGATAATGTGCCCTTACTGGTTGACCAAATATGTCCATTCTTACCACGAAGAATTTTGTCAGAAATACGGTATACTCGTTCGGAATTGAAAGGAACTGGAACGTCAGCAGTATCTACATCTTCTTCAGTGCAGGAATTTACTTGTGTATCCTCACTATCGCAGCTGTTTTCATCATTGTTTTCAACGTTCTGGACACAGTTCTCTTCATCTCCTTCTTCTTCTGTAGCCGAATCGTCTAAAAAAAAATATCGTCAACATATTCACAAGTT
This sequence comes from Pollenia labialis, assembly GCA_949318255.1. Lineage (NCBI taxonomy): Eukaryota > Metazoa > Arthropoda > Insecta > Diptera > Polleniidae > Pollenia > Pollenia labialis. The sequence continues at coordinate 122,936,254 of OX439139.1, read as the reverse complement.
CTATAAGATTCATACAGAAACAATAAAGTATAAAACAACCAAATATTAAAGTACACAATCGTTATTAAAACTTACATAAAGCCTAAACATACGTCTCGCAGGCGTGTTACACGTCAAAAACACGAAAATGGTTGAGTTTAGATTAGCGACAAGTGCGCGATCAGCAAGCTACAATCGACTACTGACTTGACAAAAAAGCACGAGGTGTTAACTTCAACAGTTTAAAAGGGAAAGAGAGTTCTAAAATCTATGTACGCCTCGCAGGCGTAGGTTAGGCTTCTATGGTTAATAAGAATACAATTTTATTCACGTATTCCAATTAGTTGAAATGCTTTAAAAAAACTACAAAATACAAAGTTAATTGTAATAAAATAAAAATAGTAGAAAAACTCATGCTTACTTTGGTCTTTCCTTTGCCACCGTTTAATTCAAATATGACATTAATAAAAAAAAGAGAAAACAAAATAAACAAGGTATATTTACACAAGGTAGACTCATTTGGGAGTGTAGACATGCTGCTCTATAAAAATAACCCAGTGGAACGGAATTGTCAAAATTGTCTTCATATAAATTTAACGCACACATGTACAAATTTTGGCTCATATACACGGAATTTGACATTGGTGTTCCAACTTAGGCAAACAGCTGACAAACATACGGGCCAACGAGTTTACCTTGTGTAAATATACCTTGAAAATAAACTTCACAACAAGGCAGTGTTGCCACAGTAATAAACATAAAGATATTGCCAAAGATAAAATAATCACGAGTAAATTATTAAATAATAAGTTTAGGAATTCAATGGTAGCGGATTTGTTACATTCTCCCCCTGGTATAACGGTCAACAAACGGGTATACTCAATCACGATTCAACCCCGCTATCCAGGGATAACATCCAGGACGGCTATCTTAGCAGCGGGCCGATGATATACTCCACTTTGCGTCTTCACAATTGCACTTCTTACTTGGCCATCCTTTGCAATTTTAGTCCCAATAACTATGCCCTTAGGCCAACAGTGCCGTGGTAAATTTGGATCGACGATTATTACGATATCGTCAAACTCAATAGGCTTCACCGTATTGAACCACTTCGTTCGTCTCGTCATGGTAGGTAAAACTTCAGCGACCCACCTCTTCCAAAATCTGTCAGCCAATAGCTGTGTGTGTCGCCATGATTTTCTTAAGTACTGATCACCATCCTCAAACGCTCCAGGTTGCCTATCGCCAGATGAGGTACCCAAAAGGAAATGGTTAGGAGTAAGAGCTTCTTGATCGGCGGATTCGAGAGATAGGTACGTTAACGGCCGTGAGTTGATAATGTTCTCAACCTCTAAAAATACATTGTGCAATCTTTCATCATTTAATTTCTGGTCATGTGTAATTATGCGGTACAGAACAGTCTTTATCGAACGCACCATGCGTTCCCAAGCCCCACCCATATGGGACTAGCAGGAGGGATGAATGTCCACTTCATGTTAGGGCTAGTAAATTCATTTTGCAGATACTGGAAATCGATTTTCTGATATGCCTCGCGCAACTCCTTTTCAGCAGCTTTCAGATTAGTCCCATTGTCGCTATATATCTGTACAGGCATTCCTCTTCGGGCTATAAAGTTTCTAATTGCCATTACGCATGAACTCATGTTCAGGCTATACACCATCTCAACGTGAACAGTACGTATAGTAAGACACGTACATCCCCGTATCGTTTCTCGCTTCTCCTACCCACAGTCACAAGAAAAGGACCAAAAAGTCCACACCAACATACGAAAATGGTTTTGTAAAAGCTGACATACGAGCCACTGGTAGTGGTCCCATTTCAGGGGGAATAGGTTTCGCTCCTCGATTTCTGCAACTTTGACACTTGGAACGGACAGTACGAAGCAATGTACGCAAGCCCGGTATGTGGTATTTTCGGAAGATTTCATTCACCACTGTTTCATGGTTAACATGCTTAAATTGGCGATGATACCAATCAACTATCAACTTCGTTACGTAATGGTTTCTAGGCAGTATTATAGGGTTTTTAGTCTCATCCGGGATAACCGTAGCGTTTTCCAAGCGGCCTCGTAAACGTATAATCATATCAATATCAAGGAATGGTGAACGTTTCCCCAATTCGCTTGCCTTGGGCAAATCAGCAGCCGGATTTTTCCGTAGTAACAAAATTTCATCAGCATAGGTATGGGATTGAGCAAGTCGTATCAGATATCGTTGGCTAAATTGTAATTGTTCGCTCGTAAGGTTAACATGCCCGCTTGTAAACTTAAAAAAAACTTTCTGCTCAATAAATCGCCTTACATATGCCATGCTTCTCAGTAAACGCTCCCATTTAGAAAATCTAGTGCAGTCAATTAACATCAAAGTTTGTCGAACCTGGACTGCAACATGTTGAATATTGGCCTCAGCGACACAACTTTCACTTTTCGTATCGGATTTTGGCCACTCGTCAGTTGGTTTGCATAAAAATTGTGGTCCCGTAAACCATGGGTTTCCCGAATCGAAACATGGTTGGCCTACCCACTTCGTTGCCTTATCAGCAACATTCAACATAGACGGTACGTAACCCCATTGTGATACTTCTGTAATCTAATGTATCTCGGCAATTCTAAACATAACGAATTGTTTATAACGCTTCGGATCGGATTTCAACCACTGTAAGACCGTCTTCGAGTCAGACCAGAAGTGGCTGGATTCAATTTTCAGGTCGTGTGAATTCACTATGGTCGTCGCAAGTCGGGCTCCCAGCACAGCAGCAAGTAGTTCCATTCGAGGTGCCACTTTGGTTTTGGATGACACCAGCGTAGCGTGTATTTCATCCCGATTCTCTATGCGAAAATATGCCACAGCCGCATACGCGTTTTTGCTGGCATCCACAAATACGTGTAATTGAACATTACTGTTCCGGGCACAACCTTCCTGAAAATAGCACCTTGGAACTTTCATGGTCTCAACATCTTTTAGCACAGACAGCCACCTTAACCATTCCTCGGAAAATTCCCCCAAGATGGTATCATCCCAACCAGATTCGCTGCGCCAAACATTTTGTAAAAGAATTTTCATCTGCACCGTATAAAAGAACAGAAGACCCAATGGATCGAAAATCGACATCAATAATCTTAACAACTCTCTCTTTGTGGGCAGCCTGTTTCCACTCAATATGTCATCAGTTGCCTTAGTAAATTTCAAATTATATGTAAACACGTCTTCGTCCGTCCGCCACCACATTCCAAGAACTTTTTCCGGTTCCACAAAATGTTCGATTTTTCCTCCTGCCCGACAAAATGAATCCGATACACCTTTTTCGTCCATAGCCGTTAAAAATTCCTTTGAATTAGACATCCAATTTCGGATATGAAAATTGCCCCGACTGTGGATGTAGCGTACTTGCCGTGCCAGTTGAATGGCCTCCTCGATACTATCAACACTATCCAACATGTCGTCCACGTAATGTCTTTCAGTAATTGACCGTAGAGCCCGTGGGAACTCAACTGCAAAACCCTTGGCATTAGCATTCTTTACACATTGTGCCAGTGATGGCGAACAACTGGCCCCAAAGGACATGACCTGGAGAACAAATACTCTAGGACGATGTTTACTCTGACATGACCGCCAGAGAAATCTTTGCGACTGCGTATCTTCCGCATCAACTGCAACTCTGTAAAACTTTTCGGCTATGTCACCACTTATGCCAATCTTACCAATACGAAAATTAAAAAGTACGCCAATTAGTGATGTCATTAAGTCTGGGCCTTTTTCAATGCATCCATTTAACGATACACCCCGGTATTCAGCTGCGGCGTCCCAGACCATTCTCATCTTGTCAGGCTTATTCGGGTTCTTAACGACAAAAACTGGTAAATACCATTTTCTTGGATACCTCATATCGATTTCATCCTCATTCAATTCTCGGATATACCCCTTTTTTAACATATTCTCGATGTGGTCGTTCACTCGATCCTTTAAATCTAAATCTCGTTCTAACTTTCGTTCCAAACAGGCAAGTCTTCTCAAGGCCATTTCATAATTATCTGGCATCACCAAATTGTCCGACTTCCATAAAAGCTTTACAGTATACTTATCATCAGTTCGCAAAATATAATCTTGAAGAATTGTATCATCATCTCTTGAAGCTCGACCTGAGACTCCCTCATTTTCGAGTTGCATATTCTGTTTCATTAGCTCACTTAGAGTCACATCATGGTCACATTTGCAAATGTGTAGTTGTTAAGAGGCGTTAGAGTTTACGTTTGTGGAACTTGTTGCCTCCAGGCCTATAGTGCCATAAATGGTCCAGCCCAGACGTGTTTTCAATGCCGCGGGCTCATCTGCCCGGCCTTCTTTTGATTTTAATGGCATGGCAACTCTTCTGTTGTTAAGCCCGATTATAATTCTAGGGGTTATATTTTGATACGATTCTACAGAAAGACCACGCAGATGTTTATATTTTTCAGTCAGCTCCGAGAAAATTAATGTTTGCCTAGGCAAATCAAGTTTGGCTATAGATCTGACATCCTTCAATAGAAATTGCTTTTCGGCCTTCCCTGAAGGCGAAATTTCAAATCGATCTGTTGTGATTCATTTTCAATACGTACACTACCATCCGTCCATTTGAGGTAAAGTTCAGACGGCAAACCCTCCAAATCGAGTTTCTCCAGTACGGACTTTTCGATCAGTGTAGGACCAGAACCTTCGTCCAAAAATGCATACTCAATAATGGTATTCCTACCATGAATAATGATTGGTACGATTCTATATAATACGTTAGATGTCACCATTCGATGCACTGCCACCACCGAAGCGTTCGGACTTCTATTATCGTCAACCACCTCAGGTTTGTGAAGTAAAGGGTGGTGTTTTGTCCGACAACCGTTGACAGCACACTCCTTACGTTCTCTACAAAATCTCGGATCATGCACCCTTAAACACGAACGACATAGCTTGCCATCATTAACCACACCCCATCTGCCGTGGTAATCTAATTGTCCAAATCTTTCGCACTGAGATATAAAATGATTGGTTCCACCACAACCAAAGCATTTGGCTTTAGATCGAGTTTCATTTTTCTTCCTTTTGTCGTTACCCCCACGCTCCTCATGTACGTTCACCCGTGGGGCCTTACGTTTCTCGTTATCAGGTGCACATGTTGTTGAAACATTAATTACGGTACTGGCTGCTTCCGCCAAATCAAATAACCAAACACTACAGTGGGTCAGATTTACTTCGCCCAGTTTTCGCGCGTAAACCGCCCAGTCGAGCCTCATCCGGGGCGGTAGTCTTTCTATAAATTCCCTAATTAGCATAGGATTATGTAAATGTGTTGTTAAGCCTGCAGCCTCCATCGTGGCTACAATATTTCTGACGTCCAATGAAAAGTGCACAAGGGTATCCAATTTCGCCGCATTTACATTCGGGCCGGCTCGTAATTTCACTAGTAGATTCTGAATAATATTTTCAAGCCGTCCAAAAAGCATACGTAATGTTGAAATTGCCTGGGGTACCAATGATGGTAAAGTTAGTTTGCTTCCCACATACTCCAAGGCTTTGCCTCTCAGGGCCCGTTGCAATCTAAGCAAATTCTCATCATCACTAAACCCACATGTTCTGGTTGAGTTTTCAAAGCTACTTATAAACAGTGGCCACTCCTCATGTTTGTCACTAAACACCGGTACATCCCTTGGGGTACTCTGTCTGGCGTTTATCTGATCCTGTGCCAAAAACGCATTCTGACCCATCCGATTGAAATTAGAATTTGTTGTAAAATTTCGTGGCCGACCGTATTGGTTGCCAATATCGCTCTGATACCATTCTCCACCTATATTTACATTGAGATGCCGCTGAGCACCATCATTATTAGCCTCTGCGCGATCGCCATAGTCTCGTACCGGTTGGCGTTGTTGGTTATTATCCAAGTGAGCACCCTCATTCTCAGACTCATCAGAGCCGTTGCCTGCTTCCATAATTGCATACTTTTGTTGAATAAACAGCATATTAATTTTATGCTTTTCTTCTAGGCGGCGTATTTGCATATCACGACGGTTCTTGTTCGAACTCCTTGATACCGCATCCGGTGACTTGCTACGACATCCCGTACCTGCCCTGTTCACACCAAATGCACTTGCATTCATTGGCGACTGAAATGCCCCATCTTCGCTGGCAATCTGATCCGCATTGGCCGCAGCCACATCTGCCTTTGCCTTTATACCATTTCATTTTTGCTGCACAACCAATCTTTGTCATCTATTGTCCCATCGACGCCAACACACACGAAATGAAACCACATATCACATAAGTCGCACTGCACCATATCATCATTATCGGCCTGCCGACATTGAGAGCAACTTGCCCCCGTAGTACTCATCTTTGCTTGAAAGTACTGTGAAACATTTCGGCTATGTCACCACTTATGCCAATCTTACCAATACGAAAATTAAAAAGTACGCCAATAAGTGATGTCATTAAGTCTGGGCCTTTTTCAATGCATCCATTTAACGATACACCCCGGTATTCAGCTGCGGCGTCCCAGACCATTCTCATCTTGTCAGGCTTATTCGGGTTCTTAACGACAAAAACTGGTAAATACCATTTTCTTGGATACCTCATATCGATTTCATCCTCATTCAATTCTCGGATATACCCCTTTTTTAACATATTCTCGATGTGGTCGTTCACTCGATCCTTTAAATCTAAATCTCGTTCTAACTTTCGTTCCAAACAGGCAAGTCTTCTCAAGGCCATTTCATAATTATCTGGCATCACCAAATTGTCCGACATCCATAAAAGCTTTACAGTATACTTATCATCAGTTCGCAAAATATAATCTTGAAGAATTGTATCATCATCTCTTGAAGCTCGACCTGAGACTCCCTCATTTTCGAGTTGCATATTCTGTTTCATTAGCTCACTTAGAGTCACATCATGGTCACATTTGCAAATGTGTAGTTGTTAAGAGGCGTTAGAGTTTACGTTTGTGGAACTTGTTGCCTCCAGGCCTATAGTGCCATAAATGGTCCAGCCCAGACGTGTTTTCAATGCCGCGGGCTCATCTGCCCGGCCTTCTTTTGATTTTAATGGCATGGCAACTCTTCTGTTGTTAAGCCCGATTTTAATTCTAGGGGTTATATTTTGATACGATTCTACAGAAAGACCACGCAGATGTTTATATTTTTCAGTCAGCTCCGAGAAAATTAATGTTTGCCTAGGCAAATCAAGTTTGGCTATAGATCTGACATCCTTCAATAGAAATTGCTTTTCGGCCTTCCCTGAAGGCGAAATTTCAAATCGATCTGTTGTGATTCATTTTCAATACGTACACTACCATCCGTCCATTTGAGGTAAAGTTCAGACGGCAAACCCTCCAAATCGAGTTTCTCCAGTACGGACTTTTCGATCAGTGTAGGACCAGAACCTTCGTCCAAAAATGCATACTCAATAATGGTATTCCTACCATGAATAATGATTGGTACGATTCTATATAATACGTTAGATGTCACCATTCGATGCACTGCCACCACCGAAGCGTTCGGACTTCTATTATCGTCAACCACCTCAGGTTTGTGAAGTAAAGGGTGGTGTTTTGTCCGACAACCGTTGACAGCGCACTCCTTACGTTCTCTACAAAATCTCGGATCATGCACCCTTAAACACGAACGACATAGCTTGCCATCATTAACCACACCCCATCTGCCGTGGTAATCTAATTGTCCAAATCTTTCGCACTGAGATATAAAATGATTGGTTCCACCACAACCAAAGCATTTGGCTTTAGATCGAGTTTCATTTTTCTTCCTTTTGTCGTTACCCCCACGCTCCTCATGTACGTTCACCCGTGGGGCCTTACGTTTCTCGTTATCAGGTGCACATGTTGTTGAAACATTAATTACGGTACTGGCTGCTACCGCCAAATCAAATAACCAAACACTACAGTGGGTCAGATTTAATTCGCCCAGTTTTCGCGCGTAAACCGCCCAGTCGAGCCTCATCCGGGGCGGTAGTCTTTCTATAAATTCCCTAATTAGCATAGGATTATGTAAATGTGTTGTTAAGCCTGCAGCCTCCATCGTGGCTACAATATTTCTGACGTCCAATGAAAAGTGCACAAGGGTATCCAATTTCGCCGCATTTACATTCGGGCCGGCTCGTAATTTCACTAGTAGATTCTGAATAATATTTTCAGGCCGTCCAAAAAGCATACGTAATGTTGAAATTGCCTGGGGTACCAATGATGGTAAAGTTAGTTTGCTTCCCACATACTCCAAGGCTTTGCCTCTCAGGGCCCGTTGCAATCTAAGCAAATTCTCATCATCACTAAACCCACATGTTCTGGTTGAGTTTTCAAAGCTACTTATAAACAGTGGCCACTCCTCATGTTTGTCACTAAACACCGGTACATCCCTTGGGGTACTCTGTCTGGCGTTTATCTGATCCTGTGCCAAAAACGCATTCTGACCCATCCGATTGAAATTAGAATTTGTTGTAAAATTTCGTGGCCGACCGTATTGGTTGCCAATATCGCTCTGATACCATTCTCCACCTATATTTACATTGAGATGCCGCTGAGCACCATTATTATTAGCCTCTGCGCGATCGCCATAGTCTCGTACCGGTTGGCGTTGTTGGTTATTATCCAAGTAAGCACCCTCATTCTCAGACTCATCAGAGCCGTTGCCTGCTTCCATAATTGCATACTTTTGTTGAATAAACAGCATATTAATTTTATGCTTTTCTTCTAGGCGGCGTATTTGCATATCACGACGGTTCTTGTTCGAACTCCTTGATACCGCATCCGGTGACTTGCTACGACATCCCGTACCTGCCCTGTTCACACCAAATGCACTTGCATTCATTGGCGACTGAAATGCCCCATCTTCGCTGGCAATCTGATCCGCATTGGCCGCAGCCACATCTGCCTTTGCCTTTATACCATTTCATTTTTGCTGCACAACCAATCTTTGTCATCTATTGTCCCATCGACGCCAACACACACGAAATGAAACCACATATCACATAAGTCGCACTGCACCATATCATCATTATCGGCCTGCCGACATTGAGAGCAACTTGCCCCCGTAGTACTCATCTTTGCTTGTTTTTTTGTTCTAACCATTTCCTCGTACCTACGTGTTGAAAAAACTCCGCATTAAGCTCAAATTCTTAAGAATCCCAGCAGCACAACAAATTTTTTAAAACCGCACATGTATGTTTATCTGTTTTGTGGGTAATTGAATGCTGTTTGAAGTTGGTCAAGCCGAATAAAAGCTTTTATTAGTTTGAAAATAAAAACAAAAGCTTAACTTGATCGCTTTGTCCAGAAACTTAGAAATTGCTCACGGAAAACACCAAAGTTTGGTATGATGAAAAATTCATGTAAGGAGTTATAGGAAGAGTTTATAGTGGAGTTAAATAGTGTGGAACCACGACAAGAACATCTCTTAAACACAGGTTTGGATACACTACAAGACAAGTATAATGAAAAATTTTGCCAATAATAAACGAATCACTCAAGCAACAGGGGGAGGGCTATCACAAGAAGTTCCATTAAATAGCCTTGAGGATACGGTTTCGCAGCTCTTGTATTGCGAGTCCGGCCAAGTATTTGGTATTGCAAATATTCCACCATCAAGTGACAATTTGACTAAGCCAGTTGAACTAATAATCCAACCAGCAGATGGACCAAGAGCAATCCCAAAAAGAAGAAGAACTCATCAGGCACAAGAAAATTTCGTTACTTATTAGAAGTTCTTACTTGGCACTGGGAAGTTCAAGAGGGTTGGAATCTTCATGAATTTGTCCAATTGTATTTAGCGCATCTACATATACAAGAGTTTTCCTTTTCATCATCATATAATAAATCTACACTAATATTTTTTATAAATACTTTTTATTCAACACAATTAAAAATACTTTTAGTGTAAAAAATTATTTAATTTTATAAAATTTTCACTTGCCAAACGTTATATTTACAGTTGGCAAATCGATATCTTAAGTTGGCAACTTTACAGTTGGGTATCACAATCAGGGTTGTTAGACTTTTTTCCTCAAAAATCGTCAAAAGTTTTAACAAAATCGTCACGAAAATTGAACAAAATCGTCAACAAAACATCAAACATATAAATTTTACAAATTAAAGACAATGGATTGGTTCGAATATATAAATGTTTAGCAAGAAATTCTATTTATGATGAAGAAAGTGATATTGTTAAGTTTTATTCTATTTATTTCAGCAAGTGAGCTGATTATATTTATCATTTAAAAAGAAAACATAAGAAAAAATATATTTGCATAAATGCATAACAAAAACTGTTTTATTTCATTTATCCATATTTAGAAAAATAATAAATAAAATCTCATTTGCCTTTAACTCTAGCTATTTTTAGCGCTATCTCTATTGCAAATTGTTTTTATTGTTAAAGGTGCTAAAAACCAAGGATTCTGTCTATATCAACAGTCATTTTACCTGACTTGAAACGTTTTAGTAAGTCCAATATTAGTTCCAAACTAATACATTATCATCTCATTGCACTCATTTTTCTACACAACTTCTTATTAAAAAGTAACATCTTACTTCCTAACACGCAATTTTACTAAGAATAACTTACCTAACAGAATTAAATGGAATTGCCTTTTTATACACAAAGAAAAAAATTCTTCACACGAGATGTAGATGTAGCGACGCAAATCGAAATCATAAAAACGCAAAGCGGATTTAACCAATTTTTAAAAAGCGGACCAAATAGAACGGACGCAAATTAGGGCTCTAGTGTATATTTTTGCAGAATCGATGGCATTTCTATAATTGTAGTATTTGAATTATTAATGTTTCTAATAAAATCCACCTGGTTTGTGATGGGGGAGGAATTTTTTTGTTTAATTTCCAAAAATTTTTGTATTTCGAAAATTTGATTTTTAAGTTTTGGACTGTTATCAATATAATTGTTAATATTTCTTGTGTGTTTTATCGATGCCAGAAAATCATCATAACACTATTACTTTTAGTCAAAAAATCGTCATTTTACTGTATTTTCTCAAAAAAAATCGTCAAAATGACGAAAAATCGTCACATCTACCAACCCTGCTTGCCAGATTTAAGTGTTATAAAATTGATGTCAGATTAAAGTTTAAAGTAAATTTATTGACGGGATTAAATCGTCAAAACATAAGTGACTCTACATCAAAAATCGTCAATCGTCATTTTGGTAAATTCATCGAAAAAAATCGTCAAAATGACGTAAAATCGTCACATCTAACATCCCTGATCACAATACCTAAAATGAGTTTTGTTGTGCATAAGTTGGTATGACTCTCACACGACCAAACTGAGTTGAGTGGAGAACCGCAATAGGGGCAGTAATTTTTCGTACTTTGTATTAAAAATTAGCAATTTTTTATGAATGGCAACATCATTTCGTTTGACGTTTAGTCTGCTTTTACACGTTTCATCTTTTGATGCTCAACTCTTGTGTTTTTAGGTGAGAGAAGAAAGAAGAAAGGGGGTTAGTACGATGATGCCTGTACTCGGTCAGTACGCCTTTTGTTTTTATTCGTTGGAAAATGCACAACGATGGCTGCATGTAATTGTTCTCTTTTCTTTTTCTCTTTGATTCGCTATTAATAAAATTGTTGTTGTTTTGAACCGAATAAAGTTGAAACCGATTGCTGCGTGTGAATATATTTGCATCTTTAAAAGGGAATTGAAAAGAAGTTGAGCATCAAAAGATGAAACGTGTAAATTCAGACTAAGGAATATGAGCGTTTCCATTTGCTGTTTACGACGTTGACTTGCATAAAATGAACAAAACTGTACTGAAATTCTGTAACTTTTTAACGACAAAAAATTTTCGTTAAGTAGTCAAAATTCGTTAGCTAACGAAAATTGTCGTTAAGAGTTATTCTGTAATGAAATTTTAACAATATTTATCGGCAAAAAATGTCGGTAGCTTACGACAAAAAAAAGTTCTTGTTAAATAATAACGACAGTAAATGTATTGTTATCAGATTAAAAATATAGATTAAAGAATCCAATTTTTAACACAAAAAAACTAAGAAAGTATAGTCGATCAAGCCTGACTCTACATTGCAGTATTTGGGCGATCATGTTACCGCCTAAAAGCGTATGTTGTGAGGTTAATATTCACATAAGACATTTTTGTGCCAAATATTATCTACTTATTTAAGTATCTACTACCATTATTAAGGATACTTATTACAAGTGTCGTATGGGAGCTGTGGTCAAATATGGACCGATTTTAAAAAAATTTATCCTGCTGATTTATGTAGGTTGCGACAAAATATTTTTGGATCTTATTGAACTCAAATGTCTATTAAACCAGATGGTTATTAATAGGCACAAAACCCTATACCGGAAAGAAGTTTTCATGTGGGCTATGAAAATTAAATATGTAACTGCTTCTCACCATTATAAAAAGGCTTCGACCTTGTGACAATAAACGCATATGTGCCAAATTATATAAAATTATTTTTAAAATTGCGACCTGTAATTTGCTCACAAGGTTATCTTGGACAGACAACCAGCCAGCCTGATAGAAGGACGGGTTCATTAAATGGATTCTGACATTGTTTCTGAGTCAATCGGTATACTAAAGGCCCAAATACACTGATCAAAGTACTCATCAAGCATTGTGGTAGGATAAGTGAACATGTGTTTGTATGTGTGACACCGACAACGCTTGATGAAAAATCAAAAAATTTAGATATGACGGCGAATATTACGTACAGCACACGTACACGTTGAATTCGCCGGCTGGACAAGCATTTGACAAGTATATTTGGCCGTTAAGAGATAGGCCACAATCTATATTTAAATGTGTTACACACATTTGTACAAACACATAATATCCTATTCACGTACAGTAGTGTAGGTATAAAAAATAAGAGCAGAATGTTGTGCTAAAGTGGCTCAGTCACCTGGAATTTTTTCCTATGTATTAAAAGATTTAAAACCAACATATTTGTTTAGAAATATAATTAATATTTACACGTTTTCATTCATGTTTTGTTAAAATAAATGTTTTACAAGCAAATTTGTTTGTATTTTTTTTATTAATTTTAAAAAATTATCACTTTGACGTTCTTATATTTTTTCCGATATCATGGTGAAATTACTAGAAGGTGGCAGCACTAGGAGTTGTTGTACAACAATACAACAAAAACAGGCAAATTTGTGGCCTTGGTTTTTCCCTTCACATATAAACATTTTAAAAAGTTTTTAAAATAAATTAAGTTAAAGGCCAAGGCGAATTAATTTTTCAGGTGGCGTTGAAAGCGCAGCCGTGCTACTTTTTTTTTAATTAGAGAGAAATGTCAAAAGTTGCTCGTGTTTTTGACATATCGGTCAACGAAAGCAACAAAAAATACATTGTTGTGTTTTTGGTGTTGTTACTTGTGGTAGTATCGACACCACCGTTTACATGAATTCACCAACAAAATTGTTTGCCATTAAACGGCTGTTTTTCACAAGTTGGCAAACCTTTGGCAGCTCGTTCACAAGAGTTTAGCAAATCGTTAGAATTTGATTAGTGTATTAAATATGTATGGAAAATACGTTTAAAATCTAAATTTTTTTTAATACGACAGTAAATGCTCAGTAATTAATATGTAAAAGAATATATTTATTGTTTAAACAAATACGTAATTGATTGTAATTATAATTTCTTATTTAGTTTGTTCCATTTTTAATTTTAATGACACTTCAATATTACATAAATTATATAAACTACGTATATGAGTGTGTAAATTTTATATAAATTATATTTATATATATACATAAATAAAATGTTTAAAAAATTTTAATTGAAATTAAAAAAATATAAAGATAAGAAAACACAATTTAATATATTGAATCGATTATTTTTAAGTTAAATACAAAGGAAAACGAATAAAACTCTACTGTTCAAACCACGTCTTTATTAGAAGCAATATTTAATTTCTTAAACAAGTTCTATAAAACGAAACCTCCTTAAAACTTGCAAAAAGGATATTTAAAAATAAGTCAATAATGTGTTTTTATTAAAATTTAAACTTTTTAAATATGTAGTTGAGATAATTTTGTTAAAACATTAATTTTAATCGAATTCTCTTTTGATCAACAAACAGAGAAATACAAATTAAACATTATTATAAATAGATTTAAAATTTAAGAAATTTTATTTTTTTTATTTTTTTTTAATTCATAATATGTTAGATGATTTTTTTTTAAATTTAATAAAATTATTTTTGAATTTTTCGTTTTAAAATTGTTTTTATATAAAACAGTAAATTGAAAATTTAACAAATTATTTTTGTTTCATTGTGGGTTTTTTTTTATTCATATATAAGTAAAGTATATATATTAAAACTTAAAATACTAATAATGATAACGCATCTAGCGTTTTATCAAATTTAAAATTTGAATTCATTGGAATACCGAAAACATTTGCACGTATTTATTTCGATATATCAAACTTGATATATTTGTATTTAAACGTTGCAAAATGATAAAATCAATACGATTTGATTTTATTTTAAACTTTCATTTGTTGTTTGTAGTAGGTGCCTTTGGCTAAACGGAACGATTCCGCTTTAATGGCATCTTCCATAGTTATGATTGGTTTTTGTGGACAATACTTGACAGTATGCGCCATATCACCAGATGCTTTGCAAATTGGACATATATATGTTCTTAATTTGGGACAGAGAACTCTGCCTAAAGAGTCACGCACGGCATGAGATTTTACAACGGCTTCTGGTTCATTATTGTTTTCACAGAAAACACAATGTTTTGCCGAGGACTGCAAATAAAAGAGAAGTAGTAGAGTTTTTAAACAAAGTTTTAAGAAATCAGTAAAACAATTTATTTTGGAATTTTAGCTTTATAAAGAAAAAATGTTATTCATCTAACCTAAAATTTTACTCAAAAATAATTACTGTTAAATAAATAGGGACGAGATTTTCATGCACTAAAAAATCGAAAATATGCGCTTAAAATATGCACTCAAAAAATAAAAAATATGCACCAAAAATAGTTTTCGTGGGAATACAAAATTTAATTGAAATGATTTTGTTATTCGTGCTTAATTCCCAATTTTTATTATTTGATTAAAACACTGAAATTTATTGTTATTGTTAAGCTATTCCTATGTGCATTTCACTGGTTGCTTAGGCCAGATAATCAGGAAACTACATCCATAAAGATTTTAGAACAACTAAAGATATTAAACCAAATAAAACTTTTAAGCGTTTAAGAATTACAGCAACAGTTCCACTTGCAACAATAACAAAGTTTAAACAAAATCATCAACAATAAACAGTGAGTTTATCTCTCCTTACATTCCCCACTACAATTGATTGGAATTCTTCCAACAAAATAAAAACAAAAACAACTCGCTTAATTGTTTTCGCAAACAAAATATAAAGCGGGCTACCGGTCAGTTTTTTTTAGGCCGTGCATTTGCCAGTAGCGTTATCGTTGTGATACTAAAGTATCAATTTGACCCTTTTTCGACGTTCTTGATACACTTTGACCCTTTTTTACCCTTTTGTACCATTTTAAACTATTTTGTGCCACTTTTTGACCCATTTTAGAAATACCACTCACACTTTGTTTTTTGTTAACACTGCTGAACAGAGTTCTTCAGCTAAACAAATGTTTTCGAAATAAGCATTGCCTAAAAATAAACTTTGTAACAGACCCAAAGTAGACACTTACAATTCCATGCTTTCTTCTCATAATTTGTTCAAAGCGGAGGAATGGAATTCAAGTCAAGATTTTATAACAAAATATAGAACGTAAATTCCTAAAAAGTTGTTAGTAGTCGCAAAAAGTTTGTATCAAAACATTTTTACTACTTACTTCTAAATTGGATTTTTAATAATGAGGTACAAATTTACGAACAATTTCCCTAATAGCAAACATAACTCATATAAATACATACATATGTATGTACACATTTGTTAATTTTTGTATTTTGTTTTTATTTATTGAATAACTTATGGGTTCTCTTGTATACAAAAAATGTTATATTTTATTTAACAAATGCATTTTGGTGTTCGTTTCTTCAAAATGTTTTGCTCTGCAAAAGGGTAATTTTTTATTCTACTTCTATATTGTTTGCCCTGTTAAATAGGTGACTTCGGTTTATATATGGAACAATTTTGAAAACGGCGACGATTGCCTCAAAGAGCATCAAAAAATAGCAAAAATAATTTTTTTATATTACAAACAAGACTTAAAATTGATTAAAATCTCCGTCAAAACTAAAGGAATGGCAAAAATACGACAAAAATCAGGTCAGGGGCTAAAAACAGGAAAGGGCATTGCATAAAAAAAGTTAAGTTTTTTGAGCACTTCTTACTTGAAACAAATATATTTTGTTTGTTTATCAAAAACTAGGTCTTATTATATTCTTTAAAGTGGGAAATACTGCTTATTAAAACCTTGACGCCTTTTTTAGTTGAAAAAGGGTCAACTTTTTCTGGAAAATCCCCTTTTTGTGACCCTTTTGGAAAATTTCCAACGGTAACCCAGCTTGCCAGTTTATTATCAAAATAATTTTCGTAGGAATACAAAATTTAATTTAAATGATTCTGTTATTCGTTCAACAATAAATTTCAGTGTTTTTATTTTTATAAAACAGTTAAAGAAACTATATACATATGTCTCTTTTCCTCACTCAGCAACTTCATTAATTTACAATACTAACACCCATGCTTTGTAGTACAAAATCGTATTAAGAAAAGCAGAGTTGTACACTTAATAAAAAGGGTGAAAACAGCTTTTGTTTTTTATTTTTTCGATCAAAAATAACAGTAATTTTATGATTTATATTTATTTATGGGGATCTTCCAGACATCAGCACTAGAGACATACAGCGGTGAAATTGGTTTTAGCATTTACAGTGAATTTCTGAGTGGTATATCACAAAACAATGGACGGATCTTAATGAAATTTTATTCTAGTCGAATAAAACAAATTTTTGCAACTTCTTATATCATTCTGTGCATTGTTCCACCATTTATGTTAGTTTATGTTACAAAATTATGAATTATTTAGGGTGGTTGTTCCACATTTTGATTCATAGCTCTTATCCCACTGAACCGATTTTGCTGGATTTAAATTCCAAACTGCTTAGGATAACTACAAGCAATTTGACACCATTTCATTTAATTTCTTTTGAGTTTTTCGAAAGTGAGCGTGTTTTCAACAGACGGACATGGCTAAATCGACTGAAAATTACACAAGGAGCCGGAATATATGTACAATACACTTTATGGGGTCTGAGATTAATAATAAAAGTTTCACACGGAATGACAAACTTAGTATACCCTCTTCATCAGTGTGGCCATATCCAAAAATATTTTACAGCTAAATCGGCTTTAAAATAATGATAAAAATATCCTAAACTGCCAAAAAATAATGCTAAAATTTAAATAATAATATTTTTTTGTTATTTTAGATAATATACCTTCCTACTTCCCTATAAACTCACATCATAACAATAGAACAAACTGATTAAAAAAAAATAACAAAAAAAATATGTATGCTAAAAAGCAGTACAAATCATTACGCCCTCATCTCTGTAGTAAACACACAGAAACTTTTACAAACAGTTATATCTGTCCAGGTCTCCAGTACGAAGTTGACAGTGGCAGTTGTTTAATTTTGTAAAAATCCGACGTAACCATTTGGAACCTATTTAAGGTTTCCACCACCAACATAAAAAAATACACACATACGCACATACATACATACCTATCGCATTTGCTGCAACGTCGTAATAACTCAAAAAAATACGCTACGAACTAAAGGTGTTTAAAGTTTTCAAATTGGTCGCACCACTGAGATAAATATCGACACATTCTCAAAATATCCACACATTCTCTTCAAACGGGGAAAGTGTTAAGATATAAACGCAATTTTATACACAATAGGTACCGAACAATTCTGCTCCTAAAACTAAATTTTTTTTAGTTATGACAACGTTGCAGCAAATGAGTGATATTATGTACATAACTACAAAACTTTAATGTGCTGTTTTCAAAAAACTAGTGACTGAACGTAGTAAAATTTATATGGAATACACTCAAAAAAACTGAGTGCTTTTCATATAAATTTTACTTCACGTTAGGTCACTTGTGTTGTGAAAACAGCACATTAATTAATTTCTAATAAAAAAATTATAAATAAATATACTCACATATTTGTCATTTTTAGTGCCATTATAACGTTTTGGCAACTTCTTTTGATTACAATTATAATCCATGTTTACAGCTGCAGCTGCGGCTGCAGCAGCAGCTGTAACTGCATTTGAGTGTTGTTGCATATGGGTGGGAAACATTTTCCAAAAATTATTATTAAAATTCATGTTTAAATTATGTTGCTGCAACTGTTGCAATTGTTGTTGTTTTAATGTCGCTGTTGCAGCAGCAACAGTGGCTGATGTTGCTGTATTGGAACTATTTATTCCGCTACGGATCTGTTGTTGACCATTAGAAGAATTTAATATACTACTGTTACCACTAGCAGTTACTATATTATTGGATAAATGCATGCCCAATTGATAGCGATTTAACTCATCACAAATATATCCATTACAAGCAAAATCTTGCATTACAGCATCAACAGGTGATTGTGGTAATTGCTGTGGAGCAATAGCTGGAGAATCTGTAAAAAAGTGATGTTTTAATAATTAAATGTTAAAGGAAACGGGTTTTTATTTTCCAAAAATATCAATTTTTTTTAATTTTATTTGATGATTAATATTTTTGTAAGTTAACGCTGCATTTGTTAACAGCAATAAAATAATAAATGCTGACACCATGTCTACTAAATTGCAGCACACTGTGAGAACATCCGCTAGTTGCAAAATCAAATGATCCAATTACCAACCAAATTCCGGGAAATAAATCATGCGATGGAATAGATGGAATTGTGCAAGTAGAATATAAGAAATGAAAATTGTTAATTTTAAGTTTAGTTCTAAATATTCTTTCGGCCTGGAGGTAACTCCAAACAAAAATAAATTTTTTTTAAATAAAAAACTTTTCGAGTTTTAATTGGCGCCCGAGCAGGGACCCGAAAAATAAGAAAAAAAAAAACACAATAAAAAACATACCAAGACAACCCAGAGTGTCTTGAGTAATCGTACGTGTGTTATATTATCCTTTTCGGTTTCCCAAGTGTCCCCGCGGTCGGAACTCCCGCGAAGATTGTGAAGAACGAGGCCCCCAAGTATCTTAAATAGAAAAAGGGACGGTGTTGCACACCAGCCGCTTCACTGGACATTTAAAGTGGTATAAGTTTAAGTTAATAATAAGTGAAAATTAAAAATAAGTGAAAGTGAACAATAAGTGAAAATTAAAATTAAAAAAAGGAAAAAATCTTTTTTTAGACTGTTGAAAAATAAATCTTAAAACTTTTAAATATTTAAATAAATCTAAAGAGAAATTTTGCACAGGAATAAATGTGGACAAAATTATTCTCCTATTGATATAAATTGGTTTTAAGTGCTAAATGATTTATTAAAATAAAAATAAAAGCCAACAAAAGCTTGAACATAAATATAATACAGAAATAAGAATTGAAAAACAAAAGAACCATTTAGTAAAAGCTAAGAAAAAAATTCAACACAATTAAGAAGTAAAAAGTGCAAGAAAAAAGAACTAGTTAAGGAAATAAAAATTGAAGAAAAAAATAGAACTAAGTGTCCAAATATCAGATTAAGAAAAAAAAAACTTAAACAAATTAAGAAACAAGTGAATAATATAAAAATAACAATAAAAATAAAGATGAACAATTAATCCAAGATAAGAAAAAACAACAACAACAACGTTATTACAAAGGCAAAAACAGCGACAACAACCTACAAAATTAAAGAAGCAACATCAGCATTAGATCATCATGTTCCAGACAACAACATTATTGTAAGAACATTATTTTTTTATTTACAAAATTTATATTAGCATTAAGTTAAGTAAATCAGGGATCGCGGTAATAAAATTTTTTGAATAAAAGAAAATATAACTTTTTTTTTTTTGCTTAAAGAAAAAGAAACGTTTTCCTTTAAATATGTCGAATCCAAATAACCTTATCCGACCTGCAATAATAAATCCCTCCAATCCCAATACAACCCCAAATCCCGCACCTTCCGTGCAGCATGGACAGAACGTGAATCCTGCTCTAATAGCGAGCATGGTACAGAACGTATTAGAAACACAATTTCAGGGTCTATTACGGACAAACTCACAAATAAATTCGGACTCTACTAATTTCTCGGATCAGACGATCGATCCATCCCCTGATAATAATATTTCGGACTTAGACAAGGTTCCCGACGTAGTGAAATGTTTGCGTAATTTTTCTGGTAATCCAATGGAGTTTAGCTCCTGGAAAAAAAGCGTGGATCGAATTCTTCAGATCTACGAACCTATTAGAGGCACCCCCAAATATTATGGCATCTTAACCATTATTCGTAATAAAATTATTGATAAGGCGGACGCTGCCCTTGAATCGTACAACACGCCGTTAAATTGGCAAGCGATATCCAAATGTCTGACGTTACATTATGCGGACAAAAGAGATATACGCACGCTAGAATATCAAATGATATCCTTGGTGCAAGGAAATCGGACGGTTCAGGAATTCTACGGTCAGGTATATAACCAATTATCACTTATCTTGAACAAGATTGCCTGTATGGATCTAGCGAATGAGCCTTTACAGCTTTTTACTCAATCATATCGGGATAAGGCACTCGATACTTTTGTTCGAGGACTTAATGGTGATTTATCGCGTCTTCTAGGCATGAAGGAACCCGTGGATCTGCCACAGGCTCTTCACCTATGCCTCAAACTGGAAAATCAGAATTTTCGTTCTGATTATGCCCAGCGAAGTCGAAATTTTTCTAATGGAATTTTTAGTCAACCGATTCAAAAATCAAAACCGAGGTTCCAACAGAAGAACCATCCAAACCAGCAACAATTTTATCCTCAAATTGCATACATACCGCGTCCTCAAACTAACACTTATAATCAAGTACCGTTTCAAAATCCGAATTTTCATTATAATAGGAATAACCATCAAAACATGTATTTTCCTCCTCAACGTCCGGTAGCACCTAAACCACAGCCTAGGCAAGAGCCTATGGAAGTTGACCAAAGTATGCAATCAAAAAGGGTGAATTACATGAATCGACCAAGACAGAATGATTTTTATGGTAAAAGACCACCACAGGCACCATTTCATGCCCCAGCAAATAAAGTACAGAGAAACTTCCATTTAGACGCTTCTAATGCTGTACCAGATGGAGCATATTATCAAGACTACCCTCAGGAAGAAAGTGAAGTCTATAGCAACTCGGAAAATAACGATTTAAGTTATTTGCACGATTATCCTCGGGAAATTAACGAAAAAACAGTAGAATATCAAGAGGAGCAACCAGTTGATGTTAGCGACCTTCATTTTTTAGGTTAACGGATTCATCGTTGCCTTATGTACGATGTAAAACAGAAACTGGAGAAATTCTCAATATTTTAATAGACACAGGGTCTACAAAAAACTACATACAGCCATCTCTTTCGAAAACAATTATACAAAATCAAAAAAATTTTTATACAAGATCAGTAGCCGGTGACATCGAAATTAGTAGTCATACGTTTATTAATCTTTTCAATATAAGGGACAAAAAGTTTAAATTTTACATCCTTCCTAGCTTAAAATCTTTTCATGGCATTTTAGGAAACGATAGTTTGAAACACTTAGGAGCAGTTATTTACACCAGAGATAGTTACTTGTTGCTTGAAAACGGAACCAAAATTAAAATTCATCAAAGAAAGTCAGAATCTATCAATATGATCAAAATAAGGGATGAACATATGACAAATAAACAAAGCAATATTATTACCGAATTGACAAGGAAAGTGCCAAATTTATTTGCTGAACCAGATATGAAGTTAACATATACCACCAAGGTTATAGGAGAAATTCGAACAAGAAATGATACGCCAGTATATACTAGATACTATCCTTACCCCATGGCTTTAAAAGCTGAGGTAGAAAACCAGATTCAAGCAATGCTTAATGATGGCATCATAAGGCCATCACGTTCTCCATACAACTCACCAGTATGGATTGTTCCAAAAAAACCGGACTCAGCAGGAAATAAGCAGTACAGAATAGTAACAGATTATAGGAAGCTTAACGCAGACACTATAGCGGATAGATATCCAATTCCGGATATTAATGAAGTTCTTGCGCAATTAGGGAACAATAAATTTTTTTCGGTACTCGATTTAAAGAGCGGATTTCATCAGATCCCGCTAAAAGAATCTGATATAGAAAAAACAGCTTTCTCCATTAACAATGGAAAATATGAGTACACGAGATTACCTTTTGGCTTAAAAAATGCCCCGTCTATATTTCAAAGGGCGCTTGACGATATATTACGTGAATGTATCGGAGTATGTTGTTTCGTTTATATCGATGATATCATTGTTTTCAGTCAAAACGAGGACAATCATGCCCGCGATTTAGAAAAAGTTTTCAAAATTCTTGAAAGTGCGAATATGAAAGTCCAATTGGACAAATGTCATTTTTTTAAAAAAACAGTTGAATTTCTAGGTTTTATAATTTCTTCTGAAGGAATTACAGCAAATCCAAACAGAATAGAAGCCATATCTAAGATTCCGCCGCCCAAAACACTAAAAGAGTTAAGATCATTTCTAGGTCTGTCAGGGTATTATCGCCGTTTCATTCAAGATTATGCGAAACTCGCTAAACCTCTGACATCCCTTTTAAGGGGGGAGGAAGGACATACGTCTAAAAATCAATCTTCAAAAATTAAAATAAGCCTTAATTCAGATGCTATTGCAGCTTTCAATAAAATAAAATCAACTCTTGTTTCTGGAGATGTAATGTTGGCATATCCGGACTTTAGCAAGGAATTCACACTAACTACTGACGCATCAAATTTTGCCCTTGGTGCCGTTCTTTCGCAAGAAGATAAACCGATCATCTTCATATCTAGAACGCTAAACAAGACCGAGGAAAGTTATGCCGCTAATGAAAAAGAACTGTTAGCAATTATATGGGCATTGAATTGTTTAAGAAATTACCTATATGGTACTGCTAAAATAAATATTTATACTGACCATCAGCCCCTTACTTATGCGTTAAGTAATAAAAATAATAACACTAAGATGAAGCGTTGGAAGGCTATTTTAGAAGAATATAACTATCAACTGCACTATAAACCAGGGAAAATAAATGTCGTCGCCGATGCTTTGTCAAGAATTCCACCTGAAATAAACACACTCACATCGAGCGAACATAGTGAAGAAAGTTCCGCTCAAAATTTGATATACTCTGTAGAAGTACCTATTAACGTGTTCAAAAATCAAATCTTTCTTGAGCAAGGTCAAACTCAGTCATATGAATTTAAGATAATTTTTCCAACTTATCATAGACATCTAGTTATGGAGCAATATTACGATTCAGAAAATCTCATAAGAATTTTAAAGCGCTACTTAAATCCATCTGTCGTTAACTGCATTAAAGCCGATGAGCGCATTATGGGAAAAATTCAGGAGATATATCCTTTTCATTTTAGCGCTTATAAGGTAAGGTTTACGCAATTACAAGTCGAAGACGTCATTAGTGAGCAGGAGCAAGAAAATTTAATTCTGCGCACACATAATCGTGCACACAGAAGTGCCCGCGAAAATAAAATTCAAATTATCGAGAAATACTATTTTCCGTCTATGAACCATAAGATCAATAGAATAATAAAGAATTGTATAGTCTGTAAAGAGAACAAGTATGACCGTCATCCAGCAAAACCAGAGATTCAACCAACCCCCATTCCACAATTTCCAGGGCAAATTGTCCACTTTGACATCTTTATCACAGATAAACATTTAGTTTTAACGGCCATAGATAAATTTTCTAAGTTTGCGGTAGCAAAAGTGATTAAATCCAGAGCTGCCGAAGATATCAGGCAACCTTTAAGGGACATACTTTATTTTCTTCTTCCGGAGACCATAATCTTTGATAACGAAAAATCTTTTAACTCAATTACCATAAACCATATGATAGAAAATGAATTAGGCATTAAAGTTTATCGCACAGCGCCTTACACCAGTTGTTCAAACGGGCAAGTGGAACGATTCCACTCGACGCTGCAAGAGATCATGCGATGTCTTAAGACTGAGAGAGCTCATGGTACATTTGAGGAATTGCTAGAGAGATCAGTAAAGGAGTATAATTTATCAGTTCATTCAACGACTAATAAGAAACCTGTGGAAGTCTTATATGGCAGAAATATTAGCAGAGACCCAGAGCAATTAGAACATTCTCGTAGGGAAACAATGCGTAGGATACAGGAAAGACAAATACATGATCTTAGTTACCACAATAGATCGAGAGATCCACTGAAGACGTACTCGGACGGAGACATTATATACGTAAGAATTAATAAGCGACACGGTAATAAACTTACTGCAAGGTACAAAAAAGAAATAGTAGCTAGTAACGGCAATTCTACGGTTAAAACAAGATCGGGAAGGACTGTTTATAAAAATCGCATAAAAACCTGAAATTTCGGTATCTATTCTTTTCCAGATCAATTCTAATAATTTGCAAAGCGGAATTCCAGATAGTTGACTACACGTCCGCTCACATCGTAGTCATTAATGATGGACAAAGTAAAGTGCAAGACGGAGTTTTTAGAATTATCCATCCGATAGACGTTAATCAATACGACACTTTTGTAAAAGAGACCAAAACCTTTGTTGAACGGAATATCCCAAAAACCAATCCCTTTTATTCTATCCTTAATGAAGACATAACACAAGCTTTGGACCTAATCCAAAGCATTGTTCCTTTTAGTAACGTTGATAATAATAAAAGAAAAAGTAACAATAATAGTACTAAAGATAATAATACTAGTAATAAAAATGAAGGAAGTAAATTTTTAAGAAGTAAAAGATCATTTAACATTATCGGGACTGCATGGAAGTACATCGCTGGCACTCCAGACCATGATGACTTCGAAATGTTAGATTTCAATATAAATGAATTAAATGAAAGTAATAATAAACAGATTGTTATTAATCAGATGTTAGATGACAGATTAAATAATGTAACAAAAATAATAAATGAAATGTCAAATGCCATAGGCAAAAATGATTATTTAAATAATGAAATAGCTTTAAGTTTGCAAAGTCGAATAAGACTAATAAAAGAACAATTGATTAATATACACTATGCCATTCAATGGGCTAAAAGTGGAGTGATAAACTCCATTATTTTGAATAAATTAGAAATTAAATTAGCATTAGAAAAATTAAACACAGAAAGGATGCCATTCGCATCTAATGAAGAGGCAATGGAATACGCCAAAGTAAATGTTATATATAAAAATTCAATGATATTGTATGTAATAAAAATTCCATTGACAAATGAAGAAATATATGAAAATTTATTATTATATCCTGTAAAAAAAAATGAAAAAATTATAAAATTATCTTTCAATAAAATCATAAAGAATTCAAAAGAAATCTTTGGTATAAAAAGTAATTGTCAAAAATATAATTCTGTTAGAATTTGTAAGAACGACCAATTAATAAATTTAAGTAATAATACATGTTCCACAAACATCATGAATAGTTTACCATCATATTGCACTTACACCAACAGTCAACATATCCCGTCAATCGAGAATATACTTCCTGGAGTGATCCTGCTTAATGATTACAACGGTACTATACTAATTGATGAAGTTAAACACCATCTGTTTGGCACTTACCTGATAAAATTCTCAAATACAACAATAGTGGCACAAGATAAAATATATCGTAACTTCGAAGCCCCACAGATAGAACCTGTTCCCGCTGTTCTACAACATACACCCTCAGAAAAAAGTTTAGAAAATATCCTGACTCTCGAAAGCCTAAATGATTTACACATCAGTAATATTCGCAGAATCAAAACATTAGCCTTGGGAACTATTATCAATGGAGGTTCAACTATGGTTTTCTTACTGGCCTTTGTAGCTATTGGTTCCTTGATTCTTCATCTGTATAAAAATTCGCGAAGAGTAAATGTGGTCCATCTAAATGCAGAAAATGCAGCTTCACCATCTGAAACAGGAATTACCTTAACTAATATTCAACCTACAAACAATATGCGTACATCAAGCTATCGGATAAATAATATCCCATATTTTTAATAAAACAATTGTGGGCAATTGTTCTTAAGAGGGGAGGAGTTAACGCTGCATTTGTTAACAGCAATAAAATAATAAATGCTGACACCATGTCTACTAAATTGCAGCACACTGTGAGAACATCCGCTAGTTGCAAAATCAAATGATCCAATTACCAACCAAATTCCGGGAAATAAATCATGCGATGGAATAGATGGAATTGTGCAAGTAGAATATAAGAAATGAAAATTGTTAATTTTAAGTTTAGTTCTAAATATTCTTTCGGCCTGGAGGTAACTCCAAACAAAAATAAATTTTTTTTAAATAAAAAACTTTTCGAGTTTTAATTTGTACAAAGCAAGTTGTGAGCTTATTATTTTTGTTGGTACTGTGTAGGTATTCAACTTAACATCATTAATATAAAATGTAAACTATGCAACTTCTGTTAAATTTAGCATAGCAAATTTTCTTAGAAAAAGGAAGTGAATTAAATTTGTTTGGAGAAATTAGCACCAGAGAGCGTTTCTTACAATAAAAAAGTAAGTATCAATTTCAAAGAAATACAACAAATGAAACTATATCCTGTGACCACTTAATTCAATTAACTGCCTGTTTTTTACAAAATGAAAACAAAAATTCGATTGAGAAATTATCGACTAAGTTCTGCAAATAGAAATCGTTGAATTTTTTAATATGAACATAGTTTTTCATGAATTTTAGTGTCATTCTAAAAAATATAAGTGGTAGTCAAAGTATGACATATACCTAGGTAGGTATAACACGGAATATTTATTTTTAAAATTTGTTCGATTTAAATTTCACTCAAAATCGATACCGATAACATGACTGTATATTAAAAACAACAATAACATAAGGACCTTTGATTTTGTTTTCTATTTCTCACACAATTTTTCTTTTTTTTCTGTGGCATTTTGACAAAACATCTTAAGTCAAATTCAAAAAGTTGAAAAAAATGTTGTTAATCATACGAATTTTTATTCAAAACACATTTTTGTTTACATTTTTAAAATTTTGTATTATTAACGAAATTTTTCTTAATTTTTGGTTTTTTTATTATTTGATAAAAAATTATTTTTTCTTCGATTTTTTTACAAAAGCTTTTTTGCTATCTTATCTCGACTTAAGATGTTTTGTCAAAATGCCACATATATTAATTATTAACGACTACACATACCTTTACTATTAGTATAGGCTGTAAGCATGGCGAACATTTTAAGAGATTTTGAAATTTCATCCTGTTGCTGTTGACTAGTCGTTGAAGAACCTGACAGATTACCATTAACAAAGGATAAAGATTGTGGTTGATTGGCAGCCGCAGCCGCCATAGCCAAGTGATGTTGGGCTACAGTTGCTAAATGTTGCTGATGTACTGCTAACAATTGTTGCTGATGTACCGCCAACAGTTGTTGCTGTTGTAAAGCTGTCATATTTCCTAGGGTCATACCTGATGTTGAAAATGTTGAGGTATTTTTGGACGATTGACTAGCGGATGAAGTTGAAGACATAGGGGGCGGTGACAAAAGTAATGAGCTAATTCCAGATGTGCCACATATTGATGTTGGTGAAACACTGGGTGACGATGTCGAACCTGTAGCAAGCGTATTACAAGTGTCCAAATACATTTCTTGGAAGCACTTCATGTTAAAACCAAAAAAATTTGTGAAATTTTCAGTAGTTTGCTAGCAAATAAAAAATATTTAAAAAGTTAATTTCAAATAATTTCTTTCAGTAATATGTAACTGTTTTTATTAAAGTCCCTTTCATTGCCCCTTTCCAATAAACTAAGTACATCTATGTGTACATACATTTGTTTGTAATATTAATCTTTACCTTTTTAGTTTCAGGGCTGCTGCGGTACATGACGTCACACTGTATTTACCTCTAAATTTTTAGGAATCCAACAACACTCGTTCCGTTATATTTTTTTTCTTTGTCTTGATTAATAAAATTGTATTTTGCAAGTTCTGTGGTGGTTTTTATTTAATATATTATTTTCTGGAAAATAACTTTAGGCTTTTAAATTTTTTTTTTTGTAGCGCAGTTTTTTAAATTTATATTTTTAAAAAAAATACTTTTTCACCGTGCGCCGAGTCGTTTTTTGCAATTTGAAATCCAATTGCTACTTCGAAGTTGATATTTAAATTCCTTTGAAAAAGGGACTTTATAACTGCATTTATTTTTGCAGTGTTGATAAACAAAAAAAATTAGGGAAATTATTTTACAATTTTTTAATTCATATCAAGGCGAATTGGATTCTAAGTGGCCTCCAAGGCGAATTGGCAATTCAAACCCGAAATGTCAAAAATTGTTTACATTTTTATGATGGCTATCATTAAAATTTTCAAAATTGTGTAAGTCCCAATCAAGGCGAATTCAAACAGGTAAACTCATCTCTACCACTACAAAAAGCCCCATGTATTTTGTTTATACAATTTTCTGGTTGGTTGTCAAATTTTTTTTATTGCAAATTAAAATTATCACTTTTTTATAAAAGAAATTAATAAATTCACTTCAATCATTCGCAGTTTTGAAATTTTTTTATTATAAAAATAATATTTTTAACACTTTTCATTCAACTTCTTCTCAAAACAAAATCATATCTTGACGTTTGACCATATTTTTTAATTCGCCGTGGAAACAGCTGATGAACGGCTGACGAGATGAGTTTACCTGTTTGAATTTGTCTTGGTCCCAATTTACACTACGGACATTTCTTGCCGGACATTTTTTGAATTCCCTTTTAATCTTACCTGAAGCGTTTACATATGAAACATTAGAAGTCAGACAGAAATTAATACTTGTATGTAAACTACGAAAAGTAAGAAAGAGAAATGAAAAAATGTCCAGTACAGATAGTCATGTACTACACACTCTACCTTTTCGACCCCTCGCCATCAAACTTCGTCTGTCCGGCAAGAAATGTCCCTAGTGTAAATTGGGACTAAGTTAAAAACAAGGCCTATCCAATAGGTCTGCTTACTTCTACAACAATACAAAAAACAACAGGCATTTTGTTTGTGTAAAATTCCTCGCCGTTGTCAAAATCTTACTACCCCATAGGCAAAACAAAAGGAAAAATGTGTTTTGTGTGCATGTATGTGTGGCAAAAAACGAAAAAAGTAAACAAAAATATGCACGTATAAGGAAAATGAAAACAACTTTTGATATCGTTGAGGAAAAAACCAAATAAACATCTGGCTTCTTAAGCAGACCTATTGGATAGACCTTGGTTAAAAATTAAAATAATCTTTTTTTCATTATTCTTTTCGGTTTTTAGTTTGATACTTTTGACAGATTGGTTAAGTTGTATCAGGTAAATTGCGTGTTTTTTTGTTGTTCATTTAAACCATGGTCACGCAATACTACAACAAGTAAATGTTTTTTTTTTATAGAGTGATACAAGTTTAAATCATAATAAAACATAATAATATATTTTTGATATCAATGAAACGGGCTTTATTGGATAGAAAATTGTATGACATTAATTTTTAAATATGATTTCTGCACATGTGGCCGCAACGGCTGGCGCGTAAAAGGCGCAATTTGAAGCACAAATTTTTAACAACTTTTCGCATTCTGATCATCACCGTATTTGAAGACATATGGGCCAATGACTCCGCCAGCCCATAAGTGCCGGTTCACACACGTCAAATTTGACTCGTCAAGTCTTGAGTTTTTAGGAAAGAAAGGAAAAGAAATTACATTCTCCGGCACTAAAGCACACCAAACAAAACTTTGCTGTAGTTATAATGGTGTTTCGACCAAAGCTCATTTCAAATGCTACAATTCTGCATATTTACGTTCTCATTCAACCAGAAATATGCTTCATCGGAAAATTACATTTTGAATGCAAATTCAAAATCAATAACTATTGTGCTTCAGCCCATTCGCCGAATTATTTTGATTAAAAATACCAACGATTTGCACGCGTTGCTCTGGTGTAAGTCGATCCATAATGAAATGTCCAAGGTACGTTGGGAGTGTAGACATGCTGCTCTATAAAAATAAACGAGTGGAACCGAGTTGCCAAAATTGTCTTAATATAAATTTAACGCACACATGTACAAATTTTGGATCATATACACGAAATTTGACGTTTGGGTTCCAACTTAGGTAAACAGCTGATAAACATGTGGGCCAACGAGTTTACCTTGTGTAAATATACCTTGGAAATGTCAAAGCAAACTAAACAAAAAGCAACTATCAGCCAGCGTTGCCGTTGTAACACTAAAGTATCACTTTTTGTGAATCTTTTTTTTTAATTTATTCCTTTGTAAAATTTTAACAAAATTTATGACACTTTTTGAACCTTTTTGAAAATAAGTAAAACTTTCTATATTCTTTACGAAAGTTGTCACGAGTTTTGAGAAAATACATATAAAAATTAGTAGCATGTCATAACGTCCAGTGTCATAGTGTCCACGGACACTATTTTCAAACAAACTTAAAATATGGAAACTTGTGAGTCAATGCTTTCCTCTCTCAATTTGCTCGAATCGGAGCTAGAAGAATGGACTCGAAGTGAAAAACATATTACAAAATATAGAATAAGTATTTCTAAAAAGTGATAAACATTAATAAAGGTTTTTGCAAGAGTAATTTATTTTTTTTTTTGATAATATGACTAACATTGGAATGTACCTGAGAATTGTTTCTTAGTTTTAACATTGATTTATAATTCAAGTATCTATAATTACTTTCTATACTATTTCTAGTCTAATGTTTTTAATTAATACATACAGTTGTTTCCTGAGTTAACGAACAATTGATTGTCAGCCCTGTTCGTTAAATTGAAAAAATTCATTTATTCATGTAACAACAAATTAAAAGAACAATTCATATCATATCGTATTACAAGTAAATGGATTTTATAAAATAAAATTAACGGAAAAAGTAATTATTTAAAAATGAATAAGAAAAAAGGACACAATTATTTAAAGAAACTTGTTATTGAGGGTTGTTTTTGAGATTTCTTTGAACTTTTTTCAATTGCTTTCTCTTGAAGATCACGTAAAATTAAATAGGGATTTCATAATATCGCTTAAAATTGCCATTTGTGTAAATGGGCAAACTTGCGATACTCGTTTCATAAAGACCCTATTTAATTTTAAACAATTAATGCCGATTTGTAAGAAACGTCAAAAGAAAAATAATTTAAAATAATAATTAGAATTGTGGTTATTTTGTTGAACTATTTATGGTTTTTAATCCAAATTTTTTAATATTTTCCCCTCTCTCCTATGAACTCAAGACTTGACGAGTCAAACTTGACGTGTGTGAACCGACACTAAAGGCAAGTTCGTATCAATTTTTATAAGTATGAGTGTATTGGTAAAAAAGTGTGAGTGTATTAAAACTTGATAGGCAAAACTTGATCGTGTAACCCTCAAGTAAGTATATGAAAAATCTCAAGGTATATTTACACAAGGTAAACTCGTTGGCCCATATGTTTGTCAGCTGTTTACCTAAGTTGGAACACCAATGTCAAATTCCGTGTATATGAGCCAAAATTTGTACATGTGTGCGTTAAATTTATATGAAGACAATTTTGACAATTCCGTTCCACTCGGTTATTTTTATAGAGCAGCATGTCTACACTCCCAAATGAGTCTACCTTGTGTAAATATACCTTGAAAAATCTGACTACTCGCTCATTCATTTCTTGTAGGGTACATTCTGGCTGTAGTATTGCCACCACCCTATACATGATTTCGCCTTGCCACCTATATTACTTCACCATGCCACTTACTGACAATGACAGTTAAACAACCATGAGTTTAATCAAGAAAGAGTAGAAAATTTTTTCTACTTTACGAACATAGAAAAATTACATAAATAAAGATTCATTTAGGATTTTGTGAGCAAAAATAACTAAAATTTCAATTAAAGCTAGGTGTAGCATATAAATTTTACATAATGGTAAGTGTAGTAATGACATTTCTGTGAAAAATGATGACAATGAGAAATATTTGCAATAAATGAAGTACGTTATGTACATAGGAACAGTGGGCTTAAACGTTATTTCTTTAACCTTTTTATAGTACAAATTTTTGACTTTAACCAGAGGAAATAAAAGCTTATTCGTAGGAAAACAATGTTTACAAGTGATACAAAATCAGGTGAGTAAAAATTTGTTAATATTTTATTTTCATAATTTAATTTTTACAACCTGAAAAACTTTTAATGGCCATAGCAGCAGAAACCTGTCGCAAACAAATTTAACTGATAGCCGGCGGCATAAAAAAGCTCTGTTTTGCAGAAAGAACATTTTTTAAGTTTGTTTGGAACAAATCTAGTTTACCAAAGCAGCTCCAAATAAAAAACATACCAACATACCTACATAGGGTAATAAAAAATTTAAAAATAAGAAGAATATATAAAGTGAAAAAAGTGGCGCGGACGCATAGCTTCTCTGGATAGGCGGCCTTCGGCTTCGCTAACTTAAGCTTATTTGCATAACCGGCCATAGGCCGGACGCGTGGACTTTCTCATCTATAGTATAACAAACACCGGCATCGATTACTAAAACTGCTCTCTATAATAAAAAATATGCTTACTAAAAAACTTATTGCAAACTCATCCAAGCTTCTTAATGGATTAGGAATTTTTACAAATATTTTGTAAATAAAGAAAGATATATTCAAAAGCTTAAAAATTATACCAGTATTGGCCATAAACGTTGATAAAGGTAGTGGAAAATCGCATACATATGTATATATATATAAACTTAAGAGGACCATAACTCGAAATCTATGCGTTTGTGCCATTTTTTTTCACTTTATATTTTCTTCTTAATTTTAATTTCTATCACCCTATGTAGGTATGTTTTTTATTTGGAGCTGCTTTGGCCAACTAGATTTAAGCCGTTTGTTTTACAAATAATAGGCATTTTAATGAAATATATTTAGTAGTAAAGTACATAGTAGTAGTAAAACATAATGGTGCTACTTCTGCTTTGCGTATCTTAACTATAGGTGTACCTCAGGGTTCCGTTTTAGGGCCACTACTTTTTACGTTATATATTAATAGATTATCTGATTTTGTTACTACATCGTTATGCAAACCATTAATTTTTGCCGATGATGTCTTCTTACTCTTCAAGAGCAGAGTTGACTTTGCTTAGATCGGGTATGTGAATGGACTTCTTTCAATTCGTTATCTATTAATCCTAGTAAGTCTAAAGCACTGATGTTTGGGCCAACCAGTCGTTTTTATCCTGATATTAATATAGTTTTGAGCAATACTCATATTTCTTTGGTTGACCATATTAAGTGTATACATAGGTGTGTATGGCAAACTTTCTTTTGATCGCCATGTTAATATGGTTTATGGTAAAATTTATGGTATATTGCGTAAAATTTATTTTACTAATTTATACATGTCCTTCGAATTAAATATAACTTCGCACATGCTTTGATGTTTTCGAATATCTTATATGGCCTTGAAGTTTACTCAGGTACTGGTTCTATGCGTTTTAGGATGATCAGGCGTATTTTCAATCTAATAGTTCGTTTTGTTTATAATGTTAGACGTAATGAACATATTTCTAATATTGCTTTCAGTTTTCTTGGATGTACTTTTAGTAACTTTATTAAATATCGGAACACGATTTGGTTTTATAAAATTATCAAAAATGGCAAATCACCTGAATTAGTAAACTCCTTTGAGTTTATGCGTTCTTCTAGGAATCCCTTAATTCGTATACCGAGAATCTTAATATCCTGTTTCGAAAAATCTTTTATTGTTCGGATTGCTAGACTTTAGAACTTTTTACCATTATCGTTCCGTATTTTTTTCTAGCCAAATAATGTTTTCCGGGTAAACATTTTAGACTTCCTAAATAATCTTGATTAGCTACTGATGGATGATAATTATGATAACACTATATATTAAATGTGGCTGGGGAGCCTTAATCTAAAGTTATAATATGTATATTAATTATAATTTTCATTTTGTTTGTTTTAGTTATGAATTATAATTATAGATAAATGAATATTATATACATATATGTACGTATGTATGTAGCTTAAGCATTTATCACTTGTAATGTTGATTTTTTGGCCTAAAGGGCTTAATATTACGTAAATAAATGAATAAAATAAATAAATAAAGTTAAATTTACGCTGGAGACTCGTAACTCAATTCATCAGACTGATGATGTAGTTTACTAAAAATTAGGATCAGTAGGCGTTAAAACGTAGAAGAAATTTACTAAGATTAGGCAATTTTTCCAAGGCTTTTTGGGATTTTAAATTCTTTGTTAACCATTACCGAACCAGAGCCACTCAGTTTATTTCTTTTTAAGAGCTGCATCTCATTAGGAAATTTAAAACAATCGATTTTTATTAAGCTGGAAAAATACTGAATACCCGATCAAAAGTGTACGTTCGTAAATCTACACTTCATTATTCAAATTTCTTCTTTCTGATAAAATCCAGAAATTAACTAGTATTACATTTTGTATAAATATAAATTCATCCAATACGACTTTATGCTTAAATATTATTGTTTTTCTATCTTCCTAGCGTTGGTACTCCCAACCTGGCAGACGTCCTGGCTTTTTTTCACAATTCATTGACAACATTAAAAATGAAATGGACAAAAATAAAGAAATGAAGGAAAGTATAAAAAAATTTCGTGAAGAAGCCCAAAAACTTGAGCAATCTGAAGCTTTACAATCGGCTAGACAAAAATTCAATGTTGTTGAATCGGAAGCTCAGAAATCATCGTCGATTTTAAAGGAACAATTGGGTACGATTAAGGAAAAAGTAAGTGATGTTTTGGAGGAAGCTGGTAAAACTGAAATTGTTCAAAAAGCTTCTAAAATAACAGAGGAAATATCGAAGCAAGCTAAAACTGCTAAAGAAACTATATCGGAGAAGGGTGAACAAATTGGACAGACAACAGCATTCCAAGCGATATCTGACACAACAAAAATGATTAAACAAGAAATGAACGCACAAAGTATAAATTCAATGGTTTATAGATCACCAGCACGTTTGCGCAAGCGCAAAGAAGTTGAGTTTGGCAAAGACGAGCGTGTGGTGGAACCAAACATTGAGGCCATGGGCGTTGAGCTGCATAAAGATTCGAAATTCTATCAATCATGGGAAAATTTTAAAAACAATAATGCATATGTTAATAAAGTACTTGATTGGAAAATGAAATATGAGGAATCTGAAAATCCCGTTATAAGAGCCTCTCGATTACTCACCGACAAAGTGTCTGATGTTATGGGTGGTCTATTTTCCAAAACAGAACTGTCCGAAACCTTAACTGAGCTGTGCAAAATTGATCCAAACTTTGATCAAAAACAATTTCTTAAAGATTGTGAAACTGATATTATACCCAATATCTTAGAAGCCATGGTTAGAGGCGACTTGGATTTACTTAAAGATTGGTGTTTCGAAAGCACCTACAATATTATATCCAACCCTATTAGTCAAGCAATTAAGGCAGGTTTATATTTAGATTCTAAAATTCTTGATATTGAAAATATTGACTTAGCCATGGGCAAAGTAATGGAACAAGGACCTGTTCTAATTGTCACCTTCCAAGCACAACAAATTATGTGTGTAAGAGAACGGTCATCAAACAAAGTCGTAGAAGGTGATCCCGAAAAAGTAATGCGTGTGAATTATGTGTGGGTATTATGTCGAGATCCTAATGAACTTAATCCAAAAGCAGCTTGGAGATTATTGGAATTGTCAGCTAATAGCCAAGAACAATTTGTCTAATAATAATATACATACAAACAAACCTCCTGAAACTTAGTTTTTAAGTTATTATATAAATATATCAAGATAAATTGTGTCTTTTTGTTAGCTACAAATTACAAAAACCAATATGTATACTAGCTCTACTTTTAAACTATATAACACAAAAAAAAAACTTTTTCAAAATATGATCCTGGTATTAATTGTTATACATTTAAGTCCATATTTTCCCTACCTCAGCGACTTTTTTGCTTATTTGTTAATATTAGGAAATATTTTTTTTGGATTTTTTTTTTAACGATTTTGTAATTCTCAAGTTGCTTTATTTTTTTAAATGTTAAATTTAATATGTTCAACTCGACTTTTTTAATATGCATATTTCTTTTTCACTATTTTTTGTAAATAACAATTTTAAACAATCTGTTAAATGAATTTATGCCGAATATCAACATTAAAATACTATTAACACAATTTATATACATATGTATATTTTATTATTAAAGCAAATTTCCACTATGTGGCTTAAAAAATTATAAACGACATATTAAACTGTGTTAGCAAAAAAAATGTTGATCTATTTTTTAAATAAAATTTAAAAAAAAAATCAAGTTTGTGTTTTTTATGAAATACATATTTGTATTTAAAAGGTTTGTTCAATAACAGTATGACTTTAAGAACACAACGAAATCACACTTGTGATTTCAAAAACACGTGATTTGAAATCACTTGATTTTCAGAACAGGCCCGATTGTGCATAGTTTAAGCATATAAACCCCAAAAATGAAAATTTTGAGTTGTCAGTTTTGAACTAGGTGTGCGTTATGTATTTAGCCTTAATGCCAGACTTTATCAAAAGCTTGGGAAACATCAGTGAAGAGTGCAGAGTAATATATTCTACCGGAAAACGTTTTTTTATGACGGTTACCATTTTATGCGTTTGTTCAATTGTGCTAGGTGTTCTTCTAAATCGAAATTGATGGTTTATAACACATTTATTTTCGTTAAAATCGGTGTTAATTTTGAAACTCTCAAAAAGCTTTGACATACTTATGTAATTATATACATATAACATAATCAGGTGTTTGAAGGAAAACTATTTTGAAAACAAAACGATTTGAAATCGATTATGTTGATTTAAGTACCTTTAAAAATTTATTTATAATATATTTTTTTCTTTTTTCATGTCAATTGAAGTACGGCCTAATCCTGGCAGTCGTCATTAAATACTTTTTCGATCCGAAAGCATTTTTGTTTCTAATTCTTTAAGTCGATAATGAAAGAATTGAAATTTATTTTAATGTGCAAAGCATTTATTTGAATTTTCACAACACTGCAAAAATAGTTCTGATTCGTTCAGTATCAACTGCAATAAAATTGCTTTCGAATCGCAAAAATATTCGATCAAAATTGCCAGAATTAGCCTCTTTTATTTTGAATAACAAATCAAGACTTTGACCTGTCGTCGATAACGAATGAATACTTCGTTCGCTTAAATAACATATAAAACAAAAAGAAATTATAAAATATTGTTTTTGTTTTACATGTAAGTTAAGCGAACGAAGTCTTCATTCTTTATCGACGAACAGGCCCCTTACTTTAGCAATGGATTTTAAAATCGGTCGAAATTCATCACACCTGCTAAACACGATCGTTTTTCAACACATACCTGAGGAATTATTTTATTCTAGAAGGTAGTATTCAGATTCATGGCATGAAAGACTCGTTAGATAGTCTATGTGTTATGTAAGAATCTCATTCGTGTTACAGTTTTTCCCGTGTGAGAAATCTTCTACGATTAAAAAATGCGTTCATTGACGATCAAACCGGCTCTTCATGAGACTCCCAGTAGCTCTTACACGATTGAAAATGCTTGCTGGGTATAAAGTAATTATGTTTTTGTTTAAATGTTTTTTTTTATAAAAACCGAACAAAAATTGTAAAAAAACTAAATTTTAAGTTGTCCGATTTATTTTGACGATTTTTCGAAACGTGAAAGACGTTTTTTTTTTATTTTTTTCTCAGAAAATCGTCGATTTCCTCACAAATTTATCTGGCAGCATTGAGTACGGGACCAGTTTTCGGTAAGATTGCGATCCCGCGAGCTCTCAACATTGAGTAAGGGATCACACTTTATTATGTACATATGTATATCGTCATCTTAAAGACCTAATAACCTATACGCAAAAATTTCAAAATTGAGTTTTTTTATGGATTTTTATTCCCTCTATCATAACGCATATGTGTGCAAAATGTTTAACATGTAATATTACAAATTACAAAGTTTTTGTACCTAGAGGACCGTTACGCACAAAAAAAGAGAAAAATAAATAATCAAAAATCACGATAAAAGTTTAATTTTGTTGCATAGTGTAATTTAAACAAACATTATGTACTTGTTCTTTCTTAAATCAGTAAAAGAAACTACTACTGTAATTATTTAATGTATATAATATTCATGTGTATAAAGAAATTTTTATTTTTTCATGCTCATTAGTACTGCAGATAGGTTATTTGGTTTCAGATTTTTACAATTCCAAAAAACCTATGTAAGTGTCATAACATAAGCTGTGATTAGAAAAACAAAATTTTCTCAACCGATATATACCTATTACTGGTTTCGTTTTAATCAAAATGTGTAATTTTCGTTTCAATATCGTTAACAGTTCCAATTTTATAACGTTTTATCCCTCTCCTGTAAACTTTTGAAAACTGCAGATAGGTTATTTCGTCTTTTAGGTGACGATATGTAAACAGGTATTATCGCACGCTATTGTTAATGTTAGTTTTTATTTGTAGATACATGTGTAGGTATGTACATATATTGAGGTTATAAAACATAGCTTATGATTTATCCTTATTTTTTTTAATTTTTCAAAATCTCTAAAAGATTAGTTATAATTAAGGGTGCTTCCCTTTTTCAAAGGAAGCTATTGCAATGTTGCTTCCAGCCAATAAAAATCAAAATCTTCGAAGAAGTGTTGGAAGAAGCAGATGAGCAAGAAGAAGAATCCTAGAATTCATCACCTACATAGTTAATTCAATTATATTCATGACTATTCTAAAATACGCGTCGAAAAAGTAAACATTTAGATGAAAACAAAAGCAAATTGACAAAAATGGTTTGTGTTTATTGTACCTACCTACAAAATTTACAGTTTTTAAAAGAGCTAAAACGCGTTATAACTCGCGGTAATTTGGACCTGTTCGGAAATGCATCACTGCGCTGCATCAGTGATTTCAAATGCTTAAATTTATATCTGTGAAGTAGATGTGGACCAAAAAATTGTCAAATGCTCCACAAAAATAATAGTCACACAATAAAAAAAAATTTAAATTATTTTTTATCGGCATTAAAAAAAGTTTGCTTTTCTGATGCAGCGCAGTGATGCATTTCCGAACAGGCCATTTGATTTAAGAAGTGTATAGATAACAAAAACAATTTTCATACATTTTGTTTTCATGTAAAAGCTCACTCCTTCGACGCGTATTTTAGAATAGCCACGATTAATATACATATGTAGTAGCAAGGTATATTTACACAATATACCTTGTGTAGTAGTATTATACATACATATGTAAATAAAAAAAAATTTTATTGTTAACTGTTACAGGTAAATACCGTTTTTAATTCAAAAATTAAATTAGAAAGCTAATATCAAGGTCCATCTATCAGGTCTGCTTACATACTTGTACAAAAACAAAAAACGATTCTTTTTAGTTGTCAAAAATTTACTACACATATACAAAGTAAAAGGAAAAAACGTGTATGTGTGGCATACCATAAACGTAAACAAACGTATAAATGCATATGTGAGCAAAATGTAAACAACTTTTGACAACTAAAAAGAACATAAACAATGATCATCAGACTTCTTGCGCAGACCTTTTCAATGGGCCTTGGCTAATAGGTAGTATGTATAACATTTAATAATTTTGACCAGCCGGGTGCAGCGTGACTCTTCCTATACCAGGAATCAATCTATATGATAACACATTTCTTTTTGTCGAAAATATATGTATATGTATGTACA
Source organism: Pollenia labialis (assembly GCA_949318255.1). NCBI lineage: Eukaryota > Metazoa > Arthropoda > Insecta > Diptera > Polleniidae > Pollenia > Pollenia labialis. The sequence continues at coordinate 122,896,292 of OX439139.1, read as the reverse complement.
TATGTACATATCTTTGGCATTTTGACAAAACATCTTAAGTCGGGATAAGATAGCAAAAATGTTTTTAAAAAAAGCTCGGTTAAGAAATCAATTTTATTAAATAATAAAATAAACCAAAATTAAACAAAAATTTCGGTTATAATACAAAATTTTGAAAACGTCAACAAAAATGTTTTTTGAATGAAAATTCGTATGATTAACAACATTCTTTTCAACTTTTTAAATTTGACTTAAGATTTTTTGTCAAAATGCCACAGCTATGTACCTATGTATGTTAGAAGCAAGGCCCATCTATCAGGTTTGCTTACTTGTACAAAAACAAAATACGATTCTTTTTAGTTGTCAAAAATTTACTACCACATATACAAATCAAAAGGAAAAAACGTGTATGTGTGGCATACCATAAACGTATACATGCACATGTAAGCAAAATGTGACAACTAAAAAGAACATAAGCAATGATCATCAGGCATCTTGCACAGACCTTTTCAATGGGCCTTGGTTAGAAGCAACCAATACGTGGCTTAACAATATAGTCCGGATTGCTATACAGCCCGAAAAACAGTTCAATATTTGGTTTTGTGTTAAATTCGGAATAGCCGTTCCAAAAAATTTTAGTGTATCTAGGTATTTAAAAAAATCCCGTACTGGGCACATACATACCTATTGAATACCTACCATTAAAATAAATACTGGTAAATTTCGAGTTGTTCTCTTTTTAATTCGATCAGAAAGTAATTAAAACAACCAATATTTAAGCATTATTCATAAAAAATATTTTTGATTTACATATGTATGTATGTATGTACATAGTAGGTATAAAAAATTGATTGTTAAAAAAATACGAAAGAATAATAACAAATATACATACATTGAAGACGAATAAAAATCCCATCACTGGCGTAAACAGGCTTGAGAACAGCCGAACCAAACCCAACAACAAATAACAAAGAAAAATCCCAATTTTCCCACGCTCATGGGAAATTTCTCACGAGTTGTTGTTGTAACCGCGTGAGAAAATTCCCTTGGCAGCACGCCGAATGCAGCGCAGTCATTAATTGCAAAGATACGGCAGCACTTATGTCATATTTTTTTTTCGTACGTTGTCGTGTTCGTGTCTGATAGCACTTTTTACGCTACGCTCTGCATTTTTGAGTTTTTATTATAATTTTAAAGGTTTTTCATAAAATATTTTACAAAATACATAAAATATAATTTGTGTAAACTTCATTTAACAAAAAATCCAGAAGAAAAGTGTTATTTATTCGTGGAAAAAATGTAAAAAACATGGTGGGATAATTGGTGATTAGAAATTTTTTTTATTGTATTTTGTGCTCTGCTGCTTCTTCCACTTCTATGTTAAACTTGTACGCGACTTTACAATATATTTTGTTGGTGTTAAATTTACTGTAAGTGTGTGTGTGTGTGTGTGTACAAATAAATTGTAAAAAGAAAAAAATTATTAAATACAAGAAATCATGATAAAATAATGGTTTCAATAAAATAAAAAAATTATTGAATTTATAAAATCGAAGAAATTATTACAAACAATATAAAAGCAAAGAAAGAAAAAAAACGTTGACGTTTGCTTTTCCTGTATGTAAGTAGTTGGTTGGCTGAAGAAAACTAAAAGAGAGTGGTTTCTTAACTATGTATGTATATACACTCTTTAATAATATACCTATGTTAAAAATACTCTTAAAAATAAATTATGGCATGCATTTCTGTTTAAGAAAAATTATAAAAAATATACTAACTTTTATTAAATTAATCATCGGGATTGTGTAGAGAAGAATAAAAAAAATTGTTTCACATTCAATGATTGGTAATAAAACCGTTATATTTTTTCTCCGTCTGGTGTTTTGGGTTCATACCAAAGTAGGTATAATTCATACAATAAAAAATTTTCCCTTCAAAGTAATTAGACAGGAAATCCATAACAACAACAGCCAAAAATACATATGTACATACTTGTGTATATTGTGCACCAACTACTTTTTTTATTTGAATTTATTTTTGTTCCATAAAAGGCGGAAGGAAAAAGGAAGGGGTGCATTTACATACATTCGTTCATACATTATTTGCTCCCATTGTAGTTTTCCTTTGTACACTAAAACACTTTTTAGTTAACATTCAACATTTTACTGTAAATTGCATCTCTTTCACTCTTATTGTGTGTTCCATTTTTGTTGTTTTTGTTATGTGTTTGATCTTAAGTGTGAGTGCGTGTGTGTGAGTGAATTGTTTAATTCATTACAAAAGTAAATTCTTTATTCGTTTTGCCACACGGCGGCTGCATTTTTTGTTTCTGTTATATTTGTGTACGTTTGTATATTAACGAAAAAACAATAGTGTGCAGGGATGGAAATTTTGGTACCATAGCACTTTTTCCAGTTATATATATGACATACTTAAAGCACCGCAGACCCCCGTAACAAAAAAATCTACAAGTGGTTCCTTATATAATATCTGTGACAATAAATAATAATAGCTTAAGTCGAAATATCGTGTTTTAAGATACATACCTATTAAGGGTTTTGTCTAAAATAAATTGTGTGTTTCGTTGTGTAAAGCTTCGTTCAGACGGTGGTCAGATCTAACAATGTTGTCAGATGCATTCATTTTACAAATCTGCCAAATAAAAATGAGCTTACAATGTTCCAACAGTTGCAAGACATTTTAGGCAATTTTAATGGCAATATTGTAAGATCTTACCATCGTCTGTACGAAGCTTAAGTTAAAATGTAAATGAGTGTAGTGTTATTAATGACATTTTATACCTACTTGAAATTCAGGTGAGTGATAGATCTTGAAGAATAAAATAAAAATATGTATGTAATAAAATGAAAAATCACTTATGTTAACTCAGAGATGTAAATGAATCATATTTTTTTAATTAATTCGTGAATCATTGCACTGCATTAGCAAATTTTGAATTACATAATTCTTTTCACACAAAAAATGAATTGAATGAAATTTGAGTCAATTCATTGAATTAAGCAGATATGAATTGCAATTCATTTGCAATTCAAATGAATTGGGCAAAATGAATTGCAATTAAGTTTTAATTCAAATTAATTGCAATTCATTTCCAAATCATTTAAATTGAATTGACTTTGAATTAATTCAAATGAGTTAGAAAAAATGAATTGCAATTTATTTCCAATTCATTTGAATTGATTTCAAATGAACTCGAAAAATTAATTTGTTATTCATTTTCAATTTATTTTTTTTCAATTCAAATGAATTGGAAATGAATTGCAATTAATTTTACCAATTTTCATTTTGACCAATTTTGCAATTCATGTTTGCTAAATTCAAATGAATTGACTCAAATTTCATTCAATTCATTTTTTGTGTGAAAAGAATTAATTCAAAATTTAGCTAATTCTTAATAAATTAAAATCAAAAATGAATGAATCATTTACATCTCTGTGTCAACTTAAGCCATTAATATTCATTGCTACAGATATAAAACAAACATTTTAAGAATAACTTAAGGACAATAAAAAAAGAAATGTTATTGAAATTGACTAGATATTATTACCATTTTTGAACATACAAACATGAATACCTGCATACATACTCTGTTAAAAACTCGAGAGTGTATAGAATGGAAAACAATTAAGTTTTTCAAATATGATAAATAAAGACTGAAAATTTCGCTTATTCAATAAAAGTTCTTAAATTTTCCAGAAAAAATGACTAAAAACATTGAAATGCGATTAATCGATGTCAAAAAACAAAAAAATTAAGATCTTATTTTCCATACCTGATAGTGTTTTATGTAGGGTTACCAAGATTTTTAAATACATATATGATCATAATTAAACGCTTATACTACCCTACAAGAAGACTACCGGTCATTTTACTAGTTATATGACCGGTAGTGTTGACCAATATATTGGATAAAGTTTCTATTAGTTTATTAAGAGCAAAATGAAAAAACTAATCGAAACTCTTGTGTACATGTGATTTTGCCTCTCTTTCTAACTAATGAATTCCACTCGACTAAGAAACATATATCTGTAGTGGTTAATGCTAACTAGTTAGTCATAACGTAAATATTGGTTAACACTAACTAGTTATTTATAACGTAAAAATTGGTTAGTACTAACCTTTATTAAATACACAATACATTTTTTATTTTAATTTTTAATTAAATTTTTTATTGAAAAAATTATAATCAAATACATACATAGGAAATAAGACTTCAGAAAAGTATATTCACGTATCGTTATTTCTGCGGCTGCTTTATGACGTTCCACTTCTTGCATGGGTCTGAAAATGGAGGTAAACGTACGTGTGACCAATTAATTGTAACCACAAAATCAAGTACTTACTTTTAAAGTTATCAGGATTTTTAATAACATTATTTGTTCCTTTATTACCACCGGAAAATCGTAAACGATGATCCTGGTCAAATCCACCACCCGCTACCTGTTAGACGAATTATACAAATTATAGAATTGATTCACAATTCACACATTTTTACAAGCGTTTGACAAAAATAAATTAAAAAATGGCTTTATTTATAAAATGTTAGTTGCTCCACTCTAACATATATGTTAGAGTGAAACAACTAACATAAAACTGTTGCAAGTGTGTTAGTAAAATGTTTTTTATTTTTTAGTTTTGGTTATGTATTTCTTGTAGGGTACATTTACATTAGGCCGATATCTTGTAGATTTGATTTAAAATCTTCTTCGAAATCTAGTGCGTTTACATTATACTTTTTTGACATTAGCGAGATTTTGTTTTTATAACAAAACAACTACCTACAAGTCTTTTCGTAACACATACAAACACAAAAAGAAATATACATTAAAATATTTGCATTGCCTTTTATTAATAAACAACGATATTTATTATATCAATATTATTCGTCTTTTTTATTTTTTACACTTTTTTATTTATTTATTTTATAAAATTTTTTAATTTTTTTTAACAATTTTTGTTTTTTTTTAATGTCATTTTTTCTTGTGCAGGGAAGTATTTTTTAGTGCTATATTGAAAAAACCATAGTTGCAGCATTAAGTACTACGAGATTTTGAGTAGATTTCGTCGAAATCTACCCTAAAAGAAGACTACCGGTCATTTTACTAGTTATATGACCGGTAGTGTTGACCAGTATATTGGGTAAAGTTACTATTAGTTTATTAAGAGCAAAATGAAAAAAACTAACCGAAACTCTTGTGTACATGTGATTTTGCCTCCCTTTCTATCTAATGAATTCCACTCGACAACGGAACATATATCTGTACTGCTTACTCTCCTGCTTTTTATTAGTCAATGATTACCAAAATAGTGGTTAATGCTAACTAGTTAGTCATAACGTAAATATCGGTTATCACTAACTAGTTATTTATAACGTAAAAATTGGTTAGTACTAACCTGTATAAAAAAAACACTTTTTTTTAATTTTCATTTTAAATTAAATTTTTTATTAAAAAAATATAATCGAAGTGCATTAATAAATTACAGGAAATTAAATTTCAGAAAAGTAAATACCACGTACCATTATTTCTGTGGCTGCTCTTTAACGTTTCACTTCTTCCATGGGTCTGGAAATGTAGGTAAACATACGTGTGCCCAATCAATTAATCGTAGATCTTAAAAAGACATTTTATTTTGTTAACAATTTGTGTGCAACAAATTCAATACATACTTGAAAAGCTATCAGGATTTTTAATAATTCTTTTGGTCCTTAATTATCTGCACCAAATCTTAAACGATTATCCTGGCCAAAGCCACCACCCGAATGACCGCTACCTTTTGATCGAGCACTTCTTTCAAAACGACCTTTTCGCACATACCTCTGTTGTTTCCTGATAATCCAGAACCACGTCCTCTGAAGCCGCCATCAGTACGCCCTTTACCACTAGCATTCTGATTACATCTTTTTGGCGGTTTCACTTTTTTATAGTAATTTTTTACTCACTATGTACTTTTGTTACAAATTATAAATTTAATTTAATTGATTTGTTTCTTTAATACCAATCGCAAATATTAAATTTAAGAAATTCACAAATTTTTACACGCGTATGTCAAAAATATATTAAAATATTGGCATTATTTTGAAAATGTTAGTTGTACCATTCTAACATATATGTTAGAGTGGAACAACTAATGTGAAATTGTTGCAAGTGTGTTAGTAATTTTTTTAAGTTTTGGTTATGCATTTCTTGTAGGGTAGTCACGAAGTAGATTTTGTTTCGTATGGGAAATCTAGTCAAAAACAACTAGATTTGGCTCGAAATCTCGTAAGTACTAGATTTTGCGTAGGTGTAAATGTAGTATTTGTTTTGATTTTTTTTTGAAGGCTAGTTCAGATAAACTAACGATAACTGTTATCAAAATTGGAGATGATAGTACATTTTTCCTGTTTCGCAGCCTGTTTCAAAATGAAACGACCTGTTTCGCTCTAAAAATTTTGTATTGGGAAACCAGTCGTTTCAATCATGTTTGGGGCGCGAAACAGGAATAAGAGAGCAAAACACGAATATTGCTGTCCGTGTGAAGATGGTATTATCTACTTGCTTCGATTAGACTGTTATCTAAAATAAACAAATCAGCGTTGTCAACTTTGCATTTCCAAAACGCACCAAAATGGTGATAAAAAGCAGCCATATTAGACTCACTTTTATTTAAAATATTTATGTATTGAATTAATTTTGCATAATTTTTTTATATTAAAAATACAGTAGAATCGCTAATTGTAGTTCAAGAGGAGTTGTGCACTTTAAATCAGCCGGTGCAAATTAAATCAAAGTTAATTTATTAAAGATAAGTAATTTAAATAAATTTAGTGTGTTACTTTTTCGTGATTCTAATGTTTAACAATAAAACATTCTTTACAGCTAAGAGCTTTTAGAAAAAAGTAAAAATTAACAAACAAAAAAAAAACTACCGTTTTTGTGTTTTTCGGTGTGATTTTTAATTGTTGAAAGCACAAGCAAGCACAGAGGGTTTGGTTTTTAAAATTATAGCTCATTTTTAAAGCTTTTTATGTTATTTTTCGACAATTTGTTTTTTTTTTTACCAATTTAGCGATCTCAAATTAGTTTTAGGATTGTTTAAAATTTTGTATTTTTTTGCAAATTTTAGCCATGTTCGCGATAGAAGTGATTTGTTCCTGTAAGATTTCTAATTCTTTACAGCGTTAACGATTAATAATAAAAAGTAGACTCAGCTATCATGCCGCTGTTAGCAAATTTTTGCGAATTTCCGCTAATTTAGCAATTTTTACCGAATTTTTGCCATTCCTTATAGTTTTAGGGAGTTTTAATCAATGTTATGGCTTATTTGAAATATAATTTTTTTTCGCTAATTTTCGCTATTTTGCAAATTTTTTTTTTTTTTTATTTTCCGACATTTTGCCTTCTATTTAGCGATTTCAAATAAATTTTAGGGTAAGTTTACAAGTTTGCAATTTTTCGCGAATTTAAGCCTTTTCTGAGATAGAAACTATATTTTCCTGTGATTCTTTACAGCTTTTACGATTTTTAATACATATTAGACTTTGCTTTCATGCCGCTGTTAGCAAATCACAACAAAATTCACAAAAGCAAAAATCATTTTGTAGTATCGTCAAATTTTCTTAATTTTAAATGATTTGTTGTAAATAAAATAGATTATTGCATAAAAAATTAATAAACAACACATGGAATATTTTACTTAAGAAATTTATTATAACGGTCAACTTACACTCGCAAAAATAACAAAGTGATTTCAAAAAGTTGTTTACGTAGCTGAACGTTTTGAAATCACAAAATAATATGCCCAGAACACTTTTCTTGTGATTTCAAATCACTTTCATAACATGTGATTTTCAGAACAGGCCTGATACACAAATTATTTGTTTGTATTCATTCAAGGCGAGTTCAATAAGCATTGTTGCCAACTTTTTTTGAAGACTTCCCGTCAAATAATAAAATATTGTTTTTGTGTTACATGTAAGTTAAGCGAACGAAGTCTTCATTCGTTATCGACGAACAGGCCATCAGTTTTAAAAATATTTTCCATATAAAATTCTATGCGAACGTCTACGTTCGAAATCGTAGAACAGGCAGATAGTTTTGGTAAAGATGCTAAAAATTTTAGACCGTAGATCAAGATAAAAAAAATCGTAAAAGAAAAGAAGGCAGTAAATGCAAGACAATCGATTTGAAATTTTACACTATTTTATATTTGATATAAACATATATACTTACATTTACTTTCTGAGGTACATTAATTAAAAAAGGTTGAATAAACATAAGTATATATGGATAACATGGCCACTACTGCTCTATAATGTTTATAATTTTTAAAAGTTTTTGCTCGCCATTATTTCAAACAATAATGCTTGAAAACTGTTTACAATCCTAACAAACGAATAGATAATTTTTGTTTCGCTCCGAAGACTTCGCTTAGATTTATACAAATTATTTTTCACTTTTTAGGAAAACTAGAAATAAAGTTTGTATCCGTTAACTAAAATAAAAATATATAAGAATAATGGCATATCTAGTTACAAGCTTGCTTATACTAAACAACAAACTTATATAAACCCAGGCAAAGGCGTAAAATGGCGCTTTCTTGTTGTTTTTTAAAGCATTACAAATAGTATTTCTTGAATTCTCGAATTACAGTACGTTGTTTGGCATTAGGTTTGACAACTGTGTGGAAGTTTTATCCGAGGGATATTAAAAAATACTTTTCATTTTTGGTTGCTTAAGTGCTTTAATATAAACATTGATTTGCTGTAGACAGCACCCTTTTAACTTTAGCTTTGACTATAGATTATATTTTGATGGTTAAAAGTTGATAACACTGGTCCGCCGTAAAAAGTGTTGTAAATAAATTCAAGTCCGTTCTCAGTTTTTTTTCTATCACGTCTAGTTTTTTTTTGCGCTGGACAAATATTTCGCTGGAAATAAGACGGTAATGTTAATCTATTTCAATTTAACTTCCTATTAAGAAAATTGATAAAATCTGCTTAAAACGTTGTACAATTTTTTATTGCGGAAACAAATTTCCACAATTTTTTCTTATTACTTAACTAATTTAATTGAAAATAAATATTTAAATCTTTTATTTTGATATAAAAACTGTAATTTTCAAATGCCTAGAACAAAAATTTTATTTTCTAAAGATACTAAAAAACCGCTCGATTTTCCGCTAACCGCCAAAACGGAAATTTTAACCCGATGGACACGTAAAAATCTCTAGAATCGCGGTAAACCCGTCAAATTGGCAACAGTGTCAATAAGGTAAACTCTTTAGAGCAACTGCTCGTCAGCTGTTAAATCCAATTTGTCAAAAAGTTTTTTCATTTAGGCCCTAATTCTGTAAAACGCAACCGCAATGCCAAAAATTACATTGAAAGCAAAAACAAAATAAAAAATATTTCATTATTTTGTTGTTGTTTTCCACAGAAATTCATATTGAATTTTTAAATTGGGATGCAAAATTAGTAATAGTTCAGTATTTATCGTTTTTATAAAATATTTTTAAGAACAATTTTGATTTTTAGTTGAACTGTTTATTTTCAATTTTTGATATTCTTTAATTAGGCTTGAGTTCATCAAATTTAACTTTCATTAAATTATTTACACTGAGGGAAGGAATTTAACAACTTGGAATTTTTTTTATTAAAATTTATTGATAATTTTTCCTGGCTGAGCTGGGATTCGAACCCGGGTTGATCTTTACATGTTTCAAGAAACACCACTTTCTATCGTCAGAAGATCTTTGTGTTCTACCCACTGCACCACTGCGGTGCCCGTTAGCCAACAGTCAAACATCAATCTTTAACCAGTAGTACTGGTGGTTCGAAATTTGCTGTTATTATCACTTTAATTTCAAATTACATACATGTTGCCTCCTTTTTCCTCTGTTTCTTCGTATTCTTTCTGTCAAGACTTTGTCTTGAAAACCTGAATACATTTGTTTATTATGTTTTTTTGTCCACTTTCGTCGACATTTTCATTTGTACAAATTAAAGTACAAATGTAAACATTAGAGCTTGTGCCATAGATATTTCTAAGAACAATTTTGATTTTTAGTTGAACTGTTTATTTTCAATTTTTGATATTCTTTAATTAGGCTTGAGTTCATCAAATTTAACTTTCATTAAATTATTTTCACTGAGGGAAGGAATTTAACAACTTGGAATTTTTTATTAAAATTTATTGATAATTGTTCCTGGCTGAGCTGCATGTTTCAAGAAACACCACTTTCTATCGTCAGAAGATCTTTGTGTTCTACCCACTGCACCACTGCGGTGCCCGTTAGCCAACAGTCAAACATCAATCTTTAACCAGTAGTACTGGTGCTTCGAAATTTGCTGTTATTATCACTTTAATTTCAAATTACATACATGTTGCCTCCTTTTTCCTCTGTTTCTTCGTATTCTTTCTGTCAAGACTTTGTCTTGAAAACCTGAATACATTTGTTTATTATGTTTTTTTGTCCACTTTCGTCGACATTTTCATTTGTACAAATTAAAGTACAAATGTAAACATTAGAGCTTGTGCCATAGCTATTTCTAAGAACAATTTTGATTTTTAGTTGAACTGTTTATTTTCAATTTTTGATATTCTTTAATTAGGCTTGAGTTCATCAAATTTAACTTTCATTAAATTATTTTCACTGAGGGAAGGAATTTAACAACTTGGAATTTTTTATTAAAATTTATTGATAATTGTTCCTGGCTGAGCTGCGATTCGAACCCGGGTTGATCTTTACATGTTTCAAGAAACACCACTTTCTATCGTCAGAAGATCTTTGTGTTCTACCCACTGCACCACTACGGTGCCCGTTAGCCAACAGTCAAACATCAATCTTTAACCAGTAGTACTGGTGGTTCGAAATTTGCTGTTATTATCACTTTAATTTCAAATTACATACATGTTGCCTCCTTTTTCCTCTGTTTCTTCGTATTCTTTCTGTCAAGACTTTGTCTTGAAAACCTGAATACATTTGTTTATTATGTTTTTTTGTCCACTTTCGTCGTCATTTTCATTTGTACAAATTAAAGTACAAATGTAAACATTAGAGCTTGTGCCATAGCTATTTCTAAGAACAATTTTGATTTTTAGTTGAACTGTTTATTTTCAATTTTTGATATTCTTTAATTAGGCTTGAGTTCATCAAATTTAACTTTCATTAAATTATTTTCACTGAGGGAAGGAATTTAACAACTTGGAATTTTTTATTAAAATTTATTGATAATTGTTCCTGGCTGAGCTGCGATTCGAACCCGGGTTGATCTTTACATGTTTCAAGAAACACCACTTTCTATCGTCAGAAGATCTTTGTGTTCTACCCACTGCACCACTGCGGTGCCCGTTAGCCAACAGTCAAACATCAATCTTTAACCAGTAGTACTGGTGGTTCGAAATTTGCTGTTATTATCACTTTAATTTCAAATTACATACATGTTGCCTCCTTTTTCCTCTGTTTCTTCGTATTCTTTCTGTCAAGACTTTGTCTTGAAAACCCGAATACATTTGTTTATTATGTTTTTTTGTCCACTTTCGTCGACATTTTCATTTGTACAAATTAAAGTACAAATGTAAACATTAGAGCTTGTGCCATAGCTATTTCTAAGAACAATTTTGATTTTTAGTTGAACTGTTTATTTTCAATTAAAGAATATCAAAAATATTTTTTTTTCAGAAGTTTTCTGCCTGTTCAACGATTTCGAACGTCAACGTTCGCATAGAAAACTAAATTTAAAACAAAAACAAATTTTCGAATATTGTTTTTGTTTTACATATAATTTTTTATGCGAACGTTAGCGTTCGAAATCGATGAACAGGCTGTTAATATTTTCATATTAAAAATATATCAATAAAACAGCCTTTTACATTATACATAGTTAAAAAACAAAGAAACAAAAACTTTGTACAAACAATTTATGCTTGCATTCATTTGTACAATATGATACATTTTCGAAAATTAATTTAATAAAAGCCAGATTTATTAAATTAATTTTAAAATAAGATCAAAAATTTATAATAATTTTTCCAAATTAATAAGTTAATATTATCATCATTATTGTTATCGCAGAACAAATTTAAAAAATCCCCAAAAATGGTGCAAAACGCATCGAGTTGACAACTCTGAAACAATCGATTTGTACAGCTAGATCAGATAAACTTGCGATAAAAATTCGATATCGGATATCAATCTCAATTTTTAGTTATTGAAATAAAAATTGCTTTTTATTTTGATTTTTATGCCATAAATTCACAGAAAAACCTGTTACATGTACAAGTTTTCGCGTTATCACAATGATAAAATCAATAACACAATAACTGCGTTCGGCCGAAGACGACATTAATAAATACAAGCTATAGAGCGAAGCTAAATTTCAGTATTATGCATTAAACACATTCACCGCAAAAGGAAGATGGATATTTCTCCCGTATAATCCTAGGCGATTCTTTTTACGACATGGAAAAGGAAGTGGGGAAACAGTTAAATGTGCCTGTCGATGGCGCAAAAATTCCGACAAAGAATCAGCTAAAAATGTTGGAAGTCACATTTGACCTGTTCATGTGATCGGCGGATGCCACCGCAATCTGCGATAAAATGCGGAGTAGGAAAAAGTTCCTCAAGCACTCGTGGCATGGAAAACGAAACCTTGTTGGCTACATTCAAAACTATTGGCCGAACAGTGGTTTACTACGGAACGCCTGCGAGGACCTCGAAAGTCAGAAATCCCCAATGGATGAAACTTTAGAGCTGTCAAAATGCAATCCTAAAGACCGTAAATGGTTGTGTTAAGATGACGCCAGTAGAACATCTGCATGATGTCATTTAAGGGAGCACCCGAACAACCATTTAACGGAATCAGACCATCCTTTGAGACATATCAGAAAAGATAATCGCTAGTTTGAGGGTGAAGCTCAACATCTGGACTCTGTCACAGAGTGGAGATTGCAATGAATAACCACCGGGAGAAAGTTGTTTTATAATGTGGCTTTCACCCTTTGAAAACGAAGAACGGGACTTTATATGTCGTATCCGAGTGCTCTAAACCAGGGCTGGCAAAAACCCGGGTTTTTTAAAAAAAACCCAACCCAGCGTGTTGTTTCATGGGTTTTTTTGGGTTTTATTGGGTTTTTTTTGGGGTTTGTTGTTTTTCATGTAATGATATAATAATTGGTCTAAGCAATGTTGTCCATTCAGCCCTTATCGGTATAGATTTAGCAAGAAAATCTTCAAGATTTTTTATGACATCCGAGTATGTTCTGCAATTCAAAATGAAGTGGATTTAAAATCGAGCTCTTTTTTTTGTAATTCCCTAATCTAATGCTTAACTGCCAAGTGTTGTACAGTGGAACTTTTTTGAACCTTGACTATGACATTCATAGAATTTTAAATAACGTTTAGTTGTATAAAGAAGCTTTGAATATCCAACAAATGTTTATCAAAGTTCAAAAAGCTCTAAATGCTTTACAAAGTGACTCCGCTACAAATACAACTGCTATTGATGTAATTTGTTTAACATGATATACTACTCATTATTTATCGAATATGAAGCATCCCTTAAAGAAAGCAGAAGAATGGATATCTCAAAACCACCTCTTGTATTTGTCATCTAAAATTTAAGCTGCAGAATATTTTTCACAATAACGGTATTTAGTTAAGATTTTATTTGATTGATTAAATGAAAAAATGCATTTTTGCAATCAAAAAAATCTGAATGTTAAAAATTTTAAATATTTACCAGCAAACTTTTACGACTTTTTCACTTCAGTAATAAATTGCCCTGCTAGTTCAGCATCAATAGAAAAAAAATCACCTTATTGTTTAATATAGAATAACCATAGAAATCGTCTTGGATTCGAAAAAGCATTAGCTCTTGTAAAAATGTATCAACATTTAAAATCTGAGCCTTATGTACGTGTTTGCGCTGCTATTTTTATGAATTTTTTAATTATTTTCATGTAATTTTTTCATGTAATATTAAAATAAATTTTAATCAAATTCATTTTAAAAAAACCGATTTTGATTTTTAAAATGAATTAGATTTATGGTGTTTTCTTTTCTACAAAAAAATGTGCCTTTTTTAAAAAAAATGCAATTTGGTGTCTGTTTCTTACAAATTTTGCTTCCGAAAAGCATGAGATTTTTAGAATAAAACAAGCCACCCTTTTCGGGAGCAAAATTTTTAAGAAAAAGACACCAAATTGAATTTTTTTTAAAAAAAAGGCACATTTTTTTGTAGAAAAGAAAACATCATTAGAAAAGGCCGAATTTGAAGTTAAATACCTTAAGTGGTATACTTTCAATGAATAAATAAAATAGAGAAAAATAGAGAAAAGCCCTCTGAAGTTAAATCTACATACGGACAAATGGGCAAATAAACACATTGTATGCATTTTATAATTATTTTCTTTTATGTTTCTGCAAACAAAATGTAAAAATTATACCATCTTTATTTAAATGAATATAAATAAAAATACCCACTTGGGTTTTTTTAAACAAAATACCCGTTAAAACCCGGTGGGTTTTTCTGGGTTACCCAGTGGGCAGCCAACCCTGGTCTAAACTCATACTGGTCCAGAATAAAAAGCACAATCCCTGGCCTTTGCCCTGCTCATTGAATAGGCACACACGATGTACGACACATATTCGACTGCAGTCTAAACCCAACCCAGCTCGAAACAGTGTCCTTATGGGCTCGACCATGTGAGGTAGCGCAACTACTGGGCCTTGATTTTGCTGAGATGGATGGAAAGAGCGAAGAAATAAAATATAAAATAAGTTTTGTACATGCCACTGTTGGGATCTGACAATTCTTAGATTTTACCGTCTCAATGGCACAATTGTACCAAATTGACATTAATTGTACCAACACTTCGCTGTAAAACAAAAAAGCATACAAACAAATTCATAACACTATTTATTTAATTTAATTAAAAACAAAACAAGTAAAAAAAAAATAATCGGTCAAGCTCGACCATTTGATACCCCACAGCTCTGTTTTTAAAGACTCTATTTCGGACCCATGGGCAAGTATGGACCAGCCAGAACAAAATTATGTTATGAGTTTAAGATTCATGTGAAAGTTCTTTGTTTGAATATTATTTAAATATCTTCATCTATATGAGATGTGCTTTCCCTTACGTATTTTAGGGCTCTTATATGGGATCTATGGTTAATATTGAACCTACCAGCAAAACATTTTTCATGACATAGTAGCTATCTTAAAAGTTATTGTAGCCAATTTTTATGTCAATACCAACATTTATAATGAAGTTATGGCATTAAAATCTTCCCTAGAGTAGTATCGTGGAAAATGTACCGATTTTAAAAAAAAATTTTAAGATGATTTAGATTGCTATAAAATAAGTTTTGCCCAAGTTAAATCTAAATACCAACATAATAAGAGAGCCACAAACATTTTCAGTAGGTTTCGTACTTATAAATTGAAAGCAATGTACAAAATTTCATCAAATAACCTTTAAACTGCAACACAAATTACACACTGCCCACAAGATTACTTGGACAAAAAAGCAACCAGTCTGAAGCTACGCGGATTGAGGGACATCGTTAAATCGACTCAGACAGTCATATTAAGTCGAGCGGTATACTTAAAGAAAGGTAATCAGCCTTATTGTGGTTGTCGTTTTCGTAAACAAACGTGTCGTTTTTTGTAGTAGATTAAAGAACACATGTTGTGTATTACTTTAATCTATTACACAGTCGTATACGACAACGCCAACCACAATAAGGCCGAATATTTTTTAGTGTTCACCCATCAGCAAATACACTCTTTACTATTGTGGTGGGGGAATACAACATAAAAGGGAAAAACAAATTTCTCTTTTCTTGTCAAAGGCAGACAAAAGTCTAGACAGTGTCACAAAAACAAGTAGAATTTGGAGACTTGATGCCAAGCTTCTTACAGGGATTTACTTATGTATGTATGGGCTTAATATGTTAGTACATATAACATCATTAACGCAAATTAACAATAATGCAATTTTTGGTAGTTCTGGTCAGGGCTAGAGGTATGTTAATAAAAATTTAATTATTGAAAAGAAAAGTGAGTTAATCCATCCAAAAGAAATTTCTTTAAGTGTACCAAAAAAAGATGAATTGTACCAGTGTACCAATTAAGTTTCGTTTGTACCAAATTTGGTACAATTGTACCACAAATCCCATCAAGTATGTATGTATGTTTTTCAGGTCGAGCTGTTGCAACAACAACTACAAATGCTGCTGGCTGTAGTGTAGTGAATTATTTTGAACCCGACAGCTACAATTGAAATATATAAACAGCTGTTTTTGTTAATTATGTATTAATGGGTACGTTCGTAAATGCAGTTGTTGCGCATTAGTAAAGTTTAATGTTCGTAAATGCACTAATTGTAAGGAACTTGGCATTATCCTCACATGCCAAAAGTTTTTTATACAGTTATGCCGCACCTCTTCAATAAATGTTGGCAATTAATTTTCTGATGCAATAATCAAGGCGAATTCATTGTTCAGGTGGCGTTGAAAGCACAGCTGTGCTACTTTTGATTCTAAATTAGAGAGAGGAATGTCAAAAGTTACTTTTGTTTTTGACATAAGTATCGACTAACGAAAGCAGCAAATAAAATACAATGTTGTGTTTTTGGTGTTGTTACTTGTTGTAGTATCACCACCACCGAATACATGACTTCGCCTTGGCAATAACTTTTGAAATAATATGCCATTATCATTACAATTTCATTTAAAATCTTCATTAAAAATCATTAAAAATCTTCCTCATTTACATTATACTTGTTTGACATTAGTGAGATTTTGTTTTTATAACGAAACAACTGATTAAAAGTTTTTTGCGTAACACATACATACACATAAAGAAATACATATGTAGAAGAGTTGTCAACCGATTAAGAATAATTCGATTAGTCTATCAAACAAAACTAAACTCTTGTGCATATACTTTTTAAATTGCGATTTTCGAATAACGAATAAATCGAATAATTAATGTCGATTGACCGAACAATTTTTTCATTTAAAAATAAATTAAATAAAAGCTTAGAATTTATTGGCCTTATGCTCCTTGTAGGAGTTTAAAGGAACTAATATATATAGAATTTATTATTCTTAAACGTTTTTAGTGATTTTATAAAGGGTGGTCCAATCAGAACGCACGATGTTAATTGTTAACAAAACTTAAAGTTTTCTGAGAATTTTTTCAATATTTTTTGTTATTACATATATGTATAAAGATCTATGGCAAATATGTGTGAATGAAAATATCGGCCAAATGCTTGCCACGGCTTCGGTGGCATACCTCTTTCCGATGAATAAGTAATAATTCAGGTTTAATATCGTGAATGTGTAGAATTATCTCATCCTTTAGCACTAGAATTGTTCTTGGCTTATTGACGTACACTTTTTCGTTAAACATGGCCATTCAATTTCTCCCGCAAAAGTGCATTGTTTCGTTGACTGTGTGGCAAGTGGCACCATTCTGCTGAAACCACATATCTTCCATGTCCATATTCTCAATTTCTGGCTACAAGAAGTCCGGGTATGTTCGTTAATGTATCACTACGCTGCATCAGTTTTTTTAAATGAAAAAAAAGAGAAAAGCCGGGCACATGGCGTTTAAACATAATTCGGGTACACTGAATCCAGTTTTTTTTAGTAATTTCAATAAACTAAACCGTTTTTGAGTTACGCGAATATATGTTGTGCAACCTCCTCTATTTTCAAAACAACGGTATATCTCGAAAACCAGATCCAATCTAAAAAAAACCGCGAGCACCTGGATTCAGCGTACCCGAATTATGTAAAAACGCAATGTGCCCTGCTTGTCTCTAAAAAAAGTGTCAATTAGTTGCACAGTGTAATCACCATCATTTATTTTACCAATAGGTATTATTTGTCGTTTTTACAATTTTTTAAAAGTTTTTAGAATATTTTTTAACAGTTTTTGTTTTTTTTTTTATTAAAATCAGTGTTCGAAAATTAACACTAAATATCGCTCCTTAGGGTTCGGTTCGGTAGATTTGTGGAAAACACAAACGCGAATAGTGTTTGTGTAGAAAATCATTAAAAAAAAATAACGTTTCCCTGTAAGTCATCTTTTGAACACAAAAATAATACGGTTTTTATCAAACTCAACAAAATATGAGAACATTGCATTCCGTTCTGTTTTTTTTTAAATCCACATACTTCATTGTGTTCGGTTCGGCTCATTAATGCTAGGAACACAACTGGGACGAACGACGAATTTTTGGCCGCGAATATTCGTCGCCAAAAATAAAAAATATTTGTGTATATGAAAATGCACACAATCAGGGCGCCGACGGAAATTCGCCGGACGTTTCAAACTTTAAATAGATTTAATTCTTATTCTTACGCCAGCGAACGACGAACAAATCAGTACTGGGTAGCCATATTGTTTAAAAATGGTAAGTGTTTTAGTAAATAAAGTTACTTTTTACTTTAGAAATTGTAAAATTTTAACTGAATATCATATAAAATACAAATTGAAAAAACAAATTAACAAAGTTGTTCTTAATGTTTTGTTTGTGAAGTATTTTTTGTTCATATGGTACCACTATTTCTTTTTTATACAACATATTTTATTTCCATTTTGTTTTTTCGTCGTTATTGTGTTTGATACGCCGAATTTATACAGCGAATTTAAAAATCAAAGATTGTTCTGTTTTAAACCATTTATTATTTATTTTTGTACTTCAAACTCATTTAAACAGTGCTTTTCGCTTATAGTCCCTTCAGCTTAAAGGCCAAAAACGGAATTAAGCCAAAACTGGCATATTCACATGCAGATTTTTTCGAATTTCATACAAATTATTTGTTCTAAGGTCAATTTCGCTTGTAGTTCGTTTTCGTTTAAAAGCCTAATTTTCTTAGCATGAATTTTAAATTCTTTATGCAAAAATGTTCGCTTATAGTCGTCCACTCTGTGTTTAATATTTTTTTAATCAACTGGCAACATGTTTTTATTTACCTATCAGGCAACTATTATAAATGTCAAATTTCGCAATTTATATTTCATAACATGGTGCCCTCATCTGACAATTTTTTGTCATAATAAACGTCAAACTTCATACAAATAAAACGCTGACAAAAATATTACAGTTTTTTTATATAGACTTTGACGTTTGGTATGTATGTATGTATAACAAAAAATTGTAAGGTGAAGACCCCATGTAAAACACCAATGAAATAGATATTTATGTAGTGTTTGTTTCCTCATCCAAAGAATTAAAATGAACCTCATACTTAAGGCTAATGAAGCATTGAAATTATATACATTTTTGTTTTTATTGTAAGCATTTAAATCATTTGAATTAATCAATAAAAAAGATTTTTGTTTTAACTATTTATTTAAATTAAATCAATATTTGGATTTTATTAAATAAACTTTTCTTTTGTTTAAAAAAGTGGTTTTATTGAAGAAAATAATTTTTATATAGTCCTAAAATGTGGTTTCACTTATTATCCATAAAATGGCTTATACAAAAATCGGTTATAGTCCAAATTCAAAAGTTGTGCAACTATAGTAGTGGACTATAAGCGAAAAGTATTGTATTAAAAAAATTTAATATAAATATGTACATATTAATGTTTAATAAAATTACTACTTGAAAATCGTGTACAAAAATGTTCAAAAAGTGTTAAATTCTTCTTCAGGCCATATGTTGGTTTTTATATAAAATGTTGACTTTTTATATGTTTCAATTGAATTTATTTTTACATACATGCTTGCTTTGCAAAGGTTATTTATTCAATGCTAAAAATGGTGTTCATAAAGCAAGATTTATGTTTCTGTCGGAACATCTGGCGAAAATAATATATCTGTAAATGACGGTTCACACACGTCAAATCTTGAGTTCTGTGGAGAGAGGGGAAAAGAAATGGCATTCTCATTTCCCTTCTCTCCTAAAAGTTCGAGACGACGAGTAACACTTGACGTGTGTGAACCGGCAATTAAGAAAGTACAATATTGTAAAATGGCGCCATACTTTTTGTATGTTTTTGAGTGTCCAAATGGTGTACTAAATGAAAATGCTAAGCATTTATTATTGAATTTTAATATTTGCATAAAGCTTTTGACGGATCTTTTGTTGGTTTAATCCATTTTTTAAACACAGGATTTGATTCCCAAGCCTTTTTTTACTATTGACCGAAGCATACACATGTGTGCAAATAAAAAATTGGACAAAAGACGAATCAAGAGGGTAAAAACGGAAGTATTTACTGATAGATGTTAAAAGTGTCAAACGTTCCAATATCACGTTTGAAAAGAGCCTGTGTCAGATTTTTTTTAAAAAAGGGCTAACTGGAAAAATTTCGTGCCGGGAATAATTAAAAAGAGCTAAATCTAGCCCCATAATAGCTAAGTTGGCATCACTGACAAAAAGCCAGCAAAATAATTTTACTCAAACAAAACATATACACAATACATACACAAGCTGTTCGTGGTGCGGTCGTTGCTTAAATCAGTGATGCAAAATGTGGCACAATTGTGTCATTTGTGGCACTTTTGAATGTTTTATGGCCCTGTGGAAATCGATTTTGGCCCTTTCAGATCAAAATTCAACACACCCCTTTAAATCGTTCAATACTGTAGGGACTTGTTCTTTAATCCGTATTCATAAAAATATTTGTACTTGAATAAAGGTTTACAAAACAAATTTTCTATGAAAATTTAACTTAATAAACGAACAATATGTTTTGACAGCTATAACTGCTAGTTAATCTAATTGAACTTGGTGAAATTGCGGGTTAGATAGAAAAACTTATTAGCTATAAATACCCGCTATTTCAAACATTAGTACTATTATTTACGAAAAAAACCACACAAGCAGTTCGATCTATGATATAAAAAACATTTAAAGCATGTTTGTACGAAAATCAAACATTTTTAATATTCACAAAAACATCCTGGTTGTTGTTTGTTGTCAAGCCGTTTCTATAGTTTATTTGGACTTTTTAAGTAAGAACTCCTTACTTTTATTTGCGAGTCTGTATTCTTTTAAATTTAAATTCTTTTAAGTAAATATCAGAAAATAAAGTAGACTGCCAAATGGCAAAAATGCTTGCTTGATACAAAAATTAAATTTTGTATTGAAAAATTAAAATTCGTGTTGCTTTGCAGTGCTATACGGCCATATTCTAAAAATAAAAATTACGTCACATTAAAATCGATCGATATTTTGAATTAAATATTTTTTTAAAACTACCATAGATTTTCCTGATTATATTTAAGACTAGTTTCTGGTAAAGATAAGTGGTCCGCAGATAATGCGGCATATAAAAGGAAATATTTTTATAAACTTTAAACACAGGATAGTTTTCAAAATATGATCGATTTTAATTTCATGTTATTTCGATTTCTAGAACATGTCTGATATAAAGTGTAAAACACACATTAAAATTAAACAAAAGCTTGTTGTTGTTTTTGTTCTTAAAAAAAATAAGACAAGTATTATGTATTACTATTGGTTATATTTAAATACAAACATAATGATCAAATATTAAAAACGTTTTTTTGGCCCTATCAAAAGAAGTTTGGCCCCTTTAAATCGTCAATTTGGCCCAAAACAAAACAACTCAAAATGCATCACTGGCTAAAATGTTTTGTTTGTGCATTTCTTTATCAATGTAAAACATCAAACATTTTAGAACATACACATTTAATGTTTGTCTACAGTATAACTAAAATTGTTCTGTTTTTTTTAACGAAGAACAGAACAATATATAATGTTCGGTGTGGTCCTCGATCCTCTAGGCAATGCATCCCTTTCAGTATTTGAAAATTTTACATTATTTTTAAGCCAGCTAGTATTTTTATACAGAAATTATGGTAAATTTCGACTGGATTCTATAGAATATTTTTTTCAAAACATAACCAATCATGGCGTCCGATGTCGGGTTTTCCTTCTACTTTTGGAAAATGCAGGTGTATAAAATTTGCAATGTCAATCTGAAAAAAATGTTTTGTGTTTCCAACAGAGGAAATCATTCCTTGCAAATTTTGTGCGTTACAAGTTGGTATTATGTGGCATCACCTTTTTATTTCTCCTAGGAAGTTAAAAACTTTGGGAACAAATCTAGTTTAGGAACGCACACGCAAATAAAAAAAAAGTACATAGGGTGATAGAAAATTTAAAAATAAGATGAAAAAAAATTGGCCCAAACGCATAGTTTTCGAGTTACGAACGTTTTAAGTTTTCATATACATACATATATGTGCGATTTTCCATTACATTTCTAAAGCTATATTGGTAATATTGGTCTCATTTTAAAGCTTGTATCTACATCTTTTTGGATATATATACAGGCATGTGATGAAAATCGATCGATTTCAAAACGAACGTTTTTAAAAGGTGTGATGAATTGTGAGGCATTTTAAAATCCATTTCTGAATTATAGTATTAAATTTTCGCTCAGAATATTTAACACTAACGTGTATAATATAAAAATTATAAAGAATAAAGACTGAAAAGAAAAGGAGTATGTATGTATTTAAAATCCATTTTAAAAGATACTGAACACGATGTTTTCGGTTTCAAATAATTTTGTTCTTAAAATCGATTTCCATCACATACCTGATAGAATTACAGTTTTTGTGTACTAAATGTATAACTTATTTCAATAAAAGTGTAATACAAATTTTATAAAATAACAAACAACAATGTCGCAAACAAAAACTTTATGCTAAGCCGGCCTTTAGCCGGGCGCAAAGATTTTCTTCTCTATTGTATAATAAACACCGGCTTCGCTAACTAAAGCTCCTTTGCATAGCCGGCCTTCGGCCGGGCGTTAAGATTTTCTCCTCTATGGTATAACAAACACCGGCTTCACAAACTAAAGCTTATCTGCACATAAAAAATACTTAAATTAACCTAAAGAGGAACATAATATGCGAATACAAAATAAATATTTGCAATCGTGAGCAAATTACCTTTAATTTGATTACCCACACGTATCATTAAGTAGGCGGGACAGTTTTTTGGTTCTAGGGGCCCCACGGGCCTCAGCCCCCTTTAATTATAAATTTGGTTTTTTTTCATTTTTTATTCTGAATCGGGTGGCATATTTTTTTATTTTTTTCGTAGCCCCGTAAACTGCACTTCAGCCAAATCACATATTTCTATGAAAAATAAAAACGTCCATAACTCGAAAACTAAGCGTTTGCGCCAATATTTTTATTTAAGTTTTTCTTCTTATTTTTCAATATTCTATCAGCCTAGGTTCTTTTTTTATTTAGGTGTGCGTCCCTAAACTAGATTTAAGACAAACTTTGATTTACTTCTTAAAAATCCCTTTTTCACGAACAAATCACAAACAGGTAAGAAAATATTTTGCAATTTTTTAAATGCTAATTATTAAACATTTTCTCATAAAATAAATGAAGAAAAAATCATGGTCTACCGGCCTGCCGTTTTTATGTACCATTCTATTAACTTAAGCAAATCGAAAAGCTTTCTATAGGCAAACAGTATGATTGAATAAGTAATGCAACTTTCAGCTGCATTCTTCAGTTGTTTTGCAGAGTAAAACCCCAAACTGAGTGTTAAGGCCCAACTACAACGTGCTTAAGTTGGCTTAAGCAAATGTGCGATTACATGTTAATTATACGAGGAAAACCATTTTGAACTTAAGGAAACTTTTTACTAAGTTTAATGAAACTGTCATTTGTTCAAGCAAAGTGCGAATCTAATCGCACATTTCGTATGGAATCAAATGTTTTTAATTTTGTTTTTGTTTTTTTTTAACACATTTGAGAGACTTTTTGTTAATTTTTGACAGTAGGTTAAGCAAGGCTACATATATTACGGTAAGGCCTTAAGGTTTTTGAGATGGGATATTAAGCTACCGAAATAATCTCATGCACTTAAGTATTTGAAAAATTTAATAAAGTTCCGCTAAACTTTCTTAATTTTGACCGGTGTGACGCTGTGGTATGGACAATATGTGTACCTTTTGAAATTGTACTAATATCTGGAAATTTAAGTTCATTAGTTTTGTTTTTTAATTCTCCAAACCTAAACCAAAAGACTTCAATGTTAAAGAGCTTAAAATTTGTTAAATTGTTCTAATGCTATTATTACTGAAAAAGTAAAATTTTACAGACTTTATTATCCCTGATGTGCACAATTTTTAATTCATACCTCCTCTCGCCCACAAAGTAATGGTGTTTTCTTTTCTACAAAAAAATACCACATTTTAAAAGGTCTTGCCGAACATGTAATACTGCAACTTTTTATTTGACGAGAAAAAAACACAAAATTGGATCGCCCTGTTTTTAACAGCTGAAAAAGAGTTTGTTCTTCAATGCACAGTACAACACATGATTTCGGGACTCAATTCTGATAATTGCTTATGAAAGTAGACCCAAAAAGAAGAACTTCTGAATGATTTTTGGTCATGGTACCTCAATAAATAATTTAAAAATTAATATAGGGGCATTTGTCACGTTTTAGCCTCTTTTGTTTGTCATAACTCGAGAACCACTAGTCCGAATAAGCTGAAACAAAATTAAGAATTACAATTCCTTTAATCTGTTTATACAACGTTTCGCTACATAAGCAACAGTTTCTTAGTTATAAATAAATGTATGAAGCAAAAAAATATTTTTTGCCCAAAAAATTTAAATTTTTTATTTTAATTCATAAAAAATCCAAAACGGTAAAAAAAAGTGTCAAGTCCTATAACTTTCACGTAAAGTCGCATAACCTATGAACAAAATGACACATAAATCATAAAAATCGATGAACGAGTTTCGCTTTTATTCACAATTAATTAAAGGTATGAATTTCAAAAATTTGTATTTGTATTTGTATTTATTTTGGTGCCTTTCTAATACAACAAGATACAGTATCTTATAAATTACAGTATTAGAATCCGATTAGTTATTAAATATTAATGAAAATTTTACACAAAGATTGGACTTAAACCTAAATACATATTAGAAGATCAAACATTTAAAACAAATTGAACATTCATAATTTTAGCATTAATAATAATAAATATACTAAATTTTAGCAGTTACATAATAAACATTCTAAAGGTAGTATTCCATTAGTAATTTTTTAAACTTTATTGCGTTGCTAGTGAATTGTATGTTTGTGGGAAGATGGTTCCAGAGATAAATTGTGAAAATAAAAAATTGATGAGAAGATGCTGCATCTCGATACTTAAATGTTCTGATTGAATTATTTCTGGGTGAAGAAGTAAATGTTAGTTTTTCATACAAGTAGCTGGGCTCTCTAGTTGTTATAATTTTGTGTAACAAAACAAGATTTTTCAGCTTCAAATAATCATCAAGAGAGATACCAAAGATACGTTTAGTGTACAAGGACACACTCTCAAATCTTTTTATACCAAATATATAGCGAGTTATGTTATTAAATGTTGTATTCATTTTCCTCTTGTCATTACTGCTACAGCTTGCAAATATTTCCGATGAGTAAAGGAGTGTAGGTATTAAGTATGTTTTAGCTAACAACATTCTTATCTTAGGTGGTGTAAAGTGATGACTAGACCATAGACTTCTTAGCATACCATATGTTCTTCCACAAGCTTGGTTAATGTGATCAGTCCAGGTGAGCGAGGTATTAAAAATAATCCCTAGATTTCTGACAGACTTAACCAATTCGATTTTAGAGTCTCCAAGATATATATTTATTTCATCACTGATCATAAAAGACCTCTTACAAATTATTAAACACTTAGACTTTTTGGGATTAAGTCGCAAACCATTAGCTGATGCCCAATTGAGGATTCTTTTTAAGTCGTTGTTAAGCTCATTGACTTTATGCCGAACTGATGTTTTTGGACAACTTAGATATAGCTGAACATCATCTGCATACATCCGTATACGAGTGTGCTGAATTTGTCCGGGTAAATCATTAGCATATAGTGAATATAGAAGTGGACCAAGTATGGAGCCTTGTGGGACACCTGTCGAAAGTATTAGTGGGTCAGAAACTGCTCCATTATTAGCAACCGATTGAAGCCTGTTAGACAGGTATGATGATATTAACTTAGAAGCAGGTGAAGAAAAGTAAAACATTCTTTTAAGTTTGAATAGAAGCATTTGGTGTTCAACTGTGTCAAAAGCCTTTGAATGATCTAGCAAAACCAGGAAAGTTACTTGACTATCATCCAAATTACTACGTATATTTTCGATTACTTCATAGCTGTTGTGCAGCTATGTTTTGATCTAAATCCAGTCTGTCTATCAGTTAGAAGAGTTTTTCATAAATGTATTTAGTAATTTGCTTGTGTAAAAGGCGTTCAAAAACCTTAGAGAGATAAGGAAGGATAGAAATGGGCCGGTATTCTTTATCAGCTTTAGGTACTGGAATAACTTTGGCATACTTCCATTCAGCTGGGAATGTGCTTGTAGTAACAATTGTATTAAAAAGGTGATTGACATAACGAATTATCCATGGTAAAATTAGTTTTATAAAACGTGGATGTATATCGTCTAGACCAACTGCGTTAGATGTAACAGCACGGAAACCCTCAACTATGTCTGTTAAGCTGAAGCATTGAAAGTAAAATAGATTTTCAGGGTTTAATGGATCAACAAGAGAAATCCGATCATAGAAATTGGGTTGTACCGGAGGTTGTAAAATGTTAACGAATTTCTAATTCAGAGCATTAACATCATTAGTGCGAAACTGCTTTCCAAGAATGCCAATGTCCTTTATTTGCTTCCATGTATGCTTTGTATCAATTGCTGTGTAGAATTTATTCCCATAGTATATTCTTTTATCATGCCTGATTTTGGAAACAACTGCCTTTCTAGCTGAACGAAAATCTTGAAGTGAGGCACTGGTTCTGTAGCGTTTCCATCTATGGTACAAGTTATCACGACGTTCTATTAACAGTTTTATTTCAGAAGAAAACCATGGTCTTGCTCTGCATTTTACTTCTTTTGTTTTAAGCGGAACATGTTTGTTAAATAAATGAAGAATAGTGTTATTAAGGAAATTAACTTGGTCATTGACAGTTTGAATATAGTAAATATAATTCCAAGAGGTATTATTAAGGTCTTCTTGTAGTGATGACATGTTTATGTTTTTATAGTCTCGGAAGGAGAATTTTTGGTGGTATTTAGTAACATTAAAATTATAAGACATGAAAATAAGATCATGTTTAGAGAAAACTGGTACTGCTAGTTGCTCATAATGCATAACATTACATTTGTTATTAACAAAAAAAAAGATCCAGCAGGGTAGTATTAGATGTGGTATAGTGTGGGTCTGGAATTATTTACAGCAAATAAATTAAATGAAGTCATGACGGAACAAAGATAAGAGCCAGAATGTGTTAATAAGTTGCCATTGAAATCACCTGATAAAATTATATTAGAATAAGATACAGACAGAAATTCTAGTGCAGTTATAAGAGAATCCAATTTAATATTTTTATCTGGTCTGTAAACACATCCAAGTAGCAATTTTTCATTTTTTGATTTCAGTTCTATAAAAATATATTCCACATCATTTTCAGCTTTGAATGTCTGAACAATTTTGCTAGAAACGTTATCCTTTATGTAGATTGCAACACCACCTGCCTTGCCATCACGGTCACATCGAAAAATATTATATCCACGTAAATCAACTAGCTTGTCGTTATGTGCTGCAGTAAACCATGTTTCCGAGACACATATGACATCCATGTCAGAGTCTTCAAAAAGAAAGCGAAATTCATCAATTTTACGATATAAACTTTGAGCATTAATATGGCATATATTTAGTGCAGAAAATTGTTTAGTTAGTATTCGAATCATGTTATAGTTGCCTTCTCTGGAACCAATATGGTCAATTAAAGAGTTCGTCATTTAGGTTTATTTGTGCAACGCAATAAATTTTAAAAATATATCTTTTATTAAATAATATAAAAATAGTAATGATATGACCTGATAAAAGGTTTAAAACAAAAAACAAAATACATGTAAAATAAGATGTTATACTTTTAATCTCGAAAAAGCTGATCTAATGCATCCATAGACTCTATAAGGATTGGGTCATCAGTATTAAATTTTCTGATATATACAAGTCCTCTGAGAGTATATGCAGCTTGAATTTTCCGCTCCCTTTTCATGGTCCAAGCAGCAATAAATATTTTGTGATTATGAGGTGTTAAATTTTCATTTACATATACATATTGGACGATCACTTTGCATTCCCAAATGGTTTAAAGTCAATGTAGTTTTATTATCACGCCTATATTTCGCTATTGACTTCAGTAGGAAGTTTTTATCAAAAGGAGATTGCAGTTTTGCTACTATGACTTCATCACTGGGAGTATATGGTTTGTGATTTTTGTAGATTTTTTGCAGTCTCGAGATATCCACAAAATTCTTTGGAAAAAACATTGATGACTTTCTTATTGATTCTTTATTTTGCATGAAAATAAACATTCCGATTCATATTACAGCTATTCTTACACAGAAAATATGCAATTTTATATGTTAACTATGCATGGAACCAAAATTTAGAACATTTTCAATTATTGTCACTATCCATCCTCGTTGAAGTTGACGCTTATGATTCTGATGACCTAATTTTCTTCGTATGTTGTTCATATTCATGTTCTGAGTCTGCATCATCATCCGAGATAGACGTAATATTCAAGGGCATGTTTTGTTTAGTGTGTCCACAAATTTCAAACTGCATAATTTTAGAACTTTTACAACCATACGTACCTTTTCTAATTTTAGCTTCACTGAGTTTTGGAAAGATGAATTTCAAACAGTCATAGGCGTCATCAATATCTTTGACTAACACTTCGATGAATTTCCCAGCTATTCCTAATTTCATGTGGAGCGATGGCAACAAAATATCATCTAGATCCTTTATCAAAGGTTGATTCCGAAATTTTAATTGTTTCTCGAGCTCGGGAGTTCTTGCTTTCCAATCTTTACATTGATATTGATTTCCTGTGTATCGTGCATCCCAATTACAAAGGAAGCAGAAGTATTTTGGAAAACCGCCCTTTAATACAATGTTGACAACCTTTAGATCGCAACAAATCTTCCATTTGTGTACATTGTAGTTAATTTTCTCCAAAATTTCGCCCAATGTTTCATACGTTTCCTTCATAGTTGTGCTGAATCCCAATGGATGGACGGTTTTTTGTTCGTTTTGTGCAATAGCACAGCCTTCAAACTTGAAACTGAACCATCGATGAGTAAACGCCAGTCGCCAGCGATATAATCCATTCCCAATTTTTTCACTTAACGTATTTGCTTCGTCAACGGAATAAAATTTCTGAAAATCAGCTTGGCGTTGTCGGTATGATGTTGCGCTGACATTTTGCTGTGTCAGTTTTCTGTTTTTCAAAAATGGTGTCAACATTTCGGAGTTTTGTTGTGATAGTCCCATCTTTGTCATATGCACCCTGAGGTGTGGCGAAAATGGTTGGCAACACCAACCCCGAAAGAAAGGGACGGCAATAGTATAGGCTGAGAGAAAGATAGATGTAAATAATAATATATACACGCAAAGAAAAAACATGGTTGTGGTAAACATATTCTAAGAGCAACATATTATGATAAGATTCATGATTGTAGTCACCATATTACGATTGTTATTAAATCATATTATGACCAAATATGTTCGTAATATTACATCATAATATTTTTCCCTTAATCATATTGTTATCCTGTGAATCATAAAACGTTAAGAAGTTATAATATTACTGTCATGGTAATCATAATAAGTTAAGAAGTATTCATATTACTGTCATGGTAATCATAATAAGATAAGAAGTAATCATATTGTTGTCATGGTAACCATAATAAGTTAAGAAGTAATCATATTACTGTCATGGAAATCATAATAAGTTTAGAAGTAATCACATTATTGTCATGTCAATCATAATTAGTTTAGAAGTAATCATATTATTGTTATGGCAATCATAATAAGTTTAGAAGTAATCATATTATTGTCATGACAATCATAATAAGTTTAGAAGTAATCATATTATGATGCAAAGTGATATGAACTGTTATACATAAATTTTTTACATCATAATATGATACAACTTTAAACATAATATTTTTATTGGAAAAAAATACTTATGATAAAATAAAAAACATAATATAGTTACCGTAATCTTTTTGTCGTAGGTCGCAATTATTTATAAATTATTTTATGAAGTTTTCATTATTTTTCTCTTAAAATAACACAAAACTTACCAGTAATGGTTAATATTTTGCACCAATATTTCACAAATTTTTCCACCACTTTAAGATTATTAAAATTTTTTAGCAAAGATATTGTATTTTGTGACACTACAACCCTTTTTTAATGTTTTTTCTTTATTTTTTTTAATTTCTTGTTTATTTTAATGGTTACTTTGTTATTTCTTTTTTAATATTTTTTTTTAATTTCTTGTTTATTTTAATGGTTATTTTTTTATTATTTAGCCACTCACTTACAAATAATTCGATATGTTTATGTAAAACACGACACAACTGATACAAAATTATTTTACAAATGGCGATACCAAAATATTTTTAGAGTAACGATATTTTGATTGCATCTTAAACTTATTATGATAAATGTATATAAAGTTATCATGTTATGGCTATTAAATATCATGTTATGGCTGTGAGTAATATAATATGTTTTGAAAGTTATCATAATTTAGTTGTTAGAAAAATAATTATTTTTCGGTCAACAATACTAAAATTTATAATTGCGATAAACATTAATATGTTTACAGTAACTATAATATTGCTGATATTTAATAAAAATAACAATTATTTGTGTACAACAACAATATATTGTTACAATAAACACAGTGTGGTTGCCGTAACCATGCCCAACCATATTTTTTCTCTGCGTGTAGCTAGAAGAAGAAAAGGCAAACAAACATGGTAAACAAATTGCTGAAAACAAATTTTATTGGAAAAATGGTAGGACGACATTTTGCTTGACCGAGGCTTCTTGGCCGCCGAAAACCAAAATGCCGCTCCTTTTTCTTTTTGCTTTTGACGAATGGTGAGTCCGGTGGCCGGAGTGAGAATAATAAGCAAAGTGGTTTTTGTAAATAGAAATTTTATTGAGATATCTGAAACTAAATTGAAAAATTCATTTGTTTGGAAAAAGTCATTTCTGAAAAATTGAAGGAATAGGACTATTACAAAATAGCTTTATAAAATACATAACTGAAATTTAGCTCATAGAATAAATTCGAAAATAAAAATGTTGAAAAAGTAAAACTTAAAAGTAAAATCAAAATTAAATTAATAAAGTCATATCACACGGAGTAGTAACACCATACCACTGCCACTTGCAACGCCACACAGCCCGACGCACCCATCGCTGGAGAAGCTGCATGAGCACCGCCACGCCAGGGGTGCTTGGTAACAAGGTTTTTAGACGTAAGGAAGTGTAAACCTGGACGACTTGACGGACAGGACCGAAATCTTAAAATAAAATAAAAAAGAAAATAAAAAAAATTAATATTTTTAGAGAATAAAAAAAAGGAAAAGATAAATATATAAATTAAAGAAAATTTTTTAGGAAATTTTATTTGAAGTTTTTTATCACGCGTAGCCCAGTCTGTTTTGGGGATTTTGAGCCAAACGTGCGCGAAAAGTAGGGTTGAGCTCAGGCCTATTAATCGTCGGGTAGAAAGAAAGAAGGAAACCATAATTAGTGGTTAAAAACAAATTTAATTAAATAAAATTCCCTAAAATTAAATAGAGAAAAAAGGAGAAAAGAATATATGTATATAAAAAAAACGCAAATAGGAAAAAAACCCTGAAAGGGAAAAAACAACGACGGACGACCAAAACCTTCCAAGCCCAGCTTGCAGTCAGCCATAGTAGCCATATTCCGGTGAGGGGCAAAGAATTAGCAGCTATCCGTAGGGAAGCAAATCCATCTAAGGGAAGTTTTCGTTTGATAAAATCATTACCTGGATCAAAAGAGGAAAAATTAAAGTTTGTTCGAAGATTAAATTGTTTTTTTTTGCTGAATTGTCTTTAGCCCAGTGAAATTAATTCAAATTCTGATACATGTTAAAATTTTGCCATACTTAAAAATTAATGTTAATAAAGCGAAAGTTTATAATGAGTAATTCAAATTATTAAATGCATTGATAAGTTACTATGTTGGCTTAAAGGTAAAAAAAGCGGTGAGTAAGGGAGAAAAAGAGCGGTGAAGATGGTAAGGTTAAGGCTGTTTAGGGACATCCAGGTAAACCTCAAGGTAGGATGTACGGTGGGACTGAAAGTCCCAAAGGGAAGGCGAATGTTAGGCTAGCCACCTGCCTTATTATAAGTATATGTGTGTGTGTCTCATAGTGTCGCAACAACTTACTGCTTCGGGTCCCAAATATCTTTTTGTTTTAGTTCGTGTTAATAATTTTTTTTGCAGCTGGTATGAATTAAATTTTGTGCCCGGGATTACTGCCAGCAGGTCGGCAAGAACCACCCCATCCGGCAAACTTAAGCCGCGCAATACGCTAGCATACCAGCACAGCCGACAGTCTGGCCATATTTGCTGGTTGTGTAAACCGCAACCAGCTGGTTTTTCCCCCGTCTCGTGTAGTACATCTTAGCCACAATGTAATCCATTTCGATTTGTGTTAGCGGTTGTGGTCCATTATTTTCAATATCGGGTGTCCAATCAGCATCATTCAAATTGGCCGGATTGTTGAAAACGGTTTCGGCTTGCAGGTATGTACATAGTAGCCAGACTCGGAGGTTAAGGTGTATCGGTACCAGGAGCGCGTTCAACTGGAAGTGTGGCAGTAAAAGCAGCAATGAAATCTGTTATTTTCTGTTTAATCCAGGACGAGAATTTATGCATGCGTAGCACCTGGAATCATCATGTCCAGTTAGGTCTTCCACCCAAATTACTGGGTTCATTAAAGAAAACTGTCCACCATTTCCATGTATCCACATTATAAGGGTATTAAAACAATTTTTGCACACTGTGTTCGTCGTAAAATTTGCACCACTTAAATCTGCTTCATAAAAATATCGACAATACGCTGTTTTTAATTCCTTATAATCAATTTTTTTCGATCCAGTTGGCCTCTTTTTGGGGCGATATGACCACAAACGTGGGTGGACACTTGTTATTTTCCATATTTGGAAAATATATTCTATGTTTTGTTGTTATTCACTTTAAAATACGGAGAAAATTCACTTGTACTTCTCGCGTTCGTCGACTCTTGTTAAATGACAAAAATCGATCACAGAGCACCTATAAATACTACAAATATATCAATATTTTACTGGCAGGAACTTATGAAATATGTTTTCGAAACGTTCCAAAACATGAGCACTCATAAATGTGGGTGCAATTTCGGTTAAAAAAATAATGCAGGTAACTAACGGAAAAACCCAAATAATTAAAAAAGGCACTTTCCTTTTTTCCTTTTAATTGTCCACTCACATTTATTAACGCTTATTACTTTGCTACCGCAATCATAAAAATCAAATAACCTTTTTTTTATTACTTTTTTTTTAATTCTGAGAATCATAAAAAAGTCATCATTGTTTTTTCCAAAGAATTTTGTGGATATCTCGAGCAAATTTTTGAAATTCATTCCTTTAATTAATAGTGAATAAAAGTGAAACGCGTTCATCGATTTTCATGATTTATGTGTCATTTTGTTCATAGGTTATGCGACTTTACGTGAAAGTAATAGGACTTAACACTTTTTTTTACCGTTTTGGATTTTTTATGAATTAAAAAAAAAAAATTAAATTTTTGGGCAAAAAATATTTTTTTTCTTCATACATTTATTTATAA
This sequence comes from Pollenia labialis, assembly GCA_949318255.1. Taxonomy (NCBI): domain Eukaryota; kingdom Metazoa; phylum Arthropoda; class Insecta; order Diptera; family Polleniidae; genus Pollenia; species Pollenia labialis. The sequence goes on along the minus strand of OX439139.1, from coordinate 122,862,519 downwards.
CTGCGAAACTGTTGCTTATGTAGCGAAACGTTTTATAAACAGATTAAAGGAATTGTAATTCTTAATTTTTTTTCAGCTTATTCGGACTAGTGGTTCTGATAAACAAAAGAACCTAAAACGATATAAATCCCTCTATCCGATACTTACTAACTTCAAATTCATTTTTAAATTATTTATTGAGGTACCATGACCAACTTATGATGCAGAAGTTCTTCTTTTTGGGTCTACTTTCATAAGCAATTATCAGAATTGAGTCCCGAATCAATCACCTGAAAAATGTTGTACTGTTGCATAAAAAAAAATTTGTAAATAAATCAAAAAAGAGTGTTATTTAAAATATAAAAAAATATCCTAAGCCCAAATTTGTTAATAGAAATATTAAATAAATAAATAAGTGAACAAAATGAATGACGAAATTCCAATTTCTTTAGTTTATTTCTCATAAAATATGTAAACAAGAAAATAACCTTGCCAGATTGCCGATTTATTAACACCGAATTCATTTAAATTTTATATTACTGACAACCTACCATTAACAATGTAATGCTTTCGTTTGTTTTTACTATAAAATAATAGAAAAATAACTATTAAAACTTTAAATTTTTACTGTCCTGATTAGAGGCGATTTTTCCCAACTTCGTCTGGTAACCCTATATATAAACAGAAGCCATCTTTTTACAGGGCATTATCAACACTCGATTTATATGGGGCGAAAAGTCCAATGCCTTATGACATTTAATGCTATGTTCATACGACGATAGAAACCACTGGTTTCGTTCTCTGAAACTAGATTGCCAAACATGCTGTTCATACGATTTATTCCTGTTTCATTTTGACATTTTTTTTGTGTTGTTAGTGTGATTTTTTTTAAATAGATAAAAAAGTAAATAAAACTTAAGAATATATTATTTAATACTTTAATTAATATTAAGGTATTATAATTATCACTTTATTTTATTAAAAATCTATTTTTATTTTGTTTTTTTTCTTTGTTTTGATATTTTTTGAGAGCTAGTTCAGATAAACTAACGATAACTGTTATCAAAATCGGAGATGATAGTACATTTTTCCTGTTTCGCAGCCTGTTTCAAAATGAAACGACCTGTTTCGCTCTCAAAATTTTGTATGGGAAAACAAGTCGTTTCAATCAATAAGAGAGCGAAACACGAATATTGCTGTCCGTGTGAACATGGTATAAGGGTGAATTTTTTTAGAATGAAACACGCTGTCCTTTTAGAGAGCAAAGCATTTTTAAGAAACGAACACAAAATTGCATTTTTTTAAATAAAATGTGACATTTTTTTTAGAAAAGAAAACACCATAAAAATTGCAGATACAAAAATCGCGCAATGTAAACGGGCACTTACATACTAACATTTATATCTATTTCTTTTGCTGATGTTGTATTTTTCATTTCTTTCTGGCAAAGCTTTAAATGCAATAAATTCAGTGAGTTAGTGTGCAATGCAATTTCAGTTCATTCACACCCAATGAAAATATAAAAAGGAAAATAAAAAAATAAAAGAAATACATTTGTACATACTGGCTACCGTTTAAATGTTATTGCTTTTTGCTGCTGTTATTAATGTTATTATTGTTACTCATATTATTTTGTACCATACGATACTTGCATGCAGGGTTCCCAGATGCTTTTCAAATGTTATCCTAAAAATTTTATTTTGTATCCCAAAAATTACAATTTGTCATCCTTTTTTATTCTTTGGCACATACTTTTATAATTTAACAGTTTCATCATTCTAGACAGGATATTTAATATTGTTGTTTTTAATGCATTTCTTGTTGGTTCACAAAGAGAGCACTTTCTTAATACCAAATTGGACAACTCAAAGTAAAACTAGCGTGATCTAACGGCATCTTTATTTTTTATAAATTTCTGTGCAAAATTAGTTTAAATTGTTGAATTTCTGTAAATAAAATAAATGTTTCTTATTTGCAAAAGAAAGTTTCCGAAATTATTATATGAAAATTTCTCTTGATACATTGATATAAATAACCGGTTAAAATATTTTCATAACTAAGCTGAAATTGGGTTACACTTTGCAGCTAAATGTTAACAAGACTTGAAAAGTTGAGATTTGGTGGCAAACCCTTTTTTAACTTTTGTTGCAATAAACTTTGAGATATAAAAATCATATTTATTTCTTTTGTCAAACGGCTTAAATAGCCTTAAAGGCTTCGATACTCATACGTTGCGGTTGATTTCAATGGTTGGTAGTTACTCAAGGCGAATTCAAAAATGTAAACTCGTCGCTACAACAATTACAACTCTTAACAAAAATAACAGGCATTTTGTTTGTGTAACATTTCCAATTTGTCAAATGAGTTGTTTACAAAAATAGTGATGAAAACGTAAATAATAAATAAATTTTATTGGCGGAGTTCAATATTAGTCTTGCAAAAGTGCCAATGCAAAATATCGTAGCTCTTTTGTTTAATCCAAAAACAAAATACACAGAGTTTCCGTTAGATTTCATTTAAATTCTACGATATTTTGCATTTGCTCTTTTGCAATCCTAATATTGAACTCCGCTATAGTGTTATTTCTGGCCATATGATGCTAAATTGGAAAAAAAATTTACCACAATATCTATATTTTCTAAGTTTTCTGCGTATTTAATTGATTTTCCAGAGTGGGCTATATATGGGGCAGGCGCGGATTAAGGGGAGGGGGAAATAAGGAAATTCCCCCCCCCCTAAATTATATAAGTATGTTTGGGTTATGTCGATAATACAAGAATTCCCAATTATAATATTTTTTTATATGCACAAAATTTTCGGAAATCCCAGCAAGGTTTTTTTATTGAAGATATTTCCAATGAAACATCTAGTTTACTGTATTCAAATACTTATTATTCTACATGTATATCCAAAGAATAAACGTTTGACTTGAAAATGCGGGCGGTTGAATTATTAATAAGCCTTAGTATATGCAATATTTATGTATATATGTGTTATATGTATTAAAATTCTATTCGATAATTTTTGACGAAAACACAGATATGTCGGGGGAAACCCAGATATCCTTATCTTAAAGATATTTCAACATACAACAAAAAGTTGTTAGGAAAGCATTTATTGGCTTTGTTGTAAACGCATTTGAAGAGGCTTCAAAGGATATTGATAATGACGTTGATGTGTCAATTGATGCGAAGGCACTATCATCAATAGTTCTAGAAGCTTTGACAAATTTAAGTCTTGACCTAAAAAATTGTGTAGGAAATGGAACAGATGGGTGTCCTCTGATGTCAGCAGAAAATGGAGCTGTTATAAAATTCTGGACAAATACAAAACAAACGCCTTGCTATTCCCATAAATCAAACAACTCAATTTTAAAAAGCAACCAAGTGCCATTAATACAATAAGTTGTATCATTTGTTAAAGAAGCGACAAATTTTTTTAAATATAATCATCCCAAGCGAATCGCAGTTTACGCAAAGTATTTGGGAGCCAAACTCTACGTTATGCGAGACAAGATGGTTGGACCGTCACGACTCAATTTTACACTTTGCAACAAGTGTACATCATATAGTAGAAGCTTTGGAAAAAATATCTGAGTGGAGAGGTAGAGATACTTCATCAAAAGCCTTATATTAAGGAACTCGCTTAGTTCTTTTGAATTCTTTTACGGAATATACATATTAAGTGCGATACTTAATGTATCACAGCCGCTTAATATCATTTTACAAAAGCACGATATAGATCTTCAAAAAGGATCAAGCCTTATCAAAACTTAAATCATGTGCCTTGAAGGGAAAAGAAATAAAGCCGAAGAACTGTTTAAAGCGATTTTTGAAAATGTTAAAGTTATCTGCGTTCAAATCGAGGTTCCAATCACATTCAAAATGTTGAAGATTACTACCGAGTTGTAGGTTACATTCCTCTTATTAATTTATTTTAGAAGATCTCAAAACACGTTTCCCAATAGATATTCTAAATGTATTGAACATACCTAAACTTCTACCTCAAAGTGTAATCTAGTCAAATACAGATACAAAACTTTTAAAATCGCAACTAGCTGATGAGCTGATTATGTTTGATAAAAGATTTTTATTTAAACTTGAGTCTGAACTGTTGCATTGGCAACAAACATGGAAAATATCTGAGAATCTTTCAGATAACGTTGTAGATGCTTTAATAAACTGTGATGAAGATATTTACCAAAATCTAAGAAAAATATTTCAAATTTTCGTTTCAATGCTCGTCAGCAGGGCAAGTTTAAAATGGCACGAAAAATGGCTGGCAAAATAGCACGAAAAAGTATAAAAAATGGCAAAAATAAACATGCTATTTTAGAAACATTTATTTTATTAAGTTTTTATTGTAAGTACGTTTCTTCAAATTGTATGTATGTTTCTTCAAATTGTCAAAAAAATAATACTGGGGGGAGGGGGCAAAACGCAAGAATTTGGAAGTTGTTTTTAATACACTTGTAATCTAATTTTTGTTATAAAATTCTGTTTAATAAAGAAATATTTTTATAATATTTGTCATAAAATTTTTTTATCAGGGAAATCTTATTAAAAAACGACGTTTAAAATTCTTGCGTTTTGCGTCTTCGGTTTCTAGAACACCCCTGATAATTTCCTGTTAACACATAAAACAGTTCTATAAGTGAAAACACTCTTTCAACATCGTAAGATGTAACTGGAGCATATTTGAACACTAAAAGTTCAGATGGAGAAAGGTTGTCAATAAATTCATCCGTCTCACTTTCATTAAAACAAAATTGTGAGAAAAATCGATTAAAACACTTTTTTAAAATTGAAATGCCAAGCCATATAGATTTTTCAGGGGTATTGAATAATTTACCACACGTATTACGATCTAAAACATTTTTTAAACTTTTCAACAAAATCTTTTTTACTGACATCTTGTATTATTTTCCTTAGCACTGTCAATTAAGCCAAAGCTTTCATTCATAGAAATCCCCTTCGTTTGTAACTTCAAGAGGCTTGAGCAGATGCATTGAAAGTACTTTTTACGTCCGATTTTTGCATTGATTATTTAGCATTCCGAACAGATTCTGCCTCATATTCGCTAAGCTTATTTAAACATTTTTTTCTTGGTTGCAAAAAGGTATTCTTTGGCAAGCTGGACCAAAAATTGCCTTTTAAAAAAATAATTGAAGAAATGGCAAAAATGGCATATGCCATTAAAAACTTGCCCTACTCGTCAGAAATGCTACGAGAGAGAGGTCATTATCTACCCGTCGTCTAATAAAAACATGGCTCAGATCAACAATGACAGAAGAAATACTGTACTATCTTAATTTGCCTCACAAGGAAATCATAAATTGCTTATTTAAAATGATTAATTTATATTGAACTGATCTTATATTTCATTTAACCTTATTGCTGAGTTTTTTTTTAATATGAAATACACATATTAATTTTAATAAACTTTTAAAAACAAATTTTTTACTTTTTTGTATTAAAAAAAATTTCCCCCCCCCTTCCCCCTAAGACTCAAGCTGGATCCGCGCCTGATGTGGGGCTTATATATTTAAATCTTCACGAAATTTGCCAGTCTAATTTCTTGTCTTATAAAACTGTGGCAGTTTTCGTACATACACGCAGAGAAAAATATGTTTGGGTATGGTTACGGCAACTACACTATGTTTATTGTAACAATATATTGTTGTCGTACACAAATAATTATTGTTTTTATTTAATATCAGCAATATTATTGTTACTGTAAACATCGCAATGTTAATCGCAATTGTAAATTTGTATTGTAGTATTGTTGACTGAAAAATAATTTTTTCTAACAACTAAATAATGATAACTTTCAAAACATATTATATTACTCACAACCATATCATGATATTTAATAGCCATAACATGATAACTTTCTATACATTTATTATAATAATTTTAAGATGCAATCAAAATATTTTTACTGCAATAATATTTTGTTAGCGCCATTTGAAAAATAATTTTCCATCAATTGTGTCTTACATATTCCTTTAAAATTATTTGTTAGTGAGTGGTTCAACAATAAAAAAAAGAATAATAATTACAAAAACAAAAAAAATATTAAAAAAAATATGATATTAAATTAAATATTATTATTTTTTCGACCTTTTTTTAATTAAAAAAAAGTTTTTTCGAGATCGAGCCAATTATTTTTAAAACATATACACTGAAAGAAAAATGCTTCATATATTTAATGAATCATATTCATAAAAAAATTTTCATTGGTTAAATGAAAATTTTCATTGTCTAATTGTTAATTAAAAAATTTAAGATTTAATAATTTCATACATCTAATGTAATATGCCATTAAATTTATGAAATCAAACATTTTTTTATAAAAGCAACATATTTTAATAATTGAAAAAAAAAATTATTTTTAACATTCAAATAACTCTATAGTCTCAATAATTAAGAGTATAAAAATATTTCGAAAAAGCATGCCTTCATAAATTTAAATTTTCATTATGACAATAAAAATGTCATTATAGTAATGAAACAAAAACTTTCAATCAATAAATATGTACATATGTTTTTAGTTTTCTTTAATATGTACATACGTACCTACATATAGTTGAGTAATGGCAAAAAACATGGTTTTTTTATTGAAAAACTACACTACCCCGGTAGGCTAGCTGGTAGTGAGCTAGTCTATCAGCGCCGAGGTTGCGGGATCGATTCCCGCCAGAGACAGAAAAAAATGAGATAGAAAAAAAAAGTTAAAAAGAAAAAAACTAATTAAAAAGAATTATTTATCCAATGAATAATATTTATTGATCTAATGTAATGTTTCATTAAATACATTTTAATGAAACTGGTTTCATTGGTCCAACGAAGCGCTGCATGGGTTCCTTTTTAATGAAATTTTTCATGGGATTAATGTCAAAATTTATTGGTATTGCAAAGAAAATTCTTTCAGTGTATATATTATTTATTAAATTATTTGTTCCAATATTTCGATATCCATTGGATATCATTATCAAGGAATGAGTTACAAGTATATTTGCAAGAGACTTATTACTATCTCCACATTTCACAATTCAATATTAAATGTGGAGATAGTAAGTAATTTCCCCAAGTCTTCTTCACAAAATGCTGAGAAAAACATAGAAAGAATAATAATTAAAAAAGTTATACAGAATTCAAACCATATAGTTCATTCTGCGCCGCCAAGTATATCAATACTTAATAGTTTTTCTAAAAAAAAAAGGCGAAAAAGGTTTGACAACTTAGTGGATTTAAGAAAACGCATTTGCTGTTTGTTAATTATACGAAGATTTAAATAAAACCTGTATAACAAATCAACTTTTGATTAGTTCATTATGTATAATTTTGTATCAATACCACATTTAAAAATTATTTTCAATATCTTTTAATGTTTGAAGCAGTTTCTTTAATAAACAAATTGTTCTTTTTTATTATTTTATGATACAACTGATAATGCATGTAAAAATAAATATTGACCACTAATGAAAATACGTATTCGAATCATTGAACTTTATGGGTTTTAATTCGCACTCATTCAAATGAATATTTCATATCAATGAAAATCATAATTCATCCCTGAACTTTGATTGACGAGCCGTTTAACTAATGCGAACCCATTCTCGCCAATGACACGCTAATGTTAAAATCTTGCATGTTTCGCCTAAAAAGAACCAGTGCATTATCCTTGGAATCCATGCATTTATTACTTTTTTAGATGTCTCTTTTTTGTCGGGCTATTATGTATAATAATGAGCTGACGAATTGCCTATTTCTTACAAAATTTGAATAGTTTTAAATTGTTTTCGGTTATATTTTCTGTACAAATTTTTCTAAAAATACATTATAAATCCATTAATTTTTAAGGAATAAGTACGTCGAAAAGTTCATCTAAGTTATAAAGTTTCATTGAAAGTAATAAAATTCTAATATGAAGCTATGAAGCTCCTACGTCATACGAAATCTTAAGGGTTCTTAATTTAATATGTATATATTTTGATTCGATGTAATATAGAAGATATTTTGATAAAATTCTATTTAAATGTATTCTAAATTAATCTAAATAGTTAAGCACTTATATGTATGTATATACAAACTTTGTTTATAAATTATCATATATATGAAACTTTATAATAATACGGGGTTTTTTTTACAAATAATTTCTTTTATCAATATTCTAAAAATTAACAACCGCTTATCTAAGATGCTTTTTTAATATATTGTATGCCTAGAAATCATGATGCAATTTTGTGTATTCTTGACACTGGATACAAAAGTGTGGAAAACCAATAAAATACAAGCTGATTCAAAACTTCATTGTTTTAAATATTGGCTGTTTTAATAAAACTGTATTTTTTACAATCAAACTTTCAGTAAATCATTATTTTTAAAAATAAAAAATCATACAGGTCTGTTCTGAAAATCACGTGATTTCAAATCACATGTGCTTTTAAAATCACACGTGATTTTGTGGTGTTCTGTAAATCACACCGTTTTTGTGTTTTTCGGTGTGATTTTCAATTGTCGAAAGCACATGTAAACACAAAGGGTTTGTTTTTCAAAATTATAGCTAATTTTTAACGCTTTTTATGTTATTTTCCGACAATTTGTTTTTTTTAACCGATTTGTTTAAAATCTTGTATTTTTCCTGTAAGTTTTCGGATTCTTTTTAGCTTTAATGATTTATATTAAAAAGTAGACTCTGCTTTCATGCCGCTGTTAGCAAATTTTTGCGAATTTCCGCTAATTTTGCAATTTTTACCGAATTTTTGCCATTCCTTACAGTTTAAGGGAGTTTTAATCAATTTTATGGCTTGTTTGAAATATAAAATTTTTTCGCGAATTTTCGCTATTGTGCAAATTTTTTTTGTTTTATTTTTCGACATTTTGTTTTTTTAATCCATTTAGAGATTTCAAATAGATTTTAAGGTTAGTTTCCAAGTTTGCAATTTTTTGCGAATTTTAGCCATATTAGAGATAGAAGCGATTTTTCCCTGTGATTCTTTACAGCTTTTACGATTTTTAATAAATATTAGACTTTCCTTTAATGCCGCTGTTATCAAAAAAACGAACTTTAATTCAACTAAAAAAACAAACCTGAAATCACAACAAAAGTCACAAAAGCAAATATCATTTTGTAGTTTCATTGAATTTTCTTAATTTTAAACGATTTGTTGTAAATAAAATAGCTTAATGCATAAAAAATTAATAAACAACACATGGAATATTTTATTTAAGAAATTTATTAGAACGGTCAACTTACACTCGCAAAAATAACAAAGTGATTTCAAAAAGTTGTTTACGTAGCTGAACGTTTTGAAATCACAAAATAATATGCCCAGAACACCTTTCTTGTGATTTGAAATCACTTTCAAAAAATGTTATTTTCAGAACAGGCCTGTATGTCACATTCCACATTCGTAAAAAAAGACAAAAAACACCACTCATCCATAAAAAACAAAAAAATGCATTCTAAAATCTGCCTAAAGTACTCTCAAAAAATAACTTATCGGCCGATTTTATTCAAATAAAATTATTTACCACTTTACTGGGATAGTTCTCGTTAAAATAAGGTATGGTCCATCATTCCCGGTCCCGTGGTTGATCCACATTCGTAAAAAAAGACAAAAAACACCATTCATCCATAAAAACAAAAAAAATAATTCTAAAATCTGCCGAAATTACTCTCAAAAAATAACTAATCGGCCTATTTTATTCAAATAAAATTATTTACCACTTTACTGGGATAGTTCTCTTTAAAATAAGGTATGGTCCATCATTCCCGGTCCCCTGGTTGGTCCACATTCGTAAAAAAAGACAAAAAACACCATTCATCCATAAAAAACAAAAACATTAATTCTAAAATCTGCCAAAATTACTCTCAAAAAATAACTAATCGGCCGATTTTATTCAAACAAAATTATTTACCACTTTACTGGGATAGTTCTCTTTAAAATAATGTATGGTCCATCATTCCCGGTCCCCTGGTTGGTCCACATTCGTAAAAAAACACCGTTTGTCATCTAGACTATTCTTGTATTTATACACTTTTTATTGCTAACCACGTTTTTTTAGAAAAAAAAATTTAAATGGTATTTTTGTCAAAAAAAAAAAATCAAAAATATGATAAAATCATCATTCTGGCAACGCTGTTTACATATTATATTCAAACAAAAGAAAACAAAACTTTGTCAAGTTAAACTTTGTGTGTCTAAACAACGAACAAAGTTTAAAAGAGAATTCAAAAAACGTTGTCAAATAAACTTTGCCTGTCTAAAAGGGGGGGACTATGTTATGTAGACAATTGGCAACAGTATGCATTAATTGGTTAAATAACATGAAATGGAGATCATATATAATTAACTTCAGAATCATCGATTTCATTACTGGTGTTTTGACCTGTATACATACATACTTTTAGAATTAAATAGTGACTGAATATAAAATTCACTTTAAATTATAACAGAACAAAAATCATGTGAAAAAATTGCGCCTAAAGTAAAATTTTTTTTTATTTTTTTTTTATAAAATTTTGTATGAAATTTGTCGCTTACGGTAAAATTGTTCTTGCTATAAAATCGTAACGGTACCTTAGGGTGTGTACAGCGTGGGCGCTTGTTCCCAAACCGAGTCGACTGACGCTTATTGCGAGAACCTGGTACTATACAAATTAGTACAAATAAGCGCGAACAGGTCATAGTGGGCGCCGAGCTGGTCAGAGCTGATTGAATGCAGGAAAACAGTTCCAAAGCGTTTTCAGCGCCGAAAACATTGTTTATGTTATGTTGTGTTAATTTAACTTGTTTAGAAAACATTTAACCCTTCTGCATCCCTTGGATATGTGCCCTTGCTATGATCCTTTGGGTCAATATGACCCAACAATAAAACGTAAACAACATACATATATTTAAGTATAATAAAAAATAAAAGCGATTCTATTGATTATTTGACTGAAAAAATTATTGATCGATGATTCTGAATGAAGATGAACTCAATTCAATTATATTCAATAGGAAAAAAAATTTAAAGTGGAATTAAACTTGCAATATCGCTCATTGGGTCATAATGACCCAAAGGATATAAAATGTGTGTAAATCGTGTTTTTAAATGTGGAGGGGGGAGGAAAAATTTAAATTTTATTATTTTCATTTTCATGTAAATTTATAATTTTCGTCCCTGTTATGGATAAATTAAAGTTTCACGTCCATATCTTATATATAAAGGGACAAATTTTGCGTTTGAAAACCAAAATTGGGTCAAATTGACCCAAGGAGTGCAGAAGGGTTAAAAAAATTAAAAACAAAAATTTAAAAAAAAGTAAATAAAACATGCAATCAAAATATTTTAAAAAAATAATAAAAATTTAAAAGAAAATAAAAATTAAAAAATAAAAATTAAACAAAAAAATTAAAATTCAAATAAATTCGTTTAGAAAATACTCAAAAAAAAAACACTCATACAAACGACTTTCCATTTTTGGTTATTATTTCCAAAGGATTCGATGAGTAAGAGTTCTAATAATAGTTAGATAGTAGACAAATAATAGATGAATTATTAGCGCAGATTCTCGCATCCACTATGCACACTCAAACTTGTTTCTCGCAAGAACAAGTTCTCGCAATAAGCGTCAGTCGGCTCGGCTCGGCAACAAGCGGCCACTATGTACGCACCCTTATGTGACTATTACATTTAAGTAGATGATGCAAGCAAGTTTTGCCAAAGAAGTCATTAATTAAAAAAAAACAAAATTTAAAATTATGCCGGTTAATTAACCTTTAATAAAACTGAAATATTTTTTATGAATAAGGGGTAAAAATAGCCAGGTACATCGCCAGTGATATAAAAAAACCGCCAATCGCCAAATGAAAAATCCGACTGCATAACACGTTTCAAAATCGCCACGTTTGCTGAGAAATCACCATATCTGACAGCCCTATATGCAACTGCCATTTTGTTTTCAAATGACAACATAGTAATTTTATCTTGATGTTAACATCAGTGATGCCAACCCTTGGGACACTAAACACGTGAAAAGGCTAAATTAAAAAATTACGGTTTTTTACACTATATTAATTTTTTTTCTTTCAAAAACAAACGCTAGCCCTTTTTGCGTATTTTTTAAAATAAAACAAAATACAAAAATTTTAGGTAGCTTTTACACTTTTTTAAAATTGGTCATTGTTCTTCGTCATCCTCGTATTTATTCCATGAAGCACTATCTATGTTTGTGATATTGTGACTTTTTATATATTTCGTTAGAACTAATATTTAAGCATAACTAGGCAGGTATTTCGCAGCTTGAACAACAACTTATAACTTGCTTGTGACTATATTTTTGTAATATTAATTAAATGGATTCAACTTTTATTTTAATTATTAATAAATTCATGACACGAAAATTCCTTTCAAGTTCCTATAAAAAACTAGAAAATTAAACCATACCATACTTTCAATATTTTATTCGAACGCAGTTTTTCAATATTCGATATAGCTAGAAAAAATATAATCATATCAAACGGAAAGAAAAGGGTTTTATAGAAATGACAACATGGCTAAATTAGCTAATTTTTTCGAGTTTCAGGTACTTTAAAAGGCGCTAAATCTAGCTGGTTTCACTTTATTTTACAGATTATTTTTACCCATGAATCCCTTGTTGTTCTTGTTTTTATATCCTTCACCAAAGGTGAAAGGGTATGTATAAGTTTGTCATTCCTTTTGTAATTTCTACAATATTGATCTAAGATCCTATATAGGTGTATAAATTCTGGGTTCTTATGAATAGCGCAGTTGGTTTAACGATGTCAGTCTGTCTGTTTAAAAGGGTTTTCCGATGACCCCTGATATCATGGTGTTTATATATTTATGTCACATATAGTCCGGAATTATTTGCGATTGAAATTCATCCTGATCGGTCCTCAAATGGCTGAGATTAAGACTGCATTGCATTTTACCTATCAATCCCTTGTTCCTGGTGTTGTTTTTTTTTATTATTTATTTCTTTTTTATGTTTATCTGGAGAGTTTCTAAATTAGGTACAAGCATCTCAATTACAAACACATTTTAAATTTCTACATAACTATATTTTTTTAAAATATTGTTTTTCTCGCGCCACATTGAAATGTGACTTATTTTGACAGTTCTCGTGAGAAACTTTTCGCAAAAAACACTTGTGTGAGAAAAGCAATTTACTGTTTTTGTTGAATTTCACTTGTTTCATGCGAAAAATTAACGATTCGAGAAATACAGAAAATAGTCTCTTTCTGTAAGGTTGGAGTGTCTCAATTTAAAACTGCAAAAACTTTTGCAGCTATTAAATTTTTAACAGTAATTTATAAACTGGATCCTTGTTGTCAGTATTTTGTTGTATAGCTGTGGTAGTTTATCTCTTCTGCACAACTCTCAGGCACTGAGGCTATCAGCTTTTTATTATAATCGTATAAAATAGAATTTAGCTTAGAATTCATTATCGCCATTTCAGAGGACTGCTTGCCCGTATGTCCCTATCCAGACTTGAAATTTTTGTGTCAGCAATTCTTGCGTTAATTGGGAGAGAGGGGTACACAAAAGGTGAATTCATGTAAACGGTGGTGGCAATACTACACAAAAAAAACAATTAAAAACAACATTGTATTTTTATTGTTGCGTGGTAATTTCCCCATGATATGCGCCAAACCAATAATGAGCTCAGGATATCTCTTTTCAAGTAAGAAAAACAAAGAAGAACAGTTTTGTTTTCAACGTTGAAAACATTACATGTGTTCTGTATTTCTGTTTTGCTTTGTAATTCTAACTTTTCAACTTGAAGTTGGTTGTAGGTGTATTCATATGAATGTATGAATATAAATATAAAAATTACAAGAATTGCAAAACTAGAATTTAATTTTATTTGTTTTTATTGAAGCAAAAAAACAAAACAATAATTTATCTATAATTGTATATATAGGTATGTATATAAAAATCCAACGCTGTGTCTTAGTCTCGCTAAAACTCGAGAACTACCTGACCGATTTGTATGATTTTTTTTTTGTTTTGTTCGTCTAATCATGAGGAAGGTTTAGAAAAATAAAAGTTCAGAAAAGCCCATGAAAAAGGTAAAAAAATTGAAAAAAACGAAAATTGTGTTTTGTACGCAAATTTTACATTGCACCATTAATTGCTGTGGATTAGGTATGTGTATTTGTTAGGTATGAGAATAGGTCGTAAAGTATATTTTATATCGCTAGAGGGCGCAAAATAAGGCATAAGCTCCCCCTCCCTATATCTTCTTAGCTTTTCAATCGGTATTCTTAAAATTTGGCATGCACGCACTGTAAATCTGAAAGAAAATAGGGAGAAGGGCGTAAAATAGGGCAAGAGGGGTAAAAGCTCTCCCTCCCATTATCTGCTTAACTTATCGATTGATTTTCTTGAAATTTTGCAGAAAAATAGTGTAACATCTGGAAAGAGCTATAGTCTAAAATTTGTATTATCAAGGGCGTGATACAGGGCAATAGGGGTAAAAGCTCCTCCTCCCCAATTTTTTAAACTAATCAACAGGGTTTCTTAAAATAGGGCATGCAGACACTGTAAGGATGTGAAATATGGCAAGAAGGGTAAAAGCTCCCCCTCTCATTATCTTCTTAACTAATCGACCGATTTTCTTAAAATTTCGCAGGCAAATAGTGTTAAAGCTGGAAATAACTATAGCCTATCATTTTTATTATCTTCTTAACTAATCAACCGGTTTTCTTAAAAATCTGAAATAAATAAGTTATATGGCAAAACAATGTTTGCCGGGTCTGCTAGTATTATATATAAAAAATAAAGGATTTTTAGTTGTTCTGTTTCGGTCCATTATTACCTAAAATTTTTGATATCGCTTAATGGTGTTTTCTTTTCTACAAACAATTTCACATTTTATTTAAAAAAATGTAATTTTGTGTTCGTTTCGTAAAAATGTTTGCTCTCTAAAAGGACAGCGTGTTTTATTCTAAAAAATTCAAATGTCATAAGGCATTGCACTTTACGCCCCATATAAATCGAGAGTGTTGATAATGCCCTGTAAAAAGATGGCTTCTGTTTATATATAGGGTTACCAGACGAAGTTGAAAAAAATCGCCAATAATCAGGACAGTAAAAATTTTAAGTTTTAATAGTTATTTTTCTATTATTTTATAGTAAAAACAAAAGAAAGCATTACATTGTTAATGGTAGGTTGTCAGTGATATAAAATGTAAATGGATTCGGTGTTATAAAATTGTTTTTAAAAAAAGGCAAAATCAAGAAATCGTAAAAATCGGCAATCTGGCAAAGTTATTTTCTTGTTTACATATTTTATGAAAAATAAACTGAAGAATTTGGAATTTCATCATTCATTTTGTTCATTTAGTTATTTATTTATTTAATATTAATCTATTAACAAATTTTTTATATTTTAAAGAACACTCTTTTTGATTTATGTACATATTATTTTTACGTGGGCCAAGATAGCGTCGACGAAATAGCGTCGAATTTGGGAATTCAAAAACTGGGAAAATAAAATACCCAAATTATGGCGATTTGCAGAATAAGAACAAAAAGTAAGCGTCGAATTTAGGAATATAAAAAGAGGAAGAAAAATAACTTATATGTATTGTGGTTATTTTGTTGAACTATTTATGGTTTTTAATCCAAATTTTTAATATTTTAATCAGGTCAGTCAATATAATCAGCGACGCTTTTTACTGACCATTTTGGATGAACACTGATTTCTCAGGAACGGGACGGGCGATTTTTTGCACGAATCGGTCTTTTTGTCCGGAAAATTATTAACTTTCAGATTATATACAGTTTATACCGTGCAAAAGCCTGTGTTCCATGGGATAAATCAGCAACGCTTTTTACTGACCATTTTGAATGAACCCAGATTTCTCAGGAACGGGACGGGCGATTTTTTGCACGAATCGGTCTTTTTGTCCGGAAAACTATTAACTTTCAGAATATATACAGTTTATACCGTGCAAAAGCCTGTGTTGCATAGGATAAATCAGCAACGCTTTTTACTGACCATTTTGGATGAACCCAAATATGTCGGGAACAGACCAAACGATTTTTTGCACACATCGCTCATTTTGTTCCTAAAAGTGTATTACATATTTAATTTGTGCTATCTATTTTTTGTATTTTTATTAAAAATATTGGTTATTTTTACTTCCCCTTTTTAAATTCCTAAATTCGACGCTAACTTTTTGTTCTTATTTTGCAAATCACCATAATTTGGGTATTTTGTTTTCCCGGTTTTTAAATTCCCAAATTCGACGCTATTTCGTCGACACTATCTTGGCTCACCTATTTGTTTTTTATAACAAACTTTTTGTCAGCTGTTAAAAACAGGGCGATCCAATTTTGTGTTTTGTTCTCGTCAAATAAAAAATTGCAGTATTACATGTTCGGCAAGACAATTTATAGATGCACCTTTTAAAATGTGGTATTTTTTTTTTGTAGAAAAGAAAACACAATAAGCAATCTGTGTATACTGTGCATTCTTACGCCTTCGCAAATGAACTGTCAAAAATTTTATGAAAATTCATTTACACAAATTTCATAAATTTGCGCAACAATTATGAATTTTAAACTTGCACTATGCATTTATACAAACAGATTTTTTAATTCTCACCGCCGTTTTTGGCGAAAAGATGAAGTGTTAATCAAATCAAAAAATCTTGCAAGAACCATAATTTCGCAGGCATGTGTTGTGATTAAATGATTATTTGCAAGGCGAATTCATGTAAACGGTGGTGGCGATACTAAAACAAGTACAACACCAAGGCGAATTCAAACAGGTAAACTCATCTCTACAACTACAAAAAGCCCCATGTATTTTGTTTATACAATTTTCTGGTTGGTTGTCAAAATTTTTTTATTGCAAATTAAAATTATCACTTTTATAAAAGAAATTAATAAATTCACTTCAATCATTCGCAGTTTTGAAATTTTTTTATTATAAAAATAATATTTTTAACACTTTTCATTCAACTTCTTCTCAAAACAAAATCTTATTTTGACGTTTGACCATATTTTTTAATTCGCCGTGGAAACAGCTGATGAACGGCTGACGAGATGAGTTTACCTGTTTACCTGTCGCCTTGTACAACACCAAAAACACAACATTGAATTTTATTTGTTGCTTTCGTTGGTCAATATGCCAAAAACACTAGTAATTTTTGGCATTCCTCTATAAGAAGGAAAAAAAGTACACAGTTGTGCTTTCAATGCCACCTGAAAAATAAATTCGCCTTGCTTATTTGTATTTTTCGAATACAATTGAAAATTACCAGTAATTAAAAACAAGTTTTTTTATGTCAATTCTGCAACCCTGTTTTGTACTTAAAACAAAACAGTTGCACATTGGGCAACGCTGTCTGCATGTAAGTAAATTTAACATTAAAAGAGCGCTGGGTTCCCTTTAATTTAACAGAATAATAACGACTTTGCTACCTAAAATACACACACTCATTAAAAACCAACATTCAAGGCGGTTGCTAAAATGTTAACTCTTCGTAATAGACTAGCACATAGTGTGAATACAAGTGGGGGAAAACAAACGACAACGAAAGATTTGATGAAAAGAAAAAACTATGACAAATTTAAAATATTTTTATTATTCTTTTGCTTTGGTTGGTTATAATTGAAAAGTGATAACACTTCAATAAATACGTTTTTAATTCAATATTGCAAAAGTCATAACAAGTGTTTAGATTATTGAAAAATTATTACAGTGGTTTTCCTCCAAACATTTTTTAAAAGCATAATAGCAGAAAATTAAAAAAAATATTGCCAAAGAGTAAAACCAAAAAGTGACAAACGAAAAAGAAATTTGCCATACAAATAATAGTTGAAACAAGATAAATAAAAAAACAAAAGGAAAACACAAAAACATTTAATTTAAAATAATATATTGTATACACATAAAATAAATAATGGAATAACAAAAGAAATTATATAAAATTCAACAATAACAAATATTAGAGTGGCAATTTCAATAGTAGTAAAAAACACTTCAACTCTTCTCACATGTGTTGATTGACTGATTGTTTTTTTATTTTTTTTTTTTTCGAAAATAGGTATTAGAAGGATTTTGATGTTAAAAACTTTCATTTAAATTAAAATAATCTGCTAGCACATTTAAATAATTATTGACGATGTCATGAAAATTTTGCAAAACGAAACCACCAATAACACGGCTACGCCAAATATTAAAGAAAAGGAACATTATCAACAACAACCACAGCATACAAATCTACCGCAACAACAGCAACAAATTGTAGAAAAACGCAAAGCAAAAACTTTAAAAAATAAAATTTTACAAAATGTTGCTCAACAACAACATCAGCAGGAACAGCATAAAAAGCATCAAAAGGAATATCAAAAAAATACAATTGTCAACAATAACAATACGCTATCAGCAATGACAGATGAGCGTACAAAAGTCAACCCTAATAATAACTTCAACAATCCTAAAACAAACAATAGCAACACTGATACTGCTGAAAATAAAACCGCAACAACAGCAACGACTTCATCTTTATTAAAAGATTCTTTAAAGGATACATCATCAGTAGTAGGTAGCAGTCATAACAACAACCACGACATTAGCAATAACAATAGCGACTTAATTATTGCTGAGGCTGCAAAAATTCTTTTAAAAAATGGCTTAAATGGGACCAATGCTGCTGCAGCCGCTGCTGTTGCTACTGCCACAGCTACTTTACTAACTGCTGCTGCTAATTTTCATCAATTACCAACAGCCTCCAATACCAACTCTTTAACAAAGTATAATTTAACTTCATCCGCCTCGGTGACACCAGTAACTTCAGTTCCTGGTACAACATCGTTTAGCAGTAACGTGACAACGGCTGCTGCGGCTGCCCATGCCCAATTAGTGGCTATAGCAGCTGCTGCTGTAAATGCCACTAATCACAAACGCCTGACTGTACCTCCGCCATCCTCATCTTCAACTTCGCACTCTTCTTCCATTTGTAAATCTCCTAATCAAACTGTACACAATGGATTATTGGATAAAACCAGCTTACAAGCAACATCTGCAACAACACCTACGCCACCCACAACAACCACACAGTTTACAAAACCTTTCAAATCGAGCAGCTGTAAAAGTACAATGTCCAAATCCATGGACATGGGTATTATTGATTATACCGTAAACTCCAATAGCAATAATAATAAGTCATCGTCCTCTTCATCGGCATCTTCGTCTTCATCTGTAATTAATTTGTCTGCTTCTGCTGACAGCAACTCCAGTAGTGCCCAACAAAAATTACTTAACAACAACATCCATTCTCATCGCTCTGATACTGGCAGGCCTCCGATATCTCATTCCCATCATCATCATCATCAACAAACGTCAAATGTTAACAATCATAAAAATTCTGCTGTAACAGGGGGTGTTGGCGGCTGCGGTGGACGTTTACAGTTTTTTAAAGGTAATTATTATTTATTTTATTTTTTATCACCTTTGTTCGGTAATTAATTCCTGAGCATAAGCAGTTTATAAAATTGTGCCGCTAGTATTTAAGCAATTTATTCACTTATTTTAGTTTTGCATTAAGAATGACAGTACATATTAATCTAGTACATATTAATATAATAAATAATGACAACTCATAAGTGAAACTTTAGGGTAGGGTTTTATTAGAACAGAAACGATCATCTTAAGAAAAGCAAAAGAATAGATAACAGTACTGACAAGGACAGCGTGATGGCAATGCATACAAAGAGTTTTAAGAGTTAGTACAAAATAAAAGTTAGATAAAGATGTGGAAGATGTGCTTTGGTACTGATAAAAAGTTTGTAATATCAGCTCAAAGTCTGAACTTTGTTAAGACGTTTTTTATAGTCACCCCTATCGTGAATAAAAATTCCTTGGGATTTTTTACCTTTCCCCATTTTTACAACTGAATTAACATAGGAAATATTGAAAAAGGGAAAAAACTCCCAAGGAATTTTAATTCACGATAGGGGTGAGTAGTTTAAGGAACACAGGTTGTGTGTTACTTTATTCTTTACAAAAAACAACACAGACGATTGCGACAACGACTACTGTCATAAGACTTAAAATAGTTTTTTATATGTTCAGAGAACGGTTACAGAAAAATTTTTTAACTTTGGAATAATAAGTTTGGTTTTCTATAAAAAAAATCTGGTAAAAATTGTGTTGGATTAGAGAAGTATCTTTTTTCCTACCGTTCTCCAGATATAAATAAATATATTTTGTGCCACATCCACTTCCCCATGACCGACCAGATTTTGTCAGATGTTGTGTATTGATAACTACACACGTATTTTGAAAATCACACGTGTGATTTTGTGGTGTTCTGAAGGTCATACCGTTTTTGTGTTTCTCGGTGTGCTCACACCAAAAAAAACACACAAAAAGGAGCACTAAAATATCACACGTGTGATTTTAGTAGGCACATGTGATTTGAAATCACGTGATTTGGGTAAAAGTGATTTGCAGAACAGGCCTGATAGAGCCTATAGGACCTTAAATACTCAGTCATTTACTTTAAAAGCTTTATAAAGATCGGTTTCCTGATTATGGAGAATTGCGCCTACAAAGAAAAATACATAAATTGCATTTTTATTAAGTGTTGATTACGTTTATTTAAATTGATAATATTGTCTACATTGTAATTTGTTTTCTACTACTATTTATCTTCTTTCTGCTTAAAATCTTTTAATTTTATTTTTATTGCATTGCAAAAAATTTCCAGATGGAAAATTTATTCTGGAGTTAGTTCGATCCAAAGATAGCGAAAAGGGTGGATGGGTTTCAGTACCTCGCAAACTTTTTCGCACGCCATCGGCTGCTACATCGTCGACCGTTACACCATCAGCAACAGCATCCACATCAGCTGCGGCAATTCCATCACCTTTGGCAGCATCGCCTGCTGCTTTAGTTGGTGGTTCATCCTATCCAAAGAATGAATGCTCCAACTCGTTAAGTTGTAAGTGTCTGAGATAAAAATATTGATATCACTTAAAACATATTCTTATACTTCTTTGAATTTGGTTTATTTTCCATAGTTTCTGATGACAACAGCTCGCTGCAGTCGTCACCATGGCAAAGAGATCATTGCTGGAAACAAGCGGCGCCACGAAAAAATGTCTCAAAAGAGTCGACGCTTTTTTATCGCAGGCCCGCATATCATAAGCTCTCAACACAGGCTCTTTTACTATCGTACAGAAAACGTAGAAAACCATATGATACGCAACTGCTAGAAAATAATTTAATATTTGGATTAAACAGCAATAAGCAGCTCCAAGAACAACAGCAAGTAGATAAATCTACATTAAACAAAAAAGAGGTGGAATTAAAAGAAGAGGATGTTGATAAGAAAACGACAGTTGAGAAAAAGGAAGAGGTTGATAAGGGGGAAGATACTAAAAGTATTAAATCGAATACAAAGAGTGTAAAAATAGAAATTGATGACGGCGAAAGTAAAAATGATGGCGCCAAGGAAGATTTTGAAAAAAGTTCTGATAATAAAACCATTATTAAGCCAGAAGAGGAAGAAAAAGTGAAATTACAAGATGTTGATGTTGAAATGAGGAAACTATCATCCCCTTGTAAAGCAAATGAGAAAAAGGATCTAAATAGTCCAAATGTTAAGAAAGATATAACAAATGATATTGATCAAGTTGAAAAAATGAATACCAGTGATTGTGCGGATGAAAAAGAAGTTGTTATGCCCACAAAATACCCAAGATCTTGCAATGGTGATATTGCGAGGGAGGATGAAATTCAACAAAAACAACAAGGGGATCAGTTAAAAACAGGAGATGAAGAAAAAAGACTTAAAAAGCATGAACATTATAAAACACGAGCCAAGCTCACAACAATCGTACAAAAGTTAATGGATGCCTCGACATTACGCTTAGCAGCAACTGCCCATCTTTGTAAGCCATCAAATCAAACAACTTCATCACTTGCTTCATCATTTACATCGACGGCCACATCATCTTCATCTTCTAATTCAAACAACGCAGGTCAGACATCCGGAGGAGCCAAAATTCAAAGTTTTAAGGTTTCCCCTCCATCAAACACAGCTGCTTCACGTCTAGTCGAATATCATCAACAACATGTGTCACCACGTAAGCGTATATTACGAGAATTTGAAAAGGTCTCATTAGAGGACAATGCAACTGTAGCTGCTGGAGGAAAACGTAGTCGATCCAAAGGCAACAACACAAATACATCTTCGGCGACAGCTTCTACTTCAAATGTTGCACCAACACCATCGACTACAATTGCTAGCAATAAATCACTGAGCTTAAATGCGCACAACTTGAATGCTGGAAATACAGCAAAATCTGTAGCAAGTGCAGCACCGACGAAACTGTATAGCTCATATAGTATACATTCGCTTTTAGGAGGGGGTTCATCTTCGACACCGTCGCAAGCTGTTAAAAAATCTACAGACTTGCCAGCAACTATAACCAGTAGTTCAATAGCTTATTCTCCTTACCATTCTGCCTCATTTTCTTCGCATTCACTTTCAAATAATTTACCGAAATCTCCCGAAGGCAACAGCATTGGCGGTGGTAAATCTCCCTCAAATTCAGCCTCGAAATCAAAAAGATCACCGCCTTATAGTTCTCCTTTGCGTGAAACTTCTTTAAGAAGCCCCATTAATAGTGGCAGTGCAGTTTATACCGACTACAGCATTCGACGATCTCCTAGGTCAACACCTGATACTGCTCATAATGCTTTCAATAAATTAAGATATGCCAATAGTGGTAGTTCGGATAACGCAGCTTCATCTAGCAGTCATCACTTGCAGCAGCATCAACATCATTTACAGCAACCGCAACATTATCACCATCAACCACAAACCTATTATTCACCATATATGGTGTCACCACATTACGTGCCGCCTTTATCGGGGCCTAGCGCTCTTTCACCCAATGCTGCATCATCTAATGCGTCTACTTCGTCTGCGGCGAGATCGCGGTCACCACGACACCATCCATCAGCGTTTAGAGCAACTACACCAACTTCGGCACAAGCATCGAGTACAACACATAACATTCCAAGCACACAAAAAGGAGATGTATCGCCTCAACGTTCGACTACGGCATCGCCGCGTGAAACTACGCCTCGTACTGTACCAAAAAAGACTGCTTCAATACGACGACAATTTGCTTCTCCAACATCAACCACTTCTCAAAACCATAATAGTAGCAATTGCTCCTCTCCAACAACGACCATCGATAGTCGCAGTGATGAACAGTTAGCCAGTG
Source organism: Pollenia labialis (assembly GCA_949318255.1). Taxonomy (NCBI): domain Eukaryota; kingdom Metazoa; phylum Arthropoda; class Insecta; order Diptera; family Polleniidae; genus Pollenia; species Pollenia labialis. The sequence goes on along the minus strand of OX439139.1, from coordinate 122,839,264 downwards.
ATAGGAGAACGCCGGTAAATTCCAACTCTTCGCATCAGCAGCACTCACAGGCGCAGCCACAGCATTTAATGCAAAGAGGCTCACCCGGTAATCCCAGTTTGGCAGGATCTCCAATACATCCATATTCGTATTTGTATGCACAGGCGTCTAACGGTGGCAATAGCCCACATTCTTCAAGCGTTGCTGCATCCATCAATCATCCGTCACCTGCTATGTCTCCTTCATCGGTAAATGCTTCGGCGGCGGCCGCTGCTGCAGCAGCAGCTGCTGCTGCTTCTTACATTCCAGCCGTTGTCGGATCGCCGTACTACCATCCCTACATTTCAACATTGGCGGCAATGCGTCATCCACAAATGTGGATGCAACATTATCATCAGAGTGCTGCAAGTCCAGCTTTAATGCAAACCCGACATCCCGTCATGTTGTCGGCTGCTGGAGCTGCTGCTCGCTTGTCGCCATCATTTCACGGTTTTCAATACAATGGTGTAGGCAATGCAGCTGCATTAGCAGCCGCAGCTGCTGCTGCTGCCGCTGGTTTCGGTAGCACAGCAACTCCTTCACATTCATCCAATGCATTATCACATCCTAGTTCAATGTTTAATTCCATTGGAAATACTAGTAGTTTACATAGTATGCAACATCCGGTAACGGCAATGCAAACAGCAGGTTTAGTCCCTGCATCAGCCGCAGCTGTATTGTCTGCTGCATCATCAATGACTGAAACAACAGATCTTTTAAAGGCATCAAAGATCAATTTCTCTTCTATAACAGCTACATCGTCATCAACGGGACCAGTCGGAGATGGTTTATCAACTTTGACTGGTTCTTCTGGAAACTCTATATATACCGTTAGCAATAAGGATGAACATAGTTCAGGTGTGTGTATAATTTTAGACTAGAAATTAATATTTATAGAAATACTAGCTGTTGGCGCTGCTCGGGATTTTCTAAATAAAAATAAAAAATGAAATACTGGAGAATTTTGTTAATAACTTGCCCCAGCGCTATCTACCATCAATAAAAAAATTTCAATATCACGGGATTTTTTTTATAAACCATCAATGAAAGTAGACCTTTCCAACGCATGTACTCGTTTGAAAATCGGTTAAGTGGTTCTCGAGTTATGAATTGACGAACATAGGACAATTTATTTTTATATATATAGATAATTTATAAGAGAGCTTGTTTATAGAAAAATTATCCAGTTTATTATCAAAAAGTAATTTCAATTTTTGGGAATACAAAATTTTTAATTTCAAAAGTTTTTGTTATTCGTGCTCAATTCCCAGTTTTTATTCTTGATAAAAACACTTGAAATTTATTGTTGATGGGATAAGCTATTCCTATGCGCATTTCACTGGTTGCTTAGGCCAGATCATCAGGAAACTACTAAAGATATAAAACCAAATAAAAATGTTAAACGTATAAGACTTATAGCAACAGTTTATTTAAAAAACTAATCGAAATCGTTTCTTTAGAAATGTAATCTAAAGCATTTTTTAGATAAAATAATCAAAAGTTTTCTTCTATTAAAGTTATCGAAACAAGTTTCGATATACAAGTCATCCGAGGCTTTTCAGTAGAACATATAGAAAGTTTTTCGATAGAAAAGTAATTTTAGTAAAATGAATTAAAATTTTTATTTTTCTATTTAATTTCAGATGTACCATTAAATTTATCAAAACATTGATTATTCAAAAGATGTGGTTTCCGTTTCATTTAAACAAACACGCCCTATTAGAAAAAATAAACTATAAGTAAGTGTTTTGATTATAAGAAAACAAAATAAAATAAGAAATTATATATAGTTTACGTTGTTTACACATTTTAAGGCATTAGTTTTTCTTAAATAAGTTTAAAACTAATTTCATAGAGATTTTTAAACGCGTTGCAACAATAAATATAACAAGGTGTATATGGAATGTATGTATTATATTTAATAAAAATAATTTATAATAAATTAATAACGATTAAACAAAAGTAAACAAAAAATATTTTACAAAATTATATATAACCTCAAAAATATTTACAGATTTACATAAAAAAGATTGAAATCTAAATATTTTTATATCAATATATACAAATATATAATATGAATACAATGACTTTGTTTGCGTTTAGATTTTTGTTATATAACTTTATAACGACAAAGAAAAATTACTTGGTTTTTTAAGCTTCGTTCACAATGATAGCAACAATTTCGCTTTTCTTCAATATTAATTTTCCCAAAGTATTTCAAATATTTTCCCTTCATATTTCGAACAAAAATGTAACTAAACTTTTTCTTTAAATAGATTTTATAGTTTTCTATATACAGGCTTTCAAGGTCATTAATTTAATGTAAATAAAAGATTATTTATTTCATTATCAATAAAATCCGACGTTTCGTTGGTATTCTTTCCAACTTCTTCAGGGATTGAGTTTTATTAAAATCTGGGAACATTGTAAAAATACAAAGTAAAAAAGTAGTCAATAATAACAATAATTATAATCTTAATTTTTGACAAATTAACTTACAATATCTTTTTCGTCAGTTTACATCATTTATAAAATTATGTGTTTGCTTGTGAAAAAAATTGTTTCTTTATTGTGAACATGCTGCCGTCATTGTGAATTTGGCCGTATGCTGTATAATTGTATGAATCTCAAATAATACAAAACAAAAATATAAGTACATACATATATAAAAAACTACATATTTATTTTTTTATATTAAAATAGACTGACTTTATACGCAAACAAACAAAAAAATTTTAATCACTGCATTTTAAAGAACTTTTATTTAATTTTTTTTATAAATTAAAAAGAAAATAAAAATCATCGTGCCTTTTTTATAAAAAAACGAAACAAAACTACTTGACAAAATAAAAGAAAAACGAAGACTATTTTGACTTATGAAATATTTACGTAGACACTTACATACTTTAAAATGTTTCACCAAAATAAGAATTTTACAAAAGAAAATTTCTAAAGTATGCATGTAAAATATTATTTATTAAAAGAACACGCACTTATTTTTAACCAAATCAACTATTTTTATAACTTTTTAAAAGTTGCATAAAAAAACCAAGGCGCATTAAATAGGAGATGATTTCGCTACAATACAAAAATCATAGGCTTTTTGTAAATATGTATGTATATGCATAAACATATATGACTTTTTCGCCTAGACCTGCGACTTAAGAAAAAAACCCCACAAGAAAAAGTCTTTGTTTCAGCCTGAAACCTTAGGAAGCAATCAGCCTAATTACTGTTAAAGTTATTGTAAGCGACTACGTCGTTTTTTGTAATAGATTTAAGTAACACACAACCTGTATTCTTTAATCTACTACACAAAACGACTTAGTTGTTTACGACAACCGTTAAAAGGCTAAATTGAAAACCAATTTTGTTTTATTTACATGCAATAACAAAATATTAACAAAGCTTGACATCGATTGTACGTAATCAGCTGACTGGATGTTGGCTCCATTTTAATACGCCTTAAACACAATTAACAATTCATTTCGGAAAACCGCGCAGGCGCAAACATTTTGAAGAACAAAGTAATATTTGTATAAAAAAATTTTGAAAATTTGGCAAATTATATATGTATATGTATTGTCTAACAACTAAATATTTATGCAACTTTATTTTAAAATAGCGTCATAGAAAACTGTTTGCTTGTCTTAAATAAACTTAAATTTCGATGTACATATTGGTATTCACCCCTATCGTGAATAAAAATTCCTTGGGAGATTTTTCCCTTTTCCCATTTTTACAGTTGAATTAACATAGAAAATATGGAAAAAGGGAAAACTCCCAAGAAATTTTTATTCACGATAGGGGTGAATATAATTTACAATTTTCGTATCTAACATATAACATTTGTTTTAAGTTTGAGACATAAAACTTGATAACAAAGACTGTAAAAAAAATTTCATGTACTTATAGAACTATAAGAAATTTTTTTTTTAATAATGTTCTTTTAATTGCAATGTATCAGTACAAAATGATAATAAGCAAATTAGATGAAACATACAAATTACAGTTGTAATTATACTTTAACAATAAGTACAACTATAAAAATAGAAAACGAATTCTCTGCTTTACAAACTATAAGAAATGTAGAAAAAAATGTATACACATGTAAGATTTGACTTTTGTAAATTAAAGTAACGATATGTAAGGTAAAATAAAAAAAACTTAAAACACTTTAGAAAAAACCCTTCTACAAAGCTTTGGTAAAAATCTTTACAAAGCTTTGGTAAAATGGTTTTAAAAAACTTTGGAAAAACATATTATTAAAAGCTATGAGAAATTTAAAAAAACTATGGATAATTTTTAACTGTTTAAAAATGTATTTTTTAATGAAAAATTATTTTTGCAAAAGCTGAAAAGCTTTTTTTTAATTGCCATTTGCCGAACTGCTTATTAACATTTCAATCGTCAAACAAAAAAAAGAATTATAATAATAAATGACGGCATATCGTATTAAATAAAATTAGAATTTTCAACTAAATTTAAGTCAATTTCACATTCTCTAACTTGAGCTTAGACTTTAGAAAAGCTTTTTATCAGAGGAGTGTTTCTAATGCATTTTTTTTTTTTTTGAACAGCGCAAGCGGTTTTGGAAAACGCTATTTGAATAGGGCATTTATGAAAATTGATTCAACTGAAGAAACCCCAAAAGTTAAATTTTCTTTTGAAATAAGTTAAGCTATTATTATAATTGACTGCCTGTTTAACGATTTCGAACGTCAACGTTCGCATAGAAAATTATACTTAAAACAAAAACAAAATTCGAAAATTTGATTTTGTTTTAAATGTAATCTCTATGCGAACATTAACGTTCGAAATCGATGAACAGGCTGTAAAAAAGTAAACTTTCTTTAGTTCAACCAATTTTTTTCAAACTAATTTTTGTATTTATTAATTTAAAAAAAAATTTTATATGTACATATAACTAAAACTTCTTAAAATTGGTTCCATAAAACAAAAAATTATCTCTATAATCTTACATGTTTAGGATTATTGACAAAATTTTTTGTATAATAATACTTGATTTAAAAAATTAAGATTTTAATGAAAAACTATATTTCAAAAATCTTTTTACCTAACAAAAACAAAAAAAAAATCAATTTTAAAAGCAAATTTTTTGTTTTATTAAAAATATATGTTGCCAATTCACATAAAAATTTTTTTTTATTGTTTACTCTTAAAAAGTTTACAGAAGATCTTATGACCCAACTATAAAACAAAATTCATCAAGGACTTTAAATGTACAAAACAATAAATATAAATTATGTATTTTTATTAAACGGGCACCTTAAAACGAATTCCAAAAATAAATAAAATTAAAAACAAAATGCAGTGTTAGATGACATTTTTATACAAAAAACTAACTAAAAATTAAAGAAAGAAATTCCTAGAAATACAAAAATATATATTTATCAATTAATAATAATATAGTTTATATAAAAAAAGAACAACTATAAATTAAAACAAATCCAAATTTATGTAAAGCCGTTTTAAACGTCTATATATTAATATAATAATTGTTTTTTTATTATTAAAAATGTAAAGTATTTTTTATAAAAGACAAAAAAAAAAATAACTACAAAATGTTTCAATTATTACAAAAACATTTTTTTTATTAAGAAAAAAAAATTTTCCCAGTTCTTATTTTGCCATTTTTTGTTTTTATTTTTTTTTAATTTCCGTTTTGAAAACAATTCCAATTAACGCATAAGAAAGAAAAACTAGTAAATCGTTTCAAATCGTCTCATAATCAAGGAAAAATACAGCTGTAATTAAAACTAATATTCTAATATTTACACCAACACCAATTATGTTTTTAAACATAAACAAATTTTCAAATAATTTTTTAGAATTTAAAATTATAATTCGGAATTTGCTGGATTTTAAAAAAACACAATTGCTTAGAATCTTCCCTAAAAATAAAAATAGATACATAAATATTTTAATTGTTTTTCAGAAATGTTGTTTAGTCCTCGTAAATATTATGGTACATTTGCTACAAAACTTTCTTCAATTCTCTTTTGAAACTGCATTCGTGTCCAAAAAATAAAACATTTGTTTTGTGCCGGTTCACACACACGTCAAGTTTGATTTGACTCTTCAAGACTTGACCTTTTAGGGGAGAAGGGAAAAGAGAATGCCATTTATTTTTCCCTCTCTCCTAAAAACTCAAGACTTGACGAGTCAAACTTGACGTGTGTGAACCAGCACTTTGCATCACTTAAAAGTAATTTGTTTTCCTTCTCTCTTTCTTCTTCTTTCTCTCAGTAATAACTCACAAAAGCTGCTTGTACACGAAACAATGTACATGTACTTTTCAATTCGTCTTTACCCTTTCTTTCATCATCAAACTCAAATGTTTCGCAGCAGATGCTTCATAATATGAACGAGGATTTATTGCCCCTACTCAGTTTAGTTGAGTTGAAATTAAAACAACTGCTAGAGTTGTAATTTTTTGATATTTTTGTTATCCGCACTATAACAGAGTTGCAAACCATTATACAATAACTGCAAAATTTCAACTAAACTAGAGTTGAGTTGTAAACCGTGAAAGGCGCTTATATTAATATTGAAACATTTTAAATTGTTCATATCTAGTGCCGGTTCACACACATCAAGTTTGTCTAATCAATCTCAGGACTTGACGAATCAACCTTGACGTGTTTGAACCGGCAATTAGAGAAAAAAATGTATTCCGGCAATAAAAAAAACTTTTGGAAGCACTGTTAAAAATCTGCATTTATTTAGAATTATACACAAGCATATTAAAATAATTTTTTTCTTTTTAAATTATTTAAACTTAATTCTCTATGTTATATTTCAACCCACGAAAATTTTCAATTAATAAATATTTCAAATGTTATTGTTAACATTTGTTTGCAGCTAAGTAAATATGCACTACAATTTTTGATCACAGTATTTTAGTGCAAACGAAGTAAACTAAAGCAAATGGCAAATTCATACATACATTTTGTTCTTGTGTATTTTTGTACACATTTGCACACTTTACACTACCCATCGTAAAAGCCGTTTATGTATAAACGAAAAACACAATTTTTTCTTTCTCTCCAACAAACTTAAGACATTGCAAAGTCTTCATCCAGACTTGCAATTTTTGTTGATGTCATTTTTTAAAATTCTGCTTTGAAATTGAATTAAGTGATCATATTATGCAATTCTAGTTTCGCAAGTTTTGTCTTTTTATGTCGGCTTTCCTCTATTTCTTTTATTTTTTATATAAAAAAATTCAAATACTCTTACAACTTCAAGTTGCAAAGAAACAAGAAACTGAGTATCCCTCCCAAATATTTTCATCTCTCTCACAAAGTAAACTTTGCGTGTTTCTAACGTTAGGAGTTAATAATAGAAATAAAAAATTTTAATGATTATGAAATAATTTTTGAAAGTTTTGAAATAATTTCAACCCGAAATAGTGTATAAAAAATGTTCGAAAATGTTTCCAATTTATTTTCAACATTTCTTCCTGTATTTGTTGTAGTTGAAATTTTTTTTTAGCATACACCTATGTAGATGTTTTTAACATACAACTAGATGTTTTTAACATACACCTAGATGTTTTTAACATACAACTAGATGTTTTTAACATACACCTAGATGTTTTTAACATACAACTAGATGTTTTTAACATACACCTAGATGTTTTTAACAAAACTAAATAATATTCCATTTAAGATTTTCACACAGTTTTTGAAAATCACAAATTAAATGAAAAACAACGCGTTTTATGTATATTTACTTTATTGTTTATTTAATATACATACATATATCTATTTTTAATGTATAAATAAAAAGTTCTAAACAACATAATTATTTCAAAATTCCTTTTTGAATAAATATATATTTTCTTCAATTTATTCCTTTTTCAATATGAATTAATGTACATTTTAAGTATAAACGTTTAATTATTTTAATCTTTAATCGTAATTATAATTTTTGTAACATAATATTTTTTTACTATTATTAATATTTTTTAGCTAAATATAAACTGCTAGTTGTGTTTATATTTATCATTTTATTAAATATGTATTTAATTTTTCTTAAATATTTAGTTGAAGTAGTGTATTTCATTTTATTTTTCAATTTTATTTAGTTTTCATAATCTAATTGCTAATGTTATATTTAATTTTATTATAAAAAAAAGAATTACAAAAAATTAAAAAGAAAATGGCAAAGCAAAAAAAAAATTAATCTAGTTTTTAAACTATTTTTATTTTATATTAAAATTCAAAACCAACAAAAATTACTTTTTATATACATACATATATTTATAGCTGTAATAATTAAAACAGACAAATACAAATATTTTGCTTATTTTGATAAATGTCGAGAAACAAATATATGTATATGTTTATGTATTTTTAAAATATATATAAAAAATAAATATATTTAAAAAATAAATTTTTGGTTTTTTTGTTTAATGATGTTTAACCGTACGGCCAATTGCAACACCATTTAAAGAACGTTATTTAAAATTAAAAGGTTGTATGCAACATTTTTTGAATTTCAGTTAGTAATGTTTTTGGGTTGTATGGGACAATTTACAACTTTAAGTGTTGAGAGTCGCCAGAGCGTTCTTGAACAACAGTGTTTCATGGTTGTATGCAGTTTTGCCAAAACTTAAAAAAAATGCTTAAAAAAGCGCTAAAAAATCAATACATACATACATATGTATGTATATAATAACGTTTGTGCCGGGCATGTGTTCTTAAAACTCAACAACCTCTGGACCGATTGACACAAAACTTGGACAGTAAATTAGTTTATTCTATTATTTAATCTGGTGATATTTAATTTTTTTTTTAATTTATGTTACGATTTGGCTGAAATTCACAAAATATGTTAATTAAATAAAAATAAGTTTCCTGATAAAATTTTGACCCGGTATATAGCGCTGTGGTCAAAAACTCTCTAGTTTTTAATATTTATTTGAAAAATCCCGAGCAGTGCCGGTACCAAGTAACTAGTGTTATACAATAATACAAAATAAGAATGATTTCATTTCACCAATTTTCACAAATTTATGTTAACTAATGTTTGCGAAATTCGACCATGAATTTCTATGTAATTATTAGAGATCGAACGGTTATTATTCGACCGGGTTTAACCGGTTATTTTAGTTTTGTCCAACCCGGTTATTTTAAAATGTGCATTTTTCGAATATTGAATAAACCGGTTATTTTAATAATAAGTAATTTATATCCAATGTACTTTTTCCTTACTTTTCTTGTGAATGTACCAGTAATTTAATTATTTTTCTAATTGTAATACATATTGGACAAACTTAAACTTCTTTTTAAGAATATCAAAACAAAATGTAACAAAAGTCAAAAAACATTATCAATGATGTTAATACGAAATTGCTATAACAGCGTGTGTTCTTGTGAAAAAAACTAAAAATAAGTTCAAATAATTCAAAAAAATATTAAGTTAAAAAGGTAAATAGAAATTTCTAAACACATACCGAATATATTTTTATAAACTTGTCACCTCTGGAGATATTTCGAACGGGATTTATAAGACAAAGGTGTTTGAAGTGCCCTGAAATGATAAGTTGCAAAGGTTCTTCGACGTCTCGACTTATCGCCTTTAACTAGTCCACATCTTGTGATAAATGTGCGCCAAATAAAACTTCACTCCGACAATAATACATTAAATACTAAAAGACGCTGCACAAAATGAAGCCGAGGACGGAATCCCCCTTAAGGTACTAACAAATCTTAAGGGCCTTTATCACAACTTGCCTTTACTTAAAGGTAGGATTTTGTCGGACGTATAACAAGTTATTTATTATTTAAACTTAACTTAAACCTACCCGGTAGGATGTACTTGCCTTTAACATGTTGTTCACTTTAGTTTAAAGCAAAGTCTTAATAGTGAAAAACTTTTTACACGTGGTATAAAATCATAGCTTTAACTATCGGCAAGTTGTAATAATGGCCCTTACTAGTTGTAGCATATTTTCATGCTAAAGGCTAGTTTACACTATTTCACAAGTCAAGCTGAAGGTCCACACTATACGTTCATGCGGAGATGCGTATGATACTTTTTGTGCATTTTATGCTTTTCTAAATTCAAGTTACATACATGGCATGCGATTTATACGCCAAATTTGTGTTGTGCTAATATGTTTATCAATAAAAAAAAAATTTGCCAAAAATGGAAAATGTAATTGATATTTTAATAGAATTTATTTAAAAGAATTCTTGAGGAGTAAGCTTTTGTTATAAAAATATTCGTATCAATAAGTTTCCAGTTCATTGCATTTGTTAAAAAACAAATAATAAACACAACAAAGATGACACTCAGAACATAAAAGTAATCGATAACTAGAATGGTAAATTCTTTTCCAATTTTATTGTTATAATAATATTTATATTTCCACAATAATTTGATTTTTTTTTTTTTAATTTTAAGAGATCAATTAATAATAAATTTTTCTTCTTAATTATCTACAGGGGTTTTTTATAATTAGTTTTATTTAGTATATCATGTATTTATTTAGGGAAAAAGAAACAAAAAAACCCATAAGGAGAGCAATAGAGTTAGAGGGTAAAAACGAAGGATGAATGTTATCAAACTAATGCATTGATGTGTGGATAGCTAGAGTATCTACAACGATTTTTAAAGTTTAGAGACAATCACCCTTATCGTGTTTGGCGTATTTAAAATACGCCTGCGACTGTTTGGTAATAGATTAAAGAGAACGTGAACTTATTTCCTTTAATCTATTACCAAACAGTCGTAGGCGTATTTTAAATACGCCAAACACGATAAGTGAATATGTATATTAAGTTTGTTTTTAACTAATTTTATGTTAGACATAGAGTGCAATGTTTGTGTTGAAAAATGTATTGGCAACTTACATATGTATGTATATATCATTTTGAGTAGTTTATTCTGACATATTCCGACGTGATATACCAAGCAGGCGCCGCATGTAACATTATTGAATGGAAAATTGTTTTTAATATAAGAAGTTTGTTGTGGATATTTAGTTCAGACTTTCTGTTTATCAACGGATACATTAAGGTTATTCACGTCACAAGTTGCACCCTTTCAAAAAAGCATGTCACGATTCAATGCGATAGTGGCCGCTGCCACACGCACGGTTCGCGTGCACTGTCCCTCTGTCACACTGGTAACTAACTACTTTTCAGCCGGGCTATGACTCGTCGGGCATGGGCGGGTGTTCGTTGCAAATGAACGTGCATAAAACATTATTTTATGTACCAGTGTATTTGCCTAAATCACAAAAAAAAAGAAACGGGGCGCAAACGAAATGAAACCGATACATACCGAAACCAAACGCGAGAGACAATACCTTTTTGTTTTGGGGATTTAGATGTTATTAAATCCCTGGCTGGCCCTCCCTCAGCATCCATCCTGATGCTCGACCATGGTAGCATATTAGCCGTACGATATAGCTACCCCTAAAACGAATTTTCACCACCAAATACCTACCTTAACCTACTCACAATTCCATAATTGAAACAAATCCGGGTTTTAATTAAATTCAACTTTCAATCATACAAATTTTATTAACAATAATTCTTTAATCAGACACTAGCATGCTAAACCAATAGACCTAGGGGTGTAACAGATTATCAATACTGCCGATTATATTTCCGCGGGAAACTTTCTCAACTATCAAGCTTAATATCATACAACATCGTTGGGGAGAGAAAATTTAGCTGATGTAACTATTCAAACACCTAAGTTAGCGCTAATTGTCGGTGGAATCTGACTAAACTTAACCCTGTTCCAAATTGTCGCTCCTTTAGACGTCGTGTCAAATTATCAAACTCGGGGCAGAAACAAATTATTACGATTACCCGAAAATATCTACGTTAAAGGGTGACCGCAAGGGTGTATTGGTTTTCAGGCGCATCTACAGTGCCTCACAATCGTATTCTAAAGGGTACGGTAACCCAAGGCTTATACAATATACATTTCAAATTTAGTATGATCTTAACTTCTAATATTACGAATAAATTTAATATAATCGAAACATCAAACCTTACGCTATTTTCCAAACTTGAAATATGAAAGTTTCAAATTTAGTACAGTCTGGAATTTCATATACGGGTGATCTAAACCTCCATAATGAAAGCTAAAACTCAAAATAATTACAAAAAATAAAGTTTCGAATGGATGTTTTAAATTCCTATGGGTTCTCAAAATTTAGATTTTTATTTTATTTTTGTCAAAATTCACAATATAATTAACGGATGGTTCTAGCTAGACTTATAGTGGTTGGTAACGAAAAAAAATCAAACTACTATAATCTGAAATTTAAACACTGGTTAGCTTCAATCTCATTTTGGTTGAAATTCAAAATTATTACGATTCAATATATAAAAGGGTATGATTTACGATTAGTGTTGTTTAAAATTCGGTCTTATGAAAATTAAAACTTTAAATAATGTATGTTCTACGTTTCATATTTTTTTCTCTTTTGTTTGTTGTTTTTTTTTTTTATTTGGTTTTATAAAAACTCGAATTTTAAGTAATGACTGTTTTACGTTAAATATTTTTTTCAGTTTAAGTTTTAGCTTTGTGAAAATTCAAATTTTAAATAATGAACATTCTACGTTTCAAGTTTTTTTTTTTAGTTTAAATCGGGTTTTCTGCAACATTCAAATTTTCAATAATGAATGTTGTATAGTTACTATTTTTTTTGCTTAAATTTGGTTTCATGAAAATTCAACTTTTAAGTACTGAAAGTTCTATGTTTAAAATTTTCTTCTTTGGTATGAATTAAGGCTTTATGCAAATTCAAATTTTAAATAATGAACATTCTACGCTTCATGTTTTTTTGTTCAAATCGGGTTTTATAAAAAATTAAAATTGTTTAAATAATGGCCTATGATTTCTATTGTTCAAAATTGGGCTGAGTGACAATTCAAAACTTAAATGCGTGGGTGTTCTAGAGTATTTTAATTTTTATGAGAATTCAAAAATTAAATATAAAATAGTCCATCTTGATATGGGTTAAACGGAAAAAACATCAAACCACTACCATTCAGAATTTGAAAAGTAATGCTTTCAAATTTATTTTGGAGTGAATTCTAAAATCATTACCATTCAAACTCTTAATGGTGAATGGGATCCGATTTAATTTGTTCTGACGATGATTCTAAATTTACACAACGAATGGTTCCGCCCTATATTGGCCGAAAAGTTTATTTTACGAAAATGCACAAATTAAATGCCTGAGTGTTTTAAAATATATTGGTTCGCTGAACATCCACGCTTTCAAACCCTGAATAGTTCAACCCAATGTTGGTACAAACAAAAATCAAACTACTTTAGGTAAATGACGTCACTTATCTTTTGAAACAGCTGGCCTCGGTTGTCTCTTGATGGATGCTGACGATTCCTTGGATATTATAAGGTGTACTGATGACTACCGATGTGGATGATTATGACTATCAGTGTTGATGTATATGATTATCGGTGTTGATGTATATGACTATGGCTGTTGATAAAAATGCCTATTGATGTTGCTGTATATGACTATAGCTATTGTGTAGATGACTATAGCTATTGTGTAGATGACTATAGCTGTTGATGTAGATGACTATTGATGTTGATGAATATGGCTATGGATGTTGATAAAAATGCCTATTGATGTTGCTGTATATGACTATAGCTATTGAGTGGATGACTATAGCTATTGAGTAGATGACTATAGCTATTGAGTGGATGACTATTGATGTTGATGTATATGGCTATTGATGTTGATAACGATGCCTATTGATGTTGGCCCAGCTGCCAATGTTTGTTGTTAACGATGGCTATGGTTGTTGGTGCATGGGGCTATGGATATTGCTAGAGATGGCGATGGATATTGGTGGATGTGAAGAAAAGTGTGACTAAAGATGACTACGGTATTGATAAATATGGCTATGGATTTTGTTCGAGATGCTATGGATATTAGTGTAGGTGACTGTGACTATGGGTGTTGGCTTTTGCCTTCAAAAGTGTAGAGCAACGAGTGTTTGTGAGCGTTGGCTGTTGAGGTTATGTATGTTCTAGCTTTTCGCTCCGGCCGTAGCGTCTGGTATTGCTCCCTTCGAGGCAACCTAATTCTTACGCTGTCATTCACCTCCTCTAGTGCATAAGGCTACTCCACGACTTGCTTGCCGCGGGATTTCTTTATCCTCTCTTTAATTTTTGGCCCGGGCTTCAATTAATGATGGCCACGTAAAAATACTTTCCCTGTGTCACTTTCTTTTTTTTTTTTAATTTTTATTTTTCACTTTTTCCAATCTATTTGCTTTTTGTCTAAAAATAACCACACCATGACCAACCGGAAGTACTACCCACAAGAAAAAGAAGGAAATCCCTGAAGTTGGCTCTCTAAGCCTCATGTGCATGTGCCAAAAAATAGCAACTCTGTTGGCAGTGTTGTTTCCTTTTGTAACTCGACGAATTAACTACAGGGTGGTCTATGTTGCATGTTCTGACATTTGTACTTTGTTGTTCATCTTGTGCCTTGACAAGAACTTGACATGGCACACCACACCCTTACTCGGTGTCGATCAGTTTTATCATATTCGCAAACATATTGCGAATATGATAAAAGTGAAGTGCAATGCTACGCCTTTAAATCCTTGGCGTGAAATACACCCAATGGTTTCCCCTGTAAAGTCTCAATCTCGTACAGGCTGTTTCCAACAATTCGGACAATTCTACACTTGAGGAATTTCCGACACAGTTTCGCTGATACTTGTTTAGCAAAATCTGACAACTGAAAGTTTCGGCGGAATACCTCCTGTCCTACTTTAAACTTAGCAATCCTCGCACGTATGTTGTATCTCTTCGCGTTCGCTTCATAGCTTTTGTGTAATCCTTCCTTTAGCTTATCGCGAACGATTTCCATAAAATCATGTCGGTTCTCAAATCTGACATCAGGTTCATCAACAACGTTTAACTTTCTGGCTATCTTGTATGCCGACGCATGCGTAATCATGTTCGTGCCAAACAACGCAAAATATGGAGTCATGCCAATCGCCGAGTGTACTGCTGACCGTAGTGCGCATTCTATTTCGCAAAGGTGTAGATCCCACTCGTTGTGATTTTCTCCTAGATACGAACGAATTGCTGACAATATTGATTGGTTAACGCGCTCTGACGCATTTGCTTGAGGTGCATATACTCCTGTCTTGCAATGATTTATCTCAAAGGCTTCCATTAACGCCGAAAACTCCTTGCCTACAAACTGTGGTCCATTATCGGAAACTATTGTTTCCGGGCATCCAAACTTATAAAAGACTTCTTTAACCAGAAAATCTACTACATTGCGAGCATTTGCTCTAGACATTGCCTTCAACAGAACGAACTTGGTCACATAATCCAATACAATAAAAATATAACAATTACCACGCTTCGAACGAACGTAAGGTCCCAAAAAATCTATAAAAATACGCTGAAAAGGTCTGGTTGCGTCTGCTTCTTTACCCATAGGTGGTTTGAGAATAGTATTAGCTGGTTTGCATTCCTTGCAAACGTCACAACGATTAACGAAGTTCCGAACTTGAATGTTCAAATGAGGCCAATAAAAATATTCGCGAATTCTCCTAATTGTTTTTGCAATGCCCCCATGAGCCATACTGGGTGGGCTATGTGCTTTCTCAATTATGCTTTCGGTTAACGAAGCAGGCATCCATAATTTCCAGGCATGATCTTCAAGCAAAATGTCGCCGTTATATACGTTTGTCCGTTTGTACACAAAATTGTCAATAACTCTAATATCGGGTAAACTAGATTTTTCCTCCTGAACGATACGGATTAATTCTTTATAATCATCAGAGCTAAACTCTGGTGAATCTAGATCAACTAAAAATGAACCAAAATTATCCAATGCATCTACGGTATATCGCGATAACGCGTCAGGTACAACATTCTGTGAACCTTTTCGGTGCTGAATTTGAAAACTAAACGACTGTAATTGTAAACTCCATCGCGCTAATCTACCGCTAAGATCTTTCTGAGACATGAGCCATTTAAGGCTTGAGTGATCTGTGATCACTACAAACTGCATTAACTCGACATACGGACGGAATCGCTGAATTGCTGATACGACCGCTAAACATTCAAGCTCAGTTACCGAATAATTTTTCTGAGCTGGGGTTAATTTTCTTGAATAATAAGCAATTGGATGTTCGCCACCGTCAGGATCTTCTTGAAATATGACTGCCCCGATTCCAACATCGGACGCATCACACTGGATGTAAAAAGTTTTCGAAAAGTCAGGATGAGTTAAAACGGGACTTGTACTAAGGCAGTGAATTAATTGGTCAAATGCTAGCTTTGCCTCAGCAGTAAATTCAAATTTTTTTGTTTTCTTAAGTGTTTCTGAAATTGGAGCTGTTATTGTCGCGTAGTCGTTTATGAAACGTCGATACCAACCAGTGGTTCCCATGAAACCCCTAACTTGCTTCGGTGTAGTTGGGTAGCTAAAATTTTGTATCGCCGAGATCTTGTCTGGGTCTGGTCTAAGAATTCCTCCTCCCACGATATAACCTAAATATTTAAGTTCTTTGCAACAAAATTTGGATTTTTCCACGTTAATTGTTAAACCAGCACTAGACAAACAAGTCGCTACTTCTCTTAAGAGCTCTATGTGTTCCGCGAAGGTAGCAGATACAACTAACAGATCATCCAAGTAGACGAAAACACGCTCGCGAAGGCGCGCAGGAATGACTTTGTCCATTAAACGGCATAACCGCTGAGCTGCATTGCACAACCCAAACGGCATTACCGTAAATTGGTACAAAGGCCTTCCAGGTACCGTGAACGCCGTCTTTTCTCTACTGGAGACTGCTAGCGGTATCTGCCAAAACGCGTCCTTTAAATCAACACTAGAAATGAAATGGGTATCTCCCAGTCTGCTCAATAAACCTTCAATATTAGGTAGGGGGTATGCATCCTTAATGGTGACATCATTCAACCTACGCGCATCTAGACATATTCGTACCTTTTCACCTTTTTGAACGAACGTGACCCTATTATTCCAAGGGCTTTCACTTGGCTCTATTACTCCCAGAGAAATCATGCGGTCCAGTTCGGCATACATAAGCTGTTGTACCGCTGGTGAAATCGGATAATATTTTTCTTTGATGGGAATAGCTGCTCCGGTGTCTATACTGTGTGTTTCCAACGATGTTTTACCAAGACCTTTTTGCGCAAATGAAGGAAATTCTTGAATAGCTGTGTCCAAGATGTGTTGTCGCTCGGGTGTTAACATGTGTTTACGCGGAAAATTATTCGCAGAATCATCCTGAAATTCGCTGTTGTCAGTTGTTAAACTACTTATCTCAAATCTGAATACATTAAACAATCTCAAAAAATCTACGCCTAAAAATAATTTTTGCTTTAAGGAAGGAACAAGGTAAAAATTCACGTACTCTGAACGCCCATTAAATTCTATCAACGCCCTCACACGCCCTATAATTTGGTTTGCTCTACCATCAGCAGTGAAAATCTTGGAAATATACGGATGTATCACCAGCTTAGCTTCTTCAACGACATCCAGGCATCCTTCGCCCAAGCAAGAAACTGTTGCACCGCTGTCAAGCAGACCTTGTACTTCTACGCCATTAATAGAGATGGTGGTGTAAATTCTCCTATCAGAGTTTTCAATTAATTTGGCTGAGGCTATTTCCTTACGTATCTGTTTCCGTTCCTTATAACGCTGTCTGGTCTTAATAATTCTTCTTGATGGTGTTCCAAAAATTCTTTCTCTTGCTGCTTCGTATTCCCTCAATCGTACGTGGTATGGCTTTCTAGGGTTAATGTCAACTTTGGTGGTATTGTAAGGTAAAATTGGTTGTTCATTAATCAAAATATCAATTGGTTTAGTGGTTGTTAAATCTTCTGTAGAACTATTTGTTAAATCTGTTGTAAGATCAGTTTGAGTGTCCGCTGCGACGCTAGTTGGTAAGATTTCTGTTACAAGGTAGGGTTCGACTGATTCGTCGGTGGTGCACTCGGTGTTTGTTGAGCCTGGGTTGCTACATTTCTCGAACGACCCTCCATCCCAGTACGAGGATTGTTCGCCACTCTGTTTCCCTGACAGACTGGACATTTAGGAGTCACCGTGTTATCGTAACCACACTTGAAACAAAATAATCTTCTACGCTCCGACGGGCAATCCATAAACATATGGCCTTCAGCTTTGCAATTCCAGCACACAAGTTTGCGGACTGGGTTTGACAATGCGCTCACCGAAATCTCGTTTTCCAATATTTCTCCCTCCATATCTAGTTCGTTTATATGTTTTCCCTGATATCTCGGGTTACTAACTCGCTGGTTGTTTAACAAACTCTCGGCTCTTCTCCCTTCAGTTCTAAATTGACTTAATCCAAATGGTCTTACGGCAAACAAAAGTTGTGATAAAGCTGGTCTCAATTTATTTTTCAAAATCTCTACTAAGTCTTGTTCTAACATGGGGTCTGTCTGTTGGTTTCTCAAACGAATAACTGCGTTGCAAAAATCATCAACGGATTCTAGAGGTTGTTGCCTCCGGTCAAGAATTTTTCGTTGAATATCAAAATCACTTTCGTATCTGTGAAAATATCTAATTAAAGCGTTCTTAAGGGTTGGCCAATCACTTAGTGTCGTATTCATCCGCCTATAATCCCATAGCCAATCTAATGCTGGTCCACTTAGTAAATGGTGAAAACTGCGAATGACTTCCGCCCAAGAACAACCGTAATCCGACTGAAGTGTCTCAACTCTAAATACAAAATCCTCAACACTCGGTGTTTTTGTCGTCCCGTCAAATTGTACTCCCCATTTATCGATTCTGCTAAATGGCTTCCCATAATTGTTATGCTGGTTCCGCGGTGCATACATTTGTGGTGGTGGCTCACTAAAACGATGTGGTTGATTCTCAAAAACTGGTAAATTATTCCGGTTAACGTGAGGTGGTGGAAATTGATATCGGTTATCTTGGTAATTTTGACGCTGTGGTTGGGGTATACCTGCTTGGTAATTGTTCGCTGAATTTCTTCGTGGTGGTGGTTGGTGATACGTGCACGGCGGCCGACTATTAACTGACCTCTGCTCCTCAAAGCTCTGATTTATTTGGGCTGCTCCCGCTCCACTCGCTTGTGACATCGCACTTACCGTCGCCTGTACTATGGCCGGTATCAGCTCTTCTATCCTCGCGTCCACAGATCTACGAATTTCTACTTGCCTCAATCCTTCAGCTGCTCTTAGTGGCTCTATTAACCTTTCTGGCCTCATTTGATTAGTATTCGCTTCTCTGAATTCCCTTTGGACTCCGATAGCTGTGATACTACTAAACTCTGGAGAAATTATGGTGCTGCTCAGTGACGCGTTAGCAGTTGAGGTGTTTTGCTCGATTTCCTCCTGTACAACAGAAATGTTTTGGCCAGCTTCTCCCATGTCTATACCTGTAGCCTGCGTCGTGAATAATTGATACGGCTGTGGGTGAACTATCGTCGAGGTGGTTATTGACGTTGCCAATGCCATCGCTGAAGAAGTAGTGGTGGTCGTAATTCCCGCTGCTGTGTCGTCTGGTCCCATTGTGTTATTCGTATTAAATCCACTACGGGTCCTTACCATTAAATCCGAACAAAGTTTTATCAAACTCCCACTAAATTTCCTCTCAAAATGCAAAAAAAAATGTTTCCCTTTAAAAGAACTCTATAAAATGTCGCGACCAAAACGTCCCAAAAATGTATTCCCAATTAATCAAAGAGAAATACAACCAACGAAATTAGTTGCAACAAATGGTACACTAAACCCGAAAGATTTAAAACCGATAAACCCTGTAAAATTTTCCCCAGTTAAAGTTATACTGAGATTCAAAAATTTAAATTAAATATAAATGGTAAACTCAAGCGAATTGAATTATGCCGGAAAATTCAACTCTAAACTTGAAAACGCACCAAACTTATAATTCGAACTTGAATATTAGCCAAAATATCAAACAATCGCCCAAAATAAATTGTAACCCGATGGCACTCTTAAAACTTTGGTACCCGAAATCAAAATAAAAGGTAATCCCAGAAAAATTTCATCCGAAGTGATAAATCAGTCCGGAAAATTTTAATTAAAAAAAATAAAGCCTAACGACTCAAGATAATTGTATGTGGTAATGATAGCAAATAGTAATTAAAGAATAAAATAAGAAAAAAAATCAAATTATTCTTATTATTTTTAATTATAATTAATTTAGAATTTTCGCCAATAAAAAAAATAAGAAATAGAGAATAATTGCCAAACAATTTTAGCCAACTGGCAACTCTTACAATCCTGACCCCGAAATTCCGAATAAAAACAATCAAATGGAATTTCAACAAAGGATAGTCCAATCACAATTTATAAAAATTTCGGCTAAAACGTGAACTTTTAAGGTTGAAGCCCAAAAGATAATGAATTAAGCAAAAACAATGAAAGTTTGCAGATTTAGAGTTTTGCCAATTATGCTGAAAGATTTAAATTTCAATTTTAATCACACCGAACTGGTATAACACTAAAATCGTCGCAAAAAAAAATCGAAAAACCGCCACAAGTAATTTTGACCCGATGACAACTCTGTAAATTTTGATAATCGTAATCAAAAGAAAAAGTAAACAAAGACCAATATACAAAAATTTCAACCAAAAATTTTGATAAATCCAATTCGGAAAAATTAAACTTAAAATAAAATAACAGATGAAAAGTTCAAAATAAAAATTACAGCCTAAAATCAAAATTAATACCTATATGGTAAAATCAAACCAAACAGTTAAAAAAACAAAAGTGTAAATTTAAGAATAAAAATCAACAAAAATTTCAAAATTTAAATTTAGGATTTTTGACAAATAAAATAAAAGTTACAAGAAAATGTTTAACTATTAATAAGATTATCTCCGTAATGAAAAAACTTAAACTAGAATTGAAATTGTTCTCAATTCTAAAAACCGCGCAAGTTACTTAAAAAAAATACGAAAAAGAAATTTACAACAATGTCAGTGTTGGGTTGGTATTTGGATGGTGAAAAGACAATTAATTATAAAAACAAAGGTATCGTTTCCCATCGTTATGTTTGTGAATGTGTGTTCTGCATGATCGTCGTCCTGGGTGCAAGTTAACGTCGCGACGCGGCTTTGAAGTACAAACTCGCGGAGCATACGCCACTTTCGCCCTGGCAAAAGTTCCCGAATCCTATCGCGTTTAGTAATCCCGGTCAAATCCCAATTACTATGACTTATAGTCATCGACAAACTTCCCTAACCGTACTCGTCGTCGCGAATAAACCGATGCACCATCAGTCCCGAACTTACGAAAAGCCGATTAAGTACCGCCAAACGATCAAAATTGTTTTTTCTAAAAATTTCAAACTTTACAAACGCACGATATCTAAAAAGGTAAAACTATTAAATTCCATTCAGGCCCCACGTTGGGCGCCAAAAATAATATAACTGTCACGATTCAATGCGATAGTGGCCGCTGCCACACGCACGGTTCGCGTGCACTGTCCATCTGTCACACTGGTAACTAACTACTTTTCAGCCGGGCTATGACTCGTCGGGCATGGGCGGGTGTTCGTTGCAAATGAACGTGCATAAAACATTATTTTATGTACCAGTGTATTTGCCTAAATCACAAAAAAAAAGAAACGGGGCGCAAACGAAATGAAACCGATACATACCGAAACCAAACGCGAGAGACAATACCTTTTTGTTTTGGGGATTTAGATGTTATTAAATCCCTGGCTGGCCCTCCCTCAGCATCCATCCTGATGCTCGACCATGGTAGCATATTAGCCGTACGATATAGCTACCCCTAAAACGAATTTTCACCACCAAATACCTACCTTAACCTACTCACAATTCCATAATTGAAACAAATCCGGGTTTTAATTAAATTCAACTTTCAATCATACAAATTTTATTAACAATAATTCTTTAATCAGACACTAGCATGCTAAACCAATAGACCTAGGGGTGTAACAGATTATCAATACTGCCGATTATATTTCCGCGGGAAACTTTCTCAACTATCAAGCTTAATATCATACAACATCGTTGGGGAGAGAAAATTTAGCTGATGTAACTATTCAAACACCTAAGTTAGCGCTAATTGTCGGTGGAATCTGACTAAACTTAACCCTGTTCCAAATTGTCGCTCCTTTAGACGTCGTGTCAAATTATCAAACTCGGGGCAGAAACAAATTATTACGATTACCCGAAAATATCTACGTTAAAGGGTGACCGCAAGGGTGTATTGGTTTTCAGGCGCATCTACAGTGCCTCACAATCGTATTCTAAAGGGTACGGTAACCCAAGGCTTATACAATATACATTTCAAATTTAGTATGATCTTAACTTCTAATATTACGAATAAATTTAATATAATCGAAACATCAAACCTTACGCTATTTTCCAAACTTGAAATATGAAAGTTTCAAATTTAGTACAGTCTGGAATTTCATATACGGGTGATCTAAACCTCCATAATGAAAGCTAAAACTCAAAATAATTACAAAAAATAAAGTTTCGAATGGATGTTTTAAATTCCTATGGGTTCTCAAAATTTAGATTTTTATTTTATTTTTGTCAAAATTCACAATATAATTAACGGATGGTTCTAGCTAGACTTATAGTGGTTGGTAACGAAAAAAAAATCAAACTACTATAATCTGAAATTTAAACACTGGTTAGCTTCAATCTCATTTTGGTTGAAATTCAAAATTATTACGATTCAATATATAAAAGGGTATGATTTACGATTAGTGTTGTTTAAAATTCGGTCTTATGAAAATTAAAACTTTAAATAATGTATGTTCTACGTTTCATATTTTTTTCTCTTTTGTTTGTTGTTTTTTTTTTTTATTTGGTTTTATAAAAACTCGAATTTTAAGTAATGACTGTTTTACGTTAAATATTTTTTTCAGTTTAAGTTTTAGCTTTGTGAAAATTCAAATTTTAAATAATGAACATTCTACGTTTCAAGTTTTTTTTTTTAGTTTAAATCGGGTTTTCTGCAACATTCAAATTTTCAATAATGAATGTTGTATAGTTACTATTTTTTTTGCTTAAATTTGGTTTCATGAAAATTCAACTTTTAAGTACTGAAAGTTCTATGTTTAAAATTTTCTTCTTTGGTATGAATTAAGGCTTTATGCAAATTCAAATTTTAAATAATGAACATTCTACGCTTCATGTTTTTTTGTTCAAATCGGGTTTTATAAAAAATTAAAATTGTTTAAATAATGGCCTATGATTTCTATTGTTCAAAATTGGGCTGAGTGACAATTCAAAACTTAAATGCGTGGGTGTTCTAGAGTATTTTAATTTTTATGAGAATTCAAAAATTAAATATAAAATAGTCCATCTTGATATGGGTTAAACGGAAAAAACATCAAACCACTACCATTCAGAATTTGAAAAGTAATGCTTTCAAATTTATTTTGGAGTGAATTCTAAAATCATTACCATTCAAACTCTTAATGTTGAATGGGATCCGATTTAATTTGTTCTGACGATGATTCTAAATTTACACAACGAATGGTTCCGCCCTATATTGGCCGAAAAGTTTATTTTACGAAAATGCGCAAATTAAATGCCTGAGTGTTTTAAAATATATTGGTTCGCTGAACATCCACGCTTTCAAACCCTGAATAGTTCAACCCAATGTTGGTACAAACAAAAATCAAACTACTTTAGGTAAATGACGTCACTTATCTTTTGAAACAGCTGGCCTCGGTTGTCTCTTGATGGATGCTGACGATTCCTTGGATATTATAAGGTGTACTGATGACTACCGATGTGGATGATTATGACTATCAGTGTTGATGTATATGATTATCGGTGTTGATGTATATGACTATGGCTGTTGATAAAAATGCCTATTGATGTTGCTGTATATGACTATAGCTATTGTGTAGATGACTATAGCTATTGTGTAGATGACTATAGCTGTTGATGTAGATGACTATTGATGTTGATGAATATGGCTATGGATGTTGATAAAAATGCCTATTGATGTTGCTGTATATGACTATAGCTATTGAGTGGATGACTATAGCTATTGAGTAGATGACTATAGCTATTGAGTGGATGACTATTGATGTTGATGTATATGGCTATTGATGTTGATAACGATGCCTATTGATGTTGGCCCAGCTGCCAATGTTTGTTGTTAACGATGGCTATGGTTGTTGGTGCATGGGGCTATGGATATTGCTAGAGACGGCGATGGATATTGGTGGATGTGAAGAAAAGTGTGACTAAAGATGACTACGGTATTGATAAATATGGCTATGGATTTTGTTCGAGATGCTATGGATATTAGTGTAGGTGACTGTGACTATGGGTGTTGGCTTTTGCCTTCAAAAGTGTAGAGCAACGAGTGTTTGTGAGCGTTGGCTGTTGAGGTTATGTATGTTCTAGCTTTTCGCTCCGGCCGTAGCGTCTGGTATTGCTCCCTTCGAGGCAACCTAATTCTTACGCTGTCATTCACCTCCTCTAGTGCATAAGGCTACTCCACGACTTGCTTGCCGCGGGATTTCTTTATCCTCTCTTTAATTTTTGGCCCGGGCTTCAATTAATGATGGCCACGTAAAAATACTTTCCCTGTGTCACTTTCTTTTTTTTTTAATTTTTATTTTTCACTTTTTCCAATCTATTTGCTTTTTGTCTAAAAATAACCACACCATGACCAACCGGAAGTACTACCCACAAGAAAAAGAAGGAAATCCCTGAAGTTGGCTCTCTAAGCCTCATGTGCATGTGCCAAAAAATAGCAACTCTGTTGGCAGTGTTGTTTCCTTTTGTAACTCGACGAATTAACTACAGGGTGGTCTATGTTGCATGTTCTGACATTTGTACTTTGTTGTTCATCTTGTGCCTTGACAAGAACTTGACATGGCACAAGCAAAAGTGCAAACACATAACAACAACCACAAAGAAAATTATTTACGCACAACTAATTGTCTGTGTGGTTGTTGTTATATTTTTGCACTTTTGCTTTTTCGCAAGGGTGCAACTTGTGACGTGAATACCCTTATTATTTTAATTGTTGTATTTATTTTGTGAACTATATATTTTGTATGTTCATTAAATAAAAAATTTTTAATCCAGCATTACACCAAGATATTTAACTTTGTCATCCCAGGGAACGGATTCGGTATCGACAATACTTCTTGCAAAGAAAATAGATTGAGTTTTTGCGGGGTTGATCATTATTTTCGATTTCTTAAAATAGTCAGTAACTATTTTAGTTGATTGCTCCAAGTTGTGTATGATATCTTCTGGTAATATTTTTGAACTAAGTATTGCTGTGTCATCTGCAAAAATAGATAAATTACATACATGCAAAGTAGAAAAGTCATGCGTAAATATATTGTATAAAATTGGCGATAGACATGATCCTTGTGGACATCCGGCAGGAATATCATAATTCTGGGAACAAATGTTTCCAATATGAACTTTGAATGTTCTGTTTGATAAGAAACTTCTTATTAATTTAACAAGCGCAGGATCCAGTACATCATGCCAAACAGAATCAAAGGCAGCTTTTATGTCCATTAGGACCATTTCTGTAGATTTGCCTTCATTTAAGGAGCTCTTTAAAATATTTCTTATTCTAACAAGAGGCTGAATTGTGTTATGTTCCGAACGGAATCCAAACTGTTGTGGCGGTAATATGTTAGTTTCTTCCATGAAACAAACTAGTTTTTCCTTGATAATTTTTTCAAAAATTTTAGACATTGTGTTTAATAAACTTTGAGAAATTGTGGACCGTTCCTCACCGTTTTCAAATACAATTAATTACACACTGCTACAAAAAAACACTTTTTGTCAGAACTTGAAAACCGACCTAGTGGGGGTTATAGGCCTAGGTGAGGACATACAAAAACCGTTTTCAAAAATTTTGAAACACCCTCAAAATTTTGAGTTATTTTCAAAAAACTGTTTTAGGGTAGGACGTAGCACTTTAGTACCTCTAACTCATACATTTAAATTTTAAACAGTTTTGAAAAGGCATAGAAGTAAGCTTTTATGAAATGTATTCATAAAAAATATATTCCAAGAAATTAGGTGAGTGTTTATCAAAAGTTTCTAATTTTTTTTATTTTTTTTCATAATTTTCCAAATTCAACAAGAGTTATTTTAATTTATTTCTTTGAAAACCTATCTTTGTTTGCACTGTATTTTAAAGATAATTTTGTGAAAAAAACGGGATATCATTTGTTAAAATCGGCTTATATTTACAAAAGTTACTAAAGTTTTAAATCACGCAGAAGATCGCAAAAATATGCATTTGTCACAAAATGTGGCTCAGCCGATTTTGGTAAATATTCCATACAACATTCCTCGTTTTCAGATTCATCATCACTTTGTTTATGTTAAGTTTCATTACATTTAATTGCACTTAATACTGGCTTAGTAACAGTTAACACATTAGCATACTTAATGCTATCACGATTTTTATATTGATAACCAGTGATGTTTGTTTGGCAAAAATAACAGTCTTGTGGTTTATGGAATATTTGATGATGCCAAATCATTGGGAAAGATAATGGTAATGGCTGGCTTATAAACTTTTCGGACTTAGTTTTCTTAAGCATACTGGAACAGCTTGTACAAATACTTTCGGGTTCATAACATTTGCTAGAACTGTATGAGCAGTTAAAAACTGTATTGAAGGCATTTACCAAGGCATTTCTTCAGATGCGATGTTTTTTGTCAGCGAATAAACCGCAAACATATGTCTGTCTGTCCGTCTGTTCGTATGTTGAAAACACGCTCACTTTCGAACAAACTTGGTGCCAAATTGCTTGCAGTTATCCTAAGCAGTTTGCGATTCAATTCAGCAAAATCGGTGCAGTTGGACCAGAGCTATGAATCAAAATGTGGAACCATCACCTAAAAAAAATGATAACTTTGTTATACAAAATAACATAAATGGTGGAACAAGGCACGGAATGAGATAAGATTTTGCAAAAATTTGTTTTATTCGACTGGAAATCACGCTTTAAAATTTCGTGATCCGTCCATAATTTACCCTAGGCCCCATATAAACACTACTCCCGGAAAACAGTTTAGTACGCCTAAAACCGATAAAAAATAATGCTATCATAACAAAATTTGAATTGAAACTGTTACTCAAGCTATTTTAAATTGCTAAATAATTTAATATAGATCTAAACCTCAAACCAACCAATTTTAATGCTGATGTCTGTTTTTATAAAGATAAATTAATAATAAATAGACATCATATAGATATCCCTCCTGAAATATTCGAACAGTCGTAACAGTTGTAATTTTAAAGCGTAATCAGTTTTCTTTCCAAACCTGTTAACAAAATTAAAATCGGACAAGAACTGACTGAGTTACAGGTCGATAAGTCGACGAACATCACTGAAAACGGTTTTTTTAAAATAACTTCTGAATTTGAGGGTGTTTTTGAAATTTTTTGACACAATTTTTAATGTACTCAACAAGACCAATAACCCACGCTAGGTCGTTTTCCAAGTTTTTTTACACTGTAGCACCGTGTTATTAGTACCAATGTACCAAATTCCATCAAATAATTGCGACCTGTACTTTGCACACTACAAAGTAAACAGCCAGCCAGCCGGCCATCGGTATATCGACTCAGATAGTGATTGCGTCGATCGGGAAACTAAAAAATAGTTATATGACCAATATTTCTAGGTGCTACTAAAACTATGGTGGTGGGGATATCCAAATGAAACCATATTTTAAATTAAATTCTACATAAAAACCAAAAATTCAATTAAAACAAAAAATTGGAGTTCCCAAAACCAAAGTTTTTTTAAATAACGAAAAATGTAAATGGGTCACGGAAGTGACTTATTTTAATCTTACCTTAAAATTTGAATTGTACTAGAAATAATAGGGGCATAATTCAAACTAGTAGTCATCAAATATGGACAACAGGAGCACTCTCCGTTTCATGTGTTATCCTGTCAATCGTCTTCTCTTCTCTTATCCAACAGCCAAAGCAACCCTTTCGAACGATACTGGGGAAGCTTGGCAGGCCAAATATTTTAAAGCAATTTTCGAAACTTTACTGAGTCTGATTTTCTTTCTAAAACTTTTGTATACCTTTCTACAGTAATTGCAGGAAGCAGGGCCCAAATCGTCGCACACGTGATCAAATGAACTTTTGTATCGAATAAAATTTCGTCACGTATCAAAAACGGGATTGCGGCATTCAAAAGCTTTCGAATCGAAATTTGTTTAAAAAATGTAATAGATTTTATGCTTGTATATAAACAGCTATGGGCAAATGCAAAATGCAAAAAGAGCGAACGGTGTGTATACATACACAAAAAACAGAGGGCAAAAGAGCATAAAACCAACAAATGCAAACGTAAACAACCCAATACAATGGGCACGTTCATAAGACGTAGCTGTTGAGCTCAACTGCTACAAAACTGTTGACAACTGTTGAGCCGAACACTTTCGTCTTAGAAACGGCATTATATGTATAATAAAAAATTAACAGCTGATAAATATAAACAATTGAAAAAAAATAAAAGTGATAATAAAATTTATTAGTTTAGCTAAAAAGTATGGATAATACAGAATTTATATCTGATTTTCAGCTGTTGAGGTTGACCACAACATGTTGACTTTAGGTAGCTAAAAAATTTTATGATGGATTAAATGGCTTCAAATACCCAACTGTTGTGTTGAGCGGAAGTGCTCATCTATGCGTTTCTAAGACAAACACTAAACGGTTACACAACTGTTACGACTTATGAACGTGCCCAATGTCACACATGCAAAGCTTTCAATGTAGTGGTGCCCCTACCTGTATATAAATCAACGGTGTTAATAGTGACTTCGGCTTATCGGTTTTCGGCGCTTGTCAAAAAGAGCAACGCAAAATTTTAAAAAAATTCGAAAACTATAGAAATTCGCAAAAATATCGAAAATTCTCGAAATTTTTAATATATCAAATAAGCCATTAAATTAATTAAAAATCCCTAAAAGTACAAGAAATGGCAAAAATTTGATAAAAAATTTGAAATCAGCGGAAATTCGCAAAAATTTGCAAACAGCTGCATGAAATCAAAGTCTAGTATTTATTAAAAATTGTTAAAGCTGTAATGAATCAGATAACTTACAGAAAAAGTCGCTGATATTGCGAACATGGCTAAAATTTGCGAATAATTGCAAACTTGGTAACGAACCTTAAAATTTATTTGAAATCGCTAAATCGGTTAAAAAAACAAAATTTATAAAAATAGCGAAAATTCGCGAAAATTTTCAATAATTCGAATAAGCCATAAAATTGATTAAAAGCCCATAAAAGAATACGAAATGGAAAAAATTCTGTAGAAATTGCTAAATTAGGGGAAATTCGCAAAAAATTGCTAATAGCGGCATAATAGCAAAGTCTACTATATTTTAAAAATCGTTAATGCTGTAAGGAATCAAAAAATTTACAATACAAAAATCGCTTCTATCGCAAACCTGACTAAAATTAGCAAAAAATTGCAAAACTAAATGTTATTATTTTTTTTCTTATTGCTGAAAAAAGTTGAATACTTACATTTTTAGCTATTTGTTGAAGAAATCTAATAATTCTCAAAAAGTGTGTAAATTGTTTGTAAAAAAACAATTAAATGCTTTTACGTAAGCTCTTAACTTATCGAATGACATCTCGAGTAAAAGCATTCGATCGACTACTCGTTATCGAATTACATAATCTCAAATTTCGATAGAAGTTTTTCGATAATGAATGGGACGATTCCAAAAAGTAAAATTTCGATTAAAGTCACTCGATCACGACTGCGACGATCTGGGCCCAGGTTCGTTATTTGCTTTTTATAAAAAACTTCCACGAGGAAGACATAATCCATACTAATATTATACAGATGAAAAGTTTGTATGTTTATATGTTTGTAAGAGGTAATCACCAAAACTGCCGGTACGATTTTAAGAATGGAACCTCCTAGCGGATATAGGATATATAAGGTTCCACTAAAGTGCTTAGGATAGGTACAGGCGCGCTAAACCTCATACACTCAGAAAATCTAAACTATCGTCTTACAACAGATCTATTAAAGCAATAGCTTCCGTACTGAAAAGAAAAATAAAGCCATTTCAACCTGAGTACGCTGTTCAGCCTAAATTCCGCCTCCTGTCTATCCATCCGCTCGACCGTCCCCTGACCGAATGCGAATTTTGCACTTGCTACACTTTATCGGCGAAACATCTAACCAATTTTGATGAAATTGGAATCTTACAAAGATCAGCGTAACTAAACAACTGGGTTTATATTTTTTTCAAAGCTAGAAATATAAAGGAACAGAGGGGTAATTTCTGCCTATCCGAAACTATCTTACCGATTTCGATGAAATTTAAAACATGTAGATCGAACAATAAAACACACAGGGGGGCTACTCTCTATTGCGATGCGAAAGCTTGATGCCAACTGGGTACTCTCTATCATTTTCGCAAAATTGTTTGAAAATGGAGCAATACTGGCATCAAAAATGAAAGATGACGCAGATTGACAGTAATGAAATGCTAAAATATGTAAAAATATTTGAAATTGGAAAATTTAAATAAAATAAATAGTGATGATTTGCGAAAAGAAAAAAATTAATAGATACGAAAGACAAATGCGCAAACGCATTAAAGAGTACCAATCGCTAGATTTGCTACCATTTTCTTTCGCATCGCAATAGAGAGTAGCCCCCCAGGTTTTATATATTTTTCAAACCTTGGACCAGTAGAAGACAGAAAAGCAATTTCTGCCCCTCCGACTCTATCCAACCGATTTCAATTTTATAATTAGTCAAAAATTCTTCATAAAAACAAACTATTGTTATACCAAAAACACAAAAGTTTCTTCGGCTTGACTGAATAAACTGTAAGTGTATAATGGATAAAGCCTTTTTTCTTAATATTAGTAAAAAAAAGCATATGGCGCTTGTTTAACATTACTGTATTAACTCAAAATTTAAACATTTTTAGTAGAATACCAATTCATTGGCCTTCCAATGGCTCACTGTAAATCACTTATAGGGCGCGAGTCCTATAGAGTTGCGCAGACGCGGTGGACCTGTGAATCCACCTGCTCGATATCCAGGATCCTTTGGCCTGGATATGATGGACGGAGAACTAGCTCTCTACTTGGGTTCAGCAGAGACCAGATTAGGACTGTGATATCGGTTGTAACTGGACACTGGCCGGTGGGGACTCATGCTGGAAGAATGGGTCTGGAATTTAACGACTACTGTAGAAGTTGTCAGAACGAGGAGGAAGAGGAGACTGTGCTCCACTTTCTCTGTCATTGCCCTGGACTGCGGGGTATTAGGGTGGAATGCCTGGGGGAACCGGTATTTGCCTGTTTGGAGGATCTATCTGGGATGGAACTGAAATCGCTCCTTCTCTTCACTAGGAAGACGAGGTGGTTGGACTTTGCAGTGACGCCATCTGAGTGACTGCTCTAAGGGATGGGCATTGGCGCGGGTATCACAAAGGGTCAAATAAGGGACCCAAGTGAGCTGTCTTTTGATGGCTGCCCATGGAACCTAACCTAACCTAGTAGAAGCAAACAGTTTTTAATTTTACATTAAAGGCATATGAAAGACTTTTAAAACCAACCATTTCATAACCAAAAAAGCACATTTTTAACGGTTTGATATACATAAATATTACGTGTTCATTTTTTCCAAAAAGTGAAAAAATAAAAATTTGGAGTAAATAACCCATTGTTGAACAACTACGATATGAATGCAGTAGAATGCGGCTAAAATGTTGAATTATTGTATATGGGCTATTAAAATTATCGATCGAGTCGAAAATAAATATCGATATATGGATATTTTAAATATCAAGCCCTTTCTGCGATTATATCGTAAGCGACAATTTATCGATTTTTTTTTACTTTCTTGCAAATTGGATATACATAAGTACTCGAGAAAAAGCCTCTCTAAATCCAAATTTAATATACCTTTTGTCGCATACGATATTTTGGTGACAACGGTGATTCGTGATTTTTCAGGAACAGTGATTAAATCACAGGTACAGAAGTATTGCTGAAAATCAGTTATCCGTCATTTTTTACAAAAATATCTCTATTGAAGAATAAT
The DNA here is from genome assembly GCA_949318255.1 of Pollenia labialis. Taxonomy (NCBI): domain Eukaryota; kingdom Metazoa; phylum Arthropoda; class Insecta; order Diptera; family Polleniidae; genus Pollenia; species Pollenia labialis. The sequence goes on along the minus strand of OX439139.1, from coordinate 122,807,118 downwards.
AATTTTTTGACTAATATTCACTAAAAATATTTTGTCCAAAAGAATACTTTTTTCAGCCTGAAAAACACTCCATGTAAATAAAACTCTTTGTTTTGTTTAATTATTAAAGTTATATTGATTTAAATTAATTAATATAAGTTCATTGTAATTTACGTAAATTTTTTTTGTTTGTTTTTATTAATAAAATGTGATTTTTTTTATTTAATTCATAATGAAGTTTTTTCTTTAATGTCTAAAGTTTTGTGTTGAACACTTTTATGTATTATTTTACTTAATGCATTGTTTGTTTTTAATTTGTTTTATTTCTCAAAATAATTACAAAAGTTTTATTTTGTTTGAAATTTTTTCTATGAAGAAATTTTACAAATGAAAAACAATTAATTTTAATAGACAAAAAAATATCCAACAAAAAATTTAATAATAAAGAATGAAAATAAAAAAAAACTATAATTATAAATAAAATTAAAAAGTTATAAAGAACATAAACCAAAAATTTTTGTTTTTGTTTAAATATAAGCACAATTAAATGTACAATTATTCAACCTTATTATGGGTGTCGTTGCCATAATCGAAAACTAGTCGTTTTTAAGAATTGTTATTATGATTGTCGCAAACGACATACATAAATATGACAAACTTTCTATAAGCCAATTCACAAAGTATTCTTAAGTGCTAAGTACTAACGTACGATTTTTAGATAACTAGCACTGTTGTGGGCAGCCTGTTGCATTATCATATGATAAATTTGTATAAACGTCATTATAAAATGACAACAAAATAAAAAAAATTCAATTTTTTATGTTACGTGAAAAAAAAAATTAAAGAAAAATAATGAATTAAAATTGTAAAAAATAGCACACTGAAAATAAATATGTAGGTAACATATTTGAATTGTCATATAATATTTTTAAATGAAAATTAAATAAAATTTTTATGCAGTCATTAAATTATAGCTAATACAACCAATATGCCACAATAGATAACTTTGTGAATTTTTTATATTGTCGTTGTCGTAAAATTTAAATGATATCGACAAACAGTTCGAACGACTGCGTTTTCGACCACGACAACGACTCTCGTAATAACGCTGATTATATAGTCGATCGTTTTAGGATGTAAATGTTTTTTTGTTGTCGTTTGTGTTGGTGTTGTAATTGTTAGCTTTTCGAGATGATCATGCAGTGTTTGGGTAAGAGGATGTAAATATTTCTCTCTATTTTTTTTATATTCTTATTGTTTATTATTTTTAGAGAAATTATGAGATGCCCAATTGAGTGAAGTCTTCCATGAATTGGCTAAAGCCTCACTAAATTTTGAACGAAAATGTTCAACAGCTTTTTCTTGACTATATTCTAAAACCTGAAAATGGGAAATGAAGAGGATATTTAATAATACTTTAATGAATAAATTCTGGTAATTTTTTGTTGTATGGATTTAATTAAAAATTTCTAATTTGTATTATTGTCTTATGCTTAGGTGTTATTGATAAAGGCTTGTTTACATTGTAATGCAAAGTATTACAACTTTGTAGAATCAAAATACATATTATGAAATTCTCTTCGTGTTGGAAAAATACAACAAGTCTTTTGTAAGTATTTTTCATGTTTTAACGGATGGTATCATGGTGAAATAAAACAGGGAAATTTGTCTGCGCACTTGTCAAAATTTATTTTAAACAAAAATCAAAGCTTGCTGCTGAACGTGATGAAATAAATAAATTTGTAGTCAATTTTTATTTCTTTATGGACAATGTCTTAGTTACTTTCAAATAAAATTATCAAAAGTTTAAATAAAATACACTTATCTCAACACAAAACAGCTGAGTAATTACAAAAAAAAAAAAAAAAATGATGGATAGTGTTCTACAATATTTACTAAAACAACATGAAAATTTCCTGAGTTGATTTTGGTTGTTTTTGTAATTGTATAAGAATGTTAACACCTTCAATATATAGCTCTGTTCCGAAGCAGTCCGAACTTGCACAAAGTTACCCAAAAGCGTTCAACATAACAATTTTTGTGCAATTAAGAGAGTAATTGAGAGATTATTTTTTTTTTTCATATCCTGTCCAAATTTTGCACGAACTTTTTCTTTGTGCAAGTTCGGACAAGAAAAGACAATCAACTGTTTTTGTTAACATATGAAACTGATAAAAATTTCAGGAAATTTACAAGCAAAAGAAAAAGTTTAGTTTGAATTAAAAAACATATTAAAAACAATTTAATCTTTAATATAAAAAAAACAAAATATAAAAAATTACAATAATGCAAATGTTTAGCTTTTATAATATTTTGACTTTTAAGCGTCGAAAATCACTTAAATAGATCTTAATTTGAAAAGTAAGCAGCATTAGTATTTGAAGAAGTGCAAAAATGGTTTTTTGCGTTCCAGCAATTTTGGGTAGTTTCGGCAAATTAAGAGAGTAATTTTAATTTTACTCTCATTAGTCCGAACTTGCCCGAGATTTTGTGGAACACACCTTATATTGGTAATGCTGCCAATACACCTCTGGTGTGCTGAGAACACATAAGTTCATAAAATAGTTAGAAAATTAACATTTTCCGACCGGTTGTCAAATTTTGTATCCGTATTCTACCCTACTCAAAACATTTTGCTTTAACATGATTAGATGATTTTCATTCTACATAATTTTTTAAAATGTCGTTATACTTATGTACATGCATTTCTATGAACACAAGCCTTAAGTTATATGAAAGATTGGTCTTGAGAGATATTTACACCAAATTTGCTTAAAATAAAAAAACTTACCAAAGTCTCTTTTAAATAATTTAAATCCTTCTCAGAGGAAAGTTCTGGCAGGCCTGTTGAAATCATCATACTAAATAAGGAAAGTATAAGGCAGCCGTGTTTGCGTAGAACCAAAAATGCCTGCAATAATAATGACAATAATAAAAAGATGAATTGACAATCTACGAGTAAAGATTATTTACCTTTTCACACATATCTTGGAATAAACGAAATTCTTCAGCCATGCGATCCGCCCGACCCTTATTTATCACATACACAAAGTCGTGAGTCAAAACGAAAGGAACACGTTCTCTTCGTACACCGAATTTCTCTTTAAAATGACCCAATATGTGACCAAAGTCAATATGAAAAAGCTGAAATATTATTTTTGTTTAATATGTGCTCTATTCAAAAAGCAAACAGAATGATACTTACTTGACCATTGCGTTTAACCATGATGTTATCTGAATGGCGATCAGCTACACCTAAAACATAAGTTGCTACACAATAACCAGCACAACTTAGAGTAAATTCTTTAACTGCTTTGTTCATTTCTTCTTCGGTTTTATTGTATTCCTTAAGCCAACTATATAAGGAACCTTTCTTAAAGGGTGAGGTTGCGGAAAACATACCCTTCTCCTTTTGTATGTTGGCTATAGTTTCAGCATTGAGTACAACTTCAATCATACCTAACCGACGTTCCATACTAATGCAATTGTAGATATTCATGCGGAAATCCATGCTACAAAAAGAAGTATATAAATGAAATTACATTCCTAAATTCTTAAAAGAAACAACTTAGAATCTCACCCCTCGTTTTTCCACAATTGATCCATAACTCTTAGCATTTGTAAGGTTAACATATCCTGTCTTAAGTCATCACCATTTTTAAATATTATGTAAATATCATTACAGTTTTGATCAGCATTTTCGAATACAATCCATAAAGGACGCATTTTAGAGTCCATAACTTTGCACTTCTCCGGCTTAACACCCTTGCAGCGAAAGCTGGGATTTAAAGGATTCTGAATGCTTTGGAAGACACCACTATTTCGCTGATTGCGCAAAAAGTCTTGTAAGAGATTTCTCACTTTTTCCTTGCTACCCTTTTTAGCTAATACCGAACCTTGCTTTAGTTTTTCCAAAACATGCAACTGTTTGCGCAACAGCGGTACATGCGGTTTACAACCTTTCAGATAGGCCTCGAGCAATAGACCGAAACGTGTTTGCATTGAAGGCGTTTGCATTTCAGACCGTAAATGCCAAAAGAAATAGTGGCCTATTCGTTGATTGCGCAAAGCACGTTCTAGGACGAATGTAGTGAGCGCGCAATCTAAATAAGATTCATGTTTCATGGCCTGTACCAGCTGTAGTAGATATAACAAAAGCTCTTCATCTCTGCGGTTGATAATTTAAGTTTTAGATTGTTTTGTGCAATTAAAATTATGTTCTTACCTTAAATTCTTAAGACAACGAATAGCAAAATTTCGTACTGCGGGGTCCGGATAAGCATAATCTAGTAATTCTAGTGAACGTTCTACTGATATTGTGGGCCATTCCTTAAGCAAGTGCCACATTTCGGCCACCTCATCACGTTCATTCCAGTTAACGCAATGCAGTAGTATAGAAAGCTCTTCAGGTTCATCTTGCTTAATGGCGTATCTAAAATATCAAACAAATTATTGGGGGAGAATATTCTAGCATAAAAGCAATATACCTTTTCTCCCATATATCATTGCGATCTTGATCGTGCATTTCATAAAGTTTATTAATAGTACGTGAATACTGCGATAGAACTTTGCTTACGGTAGCCGCAGCATCTTGAGACGATCCGCGACTCAGGGGCTCCTTACATGCGGCTAATTTGAAGGCATATTGTAAAACAGTCTCTTCCGAAGGATACTGTATATAATCGTAACCGTAACTATGGAATGTGAGTTGTACCACAGCACACTCATCTTTACGTGGGTTTGGTTCAATGGTGCCCAACGGATGAAATATTTCATCCGACTGTATATCATCGGCATAAGTCCAGGTGTGTAGTGTTAAACAGCCATTTTTCAATTGATGCTTATAATCGAACAGTGTGGTGTTTACCCAGGCTAATGAGTTAATATTTACATTTCCATCTTTGAGGATAGTGTTCTCTTTGCTAGTGTTGGATGATTTTTTGGACCGTGATGTCTTTGTCACTTCATAGATGACCATACAGAGTCTAGTCATGCGCGGCAAATTTTGCAAGGGAATATCTAAGACTATATCCTTGTCAAAGGTAAATGAACGATTATTACTGCTAGCAATGTCGACTGAATGTTGAGCGCATAGCTTGTGTTCACCGTGGTAGAGACCAATGTGAACACCCACTTTAATGCCTCTAGCCAAATCACAATTAACATTGTCAATGCGATGCAGACGTAAACGAAAATGATCTTCGATTTCCCATGAACTTTTAATCTTGCGCTTAATCATTTCATTCGATTGACGGCGCAGACTTTCGGGTTTTGGTGGTCTTTTAGGAGCAGCATTTAATTCCTGTTTATAACTTATGTATGAAGGAAGGGTATGAATGGGTTTTAGAACGACATTGGGAACATCTGATCCAGAAAGACTTTCCTGTTCGTTTTAAACAAAATAAGATTTCAGTAATAATAAAAAAAAAAAAAACAATAAACTTAAAAGATGTTACTTACCTGTATATAGATAAACTGGATTAACGGATATTCACCAAACAAATACTCGTCTCGTCCCCTTACTTTTAATATATAATCTGAGGGGCGATCGCAAACTTTAATTTGAGATTTACGAACTTTCGACAATGCCAAATCCACCAATGTACGTGGTGTATGCTGATCACTGACCGAGATCGTGAATGAGGTTTCATCATTTTCCAACTTAACAACAACTAAAAAATTTGAATTACGAAAACGTGTACGTATAATTTCCGGCATAACAGGATTATTTGCCAAACGTAAAGGGTGTTCGTAAAGTAGTTTTTCAGCCCAACTATATTTGGAACGCTCCAGTTCAATTTCATCGCATAGTAAAGACATTTTGCGACGAAAATCTTCCTCTTCTGGGCTGCGCAGGGCACTGTAGTCTTCAAACGATTTGCCAATCATATTACTGACCAATTTCGACAGTTCATAATCACTGGAAATTGCTGTTGTTTCACTACGTTCGCCCAGACGTAAAAGGCAAAAATAAGGCTGAACTTCACAGAGACGTTTTGTTTCATCTGTAAATGGTTCCACCAGAGCAATGGCTGATATACCACTGACCTCATAATCACAAGCATCCTTAATAAGATTGTGAAGTGGATAATTTTTTGATTGCTTAACCATTTCCTGTTTTTTTTTTTTATGAAATTTCCTTTATTATTTTTTTTCCTTTTTAAATTTTACTGTTTCAGAATAATTACCGTTTTTATTTCTCTAATGGTGGCAGTAGCGGGAACATGCAAAGTCAGAAATATTCCATTCGGTAGAAAACATTTAAGTTCAACATCTGGAGGATCATTCTTCCAGGTGTCTATTGAAAATGAGGGACCAGCCAACGGTGCCATTCTTTGAAATATTAATTACACACTTAACAATCGGTTGAACGAACAAAAGATTTGCTAAAAATATAAAATAAACAATTTCGTTGTTAAAAGAAGATTATTATTTCTTAATGATACATTTTTTTTTATAAATTTATCAATGAAAATTTTTTAGTTTAAAGATTAGGATTTTAAAATAATTAAACTTAAGTCGCATCAGGAAAATATTTATCATTGTAAGTAGCATTAGGTTTTGGTCATTTAATCGTTTTTGTATATTTCTAAATCATAACAATTTGTTGGTGTTTTTTTTATGAACAATTATAGAAATTTAATTTTTTTTTATTTATTTTCATTTTTATTTCATATAATATTAATATTATTTACATTTGACTTAAAGTAGTAAAGAGTTTAAGAACATTTGTTCCTATTCTACTTAATTATAAATTTTAAATTAGTATTATTTACATATGTACATTTTGTTCTATTTTAATCATTGGAGGAAAAAAAGATACAAAAACCTTTGTGAAACATGAGTTTATAAGATAAAAGGAAGCTAAAGTAGTAAAGATAAAATTATGCTGAGATAAGCTCATTAATATGGGTGTATTGTGAGTATTCACATCTCCTGTTGAAGTTTTGTGTCAGTCGGTCAATTTTATCATATACGAGCTCGAAATTTGCTAGTGCATGCAAACGTCGGGTGGAGTAGTGCCAGGGTAGTTTGAATATCATTTTTAGTAGCTTATTTTGTGCTACCTGTAGTTTGCTTAAGTGGCATTTTGCGGACGTGGACCATACTGCACAACCGTAAAACATTATGGGATGAAATATTGCTTTAATAATCATTTTTTTGTTCTCAATATTTAGTTCGGAGTTTCTGCTTATAAGCGGATACAATATTCTTGTAAATTTGTTGATTTTGTTTATCAGATAGGGTATGTGATGGTTAAAATTTAGTTTGGTATCGAGTACAACTCCTAGGTACTTAACGTTGTCTTCCCAATGAATGTCGTGGCTTAAGAATTGAAGAGGGCTTTGAGGAATGAAGCACTCTTTACGTTTTCTCGTAAAATAAATGGCCTGGGTTTTCTCAGGATTAACTAAAATATTCCATTTATTGAAATAATTCTGTAATTCAGATAGAGCTGATTGTAGGCTAGATATAACATTTGTTGCAAAAGCATCTGAACAGAGTATTGAGGTGTCATCTGCAAATATTGATGTAACACAGTCGGGAAACGTTGGGATGTCAGCAGTAAAGATGTTGTATAAGATGGGTGAGAGACAAGACCCTTGGGGGCACCCAGCAGTTATATTTATTTCTTGTGAATAGGTATTACCTAGGTAAACATTGAACGACCTGTTAGAAAGGAAGCTTTGGATGATTTTTATAACCTCTATGGGGAAGTTGAATCTGCTCATTTTAAAAATGAGCCCGTTATGCCAAACCGAGTCAAATGCTGATTTTATATCTAAGAGGACCATTCCCGTAGATAAGCCATTCTGAAAATTATTTTTTACTAATTTTCTGATTTTTAATAACGGTTGGGAGGTGTTGTGTTCCTTTCTAAACCCATATTGTTGTGATGGAAGAATGCTGTAATTATCAATAAATTCAACTAATTGTTCTTTAATTATTTTTTCGAGCACTTTGCTTATAGAAGAAAGCAAGCTAATTGGTCTATACGACTTTGGCGAATTAGGCGGTTTGTTTGGCTTAAGAATTGGAATTGTTTTAGACATTTTCCATGATTGGGGAAAATAGCACAACTTAAGGCATGCATTTAACATTGTTGTTAGGTAATTGATACCTTTACTTGGTAGATTTTTCAGGCACTTATTGTTGATACCGTCTAACCCGGGAGATTTTTTATTTTTAAGACTTTTTAAAATATCAATAGTTTTACCCCGTGTTAACAGGTATCTACTTTGTGAGCTTGGATTAATGCATCGAATTTGGTTTGCGACGTCGTCCACCTCTGTAATCGTTGAGTCATCACTAAGATGTGTTGAAACAGTATGATTTAATTTGAAAGTTTGAGCCAACATTTCACTTTTCTCTTGTTGTGTGAAGCAAACAACGTTGTTGTGTTTTAGGATTGGAATGCATTTGGATTTTCTTTTAAGTATCTTTGACGTTTTCCAAAAAGCTGAGGAAGATTTATCTAAAGTAGACAGCATGTTGTTCCATGAAATATTTCTGAATTGGTTAATTTCAGCTGCAATGTTTTTGTTTAAACGTGACATTTGTTGGTGGTCGTGTAAGTCTCTATAGCGCTTCCAGTTCCGCCTAAATAGATTTCTTAATCGTATCATTGATTTAATGTTATTGGGCAATGGTTTGATTGTAGGATTTATACTTTTTTTGGGTACGCTGTCATCGATTGCCATTTTTATGGTGTTACTGAACACATTAACCATATTATCAACCTGACTACTATTTGTTATTTCAGTTATATCTTCAGACGCTGGTAGATTTCTGTTAATATATTTAGCGTAACGATTCCATTTAGCTTTGGAAAAAATATAATAAAGATTGTCTGCAATTTCATATTCCATATTTATAACACTGCTAATTGGCAGATGGTCGGAGCTTAGGTCATTTATGACTCTAACAGCTGACATGTTTTGCGAAATGTTAGTTAAGTAAATATCTAAAGTAGATGGCTGCTTGTTTGGATCAGCAGGAATATATGAGTGTTCATGAGGAAAGACTATTTGTGTCTGGTTTAATTGCAGTTTATTATATAATATATTTCCCCAACAATTATTTCTTTGACAACCCCAGTAAATGTGCCTACTATTAAAATCGCCCCCTAGTATATATTTTTCGTTCGTACTAGTTAACTTACAAATATCAGATATAAATAACTGTTTTCGAGTATTGTCGCTTCCTGCGGATCCACCAGGGAAATAGCATGAATAAATGTTGATAAAGTCATTACCAGTAGATATTTTTATTCCGATATTTTCAATAAGAGTAGTATTTTGTAAGGGTAATAACTGGTGACGTATATTTTTTTTAATCAATATTGCTACACCACCACCTCTGCCTTGTTGCCGATCGTATCTATAACAATAGAAGTTTTGGTGTCTTATGGAAAATTTGTTATTTAGCCATGTTTCGCATAATAAACAAATGTCAACATCATAATTTTCCAGAAACTGGAAAAGCTCGTCTTTTTTTGAACGAATGCCACGGGCATTCCATGATATTATCTTAATATTATTATTCATTGAAAAAGGAATTTGCAGGCAAGGTCAGTAACTACCTTGAACTGGTCTTCGCGAGATTTACAACTCTTCAAATTAGAGATTAATTCAAACGTAAGGTTTTTGATTTCCTCAAAAGAAAACAAATTGTTATTATTATTGTTATTGGTATTATTAACATTATCGTTGGTGTTATTAACATTATCATTGATAAAGTTTTGGTTATAGGTTTGGTTGTTACCCGAACTGCTAGCAGTAGGCCTTTTCGGTTGATTTAGTGTGTTTGGAAAATTATAATTATAATTTGTGTTTCTAAATTGAGGAGTTCTTTGGTTGGGTCTCCTGGGTTGAACACGTTGCCTAATTTGAATGTAGGTTCTTCTACTTGGGCATTCAGGCGACATAGCTTTATGTGTACCATTGCAGTTGGCACATTTTTCGAAAGTTGCAACACACTCCGTTGTTTTATGGCTCCCGGCACATTTGGCACAAAACGTTTTGACTTTACAGCGACTAGAGCCATGACCGAACATCTGACAGTTATAGCACTGTGTCAAATTGGATCTGTTGGGTTTTTGATATTCCCACCTGACTTTTATGTAGTTTAGGGCTGAGTAGTTTTGCCTCAATTCCTTAATCGTGATGGATTTACGTTCAAAGTAAACTACAAAAATTACTTGTTCGTTGTTGTCTATATCTTTTGTAATTATTTTGACATCAGTACATTTTAGTCCCAACGCTATGAGACGAGCTTTTACAACTGCTGGGTCGGTTTTCTCAAGCCCTAAGAGCACAGCTTTAACAGGTTTTTCATTTTTCGAAGCATATGTAAAATATTCATGCTGAAATTTATTTGTTAGTGCATCACACACTGCATCAAAATCATTTTTATTGGTGCAAAATAGTTTTAACCCAATGGATATTTTTCGAATTGAATATTGTGTTATTTTTAATATTCTGCATACTTCATGAACTTGCTCTATTTTGCATTTTAATATTGTTATTGGTGGTATATTAATTTTAACAGTTTTTTCGATAACAGCTTCATCATCGAGATCTTCTATTGTTTGCAAAGGAGCAAAATAATTTTGGTTTTCAGTTCTCTGAGAACTGTTTGGTTTATTTTTTTTACTCATGTTATGCCTAGAAGAGGCAGAAACATCATCTCCTCGCACACGTTTAATTTTGTTTTTATTTTTTTTTTTTTATTAAGTTATTTTTTTTATTAAAGAATAAGAAAAAATAGCTGTAAACTTTTTAAACTTAAATTCAAAGCAACAACGCAAATCACGACCATACGTATCAAACGATAGTACAAGGAAATTTTTTTTAAAATTTTCAAAAATGTGTTCTATTTTAATAAAAAAAATTATATATGAACATACATACATATATGTATTATTTAATTTTGTTTCTTTTTTAGTTAAATGTTTGCCAAATGCGACAATTTCTTATCTTTAATAAATATGAGAAACGCCAGAAATTCGTTGTAGTAAAATGACCACAAATTACGCAAAATGTTTGGAAATGCCTAATAAAGTTAAGACTGCATTAAACTGATTAGAAATGCGAAATTTGTTTTGCATAATGAGGACCGCAAATAAAATCGTTTGCAAATCATAAAATACAACTACATATTTAAAAAAAGGTGACAATTTTTCTAAACAAAATTGGAATTTGGAAAAAATTAATGGAATTGTTGGTATTAAACTGTGATTTTTGTTTTAGATAAAACAAAGTTTTTAATATTATATAAGGTGCATAAAGCACAAGGGTTCCATTTTTTCTAAAATTGAGTTTACATAAGGAATTAGTAGGCGAAGTTCAGAGAATTGGGATTGATTACCTAATTCTATTAAAAAATTTACTGAAACATCAATGCATACTGAAACTTCCTATACAAAGATGATCTTATGAGTGAGCAAAAAAAACTTTACCAAAGTCAACGACTAAACAATATAACGAAGAACCATCAAAGATTTTCTTAATCAAATGTTATTTGAAAAATTTAAATTAGATATTACTAACATTCTTTTGAAGTATACGTCTATTAATAATGGGACTTTTCTTACTTCAAAGGTAATTTTTTGGTATTTGTATATTTAAGAGATGGTATTTTTTATCTTGTTAGATTAAAATATATCTTACGATCTCTATTAATTAAAAAGTAATATGCCAGATAGCACTTGAACCTTTTGTACTTAAGGCCAATATAATAAGATTGTTTATGGGCCCAAAAACTCTATTTCGAAAGGAAGCTTTTATGGGGGCTATATGAAATTTTGGACCGATTTGCCCCATTTTCAATAGTCTTGGTCCTTGTGCTAATTAGAGCCTATGTACCAAATTTCATCATATTATCTCCAAAATTGCCAGCGAGCCAGCCGGAGGAACATCGGCACAAATGCATAATACCCTCTCCACTGTTGTGGTGTGGGTATTAAAAAAAATCCATGTATCTAAATGTTACCTTGGTGTATTCATTATGCATTGTATGATAACACTGTGTGTAATTTTTTAAGTCATGAAAAAATAACCATATACGGACAATAAATAACCATAAAGGACCAAACTAATAATGCAATGCAAAAAACATCTGCTGTTTCTGTGCTTTAATAAAAGTACATAAACAGCCATGTTATGGAAATTGCATTTTACCTGGAACCTGGACAACACCCAAAAAAACTGGACAATCCAGGCCATTCCAGGCCGTCTGGCAAACCTAGCGGTAATACATATTTTCAAACCTGACGCCTACCTGGATGATGTTATATTTCGCTACGAGACGAAAAGTACTCATTTTTCGTTATAAGTTTTAAATACAATTATTTTGCTTGTTTAACAACTTAATATGGGTAGCCTAATTTTTGATATTTGTCATATATGGGCATTTCCGTCAAAAGGTCCACCGTGACCGAAAATTTAAAAGTAATTAAAAGCTGATTATTTTACGATATTTTTATAGAGAAATATTTAGATTTTACTAATTTTATACATTCACCCATAAATTTGTTCACTTTGATGAGCAATCAGACTGCAAAGTTGTACAAACGTAATTTCTTATTTATGAGAATGTTTTTTGGTATGTTTTTTTTAATATTATCTTCTTTAAAAGAGGTGATATTTAATAAAAATTATTCCAAACAAAATTTTCTTACATGGTCTGTAATCTAAGGAAGAGTTCGAAGAGAAATATGTTATTCGAATTAACGGTCAATATTTATTTTGTTTTAATCATTATTCAGTTAAATTATTATGGAAAAAATTTCACGTTCGAAATGTCACGTATCGACCCAGATTTTGGCTTAAAAAAAAAACAAATTTAGAAGATTTTAGAATCAAACCAAAGACATTTTAATGTTACATTGCTACGTAAAATTCTAAAAGTAGTTTGACAAAAAAATTGTAACAGGTTTCGCTGAATTATGCGTTTTTATACATGGCCACAAAAACTACTTCTATTTTTTTCACGTTCGAACCTCTACTTCTTTTGCCATTATCTTTGACCTAGATTCGCGCCCTCCATAAGCTTTAGCATAGATAACAATGCTTTCTTAGTGCTATAATTTATGGGTTAAAAGAACGTAAAAATATTTGTTTTTTAAAATGTTATTGCATTTTTGATGCGTACGACTGTCACGTTCAACACATTGGAATTACCCATATGTAGATGCAGTAACGGACCAAAAATTATTCGTTGATATTATTTTTAACAAAAATCTATGATTTTTAACAAATATCTATGATGTTTAATGCACAATAAAATAGGGTCATTTAGAAAAAATTACAAAAATGTTTAAAAAATATACTTTCATCTAGTATTTGGTCGTATATGTCCTTTGTTAGAAAACACAGCCTAACAACTAAGGATGCCAATCGGGACTGGGTTTCGTAAATCCCGGGATTCGGAATTTCAAAAAAACAAATCCGGGATTTTACGGGATCCCACGATTTTTCAGGATATACGTATTTTTCGGGATTCGGGTTTTTTAAAAATTAAAAGATAAATGCTTTTTATAAATATCTATTAAAAGTCTTTAAAAAAGTTTTACCAGGGATCGAATCAAAAAAACCCAACCAATTGTAGGGGAATGTTACAAAAGATAAACTCACTGTTTATTGTTGGTGTTTTGTTTAGCCTTTGATATTGTTACAAATAGGACTTTGAGTGTTTAACATTCTTATTCGCTTTAGGGCTTTATTTGTATATTTTAAGCTTTTCTAAAATCTTTGGAAAAGGTTTCCTGATGATCTGACCTAAGCAACCAGTGAAATGCGCATAGAATATATTTCAGTGTATTTATCAAATATGAAAAATTGGGAATTTAGCACGTCATACGGAAATCGTATTAATCAAAATAACAGTTATTATCAAAATTCCAGTTCAAAAAGTCAGACAGAAAGAATTTGTCTATACGTTGTTTATTTATAACATTGTGATGGTTATTAGTAAAATATTTTTATTTTTTATTAAAAAAATAACGATTATTTTTTAACTGATATTTTTTCAGTCAAAAATAAAAGTTAAAATTTTACTGATATTGTTTCAGTCAAAAATAAAAGTTAAAATTTGACTTGTATTTTTTTAGTCAAAAATAAAAGTTAAAATTTGACAGATTTTAGTAAAAAAAAAAATAAGAGTTACATTTTGACCGATATCCTTTGGCCGAATATTATAATAAAACGAACGAAAACGAAAAATTTATCTATACTTAATATTATAGAGCAGAAACGTTTGTATGTTTCTGTGTTTGTATGTTTGTTACAGGTAACCTCCGGAATTGCCGTTTCAACAAAATGAAGAATGGAACTTTCTTACGAACATAGGCTATGTAAGGTTCCACTTAAGTGCTTAGGATATGATCCAAAATCACTAAACCTTCGATACATAGAATATATTAATTTCACTGTGCAAGTTGAAAAAACAGACAAGCCGGGCACCTGGCGTTTTAACCTAATTAGGGTGGACTTAATTCAGTGAAATTTTAAATTTTATTTTTGACTGAGAAATTATCAGTCACATATAACTCTTATTTTTTACCTTTTTGAAAAAAGTCGTAACAGTTACGGTCCCAGAGTTTTACAAACAACAATTTTATAATTAATTTTTTTTTTAAGAATACATAATTAAATTAAATTAAATTAGATTAAATTAAATTAAATACATAATATACATAATTAAAAGTTAAATATAATAACTGATTACTAAAGTTTGTAAAATTTGAATTAGTTTATTTCTTATTTAATGATTAGTTTAATTAAAAATATGATAAAAAAATAACGTACAGTTTCAAGCAATGTTTGAAATGATTCCATTAAAAAATAATAACCATAAAATCTATATTTTATTCAATTATCTCAGTTGTTACAAACTAAATAATAGAATAATTAATATTGTAATTGAATAGAGCAAACTAGTAAGTGATTTATTTGTAAGATTTCATTAAAATAATAAGATTTAATTAAATTTCATTGAAATTTTTATAAAATTAATTAGTCTACGTTTATACTGCTCATGTTTTATTGACATGATTCTTCCTTTTTCTTCTTTGAACATGAATTGGCGTTCAAATGATTCATGTCATGTTGACGACATGTTTTTTGTTTTGTATATTCGTGCGTATGCATGTGTGCTTTTTTGATATTGAAAACAAAAACAAAATTAAACAACGAATGAAAAAGCAAAGCGTATGCATCTGTGTACGCGTTTCTTTTCCCCTCGTCCCTTTTGACTATAAAGTAGCAATCATGTCATTAAAACATGAGCCGTATGAACACAGACTTAAAATAATTAATTGAAATTCGAAATTATTTAACAAAATTAATTTATTTAGTTAACAAATCTTATTTTAACAAAAACATATTTTTATAACCACCCCCACACTTGTGGTAGGAATTAGTAGTGTATAAAATACATTACTAAATTTTGTGAAATCGTCTTGTTCTGTGCATTTCAAAAGACATTTTTTTCTTTAACTATTTTCAGCACTTCTTACGGTAAAATTTCTTTATAATTGTTGGGCACGCTAAAAAAGAATTACAAAGTATAACTTTTCTTTCATTATCAATGACAGTATTCACAGAGTGATCAAATAAATATTAAAGATCCATATTGTGTTCCATATCCTCTCAATGGGGAATGTCATGATAAATTTCTTTTTATAAAACAAGGTAAAACAAAACAAATAAGTTAGCAATTTTAGTATTGTGTAAATCCCGAAAATCCCGGGAATAAAAAACTCAAGTCACGACAAATCTGGTTTGGAATAGCATACCATATCTTTTGAATGTTCTCCCACAATTGGTCTTTGTTTTGGGATTTTATTGGTCCAATCCTTTTTTTAACCTTCTTCCATAAGGTTTCTATGGGATTTAGATACGGGGAATGCACAGTCCAAGACATTAAACCAACTCCGTTGTCCAAAATCCTTTTTGTTTTGCAAAACACGAGGTGTTTTTCGGGAAGTTATTCTTTTAGAAGAACCAATTTGTTTCATATTTATTTATTTATTAAATATCAATACAAAGAAAGCCTTCATGGCCACTCTGCATATGACATAATTATTTTACTAAGGACTTCAGCGTACACATATTTGTCAATTTTTCTTATTATCCAAAATAATGCCCCAACACCATGCCAGGAAAAGCTTCCTCACATCATTATGTTATCTCATCCATGCTTAAATGTTTTAGTAGTGTAACACGGGTTCAATTCTTCAATTTGGACACCTTACCCATGTTTTACCATCGTTTATAATTAAATTAATTTTAGTTTCATCCAACCAAAGCTTACTGCGCCACTTTTTTCATAAACAGGACATCCCAATCCTTATGTGATTTGCGAATATTAGTCAATTTCGACGATGTATTTTTGTTAGCATTGACACTTTCCTGAGGATCTCCCGAATAGATTTTGTTCTACTAGCAGTCTTATTATAGTTCTAGCAGAAATTTCGAGTCCCAATTCTGTTTTAATTGATGCACCGGACTTGAAAGGGTCTCGACTAGATACAAGTTTTAGATGGTTGTTTTCTTTTCCGGTAGTCATTCTTGGTATATCCAGTACCAAGTGTGCGTTTTGAAGCTAACAAAGCAATTTAAAAAAAAATTAATATATCTCGCTATTCGTTTTGGCTGTTGGTTTTGTTGCTTAATATTTCATCGTCCGAACAATGCTTACCACGGCCCATATTTTCTAAATTTATTGTGTTTTTTTAAATTAAATTTATAAAGATTATTAAAATAACACAATAAACATTTTCGGAAATTTTTGACTGTTTTTAATGTTGGCGCTATTGTTTCGCCAGCTCATATTCACAACTTTTAACAATTAAGGGAATGTTCCGAATTTAATATATTTTTAAACACGATAAATTAACAATAATTTTCGCTAAAATATATTGGCGCTATTACTTACAAATTGTCCAAAATATAAAGAAACTTATGAAAATATTTGTGACCCTATTTTTTTTGCCGTAACGTTTATAAAATTGTTTCGGTCTTTCATAACGGACACTCTTTTAAGTCAACCACATTTTTTTATAGTTTTTACCGCAACGTTATTATATATTTTTGGTCCATATCGTCATCTTAAAGACCTAATAACCTATCTACAAAAATTTCAAAATTGAGTTTTTTATGGATTTGTATTCCCTATATCATAACGCATATGTATGTGTGCAAAATTTTGAACATGTAATATTACAAATGACAAAGTTTTTGTACCTAGAGGACCGTTACGCACAAAAAATGAGAAAAATAAATCATCAAAAATCACGATAAAAGTTTAATTTTGTTGTATAGTGTAATTTAAACAAACATTAAATACTTGCTTTTGCTTGAATCAGTAAAAGAAACTACTACTGAAATTATTTAATGTATATACCTAATATTCATGTGTATAAAGAAATTTTTATTTATTCGTGCTCATTAGTACTGCAGATATGTTATTTGGTTTCAGATTTTTACAATTCCTGAGTGTCATAACATAAGCTGTGATAAGAAAAACGACAATTTCTCAACCGATATATATTACTGGTTTCATTTTAATCAAAATGTGTAATTTTCGTTTCAATATCGTTAATAGTTCCAATTTATAACGTTTTATCCCTCTACTGTAAACTTTTGAAAACTGCAGATAGGTTATTTCGACTTTTAAGTGACGATATATAAAATTTTCAAAGAAAATACCTATGTATGTATGTATAACAATAAAATTGAATAATTATACTCTAATTGAGTTTTGTTAATTATAACTTGAATTTATTCAATATGTGTATCAGTATTGCCGACATTTCTTTTTGAGTATCGGTATCGTATCGGCATCCATAGTAAAATGCTGTAATTTTGCAGAAATAGCATTAAAACCAACAAGAACATGACTGCGTTTGTATGCCTTTTTGATACCTATTATGGCCATTTAAAAGACAGTGAACATCATACAACAAAGGATAATCTATATATAAATCGGCTAAGGCAAAACAGTTAAGAACACTTTCCTCCTCTGTATGTCAACCGATTTTAACAAAATATACATCATTTAAGAGGTATTTACTCAAAGAAGTACACAATGTATATTTTATTAAAATCTGTCCAATAATTTCAGAGTTATAAGCGTTCAAAATTGTTACTAACACAAATGCAAAATAAATAAATAAAAATTTATTTTCAATTATCAAATAATAAAAAATTAGGGTAATCGATTATTCGACATTTTTCAGAAACCGGTTTTCGTATATTTCGACTATATAAATCAGACCAGGCAAAACAGTTAAGAACGCTTTCTTCCTTTGTTTGTCAACGGAACCTGTATGGGGAGAAAAAAGGTGAAATATGGGGAACTAAATTTCTTTTTTTTTACTTTTCTGTGCTTCATGTGATAATTTTTAAATTTTATATAATATAGAACTTTGAAACATAATATTATAGGTGTAGGATCCTGAGTGAGTATGCTGGTATTTTTTGTTTTTCATCTGGAACTTTTTGAATTTTCGTTAATATTCGACCTATGAAGATACAATTATACATTAAACTGGGCGAATAAGAACATGTAAGGGTAGCTTTTTCGTACTTTTTCGTTCTACATCTGATACTTTGATTAATTTTCGTTAATATTAGACATATAAACATAAAATTAAACGTACAACGTCCTGAGTGGATGACAATATATAAAGTAGACTTTTTGATACTTTTTTGTTTTTCAATTGGTATTTTTTATACTGAACTTACAAAATTAAATCAACTCACGTAGAAGATAAAATATGAACCGGAGGTTGGACCCTCGCCAAATCGAAACAAATAAATTCATATATACTTAGATGAATTATGTTTTCTTCATATTTACAAAAAAAAAAATTATGGTCGAATTTTGACCATAAGGCGAACACTAGTTCAAATAATTTTTCCATATTAGGTATATATGTATGTACTATGTATATTAGTATAAAAAAACAAATTATTGACAACAAAATTGTGGAGTTAATTTTCTTTTTTTTAGTCTTTTGCCTTTATTTGTTACTTTATATGTATGTATTTGGCTAATAATTAATTAAAAAAACTAGCAAAAATTAAACAATGTTTTTTTTTACATTATTACTATGTAAAAACATTTTCTTGACATACTGTATGTACATATATTATGTACTTATATATTTAAAATTTCATAAATAAAAACTGTATGCGCAATAAAAAGATGTTTTTTATAATTTTGTTGAAAACAAATAATAGGAAAGAACACAATTGCAGCATTAGAATAATTCCAGATGGTAATAAATAATATTTTTCTAATACATACTAGGTACGTATTTGTTTTGGCTCGTATATCAGATGTTTACAAATTCGTTCCTTAACATTTAAGCAAACCTCTACACAACTTAAGAAAACATTATACTCTACGTAGTAAACAAATCCTTTGTACCGCATGTGCTCTTAAAAAATCTAGTTCGTTGTGCTGCAAATAAAGAAAAGTACACACTTCTTCAATTGACTTGTAGTAAATACATACAAACAAGAAACTATCATTCCCCCACCATGTTGGCAATCCAAAACAACAATAAAAACAAAACCCTTTTTATGTTTGCATGCATGCATGTGTATTTTGTTTGCGCAGCGCTGCCTGCGACTTTCGACGTTGCCGTCAAAAGTTTATTGTCGCACCCAAACTATTTGAATGAAAAAAAAAACACACTCACCATTAATTCTTCAGAATCCCCAAATAATTGCTAAAACCATTTAATATTTAATGCATATCGTTTTGATAATTAAAATTAAACATATGTACCTTTTCAGTGAATATCCTTTTGTGTATCGTTTGTTAGTAAATTTTTGACCAACAGTATGAAATAAATTCTTTTTTTCTTACTCGAAAATGAAAAAGTAGAGCGCAACCTCACTGCTTTCTAAGAATTTTGTCTGACTTGTTTTTCACTCCACAACTTGTAGTTTATTTTTGTAAAAATTATTTAAATTCATATTGAATATGAAATTTTATCGAAACAATTGAATTGTCTTGATAATTTTACTAATTTTGATAACTTTTTCTGGCGAATAAAAGAATAATAAACTTTTTTCGTGGACCTTTACTCTTTTCAAGTATTTTTTATTTTTCTATTTGTCTACTAGCATAGATTTATTGTAGTCTTTATTTTGTATGACATTTTATATTTTCAGTGTTGTATTTTTTGAAAAAGGCAAATGTGTTAGTAATGCTATCTAAAAATATTTAAAAAGCACTAATATTCGATTCAATGTGTGTTTTTTAAATCGATTTTTTTTTATTTGATGGAAAATATAGTAAGTGCTGGTTCACACACGTCAAGTTTGACTCGTCAAGTCTTGAGCATTTATGCTATGTTCATACGACGATAGAAACCACTGGTTTCGCTCTCTGAAAGTAGATTGCCAAACATGCTGTTCATACGATTTATTCCTGTTTCATTTTGACATTTTTTTTTGTGTTGTTAGTGTGATTTTTTTAAAATAGATAAAAAAAGTAAATACAACTTAAGAATAAATTATTTAATACTTTTATTAATATTAAGGTATTATAATTATATATATGTGTTCCTCTAACTCCCATTGGAGCATAGGGGGGTGGGACTTTTCGCAGAGGTGGAAAGTTTCTGATTTGCCACACACTGGGAGTGGCCAGGACGATTCCTTTGTTGAACTGTCCAAGCAGCTAACTACTTCCGGTCTTAGACCAAGTACCCCCCGGGCAATGGCTTTGTAACATCCGCTTTAAGGCTAGCCAGAGTTAGAAGGCGCCACAACCATGTATCCTGAATGGTCGAAAGGACGTCTCAGGAAAGTAGGCGATAACCGCTGAAACATGGTTGCATCGTGGGATTGGACACGTAGATAGCAGCCCTATCACCAATCTAGGGGACGAGGGTTAGCAGCCCACTTTCCCGAATCACAAATTGCTAACGAATCGCTATTATAATTATCACTTTATTTTATTAAAAATCAATTTTTATTTTGTTTTTTTCTTTGTTTTGATATTTTTTGAGAGCTATTTCAGATAAACTAACGATAACTGTTATCAAAATTGGAGATGATAGTACATTTTTCCTGTTTCGCAGCCTGTTTCAAAATGAAACGACCTGTTTCGCTCTCAAAATTTTGTATGGGAAAACAAGTCGTTTCAATCATGTTTGGGGCGCGAAACAGGAATAAGAGAGCGAAACACGAATATTGCTGTCCGTGTGAACATGGTATTAGAAGAGAAGGGAAAAGAGAAGGCCATTTCTTTTCCCCTCTCTAATAAAAACTCAAGACTTGACGAGACAAACTTGACGTGTGTGAACTATAAAATGATTAAAACATTGCATCAAATAAATTTTTTTTAGCAAAAAAATTAATGAATTTATTTATATTGGATTTTCTAAGCAAAAAGAAAAAAACCTTGTTTAATGTTCAAATTTCAATATTCTTAAACTTAAATACCAAGATAAAGTATATGATATACTTTTGCATTCTATTAAACGATAAACATTTCATACCTAAGATTTATTAAAAACATTTTAAAATTGTTAAAGAAAAACACATAAAACTTTAAGTGCACCTTCACCATAGTGCGAGAAGAACAGAAAGCTATATAAATACCGTTCGCTCCCACTCCGACCCCCAATGCGCTTACATTTTGCCGTGTCTTGAATATTGATAACCAAGATGCTTTTACCCATGATACAAATATAACGGATTCAGCTTTTAAAAATTAAATGTTTCTGCGCACCTTTGCATATCACATCATGGTATAAGTACTAGGGTATACATTCGGTTAACCGTCAATCGGTTAACCGATTAATTGATCGGTAAATTTAAAATTGGCTATTTTCGATTAACGATTAAACCGGTTTATTTCAGTCGATTAACCGATGTAACAAAATTTTTAATTTTTTGTAGTATTATAACATATTTTTTGTGTTTTTAATTATTTGGTTCGTCTTATATACAAAAGGTATGTGTTTAGAAAATATTTTTTCATACAAACAAAGAAAGTGTTCAGTGATCTTCATTTTAACCCATTTTCCGCCGACAGTTGACTAACATTACAAGCACTCTTACTTTTTTCAACAATTTTTAATCTTCATCATTGATCAACAGGAATGTGGCGAAATATGGGTTATATTGTTTGACTCCCAACACCTTTTTTTGTTTCACGTACTTTTTATATATATGTGTTTAGTATTTGTTTCTTCTCACTAATAATGAGGCTATTTTAACTGAAATACTCATACATATATGGCAGATTTAAAATGGCTTGCATTGCTTATGATTTGGATTCAACGGGGTAGGTAGTTGGCTCCAGAGACGAATCGAATTAATGAATAAGTGTTGATTAAAAATTGATTCTATTTATCTTGTAAGCTCTGTTCAATGA
This sequence comes from Pollenia labialis, assembly GCA_949318255.1. NCBI lineage: Eukaryota > Metazoa > Arthropoda > Insecta > Diptera > Polleniidae > Pollenia > Pollenia labialis. The sequence continues at coordinate 122,784,732 of OX439139.1, read as the reverse complement.
GCCGTCGCCTACAAACAGAATCGCAACTTGATATGAAACTGTTAAGCGAATAGGAATTATAAACACTCAAAAATCTTACCCGTAATAATATCAAAGTTTTAACAAAACACCAACAATAAACAGTGAGTTTATCTTTTCTTACAATCCCGACTACAATTGGTTGATTTTTTGTCAACTCTAATTGTATGCTTTTTATACACAATATAAATAAAACATAGCGAACGATTTTGCACCTCTAACTCAATAACTTAATTGTTTGAGTTATGATGATATCTGCATACCTATTGCATTTATAATAATTAAACTGAAAAATGCGCATAGGAATAGCTTATCCCATCAACAATAAATTTTAGTTTATCAATAGTATGAAATAGAAATTTAACACATTTTAAAGAAACCTTGTTCAAAAAATTAGGTTCCACAAAAGTTTTTTTTAGAAAAAATTTCCATCGAAATTCTGTGTCAAGTTATATTTTGAAGCTTGGTTTCATCCAAATAAAAAAATTCTTATTTTGCGAAGCACTAATAGTAAGTTTTAAAAATTTAGTGCACGTTTATGCGCTACGCAATAAGACTACAGAGATGCAGTAAGGTAAGTTGTCCAATGCTATAATATTTAAATAGCCATAACATTCCCTTACTACGAAGCATGATTGTAATTAAGCATATTAAAGAATAACGGTAACAACAAATAATTCAGTGTTTAAAGCTGATCGTTACATTCAAAAATTTTTATATTCGCTGAATGGCATTGCCAAATAAAATTCATGTCTTCTGTAAGTGATATGGTAAGCGAAACTTTTACGTATCTTCCTTACAGACCTGCTTCGTTGGCAGCTCCATTTTTTATTGGATTTACAATTTATATTCGTAAAAAGGTTTGAGATGTTGATATTATGCGCGAACAGTCTATAATTTTTAACTACTTTATACATACATTTATTCTGTCATTTATTTTGAATTGGCTGGGGAAAAAGGTAAAAGCTATGTCATATACATATGTTCACACCAAATGTCAAGTTTAAGAGAAATGTCAAATCAATCAATATTAAAAAAATAAAGCTTTTAAGTTAGTCTGTAAAGTGAACTCAAAGCGTGTATTATTTGTAACATTTTGGCGACGAGTCGGAGTTAACCTCACTTTTTACAGTACAAGTGAAGGAAAATATTTTGGTGATACAAAACTGAGTCCCCCAGGGGAAACAGCAGCTGTGGTGTTTAATTTTGAGGCTTTTGATCCAAAGACGACAACATGGGCTCGATGGTTAAAGCGATTTGAGACGGCAGTGAATATATACAATGCGGGTACGTGTTTAGAAAAGCGACGTCAATTGATTTTGCATTACATGGGTGCCACAACGTACAACGTATTGTGTGACAAACTTTTACCTAAGGAACCAGAAAATATCACTTACACGGAAATAGTCAGGAAATTATCAGAGCATTTTGATCCAATTCCAAATGAAATATTGGAAAACTACAGGTTTCATTTAAGGAAACAAAAGCCTAAGGAATCGTGTGCAGATTTTCTGACAGCATTACGGCGGTTATCAGTGAACTGTGGTTTTGGGGATTATTTGAATGCTGCCCTCAGAAATCAATTTGTATTTCGGTTAAAAAACCAAAATATCCAAAACAGATTACTTGAAAAAAAAACATTAACGTTGGATGAAGCATCAAATATGGCGTCTTCTTTGGAATTAGCAGAAAAAGATGGTATCGAATTACAGCGGCAAATAGAAAATGGGGATAAAGGTGTCGTAAATAAAGTACAGAGTACAAAGGATAAGAACAAAACTGTTAACTTACAGAACACTCATACATCATCAAATTTTAATAAACATAGAAATGTAACAAGTAAGAAAAACAAATGTTTTCGATGTGGCAAGGCTGATCATATGGCAGACAAATGTAAATACAAAGACAGGATCTGTCATTTTTGCAAAAAAGTGGGTCATTTGCAGGTTATGTGTTTTAAAGCAAATAAACAGGTGAACCAAATTGACGTAGGCGAAACAAGTAAGGAGATAACAGCTGATGAATTGTTTCATGTGAAGGACAATAAAAAGGGTCGTGAAAAACTGAGTTGTTCGTTGGAAGTAAATGGTAATATGATAACGTTTGAAATCGATACGGTTGCGCCAGTGACAATAATTAGCTTGGAAGATGCTAAAAAGTATTTTTCACAATGCGACGTTAAAGCAAGCGACATTAAATTGTACAGATATTGCAAAACTTTAATAGATTGTCTTGGTTTTATATGGGTTGAGGTAATGTCAGATGAAATAGCTATACCATTAAAAATGTATATCGTGCGATCGGATAGACAACCCTTGCTGGGAAGAGAGTGGTTGCGGAAAATAAAATTAGATTGGCCGGCTATGTTAGGTAGTCATCTAAAGGTAAATCAGATAAATGAAGGACAAGTAATGGACGTTGAGATTAAATCATTAATAAACAAATTTCCAAAAGTATTTTCCCCCACTCCCGGTAAAATAATTGGATTTCGAGCACATCTGTATTTAAAACCTGATGCAAAGCCGAAATTTGTTAAGGCAAGGCGAGTTCCATTTCCGTTGTGGGAAAAGGTGGAAAAAGAATTAGAAAGTCAGGTGGCTGATGGGTTGTTGTTGAAGGTCGAAAAAAGTGAATGGGCAACACCAATTGTGGTTGTTCCAAAAGCTGATGGCTCCGTTCGCTTATGTGGCGATTACAAAGTGACAGTCAATCAAAGTATGGTAATAGATGAACACCCGTTACCCACAATGGAGGATCTGTTTAGCAAAATGGCCGGAGGTATTAAGTTTACTAAGATTGACCTGTCGAAGGCTTGTTTACAGTTGGAGGTGGACCCAGGTGATAGACATGTTTTAACTCTGAGTACACATAAGGGGTTGTACACACCGACACGATTAATGTTTGGGGTGGCATGCGCACCTGCTAAGTGGCAAAGATTGATGGAGCAGTTATTGGGTGATTTGAATGGCGTATCGGTATTTCTGGACGACATCAAGATAACAGCAAGTGATGACGTCACGCACATGAATCGTATTGAAGAAGCTTTACGCCGTTTAGACAAGCACAACATGCGGGTAAATTTAAAAAAATCTGAATTTATGAAAAATCAAATAGAATACTGTGGCTATGTGATCAATAAGGAGGGAATTCGACCCATGAAGAGCAAAATAGAGGCAATTCAAAATATCAAGAAGCCAAGCAACAAGGATGAGGTAAGATCATTTCATGGACTTATAAATTATTATGGTAGATTTGTAAAAAATTTGAGCAGCATCGTTTATCCCTTAAATAACCTTTTGAAAAATGAAGTACCATTTAAATTTGATGAAAAGTGTAATGTGGCTTTTAAGGAAATAAAAAGTCAGATGCAATCCGATACATTACTCACACACTATGACCCTAAAAATGTTTTGGTGTTGGCTGTGGATGCCAGTCCAATTGGTGTTGGTGCCGTGTTAAGTCACGTGTTTGAAAATGGGTCAGAAAGGCAATTACAGTTTGCATCGTAAACGTTAAACAATGTTCAGCAGCGTTACAGTCAAGTTGATAAGGAAGCTAATGCCATAATATTTGGTGTGCGTAAATTCTATCAATATTTATATGGGAAAAGGTTTATTTTGGTGACTGATAATAAAGCAATTTCACAAATATTTTCACCAAATAGGGGTATTCCTGTGTTATCAGCGACGAGAATGCAACACTGCTATTTATCTTTCACATTTTGATTATGAAATTCGTTTGAAAAGGTCAAAAGATAATGCGAACGCAGATGCTATGTCACGACTTCCAATCAGCAAAAGCTATGAAAATATGGAAGAAGTAGATGTAATTGAGTTAACCACTATTGAGAACCTACCAGTAACAGTGAAGGAGTTGGGTGAGTTTACAAAAGCTGATAAGGAAACGGGAATTTTACGTGAATGCGGTAGAGAATGTGATGGTGTAAATCGGTTTGGTGTACCCCAGTCAGAGTTCGCATTGCAAAAAGGGTGCCTACTGCGTGGCATACGGGTATACATACATCCCGGGACCCATACGTGAAAAAGTGCTTCGTGAACTTCATACTGCTCATTTTGGAATATCAAAAATGAAAAGTTTGGTAAGAGCGTACTGTTGGTGGAGCGGTTTAGACAAAGACATCGAAAAGATGGTTTCAAATTGTGCCCAGTGTCAAATGATTAAACCAAACCCACAGAAATTGAACCCAGTACATTGTTGGATGCCGACAAAGCACGATTTTGAACGGGTGCATGCAGATTTTGCAGGTCCGATTCTGGGAAAATACCTGTTCGTAATGGTGGACGCGTATAGTAAGTGGCCAGAGGTGCATATTATACCGAATATTACCGCAGATACAACAATTCGTAAATGTGAGGAGATATTTGCAACGTTTGGGATACCCAACATTTTCGTTAGCGATCATGGTACACAATTCAACTCTTTGGAGTTTCAGGATTTCTTAAAACGTATTGGTGTTCAACATAAGCAAGGTGCACCATATCATCCAGCAACGAACGGACAAGCAGAAAGGTTTGTGCAGACGGTGAAAAATAAGTTAAAATCTGAAAATTGTACTTCTGCGTCCATGAGTAAAGATTTATCCAAAAGTTTAATGGCTAACAGGCGAGCTATACATCCGGCTACAAACAAATCTCTAGCTATGTTAATGTTTGGAAGGCAAATACAATACGTTTAGAACTGTTGTTACCAAATAATGTTGTCGAACATCCAATGAGACAACACATTTTAAAAAAGTTTACAGTAGGCGAAAAAGAAGCAGTTAAAGTGGTAGCAGTAATCGGTGATCTCACTACAACATTTTATTAAACGATGGTCGGGTTTGGAAAATACATGTTGAGCAAATGCGAAGTATTGGTGAAAATTTAAGTACTACAACAAATATAATTCCAATAGTAAATTCTGCAAATGCTACAACACATCAAAATGTACCAGTTCCGAATAACGATAACGGGGAAAGAGATGTAAATCCAGTTAATGACGAGGAAAATATACAACTTCCTGTTAGCATCAATGAACCTGAAGCAGAATCTCAACAGAATAATGAAGCTGAAAATTCTTGTAGCAGTGGGGGAGAGCCGATTGAGCCTAATATACTTCGTCGATCAGCGAGGGAAAAACGACCTCCTAAATATTTACAGGAGTATACAAAATGATGGCCATGATGTTTATTGTATGTATCATTTATTTATTTAGAAAAAACCAATTTCATATATGTATTCCATATTTAATAATTCGTTTTCATTTAAAATTTAATTCTTATAAATTTCAAAATTTCATTATATAATAATACATTGGTATGGTCATGGAATTCAATTAAATTTTTGTACATTGTTTTGAAGAATATATTGGAATTTTGAAATAATTTTAAGGGATGAAGAGATGTCATATACATATGTTCACACCAAATGTCAAGTTTAAGAGAAATGTCAAATCAATCAATATTAAAAAAATAAAGCTTTTAAGTTAGTCTGTAAAGAGAACTCAAAGCGTGTATTATTTGTAACAAGCTATATGAAATATTTTAAGCTAAACGTGAAAAATAAGGCTAAATTTAGCTTGAATATGGCTAATATGGTCACACTGCAGACGGACATCGTTACACAGAATGTATATACTTAATCAATATTGTAGAAAATACAAACAGAATGACAAACTAATATACCCTTTTCACGTCATTCAAAATGTTTGAAAGTATAGTCGGTCAAGCGCGACCATATGGTACCATACACCACAGTACTTACAAAAAAATTTTCGAGAGGATACTATTTTTACATATCTTCATCAATATTTAGTTATCTTCATTTATATTAGACTTGCTTGCCTTTTATGCCCGTAATTTCTTAAAACAAATATGTATATGATATTCGTACCTAAACGTTATCTTTACCTATTCGGTACATATATTTTTGTAATTTCAAAGTTAATTTTTCCTATTTGTTTTTAACTTTATCAATGAAATAAGTTTTGATCAAATTTAATCTTAATGCCAACTTAATACTGTTCCAGAAATAAGCATGTCAATCAGAATACCTCAAGGTGGGCTTAGGACCAATATTTTAAATCGGAACAAACATCAGCTCTAACGCATAATACCCTTAAACCATTGTGGAATGGGCATAAATATTTCATCCGGTTAAAAACTTAAACTGGGTTTTTCAAATAGTCTTTAACATCTTTTTAGGGGAAATACCAAGACGAAAATAATAAGTTCTTACATATGTATATAAGCTTCAGAATTCATCGTTTAAATTTAAACGTCTTTTCTATCAGACTACCGGTTGATAAAGTTGGTACAATTGTACTTTTTTTTATACAAATCAAAACTAAAAAGTATGCTGGTACCCCCGTGACTCATTTGGTAAATTTCAAAATTTTTCAAAACTATTGTTAATTGATATAAAATGGAAACTCGTACCTTGGTACCGAAATTACCTGGTATGAATTCGCCTTGAGAAAAACACATTATCGACACACTGCATTGCCATTGTGTTTTCAAGCTATTGTGAATGTGTCAATGTTGTATACAGAAGCTGCTTGAAATAAAAATATATTAATTTATGTTGAACAATGCTGTTAACTTTTTTTTATATGAAACTAACAATGTTATTTTTTGCTAATAAATTGTAATCGATGGGCTTTTTCTTAAAAAAACAAGTTAGAAATTTAATAATAATATAATTTTGAAAAAAATTTTTAAAATTGTTGATTTAAAGAACTATTTTACTTGTAAATTTTAAATTAACTTAATTTAGAAATGGTTCCCAAAACTGGTATATATTTCTTTTGTTAATAAATGTATTGTTTTATTATGATACATATAATAGAAAACATTTTAAAAATCGTTCTTTTTTAATTCTAGTCGACTAACACCTTACTGCCCGTCTCGACCAGAGATAATTATTGCGACATATATTGCAGTAATTGTCAAAATTATGTTATCTTTAATGTAGACAGCAATTTTTTGTACATATTTATTGCTAACAATTTATGTTGCAATAATTGTTAGTCCATTTTCGTTGACAATTATTGCTTACAAAAGACGTCAATTTGGTTGTCAGTTGAAAAAAAGAAGCAAAAAAGAAAAAAAAGAAGCAAATTGTGTAAGAAAGAAATTAAGTTTTTGAAATTGCAGCAAATTATAATTGTAGTAAAATAATTAAATTAAAAAATTAAATAAACACTAAAATTAAATTGCAAAAATTATAATTTTTTCCTTATTCGATCTTTATTGTTAAAATTAATATTAATTTGTTTAAGTTCGAGTTTCTTTTTATATACAAATAATAATTTTACATTAACAAAAATAAAAAAATTAATAAAATTAATATTTTTGTATTAAAAATGACCTCAAGCTTAAACAAATTAATATAAATTTAAATAATAAAGTCGAATAAGAAAGAATTTATATTAATAATAATAACTCTTGTAAGATACCGCCATTTTTTACACTGCACCTTCTTTCTTGATTTTTTTCCAACTATGAGTTAACATAAATACGTTTTCCCATGCCTTTAACATAAGCTGAGCAATAAGAAATATTGCTCTGTTATTCTGCCGACGTTATTGCCAACTTGCTGAGATAATTATCTTTAGTGTAGACCTAGGGTTAGAGCCATATACATATGTACATAGTTTAAATATAAAGTAAAATTTATTGAAAATCTCTAAAAATTGTCATCCTTAGCAAAAACTGCTCAAAAACTCACTCAATTGCCAACACTGTGATTTAGTCAAAAATAAACATTGAAGTTTTGAGATGCAATTTTTTGTTAATTAAATTCAAAAAGTGACAAAAATATATAAATAATTTGTTTGATTGCAAAATATGTTATTTGTTTTATGCGTTTTTAGAAGTTTTACAAGTAAATTAATTTATTGAGTCGTAATAGTTAATAGTTTTTGTGTACAAAAAGATGAGTGACTCCGACGAGGGTAAGTTTATTTTCCAATTAATATTTAAGAAAATTTTTATTATGATGAAACAAAATTTATTGATTTTTAATTGTGTTTCTTTATCAGTTATGAATATCTGATGAGAAAATATTATAGGATTTCTGTTTCGGTTTGCGATATTATAAACAAACCACTTTTATTTAGTTTAGTTTTATTGGCTTTAAGCCATATTTTAGGAAAGGCTGCCTAGTTTTGAAGATACATTTGACCAATGTACATATGTATATGATTCTAATCGAATACTAAAAAGTTGCTGGATAGGAATTCAATAGAATCCCTTTTTCACTAATATCAAAATACATATCGTTACTTTTCTAATCGGTCTCTAGTCAGTTCTAAAACAGCTACATAAGTAAAATTTTAATAAATTTTACAAAAGGGAGTAAAAACAACCTGAAATGACTGTTTTAAAAAAATTTTAAATTTGTAAATGCAGTTTAGTTTTATTTTCTATGTATTTATATCTTCCCGCTGTAAAAATAGCGAACTATTTGATAATGAAACGGCTTAAAATTTATTTTATATAGGTATGCCATTAATGTTAAATTAAAAACTGTTTTGCTTGTACTGAAAATTTTTACATTTTAGTTAATCCAGTATTCTTGATTAAAAGCGATATATTACATACATCATATGTATATGTATTCACAGTTTTAAAATACATAACTTTATTCGTTTAAAAATAAAAACAGAAGTACATAGATTGAGAAAAATTTTATTCTCGTAGGTAGGTATTAAAATTTAAGGGATTCAATATAAGATAGGTACAACATAAAATTTATTTCATTTATAAAAAACTAGCCGTGCCCGAGCAGTTGCCCCCCCAGAGTTAATTTTTCACTTACTACAAAATTAAAAATAAAAATCATTACACAAATTTTTTGGAAAGAAGGTGATTTACTTATTTTATTCATTATTAAAAAAAATCAAATTTAAAGTTACTTGGAAAGATGTAAACACATACATAATACATGAACATACAAAATTGTTAATACCTACCTACCTATAATGTAAATTTTTGAATGTGTACATAAATAAATATCTATAATTCGGCTAAGAAAATGCCTTAAATTTACGCGTGGCGTTGCGCTTTTTTTTAAGCAAAATTCGTTTTCGTGTTATTTTGTTATGGTAATAAAATATTTGCTTGGAGCGACATCCCGCGATAAACCAACATGTAGTTGTAGGAAATGCGATTTTCTCAAATCAATTCCTACCAAAGACAAAGTTTATCCCTGAGACTTAATAATTGTCATTGTAAATGAAGTGCCTTTATATTCCTGGCTTTGAAAAAATGTTGGAACTGTTTACCTATAGATCTTCGTTCACTTTCCTACTCAAATAATGCATTTCGTTTAAAACGATTGAAATAATTTTCTTTTCGTTGAGCGAATTTAATTAAATTATCTCCGCGATCTTTTATTTTCCGGTTTTGTGCTTTCAGAATTAAATTTCAGCTTTGTATTTTGTATATTTAAATATTAAAATTTACTTCAGGTATATATCTGTATTTCTTAACATTAACACATGTTAAAAAGAATTATGTTGCTAATGTTTATGTTTGGTTAATTTAATTTCATAAAATTTCTTTTACATCTTACTAAGCTTTCAACTTTGGGCCCCGGTAATTATTGTTTATTGTTATTTTATTGCATATATTTAATTAAGGCTGAAGAGCAAATTCGTAAATATGTAATTGTGAATAATTTTATTTATTTTTTTTAAATATAATTTAAACTTAGTTTTAGAAAAACTAAAATCTAAAATATGGTTACCATTTAATTTATTATATAAATTTTGACATTTAACTAATGGCTTATTTAAAGAATAATTAGTTCTATGTAAGCCAATATAACAATAATCATGAAATCTTAAGGCCCTAGAAGAAACATTAATATTAATGCAGGACAGCAAATCAGAACAAATGATGTTGTAATTAATTATATCAAATTAGAAAACAATTGATTGCATTAATCTTCTACTTTCAAGAGATTTAATTTCTAGTATGTTACAACGAATAATATAAGATGGTAATGGATTGCGCGAAATTATATTAAAGGTAAGAGCAAATTTTGTAAACTTTCGTTGAACTCTTTCTAAACGATTTATGTGAACAAAATAACATGGACTCCATATAATTGAAGCATATTCAAGGACTGACCTCACATATGAAATCTAAAAAATTTTACGAGTGTATATATTATGAAATTTCTTGCTATTTCTTATAATAAAAGCCAAGAGTGAGTACGATTTGGAAATGATGCAATTCAAATGCTTAATAAAAGTAAGTTTACTATCAAACACAACACCTATGTAAGTCCAATATATCATCAACTCTAGTTAGATATCGAGCCCTAATAATAAAAATTATGTAACCAACAAAAATAAAATTTTACAGAAGAAGGTTTTCTAATAGCTTTTGTTCTTATTTCGTAACGGTACTTCCCAGAGATATGAGATTTTTAGAGATGATGCAAATGATTAAAAATGATCGATTTTCATCAAAAAACGAAAATCTAAAATGTTGTTGGTTACATCATTTTTGCCATTAGGGCTCTACATATTTAATTGATAGAGTAATCAAAGGCTATTGAGTATTTAAATTTATGAAAACGTATAAAATAACAATTTTCAATATTTAATTGTAAGTAATAACGATCCGACCATAACACTAATTCATTAATACTTTTTAGCAACTCTAAAGCATCATTAATAAGGGTATTCACGTCACAAGTTGCACCCTTGCAAAAAAGCAAAAGTGCAAACACATAACAACAACCACAAAGAAAATTATTTACGCCCAACTAATTGTCTGAGTGGTTGTTGTTATATTTTTGCACTTTTGCTTTTTCGCAAGGGTGCAACTTGTGACGTGAACACCCTTAACATTTTTTGTTTGATAAAAGATATTTAAATCATCAGCATAAAGCAAAAATTTACAACAATTAAAGCATGAAGAATATCATGTATATAAATACTAAAAAGTAAAGGACCTAATATGCTACCTTGAGGAACACCAGAAGTGGCAATATATGGGAGGGAAAAGCAATCATCAATATTTACATAGCAAGAGCCTGATTGCGTGATTTTTGAAAGAAGAGATCACTCCAAACGATAGATTTTATAGAATCATCAGAAGAGATTATAATCACAAAATTTAAAATTATAGGATATTTTTTCATTGATATTGTTATTATTTATTATAAGCATTAAAATATATAACAATACTTAGTGGAACATGATGCATGTCGGATTTACACAGAGATGCAGCACATTTAGATACAGTGTAATTTACATAATTAGAAATCAATACTTAGTCTAACATTCGCATTAATTTATTATGAATTGTATTAATTTGCCTCAAATTTAAACATATTAACGAATCAATTAAATTAATTTCACATCTCCCGGGCGGAATATTGTGCCACATGGTCTAAAACTGATGTGGAAAAAATTTCAGCCAAATCGGATAACTTTAACCCGTGCCCCTTTGAGGTCAAAGTTCAAATAATAAAAAAAAAAATTCCATACAAGCAACAAATTTTTTTTTCGATTTTTTTTTATTTTTTAATATTAATTAGCTTTATTAGCTTATTAACAACAAAAAATTTCATTTCGATCGGACAAGATTTTCAGTTTCAAAAGTGACTCTGAAAAATAATTTGAGGCTTGTTTAGGGGCTTACTCTAAAAAATTTTCCAAAAAATTTTTTTTTAGTTTTGATAAGCACACATTAAAGATTTTTTGTTGCTCTTAATACCAGGTTTTTTAAATTTTTTTTAAAAATTTTTTTTCGACATCGCTTTGTTCTAAATTGGGGCCAAAAGCTGCAAAAATTTAGTTTTTGGCCCTATTAAAAAACAAAATTACGACGTCACAAAAAATGTTTAAAAAAACCTATTATTAAGAGCGACAAAATATCTTTAATGTATGCTTGTCAAAACTAAAAAAAAAATTTTGAAAATTTTTTAGAGTAAGCCCTTAACAAGCATGACAATTTTTTTTCAGTCACTTTTGAAACTGAAAATCTTGTCCGATCGAAATGAAATTTGTTGTTGTTAATAAGCTAATAAAGCTAACTAATATTAAAAAATAAAAAAAAAAATCTAAAAAAAAATTTTTTGCTTGTATGGAAATTTTTTTTTTTTATCATTTGAACTTTGACCTCAAAGGGGCACAGGTTAAAGTTATCCGATTTGGCTGAAATGTTTTCCACATCAGTTTTAGATCATGTGGCACAATATTCCGCCCGGGAGACATCAATATTAATACAAAAAATTGCTCCATACATTTCGCTGCCACCCTAATGTATATGCTAGTTTATTTTATTATTCAAACTAAAATATAAAATTTGGTTAAAAAAAATATTTTTTAGTTTAAGTCGGCTTAAGCCGGCTTTGAGCCGCCGCCGGCAATATTTTTGAAAGCCGCCGCCGCCGACAAAACTTAATGGCGCAGGTCTTTGATATAGGGTCCCATATTACATATCCATACTCCAATACAGGTCGTACAAGGGAAGTATACAGACTTTTCGTAACATATGGATCCTTGAACTCTTTAGCCCAACGTTTTACAAAACCGATCATGCCTCTGCCTTTATTAGCTGTCATTGTTATATGTGCGATGAAATTTAGTTTTGATTCAAGCAGAATTCCAAGATCCTTTCAAAAAAGTAGCATGCAGGTATTGGACTATTTTTAACAAAACGCATGTATTTACATTTTTATACCCTTCACCTCAGGTGGAAAAGGGTATATATAAGTTTGTCATTCCGTTTGTAATTTCTACAATATTGATCTTAGACCCTATAAAGTATATATATTCTGGGTCCTTATGGGGAGAGAAGTTGATTTAACGATATCCGTCCGTCTGTCCGTCTTACGTTTGATATGTGTTTTCCGGAGACTCCAGACATGATAGCGGCTAGGTTGTTTTACATTTATGTCACATATAGTCTACCATCGGTTGCTATTGAAATTCAGCAAGATCGATCCACAAATGGCTGAGATATAAGCAAAAAACCACGACTACCTCTAATATTTTCCAAAAATCCCTTGTGGTTGTTGTAATTTTATTACTTTTTGCTGTATATCTGGGGAAAGGCAAAAGCCAAAGTTTCCAAATTAGGTACACACATTTAGGTAGCCAATACACACCATCCTACAAAATGTGGGCGGGATTGGAGAAGTGGGCGTGGTACCTTCCGTACAAAAAAAATTAAAAATTGTATAAAAACCTAAATTTTAGGGCTGCCATATGTCCTATGGATATGACTTATATACCAAAATATCGAAAATTTTTAGTAGAACATATTTTATAAAAAATTCAGAAAAATCGATTCAGATACAAAAAAGTTATGACCAAAATTAATTTTTTTTTTAAATACCCACTTTCGGGAACCATAGATCTCCCCGAGTCCAAGCTTTATAACTCAAGTAAATGGTAAATTTCTTTCTTAAACACGTCGGTATATAAATCTGTTAAATCGGTTAAAAAATGGCTGAGTTATAACCAAAATACTGAATTCCCAAAAATTACTCATTTTTATTTTTTTTATAATTAAGTTTGTTAAAATATATACAAATGTATATAAATGTATATAAATTATTCCTTAACACGCCGGTATATAAAACAATCAAATCGGTTAGATAATGGGCAATTTATTAGCAAAATAATCCAAAAATGGGCTAAAAAACATCAAAATTTTTATACAATCCTACATTTTAGGGCTGCCAAATTACCTATGGAAACGACTTATGTATCAAAACATCGGCAATTTTTAGTAGAACATATATCCCAAAAAATTGGTTGTTAAAACACAACATCCGACATAACGTGGACGGTTTGGCTAAGTGGGCGTGGCACAAAATATAATTATTTATATCTTAAGAATGGTGTTCACATAATTTTTTGTTCTTATTGCACCATGGTGAAGGGTTTATAAGATTCGGCACAGCCGAATATAGCACTCTTACTTGTTTAGATTAAGTTGCATAAGATTTACATTGCACCACGTGTATTTGCATTTTCGTAAATTACTAAAGACTTTGTGGGATAGTGTAAAACGGCTTTAAGAGTCATATAAATTTACAATATTTTTAACATGTTTATCGTATTATAATCAGAGTACGGAGAGTGCTCGAATTAAACTCGCTCGCGAGCGAGTTCAATTCGAGCGAGTTTTATTTTCCACATTTAAAAGAATTTTTCTTTTCGGCTCGCGAGTAAAAAAAATAAAACTCGCTCGCGAGTTTTATTTTTAAGAGTTGAAAAATATATTTTTTTTTCAATTTTTAATCAGGCTTAAGTTCATCAAATTTAATTTTCATAAAATTATTTTTATGAAGAAAGGAATTTTACAACATGAAAATTAATTAAAATTGTTATTGATAATCATTCATTCTTGACTGACCTGAGATTCGAACCCAGGCGGCTGGTTACCATGACATGTTTCGATCGCAACCACTCGATCTCCTCAGATGGATTTGCCGTCTTACACTCGCAGCCATCGACGACTGCTGACGTCAATAGTCAAATATCAATCCTTAAACCAAATTGTATTTTTAACCTTTGGTAGATCGAAATTTGTTTCTTTGAATGATTATCCATTTTTTTTAATTGATTTTACATGTTTTTCCTAACTTCTGTTTTTTCCGTACTTATGTCAAGAATTCTTCTTGAAGTCCAAAGTACATTTTTTTGTTTTTTCATTTTGTCTTTCTTTTTCTTGTTGACCTTTTTGCAGCACAACTTGAAGGACAAATGTACACATAGAGCTCGTGCCTTAGCTTTAACAATATTTAGAGTTGTGGTTATTTTGTTGAACTATTTATGGTTTTTAATCCAAATTTTTTTTTTTTTTTTCAATTTTTAATCAGGCTTAAGTTCATCAAATTTAATTTTCATTAAATTATTTTTATGAAGAAAGGAATTTTACAACATGAAAATTAATTAAATTTGTTATTGATAATCATTCATTCTTGACTGACCTGAGATTCGAACCCAGGCGGCTGGTTACCATGACATGTTTCGATCGCAACCACTCGATCTCCTCAGATGGATTTGCCGTCTTACACTCGCAGCCATCGACGCCTGCTGACGTCAATAGTCAAATATCAATCCTTAAACCAAATTGTATTTTTAACCTTTGGTAGATCGAAATTTGTTTCTTTGAATGATTATTCATTTTTTTAATTGATTTTACATGTTTTTCCTAACTTCTGTTTTTTCCGTACTTATGTCAAGAATTCTTCTTGAAGTCCAAAGTACATTTTTTTGTTTTTTCATTTTGTCTTTCTTTTTCTTGTTGACCTTTTTGCAGCACAACTTGAAGGACAAATGTACACATAGAGCTCGTGCCTTAGCTTTAACAATATTTAGAATTGTGGTTATTTTGTTGAACTATTTATGGTTTTTAATCCAATTTTTTTTCAATTTTTAATCAGGCTTAAGTTCATCAAATTTAATTTTCATTAAATTATTTTTATGAAGAAAGGAATTTTACAACATGAAAATTAATTAAAATTGTTATTGATAATCATTCATTCTTGACTGACCTGAGATTCGAACCCATTCGGCTGGTTACCATGACATGTTTCGATCGCAACCACTCGATCTCCTCAGATGGATTTGCCGTCTTACACTCGCAGCCATCGACGACTGCTGACGTCAATAGTCAAATATCAATCCTTAAACCAAATTGTATTTTTAACCTTTGGTAGATCGAAATTTGTTTCTTCATAAAAATAATTTAATGAAAATTAAATTTGATGAACTTAAGCCTGATTAAAAATTGAAAAAAAAAATTTGGATTAAAAACCATAAATAGTTTAACAAAATAACCACAATTCTAAATATTGTTAAAGCTAAGGCACGAGCTCTATGTGTACATTTGTCCTTCAAGTTGTGCTGCAAAAAGGTCAACAAGAAAAAGAAAGACAAAATGAAAAAACAAAAAAAATGTACTTTGGACTTCAAGAAGAATTCTTGACATAAGTACGGAAAAAACAGAAGTTAGGAAAAACATGTAAAATCAATTAAAAAAATGGATAATCATTCAAAGAAACAAATTTCGATCTACCAAAGGTTAAAAATACAATTTGGTTTAAGGATTGATATTTGACTATTGACGTCAGCAGTCGTCGATGGCTGCGAGACGGCAAATCCATCTGAGGAGATCGAGTGGTTGCGATCGAAACATGTCATGGTAACCAGCCGCCTGGGTTCGAATCTCAGGTCAGTCAAGAATGAATGATTATCAATAACAATTTTAATTAATTTTCATGTTGTAAAATTCCATTCTTCATAAAAATAATTTAATGAAAATTAAATTTGATGAACTTAAGCCTGATTAAAAATTGAAAAAAAAAAAAAAAAAAAATTTGGATTAAAAACCATAAATAGTTCAACAAAATAACCACAACTCTAAATATTGTTAAAGCTAAGGCACGAGCTCTATGTGTACATTTGTCCTTCAAGTTGTGCTGCAAAAAGGTCAACAAGAAAAAGAAAGACAAAATGAAAAAACAAAAAAATGTACTTTGGACTTCAAGAAGAATTCTTGACATAAGTACGGAAAAAACAGAAGTTAGGAAAAACATGTAAAATCAATTAAAAAAAATGGATAATCATTCAAAGAAACAAATTTCGATCTACCAAATGTTAAAAATACAATTTGGTTTAAGGATTGATATTTGACTATTGACGTCAGCAGTCGTCGATGGCTGCGAGTGTAAGACGGCAAATCCATCTGAGGAGATCGAGTGGTTGCGATCGAAACATGTCATGGTAACCAGCCGCCTGGGTTCGAATCTCAGGTCAGTCAAGAATGAATGATTATCAATAACAATTTTAATTAATTTTTATGTTGTAAAATTCCTTTCTTCATAAAAATAATTTAATGAAAATTAAATTTGATGAACTTAAGCCTGATTAAAAATTGAAAAAAAAATTTGGATTAAAAACCATAAATAGTTCAACAAAATAACCACAATTCTAAATATTGTTAAAGCTAAGGCACGAGCTCTATGTGTACATATGTCCTTCAAGTTGTGCTGCAAAAAGGTCAACAAGAAAACGAAAGACAAAATGAAAAAACAAAAAAATGTACTTTGGACTTCAAGAAGAATTCTTGACATAAGTATGGAAAAAACAGAAGTTAGGAAAAACATGTAAAATCAATTAAAAAAATGGATAATCATTCAAAGAAACAAATTTCGATCTACCAAAGGTTAAAAATACAATTTGGTTTAAGGATTGATATTTGACTATTGACGTCAGCAGTCGTCGATGGCTGCGAGTGTAAGACGGCAAATCCATCTGAAGAGATCGAGTGGTTGCGATCGAAACATGTCATGGTAACCAGCCGCCTGTGTTCGAATCTCAGGTCAGTCAAGAATGAATGATTATCAATAACAATTTTAATTAATTTTCATGTTGTAAAATTCCTTTCTTCATAAAAATAATTTAATGAAAATTAAATTTGATGAACTTAAGCCTGATTAAAAATTGAAAAAAAAATTTGGATTAAAAACCATAAATAGTTCAACAAAATAACCACAATTCTAAAAAATGTTGAAAAATATAACTCGCGAAAAGAATTCAAATTTTAAGAGTCCAAAATAAAACTCAATTCGTAAGTCGAGCTGAAAAGAATTGCACGCGAGTTTTATTTTTGGATGTAAATTTTTTCTTAACAAAATTTTTTTTCTGGTTTATTTGTTTGTATGCGTGGGTAAAGGTGCCTACATACTATGTATGAATAAATGTATCATCGAAGACACACAACAACAATGGCATATGGATAAAAAAAGAAGGAAAATGTTTTTATTGATACAACAAAAATAATGTTGTGACAAGCATAATTAATCATGAAGTAGAAATAGCAAAGGAAAGAATTCGTCTAAAGGAATGCAATCATGTAATACGTTTTGAAAATATAAAAAAAACTATGTTAAAATAGTTGTACATAATTTTAAATTGGAAAGTATTTACTAACAAAGTATGAAAATAAATATTTGTTACTATCAGCGATGAATGAAGCTGAATGAAAAATAATCCAAATCGGTATTTTAAAAGGGCTATAAATGGCCTTATCACACAAAAAAAGCTAAAAAAGCAAAAACTTTTTTTTGTTTAAAAAATTAATTTTTTTGGTCTATTAATAAATTAGTTAAAACACCTAAATAAACATATTTTATCCAGTGCTTAAGATTTTTTAAGTTTCCATAACAACAAAACTTAAAGGCGTATACAAATACTTTAAGTATGTACCATTTAACCCTTAACAACCCAGTATGCTTTTGTAACGTAACTGACCAGTAGTGTCCAACGGACTCATTAAAGCATTAGAAAAAAGTTTTATTTATATTATATACTTATGTATTTTGTTTTTTTTACTTTAATTAGTTATTTTTTAAGCAATGATTACAAATAATGAGTGCTATTTTTGTCAAGCTAATAGAGCCTAAATTTCTTCAATGTTATTAAAATTCAATTTTTTATTACAATATTTGTTTTTTACAGAGTGTTCAGAACAGATATTCCGTTTGCATCTCTCGCAGCATTGTTTGGAAGTTCTAGATATTTTTGAGGGGCAAATGTGACAACACTTCTTTCGTTTTGAATCAGGTTCAGATGATTGACTAGCTCAATCTATTTTAATAAACAAGATATTAATGTGTCTATTGAACACTTGTGGGTTGATGCGCTAATTTTTTAGTTTTTTGATAATAAATAATAAGCTATTTATGCTACAAATATTCTGATTGCGCATTTCTATTCTCAAGACCATCGGGGTAGAATAGGTAAAACGGCGTTTATACTTCAGCTTTTATAAGCAATGGAATTCAAAAATATGTCCGCGAGACACTTGTGGATTGTTAAGGGTTAATTGAAAAACCCTGTTTTAAAGAGTTAAACAGTAAATATGAAATACGGAAAAAGTAAACATTAAAAAAAGTATGTTAAAAATGAGAAAACTAGGAATAATTTAAATTAAAAGTTAGGTCTGTACCAAATCCTCACTGTTGTCGTGATTAATTGTTATTTGTTGGATTAAAACGGTAAATTTAAATTCGTTTGCAGTTTTAGATTTTTTATGGGCTTGGCTAATATTTTACCCGAAATAAGGCGCTTATGCTAATACATTTCATCACAACATGAGAAAGATTTCTTCAATTTACATCAAAACACCTACAAATGATTACGAATAGTGTTTCCTTTAAGTTATACGAATAACATTTTTTATGTTTTTCACTGTTTTGAGTATTTAGAAATTAGCGGCGACAAGCTTTTTTAATGCAAAGTAAGTAAATAACACTTTTTTTTAAACTCTAAAAAATCATAACGATTTTTTTTATCATTAATGAGAAAGCCAGGTATATTACGAAAAAAATGAGCCATAAAACATGAGAATCGGTGGACAAATGTTAATTTTATTCACATTTAAAGGCAGCTTTTATGAAAAGAAATATGTTGCCAATCTCAAACACTTTTATGTAAGTCGCTGAAGAACGCATACATTTTATTGCACATCATTAAAAACTTTGCTTCTGTACATATTTTTAAACATACATTCATACTTATTTACATTTACTTTAACAACCTTTTCCCACACGTCTTGCCTTCCCTTCTCTTCTTAACAAATACATAATAATTTTTTTATACGAGTTGCTCGATTTCAATTCGTTTGTGCTCGTTTTCTGCTCGAATAAAATTTGTGCTTACGAGTTTTATTTTTCAACTCGTAAGCACAAATTTTAAAACGAGTCGTTTTATAATTACGAGTCGAGCACAAAAATCTTACGAGTCGAAAAAAATTTGTGCTCGCGAGTTGACTCGAGTTGTGCTCGCGAGTCGAATTTTTTCCTACCCTGATTATAATAAATTATTACTATTGGGCGGTATATAGGAAGCACAAATTTGAATATTAAAATTACCAGATATAGAAATACATAATTGACACCACCACCTTACTTAAGGCCAGTTTTCTTCGGATCCCTATCTTTTCTAAATACTTGATAGACATTTAAATCGAAAAACTCTCCATCAAAATCATCCTTATTTAACCAGGACTTAATTAAAACATAAACATCATAGTCTCGTTGCGATGTAAAAGAAAAAACTTGTACAGATTTACTTCTCATTCCGAACACATTTTGGTAAAAGATACGTATAGGTTTATTCAAGCAGGTATTGTTTACTATTTTATTGGCTCTGTTATAAGCTTTTGTGGAAAATAATTAGTATTGTGGTAATTTTGTTGAACTATTTATGGTTTTTAATTAAAATTTTCAATATTTTTAATCAGGCTTAATTAAGTTCATCAAATTTAATTTTCATTAAATTATTTTTATGAAGAAAGGAATTTTACAACATGAAAATTAATTAAAATTGTAATTGATAATCATTCTTTCTTGACTGACCTGAGATTTGAACCCAGGCGGCTGGTTACCCTGACATGTTTCGATCGCTACCACTCGATCTCCTCAGAGGGATTTGCCGTCTTACATTCGCAGCCATCGACGACTGCTGACGTCAATAATCAAACATCAATTCTTAAATCAAATTGAATTTTAACCCTTTGGTAGAAATTTGCTTTTTTGAATGATTATCCATTTTTAATTGATTTTACATGTTTTTCCTTTACTTCTGTTTTTTCGTACTTTTTGTCAATAATTCTTATTGAAGTCCAAAGTACATTTTTTTGTTTTTTCATGTTTGTCTTTCTTTTTCTTGTTGACCTTTTTCAGCACAACTTGAAGGACACATGAACACATAGAGCTCGTGCCCTAGCTTTAACAATAATTAGTATTGTGGTAATTTTGTTGAACTATTTATGGTTTTTAATCAAAATTTTCAATATTTTTAATCAGGTTTAAGTTCATAAAATTTACTTTTCATTGAATTATTTTTATGAAGAAACGAATTTTACAACATGAAAATTAATTAAAATTGTTATTGAAAATTTTTAAACGGCCTCACTCTAATATTGGACGGCCAAATAGAAACATCAAACAGTTTCTCATAATGAGTTGAAGATATACCGAGTTTAAAATTTTCTTTATTAATGTCGTTAAGATCTGTATCTTTTTTAATTAATTTATAACAAGCAATATGTTCAGGATTAACGTTTACACGTTTCGCAACATAAGATTTTATATTATCTTTAGGCACAGTAGGTTTAAATGACGAAATATGTAACCATTTTCTATGAACAATAACATCCAATTCTTAAATATATTTTCCCTTTTTTAATTATTTACGCCTATTTTTCATTGTTTCGTATATAAAATATGAAAATAGTAGCAAAACTTGTATCTTACTCTTATAAACAACTTATTTATTTGCTGTAAAGGGCCCTAATTAAGATTAATACTTTTGTTAAGTGTGTAAAAGGTACTAAATAAACTTATGTTATTATTCTTGAGTGAGTGTTTTAAAAAAGAAAAATTTAAACCATTTAAACCAAGGTATATTTACACAAGGTAAACTCGTTGGCCCATATGTTTGTCAGCTGTTTACCTAAGTTGGAACACCAATGTCAAATTTCGTGTATATGAGCCAAAATTTGTACATGTGTGAGTTAAATTTATATGAAGACAATTTTGACAATTCCGTTCCACACGGTTATTTTTATAGAGCAGCATGTCTACACTCCCAAATGAGTCTACCTTGTGTAAATATACCTTGATTGAAACAAAAAACTAAAACCTTTGAAAACACATACAATTTTTGTTTTTCTAAAGACAATTTTCAAGCAAATATGTCTTTCCCAAAAATAAGTAAATATGAAAGACAATATAATAAAGTTTAGCGAAATATGTATTTTAATTGTTGATTTTAAGGATGGCTAAAACCGATTGAACAAGCTCCAAATTCTTATAAATTGACTCATTCGTCTTCAAAAAGAGCATATTGTTCTGCTTGTAGAACATGCCGATACCAGTCGCTACAAACAAAATAAAATAATTTTTTTTAATAAAAATTTTTATGTGGTGAGTTTTGGGGATTTCTTATTAAAATTTTTCTTTCTATTTTTAAAAAAATTTTAAATTTGGTCAGAAAAAAAATCAATAAAAAATATTAACTTTTTAAGGTTATTATTTGTAATTTGGGGTATTTTTTTAAAATTTTTTGGGGACAAGGAAAAAAAAGTACCTGACAGCCCTGCCATAGACTTTAACTCATTTACTTCGTTTGATAAAATATAAACTGTTGAAACAAGACCACAAGAGAAATTCAAACAACTGTCACAATTGTAGACTATATTTTTATTATTATTAATTATTTTTACAGCAGTTAAATCATGAATATTAGCACAAAAGTTATGAAAAATAGTTTTTTTGTACATAAAAATGTATTTTTTATTAATTGTGCTTTAATTTAGAATTTACAATTACATTTGTAATATAGGCCTTATAGGCTTTTATATAACATACTTGGATTTAAATAAGTAATAAAAAAATAAGCGCAGTGTGTTTTATTTACGCTGATCTATCTATGATTCAAGGTTTTGGTTAGATATTTTCAAAAAGGCAGTAATTCTCTCTATGTCCATTAGGGGTATAACCAAATTTTGGCGATAGCGAATATTGTGTTATTTACGAAAACAATTTGTTTGGGTCGTTTGAAAATAAAAACCGCACCCACAAAAGCGATTTTCTAAAGTCCCTACAGAAAAAAAAATAAATATTTTATTAATAAATGAAAAAAAACGTTAAAAAGTTTCTTAATTATTAAAGGACATGAATTTAAAATTGAATGTGCATGTTGTTTTGCTAAAGTTTTTGGCTAAATGTATAAGTACAAATAAATGGCTTTGTATTACAATATGGATTAATAAATAAATAAAAATAAAAAAATAATAATTTTCCTACTTTACCGCGTTTTGTGGGTTACCTTTTTTAAAAACCGCGAAAAATTAATATAATATTTTTTTAATAGTTTTCAATGGACTATTCGACTATGCTAGGGACCTTTTGATATTTGCAAAAAATGGGACAAAGTTATACCCCTAATGTCCATCTCTTGGTTCAGTTAAAAAAGCCTTTACTTCCAATATCCTAAAATCGGTTTAGCTATTTTGCCGGTAAAGCGTAGCCAATGCAAAAGTCGATTTCGCATTCGGTCAGGGGACGGTATCGCGAACAGATAGCGTACTCAAGTTGAAATTGCTTTGTTTTTTTGAGTACGGAAACTTAAATAGGTCTCTTTTAAAACGATAACACTGTGCTAGTTGAAAGAACTGACAACCGGGGCACCTGGCGTTTTAACTTACGGATATAACGAATACCGATATATCGGTATAGGCAAAATTTTGCTGTCGATACGACTATACTTTTTATATTTTTTTTAGAGTATTTTTGAACAAAAACTTAATTTACTATGCTTGTTTCATGCATGGCAACTAGAAAAAAACACATTAAAAAGCAGAGCATACAACTAAAATTGAAAAATGAAATGGTTTCATATAATAAATGGATCAACGAAGATGGAAAATAGTTCGGAGTCTTAAAATTCAGCGGCTGACTTAACATTTGCCCTAACTCAAAGATTTGAGTCTTTAAAACATAATTCTGTCCTTTCTCCTACGCTATTTCTTATATTTCTTAATGACCTTCTTAGTCATACTTCAAATCCTATCTACTCTTTTGCAGATGACAGCAACATTTGTCATTCATATTCCTTCGATCATAGGCCAAGCCTTGTTGAGATTGGGGGCAAAAGGCAGAATATGAATGACACTCTTAATCAGGACCTAGCTGCAATCTCTGAGTGCGGTCAAGCGAATAGGGTCGAATTTAATGCACGCAAGACCCAATGTTGTATGTTGACCCACAGACGGGCCGTGGGACCAACTATGTCATCTGTAGTAATGGGTGGCATTGATATTGAAGAATCGGATACTCTTGATGTTCTGGGCATGAGAATACAGTGCGATGTCCGCTGGAATAAACACGTTTTTAAAGTGTCGAAAGAAGCATTCAAGTGCTTAGGGTTTTTAAAACGGTGCAAGACTTACTTCACTTCATCCGATCTCCTTACTATCTATACCACCTATATCCGACCGAAGATGGAATACAACTCCCATATATGGGCAGGGGCTTCAAAGTCTATTTTGAACCTTCTGGACCGTGAACAAAGGAGGGCGGTGAAGCTCATCAATGACAGTAGGGTATCCAACTCTATTGACTCATTGGAGCATCGTCGGAATGTGGGTTGTGTGACACTTTTCTATCGATATTACCATGGGAGGTGTTCCACTGAGATAAGTGAACTTATTCCACCCGCCCGAGTATTTCTTCGTAATACTCGCTCATCCAGTGGATCACATCCGTTTGTAGTCGATTGTCCTGTGTTTCGCACAACGCATTATAGAGAAAATTCGTTTTTCAGTCGAACTATCCGTATGTGGAATAAACTTCCCGCAGAGGTCTTCCCCGGTACTTATAATTTATTAAGATTCAAGTCAAATGTCCACAAACACTATTCCCTCTTTCCTCCTTCCCAAACCTTATTTTCCTGATCAACACAATGCACTGCATATATAGGGGGCATCCAATGAGTGTTGGTTTATCGCTAAAAAAAAAAAAAAAAAATGAAACCTATGGTTTTTTTGCTACACAAAAGATCCTCTGGGTCGTGGTGCTTATGGCTTTCCACGTACATTCATGGTTTATCTACAATGTTTGATTTTCGATACAATAATCGAATATTTCAATGACAATTTATTTTAATCGAACCGAAAAATATCCTATTGAGCTACTTAAAATGTCTCTGCATATGCATCCCACCGCCTACATGTGGTATACGTTCTGATAAGAGAAGGGATATGGATGAGGACTTTGTAAAAAAAAAATTAATTTTTTGTTAATTTTATCATAAATTCAAATTTTATTTACCGTTTTTTAAATCTTATTAATACCAGTTTTAAATATGGGGGATGTCATGTCAAGTGACCCCAACTTTTGAAATCGATGTCTTACGATTTGGATGAAATTTGCACTAAGGTTAGTTTATAGGGTATGTAGTAGTTTAGAAACAAATTTTCAACAAGATCAGTCAAGTAGGTGTAAGTTGGTTAAGAAAAACAACAACCAATTTCCCGTGAGTTTTTTTCCTTTTTCCCATTTTGCAATTGAATTTACATGGGAAAAAAGGAAGAAGGGAGAAAACTCCTGGGGAATTTTTATTCATAATTGGGCTGTAAGCTTAGATATCGTACCAAATAGGACTTGTTTTAATGTTTGCAATTCTCATTCACTCTGAAGTTTTATTTGCTAATATCTTTGGCTTTAATAAAAATTTTTGGGAGAATCTTTCCTTAAGATCTGGCCTAACCAACCAGTGAAACACAGAATACACAGAACTGTAAAAAGTGACGTGTGAAAAAGGCCCAAATCAGTTGCGAGGGCAGCTTTCGAAGAAAGAGAAAGAAAATGTTTTTTGGTAGGAAAGTGGCAATGTGTAAAAACAGGCCGCTACTATCAACACGAATTGCGTAATCAAAACAAAAAATGCAAAAAGGGCAGCTTTCTTAGAAAGAGACAAAAAAAAAGGAAAAATCGTCCGTCTCGTGTCAGTTCTGTATATTCTGTGCAGTGAAATGCGCGAGTGGCATATGTAACGGGTCCGCCAAATACCTTTTTTTTTGAAAATGCTATAAAAAAAACTACTGAATATTTTCTTAAACTTCTTTTTTTTTATTTGAAAGTACAATCCTTCCAGTTAATAATGGAAAATAATTTCATTCAAATGGCTGCCTCGGCTGGCCATGCAGTAGCCTACACGATCGGTCCAATTTTTAAGCACATTATCGATTGTGTGCAGCTGTATTTCACCAATCTTTGACGGCACCCCACAAGTAATAGTCCAACGGCGTCAAATCGCAGCTCCGAGGTGGCCAAACGGCATCAGCTCTGCGGCTGATAATGCGATCTTCAAAAGCAGGGCGCAAAACATCGAGTGTAGCTTCGGCTGTGTGGCACGTAGCGTCGTCCTGTTGAAACCAAATGTTGCCAATATCCTCCTCTTAAATTTTTGTGAACAAAAATTCGTTCAACATGACATTGACTGTAACGGCCACTCCTTGTCCATTTTCGAAGAAAAATGGCCCAATTATACATCTGGACCAAAATCCGCACCAAACAGTCACTCGTTTTGGGTGCAACGGCTTTTCAATGTATGCGTGCGGGTTTTCTGTGCCCCAATTTTGCTTGTTTACATATTCGCCAAGATCAAAATGAGCTTAATCTGAAAAGATGATTTTTTTTAGCAAAATCGGCATCTTCTGTAAGTCGATCGCAGGCCCACTTAGCGAAGCGAAAACGCATATTTCCCAGCGTTGTTCAAGCGTATACACAACCATATTCGTTCAGCGGAAGAATAAAACTAATTATCTGTCAAATCAGACATGATCTAAGTGTTACCATTCACGAAATAAGTACTAGTTGAAAAAAAAAACGTTAGATGGCGGACCCGTTATAAAAAAAATAATTTATAACTCAAGATGATGATTTTTCAATTTTTAGCGGTGCACTATTTTGAATTTTTTCCTATTTGTGTTGCAAGTGTTTTAAAACCTTAAAAATAAAACTTATGCTGAGAAACTAGACGGTATGTAACATACCTAACTAGTATTTTATAACTTTGATACTGTTAATAATATGTTAATCCCATATATTTTCTACAGAAATGTTGACAAAATAATTTTTTTATTAATTTGTAATAACTATTAGGAAAGCTTATGTCTTTTCCTTTAAGGTAGTTTTTATTGCTTATTGCTGCGAGTGGCATATGTATGTTATTAGATTATAATTATATGTATATTAATTTAAGGCCCGTTTTCCCAACTTACCGATAGCTTAAAGTAGACTTTAACCGGCCTAATAAAAAGTTTTCCATTATTAAAACTTTACTTTTACCCATAGTGAGCTATAAAGTAAATTAAGGTCCTACCATCCTATCTGCTAGTTTAAAGTACAGTTTTAATACCGGAACACGTTTTATACGGACAATAAAATCCTAACTTTAGCTATCGGTAAGTTGTAAAAATGGGCCTTAAATTAATATACATATAATTATAACCTAATAACATACATATGCCACTCGCAGCAATAAGCAATAAAAACTACCTTAAAGGAAAAGACATAAGCTTTCTTTTGAGAAAAAAAATACACATTTAAAAAAAAATAAAAAATAAATTGTAATTTTGCTGGCACCAATAGGTAATAAGTTACATAGATAAGAAAAAATACCTGCCTGGCCAAAATGTCAAACTTTTTGACTGATCTTGTGTCTTAACTACTATCCAATAGGAACATCCAATTGGGAAGACATCGATTTCAAAAGTTGGGTCACTTGACATGAAATCCCAAATAGGTTTATTTACAGCCATGTTCTAGAATAATATTCCCTTTTCATACTTTTTTTTTTACAATGCGACTTAAAAAAACTTAAAATTAAAAAAAAGCAAAGGTCACGTAAAAAATAAATTGAATAAAAAATCTCCATCGTTTTTAATCTTACTTGATTTCGATTTCTATGACCGTTAATGTTAAAAATATTAGGTAAACTTCATGCACAATAGTTTTCTCTTGCTGCCATGCTTTTATTTCCATAAACCAGCTTTAAATGTAACGCTTACGGTTTTAAAATTTAAAAAAAAACCAGCTTTAACTTTCCTAGCTTTAAGAAGATTAACCATATACTTCTAGAAATTGATGCGTTGTAGGTATCAAAAAAAAAACCAAGGACTTAAAAGTTATAACTTTTTATTATTAATACGATTTCCGTATGACGTGCTTAATTCCCAGTTTTTCATATTTGATAAATACACTGAAATTTATTGTTGAGGGAAAGCTAGCTTCTATGCGCATTTCACTGGTTGCTTAGGCCAGCTCATCAGGAAACCTTTTCCAAAGATTTTAGAAAGGCCAAAAATATTATACAAATAAAACCCTAACTTTTATTCGATAAAGATTGCGAATTATTATTACGAATAAATTTTTATTTTATTTATTAAGAATATTTATTATTTCCAATTTTTATGTTTTAATTGTTATCATAGTTATTATCTATTATGGGCATTAAATAAAAGTATTTTTCAAGCATAACTATTATTTATTTATTTATTTTCACATTACCTATAACCTAGCCTTTAAAGGCCATAATCGGTTACAAATTTCTACTAACAATTGTAAATAAAATTTATATATGAAAGTATGTATGTATATGTATATAAAAATTCAAATATATTAAAGTTAAAATATAATTACAAAAGAGCTAGATAGCCTAATTAAAATGTAAGAGTTCCAGCTATGAAAAATCCCAAAACGAACGATTCAGAAGATTAAATGTAAATACATGTATACACATGCATAAGTAATAAAATAATAAAAATTTCTCCAAAATATCATAAAAAAAATAATATATTATTTCAAGTTTACACAGAAGAAAAATATAAAGTGGATATCTGTTAACGTTAGAATAAATAAAGAATAAATTTTTAAATATCATTCCTTTAAAGCATTTTTAACACATCAATATCAAACAGTTATATAGAAGATTGATTTCTTGAAAGTTCCAGAAAAAGTCGTTTTTTATATGTGTTAGCAGAAACACCAAAAGTTTTCAAAAAGTTAGGCAACTTATTATAAGATATATTACTAATTATTTTTAATAGTTATAAAAAAGAAATAACAACCGTTATAACTTAAAATTAAGAATATGTATATATCCATATGCATAGTCTGCAAAAATAAAACAATTAAAATCAAGAAAATATTCAAAATAATTATTTTCGTAAATAAAAACAATAAATAAATTGTGTAGGTGCTCGTTACTGCCAGATTCGTCAGATTGCAAGTGGTGTTCCACAAGGATTTGTATTTGGCCCGCTTCTTTTTATGATTTATATAAATGACCTGTTAGAGACATTTAATTGTGTCTCCTGTAAGCCCTTCGTCTATGCTGATGATGTACAATTTGTTTGTTTTTCTGATGCTGAGTTCCTCGACATGTTGGAGGAGGGTGTTAATTATGTGATTCGTGAGGTGGTAACATGGGCTAATGAGAATGGAATCAGCGGAATGGGGGGAGAAAAGAGTCCTAAAGAGGATTCTGGTAGTGGGATATCTGAAATAATATTGAAATTTCAGAAATTTAAATTTGAAAAGTTTCGTTTTTTACGAAAATTCCTGCGAGGATTAGTGACCATTATGGAAAAATATGGAATGGTAGTAGCAACAAACTATATGGAAATGGTGCTCCAAAGGGTCCTCTTTAGGACCCTATTAGTGGTATATCTGAAATAATTATAAAAATTAGGAAAATGGAATTTTACAAAAGTGCTATTTTGAAAAATGTTAAAAGTGGACTTTATGGACATTAAACAATTTGGAGAAATGGTGATGGGTAACAATATAACACCATATAGGAATGGGGGAGAAGAGAGTCCTAAAGAGGATTCTGGAATGGGGGAGAAGAGAGTCCTTAAGAGGATTCTGGAAGTGGGATATCTGAAATAATGTTGGAATTTCAGAAATTCAGATTTGAAAAATTTCGTTTTTTACGAAAATTTCTAAGGTTAAGAAGGGTCTTGTGCCCAAGGGCACACTTCCACTCGGAGACCAATGCGGTCCATTGTGAATCCCATCAATGAAAATAGAAAGAGAGCAGTAAAGAAAAGAAGGATGAGGTGAATAGATTTTGTCCCCCTCGGGTTCCTAAACGGAGCAATGCCAAGGTTATACGACTATGGTCTGAAAAAGTACAGTCCGTTGCCACCCTCCAATCAACAACAAGTTGCTCGTCACGGTTCACTTATATAGATCTATCTCTGCCTGCCTATCTTTATTTCTGAACGTCGCACAGTGAGCCGCGTAGAACATGCTAGGGGGACAAAATTATTTTATGCTACATATATACATAAAGTTGCTTTTACATAGAGGTAGTCATGTTTAGTTATTATTTACGAATTTTTGTTTTATTTTGTAATAAAAAACAACCCTGTAGTAAATTAAATAGTCAGTTGCAGAAAACACTAACTATAAGTTAACTATTTTTCAAATGACTTCAAATTGGTTTAATTCACATGCAGATATCAACCAAACATATTGCATAGAGGCACACGTAAAACTCAAATAAAAGCAAAACAAGCATGCCATGAAGTCAAATGAAAAAAATATATACAAATTTATTAAAATAATTAAAAATTAAAACGATTCAAATCTTCTTATGTACTAGAAATTATGTAGCGTATTTATTTCAGCACTATTATGCATTATCCTTTAAAGCAATTTGATGCAAAATGTTGTTAAATATTAATTTCTATATAAAGATATGCATGTTTGTTCATAGGAACATATATTTTTTTGACAAAAATTATTTCAAATTTAAATAATTTATTATAAACCGACTATACTTTTAATTAACTACAAATAGGTTGAAAAATAAGTAGTTAGTAGTCAGTTTAAAAGTCATGCAAAGATGGCCAATTGACTACTGCCTATGACATGCCTATGTTAAAATAATGAGTCGTCGACAAGGAAAATAGTCACTTAATCAACTAGATGTGGTTATAAAAAAACCAGTTTGAAATTACTTAAAAATGTGTTTGACTTCCTACAGGGAATTTTTTTAAATTAGAAAAATATATTTAAAATACTCAAATACATATACATACTTAAATACCCATTTATTGATAAAGAAAAACTAAAAATAGCAATTTAATCTAATAATCATCATCAGAGTCTTCTGATGAGTCGTTTACTGTATAATCGTCTTTATTTTGTGGCATTGTGCGACAATATGATGACGATTCCACCCTTGACTCTTCTATTCTAGGGCTAACGATTAACTTTAATACATCTGTACATGTTCTTTCCGGTTTTTTTTTGGGAAACTCTCGAAGGCTATTGATCAAAGGACCATATGTTATAAATAACATGGACAGTAAGTCTCTATTGGTGCCAACACGAGAGCTCTTGCTTTTGACCGCTTTGAAGACTTCTGGGCTATGAGATCCCATACAAACTTCTTTCTGGATAAGAGTCTTTGTGCCCATAAACCATTTTCTATGTTGGTATTAGACTAAATCTGGGTCAAAAAATTGAAATTCTAAATCTATAGTTCCCATACAAATACCGATCCCAAAAATATTACCAATACCATAACTTTTCTACGGGACCTAAAGTGAGTTGTAAGCCGATTATCACAAAATTGCATCGTATTATTTCTATTTAAGGCTAAATTGAACTTTGTTTTACCACAATATAGGTATTTTTACGGTTTTAGGCGTATTCAAATGATATCCTAGAGTGGGCTTTGTATGGAGCCTATGGGTAATTGTGGGCCAATCTTCTCTAAATTTAGTTGTGTGATTTCTAGGTTTATGAAAATATGACAGCCCAAATTTTACTACAATAGCGTTATTTGGTAGGTCTTAGGCATATTAAAGTATTTCCGAGAATGGGTTTTACATGAGGCCTATGGTAAATTATGGAGCGATCATCTTAGTGTAATATCTAGTCATAGAAAACGAGTTCTTGCAAAATTAAATAACAATCGGTTCATTTTGTCACCAATTTTTGTTAGTTTCTTTCTTTGTCCAGTCGAAGACCGGAAGCGAAGCTGGTGTTTTTCATACATGTTTTATATACCACGTGAAAAAAATTTGAAAAATCCCTTCAGCGATACCCATATTGCTAAGATCAAATTTATACTTCAAGAGGTTAAGAATTGATTAACTCTTATATAACTCTATAACTCTAACCAAAGTTCGTTGGCAAACATTTTTTTCAAAGCTCTTCTAAATGCAATTTTTTGTTCTTTGTTAGCCGATCAGCTAGAAATCTTAATAATTTCCGGGGTTATGTACAAAATTAATCAAGTAATTGAAGGAATATCAATTTTTATATATTTGATATGCTAACAAATTTGCCGTATGCTGAAAAGCTTGCATACGACTTTTAACAAATAACATATTTGTTAATATACTTTGATATAAATATCATCATATATGTATATACTAACGGTATAATTCATAAAAATTTCTTGTTTCAGCTTTAATGTTTACAATAGTTATCAAACACTTTTTGTTTTATAAACCATTAATAAAAAATCTGATTTATAAACACTTAATAGGAGTGGATTAACAATTAAACGTTTATATTACTTTTGTATTTTTATGATGGCAACAACCTGTTATTTTAATTGTAATTTTTGTAATAGTGATGCATACAACTAGGGATGATACGATACAACGAACGAATTTTAAGTAAATTTCTGTTTTGTTTTCAATTTAAAATGAATTTCTGTTTTTTAAAACGTAATATTTTAAATAATTTTATGTTTTTTTTAAATAAAATACTTACTATTGAAATAAAAGCGAAATATGTATGTAAATCATTTATTAGCAATATCAAATTTTTACTGCTCAAACTCTGTAGATTGCAAAAGAGATTATACAGCTTTATGTTTAGTGAATAATTTAACCAATTTTTATTATACATTACGATTTGAAAATAAAAACTCCTAGGTTTTAACAAAACATTTTCGGGGTAGTGGGGTGATTCAATAAGTCTGCCAACAAAATACTTTTGAACTCTCCGCTTTTAAGTTTGATAGTTGAATCATTTAAAAAACGGCAGTCATGAGTGGTTAAAGATATATTTATTATGCATTTCTGAAATAAAATTTATCTGAACATTCAGGGTATAGTAACCGTTTCTGTTTATGTAACATTTGGGCTAAATTCCCGCCGACAAATGTGCGTACGAATGCCGTCTGGAAAATTTTTAAATGTCTTAAATTCTCTCATTAGGATTGCTTCCTCTATATGAGATGAAGACATTTTAATTTTTCTATGGCTCCAGCGAGATAAGGCACGAGCCACTCTGGGTGAAATTCATCACACTGTTACTTGAGAGAACCCAAGATGTGCTGCATGTTCCATTTATTCGAGCGGCAAACCAGTAACCAGTAACCAACACACGATACACTATGTGGTTTTTACTTTGTGTTTGCTTTAACAAATACGTTACCTATGTGAAAGACATTTTAAAATATTAGGGGAATGAATGGTAAAAAAAGGTTTGCTTAGTTTGAAATAAATCTTAATTGCTTTTTATACTTTATGCAAAAAGTTGTAACGACAGTTTCGACAGAAAACATATCTCGCGACCAACGTTATTTTACCAAAAAAAATCTATCGAGCAGTTTATATTTAAAATTAATTCAAACATTAGTGATCATTTTTCCTAGAAAAAAAATGTATGCGTATTAAACTATTTTATTAAATTAAATAAGATGACAAAAATGTTTAATTTTTCGTGCAATTATTAAAATTTTATTTTAACAAACATTGAAATGTCACTATTAAACGCTTAAAGTAGGGTAAAGGCTACAATAAATATTTCAAATTTAATAAATGTTTATTAAATGTTTAATAGGCTATTAAACATTTATAAATACTCTTTTTTCGACTTTTGCTTATTAATGACTTATAAAGCTGCAATGATACGTTTATAAATTAGACTGTAAGAATATTTCTTCCACAAAAAAAAATCAAACAAAAACAAACATACGTAGAAAATTTGTTGAAAAGCAAAAAATATTGTGTCAAGACTATATGCTATAATTGTGAACAAACGTTTGCTGAAATCGTTAACAAATACCTGTTATATGTTAGTAAGCATAAGTTTGTTGAACAAATTTGGTGTCTACACGATATGTTGGCACTGATAGCAAATATTTCAACATAAATTTGCTGATTCAACATATCGTGTAGACTTAGGTTAAAGCTGAGTTTTATTGTATATTTATATACAAATAAAGCTTTCTTTAAACCCAAGAACTCTTACAATTTAAATGAAATGTTCCTATAATTTTTTCTCCTCATTACTGATCAACAGGGAAACCAGAAATATGCTCTAAAAAACACGTTTTATGCGCATTTAATGTGCAGTAAAAAATTAAAAAAATATGCCCTGAAAATTTTTAAAAATATGCCCAAAAAAATTTAAAAATTGCTAATTTAAAAACAAAATATTTAACAATTTAAATGATGGGCCGTCATCGGCTCACAAAAACGTAGTTATATTAATTCACAAAAGTTCTAAAAGAATTAAATTTGCAGTAAAATATTATTGGGGCGGATTCAATCTAAATACCAACATAATTAAATGGTGTATGGACACAAAGAGTCAAATTTGGAAAGAAGTTTTTACTGTAGATCGATTCTCACCATTTACACAGACTTCATTCTTAGTACAATTAAAAAGTGTATTAACCAAATTTGATCGAATTATCTACAAGATTGCAATTGCACTATGCGCAACGCTCTTGTAGGCATCTAAATAATTTAACTTGTATCAAAATATGCCTTAAAAAGGCAAAATATGCAAAAAAAACCGTAAAATATGCTGCAAACAGGCTCTTTTAGCCAACTTATGCAAAAAAATGCTCCAAACGGTAAATTATGCAAAAATATGCACTAACAAATCGATGCGAAAATTTATATAAATCTCTAAAATGGCTAATATGTGTTTTCTGCCTTCATTGGTTGGAAAAAGAAAAATATACAATTGCATATTTTTGGTTTCCCTGCTGATCAATAATCAAATAAGACAAAATACAATAATAAATAAAATGCATAAAATCCAAAAGGCAAACGTGTTAACGTTGTTCCATATGGATGAATTTATAAGATTATCATACATGCACATACTATGTGGATATTTATGTAAGTGCCTAGTATAATTTACTACCAGTTTTCTATGTAATCTTTAATGCTAATGACACATAATGACATAAATTCAATAACAATAAAAAACCAGGTTTAAGCGAGTCTGTACTATAAGATTTCCCTAAATAATGGGAGCAATAAATTATGGTGTAGTTGGTTCCCACTGCTGAAATGCAACATGAGCTACACGTGCAACAGTTGGTTGCTTGGCATTTTGTTTGATTTGCTGCTAGTCAATATGCGTGTCTTGCGCAGTTGTTGTTAACAACCTCACCGCAAATATAACGCCAAATGGGGGGTGGTTGGTTTTTTTTTGTTGCAATAAAACAACACAACCCTTCGGCTTGCGGACTGGTTTTATGAATGAATGAAATCTAAGAGTTTCATATGACATGCTGGCAATTGATTTTTAACCAAATCCAACGATGGCATTTTACTTAGCGAAACACGAACGCAAAATTTAGTTGGCTTAAATAACTGCACGGTTTAGGGTGTAAACTTGGGAGTAAAGAATTTTTTATTTGAAACGCACGCATATAGGGGCAATTATTTGTTAATCCAATTTATCCATTTTACCTGAAAATAATTAAATTATTGTAACGGATAAAAATGGACTGGAGTTTTGTTGAGAAACCAAAGTCGGGTACAGAAACTGCACTAGATGCTTGTGATTATTTTCTTGATGAGGTCATTGAAGTAACAAAAACTTTAGGTGAATCATTAGCCATTATGGAAAAATTAACTTTAACATTTTAATCAAACATACATACTTATTTATTAGTTTATTTTATTTTATCTTTAAAGATGCCCGTGAACAGGTGCGTCTGATAAAGCATCGTGAACTACGACAAGCGGTAATCACAGGCGATGAACGTACTGTACGTGTTCTTTTGGAAGCTTTGGGTAGTGAACGACAAATAATTGTCAATATGGCGCCGGCTGGTGCAAATACCTTGTTATTTTTGTAGGTTTTTAATTATTTTCGGTAATTTGGCATGCCTCTTTTGCAAATTTTTATTTTTTTTAATTAGGGCCTCTCAATCTGGATATGAAAGTATAACAAATCGTTTATTAGACGCTGGTTCAGATGGTCGTTCTCATACTGTTACAAAATATTCACCATTATATGCAGCTGTACATCATGGTTATTATAATATAGCTAAAACAATGTTGGAAAAGTTTCCAGACTTAATACAGGTAAAGAAAAAAAAAAAAAAAGAAAATACAAACAATATATAGCACAAAACAAACAAAAAACCAAGCAAAAATTTGATATTTAACTAAATCCTTTTTAAATAGCTCAATTATGTATATCGATTATGTTGCATGCCAGATTAATTAATAAAAGTTTTTTTGTTAAATTTCTGAATAACAATTTTTATTTGTCGGAATTTTTTTCAATTAATTATTATTACAGCAACCTACAGTTGAAAAGTGGCTTCCTTTACATGCCGCATGCATCAATGGTCATATCGAAATTCTCGAATTACTTATCAACTTTCTCTATCCAGACTACCTCTACTCAACATATCGCGATGAAGAAGGTGTGTGGGAATGGCGTTTACCATTTGATCCTAATGCTCAAGATGTCACCGGACAAACTAGTCTTTATATAGCCAGCATATTGGGCAACAAAGCTCTAGTCAACTTCTTAGTAAAATGGAAAGTTACAGCTCGCAAAACCTGTGCGCAAAGTCCACAAAGTAATCCCATAACACCAACACGTAAACGTATTTCCTTTGGTATACAAGCCATTATGTCAAAATTAAACATAAGTAGTGATGGTGAACAAACCATTAAAGAAGAGTCTTTTGAATGTGAAAAATGCCCAATCAATGTAAATCTGCTGTGCGGGGCAGCGAGAGAGACACCACTATTGGCAGCTGTTAGAGGTAGTTTTTTGGATGTTGTTACTGTACTGCTTCAAAACGGAGCAAATCCAAATATTATTGCTAAACCAGTAGAAGATCACAATGATCCTAAATGTAGTGAAGAAATATATGGACTTAGTAACGTTCCTATAGCAGAGGCCTGTAAGCAAAGATCTTTACCTATGGTAGAGCTGCTGTTAAAGTAAGATTACCACATTTTTTCTTTTTAAATTGTTTGCCTGATGTTGACTTTCTGTTGTTTTTTTAGGTACGGTGCCCGTGATGAGAATGGTTCGGCTTTAAGTGTCGCTGTAGCTTCTGAGGACGAATCTCTTTTAAATTGCTTACTTGCCAAACGCGTCCATCCAGATTCGGATTATAAAATTAATAAAAAAGGTTTGCCAACTCCTGTGGAAGTTAAAGTTTTTATGCCTTCTACCACAAATATTTCGTATAGTACTATGTTCCCTAACACCTCAGTCATTATTGATTGGCATAATAATACTAATGTTCAGTTGCCGTTTGTGAGGTAAGTGTTGTGTTTGATAATTTTGTTAGAAAATATTGCAATGTTCAAGTTTTTTTTTTGGTTTAATTAAAAAACTTGTTATAAATGTAAAAATTACAAAAAAAAGAACATCAAAATAATTTTCGTGGGAATACAAAATTTAATTTAAATGATTTTGTTATTCGTGCTTAATTCCCAATTTTTATTATTTGATAAAAACACTGAAATTTATTGTTGATGGGATAAGCTAATTCCTATGCGCATTTCACTGGTTGCTTAGGCCAGATCATCAGGAAACTGCATCCATAAAGATTTTAGAAAAACTAAAGATATTAAACCAAATAAAACTGTTAAGCGTATAAGAATTACCGCAACAATTCTATTTGTAACAATATCAAAGTTTAAACAAAATCATCAACAATAAACAATGAGTTTATCTCTCCTTACATTCCCCACTACAATTGATTGGAATTCTTCCAACATTAATTGTAGTTGTAAGTAGGT
Organism: Pollenia labialis; assembly: GCA_949318255.1. NCBI lineage: Eukaryota > Metazoa > Arthropoda > Insecta > Diptera > Polleniidae > Pollenia > Pollenia labialis. The sequence continues at coordinate 122,747,108 of OX439139.1, read as the reverse complement.
TAAGCAAAAACAAAATAAAAACAAAAACAACTCGCTTTTTTTAAAAAGCGGGTTGCCAGTCAGTTTTTTTAGGCCGTGCACCTGCCGGTTTATTATCAAAATAATTTTCGTGGGAATACAAAATTTAATTTAAATGATTTTGTTATTCGTGCTTAATTCCCAATTTTTATTATTTGTAAAAACACTGAAATTTATTGTTGATGGGATAAGCTATTCCTATGCGCATTTCACTGGTTGCTTGGGCCAGATCATCAGGAAACTTCATCCATAAAGATTTTAGAAAAACTAAAGATATTAAACCAAATACAACTGTTAAGCGTATAAGAATTACCGCAACAGTTCTATTTGTAACAATATCAAAGTTTAAACAAAATCATCAACAATAAACAATGAGTTTATCTCTCTTTACATTCCCCACTACAATTGATTGGAATTCTTCCAACATTAATTGTAGTTGTAAGTAGGTTAAGAAAAAACAAAATAAAAACCAAAACAACTCGCTTTATTTAAAAAGCGGGTTGCCAGTCAGTTTTTTTAGGCCGTGCACCTGCCGGTTTATTATCAAAATAATTTTCGTGGGAATACAAAATTTAATTTAAATGATTTTGTTATTCGTGCTTAATTCCCAATTTTTATTATTTAATAAAAACACTGAAATTTATTGTTGATGGGATAAGCTATTCCTATGCGCATTTCACTGGTTGCTTAGGCCAGATCTTAACCTACTTACAACTACAATTAATGTTGGAAGAATTCCAATCAATTGTAGTGAGGAACGTAAGGAGAGATAAACTCACTGTTTATTGTTGATGATTTTGTTTAAACTTTGATATTGTTACAAATAGAACTGTTGCGGTAATTCTTATACGCTTAACAGTTTTATTTGGTTTAATATCTTTAGTTTTTCTAAAATCTTTATGGATGAAGTTTCCTGATGATCTGGCCTAAGCAACCAGTGAAATGCGCATAGGAATAGCTTATCCCATCAACAATAAATTTCAGAGTTTTTTTTTATCAAATAATAAAAATTGGGAATACAGCACGAATAACAAAATCATTTAAATAAAAAAAAGAACTTTTAAAAGATTTATCGCAGTGGTTCCTCTAAAGAAAGTTAACTCAAATTTTACAAATTTTCAGTAGAGGCAAAAAACTGTTTTTTTTTTTAAATATTTATGTAAATGAACGTTGAAAACAATATGGCATTGTTAAGAAACACGAGTAAGAAGTATACAACGGTTGTTGTTTTTTTCAGGTATTATCGAAAAATAACAAGGCTTTTGAGTTGTTCCCCTTTATGTGAAATTTCTTCATTTTTATAGTGGTATCATTTTCTTAATATAGAAACAAAACGAAATATAACATCACAATATACTTACCTATCACAACTAAAAAGAGACACCACAAAATATAACATCAACAAAGTAAACCGTTGTGACATAAACACTAGTACAACTTAAAATATTTCTCTTTAGTTGAAACAAAACTGATATGAATTCAGCTTACATTTGGTCAATATTTGACCACCAATTTAACAAAGAATTAAAAACTTATGTGCTGTTTCCAGGTGACAAGCAATTGATTGTGTAAAAAATTCATATGAAAATCACTCAGTTTTTTTAATGCTTTGCATATACATAAATTTTTCTACACAATCAATTGCTTGTCACCTGGAAACAACACATAAATACATAATTTGTTTTTTTGCTTATATGCCCCCTTTTAGACAGGCAAAGTTTACTTTGACAACGTTTTTTGAATTCTCTTTTAAACTTTGTTCGGTGTTTAGACACACAAAGTTTAATTTGACAAAGTATTGTTTTGTTTTGTTTGAATATATTATGTAAACAGCGTTGCCAGAATGTAATGATTTTATCATATTTTTGATTTTTTTTTGCCAAAAATACAATTTTTCTCAAATGATGATTTTTTTATGTTTAAAAATAATGATTTACAGAAACTGGGAATTATTTCCTTCCGAAGGTTACTTTATATTATATTCAACATTTTTATTTTTCGAATTTATTCTATGAGCTAAATTTCAGTTATGTATTTTATAAAGCTTTTTTGTAATAGTCCTATTCCTTCAATTTTTCAGAAAATACAATATAATAGTCTGGTGGTGTATAAAGTCATTTCTGAAAAATTGAAGGAATAGGACTATTACAAAAATGAACAATGAACAAATCAAAAGTTGATAAGTTATACAGGTTTTATTTAAATATTCGTATAATTAACAAACAGCAAATGCGTTTTCTTAAATCCAATAAGTTGCCAAACCTTTTTCGCCTTCTTTTTATAGAAAAACTATTAAGTATTAAAATTAAATGTATAAATTAAATAAATCTAACTCATCTATTAATTTTAATTGCATAAAATATTCTACCCGTTTCAATCGTAAAATAATTCATACCAAATTAAAGTGAAATATTGCAATTCATACATAAGAGTTGAATGGGAATATTGCATGTAATTTTATTAGTTATGAAAAATTTATTATAAGGTATGTATTTTAAATTCATTTAAGTAAATAAGTACTAAAGAAATCATGAAAATATTCCCTCTTTTTTTTGCTGGGAACAAGTATTTTTTTTGATTTAAAAAACAATTTTGTAGATTTTTCTCTTCAAGAAAATCACATTTTAGCCAAATGATGACCAAACTTTCTGGCAACGCTATATATTAATATAAAGTTGCAGCCAACTTCAGGTAAAAAATACGACCGAAAAACAAAAGGAATTTGCGAGTACAGCAAAGTATGTACTCCCCGCTATTCTCTTTTCCCCTCCCTTCTATAAACTCAAGACTTTGCAAAGTAAACTTTGCCTGTCTAAAAGGGGACTATCTCAGCTATTTATTGACAAAGCTGGCTAAATTTTGATGAGGATATCTGACATTAAATTTACCAATAAGCAGTGTTGCCATAACCGTTTGATAAGAATAAGTGGATAGGAAACACCCTCCGTCGAAATGACACCAATGTATCTAAACAAGCTCTTAGATGGAACACATTTCAACAAGATGGTAGAGAAAGCGGCAGGCCACGCACAACATGTAGACGTTCAACGGAATCCGAAATGAACCAACTGGGTATATCTTGGAATGAACTTAGGTATATCGCTCAAAACCGTGTCAGATGGAGAACAGCTGTTATTGGCGCCCTATGCTCCAGTGGGAGTTAGAGAAATATATATATTGCAAAGGCTTATGTGATTCCTAGTCTTACTTACGGTTGTGAACTTTCTGCTAAATGTGATTCCATCAGTAAGAAAAAATTAGAAGTTTTATACAACAACATTATAAGATATGTTTATAGATTGAGGAAAAGCGATGGAGTCTGTGCATTTTCAAAAAATCATTATGGAGTATCTTTCGAAAACCTGCTTAAAATTATTATGGATTATAAATAATTCTTAAAATAAGAGTCCTTATTTTTCTGCACAAAGTTGTATATAAAAATAAGCGACAACCTATCTATCTATCTATCTATATACATATATAAAATAGGATGTGTGTATGTAACGTATGGACTCCAAAACGGCTGGGCCGATTTTGATGAAATTTTCAGGGAATCTTCAGAATATTCAGGTGGGTGACACTGTGAAGTCTGATTTTTGATTTTCGGTCTAGGGGCGAAGGGGCATGGCCAAATCCATAACTTGAGAACGGCTTGACCGATTTGAACGATTTTTTTTTTAAATGATCGCCATGGTCCAACTTAGGTTTTTACGGATAGAAAATTTTGCCCCGCCCTCTTTTACGCCCACTTTTTTCGATTTACCTAAAATCAGAAAACGGCTCCATCGAGTTGACTAATTTTTCTTTCAAATGTTCGTATTAATCAACTTTAAGTTTTCATCGAAAGAAAAATTTACCACGCCTACTTTTACGCCCACTTTTTCTATTAAGCGCATAATTTGAGAACGGCTTGACCGATTTGGGCGATTTTTTCTTTAAAATGATCGCCATGGTTCAACTTAGGTTTTTACGGAAATAACATTTTACCCCGCCCACTTTCACGCCCAGTTTTTTCGATTTACCTAAAATAAAAAAACTGCTCCATCGATTTGACTAATTTTTCTTTTAACTGTTCGTATTAATCCATTTTACGTTTTCATCGAAAGAAAAAATTACCACGTCTACTTTTACGCCCACTTTTTCTATTAAGCGCATAATTTGAGAACGGCTTGACGGATTTGAACGATTTTAAAATGATCGCCATGGTCCAACTTAGGTTTTTACGGTAAGAAAATTTTGCCCCGCCCGCTTTTTTCGATTTACCTAAAATCAGAAAACGGCTCTTTACACTAAATAAAACAAAAAACATTGTCTATGCGCTGGCCTTAAGATGAAGTAATAAATAAATATAATTTCCAATTTGCCTTAAATACATGTGTTTCCTTTTTCTTTGAACCCATATCTACACCATATGTAAGTTATTCTGTAAAAAAACTTTATGATAGGTATTTCATGGATTTTTATTTAAAGGCCGTAAATTTCGTTTAAAGATCAATTTAAATCGTCTGGTAATACAACACTAATGTTTGCTTAGGGCCAGCAACGCGGACCGGGTCAGCTAGTACATTAATAATTTTATACAATTTGCTAGATTCACCAAGGGTAGGAACATGATTACACCTAGATTTAAATGTCTTGTATCGGAATTGCAATTTATTATAAACGCCGTTCGTCAACAACAAACCAACAAACAAATAGCAATGCAACTCTGTTTAGGAAATTTTTATTTAAAACTTTTGCTTAGCTTAAACCCAAAATTTTCGTGATAAATTTATTAAATGCCGGTATTTTTTGTTTAATTTTTTATATATTGTAATAATTAAGCCTGATTAAAATATTAAAAATTTGGATTAAAAACCATAAATAGTTCAACAAAATAACCACAATTCTAATTTTTGTAATAATTTTTATTTTAATATTTATTTTTTTTTAATTTAATGTTTAATGTTAACTTTTATATGGCAATCCTTAAAAACCAATATAATCCTGTACTTTAAATAAAAGACTTTTTGTGCAGGAAATAGATAAATAAATAATTAAAAAATACAAGTGGGATAGGGGTACCTTTTGGCCCCTGAGGTCCCCAGAAGTCCCGCAAGCCATTAATTTTATTATTTTAATTTTTCTTGCATAATTACTTTAATTTCATTACCTACACATACCACTACGTGGGCTGGGCGGTTTCTTGGATCCCCTTAGTTTTAATTTTTTTTTTTTAATTCCAGAGGGTGTCTAATTTTTTTTCGTGTCCCCAAAAACTGCACTTTTGCCTACATGTGTATAAACATATTTATAATCTGTAAAATTCAAAAATTAAAAACTGATGTGAACAATAAAAAATGTTGTTTTACAACAAAATAGCTTACAAGTTTGCATTTCATGTTATGTTTTACTTTCAGGGTCGAATGGATGGTAAATGGTGTCTTACAACTAAATCCCAAACTACAAGGTCATCCTAAAATCACGGAAGTAGCTTTGACGGCCATAACACGTATTGATTTTTCTCACAACCATCTTACCAGCTTGCCTATAGAAATTTTCAGTTTGGTTTCTTTGAAGTAAGATTTAGCTTAAAATCATTTCTCTTTTTTTCTAACTTTCTTTGTCGCAAATTCTTTTGAACATTAGATATTTAAATGTAGCACAAAATAAAATAACACAATTACCTACACCCGCCGCTTGTACACCGACTAGCCGTGCTTCCTATTCCTTACCCGTTTTGGAAGAATTTTATATACAAGATAATCAATTGATAACAATACCAGCAGAAATTTTTCATTTACCAGCTTTGACAATATTGGATATATCGAATAATAAACTACAAGAAATGCCCTTTGATATGTGGAAAGCTCCCAAGTTAAGGGAACTAAATATAGCCTTCAATTTGCTTAAGGACTTGCCCGTACCGCCCATGCAAACCTCATCGTCGCAATTAAATTTGGATAAATTGGATTTGGAACCATTTTCAAATTTCGATGCTTTTGGTAATGACATAAAAAGTAAGACCAGGATACTTACCCTACAGCCTTTGGTGCATCGAAATATATGGTCTTTTAGTTTGGAGATAACTGACAATGATATAAAATGGAATGAATCGAAAAAGGAAGATGGCGTTTCGCAACTCAATAGTTTAAATATTGCCAATAATTTATTCACAACCATACCAGCAGCATTCCCTTGCTTAGCAGTTAATTTAACGCGCTTAAATATGTCTTATAATAGCTTGCGCTCTATGGGTCATGTGACCAGTTATCCAGCGACTCTCAAACAATTAGATTTAAGTCATAATGAAATATCCTGTTGGCCAAGTTTGCCACGAATAACTGAGTCGGATCCTCATTTGCTATGTTATAGTTTTGTGGCTCAAAATCAAGGTGGTGAAAATGATGAAATACCTTCCTTTGCTAAACATAATCCCAGCAATCCGAAGTCTTCGTCTTTCAGAAGTACTGTATTGAAAAGTGTTTGTCGCCATAGAAGGCACCTAAGACTGGAATCATTGAGAACTTTGATTTTGGCCGACAACCTACTGACACGCATTCAATTGTCTACAGATGATGTGACAACACTTTTTAATGATTCCGATGATTCTGATTGGAGTGTGGTGGGCCTAACAAAATCCAAATTAATATTTCCCAATCTTTCCATGTTGGATATAAGCAATAATTGTCTTAAGGAAATTCCTACTTCTTTACACGAACTCACCAGTCTAAGTGTATTAAATATAAGTGGTAATATAAATGTAATGGATCTTCCACCTCACTTAGGATTACTAACACGGCTTTGGAATCTTAATACCCGAGGCTGCCTTTTGCAAGATCCCCTAAAGTCAATGATTGAAAGCAAAAAGTATAAGACAATGGATATTATAGGCTATTTGAAATCAATTTATGAAGATGCTCAACCTTATGCTCGCATGAAATTAATGGTGGTGGGAGTTCAAGGTATTGGAAAAACAACCTTGTTAGATCTTTTACGTCAAGGCGTAGGATCTCAAAGATCTAGAGCTTCGGAAAATCATTGGGCCAAGCGAATGGGTCATACAAAGAATTTGTCAAAGTCTCATAGAGGTGGTAATATTTCGACAGTGGGTGTTGATATTGGTACTTGGATATGCGAGAAAAGAAAGAAAGCGCCCGGTTCTCATGGGCCAGTAATGTTCCGCACTTGGGATTTTGGGGGACAAAAAGAGTAATACACAGTTAGATATTTGATAAGTCATTAAATTTAATAATTTATTTTCTATTGTAGATATTATGCCACCCATCAGTATTTCCTTTCAAAACGTAGTTTGTATTTAGTTTTATGGAAAATCACTGATGGTCACAAAGGTCTTGCTGAGATTCTACAATGGTTGGGCAATATACAGGCTCGAGCTCCAAATTCGCCCGTCATTATAGTAGGCACATATTTTGATGCAGTAGGCGAAACATTTTCAGCCGAAAAAGCCGAGGAATTGCAACAAATCATTAGGGAAAAATTCATTGCCATACCCGACGCAGAGAAAATTGGTCTACCTCGTGTTATAGACTCTATAGAAATAAGTTGTCGTACATTACATAATATACGCCTCTTGGCAAATATTATATACGATACCGCTTTTATGTTAAGGTCACCTGGTTCCAAAGAACCTTTACTATTACAAAAAATTCCCGCCAGCTATATTGCTTTGGAAGATATCGTAAATGTCATTTCATGTAACCTACGAGCAGCCGGAATGGATCCGGTTTTAGATGCTGAAAATTATAAAAAAATTGTGACTGAAGAAATGCGCTTGCATAATTACAAAAGTTTTCGAGATTCTTCGGAACTCAACCAAGCCACCATGTTTTTGCACGATAATGGTGTAATATTACACTATGATGATGCTACCTTGAGGGACTATTATTTCCTAGATCCTCAGTGGTTGTGTGATATGTTGGCTCATGTAGTAACGGTAAGAGAAATTAATCCTTTTGCTCGTACCGGTATAATGAAATTAGACGATTTAAATTTACTATTTCGCAATACAAATAGTAAACAAGGAGTGAATGCTAATCGCTCTTATATAGTTAGTCTTTTAAATAAATTTGAAGTAGCTTTAACCTGGGATTCACGAACTCTATTAATACCCTCCTTATTACCTCAAAATGAAGATGTTACACCCAACACAGGGACGGTAGTTAAGGTAAATGTTCAGAAGATTTTTTTATTATTTTGATTTAGTTAAAACATTTTTATCGTTTTTAATAGATTTCTCAACGAACTCGTGGTCGTAATTTGAATTTAGGTTGTTCTGTTTCGAATGAAATCAATTTGAATAGTTTAATTTATAAACCAGTTGAGAATAGTATTACTTCCAGTAGTGACTCAAATATTATAGAAATGGGTCTAAGACGTATTTTGCTAATGACCTATTTTCCTTCTGGATTTTGGTCACGTTTGCTAACAAGACTTTTAGCAGATGAACAACTAACTGAAGCAATTAAATCAGCGTATGTAGCATCAAATGATGTAAGTTGCAGTTCAGAGATTTAAGGCCTGTTTAACGATTTCAAAAGAAGACTTCGATATCTTAACTAACATGTAAAACAAAAACAATATTTTATAATTTGTTTTTGTTTTAAATGTTAGTTAAGCGAACGAAGTCTTCGTTCGGAAATATATAAACAGGCAGGTAAATCATCTTTAATTTTTTTACAAAAAAGATATATTTTAACGTGTTAAGTTTTTTCAGCAATCTCTTGATTTCGATTTGCGTACATCTTTGGAACATGATACCCAATGGAATCTATGGCAAACTGGAGTTTCTCTGTTTTACGGACCCATTTTGGTTTTTAAAATATGGGAAGTTCCATTTCAATCGGCTGCCAGTACCCAACCCTTCCGTAGTTCAAGCAATCGTTTTAAACTTAAGCTCGATGGAGTTTGGAGTGATATAAATTTGTGTAATTCCAGTATATTGGAGATTTTTTTTCCTCTTATACACATAAATGTGTTGCAAGAAATCGATGATGGTGACAGACAACACTTGGCTCACATTGAACCAAATATGCTAGTTATATCGAAATTATTGGCATTATCAGTAGATCATATTGATTTGCTGCTGGAGGATTGGTATCCCTCATTGGGTACTCGTTTTGTGCACACTTCCGAAGGAAGATTTTTAATAACACGTCTGGTAATGTGTCCCAAATGTTTAAAGAAGTTGGCTTTAAATGGCAAAAAGCCAGATGGTAGTGATAACGGATCAAATGGTGAGTCATTGGATAACACATCGGCAATAGTGACAATGGGCTATACAAATAAATATCGTGCTAAAAGGCCACTGTATTTGCAAAATGATAATGGTGATGATGGATCTCTTAATGTATTTTCGGCATATTTGAATGCAACAGCTAGAAGGGAAAGGAGATCTGAAGTAAGTTTTTTTTTTATATCAAAAAGCTTAAGGGTATTTTTTTTTTTTTAATATTTTGTAGGATTCTCTTTGTTCTGATGCTGATTCTGGGGTGGGTCCTGATTCGGCTGGTTCGTCACGCAACACCTCCGTGGATAGCCATCCTCTATATAACATACCCGATATTTCAAATGTTTGCTATACCTGGATGATAGAAGAATGTATTCTATCCGTTTATAATCAATCGAAAATATCTTGTCCGGTCCATCTTGAGATACAAATGCTAAATTTAGCACCCGATGTAGTATTTGCTGATATACCCGATAAGTATACTATTAATTCGGAAAGCATTATAAAAGGTTCTCTTTTGGGACGTGGAGCATTTGGGTTTGTTTTCAAAGCCACTTGTAAAATCAAAAATTCTCGTTCCTTTAGAGCGGTTGCAATGAAAATGTTACAACCCGTTCCGCCAGGGCCCAGGGCGAAGGAAAGTGCTCTAATGGCTTATAAAGTGGCTTTAGGAAAATGGGATCGAGATCCTTTACAACATGCTTGCAAGGCCTACTGTACAGCCCGACAAGAACTGGCAGTATTGTTGACACTTAAACATCCTAACATAGTGCCACTGGTAGGAATATGCATTAAACCTTTGGCCTTGGTCTTGGAACTAGCTCCTATGGGTGGTCTAGATTCGATTTTAAGGCAACATCGTCGAAGTGGTGCTCATATAGGACCTCATACGTTTCAAATATTGGTGCTACAAGCTGCTCGTGCTATAGAATATTTACATCGCAGACGTATTATTTACAGAGATTTGAAATCGGAAAATGTTTTAGTATGGGATTTCCCGCAGCCTCATGCGTAAGTAAATTTTTACTAACTTTTACAGATAGTAGAAAATAAAAAAAAAAAGTTTTCTAGATCAAAGATTTTAAAACAGTGAAGGGCACTATAAACTTCCTCGTGTGGTCTGTGACAAAGTACGTTCGGCTGTTGCTTCCCTGCAAATAATATTGGACCACCTGACCCAATTTGATTAAATAGACTACTCCATGGACTGGTCCGATGTAATGCAAGCATGGATCATGTCATTGTTAAAAAGTGTTTGTAGTGAGACGACATGTCTTTGTTTTTTAACGACATGTTTTCGTTTTTAACGAAGTTAAAACTTATCGTCTTGTGTATACAATGGAGTAGTTTTAAGACTACTCCTTTGTAACCCAAAGCTGGGTTATATGGTCCTGCCCTAGGACATCGTAATGTTTAATAGACCATATTTTTCCCATTCGTTTGGGTTACTTTTGGAGAAGTCCTAGTCCCTTGTGGGCTACAATTTACACGCGTGCTTGGACTAGTCCTATTATTTGCAGGGCTGTTGTCATTTCTTGTTGATGAGCGTCATTCGTTTTCTGCTGCTTCCCACACAAGCATAAATGTGATAGTATGTGTGTGCCCTTCACTGTTTTAAAATAATTTTTTTGTTATTAACAATTTTTTTTACCACACTTATTTTCGTAAAATAAAAAAAAAATTTGTTGACCAAAAACCTTACTCATTGTAATTTACCAAAAAAAAAAAAAAACAAATTCTTAACGAAAAATGTTTTTATCGAAATCGATTGGAAAATTTGTACCCTAATTTGATTTCGTGTAAATTTTTTAAACAAACGTTTTTCAGAAAACAAATTTGTAGCAAATCGAAAACGCTAGAACTTTCTCCAAAATCGATTTATCAAATAAGGATTTCCTCTACAAGCTTTAAGTGCTCATTATAATTTTTTATCTACAAGTTTTCACCATTAACGTTTTTTTTACCAAAAATGTTTTTAGCGTCAGTTTTTACCCGTGGGAGTAAAGGGATTGTGAAAACGGGCCTAAGTCTACTCTAAAGATAATTATCTCAGCAAGTTGGCAATAACGTCGGCAGAATAACAGAGCAATATATCTTATTGCTCAGCTTATGTTAAAGGCATGTGAAAATGTATTAAGTGTAAAAACTAGCGCTATCTGGCAAACATTATTTTTATTAACTGCCTGTTTTTTGGAAAACGTAACCAAGTGAGTGAGTGAGAAATTATATTGAAATCAACAATAAAAAACGAAAATTTGTTTTTGTTCTAAATATAATTTCTAACTTACTCAATTGTTTACGTTTTCTAAAATGACTAAAAACGTTTTAATAAAGTGTTTTCACCGAAAACGTTCTACCAAAAAGTGGTTTCACAAAAAATTTTTTCCCTAAAAACTTTTTAACCGAAATGTGCCATCAAAAACGTTTTTATCAAAATAATTTTAACCATTGTTTCAAAGATACTTCCTTAAAAAAATATTAAAAAAGTTAATTCTTTCTGTTTTAGAGAGGACAGCCCTCGTAATAGTGTTCACATTAAAATTGCTGATTATGGCATTAGTCGCCAAACGGCTCCTAGTGGTTCTAAAGGCTTTGGTGGCACCGAAGGTTTTATGGCACCCGAAATAATACGGTATAATGGTGAAGAGGAATATACAGAGAAGGTTAGTAAGATTGAAGAATAAAGAAAAACAGTATATGGATTTAAAACAAAATTAATTTTAGGTTGATTGTTTTTCATTTGGCATGTTTATTTATGAAAATATAACCCTTCGTCAGCCTTTTGAGGGCCACGAATCTATCAAGGAATGTATATTGGAAGGAAGTAGACCAGCTCTTACCCAAAGAGAAACTCAATTCCCTACATACTGTTTAGATTTAATGGTTTTATGTTGGGATGAATTGCCTAAAAAACGACCAACAGCAAGTCAAATCGTATCAATACTAACAGCACCAGAATGTATACATCTTTTAGATGTTATAGCTCTACCCTACAATGATAAAGCTGTGTGTGGAGCTTTTAGTTATAATAGTACAAATAACACCGAAGGTAAAGTTTTAAAAATTGTCTACTTTTAGTTTTGCTATTTCAAAACTGTTTTAAATTTTAGATGAAACGTCCGCTCTAGAGTTATGGTTACCTGCTTATAATTCGCACATAGATATATTAGATTCTACCCTACAAGGTCAATTTTTACAATCGAGTAGTATTAAATGCACAAATAAATTTTCACCCCAAGATCAAAAGTCGCCACGTGCCGAAGAGGTCGGTCACAAATCATCCTCCTCGTCCCCAATTAATACGCCTACCTCTTTGCAAGCCTGTTCGGGATCGTCCTCTCGTACACCTTCTGCTTCACGTTTCCCTAAAATCAATATGCTTTGCTGCTGTATTATTGAACAATACATATGGATTGGTGACGCTTCTGGTACTCTTCATTCGTATAGTTTAGCTGATTATAACCATATATTTTCATACATGTTGGATCCTGCCATCAAATCACCTTTAATTACACTTGTGTACTTACGTGATATACAACGCGTTGCTGTTGGTTTACACAATGGTCGTGTGTTTTTGGTTGATTCCGCAAAAGTTCCATCAAATTGTGCATTTGCCGAAGGTTCATTTGTATTGACGGAAATTTGTTCAGGCTTAATATTACATTGTTCATGTGCTGTAAAGATAGAGGGGTAAGTGTTGAAAGAGTTTAATTAATTTTTTTTAAAATATAATGATTATAAAAAAAGAATTACGAGGCTTAATTTTAGTATTTAAAATGTTTATTGTTGATGTTTTTGATTAAACTTTGATATTGTTACAAGTAGAACTGTTGCTTTTAATTCTTATAAGCTTAACAGTTTTATTTGGTTTAATATCTTTAGTTTTTCTAAAATCTTTTTGGATGAAGTTTCCTGACGATCTGGCCTAAGCAACCAGTGAAATGCGAATATGAATAGCTTATTCCATCAACAAAAAATTTCAGTGTTTTTATCAAGAATAAAAATTGGGAATTAAGCATGGATAACAAAATCATTTAAATTAAATTTTTTAAAATATTTATTTAAATTTTTTCCAAAAAAACTTTTTGGATTTAATTTCTAATATTTTTTTAATTTTTGTTTCTTTAGAACTTACGAGTTATGGTGTGGAGAAATTGCTGGCAAACTCAATGTATTTCCTCTTAGCAAAACGGGAGTATGTGGGCATCAGGCTTTATGTCACTGCGAAGAACCTAACGCTATAGAAGATCTTAAGGTGGCACGAATGTGCAGCAATGAAACCTTTGTTTTTACATGTCTTTATCCTGGCTTCATGGTTTATCAATGGCATGCTGTCAATAAACAAATTGAAAATAAATTAGATTGTTCCAAACTCTTGCCCTGCTCAGAATCATTGAAAAGTATAGCCATAGATGAACATCTTAGCTTGATAAAATGTCAAATTTCCGCTTTATGCACACATGGCAAAGAACTGTATATAGGCACAACATGGGGTTGTTTAATTATAGCCGAAGTAAATACATTAAGACCAATTACTGTTTTTCGTCCATATGAAAATGAAGTGCGTTGTTTTTCTTTTAACGTTAACGAACTTTTTTTATGTTTATATATTTTTCTTTTCAGATCAAAACCATTATAGCAGTACCAAATCAAAACGTACCTCTTATAGCAACAATTGGTAGACGCTATCGTTCTCTTATTTCGCGGTATATGGATTCTGTAGAATCTTCTGGAAAACATGTGGGAACGCCCACACATGCCTTTGAAAATTTTAAACAACAATTTAAAAATCAACCACAAGATGTGGATAATCATATACATGTCTTATTGTGGAAGTCCACAAATTGGACCTAAATTTAAAAAAAAAAAACAAAGAAGAAATTATTATGAATTTAAATATTACGATGTGTGTGTTTTAAACACAAGCACCATTTTACTACTTATTTTATTTTAATGCACCCCTCCCAAAAACCTTTTTACACATTGATACTCATTTATGAACAAAAATTTCCTTAAATATTTTAAATTTTTAGATAATTTTTTAACTATTTTCTTCATTCTTTTCTAAGCATAGAATTTAATCATTTAAATGGCTACTTGAAGTACTTTTAAGGAAAACTTGATATATAATAATTAGGAAGCTATATACGATTCCTTACTACCATAAATCAAATTAATTTTGATATGTTAAAGATTTTATAAACAAATATAAAGTGAGAATTATTTCTTTTTCTAAGTTATTCTTATTATCATGGTCCAATTAGTAGGTCTGCTTGAAATGCCTGCTGATTTTTTGCAGAGTTGTGTTTTTTACGTGCAATTGTTTTTGTAGCAATTGCTTTTGACATTTATACCATTTTTTACACTAACAATTGCCTTTGTTCTTGACATCTTTATCATTTTTCACACAAACAAAATGCGTGTTGTTTTTTCTATTGTTGGATTGTTGTAGTTGCGCGCAGACCTACTAGTTGGGCCATGCTTATTATATTAAATATTTTAAATTTTCGAAAGTGTTCATTGAATTAAATTTCAAGCTATTCCCTGGGTTTTAAAAATATTTATTAATTTTTATAAACAAATGACAGTTGTTATTATCAAAATCGAATAATTTCGAAATAAATGTGCTGTTTTCACAACACAAGTGACTGAACGTGTAGTAAAATTTATATGGAGAACACTCAAAAAACTGAGTGCTTTTCGTATAAATTTCACTAAACGTTCAGTCTCTTGTGTTGTGAAAACAGCACATAAGTTTTTAAAACTAGAAATTTTGAAAAATTTCGAACGGCTTTATAATTAAAGAAAAAAAAAACAATTTTGTATTAAAGTATGTATATTTAAACTCTTTTTTGATTTAAAAATGAGGTTCAGGTCAAAATAACACAAGCTTTAAATTAAAAATTGATTAATTTTAAAAATTTATTTTGAACTACATTCGTAATTTTTATGCAATTATATCCCAGATGATTATAAACTTAAACCAGTTTTAATTAATTTATAGCCCAAACCATTCAAGCACATCACAATCTTTTTTTGATTTTAAGACAAAATAACTGATTCAGATTCTCCTTTTTGAGATATTTATTGATTATTAAAAACAAATAACAGTTATATATTGTCACCTTTATGCAAAAGGGCGTAACAAAAAAAATTCGAAAAAGAGTTTTTCATTAATTTTTGTTCGTTTAATTAAACTATCAGCCAGCCCCACAATGTCGAACAAAAATTTCGTTCGTATATTAACATTGAAACCAAAAATAAATATTTGTTTTTTATTACTGTTTTCAATATAAATATTCGAAAGAAATGTTCTTGTCGACATCGTGGGCCAGGCAGTACATGTTCACAAAAAATTTTAGATCCCTGCGATAAAAAATGGCAACTTTATTAAAGAACTTCAAACGCCAAGTACAATTTGTTGCTATTGATTTTGTGCAGTTTTAAGCTTCTCCTATAAAAAAATAAAACGTGTTGTTACGCCCTTTTGCATTTTAGGTGACGATATGTAGATCTAAATTCTATTTAAAAAAAAAGTTTTTAAATTATGTGATAAATGTCAAACTATGTCCGTGTCTTTAGCATAATCGAAAAATGCCCTTCCTAAGTAATAACTAATTTTAAAGATTATGGGCTGAAAATATAAAATAATTATGAAAAAAATTAAATTCAAAATATTTTCAAAATTGTTACAAAAAAGTTTATACATTTTACATATGTAAGGCCTGTTCATTTACTGTTCATTTAGAAACTTGCAACGAGAGAGTAAATCTTAAATTCAAAAAAAAAGTCCCAATTACTAAAAAAAATAAAAAAGGAAATTAACGCTTTACTAGCAAAAATTAACAAGCAAGGCACATTGACAGTATCCAGCTGTAAGATACGGAATTCTTTTTTCCTTAAAAATTTTTTATTGAACTATTTGCACATGGCTATGGTTTCTAAATTAAAAAAAAAACTTACAATTTCTTAAAAAATATGAAAATGTTAACAAAAACATAAAACAACATTAAAAAATTCTTGCTTGTGAAAATTTTACTGGAAGAAATTTTAAACGAATTTTTTTCTTTCACTTTTTAAAGATATTTTTTACTCTCGTTACAAGTTTTTCGAACACCTACGGCAACACCTACTTATAACATTTATTGAAAATTATATTATAAAATGTTCAACAGGATATTTATAGTTAAATTTTAATTTAAGCTTTTCTCAAACAAATGTATTTTATTTTAAAATATTTACTAATTTTTATACATATTTATATATTTTTATTAATAATTTAGCAGTATTATTTATTAAATTCCAAACATTAAGTACCATTTATTAATTGATCTATTATTTTTTAATTTTAAACTAAAATTTGTTTACATTCCATTTATGTATTTTAAAATTATAAAATAAAACAAAAAAAAAAAACTTATTTTGTAAAGCAATTATATATTGTTAATTATCTATAGTATTAATATCAGCATCTAAAGATTCTATATTTATTGATGAATTACGGCTGCGCGAATAAATAGAGGCTGAGTTTTTTAATTCCCTGGTGTAGGTGGTAAATTCCAAAACAAATTTAAATTCTTCTGTAAATGCTGCTTTCAAAGGTACCTGAAAATTTAAAAAAATTATTATTATACATATTTTTAATTATTTGTTTAATTTTTAGTTTGTAGATTTTATGTTTCATTTGCAAATACACATTTACCTTGTGGCTTCTGGCTTTCCGAAAAACAAAACAAATCCAACTTATTATGCCATGTATCAACGCCATGCCACTGCCGAACACCAATACCCAATAAATACCTTCAAGATTTTTCATATTTAAGGGATTTGCATCACTTTGTTCTTTTTTGGACTGTAAGTAATACGAAAAAGTAGTTTAGTTCAACCAAATTTAACAAATATGTAATACAACATAAATATTTAAATATGATAGAATTATTTTGTTGCCAGATTAAAAAACGGTTTCATATTTCTTAAGAAGATTCTGCTCGAAGTCAAATTTAAACGACAAAGAATCAGTTCCAAAACATCGGATTTGTCAAATAATTTTAAAAACATAGATTTGTATAATATTTAGCATGTTCGAAACTCCTCAATGAATAAATCATCATTGATCTGATAGATAAGATGTCTTGGTGAAATTTCGCGGTCGCAAAATGAATGGTTAAACTAAAAAAATTTATATGGTTGCACTATTAAAGAAGATCGTCGATCCTTTTATCAAAAGAGGGTCTTCAGACATAATAAATTTTAGCTTCAGACTATTAAACATCTTAGAAAATAGTACATCTCTTTAGTACTTTACACTTTGCACTCTAAATTGCCTAATTCGTTGAGCCAGATATGGTAGTTTAGCCAACATTTCGGTCATTATTAGATTACCCTACCGGCCATTTAAAAAAAATATAAATTTTCTAAACCCCCTTTTTAATCAAAAACCTGTTTCACGAAATTTTATGGTTTCTGAGATATTAAGCATTAATTTTGCGTCATTTTAAAGTCTATTAAGTATTGTTTTGCTCAAAAAGCCACTGTTTGGCGAATGCTGCAAATTCCTCAAATAAAAACATAAAAAATTAATTTCACTCTCGTTTTGCTGTATTGCCGAAAGAAAATAAAAGTAGTTAAAGCGAAAGCAAAATAAAATGTCAACAACTCAATACACAGCAGAAAGGATACGTATGCAGAACAAAAAGCTAATTTTTAAAAATAAATTTAGAAAAGTGGCGTATGCGGCACAAAGCAATCATTTTTACTTTCAATAAAATACTATTAACTTCTAAGCACTGGTGAAAATATAAAAAAATTATATCAGGTATATTTTCAGAAAACTTCAGGTATACCTTTACTATCGTTTTTTTGCACTACGACTTTTTGGCATATGCGCCAAACCAGTAATGACCTCACGATATGTATATTATTAAGCCAAATATTTTATGACTCTGTAGAACGCAATAATTTTAAACCCTCTTACTCAAACATGTTAGAACCAACGTAAATGGAATTAAGGGAGATCGATTATTCGACATTTTTTAAAAACCAGTTTTCGAATATTCCGAAAAGCTTCTATTTAAAAAAACCAGTTTCGGTTAAGCATTTTAAAAATAAACGGTTTTAATTCGAATACATAAAACACAAAATTTAAATTAGTTTTTGTAATAAAAACTCAAGTTAGGTTAAGAAGGGTTATGTGCCCAAGGGTCTACTTCCACTCGGAGACCAGTACGGTCCATTGTGAATCCCTTCAACATATAGAAAAATAAAAAAGTAGAAAAGTAAAGAAAAGAAGTATGAGGTGGATAGAATCCAGAAAATAAGAAAGTTAGTAGGTACTACGAAGAACAATTTCCCTCTCTACAGTCCGCTCAACAGAAGCAACCGCACTATTTCCCTAACAAACCCCAGTAGATCCGCCGGATTACATCCAGCGATTCAACCCAGTTCGTCGTGAAACCTATTTCCTAGCCACTTCTGTCTGAGACCCTGCATCCTAGGACAATGGCACAGTACATGCTCGATCGTCTCCAGCTCCTCTGAATCCTCGCACAATCTGCAGAAGTCCGGTATGGTGTTGTCCAATCTGCCCGTAAAAGCCCTAACGGGACAATGACCCGTCAAGAACCCTATAAGCGATCTAAGATTAGCCCAGTCCAATCCCAGTAGAACCCTGGTTGCCCCCGCGTGCAATCTGGGCCATAGTGCCCTAGACACCCTGCAATCCGCCCTGTCTCCCTAGGATCGGTTAACGTCATCACGGAATTTCTACCGTATCACACCATAGTTGTAACATAGGGGAGGCTTTACCCCCTGCCCCTTACCACTAAGTCCAAATTCGAACCCCCTCTCGCGAGTTCGTCCGCCACCTCATTTCCCTCAACCATGCAGTGTCCAGGTACCCAACACAGCCTTACATTGAATGCCCCCATGAGTTCCCTAAGAGCATTCCTACACCGAGCGAACAGGCACGATCGCACCGTATAATTCGTCAATGGCCTAAGTGCCGCCTGACTATCGACGTAAATTGTCAACACAGAACCGCCTACGATGTGACCCAGTATCATCTCCGTCGCCCTCCACATCGCTAGGATCTCAGCCTGGAAGAAACTGCACTCATCAGGGAGTCTGAATGACCTTTTTACCTCGGTGTCCGCGATATATGCACGGTTTCCATCTTAGATCCATCCGTAAATACTGCTCACCCCTCAAACAGTCCATTGGACCCACGCCAGATTTCCCTATCCGGGAACTCCACTGGTGGTGTTACACGGAAGTCCAGGGTCATAGTTCTACGATCAGAAATTCCCTCGAGAATAATACCCTGATCAAGCAGACCCACCTCGTACAAAGTTCTCGTGTGATCATCCCGCCTAGGTCTAACTAAGGAAGACTCGTAGAGTCTAAGTAAGTTCCTAGCAGCCACGCTCCTCACATAATGCTCAATAGGGGACAGATATAGTAGGATGTCCAGCGCTGCCCGTGGAGTGGTTCTCCTTGCGCCTGTGACGCCAAGGGAAGCACACCTTTGAACCTTGCACCCCACCAAACAGTGCATCCATAGGTAAATAAAATAAAATAAAATCTTATTATGAATAAAATCAAATCAATTCATGAAGGTAAGAAACCAACAAAATACATATGTAGATATACTTAACAAATATTTGACGATAAAATAAAAAAAAGCGTGACCAGTAAATTTATCAAACTTAAGCTTTATTTTTAAAAATTTCTATTTATTTACTAAACTTTATTTCTAATAATATGATAATTGTATAATGTTATTTAGAAACTGTAAAATAATGTTTGATCAAACAATTCTTTTGAAAAACTTTGGTTTTAAAAAATTTTAGGAAATTAATAAATTTATTATTTGAGTTAAGCATGTCTATATGAATCAGTAGCCATCAACCATATTTTTGAAAATTTGCAATCAAAACCTCTAAGCCAGGAGTATATATTTGAAATTATTTTGTTTCAGCATTATTGAAACGTATATTAATATGAACATGTTTTTTGTATAAAATATCTGTCAATTGGTCGATAACAAAGCCTTCTATGACACTGTGTGATTCCTTCAATAATGTTCTAATTTATTGGTGTTTTAATAAATAAAACTGATGAATTTTCCGATATCGTTGATTTCGCCGGTATGTTGTAGTTTTAAGCATGTAGATATGCTAGTGCCTTAACGGACATTCCGTTATCGGCAATACAACAGGCTAAGGTTTCACCCAATGATTCATTTTTGGCAGCATATTTTTGTAAAGTAATATATGCAGTCTCTTAAGAACTATGTACTTGTAACAGACTCAAGTTTTACTTGGCGTATATTTATGTAAAGCTTGTGAACTAATTAAAGGAGATTGATAAGTTGTGATTAAAGAACCTTAGCAACTTATAATTTTAGGGCTCTTTAAGCACCATTGTCTTTTAAATCAGTTCGAAATATCACCAGAGATGACATCTTTATAAAAATATATATAATATTTAGAATGCTGTCAAATTGCTAATTACTTTTTTTGCTGATCATATTTTTTGTAGTATTTTGAATTGTTTTTGGTTTTTGTTATTAGAACAAACGCTTATACATATAAGCGATTTGTATTTACATTGCTTAAAATTTTTGTTCGACTTTTGTTACATTTTGTTTTGACATTCTTCATAAAAAGTTCAAGTTTGACCCATGGTAGAATAAGTACAAGGTATAGTCATTAGAAATTTTGTTCTCAATTTTAAAAACCATATAACGTTAAACAAAAGAAAATAATTAAAACAAGCTCCAAAAATCAAATAAATTAATTTGACATTACATGGGAAAATAATGACAACTCTTCGTAATGAACATACCTGGTACTTATTATACTATGAGTTTGACCAATATTCAATTAAAAAATACTTAAATTAGGGCACATTTATAACAAAAGTAAAGAAAATGTTTATAAATTACACATTACTAAAATAACCGGTTTATTTTACCAAAACAACCGGTTTATTTGATATTCGAAAAATTAAGATTCTAATAAATTCGACTTAGGCAAAACTAAAATAACCGGTTAAAACCGGGCGAATACTACCAGTTCGAACTCCCTAGTGGAAATGCTAGAAGAAAATTTTATAACATCGAAAGTTGTGTTAAATATTTTTAATTCCGATAGGGATTAATATTAAAGGTGGTTGGTACCTGCGGAATTATGTCTTGGCACCAGTGCTTCTTTTCCTAAAATGATACTCCTTGTAATGTTATGCAATTCTCATTTATACCTACAACACAATAACGGAGAGGGTATTATGCTGATGTGTGTAATACCGATTGACTCAGAATCTTTTGCTGAGACGATCTAACAATGTCTATAACCTTGGGCGTAAAGTACAGGTCGCAATTTTAAAGGTAATATGATGAAAGTACATACCGTTTAAGGACAAAGTCTATAGAAAATGGTGAGAATCGGTCCATAATTTCACATGGCCATCATACAAACATCTTTCCAGAATAGTCATTGTGAGCATAAACTATCTTATTATGTTGGTATTTAAATTAAATTTGGTCCAAAAATATCCTATTGCTACGTTAATCGTCTAATCAAATTTTTTTAAATCAGGCCATATTTGACCATAGCTCCCATGCAAATACCACTCCCACAACTCATTGTAAATTGTGGTATTGATGTAAAATTTGGCAATGATAACTTTTATAATAGCTTTTATACAATAATTTGACCATACGTCCCATATAAACCTCCTTTTAATTTTGAAAATTTGTTTTAAATGTTAGTTAAACGAGTCACTTTCGTAAAAAATAGAGGTAGTCGTGGTTTTTTGCTCATATCTCAGCCATTTTTGGACCGATCTGGCTGAATTTCAATAGCAATTATAATAAAAATACCTGACCGAAATATATACTAGCCAAGCCCCCATCATATCTGGGGGCTTCAGAAAACGCGTTTCAACAGACAGACGGACAACCGGATTTGAACTTCCCTTCTCATAAGAATCCAGAATATAGGGTCTAAGATAAATATTGTAGAAATTACAAACGGTATGACAAAGTTATATATACACTTTTACCTTCGGTGAAGGGTATAAAAAGGATACAATCTCGAAAAGGTGTTTTTAAATACTGTGTTGAAGACTACCAAATAAGATAAATAAATAAGATCCACTTTTTAATATTAAAGCATGTATAAAGGTGACTGTAAAAATTAGATGATTATATTGGCTGTTTATTACATACTGTTTCCATTATACTATTAAACACATTTTTTAAGAGTTGCCTTTCGCTCATCATTTTAAACTTGAGACTTGTTTGTTACGTATAAATAAAGCATAATGCTAAAACGAGAGTATGGGTTAAAAATCACCATGCAATTACAAGCGATAATAACGACAAATCTGCTGAAAACATTTCGTCTTTAAGCACTTTCGCCAAGTATCCCAACGAAAGTGCGGTTATCACTCTCGGCGCTGCCTACTGGGAAAAATGTTCAATTGTTTTTGGGCGATTGGAATTATATGGTCATGTCTGACAAGTAGTTCTAAAAGAACAAAATGTCACAATGGATATTTATCAGGCATAATTTGAACATAGGATTATAATGCGATTTGATCCCAACAGACATTTACTAAAATCGCCAATGACAATATGCCACAAGTTCTAAATTAGAATTTTTGTAATGAAAAACAGAATTTCGTTTTCTTCTTAGACCACTATTTACGAGATGATAATTACTGAAGCAATGAATTTAATTGGAACTAAAAAACGGATTATCGGAGAGTAGATTGAGATTGAAGATTTTTGGGTATAAGGCCTTTAGAATATGTCCTATTAAATGAAAATAACAATTTAATATGACACACAAAACTTAAAAAAAATATATCAATTTGGAGGATCTCGACGTTTCGTGATATGAAAAAAGATGTTTAATGAATATATTTTAATACGATATCTAATCTTCTTAAAATTCCCACTCGTTTTTAAGCTTCGGTGGTACCACAATTATATTGCAAGTATTTTAAAACTTACCGCACATATACCAGCTCCCACTTCATTCCACCATTTGTTTTTCATTTTAGCCAAAACACCCTGTTCTTGCAATTCCAATAAAGCATTATTAAATTTATCTCTATAAGCCCAATCTGTAAATTGTATAATTTGTATGTGAAAATACACATATTTTTATAAAATCCAAGTTAAACACGCATACTTTTTCTCATGGCAATTCCATAACCTTTCTCATCCAAAGCATCACCAATTTTTTTCAAAGAACATTCCCTCACCGTATTGTATTCAATGGAAGTCGATTCCATAAGAAAAGCATATTTTGGTTCGGTATCTTTAGCATCTTTTACCCTATTCACACCCTCTTGATTGTTTTCAGTTAATAGTTCAGGATGTTTATTCATAAATTCATTCATTTTTTGATAGCGGGGATCCGCAGAGGTCTATAAAGAGTATTTATTTATTTATTTATTTATATAACGTATTTTCATTAAATTTAAAATTACCATAAAGAAATTTCTCGTAGATCCAGTACGTTTTGCTCCATACACTACGCCCTCTTTATTTTCCGCCAAATCATCTACGTTTTCAATTAAAACCTTTGGCGATTCTATAGTTAAAAAGGCTGCCAGATTAGCGGTATAAGATGAAACCATAATCAAAGTAAAAAACCACCATATTGAACCCATAGTTCTTACGGAAAGTGCTCTAAAATGTGAGGAAGTTTTAAAAGGAAAATCTTTTAAAATTTGTATATAAGAATATAATACTTAGGTGCTATCTCTGAACCTTGCTGTAGCAGAGCTCCTGTTGTAAACCAAAGCGAATTACTTAAAGTAAATTGATTTTCCAATTCTGTGGGTTCTTCAATGCAAGGACATGGATTATCCCATTCAGTAGGAGAAAGACGGCCCAATATAAAAAATGATAACGATACTCCAATAAAAGCCAATCCCAAATATTCCCAAACTTCTTTATTAAAAGGGTCCATAAAAGAAAATGTATCCGGTGCTGCTTTCTGGGGTTTTAAAAACAATATGGCAATACCTTTGAAGAAAAAAAGGTAAGAATAAAAACTTTAAATCTGTCAAAGCGAATTCAATTTTCAGGTGGCGTTGAAAGCACAGCTTTTTTTTCTTAATTAGAGAGAGGAATGTCAAAAGTTACTTGTGTTTTTGACATATCGGCCAACGAAAGCAACAAAAAAAATACCCCCTTTCTGAATCCAATATCAGTTTAACCAAATTTTTTATGGTTTCTAAGATAATAAGCAGTACTTTTGCCCTATATAAACTATTTTAAAGTTTATTAAGTATTGTTTTGCTATATACGCCACTGTTTGGCAAATGCAGAAAATTCCTCATACAAAAACATACAAAATACATTTAACTTTTGCTTTGCTTCATTACCGTTTGAAAAAAAGTAGTTTAACCAAATCAAAACAAAATAACAACAAGGAAACAAATTTCACTCATGCTTCGCTTCATTACCGTAAGAAAAAAGTACACACAATATTATTACAGTAACGGACTGTAGTTTATTTAAGAAATATTCCGTTCAGTAATTTTTAAATAAACAAACATTTAAAATTCCAAGCAAATTTATTTTTAACTGATTATAACAGTTATTTAAAAAACTAAGTGCATATTAATACGGATTTTCAGTTGCAGTTGATATTGTCCGATGATTAAGTTTTCTTCTTCTTAATGTAAAATTAAATAAAAATGTAATTAAAAATAACGAAAGTTTATTTAATTTTTACTGTCAACAATTCAACCCCATGTTCCGTAAAAACAATGAATATTCTGTTATTTTATATAAATTAACTGAATATTCCTTAGAAACAAAGGAATATTCTGTTATTTTATGGAATTTAACTACCAAAAAATAAAATTTTGCTTATCTTTAAAAAAACAAATTCCCATTTGCTATTTGTTAAAATTATTTATTTAAATGCATAAAATTTTTAAAGTAAAACAATTGCGAAACCATATCGGTCATGCTGCTGGTGTCTTATAATTGAGAGTTCTTCTGTAAGCAAACGAGGTCAGACAACAAAAGTAAAACAAGCGTGTATAACAGGCTAAGTAAATAATAATGTTCTCTCTTTATCATTATAAAAACAAGCGGAAAGATTTCTATCTGGTATTTTTTTAAAAATTCGGCCCTTTTGTGGAGTAAACGAAAATTACTGAATATAATAAAAAAAAAACTTTGTTTTTACGGAATATTGATTTAATTTTTTGATAGTTAATTTATATAAAAAAACAGAATATTCCTTTGTTTTTACGGGACAAGGAGTTGCATATTTGACATATTTGAAAAAATTAAATGAACTTTTCGTTAAAAATAAATGAAAAATAAGTAGATCGGTTTTTAACTGAATTTTTATTTATTTTATATTACAAATTTAGTTAATTTTACTTACAGATTATTGTGAGTGTAGTTAAAGCAAAAGCAACATAAAATGTAAACAAATCAATACAAAGCAATAAGTACACGTATGAAGCACAAAAAGCTACTTTTTCAAAATAAATCTATAAATTTGACTTTTCATAAAATGCTATTAACTTCTTTCTTTGTTCGTTAATGAACGTTCAAAAAATTGTTAATTTTTCTTCAAAACATATGCCAGAAGCAGTAGTGAAAATACAATAATATTCTATCGGGTATATTTTCTGAAAACTTCATGTAAACCTTAATTTTTGTTTTTCTCCACTACGACTTTTTGGCATATGAGCCAAACCAATAATGAGCTGACGATATGAAACCCAATTTGTTTTAATTGAAATCATTGCCGATGTGAGTCACTACTACTGGAATTCTGTCGAGGTTTATTAGAATCATATCTATGGCCCCTATTACGGTTTACAACTCAACTGAGTTGAGTTGTAATTTCTTATTTTTTGTATAATGGTTTATAATAACTAGGGGCCTATTTCTCGTGCAAATATTTTTTTTGCGTTTGGTAGAAACGTTCTTAATACAAAAATGTCTTTAATAATAACAATGAGAGCTTTTTAATATGGATACGTGTTTGTCATATTGACAATCATTTATTTTCAAAAAGTGATTTTTTAAATTACGGCTCAGATGAGAAATTACAACATTTGAATTGCAAAAACTCGTTTATGCAAAATGTTTATTATTATTATTATGCATAAACGCGAAAATAACGTAAGCGACATCATTTTCAATTTTCGTTTTTTTGGAATAAATGACTCTATTAGCAACACTTGCATCATCTCCTTAAATGTCAATGTCACATAAGGTATTGTTACGATTTTATAACAAGAACAATTTTATCGTAAGCGACAAATTTCATCTCACCCGTAAAATTTTATTTTTGGCGCTTACGTTATTTTCGCGGTTATGGCTCGATGTGTTTAAGATTTACATGAGTACATCATCCGACATTAGAACAAACTTAATTTAACATAACGTGGATAAATCAGCCCCTAATCCGGTATTTTTAAGTCTCCCTATCTGCGAATGTAGCTTAGCCACTGATAGAACTCTGCTCAACCGCTATCATTTGAAGATTTGCCAAGTAAAAGCCTAGAGATGCTTGTGGTGATGCCTTCACATTAGAGTGCACCACTCATTTAAAGTCCGATCCTAAAGTATGATATATCAATGTTTTTGTCTCAAGAAGAATGTTTTGCCTCAAGGAGCCATTGACCTCAAGTATCTCGTTCTAGTATTTATCAACGAGATCTCTGTTCGTACCACCCAAATATCAGAAAATAAAAGCTCTCGAGAAACTATTAAACTTTTGCTATGGAAGTTATTCGATAATTCCAGCAGAAACATTCTTAAATTTAATTAGAAAAGTAAAGCTCATTTTAGTTTTGCTAAGGAAAGTACATATTTCTATAATTCGTGCAGAACAGTCGGCAGTCTTGGATTTAATCAAAGGCGGTGCAAGCCATAAATGATTAAAATCTGTCTATAACTTTTGATTTTATTCACAAAAGATGAAAAATTATAATTTAACTTAAGAAGTTCATAAAACGCTATATTTGTATGGGAGCTCTCCTAAGGGTTGGAGATGAAAGGCAAGTATGTTTTTAGAAAATGTGAAGGACAAAAAAAACTAATTAAGGTGGGACATACATTTTATCCCCCTAGGGGCGACTCCCGGGCAGTTATGGTACTTTTTCTTTAATATATTTCTAGTCTTTATTAAAAATTTTTTTATGGAGCCCCCTTAAGAAATGTAGATAGCGGGTAAGGTTGTTAGAAACAAATGATGAAGATAAAAATTAAAGTGGGGTTGGCCATAAATTTGACCCGTCTA
The DNA here is from genome assembly GCA_949318255.1 of Pollenia labialis. Lineage (NCBI taxonomy): Eukaryota > Metazoa > Arthropoda > Insecta > Diptera > Polleniidae > Pollenia > Pollenia labialis. The sequence continues at coordinate 122,719,568 of OX439139.1, read as the reverse complement.
GAAGCATCCTACGCGCTGCAGGGGCCAAATTTATGAATTTTATTAAACCGCCATATTAAGAATTCCTAACTTTGGCCCCTGCAGCGCGTAGGATGCTCCTAGTCGGGTCATATGTATGACAAATCGCACTTATTCAAGAAATAGTTGCACTTTGGTTGTTAATTTTTTATTTAAATAAAGTGCTAATCAAAAGTTTCCATAATTGACTTTTTTTTGGCATAAAACTCGATGCTTTTGCACGATTATTATGGTGTTACAATTTGTGTTACCCATCTGACAGTTTCACGAGAGTAATTAGTATAAAATATAAAAATTCTCTTTAAAGTCTAGTTTATTACCCAAATTCATAAAAGGTATAGTAAAATCTATAGCTTCTTCTCTTTCAGAAGTGATTGTTAAATCGGTAACCGCCAAATCGGCTCTCTGAAATAGAAAGTTAAAGCATTAAGCACTTACATTTATATTCGTTACATTACTTCACTTACCCCTTCCATTATTTCCTTTAACATGCCAGTCGACATGTTAGAGGTTTTATTAAAGGTGCCGTAATCATTTCCTCCATTGACAAAAGTATAATTGAAGCCCAATTTTCCTGATAATTCCTTAATCAAATCCACACTATAACCTTCATATTGGCTGTTGCCATCCAATTTCTTATGACTTTCCACTAAACTGGCATAGGGTTTGTTCTAGGAGAGGAAACCGGTTTAGTTGTAAAAAATAGATTCTGGGGTCTCATCACCGCATACGATATCGAGCAAAATATCTCTAGTTTTCATTCAATACATCAGGGGGCAAATTATGGTAGTCGTATTTTTCTGCATACGATAGAAACTGAAGCATCGAATGAAAACTCGAGAGCTGTAATGTCTTTGGTTACTCGATATCGAATGCTATCATCTCAAATTACGATACATTTCATTCGATATAGAGCCTCATGATACGAAAATAAAAAATGTCGATCAATATTGCTCTATATCGTATGCGGTGATTAGACTCCAGTGTCTATCGTATGCAGAAAAATACGATAGTCTACTCGATATCGAATGCGGTGGTAAGACCCCAGTTTGCTTTTTCCCATAAATTTTTTAGGGAAAAGGAAAAAAATTTCAAGCGAGACTTTATTATCGATAGGGGTGAATTTGTCTCTTAATTTACCGGCACTGAAAGTAGTATAATAAAAGTTTTATTTGCCAGTGAGTTATCTACATTTTCAAATATCGCATTAGTAGCAGCCAAACGTTGACTTGTATAGTTATTGTTTTCATCCCATGTACCCACTTGAACAATGCCTGAAGGCTGAAGTTCGATAACGTCGAAAGTAAAGCCCTTCCTGACATTACCTTCAAAATAAATGCCGCCGGTTAATGTGTTATCCCGAATACTTTGCTAAAAATTAATTTCGGTCAAAATACAAATTTTGGCAGGAATAGTAAAACTTAAAATCCTTTACCGATCTCATATAGTTTTTAAAAGTTGACCCATCATCTTGTGCACTGTTGCTACGATCGGTACAATTCAATGGTATAGTTTTAATTGGAATTAATTTTGTTGTTTCGGAAAAGAGTTGTATGGCATCGTATGTTAATGCCATTTCCATGGTTATGGGACAGGAACCTAGAGATTTTCAATATAACAGAAATAAATTAAAATTTTTCGATTTCTCTCTTAAACTTACCATTCTGAAATCCTTCATTAATAAACAAATATCCCAATTTTTCCATTAGTTCTCTTACTTGTGTTTTTTCGGGTGAAAACATTCTAAAACTAGTAATGTTGGCTTCGCTATATTTAAATTCTTCTAAATCGAAGGAATGGAAATCTAAATTTGCTATAATATATTTGTAATCCTCGTTGATAATGCCTATTTGTTGAGCCTAAGTTTTAAGGACATTGTAAGAATTAAAAAAAAATTAATATTTTTATTATTCTTTTTAAAAACTTACCTGTTTTAAAAATTCCGGCATAGTTTCCGTAGAGCCCACTACCAATATACGATTATCAATAGATTTTCTTACTTTCCTAAGAACAGTTTTGTAGTTGCCATTTAAATTTAAATCGTAACGCAATACCGTAATTACTGGCCCATTTGCACCATATTGGGTCATTAAAGTATTTAAAATATTTAAAAATTCTGCCGACTCGTATAAGAATATGAAACGTGACCAATCAAACGCTGTTAGTAGCGAATATAATGCCTTTGCTAAATCATCTTGATGTGGATATAAATTTAATCCTCCAGCAGAATCGCCCATAAATGAATAAAAATAGGGTATATCCTTGGCATCACATATAGACATTAAATGGTTGGCGGTGTGTTTTGAGGATGGTCCCAAAACTGCGCTAATTCCAGTCTTAAATTTACAAGAAGGTCTAAGCATTACTTCAGGATTAATATATTTGCCATATTCACAAAACTCCTTGTATTGTTATATGGATTGCATATTGTATACAAAACAATAGTGAAACTATTTATTTCAATACAACATACAATCGATGCAAATATATAAGATGTTTTGTGAACACAATAATTGTTTTACCTCCATCATGCGGCATAGTCTTCCATAGCTTAAAAAGGAATTACCATAAGGTACTTGATCCTTGATAACAGCCAAGGCTATTTCATACTGATTATTAGCATTTTCAATAGCAAAATCCACAACAATGCTCATTTCTTCGTGTTGGCGATCGGTTAATAGACCTGCAATACAATAACAATGAAAAATGCAGTGTTGAATATTTAATAAAAATGCTCTCTGTCGATAAAACAAAACAGCCAGCTAACTGCTAGTCCAAACCATAAAGGCTATTCAAATGAAGATTACTCTTTCAATAAAACTATGTATGTAGCTCTCAACTTCTCCATTTTCTTGTTAAAAAATCTTCAAATAGTTTGATCAGTATTAAAAAAGGGCAAACTTCATTTAATACGGCATTAATATTTTTTTATACATGTAGTTATGAAGTACATAATATGTACTACATATATATCGAGCCCTAACCGCGAAAATAGCTTTAGCGACATACTTTTTTCCTCGTTTTTTTTTAAAGAAGAATTCATTGGCAACACTTGCATCATCTTAAATTTTCACTTTGATATTTCAGAGGGCTTTATATTGGGCCTATGATAAATTAGTTTTTGTCGTATTCAGTTTAATTTCGAAAATACGCTTTATATGGGACCAATGTTTAACAATGGTACGATTATTACAAAGCTATGTTTTTATTTCTAGTCATATAAAGCTAAGATCCCACTATCAGCGCAATGCACCAATTTTTGTCGTATTTCATGTGCCGACAATGTGAATGGTAAACATTTTGTAATATGCGACAATTTGTGCCCAAATTGTGCTGACTGTGGACAATCAAAATTAACATTGATGCGCGCATAATGTGAACACTCTTTTGCACAATGTGGAACAATCAAATGGTTTATTATGTACTGATTTTTATCGGCCACTTGTGCGCCGATCACAGTCGTCAATCAGCGCCGATACAAGGAATGGAAAAACGAAATTTTTAAATTGCACCAACTAGTTACTAAAATTTTACTTTTTTGATCTTTATTGTACCAAAATTACATTTGTTTTATCTATTATTTCTGTATTCAAACGTAAAAAAACAATTCGCTTTAATCAAAACATTGCAGTTGTATCGATTTTTTTTTTAAATAATACATGTGTATATAAATACATACATATGTATGTATTTATTTTAATGCTTAACAATCTTTTTAATTTTTTGAAATTAAATAAAACGTATGTATTTATGTACACATGTATTAAAAAAAAAAATGCGGAAAAAACACAACGTCTCATCTTCGTTAACTTTGGTATTTATTAAGTCTGAATTTACACGTTTCATCTTTTGATGCTCAACTTCCATTCAATTCCCTTTTAAAGATGCCAATATATTCACACGCAGCAATCGGTTTCAACTTTTTTCGGTACAAAACAACAACAATTTTATTAAAAGCGAATCAAAGAGAAAACGAAAAGAAAAAAATTACATGCAGCCATCGTTGTGCATATACCAGCGAATAAAAACACAAAGCGTACTGACCGAGTACAGGCATCTCCGTACTAACCCCCTTTCTTCTTTCTTCTCTCACCTAAAAACACAAGAGTTGAGCATCAAAAGATGAAACGTGTAAAAGCAGACTAAAAGCTTCAGTCTGTCAAACGAAACACTTCCGAACATGTCGAGTGCCGATGTTCTTTTTTGTTTTCAACTTTTCGTTTTTGCTTTTGCCTTCACTACGACTGTTTTCATTAAATGAATCAGAAGTAAAGGCAACGGTTTATTTTCGTCCCATGAAAAATCAGAAAGTGGAAGAATTTTGACTGCAGTTTTTTAAGCCCTGATTGAAACTAATTTTAATACAGTACTGTACCTATAGATAAATGGACCGACCGATTATCAAAAAATTGCATGGTTTTCCCAAAGTGGGCTTTATATTGGGCCTATGGTAAAACCCTTATGACACTACATTTTTATACCCTTCACCGAAGGTAGAAAGGGTATATATAACTTTGTCATTCCGTTTGTAATTTCTACAATATGGATCCTACACCCTATAAAGTATATATATTCTGGGTCCTTATGAAAAGCGAAGTTCATATCCGGTTGTCCATCTGTCTGTCTGTTGAAATGGGTTTTCCGAAGCCCCCAGATATGATGGGGACTTGGTACACAAATGGCTGAGATATGACCAAAAAACCACGACTACCTCTAATTTTTTCCAAAAATCCCTTGTGTTTGTTGTATTTTTATTACTTTTTGCTGTATATCTGGGGAACGGCAAAAGCCAAAGTTTCCAAATTAGGTACACACATTAAGGTTGCCAATACACATCATTCTACAAAATGTGGGCGGGATTGGAGAAGTGGGCGTGGTACCTCCCATACAAAAAAAATTAAAAATTGTATAAAAACCAAAATTTTAGGGCTGCCATATGTCCTATGGATATGACTTATATATCAAAATATCGGAAATTTAAACTCGGGAAAATCGGTTCAGATACAAAAAAGTTATGACCAAAATTAAATTTTTTTTTAAATACCCACTTTCGGGAATGGTAAATTTCTTCTTCAACACGTCGGTATATAAATCTGCCAAATCGGTTAAAAAATGGCTGAGTTATAACCGAAATACTGAATCCCCAAAAATTACTCTTTTTATAATTAACTTTGTTAAAATATATGTATACAAGTATATATAAATGTTTATATATAAATATAACTTAAGTAAATGGTAAAATTCTTCCTTAACACGTCGGTATTTAAAAATATCAAATCGGTTAGACAATGGGTAATTTATGAGCAAAATACTCCAAAAATGGGATAAAAAACATAAAAATTGTTAAATTTAAAGTTTAGGGCTGCTGTACGTCCTATGGATATGACTTATATACCGAAATCTCGGAAATTTCTAGTTAAACATTTTTTATAAAAAACTCGGAAAAATCGGTTCAGATATCGAATGAAATGTATTGAATTTGAAATAATACCATTCGACATCGAGTAACTCGACATTACATTTATCGAGTTTTCATTCGATACGCCAGTGTCTATCGTATGTAGGGGTGATTAGACCCCTAACTTCCCGAAAATTACCTTTTTTATACCCTTCACCAAAGGTAAAAAGGGTATATATGTATAACTGTAATTTCTACAATATTGATCCTACACCCTATACAGTATATATATTCTGGGCCCTTACGAAAAGCGAAGTTCAAAACCGGTTGTCTCTTATTTAAAAAAAAAATATTTACCAGTTTTATTTAGTTTCTGTCTAATTGCTATGTATTCTGCTCGCACAATGGTGAAGGGTATATAAGATTCGGCACAGCCGAATATAGCACTCTTACTTGTTTATTCATTGAATTGATATAGAATTGATAGAGAGAAACAGTAAATGTTGGATAGGGCCAAGGTATATTTACACAAGGTAAACTCGTTGGCCCATATGTTTGTCAGCTGTTTACCTAAGTTGGAACACCAATGTCAAATTCCGTGTATATGAGCCAAAATTTGTACATGTGTGCGTTAAATTTATATGAAGACAATTTTGACAATTCCGTTCCACTCGGTTATTTTTATAGAGCAGCATGTCTACACTCCCAAATGAGTCTACCTTGTGTAAATATACCTTGGATAGGGCAAACTACAAAAAATGCAAACAAATTTTTTTTTCATTTTTTGTTTTGTTATGATTTTATTAATTTTATTAAATGTTGTCAACTTTTTGTTTTTAAGAAACATAAATACAAAACAAAAATCTGTAAATCTCTGAATTTGTCCATAAACCGCTAGTTTACCATTATTCAAATATTTCAAGCTTGAAATGTCAATTTTAAGTTGAACAATTTTTATCGATAACTTTTTTAAAATTATTGACAGTTTGCTATTTATCTTAATATGGCTAAACTCTTTGCACTTGTTAAATTTTTCTATTAGATTATATTTGCACTGTTCACCAAAACTTGAACAATGCATTAAAAATGTAGTGTCATAAGGCCTTAAGCTATGAACTGATCTTTACGAAATTTTGCAGTGTAATTTCTATTCTAATGGAGCTATGATAGACCAAATTTAACAAAAAATCACAATTCGTTACGTATTAAGACGTAAGAGAGTTTTATCTCAACCGACACAATCTTTTTCAATATTTCATTAGAGTGATGGCTACAAAAACTCAAGCGCCAGAAATAGCCGGTATCCTATTAATATGTGTAAAAATAATGCTTTGTTAGAATAGGGCAAACAAATTACAGTTATAGAGGGGAGTAAGAGGATTCTACCTCAGATCTACCTTATATCTCAGATTTAAAGAACGCATAGTTTCATATACCGATATGCTGCACGAACAGCCTAGAAGGGTGAATCTTTAACATCTCCTAAAATAAAATTCCGATGTGATGTTTCAAAACGCAGACATACGTATATATTTGTTGGACTATGGAGAAACTATATTAACAATTGCCGTATTCACAAAAACCCCTTGTATCGTTGTATCTATTGTATGTTGTTTTAAAATAAATTGTTCAAAATTGCTTTTTTATACAACATACAATCAATACAACGATACAAGGGGTTTTGTGAATACGGCAAATATATCTGTGGCCTTTTGACAAAACTTTTTAAGTCAAATTTAAAAATTTAAAAACGACCCTGTTTTGATAGTTCATAAAAATATTCCATTTTATCTACTTTTTTCTTTGGTTATCTACATTTTTGCAAGAACAACACTAAAACCACGAAAAACTACGGCCATTTTTTAAAAAGTAATTGAATTTAAATTATTAATTAATCGTTCAGTCAAAAAAGATATTTATTTGCATATTTAAAATTTTGTATTATAAAGGAAATTTTTCTTTAATTTTGTTTTTTTTATATTTAATAAAAATGATTTTTCCACCGAGTTTTTTTCAAAAACTTTTTTGCTATCTTATCTCGATTTAGGATGTTTTGCCAAAATGCCACTGATATATTATTCGATTAATCGGTATAAATTCTTCGGTAAATCCTTTAATCGAAAAAAGAAATTTCAAATTATACGAAAAATAAATCGTCTCAAATTTTTCGATTAATCGAACGAAAATTAATCGACTGAACACCCTAGTTGCGGGATGCCAATTTTTGATTCAACTTCAATTTGATGTGATTGGTATCTGCCATTTACCAATTGCACGTACTGCAATTAAAATTTAAATAATAGTTTTCTGTGACTTTCATGGAATATTCCCCTTTAACGATGTCCTCAAAAAATGATCGGAACTATGTTGTTAGATATTTCTGTCACTATGCGTCTCTTAAACAAACACTTAACGGTTGCTTAAGTTTGTTCATAAAATTCGTGTTGTTGTTTTTTTATTATTACTTTTACATAACAAATTTTGTTTGATAATGAGCGTTAGTAAGTCAGTGGTCTAAGACGCTGCCTTACATTTAGTGAATGACCATTAACTTCGTTCAAAATAATAGGAACAATTTCTTTTTTTCTTCCCAAAGCATTTCAAATATTTTCCTTTCATTTTTTTGAACAAAAATTTAAACTTAAGAGTTTTTTTAAAAGTTGAGTTAAGTGGGGAACAGAATAGTCGCTGTAGTACAACGTTACGAATAGCGCTGCAAGCGGTCAAAAGTTAAAAACGGTAGTTGCAAAGTAGTGTCAACAGAATACGTAGTTGAAGTAGTCGTTGCAGTTGAAGTTGAAGCGCAAAATTCAAAATTTTGAACTTTGTTGCGCTACAGAGCATTTTTCAGCTTCAGCTACAACTACAACTTCTTAATTCTGTTCCAGGCCTTAATCTACTTCAACAATAATTTGTATAATATTGTTGTAGGCAAAATTTGCAAATGCTCTCTTAATTGGTAACAAAACAAATTGTTGCTTTATTGTGAACACCAAGGAAAAACGTTGCGGCCATTGTCAATGGGGGCTTAATAAATTTTTATGAATGAAATAATATTTTTGTTTCTATTGTTAATGAAAACGGTGTGTTCATTTAAACACAAACGTTATATTTTTTCTTTAAAATCGAATTAATAGATCTTTTAACGTATTCCAATTCTAAATGAAATTTTACACAAAAAATAGGGCAAAAACGAACTTGTTATATGTATGTATATAGAAAACACATTAAAATTCTACAATTTTAAAGTATATCCCACAGACATTCCGTCAGACACTCGACAGACAGAAACACTCAGGGGTATTTTTATGTCTATTTATATAAATAGAAATACAAATTCAAAATTCTTCCCTAATATACATACATATATGTATGTACATATGTATGAATGTATGAATGAATGGATGAAATTCCAAAATTATTTCTTACCTATTGTTATTATATCTGAAGATGGCGAGGGTATTTCATCGTAATGGGAATAACCATATTGTGCAGATGTGGCTATTAAAAGTGTAAAAATTATTGTAGATAATAAATTAAATATTTTGAAAAACATTTTTTGCACAAATTTAGATTCTTTTTTTTATTATTTTGAGTCAAACATTTTCTTTTTTATTTTCTAGAATATTTTTATTCGTTTTCAATATTGTTTGCCCGTTTTCGTTATGTTTACAGTTTAAAGAGCGATGTTATACTAAATTTAAAAAACATATTCCAGTATTTTTAGTCACACAAATTTTTAAAAGTTTTGTTTTTATCTAAAATTCCATAGACAAAGTTTTGAAAGCATCATTTTGCTGAGAATTAAAAAAAGCTTTATTTCCAAACATTTTCTTAATACAATTTCAAATAAACAAATTAATTTTTTTTTTATTAATTTTCATCACTTTCTTTTATACTCTCATCTTTACTCTCTTCTCCCGAATCGCTTTCAAATGAATCCAAAGAAGAATGACGACTTTGCGAATAAACAGAATGAGCACTTTTTAACATTCTGACATTATTGGTAAAATCAATTAAAACCTTTAATTCTTCCATTAAAGCATCACGAAATGGCACCTTTTTTTTAAAAATAATAAAATTAATATTTTTTTTTCTATAAATAAAATTAAAGTAAACTTACATCATAAAAGCGAGCCTTTTTATTAACAAGGAAGCACCATAAGGTAATGCCATAACACACTGATATGGCACTACCCACAATTAAAACGTAGTAAATACCCTCTAAATTGGCATATTCTAATGGACTAACACCACCATCGGATTTAGACTAGAATTAGAAAGACAAAATTAAATAAAGATCGCAAAAAGATGGGGGAAATTTATCAATTAATGAATTTTATATAAAAAACTAGCTGACCCGTACCGCGCTGCTGGTCCTAAGCAAACATTAGTGTTATATTACCACACGATTTAAATTGAGCTTTTAACGAAATTTACGGCCTTTTAATAAAAATCCATGGAATACATATCATAAAGTTTTTTTTACAGAATAACTTACATATGGTGTAGATATGGGTTCAAAGAAAAAAGAAACACATGTATTTAAGGCAAATTGGAAATTATATTTATTAATTACTTCATCTTAAGGCAAGCGGACAGACAATGTTTTTTGATTTGGTGTAAAAACGTATACATTTTTTGGCGTGCCAACTTTGGAGCAAGCCACTTACAACTGCCTGTGTGAAAAACATGAATCTTCCAAAATTAAGCCAGCAATAGTCAATGATTGCCCTTGTGCTTTGTTGATGGTAATAGCAAAGGGAATTGGAGCCGGTTGAATTGGAATGGTAAATCGTTGGAAATCATCGGAATTCGTGGAATAAGTACGTCTTCGCCTTCGAATCTGTCACCGATGATTGTTGCTGTCGAATTTGGTGAAAAGTTTTTGATGGTTAATCTGTTTCCGTTGCATAGCTTTGGTGCGTTTAAGTTGCGAATTAGAATTACCGGTGATCCAACCTTTAATGTTAGTACATGCGGTGGCATTCCGGGTGGTTCCAATGAATTCAAAAATTCAGTGGGATAATTGACGGCTTGTTCTTCATCCATTATTGTGTCGATGGATTTGTATTTGATTAAATATTTTGTAAATAAATCGAAAACTCGGCTTTTTGAATGCAACATTTCGAAAGTTCTAAAATTTTTATATTGGATCATTATTAACATTTGTTTTTAATAATATCTTCGGAACTACATAACCGATTTAAGAGTTTGATATCTCGTTTTTAAAAACATGGCAACGGCTTTAAAAAAATAAAAAAAGCAAAAAAAAATAAATGTATGCACATTATACCGACTCAAGTTGTATGTAAGCAAAATTCGTGCTCGATGTACCCTCCCAAAAATGAATCTTGGACTTTTTTAAGATACAATTTTAAATATTTCGGCTCCAGCTTTGTTTTTGCATGTTTTGTTAATTTGAGAATCTGTTTCCTTACCAACATATACAAATTGGGTATCATAAGAAATCTCTTGAAGATAACTTTTAAACTAGTCAGCGCAGCACTACACGTAAATGAAGATAAAACAAAATACATGTGCACTTAAAAAATCATTAACATACAACTAATATTCTTATTTCTTTGACCTTATTTTAAAAAATTCCTGAAGAAGAACGGAACGGAAATTGAAATATTGAAAATAAAAAATATTTTAATTAATTTTATAGAAAAAGTGACCTTAAACTTAAACAACTTATTAAAGGTTAATTAACATACAACGCTATATCACCCTAGGCAATTGCGAATTTGAGTGCGTAAGCACCAATAAACACTTGGGCTCCACTATCATGACTAGTTCCTCTAGTAAGCACGAAACAAACATGGGAATTGAGGCCGGAAACAAAGCATGAAAGAAGATGAAAAAGGAATAAATGTATTTGAACGGAAAATTTTTAAGCCCAATTAAAATGGATGATGAAACTTTCCGAAAACCTTGCAACAACGAGCGTATTTATGACCTTAAAGACTAAGAAGCAGCAGACATCATACGACTACAAAGACTACAGTGGGCAGAACATGTTGTTCCAATGAAAGAATATGAAATTTCTAAAAAATTATTTACGTAGAACCTAAAGCCATTGACACAATAAGTGACACATATAGAAAAAGTCTTATGTCGATTACGGATGAACATCAGGGTTTATTAAACAAATTTTCATAGATAATCCGTTTCATATACCTTAAATAATCCTGTTTTTTTTATAAATAACACCTTTATTATTCCTTTATTATTAAAGGAATTTATTGGCAACAAAATAGAAAACAGCAGTCAGTGAATTTTACTGCTTTTTTCCTAAGCACGGCAGTATAATATGAGTAGTTGTACAAAACTCAAGCATTCAAGGTCGTCCAAAAAGAACCTAGAAAAACACGGTAAATGAATATAAAAAAACTGCTTAATATTACGGATTGGACAATTAAAGCGAGCAACCGAGGCAATTGGAAACTGATACTGAGAAAGGCCAAGGTCCTACTAGGACGGTCAAGCCAATGAAGAAGAAGATCTTGGATACGCTATTAGGCTAAATTACTCTCTGAAATTTAAAAAATCCATACAAAACTTCAATCGAAGTTATGTACATTTGTGGCTTAAAGTTCCTTTACTGAATTTGCTGTGGGTTTAGATTTTACATGTAACGTGTTATCTATTTATTTTTCGGTATCAAAAGTAAAAAAATGTAACACACATAAAGCTATGCTTTCGATGAAACTTTATTTCTTTATAATGCTTGGACCTTGCGGTTACGTACGACCACTTTTTCTCACATTTCAGGCGGTATATTGACGATAACTTGACGAATTTCGGTTTTAAAATGCTTCAATGTTAAGAGAATTTCCGAGTAGACACGGTCTTTGACGTAGCTACACAAAAAAGCATAACAGCGTTAAATCGCATATTCAAATTGAACCCATTACTTACATTACAAACTCCAGCTCCCACTTCATTCCACCATTTTTGTTTTAGTTGTGCCAAAACACCCTGCTCCTGTAGCTCCAATAATGCATTATTAAATTTATCGCGATAAGGCCAATCTATAAAAGTAATTAATATCTTGTATTGCAGTTAATACCAATTCAATATCGCTTTTTTCTATTTACTTTTAACCATAGCAATGCCGTAACCCTTCTCATCCAAAGGTTCGCCCACCTTTTGTAGCTTGCACTCTCTAACTATATTAAATTCAATAGAAGTGGATTCCATAAGAAAAGCATAAGTGACACCATTTTGGGCATCACCATCCACCACACGCTGTACACCCTCCTGATTTGTTTCTGTCAGTAAATGGGGATTTTGGAGCATATATTCATTCATTTTCTTGTAGATATCTTCCTCGGAGGTCTATTTGAAAAAAAATTGAAAGAAATATAAATTTTTTTTTATTACAAAAAACTTACCAAAAAGAAATTTCTTGTAGAACCAGTACGTTTAGCTCCATATTGAACTCCACCCTTGTTATCAGCCAAATCTTTAACATTTTCTAGAATTTTAGTAGGATTTTCAATGGTCAAGAAGGCAGCTAAATTGGCTGTATATGATGAAACCATAATGAGGGTGAAGAAACACCAAATAGCGGCTACAGTTCGGGTGGATAAAGCTCTGAAATTTTGTTTTGGATTTCTCCTTGAAACTTTAACTAAATAATGCCAGAATGAACTTACTTTGGTGCAATTTCTGAACCCTGTTGCAAAAACGCTCCCGTTGTAAACCACAAAGAACTATTTATGGTAAATTGATTTTCCAATTCTTCAGGTTCTTCTATACATGGATATGGATTATCCCATTCTGTTGGCGAAAGCCTGCCCAAAATAAAGAAGCATATTGATACACCCAAATAGGCAATTCCTAAATATTTCCAAACTTGTTTGGAAAAAGGGTCCATAAAAGAGAATGTGGTGGGTTCACCTTTTTGAGGTTTTAAATATAAAATGGCGATACCTGTGGGCATTAAATAATATAAGTATACTGAAGCTGCGAACATGAGCGGCAATCGGAGAAATATATTATTATGTTTAATTTTTGAATTATAAGAAAAATCTGTATGAAACTAGAACATATAGTAAATATTAAGATTTTGAAATATTGTCATTAGAAATGTTAAGTTTAAGTACTCACTGTGTTGCAGTGGACTAAACTTGACCATCTTGAGTATGAAAAATACATATTACGAAATATGAATCGATTTCTAGAAATACAATATGATTTGACTGGCCCTAAATTAAGTTATACTCGAAGAAACGAACTGAAAAGAATGGGTGAATTCTAAAACGTAATAACAAAGTCTTGCATTTCTAACTCAACCATTAAAACATTGACAATGGGATACGCCCCTAAAAGTTATCGATACGCAAAACTGTGTACAATAATTATACCCACACCACAATAGTGAAGAGGGTATTATATATTTGTGCTGATGTGTGTAACACCTTAAATTATGGGTCCTAGACCTACCTTAAAGTATACCGACTCAGAATCCTGATTGTAATTGGTAATTTTTGTTTTTCCGAAACACATTTTAATGAAATTAAAAACATAAAAATATCCCTTTTTATACAGCCATACACTCTGGTATAGGGTATCATATTGTCGCTCTTGACCGACTATACATTCTTACTTGTTTTGTAGACTTTTTGTAGACATTCTTTTTTACTTAGATTTTTTTACAACAGACGTAAATGTTTTGCAGAAAATGTTTGATAGTATGGACGAGGACTAAGCAAAGTATTGCTAAGTCATCTTCCAGACTTGCAATTTTGGTTACTGCAATTTTTAAAAATTCTGCTTTAAAATTGCATTAGTGTATTGTTGAATTCGAGTTTTGCAATTTTTATATTTTATTGCGGTCTTTCCTTTACTCTTTTTTTATATTTTATTTATACATACATACAAATACACCTACAACTAACTTCAAATTGAGAAGTGAAAATTACAAAACAAAACAGAATTGCAGTGAAAATCGAGCCCTAACCGCGAAAATAAAGTAAGCGACATCATTTTCAATTTTTGTTTTTTTAATAAATGACTTTATTGGCAACAATTACATCATCTCTATTAATATCACGGTCACATAAGGTACCGTTACGATTTTATAGCAAGAACAATTTTATCGTAAGCTACAAATTTCATACAAAATTTATATGAAATAAAATAAAAAAAACTTTTCTGTAAAATTTGGTTGTTGGCACTTACGTTATTTTCGCTGCTTAGGCACATATACCCAGCGGGAAAAAGAAGGAGTACGAAGGCCTTCTAGAAGGCCTCTGTACCCCTTCTTTTGGATGTACAAGGCCTTCTTGCTCCATTCCATACTCATATCTTTTTTACACGCGTTGTCATTGCGGAGAAGGCCTTCCGCTATCCTTTCTTTCGCCAGAGCTTCTTAAAGGCATTCAAATATATGGCTCTTAGAAGGCTTTCCAGAGAAGGACTGTTAAAAGGCTTTAGAATAAAGGTTATCTTAAAGGGTTTTTAAGAAAGGTATGTTAAAAGGCCTTTTAATTGATGGCTCTTAAAAGGCCTTTCGGACCATCCTTGTAAAAAGTGCATCGGTTCTAATGGAAATTGGCTGACCATTTTCATTCGCATCGCATCGAAAAAAACATCGATGTTTTTTTACAGTGTCCATCCCTACACAGAACCTTCTTCTTCAATGAACAAAACACAACTAAAAAGATTTACATTATTGTTTTCACTTGGTATTTTAATATGTATGTAACTTTATTTTTATAACGGGATCTGAATTCTTTCGCCTTGGCGAAAAAACAGAACAAAAAATTTTACTCTTTCTCTTTTTAACATCAACTAAACAGAGGTTTACGTTATTGTTTTCATTTGGAAGTTATTTTATTATGTATGTTACTTTGTTATTGTAAAGGAATCTGAACTCTTTTGCTTTTGCGTGTGCAAAAAAACAAAACAAAAAATGTTACTCCTTCTTTTATCGCTTCTTATAGAAGCGAGTGTGGAAGGTGTATCTTATCTTTTATACCAAAGAGCCGAGGCCTTCTATGAGGCATTCTTTAGCAGTTACATAAGAATAGTATTAAATCAAAACATTTTTTAATCAGGCCTTCAAAAAGGCCTGAAGTAAGAAGGTCTTCTAAGTTTTACCGCTGGGTACTATCACATTTATGCTTGTGTGGAAAGCAGCAGAAAACAAATGACGCTCATCAACTAGAAATTACAAGAAAGCAACAGCCGAACGTACATTGTCACTGACCACACGAAGAAGTTTATAGTGTACATGTGTCGACGTCACACATGCAGAATTTTTATTCCTATGCACGCGTACATAGGATTTGCAAAAGTGCCCTTCACTGATTTAGAGGGATTCTTTTAGAATCAAGTATGTGCTAACAAAATCCGACAAAACGAAATTGACAATTATTTTAAATGGCTATTTGTACAATCTCAGCCAGGGTCAAAAGTCCGATTCAACCAGAAATCGTCTTTGTTCGTAGGCAGCCTGCGTATTGAAATAAAGCAACTTCGAGAAAATATATCAGAAAATATAACTCTAGACCATAGTATAATTTGTTTGATGTTATATGAATTTAAAAATTGAGAACAAAAATTCTAATTACTATACCTTGTGCATATTCTACAATGACTGTAGAAGTTACTTTGAATGAGCAATCGGCCTCAGTTCGATGTTCTCTTTTTGTGAAAGTTATTGTATTCAAATTCTTTAATCTTACCTAAATTCATAAATGGTATTGAAAAATCTATAACTTCTTCACGTTCCGAGGTTATAGTCAAATCGGTAATGGCTAATTCGGCTCGCTAAATGTTTGTATTTAATTAATCGCGATGTTTTAGAAAAAATATTCCATTAATTACTTACCCCCTCCACAATTTCCTTTAACATTCCCGTCGTCATATTAGTGGTCTTATTGAAAGAACCATAATCATTGCCGCCATTAATAAAAGTAAAATTAAAACCCAACTTATCGGCCAATTCCTTTATTAAATCTATGCCATAACCTTCAAATTGGGCATTGCCGTGTAATTTTTTATGACTGTCCACCAAACTGGCATAAGGTTTGTTCTAATTGGGAATTTATTCGAGAATAAATTTTTAATAAGTAAATTTTCAGTTACTACTTACCGGCACTGCTATCAACACTCTGAAAGTCTTATTAACCATAGAATTATCATCTGTATCTAAAATTATCTTTTGTTGAGGCGGTCTTTGAAAGGTAAAATTTTTATTGTCCTCCCAAGTTCCCACTTTAACAAGACCTGACGACTGGAGTTCTATAACATCTAGAGTAAATCCCTTGCGTACAGTACCCTCAAAAAATATTTGGCCACTTAGGGTGTGCTTGCCAATTAGAAGCTAATAAGCAATCATTTATTTTTTATTTTCTTCATTACTACATTTTCACTTACCGATCTCATATAATTTTTAAAAGTTGAACCATCTTCCTGCACATTATCTGAATAAAACGAGCAATTTAATGATTGTGGCATATAGTGTATGTGTTTTGTAGTTTCACCGAATGCCATAACAGCGTCATAAATTAAAGCCATTTGAGTGGTAATGGGACAGGAACCTTAAAAAGTTGTTTTAAAATAAACATTTGATTTTTATGTTCTTTGAGGATTCTATTTTACCATTTGCAATCATTTCATTTTGTTCGATTTCATCTATAAAACCTAATTCCAACATTAAATTTTGTACTTCGGTTTGTTCGGCCGAAAACAAACGCAACCCAGTCATATTTGCTTCACTATATTTGTATTCTTCAAGATCAAAAGTATGAAAATCTAAATTGCCAATAATATATTTGTAGTCTTCATTGATAATGCCAACTTGTTGGGCCTACAAAAATAAATAATTTTAAAGTCGACGTTATTGTTAGGAAGCACAACGAGCTCTGTTGCAAAAAATCCTGTGGACATTTTAATTTTTATGTTTTTTCCTCTTTTTTAATTTTTTTTTTAATCTTCTCTGTAGTAGTTCAAAAGGTTTTAATTGAATTTACTGCCAATTTCAGCAAGTTCAGTTAATCTAACTATTATATACTTTAACTTTCAGTTAACAATATGTTTTTGACAGTTATAACTGATAGTTAATTATAACTTTACTTGGTGAAATTGGCCGTTAATGTTTTTTAATGTTAGTCACAATTTTTTTTTGCATTTCGTTTCTGGAGTGATTTCTTAATAGAATAGAATAGATCGATCGATTTTCATACAAAAAAAAAAAACGTTCATGAAAATCGACAATCAGTTTTTCAGTAAACTGTGAATACAGTCAAAAGTTGTGCACCGATTACAATGAAACAAATCCCATTTCATTCGAAATTATGTTAAGCTGTTTTTAGACCAAAACTGTGATTTTTGTCGCGTTTTTATTTTTAATGAATTTTTAAAGAACAAAAAAAATAGTTTTTTTTTTTCAAAATTTTCCTATTTTTTCTTCAAAAACTCAACGAGATCTCTGAAACTAAAGGGCATATTTAAAAACAATGTAAGCACGGCTTACTGATAATATTGTTGCTGAGTTTCGGATTTTTTTTAAACTGAATATGGTCAACCGTTTTCAAGTTATTTCAATATATGAAGTGTAAGTGCCTTAATTTTAGACATAACGGTATATCTCGAAAACTAGAGCTGATGGAGAAAAATATAGACTAGATTTATAATCAGCGAATCAAATTAGTAAGAATTTGCAATCAAATTCCCGACCGCAAACTGTGTTATTAAATGATTTGAAATTAAATCTAGTGATTGGTTCTCTTTAAAGCGTTTCGCATCTTTTTATTTTTTTCTTTTCGCAAATCATCACTATTTATTTTATTTAAATTTTCTAATATCAAGTTGTTTACATATTTTGACATTTCATTACTGTCAATATACAATATCTTTAATTTTTATTGCCAGTACTGCTTTATTTTCAAAAAATTTTGCGAAATTGATAGATAGTACTAAGTTGTCTTTTAGCTTTCGCATTGCAATTGTATTCGCATGGCAATAGAGAGTAGCCCCCCAGCTTAACATCATGTCAAAATTTTGAAATTCTAGTTAAAATCTTTTTTATTTAAAATACTCGTTTTAGTTGCCTGAAATTGTAAAAAATTAGAATGTCCATATCGCTCATTTGCTGCATCGTGTTCATAACTCAAAAATGAAATTTTGGAGTGAGTGATACAGAATCGTTCGCTGTGTTTTTGTGTATAAAATTAATCTTGATATCTCTTATCTCCCCGTTTAAAAGGAATGTGTCCTTATATTTTCTAAGTAGTGGAAGCAAATCAAAAACTTAAAAAATAGAGTTGTCAAATATTCGACTTCTAAAAAATCGGATTTTCGGATTTGTTATTAAAACCCGGTTTCTAATAATCGGTTTTCTTTTTTTTTTAATTATTTGTTTAATCAGAACTTAAGCTATTTAAACATATTTAAGATGTATAAAACTACATCAAATGTAAGCTAGTTGCAAATATAGAGGCATTTATTCAGCCTTTAACATTTCTTTAAGTTCTTTTCTGTAAAATATTTGTTATTTTCAAAGTCTAACGTGTTCTTTTATAGTGGATGATACTAAAAAAATTATGATGATACTAAACGACAGGTACCGTGGAGGTTGCAATAATTGTCAGTAATAGCTTGTAAAAATCCTCACTTAAGTCACTGTTACTAAGTCTTTTTGACCTTTTATCTGTGTTTTGAATTTCTATAAAGGTTGAACTAGCCTTTTTTTCTAAGTTTTGAGCTTCGCTTTCAAAATATTTTAAGTCAAAGTCAGAACTGTCGCTTAAGTCATAGTGCTGGGACATGTTATGTATGATGCCAACAATTGAAAAAGTGTTGTGAACAATGAATTACTGAAAAATGTCATTGAAAGCAATATACCTATAATATAAAAATTTAATATAAGAAAAAACGGATTATTCCAGACCAGAAACGCGGTTTCTTGAATACTTCGAAACCTGGCCTGTTTAAAACCCGTTTTTTAAAAACCGGAAATCGATTTTTCGAATACTTTGGAAATTGGTTTTGACAACTACTTTACAAATGTTTATTTCGAAATGTATTTTTTTTGAGTTATGATGACGTTGCAGCAAATGAGCGATATATAGAAGTCTTTTTTTTTATCAAGTAATAATTAAATAAGAAAATTGCTTATTTATGTTTATAATCTAATGGCCGTTTACTCATTACGCGATTATCTTTTCTCCCAACGAAAAACTACACATTAAAGAAATTTGGTTTTTTCAATGTCTCATTTACTTCAATCCTGTCGTAAAGCCAACCAGCTGCCAATTAATTGTTTTCCTTTTCAGGGGTGTGCTGGAAATCGAAAACGTAAAACGTAAGAAAATGTTTTTGTCGGTATATTGAGAAACCCAAAACCGTTAATGGACAGTTTATCGGTCTCAAAAATTTATGCTGACATTAAGTAACGGACAGGTTGTCGATACATTGAGAAAATGGCCATAAATGTATTTACCTGTTTCAACAGTTCCGCCACCGAGGGTGTAGATCCAACCACCACTATACGACTATCCACTGACTTGCGCACTCTTCTTAAAACCGATTTGAAATTACCATTTAAATTCAAATCATAACGCATAACCGATATTATAGGTCCATTAGTTCCATGAAAAGACATCAGACCATTCAAAATACTCAAATATTCTGAATTTTCATACAAAAAAATAAAACGGGACCATTCAAATTCCGTAATTATAGCATGCAAGGCCTTGGAAACATCTAAAGGATGCGGATGAAGATTAAAACTCTCAATAGCATCACTCATATGCGAGTAAATAAAAGGAAGGTCTTTACTGTCGCAGACATTCATAAGATGAGTGCCAGTGTGTTTGGCGGTAGGACCAAAAATGCCACCAACACCAGTCTTCAAAAGAAAAAAAAATTTTAAAATTTTAATTTAAAGTAAATTAGGAAGCGCACAAACCTGCATTAGTTTACACAAACGATTAAAACCCTGTAAAGTATTGCCATAATCAATTTCCTCATGATAACCCATAAGGGGTACATTTAAGTCGGAATTTATAACCGATATGGCATAATCGAATGTTTGCCTTAACAATTCCGAATTTTCATCAGTAATGAGACCTTAATAAATAATAAAAACATTTAACGTGATAATAAAATTGAATCCATTCATAAAAAAAATATTATTCGAATAAATTCTTTTTTTTTTGACATCGGGAACATTTTAATCTTACCTATTGGTATATGATAGTTCGCTTCTGAAGCAGGCGAAATATCAAAATTATCCCGAGGTTCGTAACATTTTACAGGTTGTATTACAAATATTACGAATAATAATAATTCATTGAAATTTTGTAAATGCATTTTTAAATTTATAGTTTTTGGTGTACTTGTTTCTTTTCAAAGCATTTTATATTTGATTTGTTTTAAAATTTCAAGTTATTTTTAACTTTTTGATTTTCGTTCGAACGTGTTATTTTCCGTTTTATTTCAAAACACACACAAATTTTTCCGTTTTCAATTTTGCCAACAATTCTCTTAAAGAGTTCGGGAGCAACTAAAAATTTATATTTTACATTAAAAAAAAAGAAATTTCCAAAATGCTTTTCCAAAGCTTTTAAGGCCAGGGTAAAGTAAACTGGTGGCATTACTACGACATATGACAATTTTTTTGCTCTAGCATTGTTTGTCTAGTCCAAGGTAGT
This sequence comes from Pollenia labialis, assembly GCA_949318255.1. Classification (NCBI taxonomy): domain Eukaryota; kingdom Metazoa; phylum Arthropoda; class Insecta; order Diptera; family Polleniidae; genus Pollenia; species Pollenia labialis. The sequence goes on along the minus strand of OX439139.1, from coordinate 122,698,478 downwards.
CTCGGAAAGCCAGCTGTTTATTTTTTATTTGCTTGTTTTGCAATACGAACTGTCAAATGTTTTTTAGCAAACAAGTAAACAAGTTTTTTCTCTTTATCTTTTGTCTTTTTCGTCTCTTATAAACCCCTTTGCTGTTTGACAGTTCGTATCACATAACAACAATAAAAAGCCCTGTTGTTTGTTTTATTGTACAATTGTTGTAATACCGCGGCTACCTGCTATAAATATACCTTGGTCTAGTCTTCTGGCAATGATTTTTGTATGTCTACAAAAAGCCCACGTTTTGTTTTGTTAATAGTTTTTTTATCGTTCTAAAATAGAAGGATTTTGGTCGAAATTTTGTATTAAAGCATAGCTCTAAAAGAATTTATTTATTAATTTTAAAATTTTTTAATTTAAAAATTTTTTTCTAGGTTTTTTTGTGTATTTTTTAAGATGGAAACTAAAAAAAAATCACTAAAAAATTTCAAAATATGCATTTAATGATTCGGAAAGATAATTGGTCGACATTGTTCTTAGCTAATTCATAAATAGTATAGAAAAATCTATAACTTCTTCACGTTCCGATGTTATATTCAAATCGGTTATGGCTAAATCGGCTCGATAAATTTTGTATTTAAGTAATCGCGATGTTTAAAAAAATAATCCATTTAATTCTTACCCCCTCCACAATTTCCTTTCTTCTTGTTTTGTTGTTTTTGTTGTTTCTACACACAACAAGCAAATCGTTTTTTCCAACTTGTGTGTTGTTATTCATAATTTTTGTAACAAACCAAAAAAATGTTTTCATGGATTTTAATTGGTGCTCAAGCATAATTTAAGAGCTTGTAGGGTAAAGTATTTTGAGATTTTTTTAAAATTTTTCGAAAGAGGTTTAGAGGTACTTAAGTCTTATTTTTGCCAAAAATCGGGTCTGCCGGTATTTTTTTAAGTTTTCTTCATAACTTTGTCAAAAACACAATTTTCTTCACTTTTAAGGAAATAATTTAAAAGAAAAATGTTCAAGCATTATTTTGATGTACTTGTAAGTTTTTGCAATGCATTTGCTCATTTATGCACCCTACATGAAAATTCTTCGTAATTTTTCCATAAATTTTGTAAATAACGTTTTAGTGTTATTCGTAATTTAATTTTTAAGTACGACTCATTTAAGCAGTATACAAAACTTAATTTATCCCGAGCGGTTTTCTTTCTGTGTAGCTATTATGTCGTGACAAAATTTTGTCCTGGGCCCAAATCGTGGCACACGTGTTCGAATGAACTTTCGTATCGAATAAAACTTCGTCACGTATCAAAAACGGGATTGCGGCATTCGAAAGCTTTCGAATCGAAATTTATTTAAAAAATGTAATATGTAGATTTAATGCTTGTATATAAATCAACAGTGTTAATAGTGACTTCGGCTTATCGGTTTTCGGCGCTTGCCAAAAAGAGTAACTTAAAATTTTTAAAAATTCGGAAAACTAGAAATTCGCAAAAATTTTACAAATTCAGAAAATTTGCAAAAATAGCGAAAATTCTCGAAAGTTTTTAATATATCAAACAAGCGATTAAATTGATTAAAAGTCTCTAAAAGTACAAGGAATGGCAAACATTCGATAAAAAATTTGAAATTAGCGGAAATTCGCAAAAATTTGCAAACAGCTGCATGAAAGCAAAGTCTAGTATTTATTAAAAATTGTTAAAGCTGTAATGAATCAGATAACTTACAGAAAAAGTCGCTGATATTGCGAACATGGCTAAAATTCGTGAATAATTGCAAACTTGGAAACATCGTTAAAGATGTAAGGAATCAAAAAACTAACAATACAAAAATCGCTTCTATCGCAAACATGACTAAAATTTGCGAAAAATGTCAAAACTAAACGTTATTATTTTTTTTCCTATTGCTGAAAAAAATTTAATACATACATTTTTAGCAATTTGTTGAAGAAATCTAATAATTATTCCCAAGAAGTGTGTTAATTGTTTGTAAAAAACAGTTAAATGTTTTTACGAAAGCTCTTAACCTATCGCATCCAATTTCGAGTAAAGGCATTCGATCGACTACTCGTTATCGAATGACCTAATCTCAAATTTCGATAGAATTTTTTTGATAACGAATGGGACGATTTCAAAAAGTACAATTTCGATCAAAGTCACTCGATCACGACTACGACGATCTGGGCCCTGCTAAGTCTAAATTAACGATAGGTCCCATATAAACCCTGGCCCTAAAATCATATATAGATAAATATATCTAAAAATTATTTGGCACAAAGAAGTGTTACATACACGAATTTAACCTGATTACATAATTTTGTTTAGGCAGGTCATGGTTGCCCATGGGTCGGTAATTGGGTACAATAGCACAAATTGTTTTTATAGGTCGGGCTTGACCGATTATACTTTCTTACTTTTTTTTAAATTTGTTAAAAACAATTAATATTCAGAAGAACGTAACATTTCACACTTTTTATGAAAAGATTTTTATGATTAAATTTTCTAAAAAAATTCGAAAAATACATTTTAAGATTCTATATTTCTAGCATCCGCTTTTTTTAACAAAAAAATTTATTGCTTTATTTTTCTTTACATTATTTTGAATTTTTATTTATTTCAAATTTAAAATTATCACAATAATTATTAACTAAAACTTAAAAGAGATAACAGGTATATATAAAATAAATGTCTATTAAAAATATAGTTTCATATAATTTCAAAAATTCTTAAATAATTTTATTACAATTAGTTTGTGGCACTGGGATATTGGATTAGATTTGCATGTTTTGTTATGGGTTATTATTTTTTAATATGTATTTGTTCTAGTTATAAAAAAATATGTATGAATATTGGTGGCTTTATCTCGGTTGTTGTCTTCGATTGTAATGATGGTTGATGGATGTGCTGAAAAAATAGTGAAACATGGTTAAGTTTAAGAAATAAGATCACACCAATATAAATACAGATATTCCTAGAAAAGACTTTCCAAAAGAAACAACAATTTACCATCTAACAAAGGCAATCCCAAATTTATATACATATGGGCATTTCCAGCGAAAAGTCTACTTTTTGTCACGTAACGCCAGAAGTATTTTAAATTGTTTCTCAAAAAATTTTATATGTATCGTTTACTTTTTTATATTTTGGTGTAAAGCTCAACAAGCTCTACATTAAGTAACAAAAGGGATAACGATTGAACAACATGGTCCGAAAATACAACCTTATTTGCAATCTGGCGTTACATTAAAAAAAGTAGACTTTTAGCTGAAAATTCCCATATTTACCTTAAAACAAGCAAAGATTTTTAAATTTGATAGCTTGAAAAATAAATCTATATAAGCTCTAAGTTTGCTAAAAAAGGTTTTGTACAAAACTTCTTGCTCAATTCGCAGTATTTTTCAGTTTTGTAATGCAATCAATACCCACTTCCGTTTTTTTAACGTCACGCCAGGGCAGATTTTTGCTTATATCTGCAAATCCTTAGCGTCGATTACTGTAATTTTTTTTCTGAATGTAGAGCTACTTCATTACTTTGTATATATAAAAACCCTTTTTACAAATTTGACTTCGTCATTTAATTTTTTTACATTTTGTGCTACAAATATCACGACACGTCAAAATGGAAATGCCCATATGTAGTTTCCTTATTTTTTTTTTGCCTATCCACAGCTTTTTGAATCCCAACGATTTTTTGTTTTTGGCCTGTGGGCGGAAAATTAAAAGGAGAACGATGTCTTGACATATATTAAAGCCCCTTTATAACATCAACAGCAAGTTTTAAATAATTTATTCCAAAAATACTATTTTTGATCTTACTAAAACTTTTTAAATTACAAATTTCGATACAATTTTTCGTTTGCTAGAAATGATGAGTTGTTTCTTTAGTTTTTTGGAACGTTGAATGCGAATATGCATTCCGTTTTTTTCATTTGCTCTAGTTTTTGCGATATAGCGCTATGTAAAAAATAATAGCATTTTCACCGCATACATGTGCATATACATATGTATGTATATATATGTGGTACTACTACTAACTTGAGAAGGGTTTCCATATTCAGAAAAAAGCTTGTGTAACAGTTTTTATGGTGCAAGGAATCTTCTACGACTTAAAAATGCGCTTGTCGGCGATCAAAAACTCTATTCATATGATATTTAATAGACGCTTACACGATTGAAAATGCTAGCTGGGTACACGTAGAAAAAAAATATGGTTAGAAGTAATTATATTTTAAGAGCAACATACTTTGTTTGGTTTTTAACAATGTTTATGTTTGCAGGTTACCATATTATGTTTAAATATGACAATAGTATCTTTAAAATCAACAAAATTTGTCCCTAAATCAATCATAATATGGTCAAAATTAACCATATTTTAGTAAAATTTAACCATAATAATGGTCAAAACTAAACATATTATGTTCAAAATATAATATGGTCAAAATTTCAATAGGATTAACAATAATATGGCGAATGATAATCCTATTATGGTTAATCCATTTGTTAAGTGTCAAATTATAATTTTATTTAACTTTATATTCTTGATAAGTGTTACGTTCCACTTTTTAAAAAATCCCCTTTGGTTCATTATCCAGCCTGTGACGACTTTCATATTAGCATTTTTTCTACGTAAATTTATGTGTTTTAATCAATAATTAAAATAAAATGAATGAGAATTTTAAGGAAACCAAGTAAAATGCAAACGACCAAAATGTTGTTGCTTTTTAAACATATTATTTTAAATTTAAAATTAAGCATACAATGTTTTAAAATATTATAATTTTGAACATATTATTGTTGTTAAATATTAACCATAACATGTTTGGAGGCAACCATAATATGGTTATAGCTTTTGGATGGATGAATTAAACCATAATATGGTTACCGTGATAATAATATGGTTAAGGTAACCATAATATCTTTAAGTGAATGGTTGTAGTTTTATTTTATTTCAACATTATATTGTTAAAATCAACCATATTTGAAGTTTCAAGGGAGGTAAACACTTTATTGTTACATAGAAGCAAAATATTATCAATCGTGAAAAAAGTTTTTTTAAAAACAACAAAAGTTTGTTTGTTGCCAGGGACCATAATATGTTTTTTAACCATTCTTCAACCATGTTTTTTCTCTACGTGTATCTATTGCTTAAACGTTTTTCAGTTCTCTTACTAAATTGTAAAAACAAATCAAAAGATGTTCACCAATTGCAATAAAAAAGGGCTCAATTCCTTTGGAAAACATTAAGCTGCAAGTAGTTTTCTACATCTATACTAATTTTATGATAAAATATTTCAATAAAGAACATTATAGGAATTTAAATTTTTCGCCAACACATCCATACACATAAGTTTTGTGCACTCGATACTCTTGAGCAACCGACATTCATCTGTCCATATGAAAAGCACATGGTGTCTAAACATTTATATTCCATCCACTGGACCATATACGATCTGTATAAAAATTTAAATTATTTAAAAATTTCAGCCTAATTACGAGAGTCGTTGGTATGTGTGTCGATATTATTTAAATTTCACGACCACGACAATGTAAAACACATATAATGTTTGTTGTATTTATGTCGATTGGTAAAACCATAAAACCAATTTCTTTATGCGAATAGTTTTCGACAACGACACTATTAATAAGGCTGATTATTTGTATGAAAAACGACGTTTAAAATAAAATCCTTATTTAAGGTCCCTTTTTCAAGAAAGTGACAAAAAAGACCCATACGTTGTAGAGAAAGAGGGTTAAAATATTCCATAGAAAGACGTCAAACACCTATAACTAAGGGATACTATTTTTTTCTTTGTTGATTCATCATTAGAAGGCGCCCCTATCTTTTAAGCTGACATAAAAATTGATTTAGTTGTTCGGAGTTATTATACCATTTCCTAACACAGTACAACAGTTTTCAGGTGATTGATTCGGGACTCAATTCTACCGCAATCATAAAAATCAAATAACCTTTTGTTTATTACTTTTTTTTTTAATTCTGAGAATCAGAAAAAAAGTCATAAATGTTTTTCCAAAGAATTTTGTGGATATCTCGAGCAAATTTTTGAAATTCATACCTTTACTTAATTGTGAATAAAAGCGAAACGCGTTTATCGATTTTCATGATTTATGTCTTATTTTGTTCATAGGTTATGCAACTTTACGTGAAAGTAATAGGACTTGACACTTTTTTACCGTTTTGGATTTTTTATGAATTAAAAATAAAAAATTTCAATTTTTTGGGCAAAAAATATTTTTTTTCTTCATACATTTATTTATAACTGCGAAACTGTTGCTTATGTAGCGAAACGTTGTATGAATAGATTAAAGGAATTGCAATTCTTAATTTTTTTCAATTTCAGCTTATTCGGACTAGTGGTTCTCGAGTTATGACAAACAAAAGAGCCTAAAACGTGACAAATTCCGCTATACAATACTTACTAACTTCAAATTAATTTTTATTATTATTTGATGTACCATGACCAAACTAATGATGCAGAAGTTCTTCTTTTTGGGTATACTTTCATAACCAATTATCAGAATTGTTCTACTGTGTAATATATAACTTTAAAGGGTTGGGTAGGTTTCAAATGTTTTTTATTCGTGCCAAACTCTAGGCCGCTAGATTATTTCTTTGTCCTATATTAAGAAAATTTATCTATTATTCCACCTAATACACATTTTTCGCGGCCTTTTGATTTTAATTAGAGAAACACCAGATGGACTTAACTGGAAAGGCCTTCAGCTTTCGACACATCCATTTATGAAGTTGTTGAAAACGTATTTTTTTATGACAAGGATGACGCGCATACAATTTTAATTAACAATTATTTAAAATATTTTAATTTCTAATTTCACAATTTTGTTAATATTGTAAATTAGAGCAAAATATTTTGTAATTAATTTCATCTACATTGTACTAATATTTATTTGTCATAAGAGTTTTGCAAAAACAAATTGCCACTACAAATGACATGTTTATACAAAACAAATAAATTAGTATTTACATCATAAACATAGCATAAATATAACTTTAGTGCCAACAACAAAAAAGAATATCAATATACATAACTTCATTAATAAAAAAAAAACAAGTTAGAGTACTATATTCGGCTGTGCCGAATCTTTAATACCCTCCACTGACTGATCGAATATTTCAGGAGGGATATCTATATGATGTCTATTTATTATTAATTTATCTTTATAAAAACAGACATCAGCATTAAAATTGGTTGGTTTGAGGTTTAGATCTATATTAAATTATTTAGCAATTTAAGCTTGAGTAACAGTTTCAATTCAAATTTATTTATGATAGCATTATTTATTACGGTTTTAGGCGTACTAAACTGTTTTTTGGTAGTAGGGTTTATATGGAGCCTGAGGTAAATTATGGACCGATCTTCACGAAATTTCACAGTGTTATTTCTAGTCCTAAAAATATTGTTATGATAGCATTATTTTTATCGGTTTTAGACGTACTAGGGTAAATTATGGACGGATCTTCACGAAATTTTACAGCGTGATTTCCAGTCGAATGAAACAAATTTTTCCGTGCCTTGTTCCACCATTTATGTAATTTTTTGTAACAAAATTATCATTTTTTTAGGTGGTGGTTCCACATTTTGATTCATAGCTCTGGTCTTACTGCATAGATTTTGCTGAATTTCAATTCCAAACTGCTTAGGATAACTACAAGCAATTTGGCACCAAGTTTGTTCATTTCTTTTGAGTTGTTCGAAAGTGAGCGTGTTTTCAACAGACGGGCAGACAGACAGACGGACATGGCCAAATCGACTTAGAATCACTCAAGGACCCAGAATATATATACTTTATGGGGTCTGTGATGAATAATAAAAAAGTTTCACACGGAATGACAAACTTAATATACCCTCTTCACAACTAATTGTGGTGGAGGGTATAATAATTGGAATACTCATAGATTTGGATAAAGTTTTGGCATATATTATATTACTATATACTCGTGGGGCTTATTTTATATTTTGATTTCAGAGCTCAATATTTTAAATTTGTATAAAATTAGTCTTTGGAATCAACTCAATGCATTAGCTCAGATGTAAACTCAGAATGGGCACATTCATAAGACGTAACTGTTGCGCAACCGTTGTGTGTTTTTCATACAAAAGCATTCAACAGCAGGGTTGTCAGATGTGGCGATTTCTCGCCAAACGTAGCGATTTTCAAACATGTTTGGCGACCTTACTATCGATTTGGCGACATTGCGATTTTGTTGATGAAACGAACTATTTGAAATTCGCTAAATTTAATACGAAAAAATAATATTATTTGTATGCAAATATTTTTATGTATAAAATTTAAGGCATATTTAAAACTAAATTATGTAATGTTGAAATGGCGGATTAAGATTAGGAAACTTTCAAGAAAATAGTTTTTAATATTTAAAAATGCTCTTGAGAGAGTTTAAAAATAAAACTCCTTAAAGCTAACGAACATTTTTTAATAAAAAAATTTATTATCACAAACAAAATTCGTTGTGTTGAAGATATTTCAAAGAGTTTGATGAATCCTAATTTAATGGAAAAATATTACCACTTGTTTATTTTAAAGAGCATTTTATTATCGATATTTAATTTAATTTATATCGGTTTTGGCCAAAATTTTATATCTATTAGTATACAGCAGGTACGTTCCTTTTTAAAAAACTTGCTTTGGCTCTACTTTATATGCTGCTAGTTCCAACTACTAATTCGAAATTATTTTTTTTTTTTTGGCGATTTTGGCGAAATTTCTGATCAATCTGACAACCCTGCTCAACAGCTGCGCAATAGCTACGTCTTATGAATGTGCGCATTGTATAAAGCACCCTGCAATTATTATTGGACCAACTGATCCAATTTGATTAAATGGACTACTCCATGGACTGGTCCGATGTAATGCAAGCGTGGACCATGCCATTGTTAAAAAATGTTTGTAGTGAGACGACATGTCTTCGTTTTTAACGACATGTTTTCGTTTTTTAACGAAGTTAAAACTAATCCTCTTGTGTATACAAAGGAGTTGTTTTAAGACTACTGCTTTGTAACCCAAAACTGGGTTATATGGTCCTGCTCTAGGACATCGTAATGTTTAATAGACCATATTTTTCCCATTCGTTTGGGTTACTTTTGGAGAAGTCCTAGTCCCTTGTGGGCTACAATTTACACGCGTGCTTGGACTAGTCCTATTATTTGCAGGGCAGAAATCGACAAACACATCCATTGAAATATTTTGGTAGTACATATAAGTTAGAATAGAGATAAATTTAATCAATGTTGCCAAAAGAGTTTTATAGTAATAGTAAATTGGTAAAAAAAACTCTTTAAAAATCGGTTAAAAGGAAAGTAAAATCCATTAATGTACTATTCCCAAATGGGGGTCTGCAGGCCTACTGGAGTCCGTGATATACTTATTTCGTAATTTCTTAAAAAATATAAAAATAGTACAAAATGGCAACATTGAAAGCAAGTAAGAAACGATAACACAACCTTCTGTATAATATTTGAGCACACGTAGGTGTGACATTAAAAGAAAAAAAAGCGGTGTAATAGTTTTGCCCAGCTCTGCTATAAAGCATCGACGATATCTGTAATTATATATTATCTATAATTATATAATATAAAGTATTTTATTGAATGTTATTAACACCCTATAATTTTCTTTTCTATTTTCAGAATTTTACATTATAACAAGAAATTTCTCTATTATTTACTTAACTGAAAAATAATGTTCCTGTTTTCAGATAAAACTGTAAGTACTCTAAATATAATTTGTTGCTATAAAAACCTATTAAAATTTAAAACTCATAAAACAACAAGTAACAGCACGCACCACTTGATAAATAAATTGAAACTCACTGAAAGAAATTTGTATATACATTTAGAACTAACGCAATTTAATTGAAAGTTGTGATAAAAGAATTAAGCAACTTAAACACAAATTTTAATTGAATTGAAAGCAATAACAAAAACTAGTATGAAATAATATACTCAATTTCAGGCATGTGAAATGGAAAGTGTACAATTTATATACAGGCCAATTATGAATAAAATTTCCCCGGGAGTTTTCTCCCTTCTCCTAATTTCCCTATGTAAATTCTATTGCAAAAATGGGAGAAGGGAGAAAACTCCCGGGGAATTCTTATTCAAAATTGGGCTGAATGACACACAATATAAGATTATTTCAACAATGTATCGTTTGTTAGGAAATGCGAATAGTTTTTGAATGTAGGGTTCGACAAACTTTCCTATAGGGTTCTTAGTTTTTCAAATACTTAACTTAAAACTGCATAACATCCATTTTAAGCAATTGAGCTAAACAAGGTGTCTCAAAAGAAAGTGTTCATTTGTTTAGCTGACTGCGTAAACACATCGAATCTTAGAGGCACGGGTAGTAGGCCAGCAGGCAGCCTAGCTGTAGGGAATTCAGTCGCTATGGAACATTTTTAGGGGCGGACCTCGCTTTGTGCGTGCGAGAGTGTTACATGAATTCACATTTACATACTTAAATGTTGCGGCAATTATCCCTCTCCTGCAAAAGGAATCTAATGTATCGTTTTTAATCTTGTATGTAACTTTTACTCTGTTTTGAGAGACTAGAAAAACCTAAATATGGGCGTTCAAGGTTATCACGAACGGCAGAAATGGGATAGTGTAAAACAGTCTGTTCATTAGAATCGGAAGCGCGCAAGTGCTTTTAACGTGCAAAGATCATCATTACACTGCATTTTGCATAAAGGTCTAAATAATACCTGACACCTCAAGATGCCAGTCATATAAATAATAAATAAAGTAATCCGCACTTGAATGGACACGTATGTACATAAGCAAAAACTGTAGTAAACAAATTGGCTGTGTGCCAAAAATATATGCTGACACATTTCATTTTGTTTTTAATTTTAAATTGTTTAATAATTTAAAAATGTTTTTAATTTCACAATTCATAGTGAAAAATATAGAATTTATGAAAGATTCTCAAGAACCACCAAAACATATTATAAGTTATCATCTGTTACGTTGCACCTGGTTTGAATTCGCTTTGGCTAAGTAAAAAAAAAAATTTTTGTAAAAACCGCCATTTTGTTTGTTTTTTTATAATGCCTCCCTAACAGCCATACCTAAACAAGAGCGGATGGCGTAACGCTTTCTTCCGTTAAGCTGTTACACTGCTATGCCATACAGGGTTGTCAGATTTTTAAAATCGCCAAAAATCGTCTAAAGTTTATTTTCGTAAATTTTTGGTAAACATTATTTAGCCTTCTTCTAGTAGAGTGTTTATATTATAATAGACAATTGCGAAACGCTAAACATTTGTGTTTCTGACTTGAAATCGCAAGCAGTTTGGCGACGTAAAATTGCAATACTATTCTGAATAGAACAAGAATTTTTGTAAAAAACTATGGCTGATCGCAAGCAAAAGGCACGAGTTTCGGAACACCTTAACAGATCTGGCTTTTGCGATTTATTAATAGTGCAATTGCCATAAGAGGCTGATTATCTTAAAAATCAAGTATGCATAATGAGTTGAGTTTGATGCAAAAAATCCTTTTTTTTTGGAGTGATTTTCTATGTGAATATAATTTCAGCATATGGAAAATTCTTTTATTTATTTGAAGCAAAGGATAAATGTCTTAAAAGATGTATTCCAATTGGATATTTGGAATTGAACTGGAATACTTAAAATCAACTCAGTCTTCTAAACGAATAATTTTTAAAAATTACCTTCTAACCCAGATTCGTTTTCGATTCTATATAAAATCAGTGTTTTTAAAAACTCAAGTGAATATTTAATTTTTTTTTTAATATTCTAAAATACACTTGCAATTAAATTGTTATATTTTACGTATTGTACAAATATATCGCCAATGTGTATGGGATATTCGAAGGTGCCACAATATATTGGCAACAATCAAAAGACTTGATTTTTATTGCACAACGAAAAGAAAGCGATGTGTGTTGTCAACATTATACAATGCTGGTTATGTTATTCTTATAGGTTATGTTCACCTTTTTATTTTATATAGGATAAAATGGAAATAATATGGCGAATATCATATACAATAATATTGCAAGTGTTTGGGCCGCTTAAGTAAGGCTGAAAAGAAAATTTTGATTTTATTTCGTAAAAAAAAGTCAAAATGTATAAAAAAAACTGCGATCTGCACTCCACATGGAAAAATACGCTTGATACTATTATATAAAACCTTTTATCAATGCAACGTTTTTTTTTAAAATATTCTGATTTTTTTTCGCTATTAATTCAACTTCTTTTGCCCAGCGTACATTTATTTATTTATTCTGAAAATCCCATTTCATATGAAATCGAAAACGAGTCAGTTTTTAAAATTAATTTTGCAAAATAAGTTTTTCGGTAAAGATCCGATTATTGATAATTTCTAATAAGGAAAATGTGCGAAAATCTAAGATTTCTTAAGAAACAATTTTTTAATGTTTTCAATCTAATGTATATGGCAATATTATCAATCTATCACCTAAAACAACCGCATTCGTATTGCGATTTTAAAATTAGTTAAAAATTCCAAGAAAAATCTTAGCCAGTACTTAAAATTTTTTCATATAAATATGAAAAAAAAGATAAAACGCGTTGTAGAAATCGCAAATTTTTTTTTAATTTCGCCAAAAAATTGCAATGTCGCCAAACACAAAATTGCGTCGCCAATTTGGTTTATAAATCGCCACGTTTGGCGAAAAATCGCCACATCTGACAGCCCTGATGCCATACCTAAACAAGAGCGTAAACGTTGTGTCACAAACAGTAGTGTTAACTTTCTTGTTTAATAAAACCCACATAATAGAAATAAAAAGAAGAGAAAAAACCGCTAGATTGTCATTATTTATTAAAAATAGCGACCATCTTCACTCTTAAACGCGCTGTCAAAATCGGATTTTCCAATTGCAAAGCGTTGACGCCGCGCTATTTAGGGATGCTTCATACAAATTGTGTGGGCATGATAATTTTTGACAGCTAGAAAACGCCTTCCGCTCTTGTTTAGGTACGGCTGTAAGCTATTATCAATTGTATTCAAAACTCTGTAATTGACGCGCAATTTCTGGTTAAATATTCAACACTCCTGCAAACTCTCTTTATTATTTGGGAGTTCTCTTTTAATCGATTTTCTCCGAATTTAGTTTTTTTACTTAGCTGTGTTTACAGGTAGACTACTAAAATTTTCATAGTAAATCCGTTTCATAAACCTTTTATAAAAATGTTTTCTTTTTTATAACTTGTTTGTCAAAATTTGAGTTTAACATAAGGTTTATAATTTACATGTTCACATAATGGTATGTAACGTACATTTAACATAACCTATCAAAAATAAAAAAAACATTTTTAATAAATAATTTGTGTATTTTTATCTGTTTTATTATTTATTTACTATTTTAATATATATGTATTAAAATGTCAATTAATTTTTGCCGTCACAAACAATTTTGTTAATAAAAAACAGCTGATGTCAGATGCTTTGTCACTTGAAAATGGAACACGTTCTAAATCAAAATTGTCATGTGTACTGTGTGTCCCTGATTTAAAAAAGCACATGCCTACACACTACCGCAGCTGTTAAATTACGATAAGTAATCAATTTAATTATTATTCTTTCATCGTAATGATGAGATAATCTTCTAGAAAGAATATGTAATTGTAAATCTCATTACAATAATAAAATAATCTAAAAAAATCAGGTTTATTATAGACAATCGTAAAATAATCAAGAATTCTCTTAAATCAATCTGACTATTTTAAAAATTTTTTCGATTAACTCAGAAATCTTTAAAATGGTTAGATTATTTTTCAATTACTTTTAGGCCCTAATTATATAAAACGAAACGCAACGCTAACGAATTACATTGAGCGCAAAAACAGTCATAAATATTTTGTAATTTTGTTGTTGCTTTCTACAGAAATTCATGTACCGTTTTTCAATGCCACACGTTATGAGGGACAAAATTACAAAATATTTATGACTGTTTTTGTTTGCTTTCAATGTAATTCTTTGGCGTTGCGTTGCGTTTTACATAATTAAGGCCTTAATAATTTTTATTTAAAGTCTGACGATTATTTGTAATCGAAATTAATAAGCAATCGCATAATCGTAATTTATCAATTACATACTTATGCCTGTATTCACAAAAAATTTTTAAATTTAATAAAGGTTTAAAGAACTAATTTGCTATGAAAATAATCCTTAATAAACGTTTGTTAAATTTAAAGATCGTTTGTGAATACGTGTTTTAACATTTAAAGTTAAAATAATCTTTTTAGTAATCATTTCGATTAGTAATCATTATTTAACAGTTATATACAATACATACAAATACATACTCACATATAAAGGTTCCGTTAATCGTATGATACAAACACACCAAAGGAAAATTCGGCTACAATCGCATCCATTTTTGGAAGTTACAGTGTGTGTATGTGTCATGATGAGGCAACTGCTATAATGTGAAGGCAGCATTTTTAATTGATGGCAATTTAAATTAAAGCAACCTCGTAAAACGTATGGATGATGAACCGTAGAAAAAATAAAACATACACACAAAATAAGATGCAAATACAATGAAATGTACAGGTTTTTACTTAAATTGGCTGTGATTGTTTTTCTAAATAAGGAACATAAAATTCGACAATATCGTGTTCGTTCTATCGTAAAAGTCTTGGAAATAATGCTGATGATGAAAATATTGCTTCTTTTTGTTGTTGAATGAAAAAATACTGTATAAATTTCTTAATTCTTTTTTAACTGAGGGTTTTTAACGCTCATTTCTTGTAATTTTCGTTTTAATTTTTCTTATATGAACATTTCGTCCTTTGTTACCATACACTACATTTGTGCATTGGATTCATTGGCGATCCCACTGGACAATTGAATTGTTTTGCAAAATCAACAGAGTTGGACAAAGTTCCTATAACACGAAATCTGCCCGGACTGTGTATTGCTGTATTTAGTTTATTGCGCACAGCTTCTGGTCGCATTGCTCCACACCACACTTGTCCAAAGTTAAGGAAAAACAATTGTTCACCAGTCATATTAATGCCAGGCAAACGTTCATCTGAAGCTTCCTGTGGATTTTCTTCTAACCATTTTTTGTAGGCATGAAATGCCTGTCGTATGCCACCATTGTCGGCAATGTTTTCGCCTTGAATGAGAAAATTGAAAAAAACCAATTATTAACAGTTATTTGATTCTAAATTTTCTTAAGATAAAAAAATGGTTTAGCAAATCAATTTATATTTTAAAAAGAAAAATATGTATAAAGGAATTAAAGACTTTTGTTGAACGTTTGTATGTATGCAAGGGTTATGACTTTTTACTTTTTTTTTGCAAATATTAAATTGTACATGCCCTAGCCAAAATTGCCATTAAAAATATTAAGTCAAGTCTTCTTTCCTCTTCGGTGCTTTAAAAAAGTTCCCGCACCAAACGACTTGAAGTTTGATCTATATTAAAAAAATATTTTTTTCATTAGCTCTTTCTGAGCTCCGTTAATGTAAAAAAAAAATTATCTGTGAGTTTTAGAAATTGCATTCGTCGCGGAAGGTTTTTCTGCTAAAATGATCAGCAAACACGATTTTTATTACCAATTAAGTATTGAATAGGTAAATTAAATATTTGGAAAAAATTAGCCATAACCTAATATAAACATCTTAAGTCAAATATAAAAAGTTGAATAAAAATGCTGTTAATTATACGAATTTTCCTTCAAAAAACATTTTTGTTTACGATTGTAAAATTTTGTATTATAAACAAAATTTTTCTTTAATTTCGGTTTATTTTATTATTTGATAAAACTGATTTTTTTTTTACCGTGTACAAGCTTCATTTGTACATTTAAACTAAATTTTGGAATCTTACATTATCTTTCTAAAATTGTATTAACGAATTATTCTAACCTAAAGTATTGTTACGAAAGTTAAATTATCTAAGAATTATTTATAGTTTTAGTTATCAGTTGTCCTGCAAATTATAATTTATGTCGTATAAGCTTGAATTATTATTTGCTACACTGTATTGTCGAACTCAGATTTATGTAAGAATTATTTATAGTTATAAGTTATCTTGTAAGTTATAGTTTTTATGTCATATTAGTTACTTAAAATTTGTTATGTATACACAGAGAAAACAGATTCGTGATCACAACCGAATTTGGCGCCAATCGAATTTCGTCGGTTGCATGTACTATCACACAATTCGGTTACAATTACTGAAAATTTCGTTGCTTAGCATAATATTTTTGATAGCAACATTTGAATTTTAGTACACTATCTGTCTTAACAACAGATATTGTTAGTTGTTAGTATGATTATTAGAAACTAAAGTGTGCTTATACCCGAATATTTGATAGTTGCAACTGAATAAACACACAATTGGTGTTCATAACAAGAGATTTGATTGTCGTTATCAATATATTTTTTTTACCGGTTGCATAAACCATTTTCCCTATTTATTAGATAGAAAATCAAAATAATTCCAATAAATTCCATTTTTTGTTGGTATATTTATTTATTAATATTTTTATGTATAGTTTACAAATTATTAAATTCTATACAAACACATGCAGCTTTCCACATCATCCAACGAATTTCCAAAGGTGTACAGCTTATCCCATAATGTACCAAAAAAACATTCTTTGGCAGTAATTCAACGCAATCTAGTGTCTGAAGTAAAACATAATAATTAACATGTGGTTTTTACAAATCGAAAAATTTAGCGATTTTCATATAAAGTATTTATAATATATTTGTTTGACCAATGTACACGCGGAGCAAAATATAAACAATATGTACATGTATATGTATTGTACATATGTATGTATGTCGAAGATATTGCCCAAATACGATTGTCTAACTCCTCAAAGAATCTTCTGATGATTATCTGATGAGTAACAATAATAAAAACATCTAAATATTTATTTATTAGTTTTTTATACATTTTCTGACACACTTGTCTTTTAATCTTGGAATGAACCTTTTGCGGCTCTCCTTATGAGTAATATAACAATTACTGAGCTATCTAAACAAGCCGACGAAAGGATCTGCAAAATAAGATTTTCAAACAGGATTGTTGTTGAATTCCTGATCTAAAGGTTTGTTTCGTATAAATTGTATGAAAAAGAAGCTTGATGCGCTTGTTTAGGTGGCTCAGTTATATGTGTAAGCATTCCACAAGTTGTAAGGGAATTCCTACAAGAGTCTCATAAGGTTCTTGATGTGCTTTCTGAAAGCCTCATTAGGAAATCTTTACAGAAATCTCAAGCGAATCCGTCTACGATTAATACACTGTGCAAAAAAAAAACCAGCCCCAATACTTGCAACGCGAAATGAAACTAGAATATTGGTAGAGCAAATCTGCCAAAGGGTTTTGAAAAGTTACCTTGGGTCCCGGAAATATGGGTCCCTAAAGTTTTTTAATTTTTTGAAAAGGCGTTTGGTATAAGTGAAAAAAAATATACTACTGTACTTCTGAGCTAAAATATAATTTTAGATGTCTTCAGTAAAATCGTATGGCAATTCTTTTCTTAGGATATATTAACCTTCTAACACTCATTTTTGTGCTTTTTTTAACATCCCAACAAAAGTATTCTAAAACGGACCATTAGAGGGTTAAAATGTTCCACGAATATTTCTTGCATCAAAATTTACTAGCAGTCTTCTAAGACCAAAAGTTCATGCAATTAATGTAAAACGGGTTTTCAAGAAATTCAAAAATTTCAAGGCCAGGAATTTCGAAAACCCGTTTTACGTACATTGCACGAACTATTGGTCTTAAAAGTCCCCTAGTAAAATTGGTGCAAAAAATATTCGTGGAACTTTTTAACCCCAGGCTAACTTTTTAAAACCCTTTGGCAGTTTTGCTGTTCTGAAACTCTAGTTTCATTTCGCATTGCAAATGTTGAGGCTGGCGGCAATGACCCGATGTTTTTGCACTGTGATATAAGCGCCTTTGTCTGTGTTGTAGAAGTATCTTTCAGAGGAATCAGCTTGTGTAACAGTTTCTCCTGTGCAAGGAATCTTTTACGTATAAAAATTGCGCTCGTCGACGATAAATGGTCTTCATGAGATTCCCAGTAGATTCTTTCGATTGAAAATGCTAGCTGGGCACATATGTATATGTATGTATTTATAAGAAATATAATACATATGTACATAGATATGTACGTGCATATGTACATTAGGGTGTCCCAAAAAATATTTTTTTTATGATTTTCATTGGTGCTCAATCAAAATTTAAAAGCTTATAGGGTAAAGTATTTTTGGTTTTTCTTTAAAAATTTTCGGAATAGGTTTAGAGGTCGCGCAAATGGAGTTTTCATAAAAAACCGGAGTTTTCGGCCCATTTTTTAACTTTACTGATAACTTGGTTAATACCACGGGTTTCTGCACTCCTGAGGAAACAGTTTTAAAGAAAAGTATCCAAGCTTTATTCCTGTGTGAAAAACTTATAAGATTTGGTGATGAGGTTACTCATTTAGATACCTTTAATTACAATTTTTCGTAATTTTTTCAAAAATTTTGTAATAACGCTTTAAACTTTTTAAGTTTAAATGAAAACGAAAACAAACTAATGTTGCAGTTTGAAAGACAAATTAATTCTTATTAATATGAATAAACAATTTTTAAATTTGTTCTTATCGTTCCTGAGTTATACCCGTTTTGACCTTTATACCCAGTATATGTTATTAAAAAATCTTTGCAGAATTTGCATTTTTGTCGGCGGTTTGGAGGGATCAAGGGCATCTATCATTTTTCCCACAAGCCACACATTTCTTGTTTTCACAAAATTCTATTAGATCTATTTTGAATAAAATTACACATTTTTTAACGATCAAAAACAAAAAAAAAAAAAAAAAATTCTTACCGGTACGTCGACGAAAACTTTTATACATGTATGTGACGCGCAAAATATAAAGGGACCTAAGGGTAAAAACCGGGTTTGTTCAGGAGAGCCATTTTGGTGTACCACCACTTCATAAAACGCGCATATCTCTGGGAGGGAACACTTTTGGGGCATGGGATTGGTCTGATTCGATGCTCAGATGTTGTCCCCATCAAAAAATTGATTTTTTCCCCCTAAGGTCCCTTTCACTATGCGCTGCCACATATACAAGAAACTTTTCTATTTGATTCGTCGGTCAGCTAACTCAAAAAATTGTGTTATGTAAATTTATTATAGCGGAGAATACACATAAAATAGAAAGTGAAAATGACAGCATGTAACGATTTAGATCAATAAATGTCAGAAGTTAATGACAGTTAAAACCCAACTATAACATTTTATGGAAATATACAATAATTATAACGAAAAAAGTATCACCATTTTTAAGGTAGAAACTATAAAAATAGTGTAACTCGGAAACTGTGGAACAAAATTCCATTTTTGTTTTTCTTAATTGTTTAGAACTTATCGGCATTTAAAATTGCGTCACTAGTTTTTATACCTTTCATATAAATTTGAAAAGAAATAACCCGTTTTTTACAGAATTTGTTGAAAAATTACAAAAATACTTAATATGTGGAATCGTAATGGACAAAAATATAGCCGGAACTTAAAGTTTTTGCATATTGAAATAAAGTTTGGGAAATTTTCTTTAGATATATTCGGTCAAAAAATTAAATAAACGTGTTTATTGACAATGTTATGAGTCAAGTTTGAAAAAAGCCCGAAAACTCAGATTTTTAACAAAGACTTGAATTGCGTGACCTCTAAACCTCTTCCTAAAAATCTAAAAAAAAATTCAAAAATACTGGACCCAATAAGCTTTCAAATTATGCTTGAGCCTCTGACAAAAAAAAATTTTGGGACACCCTAATGTACATAAATAATTATATAAATATGTAAATTACTTACCCCTATTTACTAAGTTTTTGCACATTTTCGGTTTTTGAACACAAACTTATTTATTTTAATAGAAAATTAAAATTATTTTATTATATTTAATGTTTTGACAGAAAATTTAGTAAACAATTGGGACACACAGCTTTTTTTTGGTTGTGAATACCAAATAATTATATTTTCATTTGTTGTACTCGAATTGAAACTATACTAGCAATCGATAATTGGCTGCAATAAATGAATTAACATTTATATTACAAAATTTATTGACGAAAGCCAATTCTTAATTGCAATGACCAATATTCAGTATTGCCATGTATTAAATTCGGTTGTGATTCTTACCATTTGTACTAATTTTTAGAACTAAATGAAATAAGTTATCATAACTAATAAAAGAATTGAAGAAATCATATTTCAGTTAGAATAACGTTTTAATAATCAAGAGAATTAAAAATCAGTTAGAACTATACATTTTTAATAGCTGCACTAATAAATTATATTTCTTGATCAATATTTTATTACTGCAACCGTTTTCCAACCAATTTGTTTTCTGTGTGTAACTTTCAATATAACTGTTATATTAAAATAATCCCTACATGAATTTCCCAGTCTTTTCTAGAAAGGCTTTAGAACATAATAAATTGTTATTACAGGGAGGTTCAGGAAAAATCAAGAAATAATTATAAAATATAAAAAGGGGTGAC
The DNA here is from genome assembly GCA_949318255.1 of Pollenia labialis. NCBI lineage: Eukaryota > Metazoa > Arthropoda > Insecta > Diptera > Polleniidae > Pollenia > Pollenia labialis. The sequence goes on along the minus strand of OX439139.1, from coordinate 122,677,925 downwards.
TGGTAGTGAGCAAGCCTATCAGCGCCGGTGTTGCGGGTTCGATCCCCACCAGAGACTCTGGTTTCTTTCCTGCAGACAAGCGAAGAGCTTCGCGGGATTAGCTTAGGATTAAAAAAAAAAAAAACTCAAACGCGTTTATTAAAGGATAAACGTAACAGTATTTTAATTAACCTATATTGTGTATGTATATATATATATATATATATATGTTCCTTTTACTTGTGTATGTATATCAGATTTATCTTAAAGAGGAAAATTAGCAATTTTATCCCGTTTTTACCCTTAAAATAGTACCAATTTTGTCCCTAAAATGGTACCCTATATTTTGATCGTGATCATATGCAATCTGAAAACCAAATTTAGCAAAAAGTACCTTTGTTAATAAGTATCCTATATTTGAATCTGGGCCATATGCTATTCATCTGTCAAAATTCATCTAAAACTATTAACAAGCACAAACTTTCACATTTATAATATTAGTAGGATTTTTAAAATTTTCATTTTCATGCCGCTGTAAGCAAATTTTCGCGAATTTAGCAATTTTACCGAATTTTTGCCATTTCTTATAGTTTTATGGAATGTTAATCAATTTTATAGCTTGTTTGAAATATTAAAAATTTTCGCGAATTTTCGCAATTTTTGCAATTTTATTTTGTTAATTTCCGACATTTTGTTTTATAACCCATTTATCGATTTCAAACAAATTTTTGTGTTTGCTTAAAAGTTTGTAATTTTTTTTTAGACATGTTCGCGATAGAAACGACTTTTTCCTGTGATTCTTTACAGCTTTCATAATTTTTAATAAATATTACCCTTTGCATATTATGCTGCAGTTTATAAATTATCGATTACAACTCTATCAACATTATTTCATATATTTTCCGCACAATTTTTTTTCATATGCATTTTGACAGCATTTCAAGTGAAATGTTGAACAAGTACCAGGCTTAAGACAAATATTTCCACTCAAATTTTTCTTAAAACACATTTAAAATTTATATAAATTGGTTATTTCTTATGTGCTGTTTCCAAATGACAGGCGATGGACTGAGTGCTTTTCATATAAATTTAAATACACAATTAATCGCCTGTCATTTGCAAACAGCACGTTAAAGATTTGATTAAAAACCTATGCGTGCGGTAATTACTTTTCAAAAACGGTAATTTTTAGAGGGCCGTACAGTAATAAAAAAATATAAGTTAACATCACTGATATTATTCATGTACTGTTGATGCGACCATATATCCGAATAAATAAATTTTTGTTTCTAACATCGCAGCCTTTTAAATACTCAAAATGTAAAAAAACATAAACGGCGTAAGTGAAGGACCATGACGAAAGAAGTTATAAACACCCCTAAAATTACGTCCCTAGAGTTATGTGTTGTCCGTATTGGTACAGTGAAATAACTCCCAAATGAAATAAGTCCCAATGAAATAACTCCCAATGAAATAAGTCCCATGAAAAATGAAATAACGCCCAACTGAAAAAAATGAAATAACTTCCAAAGGCAAAAATGAAATAAGTTCCAATTTTTGGGACTTATTTCAAAATGTAAAAATAAATCCCAATAAAAATGAATTAACTCCCAATGAAATAAGTCCCAACAAAAATTAATTTACTCCAAATTTTTTTGGATTCCTTTTACAGAACGCTTCTTTTTGCCTGGCAAAAGTGGAACCAACAGTCATAGATTTTTGTATCCAAAAATGAAGTTTGTATAGCCCTTTTTAGACTCGCTTCATAATCGGTGATAAAAGTCGCATCATTTAAGTTAAATACATTAGAATTTATGTAATTAAATAAATGGGCATAGCATTTTGCTGACTTTATATTCGTCAAAATAAAAAATACTGGAAAAACCTATTGGAAGTAAAAATAAAAATTAGTCTAATTACACGGTGCTACAGTGTAAAAAAATTTGGAAAACGACCTAGCGTGGGTTATTGGTCTTGTTGAGTACATTAAAAATTGTGTCAAAAAATTTCAGAAACACCCTCAAATTCAGAAATTATTTTAAAAAAACCGTTTTCAGTGATGTTCGTCAACTTATCGACCTGTAACTCATTCAGTTCTTGTCCGATTTGATTTTTTTAACGGGTTTGGAAAGAAAACTGATTACGCTTTAAAATTACGTGCATTTTTTTATACATTTGTAAATTATTAGTATTGTTTTTGTTAAGAATATCTACAAAAAAAAACGAAAATTAAAAACTTTTTTGATTTTAGTAGCTTTTCATTGCTTATTTTAATATGAAAGCTTATAAAAATTTATATTAGCGTATGAAGAAAATTTAGTTCTTAACAAAACATGGTTTTAATTTTTCAAATCGGATAAAAATTGTATAAGTTATTCAACTTTTCATTAACACCTATTTTTAGTATTTTCTCCCTCCGCGCAAAACATATGAATAAAAACAAGCTAGAGTGCTATATTCAGCTGTGCCGAATTTTTAATACCCTCCACCGACTGTTCGAATATTTCAGGAGGGATATCTATATGATGTCTAGTTATTATTAATTTATCTTTCAGACATCAGCATTAAAATTGGTTGGTTTGAGGTTTAGATCTATATTAAATTATTTAGCAATTTAAACTAGCTTGAGTAACAGTTTCAATTCAAATTTTGTTATGATAGCATTATTTTTTATCGGTTTTAGGCGTACTAAACTATTTTCCGGGAGTAGTGTTTATAGGGTAAATTTTACAGCGTGATTTCCAGTCGAATAAAACAAATTTTTGCAAAATCTTATCTCATTCCGTGCCTTGTTCCACCATTTATGTTATTTTTTATAACAAAGTTATCATTTTTTTTAGGTGATGGTTCCACATTTTGATTCATAGCTCTGGTCCTACTGCACCGATTTTGCTGAATTTCAATCGCAAACTGCTTAGGATAACTGCAAGCAATTTGTTCATTTCTTTTGAGTTGTTCGAAAGTGAGCGTGTTTTCAACAGACGGACAGACAGACATATGTTTGCGGTTTATTCACTGACAAAAAACATCGCTTTGATCTGAAGAAAAATAAAGCCTTGGTAAATGCCTTCAATACAGTTTTTAAATGCTCATACAGTTCTAGCAAATGTTATGAACCCGAAAGTATTTGTACAAGCTGTTCCAGTATGCTTAAGAAAACTAAGTCCGAAAAGTTTATAAGCCAGCCATTACCATTATCTTTCCCAATGATTTAGCATCATAAAATATTCCATAATCCACAAGACTGTTATTTTTGCCAAACAAACATCACTGGTTATCAATATAAAAATCGTGATAGCATTAAGTATGCTAATGTGTTAACTGTTACTAAGCCAGTATTAAGTGCAATTAAATGTAATGAAACTTTACATAAACAAAGTGATGATGAATCTGAAAACGAGGAATGTGATATGGAATATTTACCAAAATCGGCTAAGCCACATTTTGTGACAAATGCATATTTTTGCGATCTTGTGCGAGATTTAAAACTTTAGTAACTTTTGCAAATATAAGCCGATTTTAACAAATGATATCTCGGTTTTTTCTACATAAAATTATCTTTAAAATACAGTGCAAATAAAGATAGGTTTTCATAGAAAAAAATTAAAATAACTCTTGTTGAATTTGAAAAATTAGGAAAAAAAATAAAAAAAATTAGAAAATTTTGAGAAAAACTCACCTAATTTTTTGGAATATATTTTTTATGAATACATTTTATAAAAGCTTAATTCTTTGCCTTTCCAAAACAGTTTAAAATTTTAAAATCGACCAAAAAATTTGTGAGTTAGAGGTACTAAAGTGCTACGACCTACCCTAAAACAGTTTTTTGAAAATAACTCTAAATTTTGAGGGTGTTTCAAAATGTTTGAAAACGGTTTTTGTATGTCCTCACCTAGGCCTACAACCTCCACTAGGTCGGTTTTCAAGTTCTGACAAAAAGTGTGTTATTGTATAAGAAATCGCGTGACGGCGCGGCGTGATTTGCTTTCGCGAACGCGAGTGCGACCGCGCTCCCCCCAGCGATGACAAACGCGGCGCGGCGTGATTTGCTTTCGCGAGCGTGGTAGCGCTCCCCCCCCCCCAGTGATGACAAACCTTTTCATAATATTCGATATGCAGCAAAATCAATTGTTTAAAACATCCCAGCGGTACAGTTGAAAATGTGCCATCGATCAAAATCTTTTTATTGTTGTTGTCGGGAATATTTTCATTAATGAGCTTGACTATCTTATCGGATCCAAAGACGCAGTATGCAAAGTCCTTCGAGTCGTGGCACACTTTAAAAAACCCTGTTTTCTCTTGGCCCTCATGCAAAGTAAGTCCAAAATTAATGTAGATATTTTCCTTCTGAAACATACTGATAACTCCCAACGATAAAATAGTGCTTGCAATTAAAATGAAATAAGTCCCAACTGCGATGAAATAAGTGCCAATGATAACTCCCAAATGAAATAACTCCCAACAAAAAAACCTGTTGGGACTTATTTCATTTGGGAATTATTTCATAATGAAATAAGTCCCAACAAAAAATATGAAATAAGTCCCAATTTGTATGTAAAATTTTTTGGGATTTATTTCATTTTTCCATTGGGACTTATTTCATTTGGGAGTTATTTCACTGTACCGTCCGTATTGACTAGAAATCGAGTACATACGTATCGCCGAAAGACCTTTTGGACTGTGCAGATACAAACAAATTAAGGCATACGGCGAGTTCTAAAATATCATAAGACTTTGCAATCATTGATTTTAATAAAGTGCGATGCGAATGAAAATGGTAGCAAATCTAGCGATTGGTACTCTTTAATGCGTTTGCGCATTGGTATTTCGCATCTATTAACTTTTTTATTTTCGCAAATCATCACTTTTTATTTTATTTAAATTTTCCAATTTCAAATATTTTCACATATTTTAGCATTTCATTACTGGCAATCTGCGCCATCTTTCATTTTTGTTGGCAGTATTGCTCCATTTTTAAAACATTTTGCGAAAGTGACAGAGAGTACCAAGTTGGCATTTAGCTTTCACATCAAAATTGCTTTTGCATCGCAATAGAGAGTTTTTCGATGTCAAAAGATTGGATGAGTGTTAAAACCTCAGTTGCAAAGCAACCACACAAAAGTCTAGCATTCTAAAATGCATCAAAATAAAAATTTACAATGTTATCTGTCCAAAAGTGCTTTTTGGTGCAGTTATCGATGCGTACAAATGGGGAGACAGATTGACAGGTGCTCATGTCATATGGTCTAATCTCATGGTAGATCTAATCACCTAGGTGACAAGCAATGCCTTTAGCAACCGCCCCCTAGTGTGCACGGATATTTCACACACAGGTAGCAATTTTGTTTGTTTAATCCGACAAACATTATACAATCGCCCCGTGTTAAGGAGCCGGAGCTATCTAACCTCCACTGCTATTAGTAATCCTGCAGCTTCTGTTGAATAACAACAGCGTCTAGAGAAAGTACTCCCTCAGGACCAGGGACGGTAACTGTTATGTCCAGTGCTTTTTGGTCAAAAAATTAAAGCTAAAATTTGACTGATATTTTTTCAGTCAAAAATAAAATTAAAATTTAACTTGTATGTTAGCACAACTGAATTCAGCGCACCTAAGCACTTAAGTGAAACCTCGTATAGCCAATGTCCGTAAGAAGGTTCCATTCTTCAGTTTGTTGAAACATATTTTAAAGTTGAACCTGCAATATCGGAGATTACCTGTAACAAACATAGTAACATACAAACTTTTATGAGTTATAATATTAAGGCCCGTTTTCACAACTTACCGATAGCTAAAAGTAGACTTTAACCGGCCTTATATAAAGTGTTCCATTATTAAAACTTCAATATAACCTAAGGTCTATCTGGTTGATTTAAGTAAAGTTGTAATAATAGAACACTTTTTATACGCCCGATAAAATTCTACCTTTAGCTATCGGTAGGTTGTGGAAATGGGGGTAAGTATAGATACATTTTTCGTAACTTAAAAAATTAATGCAGCACATATTTCAACTTTTAACTTCGTTTTATTATTATATTTGACCAAAGGATATCATCAAAATTTAACTTATATTTTTGACTGAAAAAATATCAGTCAAATTTGAACTTTTATTTTTGTCTGAAAAAATATAAATCAAACTTTAACTTTTATTTTTGACAATAACCATCACAATGCTATAAACAAACAACGTATAGACAAATTCTTTCTGCCTTACTTTTTGAACCAAAGTTTGGTAATAACTGTTACTTTCGATCCCTGCTCAAGACAAACTTTCCAACAAGTGGTGAAAAATCCGCCGCTTAGTAGGATTTTCATTACTATCCATTATCGCGACTTTGGGCTTAAATTACTGCCATCACGTGATCACCGAAAGTATCTCTTCCTCAAAACAGCTGCCTTTCGTATACCTTCCTATACCTGCGCGTTGGTCTCCGGGACCGACCAGAAACTTTAGAAAGCTTAGATTTCTGGTAGCTGCCGGATTTCTCACAAGCTTTATTTAAGTGTATATTACGTGTTTGTTGGAGTCGTAAGTGATGGTGTATTTAGTAACAGTGGTCTCTGAGACATTCGAGGGTGGGTTGCGGTATGTTCTGATTGTTATTTTGAGGCTGCAAGCTACGCAAAAAACTATGAAATTAGGGCTGAAACTTACGGTTTGTGGGACCGCGCGCGGGAATATGTGATACAAAAATTTGCGTGGGTGAAGGAAAGTTAAAGGCTTTCGTGAGTTCGTGCTTTGAAAACGGCACTCCCTCAAAGCAAACTTCTATCAGAAAAGTAAAGCTTTCGCAAAGGCAATCGCCGTGAAAGACAGGAAGCTTTTCCCGCAAGAAGCATACTAACAGTGGCCTCGCCCAATAGTCAGACCAGTTAATTGCACACCGGGGCTACTGACTCCCGTGACACCAGATTAGAAGGTACTACGGTGAAGTGAGCCTTCGATCTCAAGAAATCATGAAAACTTAGGATTTGGAACTTTGTCCGATCGCAGGTATGCATACTCCGGATTTAGCCGGAAGGATGTAACACCAAAAGGTCGATCAGCTTTCACTTAAAATAAAAAATTTTTGTTTAGAAATTTAAAAAATAAAATTAAAGTTAAGCGTGACCACTGCGAAATTATGGTTGTTTTCAAATAATTAAGCTTCAGTGGGTCTTCATCTCACTTTTTTAAATGCTGAACTTTGCTGCAAATCATTTGGTCGAAAAAGAATTTTGTTCCGTAAGGAATATGTGCGTTTGCAATTGCTGTTTACGACGTTGGACTTGCATTAAATGAACAAAACTGATAAAGAATATGGTATTTGGTATACGAACAATGTACAAATAGTAACATTTATTTTCAACAAGTTTTTTACATTTATTTGCACCGTCGAAAGCAAATTCGATAGTCGATCGTTTCGAATCGTTTATCGAATTTAGATACAATGCTAAATCTTTCCAAAGTTCATTTTTATTTCTACTGCGTCACGTTGTCTTTCTAATTGCAATTCGCTCGTATATTTATCCCAATTTAAGACACTTTTTGGGTTAGAGATTAGAGATAAGCGATTAAATTTACTTTTATATCCGTATTAATTTTTTGAGTTGTATTTTTTAAACTTTTGTGCTAGTTTAAGCGGCCAATGGTGGTGGTTTAAACCTTAACTTAGGGTGTTTTCTTTTCTGACAATAATGTTCAGTAAAGGAAATACTTATACTAATTGCATCAATGCATGACCACTTCCATGTTTTTACAAGAGCAATCATTGATACAATCAGTCTATTTCTTCTCAAAAAGCGCCAAAAGAACTGTGAGAATCATTTGTAATCTCGTATTTTTAATTTTGTAACGAACGAGCATTGCAACTCAGCTACTTATATGTAGGGATTCCAATTATTACCGGCTAAAATCGAATACCGTAATTGGATTGAATAATATAATATAGTTCCCTTAATATAACAATCATTGATTTTATGTCTGGTCAAAATTTCGTCAAATTCTACTTCCAAAAAGTGGGTCAAAATGTCGTTCAAAAAAATAGTGTATAATTTCTTGCGCTATTTTACTTGAAATTGCCACTGTAAAATTTTTGAAAGAATAATAGTGTATACGCAATATACTCCATTTTAGTCTGTAGAAAAAAATACAATTTATGAAAACTTTAACTCATAAAATAGCTTATAATAATATACACTATTGTTTGAGAAATATTTTCATTCCGACCATCGAAAGCTGCATGATCTGCAAAATTTGTGCAAGAAGAATGTTATTCGTCGTGGCTCGCAGTCATTTTTTATAACTTACAAGGTGGAAAGAAGAGAAATTGTTTAGATGAGCCAGATGAAGCAGAGGAAGAGAAAGAAGACGGATGAACTTCTAGTTATTTTGAAAAGTAATGAATAAATATATGCCACTGAACTAACAAACATTTTGAATTAATCACTGTTTTATAATGTTACAAATTGATATTTTTGAGATCAAATATTTTAATAAAAATACCGTAAAATTATTGAATAAAACAGCGTATACCATACAAATTAAAATAGTGTATCAGATTCATCATACGATTTCCGAATAAAATAGCCTATATGGAGGACTAGCACTTTGAATGACATATGGATGGTCTTAAAGGATGCGTAGAATAAAAAAAATTGGTCAATTTAAAGACAAGAAACGGTATTATTTATTTGTCGAAAAATCCAATATGAAGAATTTTTATTAACCGCGATATTGAGGTTTTAATAGATATCCGATCTGACAAAAACTTTAAACACAATTTTCTCAAAACCCCGAAAAAATTATACGCTATTGTTATACTGAGGGGACGATATAATTGCAAAATTGTTTTATTCTTGGGGGTTTCTGGTGCTTTGTATTTAGATAGTTTTATTCCATAAATAATATTGAAAATACCGATTATACTGGTGACGAGATTTCCTCAATACCGAAAATACCGAAACCTTCGGTATTGGAATCCCTAATCATATGTAAAAAGAAAACTAAACAAAATCAGAGAAATATTCCTCAACCATTTCACCAGCACAATAATACCGTTCGTTACCTTCTTAACATGTTGTTTTTAATAATTTGTCACCAGCGAAGTTATGTCTGCAGTATAATAATAAACAAATAATTGCAATATAAACGTTTTTTAATTAATAGAAACTGGGAATTATTTCTTTTCATAAGTTACTTTATTATATTCAACATTTTTTATTTCCGAATTTTTTCTATGAGCTAAATTTCAGTTATGTATTTTAGCTCATACTATAAATTCGAAAAATAAAAAATGTTTTTTAATTAAATTATTGAAATGGAACCGAAACCATTTTATAGCTTAAACAAATTTGTTAATTTATGGCCAAATCGCACTTTATTGAACAAATGATAATAAATAAGGATGGAAGGTATCTATACCTAATTAAAGTTAAAGTTAACATTAACCATTTCATTTAATTTTAAACAGTTCTGTCAAAAAGTTTATAGTTAAAAAGATACGGCAGGAATGTACCAATTTAAAGTATTTTTAACGAACTCCACTAAAACCCGCCTTAAAAAAACGCAATACAAAATTCTTGACGCGTTATTACGAGTTATAAATTGTATAAACCTAAATAGAACTTTTGTACCTTCGCATATGTTCTAAAGTTAATTTCTATACAATGTTTTCCAAAGGTATGTATGTCTTAATACCATGAGGTATGTCTTAACGATGAATATAAATTTTACTGTCAAAAACTAATAAAACATGCTTTGTCGATTTAGGCGATTTTTGACATTGAATTTGGCGAACAAGGTCAAACTAAATCTGACAACCCTAATTTTAATTGGAAACTTTTCGTATAGATTTAATTCCGTTTGTTTCAAATACATTATTAAATTTTGCTCTGTTTTGTTTGGACGTAGTTAAAAGGTTTTATCAAAATATAATTATAATTAAATTTCATTGTAAAATTAATTCCACGTATTAGATCGGATCTATTATATGCTATCTTTATTTTCACTTACCTTGTGTACTTTCACCATTTAGTGCTATGCCAACTTCCCCCACCGTGTAGTTTCCATATTGCGATATAATACATCTGGCTCTTTCATCAAATCCTTTAATGGCCGTATCAGACCACCATTTATGTATGCTGCCATTGCGATCGAACAAACGACCCTTGTCATCGAAACCATGAGTTAACTCATGACCTATGACTACACCAATGCCGCCAAAATTCAAAGATCTAGGAAAATGACGATGATAAAATGGTGGCTGTAAAATGCCGGCGGGAAACATAATTTGATTTTTGTTACGACTATAATAAGCATTCACTATGGCTGGAGCAGTCTGCCATGTAGTCTTGTTAACGGGTTCGTGTAATTTATTTTGTTCAATTTTTGTTGTATGCAAAAGAACATTGAGTGTATTTTCAAAATATTTATCAGGGTCTATAACTATGCCTGCATATTTTTCGTTAAGTTCTTCAGTGTTGAGTATAAAATCTGGATAACCAATTTTAAGAGACATTGCATTTACTTTTTGCTCTGCCAACTGTTTAGTTTGAGGATCTAACCAATCGGTGGTTTGGAGTATATCACGAAAAGCTTGCTGCAGTTCATGGGTCATTTTTAGGGTGTCCCTTTTACTATTTTCATCGAAATATTGACGCACAAACATGGAACCCAATGCCATTCCCATGTTAGTATTGACTTGTGATATGCATACCTTCCATCGAGAAGGACTTTCTTCTCGACCAAATAAGGCGTGATAGAATGTCTGCTTGACATCATCAAAACGATCATCTACATTGTTAATACGATGACGAACAAAACGCCAGAGCAGGTAATTGGCTATAGTTTTTGAATCAGTATCCTGAAGAAGATTTACCAGTTCTTGCATATAGTCGGAGGCATAAATAACTACCTCCTCGTTGGGATCCACAGTTCTTTCTTGCAAAATGGTTAGATAACGTAACCAATCAATGTCTGGTATTGTATTGTGCAGTTCACTAATGGTCATTCTACGATACAGTTTGGTGACATTAAGACGCTTTTCTGCAGGGGCTGTGATAGAAGCCAACTGAGTTTCAAAGTTAATTAGATCCGCAGCTGTTTTCATTGCAGTTACCTTAGGAGCTCCGAGTTTGTGCATTACTTCCGACATAAATCTTTGATAGGCATGTAAATATTTAGCATTAACATCTTGCAAATAATACTCCCTGGTAGGCAAACCCAAATTAGTTTGATCAAATTGTATAATATTCTCATCGGAGTTTTTGATATCTGGTCCTACCCATTGCACTATAAGTATATCATTATTGAAACGCCTTAAGTGGGCCGTAAGATTAAGCCAATCAAAATTCTGGGCATCCCAATTTGGATTTAAAACTGGCCAGCCTCCCAAATTTTCGATTAAATGCAGCAATGGTTGTATGCCTCTTTTCTCAAGCAGTTCGCTATTGGTACAAGATTGATATAAATATTTGGCCTTAATTTGGGCGTCTAATTGTGAAATATCTTGATCCTGATCGGGTAAATGTTCTTTGGAATCAAAAAAGGATTTTGAATGGTGTTTTGAGGTCGCTAGATTGTGATGTATTTCAGCAGTATGATTTCTAGTAAATCTTTTTCGCTTTGTATTCGTAAATAAACTGTGACGGCGATATCGTGTTAAAATCTTTTCTAGAACATTCCTTTTTTGTACTATGTGTTCCCGTAACTTTTCCTTTTGCAATTCCTGATTGCTTTCCTCCTGAAGACTTTTGACAATATCCGCTTGTGTATTAGGCAATTGTTCATAGGTATTGGATTCTATGTGCTGTATCTTTTTTGTAGATGTTTGGGAACTTTCATAGGTTTTGGATTCTAGTAACTCCTTTAAAACCACATCCAAATTTTCTCTTAACATTTCAAAAGTATCAAATCCTGCTTTGTCTTTGGGTATGGGATGATGTTTTTCCCAATTACCACACACATACTTGTAAAAATCTTCACAGGGTTCAACAGATTCATCCATATATTTTCTCATTGTTCTAGCTTGGGCTTCTCTAATAGTCTCCTTGGTGCCTTGGGCATTCCAAAATGTTTGTAAGCTTGAAATAGCTTCAATGCTACCAGACTCACTGTCTTCTGACTTTGAAGATTCCGCATTAAAATCTTCCTCTTTAACAGGATCCATTGTCTCTTCCGCATTATTTCCTTCTTCATCGGCTTTATCTCTTCTTAATCTTTTCCTGCCGTAAGATTCCAATAAAGCTTCCAACTCAAAATCCTTGTAACTCATATGACTGTTATAATTTAAATTTTCCAAACATTCTCTGGGTATAGCAGTAGTATCTCGTGGCAAAAAAGAAGTTCTAGCATCTTTCATAATACCACGATCTTCCATATCAACAGTTTCACTTAAGCCAAATTTGAAGGATATACATCTTTTGATCCTTTCAGCTTCAGTACGCAGTTTTTTTTTATCCAAAGGCACTAGTAGTTGTTCATTAATCATATCTTGAAAAGGATCATTATCCAATGAACCATCGTAATCTTCCAAATAAACTGGTTCTTGTTCAGACCTGGATTGAGTCCTATATCTCTGATGCATTTGCAAGGCCGTCAGCATACCATCCATACGCATGAGAAGAACCAAAACCAATGTTATGGGCAGCATTATGACTGGAATAATAATCAAAAGTTTACAACAAGTAAATCCAGGACACCATTGTAATCGTCCGGTTTGAGCATTAACGCCCAAACCTAATTTGAGTTTTGTACCCATTCGAGTTTTACAGGTCAAATTGGACAGATTTGTTGAGGAGTGTGTAGCATAATTGAAAGTGTTATTGTGCACTTGTGGTAGATCACGTTTTTGTAACATATTATTCACCTTATCAACATTTGTACTTTTTAAATTTGTATTATCACTTAAAATAGTTTTATTCTCATTCGTATTCATTATTAAATTAACATTATTTGTCATGATGTTTTCGTCAAAATGAAAAGTTTTTTCTTTAATTTTTCAGTTTTATTTTTGGCCGAATTTTATTTTCTTCAAATGGTTCTATTTAAAAATTAAATTGTGCATTGCGTTTTTAATTGAGGCCAATTTATATGGAATATGACTTTGATATAATTTTTATTCTGCTATTTTTATTTTTTTTGTTCTTTTATGTCATAAACCTCAACTACAAACACAACACCACAAAAGAAATTAATAATTTATGAACAAATTTCAACAAAAAAAAAAAAAAAAAATTGAGAAACTAAGAATCGAACAAAAAGAGATCACTTATTTGGTCTGAGCCGAGCTCAGAAGATGACCATTTAAGAGGACCGACGTTTTACAACTGACTGGCACAATTTCATATTTAATTTTTGAAGGCTTGTACAAAGAACTCATCTTTAATTGCAATTGAAAAACTGTGATTGTTATTAATGACAATGTTCTCATTTGTTCTCTCATCTGTCCTACTTGTTTATTTATGAAGACTCTCACAAGAGTGTAAACGTTTTATCGCAAGATCTTTCTTTGTATCTATTAGAAATTTGGTAAGTTTGATAAATGTTTTTGAATAAAACTTAAAGCAATAAACAATAATAGTTATTTGGAAGTAATGTGCTTTTGAAGTAATTCAGATTATATCTTTCGATGCTGACCATTTAACATTCTCTTAATTCTAAAAGTTTTTAAATACATACGCTAATTTAATTCGATAGTGTCATAACCCAAAACACGATTTATCAACTAAATATGCAGAAATGTGCGCAAAATCATGATTGGTATTGTGTAAAACAGTCTACATCTACATATATGGAATTTCTTCGTCTTGAAGTGATTTAAGGGAGAGTGTTTACATTGGACATATGTTCAATTCTGGAACTACCAACACACAGTTTGGACTTCACATAGCATCTATTATAGACGTTATCGTCGCAAAGTTTTTATCAATACCAACATAAAAAAAGTATAGGGATGTAACGAATTTTTGAGCAATCAATTTAATTTTCAATGTTTTTTTTTTGCAATAACAAATTCAATCGGCAGCCGAAATGAGGACGGCTCACTTCTTCTAGCAGTTCCTTTGTGGGACCCTTCGTCAGCGACAATAGTCAGCCAGTATTCAACAGATTATTCCCCAGATGTCACTGCAGCCTAAAACTGACCCAACTCCGTACAGAACAGAGAGCTCGATTTCAGTCCTACACTAGACATATCGTCCAGACATGGCAATTCCGGTCTCCCCGAGACCGCAACATTGGCAATATCGTCCTCATCATTAAAACTTCTACAGTAGTCATTATAATCAAGACCCATCCTCCTCGCATGAGTCCATATCACCCAGTGACCTGTAATGACCGATATGTCCGTCCTTATCTGGTCGACACCGATACCAAGTAGCACGCGCGTTCTCGCCGCACAATCCGTCGATGAGCATGTCGTCCAAAAGACAGCCCTGTTTGCCCAGACACTCCGCAGTTTTTTTTTTTTTTTAATTTCCTAAGCTTATCCCGCGAAGCTTTATGCTTGTCTGCAGGAAAGAAACCAGAGTCTCAGGCGGGAATCAAACCCGCAACCCCGGCGCTGATAGACTAGCTCGCTACCAGCTAGCCTACCGGGGTTGCCAGGGCATCATCCCTGTTACCGACGCCAGCGTTTACCTGGATCCGCGATCTCATTTAGAGACATCCGGCATTCCACTGTTAACATAGAATTCGTGAAGACACCAGCCATCGCTGCAATCCGTAAATATACATATAGAATAGCTCAAGGATGGAGAATATACATCTTAAATGAACTTAGTTAACCCTGATAAAAATATTTAGTGTTGGTGTTTTAAATAATTTCCGTATTCACAAAACCCATTGTATCGTACACCACGTGTCATGCTTATCAGACATATAACACAATTGTGACACGTGTATGACTGCAATTTCAAAAGTCTACTTGTCCCAAACCCAAAAGAAAATAAGTCAAGATGCTTCTCTACAAAGATTGAAATTATTTGGTCAAAAATAAAAAAGGACGGTGAAAACAAAGCTGAATGTACTGAACGTTATTCCCCCTAATGTAGGAGAGCAGAGGCTTGCTTTTTAGAAAAGGTGTAAAATATCATGATTCGTAACAGTTTTAGCCGAACTGAAATGATTTTCAGGAGAGGATTTTATATTGGACCCATGGTAAATTATCATCCCCAAATTCTGTAGAGTGACTTCTGGTTTTAAGAAAACACAAATTAGAATAGATTTCATTACAGTAGTGAAATTAGCTTTAGCGTTTATAGTGAATTTCACAAGTCTGCTTGATATGGGATATAAGGTAAATTATGGACCGTGTATCACAAAATTGCATGGCTTTTTTTCTGGCCATATGAAGCTAAGTTGGAAGGAATTTTACTGCAATATCTATATCTGCTATGGTTGTAGGCGTATTTAATTAATTAACCAGAGTGTCGTACTAACATGTGAAATATTAAATTTTATTAGGATAGCATTATTTAATACGGTTTTTAGCGCAATGAGCTGTTTTCCGGGATTATATATGGGGTTTATAGTAAATTATGGAATTATCTTTACGAAATTTGACAGTGTGGTTTCTAGTTCTATGAAACTGTGACGTACCAAATTTTATTACAATTGTATTATTAATTACGGCTTTAGGCCGGTTTTATATGGGGCCTGTGGTAAATTATGGACCGATCCTTACGAAATTTACGTAACAGTATGAGTTGCAGTCATATAAAATAAATTTGTGCAAAATCTTATATCACTCCGTGCATTATTCCACCATTTATGTTAGTTTTTGTAACAAATATATCAATTTTTTAGGGTGGTGGTTCCACATTTTGATTCATAGCTATGATCCTACTGAACCGATTTCGCTGGATTTTAATCCCAAACTGCTTAGGATAACTATAAGCAATTGGACACCAAGTTTGTTCATGTTTTCGAAAGTAAACGTGTTTTCAACAGACGGACCTGGGTAAATCGACTTAGAATTACTCAAGGAGCCAACATACATATGTACATATATGTATGTATTTACTTTATGAGGTCTTAAGCGGCTCATGTATTTTAAATAAAATTGTTCAATTTTACGTATTGTACAATTATATCGCAACGTGTATATTCGAAGGTGACACAATATATTGGCAACAATCAAAAGACCAACAAGCAAACTAAATAATTATTTCCTTCAATTCAAATATTTATTTAGATAATACCACATCTTACAAAAAACAATTTTTTGCTTTGTCTATTAGTATAATTTACTTGTTTCGTGATATTAAGACCATGTTAAATCTCAATAACTAAAAAAGGGGTTACGCTTATTTGGTCAAATATTTAATAAGTGTGACCGTAGCTTTAGATGTATAATAAAAAAGTTTTAAACGGAATGACAAACTAAGTATACAGTTATTCACCACTAGTAATGGTGGGTATAATAAGCAAGTAAGAGTGCTATTACACGCAAAAAAAATATGGCTGGAGGTTACCATAATGCAAGAGCAAAATACTATGTATGGTTGGATGGATTTTAACAATGTTTATGTTCCGAAATCAACCATAAAATGTTCAAAATTAACCATAATGTGTAGCTTAATTTTATTAAAACATTGTATTGTTAAATTCAACCATATTTGAAGTTTCAAGGAAGATTAACACCTTATTGTTAAATAGAAACAAAATATTATTAATCGTAAAAAAGTTGTGTTAAAAATAACAATATTTTGTTTGTTGCCAATGCGGAAACCATATGTTTTTTTTTTTACCATACTTCAACCAAATTTTTTCGCTGCGTGTATATGCGGCTATGCCTTATATAGATATCCTACACCATGGTGCGATTAGAACAGAAAGCTATATATATATAATCTATTTTGTGCCATGCCCACCTCTCCAATCACGCCCACATTTTGTCGGGTATTGTGTATTGATTACCAATATGCTTGGCTCTTGCCCTTCTCCAGATATACATAAATCTATGATTTCTTTGTATAGTAAGTGCCGCGCAAACTACACCAACAAAAAAAGGCATTTTTGGGTAAAACTGGAGGCAGTTGTGTTTTTTTTTTGCCTATATACCAGTCATATATGGAACGATCTGACGGAATTTCAATAGAAAACTTTAACGGAGTATATGTGATTTTAATAAATAATAACAAAGTCCATTTCTGGGATCTTTATAGACGCACAGACGACAATCGTTAAATCAACTTCCCTACTCAAAAGCACCTAGAATATACTTATGTATATATTTTATAGGGTATAAGATCAATACTGTAGAAATTACAAACGGAATGACAAACTTATAAATACCCTTACCACGTGTTGTAAAGGGTACACAAATATCTTAAATGTGTGATGAGGTAAAATCTCTAATAAATTAGTAATAGACGTGTTTACAGCAAAAAATAAATAAATATTATTTTCGTTGAATAGAAAACCCCAGTCAGTTAGTCAGTGTTTGTGACGGTGTGTGTGTGTGTGTGCAAAGTGGATATTTAAATTAATCTTGTATAATTTTTATAGTGTCACTGTCATTTAAATTGAGTGACCGGCCTGATTGTTATTGTTTACGATTTTAAAACCGTAAGTTTACGTGGACGTGTACGTTGTTGTGTTTACAGTGGACGAGAATTTTTCCGTAACTATTTAAATTACATTTTGCATGTGCCTAGTATAACAATGAACCGTAAATGATAAAATTGATTATATTATTGAGTTATTTTTAAAATTTTTCGTTGTAGTGTTTTTGTTAGTTGTAAGTACAGGGGCCTAATTCTGGCAGTCGATTCGAAAGCCATTTTTTTCTAATTATTTTAGTCGATACTGAATGAATTTGAATTATTTTAACAACACTAAACAATTTCAGTATTGACTAAAATTATTAGATATTAAATTGCTTTCGAATCGAGAAAGTACTCGATCACAACTGCCAGAATCAGATCCCTGATTTGCTGTTTGTGTAAAGTTTTAAACCAATATTTCGGGGAAAAATATAATTATTTGTATATAACTAGCTAATTTATGGACCGATTTTTTAAATTTTTACTTCTAGTCAAGGCGAATTTACACAAGGTGAACTTATCTTGCTACGTAAGCAACAGATGACTACTAACCTTGAGGCAAAATGATATACCGTTCATGTGATTCTGGGGAATATTGACTAAATTCTATAATTTTCGCTTAAAATTATAAAAATAATTTTTTTTTTTAATTATTTTATTTCAAA
Source organism: Pollenia labialis (assembly GCA_949318255.1). Lineage (NCBI taxonomy): Eukaryota > Metazoa > Arthropoda > Insecta > Diptera > Polleniidae > Pollenia > Pollenia labialis. The sequence continues at coordinate 122,659,754 of OX439139.1, read as the reverse complement.
ACAAACAATTTAAAATTAAAAAGATATGAAATATTTGTTTAAATTGTTTAATACAGTGTTGTATTATTTTTGACACAACGTTAAAATATTTTACAGTGTTGTAAACGTTTTCAAAATAAGACCACCTTATATGAATTCGCCTTGCTTCCAGTATTCTACTAAGTTTGTTATGGCTGAAAGTGAAAAAATTAGGATCATAAATTATAAAAGGGCTTTCAAAAGTTATGATTTATAGGGTAAAAACTAGAGGCAGTCGTGGTATTTTCCTTAGTAATTTTTGCAACGAACTGATTTTCATAAAAAAAATTTAACGGATCATTTATGAAAAATTTATAACAATGTAGTTCGCATCATATCTGGGATCTACGGTAAACCGATCGTTAATCGTTATATCAACTTTGCTACTCATAAGGACCCGAATTATACATACATAATTTATGGATTCTAATCCAATTAAAAATTGAGCTTTCAACGAAGCGGGTTTGTAAGGGAGAAATGTAAGAGTTTCGCTTACCATCTCGCTTACGGAAGTCATACATTTTTGAAACAAAAAGCGCTTTATTCAACGCATATAAAAACTGGTGAACGTAGCCATAAGATTTACACACTGAATCTTAAAGTTATTTTTAAGTATTCTCCCTTACCAGCCTGCTTCCTAGTAAGGGAATGCCGTGGCACTTAAAATGTTATTTTTTCATTAAACTTTTTAAAAGTTAGTTCACTTACTTTACTGCGAATCTGTATGTCTTATTGTGTAGCGCATAATTGTGCGCCTATTTTCTTAAATGTACCACTAGTGCTTCGCAAAATGGTAAACATTTTTATTGGGAAGATTAATATTGTAGGAATTACAAACGGAATGATAAACTTTCCACCAGTTGTAAAGAGTATAAAAGGTTCTGTCGGAAATTTTGAGCAGATGACAGAACGAAGTTTGCCATATGTACGTTCCTGCTAATAATAAAAAAGCTTTTAATCGTTCCGATATTCTTACTAAACTTTCACAAAATTCTTAAACTTAGACTTTAACTAAGATTTGGCTGAGATAGGGTTGCCAGGTTTTTGCAATATGTGTCAAGATTCAAGAAAAAATTACATTTGTCAAGTTAAATCCGAATTAAAAAAAATTTTCCACGTAATTTTCAAGAAAAATTGGGGGAAAAAATAACTATGGGCCTGTTCGGAAATGCATCACTGCGCTGCATCAGTGATTTAAAATGCTTAAATATATATCAGTGAAGTAGATGTGGACCAAAAAATTGTCAAATACTCCACAAAAATAATAGTCACACAATAAAAAAAAAATTAAATTGTTTTTTATCGGCATTAAAAAAAGTTTGCTTTTCTGATGCAGCGCAGTGATGCATTTCCGAACAGGCCCTATTATTGATCGTGTTATTTATATTCCACTTAAAATTTAGTGTCGCAATGAACTATGGGAATTTGTATCCCAAGGAATAGAAGATTTTGAGTTGTTAGAAGAGGAATGTATAGCAGAAAAACTATTGGCGTCTTATTTGTGTTTCATTTATAACATAATCCAGTAATTTCATGTATTAATATTAGATTTAGAAAGCAATTTTGCATTAACATATATTTTACGAAATTTCTAAACAAAATCAAGCTCTCATATCTCATAAGGTATAGTCGTAAATATACCATGATTTCTGGAAGAATAAGGCACACAGAAAGATAAATTAAGTTTTTTATTCTTTCTTTAAGTACGAGTCGTACTCAAAAATTTTAAATACGAATACTACTACAACGTACATTAAACAATCCTAAATAGGATTACTTTCGAAAATCAATCGAGGAATTTCTTAAAATAAGTATAAAATTCTTAAGCCAAGTAAAAAAAGATTAAACTTTTCGTTGGTAGGGCCACTCTGAGAGTAAAATTACAAAGTGAGCGTGTTAATCTCATTTAACTTATCAAAGTTTGTCGCAGACATTCGAATTACGCGAACATATGTTGTGAAACCTCCTCCATCTTAGAAATAAAGATATATCTCGAAAACAAGTGCTGACCTAAAAAACTGTTAGCACCACTGTATTCGGCGAATTAGGTTTACCCGCCTGAAAGTTTTTTTCTACTAGCACAGTGTAATAGTATTAGTACTCTCATTCTACACTACATTCTTTCAAAGAGGTGCATGGGGTTCTCATATATGAACGCTAAAATACTCGGTATTAATTTAAACAATTCAATTTTTTCCATTTGTACATTTAAATTTTGAATTTTAGAATTCTAATTTTATGCGTTGTAGCGATTTTTACGTGTTTGTGTATATGAGTACAAGTGGATGAGTGATTTGTTGTATTCCCTGCAAATAAAAGGACTAGTCCAAAAACGCGTGTAAAATGTAGCGCACAAGGGACTAGGACTACTCCAAAAGCCTATTTAACATTACGATGTCCTAGGGCAGGACCATATAACCCAGCTTTGGGTTACAAAGGAGTAGTCTTAAAACTACTCCATTATATACACAAGAGGATTAGTTTTAACTTCGTTAAAAAACGAAAACATGTGCATAAAAAACGAAGACATGTCGTCTCACTACAAACACTTTTTAACAATGACATCGGACCAGTCCATGTAGTAGTCCATTTAATCACATTGGATCAGGTGGTCCAATATTATTTGCAGGGTTCATCTTTGCAATTTTAATATTTCTTTAGTATGTGTGCAATAGAATGTGTGTATTTTGTTATATGTAAATGTATTTATAATTTTTTTTTATTTATATTTGCTATTTTTTTGAATTGCAAATACTTTTAACCTTAAACCATTTACATAATTGAATTATAACCGAAATTGATTATGAGTGTCGTGTCTCTGTTGTTTAAAAATTATTTTTGTTACTTTTTTTTTGTTGATTCTTTTATTTTAAGAAAATTGTTTGAAAAGTTTAAAATAAAAAAAAAATAATTGTAATAATTTAAATAATAAAATATTCATTAAGATTTTTTATAAAGAAAATGCGTATTTGGTAACAGTTATTGGGGTATGGGGTAAGTCGATATGATAGCTTAAAAGTTTTTAAAAAAACTTGGAGAAAAAAATCATTTTTATTTAAAAATAAAATACACCAAAATTAAAGAAAAATTTCGTTTATTATACCAAGTTTTAAAAACGTAAAGAAAAATGTTTTTTGAATAAAAAAAACATACGTATTATTAACAAACATTTTTCAACTTTTTAAATTTAACTTAAGATGTTTTGTCAAAATGGTACTTAATTTTTTTTATTAAAACATTTTTAAGTATTTTAACAACAAATAAAATAAATATTTATGCCGTCCGAAATTTTGCACTGATTTGTCACGTAAAAATTAGCCTGTAAGACCTTTTTTTGCGCTAAGGGGTCGATAAAGACAATATTTCTGATTAATTGTATCTACCTAGATCGTTTTTCATGAACCCTGTCGCACCAAAACCCTGAATTCGGGCAGACACTTGTGTGGGGGGCCAGGTGAAATAATGGATCGATTGTGCTAATTTTCTAGATAAGAAATATTTGAGCCAAATTTGGTTCTCTTATCTCATCTGGTATCAGCGTTATTGTGCAAAACTATTATTTCGAAAAAAGGAAGGTAGTTATTTGTCCTTTGTTTGTGTTCACTACCAGCGTTCTATTAAGTTGATTTCAGGTAAAAGTAAAAAATAAAGTTTACAAACTGTAAGAAGGCTTTAAAAAGTAAAAGCTTAGGGGGCAAAAATTAAAGATAAAACTTAGAGACAGCCGTGTTTTTTTTCTCGTATCTCAGCCCCCTTATGGAAATATATAACAGCTCCGTCTTATCTGAGGCCTTCGGAAAACAAATTTCAACAGATATACGAATAACCGGGCATGGTTAAATCAAATTAGCTACCCATAAGGATCGAAAATATTTCTGTGGCATTTTGACAAAACATCTTAAGTCAAATTAATGTCCCTATTACTCGGTTGAGTTGTAATTAAATATATGTTATGTTTTGTTCTCCGCAATATAGCAAAGTTGTAAACTATAATACAAAAATTAAGAAACTACAACTCAACTGAAAAAGTTGAAAAAATGTTAACCATACGAATTTTCATTCAAAAACCATTTTTGTTAACATTATTAAAATTTTGCATTAAAAAATAATGTTTCTTTAATTTTTGTTTATTTTATTATTTGATAAAAATGATTTTTTTACCGAATTTTTTAAAAAACTATTTTGTATCTTATCTCGACTTAAGATGTTTTGTCAAAATGCCACAAATATATAATCAGGTAAAAGGGGTTTATCGGTGGCTTAATTTAAAAAGGCGTAACTCGATTTTTTGTTAGAAGGGTTAAAAGATTAAACAGTGAAGCACGGTTATAATGAACACCGGATGTAAAGAACTATGTCAATAACGAACACTTGTTTTCACTGCCAGTGATTTGACTTAAACATAATGTAATTACTCAAAAATAAAATCAGTTTTAATTACAAATTTAATCAAGCGAATTAAACGTTTTATTGATATTATTAATTTTTTTACTGGTGCAAATTAATATTGTCAAGTAAACGATTAATACATTTGATTATACTTGATTAAAGTTTTAAATAATTTTAATTATATTTTTGATAAATGCTTTTACTGGTGCAAAATTTTTTTCTGTGAATACGTTTATTAAGAACTTTCCTAAACATCAGAACTGTACACGATTGCAATCACATGATTTCTCGGTAATGATTGTTAATTTTTTGCTGGACTTCAATATCAAAAAAATTGATTGATGATATCAATTTTAAACCATACAATACATTTTGACTGCAATAAATTTTTTTAAATTAATTCATATCATGATTGATTGCAATCAAATTTATTTGCAATCGATTTGATATATCGAAGATGAAGACAATAAAAAAGTCTCTGCATTATTCTGTAAATCAAAATCACGTTAAATTAAAAAAGATAGAAATTTTCAATCAAATTTTTTTATATGAGCATAGCTGCTCTGATTTCAAAAGTCGATCTGGTAAAGATAAGAGGCCCTCAAAGTATAAGGTGCATAAAAGGAAATATTTTTATGAAGTTTTAACACAGAATAAATTTCAGAATTTGTTCGGTTTAAATTTCAAATGAATTTGATTTCTAGAACATGTAAAATTACCGCGCATTTACTTTTGCCCCGATATGTAATTTTATTTTCAAACTACTAAATGGATATAGTATAGGTCCACATTTAATGTTGACGTAAAAATCTCTTGTGTCAAATTACATATATCTTGGCATAAATTGATATTAAGATTTTTAAATGTTTATGTTATTGTAAACCATTTTTCTTAATTAGATTTTCGGTTAGTTATGGATTTATTGAAAAGAAATTTGATAAGAATACTTTAATTAATATAGAATTTAATTATAAAATAATTTTTTCAGGGAAAACTAAAATAAATGCTTTACAACACTGAAAAATAATTTCGATTCGTTCAGTATCGACTGAAGGAATAAAAAAAAATTGTATTCGAATCGAACAATTATTCGATTACTACTGCCAGAATTGGCCCCCTTAACTTCTTTCTTTAAGATTTTCAAAGTGAGTCTTATATGATCGAATTTTCTTAATAAAATCTCAAATCCTAAAGGTTTGGGTATAACGAACTTTGCTATAATGGAACCCTCAGTATAAAGAATGCTTTGCTGAGTGCCGTGCAAACACCTCTTAATTGCAAAGTTTTTCATACAAAAATACTCTATAGCTATAACGAAGAAATTCGGAGCTATAAAGCCTTTATAAGTAGAGCGAACTAGTCATTCAAATACCAAAATTGAAAAGTCCTGTCTTCAAAACATTGAAGTCTAATCCCATATATAAAGCGTCATAGAAATGTTTTATGTTTTATTTACCCCCTGAACAGTAATTTTTACAGCATTTATCGCTTATCGTACCGTGCGTACAGAAAAAGCCATCGCTGCTGTAGATACGATGTGACAGACGATTTGACTTAATCAATCCGACGCAATGGCCGACTACTACTTGGAGAGCTTTGAGGAAAGATCTTGGCATACATCCATATAAGATTCATCTGGTGGACCATCAGTTGCATCGTGTGTTCAGTGAATGGAATGATAATCAACTGGAAGTTGAACCAGATTTTTATCGATAAATCAAATTCAGCGATGAGGCTCATTTCTGGCTTAACGGGTATGTAAACAGGCAAAACTGTCGTTTTGGAGAACACACAGTCCTTATGAGACTCCATTACATTGCGAAAAATTACCGTTTTGTGTGGTGTACGTGCCGAAGGCGTTTTCAGCCTTTTTGTTTTAAAATCCGAAACCTGTGCCAATATTACTGTGAATGGCGAACGCTTTAGGCAAATGATTCGCGATTTTATTCTTCATTTCATCATTTGGACGCGAAATGGTTTCAACAAAACAGCGCAACATGCCATGGAGAGCGTGAAACCATAACTTTGTTGAGCCGAACTATCTTAAAAAATAAGCCTGTGAATTGGCCACCTCTTTCGTATGATTTGATACTTAAGCCCTATTTTTTGTGGGTGTTCGTCAAATCTTTAGTCTATGCTAAAAAACCAGTAACGATTGACCATTTAGGAGCCAACATTCGACGCTCGAAAAAGTGGTGCAAATTTGTACCGACAGGATGGCGTTTATAAGGCGCGGAGGCCATGAAATTATTTTTAACTATTAAATGCCAAGAAATTCGTGACGTAATAAAGCCAACATTTTGGTAATTTCAATGGGTTTTTGAGTTTTTTTTTAAAGTTCTTTGCCTCTAAAACAAATACTTCTTATAACACTCAAACATAAAAAATCTCAAAATTATAAATTTTTGAAATCTAACCTAGCGTTTCCACATGCAAGTACAAGTTCGAAAAACTCAATACACACACTTTTTTACTTACACCATCACATTTTTCGTACTTTCAGCCAATCGGCTGCTTCCTCGATTTTTCGTCGATAATACGTATACACTACTTGCAAGTAATTACTTGCATGTGGAAACGCCGGGTAAAGCTTTGTTGACAATCAGAGAAACAATTTCGTTTTTTCTTCTATCTTTTTTCTTCCCAAAGTATTTCATATATTTTCCTTTAATTTTTCGAACAAAAATGTAACTAAATTTTTTTTAAAAATGTAACTAAAGTTGAGTCAACTAGAACTTCAGCAACAATTTGTATGAAATTGTTTCTGACGTTTAAAATAATTTTATTTAGTTATGAATAAAAATTTTAACATAATGTTGTAAAAAATAATAATAAATGCATAATATTATTGTGGGTAAAATTTGCAAACGGTTTTTTAATACAAAATGTGTGTGGTGTTAAAAAAAATTGTTGCTCTATTATGAACACCAAGTAAAAATGTAACTTTGATTGTGAACGAAGCGTTATCCATTAAATTTATTATTTTACAAAACCCGAATTTAGTTACATTTCTAAAAGGTTTGCGATTTTAGAACAAGTTTAGCAACATTTTTGATATGTTTAGACTTAAACGTTTACTTAAAGCAGGGTTTTGATAAAAGGCGCGATAAATCGTGATTACGATTATAATCGACTTGCAAACCCTTAGTTAAATATCAGTATTTTATCTTTTAGGACATTCCGTTTTTTGTCCTTTATTTCCAGCACAATAACTCTTTCAATTAAACATTTTTATACACACCAAGTAATTACTTCTTTTAACAGGATACCCTTTAATGCTTGATAACTTAACACACTCCCGATTTCCCGATTTTCGTATTTTCTACAATATGAATCTTGTTAAATTAGCACAAGCTTGTTGATGCTTGTTTGATTTACAACTGAATTGAAAATTGCTAAGAACAGAAATAAAAAGATAATTAAAAAATTTAAATCAATACTAATAATGATGATATCTAACGTTGAAGATAATGGCGATTTACATGTTCATATGTTGTAGAAAAAATATAGTATGTAATGCAAATGTATGTACGATGTGTTTTTAACTACAAACATCAGCAGCAGCATCAGCTACTGTTGAATGTTATTGACATTTTCGCAAGAAATGAAAATGAAAATGCCGCTGTTGCTGATGCTGATGTCTTTTCCTGATACTGTGTGGTTTTAAAGTTCTGTTGTTGATTTCTACACAATACAACTTGAATTAGAATCACTTTGGAATACTGTTAATGATGGTTAAATTCTAAGTGGAAACTTAAACAAAAAAATAAAAAAAATTTACCTGATAAAACTTAACGTCTTGAATTAATTATTCAAATTATTTATTGCAAAATCAATAAAAAATTCTGTAGTTTGCTGTTGGTTTTTTAAAATTTTTATTTTTCTTATTAAAATAAGGTTTTTTTACATTTAAAAACCAAATAAAACAATTTCCTTTAAGTAACGGTAAAATATTTGTATTTGGACGTTTTTAAACAGTCACGCTTTAGAAGAAATAACTTCCGTAAATAAATACGCTTTTTTTAAATAAATAAATTTTTCTGAATGAAACTTTTTTAATTTAAGAAAATTAAAAATGTCATTGACTTTTTAATTTTAAAAAATCAAAAATTGTAATTGACTTTAAAAATAAAAATTTTTTAAGAGTTTTCATCAAGGCGAATTTATAAATTCGCCTTGGTTTTCATAAAAAACAAAATACAGTACGAGATCGATTTGCGTAACCAACGATATTTGCAACCCCATTTAAAGCTCAAGTATTTTTTACATTAAAGCCTATTGCTCTGTTCAAATTTGTGAACTATTTTGAGCAACATTTATTATTTCATACGAAAAATTTGACATGTATTAATGCTACGTATCCCGCGAGTTTGCAATTTTTAGGTTTTTATTTTTCCTTCAAAATATGCGACATTGTTTTCCATTTATATACAAAACCCATTGTTTTTGTTATTAATATTTCTTGTTTAAATTCTTTTGGTACTACTTGACTGTAGTTTGTAATGGTTTATTTTTTGACACAGCTGATTTTTTAACAATTTTCCCAATCAGCCGAAATAAAAGTGCGGGCTATTTCGTGCAAGAATAAGAAGAGTTTTTTTTTCTCAAAATCTTGAGTGCCCCGGTAGGCTAGCTGGTAGTGAGCTAGTCTATTAGCGCCGGGGTTGCGGGTTCGATTCCCGCCAGAGACTCTGGTTTCTTTCCTGCAGACAAGCGCAGAGCTTCGCGGGGTTTAGCTAAGGGAATTTAAATAAAATAAAATAAAATAATACTTTACTTATTTTAAGTACGGGAGCAGTTTTCAGTAAGATTGGGATCCTGCGGGCTCCCAACGTTGAGTACGGGATCACACCTTATGTAAGGTTCGTAAACAACATTTAGCTGGGCTACTGATGTTACTTTGTAAAATGTACCATGATTTGTAACGTCATAAGGTAAATTCAAAAGTATTTATGTATTTTGAATTTTATTTAAACTCTGATTTTCCTTAACTTCCTTTCAAAAGTTCCCAATAGTAGGAATAAGATTAGTTTATTTTTTTATACTTCTGCAAATGCCATGATTGTCTTTGTTATATTGAACCGTAATGATGTTTACTTTTTTACATTAACTTGTAAATTATCTAGGCCCCATATAAACCCTACTCCCGGAAAACAGTTAAGTACGCCTAAAACCATAACTAATAATGCTATCATAATAATATTTGGTTTGTCACGGTTTAATAGGACTAGAAATCACACTAATAAATTTCGTGATGATCGGTCCATAATTTACTATAGGCCCATTCTGGTAAATTAATTAAATACGCCTAAAACCGTAGCCGATATTGATATTGCGGTAAAATTTGTTCCAGCTTAGCTTCATATGGCTAGAAGAAATGCCATGCCATTTTGTGATATACGATCCATAATTTCTGAAATTCACTGTAAATGCTAAAACTAATTTCACCGCTGTATTGAAATTAATGTTTTTAATACCAGGAATCACTGCAGAATTTTGGGATGTTTGGTCCATTACTTACCATGGCTCCAATATAAATTCCCCTCCTGAAAATTATTTAAGTTCGGCTTAAACTGTTACGAATCATGATATTTGAGTAAAATTGCTAAAAACAAAACATACAACTTTCTGATTGGCGGTCAATAATTTCCTATTTTGTTCGCACTTCAGTTTAAAAATTGTGTGTCTAGAAAATAAAGTTTTGACAGGTCTGGAAAGAACAATAGGCTATATAATTTTTTAAACAATTTTAGTGAAAGTGACACCTCCTATACAAAATTAATACTTATTTTCGTCAATTTCAATAACTTTTTGAGCTAGAGCTTTCAACCTTTTTTAAAAAGAGCTCTTACAATTAACACTTTTTAAGTCTTGCTGTGCGTTGTGGTATCAAAGTGCAAAATTGAGCTTTTTATACAGATGCTTTTTGCCCGGTGGAAATATAATCATATTATATATACGGGATGGGCTTTTGACCTTTTTGTTAGACCTATGAAACATTAAGAGTTGCAGGTAATGGCCATCTACACTTTAAAGTATGTATACACATTATATGGTTTAGTTGATAGACTTTTGAAAGTAAAAAAACAGGTTATTATTATGTTGAAAAAAAGTAACTAAAATGGAAAAAAAGTACACGAGTACCCATTGGAAAAACAAGTAACCAATTTTGGTTAAAAGTAACCAAAACGGCAACGCTGGTTGTTAGGCATGTATGCGGTATATATTAGAAACGTTAAAAGTCCTAGATTGCTCCAGAATTAGTCGGTCGAGGGGTACCTAAAAAAGTCCTTTAATAATAAATTTTTGACCAATCAAATATTTACTTTTGAATGGTCGATTATTTCAACTTTTCGGTAAAACAACAACCCTAAATTCCTATCGATTGCGAAAATCAAGCTCGTGCTGCATAATATGAAAAAGAAAAGTATTTCGTTAAATATTATAATGGAAATTTGAAATAGTTTATATACATGTCATTTTTACATAAAGATTTATTAGGTATTAAATTTATTGGTTTATGCAAATTTTTATAGCGAAGCACACAAAAAAAACTTCACATATAATTAAGTTGTTTTTATCTAGTTATTTATTATTTATAATAATAATAATGAAATTGTTAAATACAATTAATTTCAATTAACGATACATTTAACATACACCCGACCATACATACGTATCTATGTTTGTATGTATGTACATTTATTCCAATAGATACTTTCTTAATCGCTTTACCACTTTAGTTGAATGTTTTGCTTGTATCTTTTGTTAAACGAATGTAAATAGATTTAATAATTGTTTTTCTTTTGTTGCTTACTCTACAAATGGTATATTGCAGCCATTTATTCATTTGATTATATTGAATTTAGATAGCTAACCTGCCTAAAAAAGTATACCTCAATCCCTACTAAGATGCCTTGGAGCTTCAATTCCCTATTATGCTTCGCAATATTTGGCTCCTAGGAACAAGTCAGAAACTTTTACAAAACCCAAAAAACAACCAGCTACGCAGCCTTAAAGCAGTGGAGGCCCTAGAAAAACTACCTTCCTAAGTAGTACTACAGTCTGTGGCAGGAACCGCACTCGAAACACTGACACTATTAAACTAGCTCACTACCAACTACGCAACCGGTCAACCCTATTTTAAATGACATTTTTGTTTGTTTGACATTATCGTGTAGAATAAAAAAAATTTAATTATTTTTAAAAGTGTAGTTTTTGTTAAACAAAAAATTTTTCAAATATATGCTCTACATGTTTTAAGCTACAACAAACAAATTAAGGCATTCAAAATTCGGTGACACCTAGAGTACTTTTCTTTAACTAATTTTATAATAAAAAATAATATTCTTTTAAATAATCCAAAACGCACATGTTTACGGGATAGTGTAAAGGTTGCGTTAATTTATCTTTATTAATGTTAACAAAAGCCTTTTAAATAAATATGATTAATTTGAAAAAAAAAAATCGTTATGAAATGTCATTTACATGCGATTATTTCCGTTTGACAATATTTTTTTCTAAAAAAAAGAAAGAAATAATATTCAGCCATGTTCTTGAAAACGATTTCGAGTGAAATTAAAATCGAAACTATTTTGAAAACTAACCTGTGCGCAAAGTTTATTAAAACTATTTCCTTTTATAAACCTCATACTTAAAGGATCACTAATCTTTACCAGAACTTCTTCTGAGGACAGGAAAAGTCTGGTTAATTTTTAAGAAAATTGGATTTAAAATTTCCATCGATTTTAATTTCACATGTATGATTATTTTGAAATTAACAATTTTCATAAACACAAAGATAAATTGCCTTAAAGCTTTGCATAATTGAATGAAAATGCTTTATTTTCACTCTTTACTGTTAATTCTTTTACTACTACTACATAAATCGCACCCTTTGTCTTCTTAAATACAATTCTTTTTATAAAAATCAAAACTAATTAATAAAAATTATTTTGATTTACTACATCTGCCTGCTACACTTAAATTGAAATGTATGAATATTTACATGACATTTGTTCGTTATCGATCGATTGACCGATCAATGAATGTAAAATACAACTGCGAAAAAGAAAAAAAATTACACCAAAACAATTCAATAACAGCGAGAACAACAACAATTACATTTACAACAGTATCAATCAATTTAAATGTAACAAAGGGTATAACAAAAATTATATACAATTTAAATGTGCCCACAAAGTATGGGGCACATACATACACATATTTAAAAATTGTTCAAGAAGTTGTTCGGCTTCTGTTTACCCAACAAACACGGAGGTTTGATTTCAAATTGAAAGTGATTTGAAATCAAACGTTTTCTCAAACGACAAACGTTTGATAATGATTTGAAAATCATTTGTAAATCATAGCGTTCTCAACAAAAAGGGGAAATTATTTTCAAATTGAAAAATGCCTTTATTTTCAACTTGCTTTCAAACGTAATTCTCAAATGTTTTTCAAATGTGGATTATAATAGAATGTGGAATATAAATAAAACTATTTAATTTTTTTAATTTAAATTTATTATTTATTTAAATAAACTTTGAGATAAACATTCGGTACCATAGCAAAAAGATGAAATAGTGTTCTTTCCGTCTTCTAATTCTTGGAAAGACAAAATACTTGGCTCCCTTTTATTTTGAGGATTGTAGCACTGCCATCGTTCAACAATCTTTCTTCACTTTCCTGTTTTATTATTTTTCTTTTTTTTTCGTATTTTTAAACATTGTAATTTCTCACAAATAATTTTTATTTTTCACTAGAAATAAACTGTTCACTTTATATTAAAATTTATTTCTAATAGTAAAACACATGTAACCACAAGGAAAAATAATTTAACTTTAATCGCCATTTTTAATGCTTACATTTATTTTTAGCTTTAGTACTGCCAAGTTTATTTTTGATTTGATTTTAACTTTGACAAACATTTGACATCAAATTGAAAAAACATTTGATATCAAATGTTTATTTTCAAATCATTATCAATTTGAATTTAAATCTTAAATCAAACAATTGAAAAACGTTTGAGAATTGCGTTTGATGTCAAATGATAAAGTCATTTCATATCAAAGGTTTGACTTCGTGTTTGTTGGGTATTGGCCATTATTCGTAACATTGATTTAAATCAAGTGTGTTGTTTTGAAACTGAACCGAAATTTAAGCAAAACTATTGAAAGCAGTGTTGCCAAATTTGTATTTAAAATATCTACGCAGTCTATAAAGAAACTCGATGTTTCCTTACAAACCAAAAATTGTTTTCATTACATTAATCGTAAAACGACGTAGCCTTTTTGTCAAAATGAAATGTACGCCGCCGCACAGTGGCTTAGCAATTTATTTCTTTGGCCAAAAGTTGTTATCAATTATAAATTGACTTTTATTCGACCTTTACAAAATTTATTATTATTATTATTTTAACAGACCTCAAGTTTTTTTAAAAAAATTAAAGACGCCAAGTAATTGGATCAATGTGTTGCAAATTGTTGGCGTGCCAAGCTTTGAAAATGTTATTTTAGAAAAAATTTGATTTTTCTAAATTTGATCAGAAAAAAATTATCATTCCTGGCAGACTATTACTGATTGCACTAAAAGAATTTTTTTCACAGATCCAATTGATTTTGACATTAATCCAATGAAAAATTACATTAAAAGTCAACCTATGTAACCCTTCATTGGATTAATGAAGAATTTTACATTAGCCCCCCGTTAATGAAATGTTTCATAAAATCGATGAAAATTTTGCATTATTTCAATGTCAAACGTTTAAAGAATTTTTTTTATTATTTTAATATAAATGTTTCTATATTTGAATGAAATTTTTAATATGCTCTCAGTGATATTTTTAATGATTGTTATGCTAATAAATTTATGTTTATATATTTTAACCCTTTTTTTTAAATGTGCGTTTTGAGTTGTTGTGATTTTTATTTTATTATTCTTGTTTTAAGTCATCAAGTTTTATTAATTTTATTTCATTTTAATATCATGTTATGTTCTACTTTCATAAGCTTACCTTTAACTAAATTAATTTTCCAGCTCGCAATGACCTTCATCTGCCATCTTTCAATTTTTTTTTTGGCTTGTACTACTGTTTAAATTTTGTGTATTTAAATTAACAATTAAAGAAAAAGAATGTGAGAATTTTTTGCTCTTGTTTTTTCTCACGCGTTGTTTGTTTTTAAACCTAAATATTTCTAACATTTAGCTCAAATCAGTATTTCGTGTTCGTAATGAATTTAATTAATGCTATGAAACATTAAAATTTACAATTTTTCCAGATATTTTCATCTCTATCGCAAAAAATTGAAGTAAATTAAATGTTTTTACAACACTTATGGGAAGAACATTTTTTACTTATTATAAGTATTTTGAATTTAAAGAATCTTATTTTGTTTTCATTGATTAAGTGACATTTTCCCTGGAAAATATGAAGTTACAAAAGATTCCTTTCTTTTCATTAACTTAAAAATATTTGAATATTTAAATTAACAGTTCATTTTAATCTTAGAAAACCTATTGAACTTAGGTATAACAATAAGTTGTGTTTCTTTTGAAAGAGATATTAAGTTGTCATAAATTTAATGAAAAATGTTAACGAAATTACGAAACTCAATTTCGTAGTGTTAATGAAATTGCTTCATTATATTTGTAATATTTTATTCCCGTAATTAAATTTTTTTGTGGATTAATGAAAAAAATTCAATGAAATTGATTCATCAGATTTATGAAGCATAATTCTTTATGTGTGTGGCCTTAAACTGATTTTTTTGTTACTAGGATAGTAGTTTTAAAGAAATTGTATGCTGTATTACTGTACGAACCGTTGATACCTGGCGTGAATAAAACATCGGCAGAGAGGAAAAGTGTCCTCTTAAACCCCATATGTACTGTTGCACCCGCATGTAGAATATATTTTGATTTCTTCTCCACCATAGTGGAGAAAACATTTTTGTGATGATGTATGGAACACATAAAAATATTGGTTCATGATCACTTTCTTCGTCGATCTAACGATACCCGTCCGTTCGGCTGGCTGGTTGTCTGTCCATGTAACTAAATGCGCAAAGTACATTAAAATTTCAGCAACTTTGGAGTTAATTTGATAAAATTTGGTATATACGTTTCAATTTTTGTAAGGAAGAAGCCTATGGTGAGAATCGGCCCATAGCTTCACATGTTCCCCATACAAACTTTTTTCCTGAGTAGTCTTTGTGCTAATAAACTATCTTATTAGATTGGTATTCAGATTAAATTTAGTCCACAAATATCTTATTGCGACGTTAATCGTCTTACTAAATTTTTTTTCTAAATCGGTCCATATTTGACCACAACTGCCTTACAAAAAAAATTGCTTTCGAATCAAAAAAGTATTCAATCACGACTACCTGAGTTAGACCCCCAGGGTTGTCAGTTGAATATTTTGGCTGAATTTGGCGACATGGCAAATTATAAAATAATTGGCGATTTTTTTTTTGGCTTTTTTTAATGAGCCATGAATTTTTTTTGAGAATCGTTGCAGTCATTACGAAAAATCATATTTTTAATTCCGATTT
This sequence comes from Pollenia labialis, assembly GCA_949318255.1. Lineage (NCBI taxonomy): Eukaryota > Metazoa > Arthropoda > Insecta > Diptera > Polleniidae > Pollenia > Pollenia labialis. Next base: position 122,643,792 of record OX439139.1, on the reverse strand, counting down.
TTTATGTATAATATTCGAGGCATTCACACATATTAGGCGTGCCAGACGGCCTAGAATGGCCTGGATTGTTCAGTTTTTTTGGTTATTGTCCAGTTACCAGCTAAAATACAATTTTATTCAATTTTTAAAAATTACTTTTTTTTTATTATATGAAGATAGCGGGTAGGTATGTTACAAATAAATTTTTAAGATGACAAATAAAGTGGTGTTGGTCATACATTTGACCCATCTAGGGGCATCCTAGGCGCTGCAGGGGCCTTAAAGGAAATTTTATTGCGGATTTTTGTTTTTTTTTAGTACTTTCAATAAACTAAACCGTTTTTGAGTTACGCGAATATATGTTGTGCAACCTTCTCCATTTTTTGAAATAACGGTATATATCGGAAACCAGAGCCAATCTAAAAAAACGGCGGGCACCACTGGATTCAGCGTACCCGAATTATGTTAAAACGCCATGTGCCCGGATTGTCTGTTTTTTCAACTAGCATAGTGTAATTGACAATATTGCATATTATTCAAACTGTTAATCTTTTGTAGTTATGGCCTTTTGTTTTTGCTAATAAAATTGAAAACTTTGGTCGAACGATTTGTGGACATTTGCATAGTTAGTGCCTTTTGCGTTTCAGGTAATGATATACTATTTATCAAATACTTGTTTAATACTGATCACAAAAATTATTATTTTTGCTGCTAGAAGTAGACATCTACAAACTATTTTATGGTAAACATTGTCAATTACCATTATGACTTTAAATAAAATAAAAAAAAATATTTATCATGGCCACCTTTTTTCCATTTATTGTTAATTAAAGCGATTCGGAACAAATTTATTTTTTAAGATTTATAAAAAATATTTGTAATAATTTATTTTATCGTCGAAAACTAAAAAAGAAACGCTTTGGCAATTTTTGATATTGAATATGGCGAAAAAGGTCAAAATAAATCTGGCAGCCCTGGTGGTAACTTTTTAATTTATGTAATATTTATTACATACTTTAAGGCGGTGGTATAGAAAATTATATGTGTTGCCCTGTGCAAGTTTTTAGAAACAGGATGACTCAAATACTATTTACATCCCTAAAGTATGCTGTGAATTTTTTTTTTTAAAGTTGCTTGCTGTGTTTTCTGACATTCTGTGCGCCTAGTATTGAAAAAAGTGCCACGAACAAAATTAGTAAAATTGAAAAAACGAAAAAATGGTGGTGAGTGAGGAGTTTGTGTGAGTGTTTTACTGAGAAACAAACTTAATAATAATAGAGAATAAATTTAAAAAAAAAGTTTTTTAAAGGTAAAAAAATAAATATGCGCGGTGCGTTTTGTAACTTCTAATAATAAATTATTAATATGTATTAAAATTATGAAAATAAAAAAAAAAAACAAATGATGATTATAAAAAAGGGTTTTTTATTTAAGGTTTTTTATTTGTTTTAATAATAAATACAATTTATTTAGATGATAAGATTAACAAACAGGTTACTTAAATAATTTTTATACAGCTTAAACAATCAACAATATTTTTTGTAAATTAATCTTATATAGAAGATTTGTCGGAGTTTCAAAACGAGAGCTTCTCTATAGGAGTACCCATATGTATGTTGTTTATAAATAATCTGAAAGACATTAATAAAATCATTAATAAAAAAAGAAGTAATATTATCATTTTGTATACAAATTTATTAATAATAATCACATACTAAATTATAACAAAAACAAATAAATTAAGCAGGTAATAAAAAGCTTAAAAATTAAAAAAAAACAAATAAAATGTATGTTTTCTTTACTGTACCTCTAAAAATATATCTGTACGGCAAATAAATAGTTGGGAAATGAGAGCGGATTAGCTTTGCGACAGAAGAGAAGCAAATGAGAAAACGGCCACATGTATTATAAATAATTATTATTTTGAATCGTTTTTCTATTTCTGAAAAGCTTATTGCGGCATTTAAATATAATGAATTAAAATATTTATTTGATTAGAATTCAACTAATGATCTAACTGAATTGTCAAGAAAACTCATAACTACAATTAATGCAATAAAAAATTAATGATTTGTATTGAGTAGTAAAGTTGATTTAACGAGATCCGTCTGTCAGATGAAATCATTTGTCTAGTACCCCATAATTTCCATTGTTATATATTTCTGTCACATATGGGTATTTCCACAGAATAGTCCACTTTTTGTCACGTTAACCAGGCACCGTAACAGTTACAACTTTTTTAAAAAAAGTCAAAATATAATAGTTATTTTTTGACTTTTATTCTTTCGGTCGGAAATGTAACAAGTAAATACAATATAATATAGTCTGATAGTGTATAAAGTCATTTCTGAAAAATTGAAGGAATATGACTATTACAAAAAAGCTTTATAAAATACATAACTGAAATTTGGCTCATAGAATAAATTCGAAAAATAAAAAATGTTGAATATAATATAAAGTAACCTTCAGAAGGAAATAATTCCCAGTTTCTAATTGTTAAAATAGTTGAGTTAAATACATTCAATTTATAAAGTATCACTATCCAGTGTGACACAAAGAATGCTGACGAAGGCCGTAGCGGGCCAGAAAATGCATTACATTCTGCTGGTGTCTAATAATTGTAAATTTTTCTGTTCATACAATATACTTCATTGCTTTCCAACGGAAAGCTAAGGTAAAATGTAACAAGTAAATACAATATAATAGTCTGATAGTGTATAAAGTCATTTCTGAAAAATTGAAGGAATATGACTATTACAAAAAAGCTTTATAAAATACATAACTGAAATTTGGCTCATAGAATAAATTCGAAAAATAAAAAATGTTGAAGTTAAAATTTAACTTTTATTTTTTCGGTCAAAAATAAAAGTTCAAATTTGACTTTTATTTTTCAAGTCAAAAATAAAAGTTAAAATCTGACTTTTATTTTTTCGGTCAAAAATAAAAGTTAAAATTTGACTTTTATTTTCTAAGTCAAAAATAAAAGTTAAAATCTGACTTTTATTTTTTAAGTCAGAAAAAATTGATATTGATGATGCCATAATAATAACAATGTAATGGAAATATAAGAAAAATAAGATCGATGACAATCAGTGTTGTTGTTTTGGTTATTTCTAACCAAAATTGGTTACATGGTTTCATTTTGGTTACATTTTTCTCCAAAGAAAAAAAGAAGACACATATTTCTTTCATTGGAATTGTAATAATAGATCTAAAAGCTTTTCAACAACTTGGCAGCTATATTAATGGTGAAATTGAATTCTGAGTCATTGCAATGAAAGAGTGAACAATATAAAATAAAGGAAATTAAATGTAATTTGTATTTTCAGAGCAAAATATGCAAAACTTCTTAACTTTCTAGCCAATAAACGTTTTTATATACATATGTACTCTATTATAATTTTTTTTCTTTTTGTTTTAATACAAATACAACATGTACTTATAATTCTAAAAATAAAAACTGTGTTTATATTTAATTAAAATTTTATTTAACTTTTTTAACATCTGCTTTCAATAGGAACAAAAGTCAAATTTTAACTTTTATTAAAATTTAAAAAATAAAAGTCATATTTTAACTTTTATTTTTGACAAAAAAAAAAAAAAAAATAAAAGTCAAATTTTAACTTTTATTTTTGACCAAAAAAATATTGGTCAAAAAATAATTATTATAAAGTGCCTTTTTGATAAATGTCAAAAAATAAAAGTCTTTTAAGTTTATTATTCCTTAGCATAACAGCATCAATATGCTGTATTCAAATATCTGATAGACAAATTATATCCACCTGACTTTTTGATTTTAAAAATATCTGTTATTTTCGGTCCCTGCTTTTAACATATTTTTACGGAAACGGGCACATTTCCAGTTGGACCATTTTTGTTTTGGTTCAAATCCAAACTTGTTTTTTGTAGAAACATTAGCTTCTCTAATTTTATTTTTAATAGACAATACAATGTCATCAACCGAAATATGTGACGCGCAAAATAGAAAGGGACCTAAGGGTTTTGTTCAGGAGAGCCATTTTTAAGATTTAAATACGTGTATCTTTGGTGTACCATCACTGAGCGTGTTGGTATTGGTCTCCTTTGAAAGCGACACATCTCATGACGTCAGGAACGTGTCAACCTTGAAAATGCGCGTAGGTCGTCTCTACCGCTTGTTTTGTGTAGTTGGTTTTTACCGTTCCCTTTACCTTACTGGTGTCCCTTTCTCTATGCGCTGTCACGTATTGTGACAACATATATTTAAAAAACAAATTAAACAAATGCATATTGCTGTTGTTAATATAACTTCATAGCCTTAACCTGATAACCAGACTTCTGTGAACAACCCAACTGTTTTTTTATTTTTTTTCTTTTCTTTTCGAAAAAAATTGATAAAAATCGTTGGTGATATTTGTTACAAAAGTTAAAAATTATTTTCATCCTTTTTTCATCGGATGAAAAAATTTAAATGTAATAAAAATTTGTTGTAAGAAATATTTATGCAAGGAAACCAGTAAGATAAAAGAACGTTTTCACAACTTACCGATAAATTAAGGTAGGATTTTATCGGCCGTATGAAAAGTGTTCCGTTTTTACAACTTTACAACTTTACTTTAACCTAAAGTGAGCGATAAATTAAGGGAAGAAGATTTTAGATAAAGCTACAATTCAAACAACAAAAACTAAATTAAAATCGATATTTGGAAGCAATGGTGCCACAGACTAGGGATGGGCAGATTGAAAAAATATATCGAACGTATTTTGCTGAAACTATTACCAAATTAAAAAATTTAATATACCTTTGTACATATGTACATATTTATGAACAAACATATTCACCCCTATCGCAAACAACTACTCCCATGAAAATGTTCCCATATTTTTTTATTTCGTATTGTGAATGATTCCCACAGCAAATTTTTTGGGAATAAATTGCCAAACATAAAAAATTTGGCATCGCCAATGATTACTCCCGCGAATTATTTTACTAAATAAATTCCCAACAAATGTTTTGTTGGGGATGGGAATATAGGTTTGCTCCCATATAACATATTCCCATAACATTCGCGATAGGGGTGATTATATGAAATTACATTGTTACTTTTTAATGTTTCATCTTATTTCAAAAAATTAATAAAAAATTAAATCAAAACAAAAAATTCAATTATAACAAAAACAAAAGGGAATAATACAAAAAAAACCATATGAAATCCAAAAAAAGTAAATTACGAAAAATTTAAATGGAAGTAAATAAGTCATGGAAGCACAAAACTAACCTTAAAATTTCAATTGCACCCCAAAAGTACCAACTTTAACTAGAAATGTTTTTGATTGTTTTAGTCAAACATGTAATCATCAGATATGGACATCAGGAGGGAGCACTCTCTGTTTTATGTGCTCTCCTGCCAATCTGCTTCTTGTATCCGGCAGCTTCTAATAAATGCCTATTAATTTTGATCTTCATATTAGTTAAAAAAAAAAAATATGATGCATGCAATGATGCCAATTCTTTAAAAAACATATTGTTTGAAAAACGGCTAAAATTTTGTGTTTTTAATAGAGACTGACTTTATAAAATACCGAATTCGATAGTCGAATTTCTATATCGATATATCGGTATTTCAAATATCGGCGATATATATCGACTATTTTTTTAAATATCGATATTTTTGCCAATTCCTACTGCACACAACCAGCCATCTAACCAGACGCAGACCTAGGTGATCTCAATTACATTTCAATTACAATTACAATTACATGTAATTTGTAATTGAGGTAGTCTAAATTAAAATTACAAGTAATTGTAATTGAAAGTAAGGACTTAACTCAATTACAATAAAATGTAATTGTAATTGAAAAATGTCAATTACAATTACTTGTAATTGTTAATTGAAAAAAATCAAATACACATTACATGTAATTGTAATTGAAAATGTTCAATTACTAATTACAAGTAATTGTAATTGTAATTAATCAACAAATAATTACTTGTAATTGAACAAAATTCAATTACATTTTTAAAACTATAAAATAAAACTTAAAATTCTTAAGGTACGGTCATACTTGTAAAATATTTGACGAAAAAAACGGAACCTACAAGCAAAATAAATAATTATATCCTTTATTTCCAATATTTATTTTGATTATTATTCCACATCTTACAGAAAACAGTTTTTTGCAATGTCTAGCAGTATAATAAGCTTTATTTTGTTATATTAAGAGTTTGTTAAATCTTACTAACTACTAACAAAAGTAGTGGTTACGCTTATTTGGTCAAATATTTAATAAGTGTGACCGTAGCTTTAAAACGATTTTCTAAATTATATGAAAAAAAATTGTTGGATGTATAAAAAAAATTATAGAATAATTATGAATTTATTAAAATGTATTGTACAAAGTTCGGTAGAATGATGAACGTATACCGTAGTGGATTTGGCTTATTTAAAAGAGTACTGCAAAGTCATGAAACCTTTTGCAGAAATTTTAGATTTTTTGAAAGGCGAACAAAATATTTACTACGAAATGTTGATTCCTTCGTTGGTGACACTAAAAGTAAAGACAGACAAATTAATAAGTGAACACCTAACATTTTTGCAACAAGTTATAATAACGCTTCAAGAAAATCTTTTGAAACGATTTCAGCAATTTTTTAATTTAACTGAAGAAGGTTATGACGCAATTGTTGCATCAATATCCCACCCCAACGTTAAATTGACATGGTTAAAAGCTATTGGTTACATCTCGAATACGACAAAGGAAGATATTGAAAACATATTCATTGATTATTGCAAAAAGTACAAATTGTATACCCCCAAAAGTGTTGATACAACAAGTACATCAAATATTACGGATGAATATTTTGAAAAAATGGTGTTATTTAAAGCAAATAATACATTTTTTTAAATTGGATCCTTGTCTTAATTATTTTTCAATCAGGTATGTGATGAAAAACGATCGATTTCATTTCGATCATTATTGAAATTTCAATTCGGACGTGTTCGTAACATTTTTAAACTGAAAATTATTAAATGGTAAACACTGGCTTATCTTAATAAACTTAATCGATTAGAAAGACTTTGGCTTTACAAATCACTATTTAAATTTCCAATTTTAACGAAATCAAAAACGACCGTTTTCATCACATACCAGAATGTTATTATTTAAGCACGCCTTATTTAGTCCAATAAATAAAGTTGTTGTTATAATTGTGAAGTTCAAACAGAACTTCAGTGTTCGTTTCAAATGTTATTTTTGTTACATTACTTGTTGCATTCTGTTTTATTTTTATATATGTATAACACCTTGTTTAATTATATAAAAGGGATACTTGTTATGTTTGAAATTTTTTTATAATATGTAATTGATAATTTTTGTAATTAAATACTTTTTTGACAATAAATACTTAAAAAAGTAATGATTACTTGTTTTTTTTAAATTACTTAATGGAAAATTTTGTTTCCAATTAAATGTAATTGTAATTGGATTTTTTTCCAATTACAATTACATGTAATTGTAATTGATTTTTACTTCTTTTTCAATTACAAAAAAAATGTAATTGTAATTGTGTAATTATAGGTGTAATTAAATACAAAATGTAATTGAGACCCCCCAGGTCTGACCAGACGGACATGCTAAGATTGACTTGTAAAGGGATTCTGAGAAGAAGATCGGTATACTTATGCTATATTCATACGACGATATAAACCACTGGTTTCACTCTCTGAAACTACCCTACAAGAAATGAATGAGCGAGTAGTCACATTTTTCATTTTTGTGTCAAGAAAATGAAAAATGTGACTACTTACTCATTCATTGCTTGTAGGGTAGATTGCCAAACATGCTGTTCATACGATTCCTTCTTGTTTCATTTTGCCATTTTTTTGTGTGTTGTTAGTGTGATTCTTTTTAAAATAGATAAAAAAGTAAATAAAACTTAAAAATATATTATTTAATACTTTTATTAATATTATTTACATATGTTATTATTATCACTATTTTATTAAAAATCAATTTTTATTTTGTTTTCTTCTTTGTTTTGATTTTTTTTGAGAGCTAGTTCAGATAAACGAACGATAACTGTTCTGATGATAGTACATTTTTCCTGTTACGCAGCCTGTTTCCAAATGAAACGACCTGTTTCGCTCTCAAAATTTTGTATGGGGAAACAAGTCGTTTCCATCATGTTAGGGGCGCGAAACAGGAATAAGATAGCGAAACACGAATATTGCTGTCCGTGTAAACATGGTATTAAGGGTAGTTCTAGTGCACATTTTTTATACGCTAGTAAGCACAATATAAAAATATCCTGCTCATCTTTGGAGGCTTTGAGTAAAATAATGAACCTTTCAAAAACGATATTTTAGGCTTACAATAGGATTATGAAACGAATTTTCTACTGAAATTGCTTAAATTAACCTTTTTAATACCTTAAAAATTGTTTAATAAATAAGAGTGTAAAAGTTTTATTTCAATTAAAATTAATTGTCTCTAAGATCAAAATATAAACAATGATGAAAAAATCATATTTCTGTAAAGAAATTAATTGCCAATTGCAAAAAAAGTGTTTTTCTGTATTTTGCAAACTATGCAAAAACTTATTTTTCAAACCAAAAGCTTGAAGCCCCTGATAATTACCTAAAAACCCTTTAGGTATACATATTCAAAAAAGTTACCACCAAGCTACCCACAGCAATAATTATTGGGCAATTACCAAACATTATAATTGCTTATTTTTAAATTCCAATTTTCGATATTTTGGCAATTGCATTACAAAAACTTCAAAACAAAACAAAATTATATTTAACAATTTGCAATATTTTTTTTCAAGCTAAACTTTGGTAACAAAATATTTAGAATGTTCAATAAACATGTTAAATATCTGATATATTTCTATCTATAAGTAAATTTTGGAAGCGAAAATGTGGTTGGATACATTGTAGTACATACTTCTTATTTTAGTTATGCAGAATTTTTAAGCATGAAGGCGTTTGTTTGCCAAAATGCAAAAACAAAGTTGCATTCAGTACTCAAAAACAACTAAACTGAAATATAATTACTTTGGAAAATATTTAATAGAATGCCGCACAAAATATAAACTAAATATCGAATGTTTCGAAAAGAAGTACAACAAAAATTTGCCAAAAATTATATTAAAATTTGGTTTAAATTCAGTTGAATAAAAATTAAACGATTTAAAAGATTATTAAATTTAATAAGTAGCATTAATAGACATTTTCAATTAGTACGAGGGTAATTATAGCAATTTAAGAACAGTGCCTTTTTTCTTTGCTCTCTCTTAAGAACAAGCAAGGTAGCAATATTCGGCTTTGCCGCATCTTCTATGCCCTTCTCCTTTGCAGCTCTTGTTAAACGGGGGCCACTTTTTGTTGCGATGCGAATGCAATTTCGGTACAAAACCAAATGCGATAAGATGCCAATTTGGTACTTTCTGTCGCTTTCGCAAACCCTTCCGCAAAATTATTTGCAAACAAGGCGCTACAAATTAAAGATGGCGCAGATTGACAGCTATGACATTTTATAAAATAATGTGTTTTTAGTTGGAAATTTTAATGAAATAAATAGTGATGATTGGCGAAAAAAATTAAAATTCGAAAGATAAATGCGTAAACGCATTAAATAGTAGCAGTCATTTGATTTGCTACCATTTTTCTTTCTCATCGCAATAAAGAGTAGCCCCCGAATTTTAAAGTTTAAGTTAAAAAATGCGCAGTATGCCCTACTTTAAGCTTAAAATTTTAGATTTTGATATTCATCCCTATCGTGAATAATTTTTCCCTCGTTATTATTTCCCTTTTTACATATTTGCAACCATGAAAAACTACCATGAAAAAAGGTAATTCAGATGAGAATAATAACGTGAAAGAATCTTCACGGGAAAAAATTCCCTTTATCGTCAAAAGTTTGTTCCCTCGTAATTTGTTCACATTTCCCTTAGATTTTCTCACTTTATTTTTGCTAGGGAACAGAACATGTATGCAAGTAGTTCCTCCTATAAATCAAATATTAAGGGTTAGATGCATTAATAAGGCACAAACCAATATACATATTTCTCAACAAAATGCAAAAAAACAGGTCGTTTGCCTGCGGACTTTGGAAGCTTTCGAAAGACGTGGTGGCAGAATTTTGGAAAATATTTTACTACAAAAAATTTAAAAAGTGCAAAAAACTAATGTTTTAATCAAACTATCCCTCCAATACTAAATATTTTGCTTTATTATTTTAACTTTTCTTTAAAATATATATGTATGTATGTGTATATTTTAGAACAAAAATTACATTCATAAGAGTCATTTGGCTAAATATTATCTAGATCCAACAAATATATGTAGTAATGTGCCAAAATCGACTTTTTGCGAAAATGAACTTTTTTATTGTTGAAAATGGTTCTTTAGGGTATCAGAAGCAACTTTTGTACCGCGACTTTTTTATAATTCCGTTATTTACATAATTACCGTTATTTTCATTAAAAAAAAAATGAATTTTACGCCATCTAGCGACAATAATTTGTGCTAACAATATTCAACAATTAGAAAGGTAATTTGAATACCTTTCCAACAAAAAAAAACTTGAAAATCGGATGAAAAATAACCGAATGAGAAAGAAAAGATCTATAAGATAATGAAATAGTATCAAATTTATATTAAAATATGTATGTAACTTTTATTAAATTGATCATTAAAGTTTACATTTTTAGTTTTGCGAAAAATTTTTTAGTTATTTTACTAGAATTGTATTTAACAGAAATCTTTATTATTCATACTTTTAAAAACATCAAGCTATTTTATTATTTAAATTTTTAGAGATCCACATAAGAGTGCAAATTCTTTACCTTTTCTTTGAGTTGGGACTCTAAATCCAAATTTGTTGTTTGCCAAACTTTTTCACCGTGATATTTGTAATTTAAACCTCTCAACATGTTTATTTGCTTTTTAAGAATTTTTATCCGATTACTCTGTACATCGACAAAAGATAGTTCATTTAATATATTCCATAGGCTCATTCACATCAAGCAAATTTAGAAATAGGATATTACTCTCCGTGCGTCGTTTTTTTACTTGTTGTTTGCTCTCCATCTCTTCCAATCTCTTTATTCGTTCCTCAGCATTCCATTTTTTATTTTCCTGAAAAACCTTTTTCATTATTTTCACACCATTTTCCATATCTTGCTTCGTTGGATAAAACTGCAAAATATCGAAAAGGAAGTGAATGCATTTGTTTTGCCGGCCCTTTACTTGCTGACATCTGGTGTATATTTCTTTATGAGGTGCCATATCCTCGTTCCTCTTCGCCATCGCAAGCACTCTCTCCACATTGATATTACTGTGGAATGAGTATACATCTTCTACAGGTCTATCGATATATCTTTTTAACATTGAATCTTTCGCAGCCGCTAAAACCGTTTGGAAAATGTTAACATCTTTTTTTTAAATTTGCAGTAAGCAAATTAAGCTTGTCTGTGTTAAAAGCAAATTGAAATTTTTATTTGGGGATATTTGGGGATTTCCTATTAAAATGTTTCTTACTATTTTTAAAAAAATTTAAAATTTTTAATTAACAAGATTAAAAATTTGTTCAGAAAAAAACAAAAGATAATATTAACTTTTTAAGGTTTTGATTTTTAGTTTGGGGATTTTTGGGGATTTTTTTTTAATTTTTTGGGGACAAGGCAAAAAAGTACCTGGCAACCCTGAGAAGACAAGGTTTTTTTTATCCATTAATAAAATTTGTCGAAAATATGCTGTACTGTTTGTAATACGGCACAAATTCGGCTAAATATTATGCCTTGGGAGTCAACATAGTTGTTGATGACTAAAATATCTAAAATTCTGCGGTGGTGCTTGAAGATAACACTCCTACTTTAAAAGTTATAAGTGAATGAAGGTCGCCACGCACCACCGCAGAATTTTAGATTTTGATATCATTAACAACTGTGTTGAATGGCAAGCCATAATATTCAGCCCAATTTGTGCCGCGCTAAATATTAGAAGTAGTATTTTCTTTCTTCCAAGTTTTGTTATTGCCTCATTGTTTTTTTCAGTGTATTATTTCAACAAAAACCAAAAATGGAAGATTACTACCCCAACTAACTATTCAACACATAAAAACATTGATTTTGTAGCTATTAACATAAATAATGCGTTAAATTCATAAAAAGTCAAAAAACCAAGTTTTACGGGTCACCCTAAATATCCGTTTTAGGACAAGTGAGGGACACCCTAATAAGCAAGTAGGGTACTCCACTCCACCCCCGAAGTATTAAAAATCATTCGGCATTCATAGCTTGAAAATGAAAAAGTTAATTTTTTTGGCATATTGCTAAATATATGAGATATTTTGTCTTAATGGGATTTGTAAACACTAATTTATTTGTAAACAATAATTTATTTATTTGTCTATGGAATATAATCCTTACAGACTTCATAATTAAATACAAATTAATTTTACAAAATATATGTATACAAATGTAAAACAAAAGTTACAAAAGTTATGTGTTTAAATGGATTAATAATTTAGTTTTAATATCAGTGGGACTAGAAGAATAGTCAATAAATTTATAAAACTTGTTGAACTCAATACACATCCTTCTTAACGGATCACTATTAGCATAATTAGCTCTTAAAAATTGAACTGATAAAGGAACTAAATGACGTGATGGGCGTTGATGAACATTAAATGTTATATTGTTGATAAGGTATCCAGAGCATACGTCGCCAACAATTATGTTAAAAATAAACGAGATGTTCATCACAGTTCTACGGCTCTTTAGAGTTGGCAGCTTAATGAGGGCTAGTCTTGCAGAATAAGACGGCATATTCCATTGGTTAAAGTTCAACCCACGCAGACAAAAATTCAGAAACTGTTTTTGAACTGATTCAATTTGGTCGGAATATTTATTATATATAGGGTCCCATATTACAGATTAAAGGAAAGGTCGCTAAATTTTAAATGTTATTAACATTTAAATAGATGAAAAAGCTTGAATATTTTAGGGATTGATATTTGAATGGAAGCTGTATGTTTAAATCTGAACCGGCTCAACCATATTTAATTTGCAGTAAGATATTTTGGGCCAAATTAAATTTTAATACGAACATAACAAAATGGTTTATGGACATAAAGAAAGAAGTTTGCATGGGGACTATGTGGTATTATAGAGCGATTCTTACAATTTACATAGGTTTCGTTATTATGACAATTAAAACGTATTTACCAAATTTTATAAATTTTTCTTTCCGCACAAGCTTTACATGGACAGACAACCAGCCAGATTAACGAACGGACACGAATAGATCACTTTAAAAAGTGTTTCTGATTCGATCGGTTTACTAAACGATGCATCCATATTTCTATGTATCAGGATAAATTTATATGAAACTTGCTTTGGCTAAAAATTGTGGAGTGAAAATTAAATGTAGATGACGAAATAAAAGCAACAGACAATTCATCTGATAACCAGAATTTTAGCAATATTTTATTTGCTGAACATTTTTAAAATATGCTTAAAAAACGTGAAATATGTGTGTGCAAAAGAAAAGCAGCAATAGCTAAAATATGCAAATTATCCACAAACAAACCGATACCAATATTCATAAAAAGCTCTAAAACGGACAAACATATTGTTTCCGTTTTTATTGGTCACACAAGAAAAACCATGCAATTGCATTTTTACGGTTTCCATGATCATAAGTTTGAATGTATGAGAACGCTTTTGTTAGTAGGATATGACAGGATATCCCAAAAAGCATTACAGATAAAATTTAAGACAGCAGCTAGTAAATAAAAACGTTTAATTACCTCACTGACATTTTTAAACGTATTCGCTTAAATGCTTACCCCGCATAATTACCCAAAAGTTTGGCATTTTTGTCGAGGTAATTATCCGTTAAAATGATGGACCTATTGGACCCATTGTTATTACCAAATAAGTCGTATGTAGAGATGGTATATAAGACAAATTTTAACATTCTGGCTAATATTTTCTAATCGTATTAGTCCTTACCCTTATTACGGAGAATACATAGCTAAAATAATTGTTCGATTTGGCTCATTTTCAATATAAAACAAAAAAGAAGGTTTAGTCGGTCAAGCCCGACCATATGAAACCCTACACCACAGTGCTTAAAGACAAATTTTTAAAAGTGTACCATATTTGGGACCAAGAAGCAATTATGGACTCTTCAAAACAAAATTTTGTTAAGAGTTTAGTTACACATAAAAGTTCTTTTTGCCGAATACTATACATCTACATCCATGTTAAATTTTCTTCTCCTTAAAGGCACTTTAAGAAGAAGGTATATATGGGGCCTCTGGATTTGTATTGGACCTACCAATACAAAATTTTGCCATGACATAGTAGCTATTGAAGGAGTTTTCGATCACTGAATTTATATATCCAAGCTTAAGCCCAAGGTTGTCAAAAATTTACTATCACATATACAAAGCAAAAGGAACCCTATAGGAAGTCAAACACATTTTTAAGTAATTTTAAACTGGTTTTTTTTATAACCACATCTAGTTGATTAAGTGACTTTTTTCCTTGTCGACGACTCATTATTTTAACATAGGCATGTGATAGGCAGTAGTCAATTTGCCATCTTTGCATGACTTTTTAACTGACTACTAACTACTTATTTTTCAACCTATTTGTAGTTAATTAATAGTCGGTTTTTAATAAATTATTTAAATTTGAAATCATTTTTGTCAAAAAAATATATGTTCCAATGAACAAACATGCATATTTTTATATAGAAATTAATATTTAAGAACATTATGCATCAAATTGCTTTAAATTATAATGTATAATAGTGCTGAAATAAATACGCTACATAATTTCTAGTACATAAACAGATTTGAATCGTTTACATTTTTAATTATTTTAATTAATTTGTATATATTTTTTTCATTTGACTTCATGGCATGCTTGTTTTACTTATTTTGCTTTTATTTGTGTTTTACGTGTGCCTCTATGCAATATGTTTGGTTGATATCAAGGCCCATTGAAAAGGTCTGCGCAAGAAGCCTGATGATCATTGTTTATGTTCTTTTTTGACCAGACTCAAGGCGAATTCATACAAGGTGGTCTTATTTTGAAAACGTTTACAACACTGTAAAATATTTTAACGTTGTGTCAAAAAAAATACAAAACTGTAGTAAACAATCTAAACAAATATTTCATTTTAAATTGTTTGTTTTTAAATTTAATAATTTAAAAAATTTTTAATTTCATAATTTTAAGCGAAACTTATAAAATTTAGCAAATATTCCCCAGAACGACATGAACGGTATATCATTTTGACACAAGGTTGGTAATCAGCTGTTGCTTACGTAGCAAAATAAAGTCACCTTGTATGAATTCGCCTTGACCAGACTATTACAAACACAGAATATACAGAACTGACACGCGACGGAAGATTTTGCCATTTTTTTGTCTCTTTCTAAGAAAGCTGCTCTTTTGCATTTTTTGTTTTGATTACGCAATTCGTGTTGATAGTAGCGGCCTGTTTTTACACATTGCCACTTTACTACCAAAAAACATTTTCTTTCTCTTTCTTCGAAAGCTGCCCTCGCAACTGATTTGGGCCTTTTTCACACGTCACTTTTTACAGTTCTGTATATTCTGTGATTACAAAAAAGCTTTATAAAATACATAACTGAAATTTAGCTCATAGAATAAATTCGAAAAATAAAATTTGATTTATTAAAAAAATTCAAAATATATTATCAAAATATACATATGTATGTACATTGTACATACATACATACATACATAACATAAAAAAAATATAAAAAAACATTGCATAAGCCCAAAAAAACAAACTACAAAAGTCATGGTAGCGCGATTAATTCAAAAGATTGTTAACACAACCTCTGTTGCTGGACGTGCTTATTCTTCAAGTTCACGCAAAGTTACTCTTATTCCTGGAGATGGTATTGGTCCTGAAATTTCCGATGCTGTGAAGAAAATCTTTACCACTGCCAATGTACCTATTGATTGGGAAGCTGTTGACGTTACACCAGTTAGAGGTGCTGACGGAAAGTTCGGTATTCCTCAAGCTGCCATTGATTCGGTCAACACAAACAAAATTGGGTTGAAAGGTCCCCTAATGACACCCGTCGGCAAGGGTTATCGTTCTTTGAACTTGGCCCTCCGCAAGGAATTCAATTTGTATGCCAACGTCAGACCCTGCAGAAGTTTGGAAGGTTACAAGACATTGTACGATGATGTGGATGTAGTGACCATTCGTGAGAACACTGAAGGTGAATACTCTGGTATTGAACACGAAATTGTCAATGGTGTTGTCCAAAGCATTAAATTGATAACTGAGAAAGCCTCAAAACGTGTTGCTGAATATGCCTTTACTTATGCCAAAAACAATAACAGAAAGAAGGTCACTGTTGTACATAAGGCCAATATTATGCGAATGTCTGACGGTTTGTTTTTAAGTTGTGTGCGTGAAATGGCCGAAAACTTCCCTGAAATTCAATATGAGGAACGTTATTTAGATACCGTGTGCTTAAATATGGTACAAGATCCGAAAAAGTATGATGTGTTGGTCATGCCTAACTTGTATGGTGATATATTATCTGATATGTGTGCCGGTTTAGTTGGTGGTTTGGGACTGACCCCTTCCGGTAACATGGGTCTTAATGGTGCCCTGTTTGAATCTGTGCACGGTACTGCCCCCGATATTGCTGGCAAAGATTTGGCCAACCCCACTGCCTTATTGTTGTCTGCCGTTATGATGTTAAAACATATGGAACTCAATTCTCATGCAGAAAATATTGAAATTGCCTGTTTCGCAGTCATCAAAGAAGGCAAATATTTAACTGGTGATTTGGGTGGCAAAGCCAAGTGTTCTGAATTCACAAATGAAATTTGTGCTAAACTGTAAATCTCAAAATATATTGCTGTTTGCCACAACCAAAATCAAAACTTCAACTAAGCATTAGCCTCTCACAAATTAAAAGATTATATGTAACCTTCTTCGAGAAAAGGGGCGTAGTGTGTGAGAATGAAGTTTTGAGAAAAACGCATTTCATCTTATTCTACACCCTTTTAGGTCCAAAATCGATTTTTGACACACTAGGTCCCTTTTCTCGAAGAACATTTACGAACCTTCAACTAAGGGCTTTATGAATGTGTTGTGTTCTTGTCATATACAGATTTAAACTCTATAAGGAAAAAAGTTAAAAACAAACAAACGCAATGGAAATTATTTTACGTTCGAATACTTATTTTATTATAACGTTTAAAAAAAAGTCAATACCCTGCAGGAAATGTCACTAGTGAATATGTACTGATTCACTATTAACACAGTATACCCCAGACAGTGTTATTTACTATAGACATTTAACATGTGCGTGCCATTGGAAATCTACTTCTAACGTTGGTACTACTGACTAGGTAGTTCCTTTGGGAGACATTTGAACCAGAGGATCACTAGTACATTTTAGTAAATGCAGTCTAAACTTTTGGTACGAATACGAAATCATAACAATCTTTTTTTATTGTTTCTTTAACTTTTATAGGAATTGTACTTCTCAGTTGTTACTGATAAAATTTTTTTTCGTATTAAAGCCAAATATTGTGTAGTGGGCCGAATCGTAGGACCACGAGGGGATATATGGGGGCAATTTCTTCCTCTCAGACACTATCAAACCGATTTAAATTAAATTTAAAACATAGACACCCCTATCGTGAATAATTTTTCCCTCGTAATTTTTCCCCTTTTTACATTTTTGCGATCATGAAAAACTCCCATGAAAAAGGTCATTCAAAAGAGAATAAAAACGTGAAAAAATGTTCACGTGAAAAAATTCCCCTTATCGTGAAAAGTTTTTTCCCTCATAATTTGTTCACATTTCCCTTAGATTTTCTCATTTTATTTTTGCTAGGGAACAGAACATGTATGTAACTAGTTTCTCCTATAAATCGAATATTAAGGTTTATTTCCGTTAACAAGGCACCAACCGATATATTGGTCAACAAAATGCAAAACAAGAGGTTGATTGCCGGCGGATTTGTAAAGCTTTCGAAAGACGTGGTGGCAGAATTTTGGGAAATATTTTACTACATAAAATTTAAAAAGTGCAAAAAACTAACGTTGCAATCAACCTATCCCTCCAATACTAATCATTTAGCTTTATTATTTTCACTTTTCTTTAAAATATATACGTGTATATTTTTGAACATAAATTTCATTGATTTTTAATATTTCCTAATCTTTCTTCTTTTTTGTTACATTCACTGGAACTGATAGCTTGAAAAATTTTTACCATGAGATTCATGATTGCTTTTTTCCCTTCGAGGGGAATGCAAATTTCATGGGAACAAAAATTCCACTTGTTATTCACGATAGGGGTGAGATAGTGCCATATTCATAAATTGTATATACTTTCTTACTTGTTTTTAAAATTGTTTAATTTTAAGATATTTAAAACAAAGAACTTTGTTTCTTTTGTTTAACATTTACTATTTTTAACTATTTATTTGTAAATGGTTCCCTTTTTTGATTTAATTTTTCTCTTGTTTACTTTTCGACTCTGCCAATTATCACATAGATTGTTTTATTTATGGATAAAAAAACACTAAAGAAAAAAGATTCTGAAACTCAATCTAACGTAACAATTATTATCGCGCATATTTAATTAGATAAAAATAATAAACCGAAATAAAGTTGTCATAAATAAAACCAATTGTTGAGAAAAAACACAAAAATAACTTGCAAAAAAAAAATAGATACATAATTCTAACATTCTATTTGTTTAAAAAAATTTAACTCAAAAAGTTTGTTTTTGGAAAACTTGTTTTTAAAAAACGAGTGTAAGATTCGTTCGTTTAACTTACTTTAAAATATCTTGTACCCGAAACATGTTTTGGCTTAATTTTGTCCTATTTTCGGTAATTTTTACTACCAATATTTCTACTACGCGTAGACCCCTTTCACACTCGGCAAGTTACTTGCGCAACTCTTGGTTTGTAGATGTCAGCGGTAAGGTCGGGGTAAGGAAAAAAATTTTGTACAGACGAGTGTAAAAGGGGTCTTATTTAATGTCAACGTGCAACAACAAAGTTCATCAATTGTGTAGGGATAACATAAAATGAAGTTTTATATGCAAAATTTTGAAACAATCGTGGATTTTTGGATAATTTTTTTAAGCCCCCGATAGAACATAAATTTGTAAAAAATAACACACAAGCTTTTATTTATATTCCGATTTCGGGCCACTTGTCACGAATAACACGAACAACGTTGGCCAAGGTGGCAATTGTTGCCGGATTATCAGCATTAATTTTAGTGATTTCAAGATGGAATTGGAAGCCAATTGACAGGTCCATTTCTCGAAATAAACAGATTGCCAAATAATAATGATCGATACCAAAGATTACCCCTATCGTGAATAATTTTTCCCTCGTAATTTTTCGCCTTTTCACATATTTGCGATCATGAAAAATTCCCATGAAAAAAGGTAATTCAAAGGAGATCAATAACGTGAAAAAATGTTCACGGGAAATCGTGAAAATTTTTACCCTCGTAATTTGGTTACATTTCCTTTAGATTTTCTCAATTTATTTTTGGTAGGGAACAGAACATGTATGTAAGTAGTTCCTCCTATAAATCAAATATTAAGGGTTAGATGCATTAATAAGGCAGAAACCAATATATTTCTCAACAAAATGCAAAACAACAGGTCGTTTGCCTGCAGATTTGTCAAGCTTTCGAAAGTCGTGGTGGCAGAATTTTGGAAAATATTTTATTACATAAAATTTAAAAAGTGCACAAAACTAACGTTTTAATCAAACTATCCCTCCAACACTAAATATTTTTCTTTATTATTTTAACTTTTCTTTAAAATATATACGTGTATATTTATGAACAATAATTTCATTGATTTTTAAATATTTGTAATCTTTTTCCTGTTTTTTTACATTCACTGGAACTGATAGGGTGAAAAATTTTTCACATGATATTCACTGTAGCTTTTTTCCCTTCGAGGGGAATGGATATATCATGGAAACAAAAATTCTACCTGTTATTCACGATTGGGGTGAATATTTTTTGACCGTAACGCGAGCTTCGCCTTCATTTATGCGGAAATAATGTCAGGCGATGCCTCCAGCATGTTAACCAAACGGTGCATTTTTTCTGGATGTAATGGAGTCCTTTGTGAAAGATAAAAAATAAAACATCGATGGCTGATTTCCAAAGAAAATTTGGGTAATTTGGTGGCGTTGTTCTAACGTGAATTTATTGATGATAAGTATACTGATCACAAATATCAAAAAGTGATAGCAGGATCGTCGTTCTACAGCTAACCCGTTCGTTAGTTCTACCGGCCTAAAAAAGACATTTTATACAAAATGGAATGTTAGAAATTTGCTTTAAAAATTTCTTTTTTTTTATGCAAAAAAAAAACTAAAGGCTGATGTCTAAATTATGATGTATGACTATGTCATTTGCAAGATTAAATTACATTATTAAAAATTGTCATATCTACTAAAAATGTATGAACCAAATGCGTTTGATATGTTTTGGTGATAATGTTGATTAATTTAGTAAGATTTCATAAAAAAAGTTATATTTTATTAAAGCACCCAATATAAAAGTAGTAACCCTCGTATATTTTTTATTATGCATGCATTAACTAACTTAAAAGTAATTGCCTTAATTTTAATTCATTTGTGTTTCTTTTTTATTTTCTTACCATTTTTTTTAATGGGATTGCATGCAGGCTTAAATTAATTTTGTTTAAATATAAAATTAATTGAGCTCTTAGAAACATTAACATGAGTTTTTAAGAATTAACAAAACTTTTAACAATTACAAAATTCAAATGTAAAAAACAAGACGATAAACAAACCACTTTAATTAATCTTTCGAAACAAATTATAAAACAATTTTCAATGGAACTAGTTTTAAGGTTAAATTCATTGAAATCTCAGTTTAAGCCCAACACAAATTCCAAATCAGAATTTCTTTCACATACAACTATGACCTTAAACATTTTAACATACATACTCTTAAACAAAAACCCTTTAAGTTTTCTCAAGTTTCTTAGATATCTGAGATTCTAAAGGTCATTGGGTGGTTTAAACCAAAAGAATAAAACAAAAAATATTAATTGAATTTTTTCAAAATCCAACAACAATAATTGAAATGCTGTTTGAAATATTGTATGTATTACGTACAATTACATATCCAAGAATTGAAGCAAAGTTCCACTTCCACGCCACAAAAATTCTTTGTCCATTCAAATAATTTTTTGGTTATAGAAGTTCATTCATCCATTACTGGTTTAAATTACATTTACTTTATTTTAATTTTTATTGTACACGTCGATCTGGTAATAAAAATTAAAATACTTAAAACAAAATACATACTCTACTGGTACAACAACAACATGCAAAGAGAAAAACAAATATTTTTTCGGAGTTTAGATTTGGTTAACAATAAAATTGAGGGTAATTTTTTGAAGAGAAGAAAAGTACCAAAACGAAAGTACTTGGACAATAAAATTGAGTAAACGAAATTTTTTAAAACTAATTTTTAGCAACCCCTGAAAGAACACAGTTAAGAGATTAAACTTTTAAAATATTTGATCTAGGATGTTCAACATGAAATTGTGAGAACCTTATGCCGTTTTTTTTCTAAGTAATATTCTTTTTGTTAAAGGCGTAGCCGTATAACTTGTTTACCAATAAGTCACGAAAACAATTTGCAAATACACAGAAAGAAATTTTTCACCAATTAAAGCATTAATCAAAAATTAAATCAGTCTTAATTAAAAAATTTAATCAAGTGAATTCGGTTTTAGTTGATACTATTAATTTGCACCAGTAAGCTTGATTAAAGTTTTAAATCATTTGATTACATTTTTAATTAAAACTGACTATTTTTGATTAATGCTTTAATTGGTGAAAATATTTTTTTCTGTGTAAGGAGCTATTTCCAAATAAAATGTGTGATGCTGCCACGTTTTTTATTGACTTCATTTTTTATTTTCTATTTTTAACCATTAGTTTTACCATATAATTATATTCTTGGCATCACGAAAATATAATATTGTATGCCCTCCGTGGAAGCCAAAGAAACACGTAGTAACGATTACTAGAAGTATATATTAAAGTTTTTCAGAAAATGCAAAAGAACTTCAGCAAGTTCTGATCCGTTTACAAAAGTGTGAGACGTCAACCCAAAAAATCATTTAAAAGTAGACGGATTATTTTAGACTAACTTTGTTTATACTTGTGGTGGGCGTGGCTGAAACTTGGTGTGCAACTTTTGTTTATTCTTGAAAGTACTTATATGCACCAGTTTTTAAACTTTTGCTTGAATAGCAAAAGTTTTATGTGAAAGAATTGATTTGCATTGTGGGCTGGGCTGATATAAACATGCATATAACGTTTATTCTGGATAGGGTATTAACCAAATTTATATAGGAACAATTTTAAGCGAATAAAATGTATTTTGATTGCGGTGGTGGGCGGTAGCCATGGCTGATATTGATGAAATTTTGCATGAATTTTTACTGCCAAATTTTAAAGATTGTTTTGTTTTAAATGTTAGTTAAATAAACGGGTCACTTTTGCGCTCGCGTTCTAAATCCATGCAATTAGCTTATTCTAGAAACTGTATGTACCGCATTTGAAGAATTTTCCTTCGATAGGAAAAACTTTAAGCTAAAATATCGATTAGGGCTGTATGGGCGGTGGGCGATGTGCCTGGCGGATTTTAATTAAATATTATTTTTTTCTTAATTTTAGACAATATAATGCTAAATGCCAACTTTTAATGATCTAGTACCACATCTTATATTTTTTTCCACAAGAAAGTATGAAGCCGATCTCAGTCAATTACGTTAACCGTTATGTTATGCAGTACTTTCATTTTAAATGTGTTAGTCCAACCAAAATTGATGGCGACCGAGATTCTATTCTGGGGAAGTTTGCTTCTTTGTTTACGACTATAAAAAATTGGCTTGAAGAGATCGTACGAGCTGCCAATATGAACACCGTATTAGTCGACCAATTGAAATGTCCACACAAGAAGTGGTTTAAAAAAATCCACAAAATGGTTTTGAATGCTCTTAGGCTCAAACGCGTAAGCTAGCTAAAATAATATCCAACACTCGTGTATGGAGCAATTTTGAAGATCAGAAAGCTAAACACAAGATGGTTGTTGCTTTTGCTTTAAATAGTAAAAAACAGCGTCTTAAAATTGTTTAAATATATGGGACATTACAAGCTAGCCATAAAGTCATATGCCTTAGAATAATAACAATAACAAAATATGAGTTCTGTGAGCAACCTTCATTATTTAGATTTCTACAGAGTTGTTCTGACAAAACAATAAACATAGCATAAACATATGAAACACAACAATAATTTTTATAAACTATTGTAAAATATTATGACAATATGATCTGATAGCACACCTTGTTAAACCCTCCAATTGTGCAGGCAAGATCGTGGCGTCTATTTTTTGAAATGCGCATGCGCTGAACCAAAAATCCAATGAAAATGTACGCTAAGCAAACGAATAACGTTTATTAAAATATTTTCGTTGGCTCAACAAATTATTCGTTAACATAATGAAAATTTAATTTTCATTAGGTATTATTTTTCCTTGGATTTTTGGTTCAGTGTGGTATCATTTTTATTGATTACCTTTAAAAAAGGCTAACTTTTTAGTGATGAAGTTAAGGAAAAACGCCGCATTTGATGAAAAAGAAAGTGTTGTTTCATCTAAAAAATGCACTATTTCATACATCCACTATTACGATGGCCAACATCAGGGAATGTAGGTTTAAATTGCTACATTCAGCACGCACTGCTCTGGACTATTTTCTTTTTCCAAATTAGAAAAAAAATTAATCGGGGGTAAAAGATTTTCCAACAGTAAAAATATATAGGGCCTGCAGGTAAAGAGGTTATTGAAGCTTATTGAATATCGCTGGGAAATTTGTTACGCATTCTTTGCGAGAAAATATTATTTGTGAAATTCCCGGAAATTTATGACCTGAATTTCCAAAATTTTAAAAGGCTGAACAAAAGATTTGAGTTATTCGTGCTTAATTCCCAATTTTTATTATTTGATAAAAACACTGAAATTTATTGTTGATGGGATAAGCCATTCCTATGCGCATTTCACTGGTTGCTTAGGCCAAATCGTCTGGAAACTTCATCCATTAAGATTTTAGAAAAACTAAAGATAAATTTTATTTTATTTAACCTTTATTTATTAAATTTCAATATTATTTATTAAGCTTAATAAATAATATTGAAAAACTAAAGATATTAAAATAAAGATGTTAAGCGTATAAGAATTACAGCAACAGCTCTACTTGTAACAATATAAAGTTTAAACAAAATCATCAACAATAAACAGTGAATTTATCTCTTCTTACATTCCCCACTTGGTAATTAAGCACGAATGACAAAATCATTTAAATTAAATTTTGTATTTCCACGAAATTTTTTTGATAACGATTTGAGGTTTTTTTTTAGAGAGTTTCACATAATGTTTTTATAAGCATTTCCTTTCATCATATTAATTCCTTTTTCTTTAATATTGAGAGACACGAACAGCAAATACATACTAACTTAGATTTTACGGCAATGACGAGTTCTTGGAGAAAAGGATAGCTTAGCAACGTCTATAGGACACTTATGTATTTTAAGCTAAGTCTACGCGATATGTTGAATCAGCAAATTTATGTTGAACAATTTGCTTTCAGTGCCAACATATCGTGTAGACACCAAATTTTTTTAACAAACGTATGCTTACCAATATGTGACAGGCATTTGTTAACGAAGTCAGCAAACGTTTGTTCACAATTATAGCATATCGTCTAGACACCATATTTTTTTACTTTTTTTTCTTGTTATTTGTTGAAAGTCGTATGCAGTGTTGCCAAAACTTGGTGACCAAAAATGGCTAAATTTACGGAAAAATGGCTAAAAGCTTTTAATTAAAATTCAATAACAAAACAGAAATAATCAATTTAACGTTGTTTACGATGAAAATGTAAGTTAAATTCAATTTATTTAATAAGAATAAACGTAAATTAATATCTTGATAGATATTTACAAAATTAAATCATCGATAAATTCAATGTCGTTATTGTTTATCTCAAAGGAATCACGCGTGACTATTATTTTTAAATTAAGGTAAATCATAATCACAACCTTTACCAAACCTTTTGAGTCCAGATCTACAACAAAACCCAGTAAGAAAGTATAGTCGGTCAACCCCGACTATATGATACCCTTTACCACACTAGAATCTTTGTATCAAATTTAATCAAATAATCTCCAAAATTGCGACCTGTACTTTGCGCAAAAGGTTACATGGACATCCATCCAGCCAGACAAACATCTTTAATTCTAACGGTCGATAAATGTAACCTATTTCTTAAATTACTGTTAACGATCTCTCTTTCAGCATTATACCATAGAAGTGAGAGCAACTTTATAGCCAATTCTGAACTTTCTAAAAAAAATTTAGTTGCCGCCTGCATTTCTTTATTGAAATACTTGCAAACAGAAAGAAACACCGATGTTTGTGTTGATCCATTTTAAAAATTTAATATTGAAATCTGTTACTTTATTTTGAAAGATGTTTCATCATCTTAGTTTATAGCAATTTTTAACATTTGTAAAAGTTGTGATTTAAATTAAAGGCGTTTTATAAATTTTTATAATGAAATAAATATTATTCTTTTCAAAGAAAAACGGCAAAAAAATTGTAAGGCTAAACAAGTTGAAAAATACCTAAACTCATTTTTGAATGGTTAAACAGTGTAAAAAATGGCTAAATCTTGCCACTATATGTCTAAATTGGCAGCACTGGTTGTATGCAAGTTTTTCAGACAACCGGCAAATTTCGTAGCATATAAAATATATAAAAATTGGGGTTCCTTCAATTACTTGCTTAATTGTGTACAGAACCCCGGAAATTATCAAGATTTTTAGCTCATCGGCCAACAAGGAACAAAAAATCGCATTTAGAAGTGCTTTGAAAAGAAAAATGGTTGATAATGCACTTTGTTTTAGAGTTATAGACCATAAAAGTTGATAAATTTTTAAGCACTATCTCTTGAAGTATAAATTGGATTTTCATATACAGGGTGGCCAAAATTAACCCAGGAGTTTGAATTCGTTATATCTTTTTATTTAAGAAATAAATGGGGAATGTAAGATGAGATGAACCCACTGTTTATTGTTGATGTTGTTTTGTTTAAACTTTGATATTATTACAAGTAGAACTGTTGCTATAATTCTTATACGTTTAACAGTTTTATTTGGTTTAATATCTTTAGTTTTTCTAAAATCTTTATGGATGAAGTTTCCTGATGATCTGGCCTAAGCAACCAGTGAAATGCGCATAGGAATAGCTTATCCCATCAACAATAAATTTCAAGTGTTTTTATCAATAATAAAAACTGGGAATTAAGCACGAATAACAAAATCTTTTGAAAAAAAAGAAATAATTAATTTTTTTTATACAGTATATAAATGGGGAATATTTTTAGTTTAGTAATGAAAAATAATATCTCGCAAGTGGTGGCCATTTTCTGCTTCGCAAAATCTGGCAGCCGTGCTTTAGTACTCAAAAACGAACATTGAAACCCAAATTAGCCAACACTATTAAATGAACAAGCCGAAACAAAAAGTTCACTTGCTTTACATTATTGCGCATGCGCGAAGGTGTTGTTTTTAAGCGGTTTTTACAACATGTGCTTAAGTAATATTGGTCAGTGGTGTGGTATTCACCTTATTTTTTATATATTTTTTTTTATTTTGTTTTACATTTTAACCATTTTTTCGTACATAAACATAAGTGTGTTTAAAAATTCACTATTTTGTGGCTTTTTCGTGGCCGGTTTTAATCAAAATTTAATGAATTAAGCCCAAAAAAATTCAAACCAAACAAAACAAAGTTTTATTTAATTTTTTCCCATTTTGGCCATAAAGATAAATGTACAAATTTGTAGCATTTGATCTTTTTGTGAAAATTGCACAACACCTTTATTTTTGGTTGTTTTTCAGTTGGTTTTTGTTTTTTGATTTTTACAAACATTTTAAATGTTTTTTCTCTTAATTTTCCTTATCATCAAACAATTAAAATGGGGTTAAAAGTTTTAAAGACATTTTTGTTATAAATAAAACTTTGTTTTAAATAATTTTTTCGAACTAAACTAAATTACTTTTCTTTGCAAAATGTTTGTGACTACGAAGATTTTTAACAACCCGGAAAAATGTGCGTGTCCCTTATTTATACTACCTTGCTTGATGTTGCATTTGTTGTGATAGCACAATAATCTGACTGTTTAAAGAATAAACTGTCTTATGCAAATAAAGTTAAAGTTCACTTTAGTTAAACAGTACAATACAAGTGTATATGGGCAGTTAGACAGTTAGAACCTAAATCAATCACTTAAAGTGACGTTGACAAGCTAAGTAACGTGCGATAACAACTGGAGAATATGATAAGCAGATAGTTTGAGTAAACCTTTGTCATGTTTTAAGTATTTAAATAGTATTATAGATTATTGTTATACCATACGTAAATTAAAAACCAGGAAACAAATATCTCTCACTTTTTAATGACTAATATTCAATTTTTACTTCATTAAAATTCTACGTATGTATAGCCAAACTCTAGCAAATTGCGTTTTGCAGAAAATGTTTAAATTGCGTTTTGTGTTTTTCAAACCATGAAATGAGCGTATTTTTGAAATTTTGAATTAACTAATTTAATTTTAAGGCTTAAAGAGGAGTTGAAAGCTCTAAGTGCTACAATAGTCTCTTTTTTATTCAACTTAATGTGGGCAAACGACATTTTCTTTACATCCTCTTTGAAACTGACATATTCAGTGTCTTCATAAAGAACGTAACGTATCTGTTTTATTAATAATAATTTATAACATTGCCATTTATTTATATTACGGAACTAATTAATACGAATATTAAATTTAACTCACTCGTTAAGTTAACATTTTTTTTTTAATATTAACAGAAATTAATTTTATGTAAAAGAAAAGAAAAAAAACAAATAAAATATGAATTTTATCAACAAAACACACATGTTCCAATAAGACAACGATTACGATTCCTACGAATTACAAATTACAAGACAGTAGAGGCAGAGCGAATGAGATTGAAAACGTAACTCAAGCAATAAAAATAATGAAGCAAAAAAAAAAACAACAATAATAAAAAAGAAAAGAATTTATACAAAAATGCGATTAATGTTAAAAATGAAAAATGCGTTTAATTACAAGTTGCCATTAAAAAACACTTTCAGAAATGTTTCTGTATTACAGACAAATATACCCAGCTAGCATTTTGTATCATAATCTAATCATCAGGAATCAGCTTCAAGAGTTGTGAGAAAATGGTATCCTACCGATGAATTACAATTTTCTGATTACTTTTTGATCAATTTAATGGAAGTTTTAATAATCATTATTGAGTCGTTTTCGCATCATTTTTCAATCGTAAATTTTATAGTTTTTGATTATATTGCATTTTAATTTTAATTGTAATGTTTTTAAATTTTTTTCTGATAAAATCAGCACCATTATGGCTTTTGATTATTCAAACCAGCTTTATTTTGAACCAAAAAAGAAGCAATTTGCGCTTACATTTATGTTCATAAATTGTCAATAACTTTTTGGGCTTCTTTTTTAGCCAAGCTTTTTATTTCTATTTTTATTTTTTTGATTTGGCAAAAACAAAAATTCAAAATATTAAAAAAATCATTATTTTAAAATATCAATGAACCATATGTATATTAATCCTTTTTCTATCGCTCAATTGATAAATCAGTTTTCAATCATCAAAACTGATCTTAAAAGACACATTTAGGTTATTTATACAAAAAATAAGCACCCAAATGGCAGCTGGGTAACGATTTAAAAAAACTACTGCAAGTGTTAATTGAACTTTTTTTTAACTGAAAATTAAGAAGTATGAACATGTATTTTGTCGATATTTTCGAAGTCGAAGTGTGTGTAATTATCTGTGTGATTGAGACTTTGGGAGTCAATTTTACTACCGCACCTTTTTAACAACACAATTATCTTTTATTTTTATAGATTTGTCTTATGTCTATTCTTTTTTTTACCCTTCACCATCACTAGCGGTAAATGAGGGTATACTAAATTTTTCATTTTGTGTGAACCTTTTTTTTATTCATCTCAGACCCCATAAAGTATAAATATTCCGGCTCCTTGAGTAATTCTAACTCGATGAGGCAATGTCCATATGTTTGTCCGTCTGTTAAATACACGCTTACTTTCGAAACACTCAAGAGAAACGAACAATGTTAAAAATCCAGTAAAATCGGTTAAGTTGGATGAGAGTTATTTACCATTGCCCCCATATAAAGCCGGAAAACTGTTTAGTACGCCTAAAACCATAATAAATATTGCTACTGTAATACAATTTGGTACGTCACGGTTTTATAGGAATAAAAATCACTCTGTACAATTTTGTAAAGATCGGCCCATAATTTACCATAGGCCCAATATAAAGGCAACTCTCGGAAAACAGCTTAGTACCCCTTAGACCATAACGAATAATGTTTTTTTTTTTTAGCAGAATTTAATACTTCGATAATTCCCAATAGAAAATGATGTGAAGATCGGTCCATAGTTTACCATATTCCCCATGTAATGTCCCTACTGGGAAATTATTTTAATACGTCTAAAACCGCAACAGATAAATATTTTGTGGTGAAAATTGGTCCAATTTAGTTTCATATTATTATTATTATTCCTAGATGGAATAAAGGGCCACAAATTTTTCCAATCATTTCTTCTTAATGATAACAATTTCAGTTCATTCCACCCTGTATGCGCATTCTCAAGTTCGTCTTAAACTTGTTTCCATGTTTGAGCGGGCGTGCCTCTGCGTGGGAAGCCGACGTGGGTTCCATTGTAGGGCTTCTTTTGCAAGTTTTCCTTTACACAGAAAAATTAAAAATTTCTCTTATTACCAAATTTAAGAATCAAACACCTATTACCAAAATGATTATATTGATTACTAAAAATTGTAAAAATTGTATTACCAAAATGATTATATTGATTACTAAAAATTGTAAAAATTTTGTATTTTTAATATTTTTTTTTCAATAAATGATATTTTTAATTTTAATTAAAAAAAATGATCAAAAAACTTTGGCGTTTCAAACAATGTGTTGATTGATTTTGACAATTTCCAACAACAATTTCACAAGTTTGAATTATTTGATTTTAAATGAAATAATTTTTTGTTATTTAATTAATATTTTAATTCTAATTTTATTTTAAAACAACTAAAATGTTAATTAAATCAAAATTATATTTTTAATTTTCTTTCAACAAAAAAAATAATTGATTCAATTATCACATTAATTAAATTTAAATACTTTTTGAACAATTTGTTTAATTGATAAAAACTACTAATAATTTTTTCTGTGTAGGCGTCCTCTATGTATAACCTATTCAACACCACATTCGGTAATGGATTCGCAAGATTCTCCTAAGACATCTGTTTACAAATGCCTGAATTCTGCCAATTACTCTTGCAGATGTATGCAATGGTTCGCACCCATAGAGCAATATAGATTTTAAATGGAGTTAAATATACGTATTTTGGTGATACGTTTAATTTGTGATGATTTCCAGACATTATTCAAGACTACAAATGCTTGTCATGTTTTTTTCATAGGACTATTTATGTCCAATTCGGAGCCACCGGTGGATGTTAATATGCTACCAAGATAAATAAATACCACTAGTTCTTCCAGTCGTGTGCTGTCTAAGATTAGTGGTGTTGTTTTATGCGCAAGGATTTGGTTTAAGAGCTATTGACTGTAAGACCGCCTCTTTTCGCGTATTCTTGTACTTGGTTTAGCTTGTGCTGCATGCTGGACTGCTGAAAAGACATATGTTAGCAGCGTAGTCAAGATCCTCTAACAGGTTGTTGAAGCCCCAAGTAATACCGTTAGATTCCTGAGTCGCAGCTTTCATAATTGTGTCCAATACAATATTGAAAAGAAGAGGAGACAAGCCACACCCTTGTCTTACCCCCGTATGTATTTTCTGGCTGGTCAGACCGTCATGTAAGATGCGACAGTAAGAATCGTCATACATGGCTTCAATTAGATTAATAACTTTTGTTGATACCATTTTTTTATATGGACAGAAATAATACCACGCAATGTTTTAATAATCGGCCCATAATTTACCTTACGTCCCATATTAAGCAGCCTTCTGAAAACCAATTTAAAACTATAAAACGCATAAATTTCACTTCTATATTGAAATTTGTTTTAATTAAGGTTTTTTAAAACCAGAAACTACTCTACATAATTGTTTGATGATTGGTCCATTATAAACCATGTATCTAATATAAATTCCAGCCTTGAAAATTATTTTAGTTCGGCTAAAACTGTTACGAGTCATGATAATTTACTCAATTTTATTCAAATTAAGTTTAGTATGACTAGAAATAAAAGCATAAAGCTTTCTGAGTGACGATCAATAATTTAACAAATGAGGGTTTAAACCGCAACCAATTTTAATACTGACGTCCGTTTTTATAAAGATTAATTAATAATTTATATGGACCATGCATCAAATATTCAACTACCGGTGGAGGGTATAAAAGATTCGGCACAGCCGAATGCATCACTTTTACTTGGTTTGCTTGTTTTTGTAATCAGAATTAAACAGATGGTATATGAATGAATGAGTGTATGAAGGTTTGGGCTGAATGCTGCACTACAGAACACCATAAAATGTTGGGTTCTCGCTCGAATTTAGGTAGGGTTCTATTACCTAACCATTTTAGTTATTTGTGTAAGTATATGACAATTTATGATTTTGATGAAAACTAATGGAATTATTTATTTATTATTGTAATTACTCGTATTTCCCCATAATATTGAATATTGTACATTTGCAAACACTGAAAATGCATCGATCTAATGAAGTGTTGTGCAAGTATTAAAATGTATAGTTTTTAATTTTTTTAATTATTGTTCTTATGGAGTTGTAAGGTGTTTTAAATGTTTAATTATTTTTTAACGCTGAAAGGGGTTTCCCTCTACAAAAACGGTTGAACTTGTTCATAAGTTTAAAGGAAAGTTTTCTTTTCCGACTTGCCCTTTTTGTGATATTAAATAAAGATTCACTCGGTAAATTTTATCTCACTTTTGATTTCCTTTTTTCGGATTATTTTAAGTACGAATTCGGGATTTTTTAAATTGGTTAAGTTATGTATTTCGCACTTGAATAAACCGTAATTGAATCAATCGATCTGTATTTCAGTAAAGAAAATCCGTATTTACCGTACTATTTACACCGCTGCGGCTTGATTTAAGTATGGATGGATTGATTTGTTTTTTCAGTGTAGGGATCATGAAACTCCTTTCCCCAATGTTTTTCTTTAGGACACCTTTACCTTGTCCACAGTCTGCAATATATGTGATTTAAAACTTCACGTAAAATTAAAATCGATGGGGTTTTTTCTCAGATTTTAAAAGGAGTTCTGGTTAAGATTAGTGGTCCTTTAAGTATGAGGTATATAAAAGAAAATAGTTTTTTGAACTTTATTTACAGACTTGTTTTAATTTCACTCGAATTCTGGATCGAGGAATGTCTCCACTCTTTCAAGTGGATACTTATTTAGATTATAGCTACAGATTACTGAACTTCTTCTGTAGAATACCATATTGTTACGAAAGTTAAATTATCTAAGAATTATTTATAGTTATAGTTATAGTTATAAGATATCTAGTAAGCTATAGCCCAGTAAAAAAATTTGGGTTTTTTGAAGCACTTAATAGAGCGCTTCAATAAGAGAGCTGATAGACAGCAGTAAATGATAAAGAATAAAATATAGAAAAAGCTGCTATTTTAGTGCTGACAACGATGATGTTTTAAAGCGAAAAAAATATATAATGGCTTACGAAAATTATTAAAACAATGCCAAAAGGGAATTTTTCAAGAAGTCTCAAATAAAATAAGAGATAAAATAAGTTTTGACGGCAACCCACCATCGAATGTGTTTAAGTTCCAGTTTGACACAGTTGCCAACAAAAATGCTTGGAACAATGAAAAAAAGCCATTGAGCTGATTCTAGCTTTAAAAGGAACTGCAGCTGAAATTCTAGAAAGTGTACCAGTTAGTAGCAGAAACAATTACGATGACATTATGGTAGCACGTCAAGCACGCAAGTATGGTGGTGAGCATAGAAAAGAAATATACTGAATGAAATGACGGGGTCGAGTACAAAAGGCAAGCGAGACGCTACAGGATTTCTCACTAGAGATTGAGATCTTGGTGCAGCAAACTTATCCAGGTGAAAGTCATCCATTGCTAGAAGACCGAGTCAGTTGTGAACGGTATACGGGATGCTGATGTGAAACTAGCGGTCTGTGCATCACAGAAGCCATCATTTGCAGAAACGGTATCATTTGCCTTAGCGCCAGAAACAGCAAGGATAATTTCCAGACCGCTTACGTATAAAGTGCACAGGCTCAATATAACTGAAGACGACGAAAGAGATATTGTTAAGGAACTAAATTACTTGAAGGAATCAATCATGCAAGCATTAAGTAATGCCAACGTGAAATGCTATAATTGCGGTAAGATTGGCCATTTTCAGCGAAACTGCAAAGCACCCAGACAACAATCAAGTACTATTTCGCCGCAAATGGACAAACGAAGAGCTATTCAACAATCATCGCAGGAGCCACCGCTTAAGCTGAGAAGAGCTAGCAGTGCGGAGGAAGCTGAAGGTCACACTATCAATTTAGTAGTGACAACGAGTAACAGAAATATTACGACTTGTGGTTACATAAATGGTGAGTCCGAATTTTGACTATCCATACTGGTGCAGTACATTCGATTATAAGAGCTAACTTGATAAAGGGAGCTGGCGAGCCACTAAGTAGTGTATACTTGCGAACTGCTACGGGAGAGCCCTTTATTGTCTATGGCAAAGCAAGAGTGGAAATAAGAATGGCCGATATGATTGTTTTTGATGAATTTATTGTTGCTGAAATTATGGACGAGGTGATTCGTCAAGGCATTAGTTTAGATATGGGACGACAAATTTTGAATTGGTATGGTCTAGAAATACCCCTTAACGTTGGGAATGGAAGTGAAGCTCTTGTAAGACAGCATTGGTGATCACAGGAAATTGTAATCTCAAAGAGATGATGAAAAACGTGGGAAGGCGAGCACGTATTCAAGACGGCCCAGTAAACATAAGAGCAAACACTGTATAGAGACTGAAAACAAGAAACGCATCAATGAGATTCGCCTATAACATGCGGAAACCAGCAAATACTGGTCAACGGCTCAGAAAAGTGGCCCCGTATTAGCGCAAATTATGAAGGCTAAGAAAGATGAAAGCTTATTGGGCGCAGTGGAGTAGTCTGCGGATGGTAAATGGTTGCCTATACCGTATATGGGAAAGTACTGATGGCTAAACGGTTAAAAAATTTATTTTGGTACAGTCTTCTAAAGGATGCGAAGTTGTAAAGAAATTCCACGACGGTACTGGTGGTGGGTATTTTAGCGTAACGAAAACCATAAACAAGGTAAAAGCAAGCTACTATTGGTTCGGTTGCATGCAAGCCGTGACTGATTGCATAATTAAATGCCCAAAGTGTGTTGCGGACAGTGGTACAATTAGAGGAAGTAGAACATCGCTCCAGCAGTACAACTTTGGTAAACAATCCACACCACCAAATATTAAGGACACCATCCAGGAGCAGAAAAACGAGTTAAGACAAAGGCGTGTTTATTTATCAAAAGACCAGATGAAAGTCAGATACGATCGAGCGGAAAATTTGGAAGGCTTCAAAGAAGGCCAGTTCCAGTTGGTTTTAATTTTTAGTCCACAGCGGAAGAAAGGATTATCTTCCAAGCTGCAGACTCATTGGGATGAACCATATATGACGTGGTGTATTGAATCCAGAAATATAAGAGCCCATGAACGTCTAGCCCAGTATGGAAAAGGAGAAACTGAGCCTATTCGGGACGAACAGGCATAAGTGGAGGGCAGTGTTACGAAAGTTAAATTATCTAAGAATTATTTATAGTTATAGTTATATCAGTTACTTAAAATTGTTATGTATAATTTTCAACACAACTGTTATTTTAAAATAATTCCTACATAAATATCCCAGTCATTTCTAGAAATGGGTTTAGAACATAATAAATAGTTATTACAGGAAAGTTCGGGAAAAATCTAGAAATAATTATGAAATATAAAAACGGGTGACTCATGAATAATTTTAGTTAGCTTACTGGAGACATAAAAACCGTTCTTATCGTAACTAACAATTGTGAACAAAATAATTAATTTTAATAAAGTTTGTTAAGTTGAATAAGTGTGTGTATTTATTTGGATTTGCAATAAAAATAACTCAAACGCGTTTATTAAAAGAAAAGCGTAACAATATGTTTTCATTTGCCCGAGTTAAGATCCATTAAATTTAAAGCACCCTATAAGTTAAAACTGCTTTTATCATCCTGAAGTAAGAAAGACATAGTTGATCTTTTTTAGCTTTTGCAGGAAAAGCTTTACATATTCAGCATATATTAATATTTTGGAATATTTGATAAAGATGGTGAATCATAACTAAATAATACTGGAACCTCGAGGGACTCCGGATGTAACAGGCAGGGCTGTGGAGTCGGAGTCGGAGTCGTAGTACCCACAAAAACTCGCGACTCCGACTCCAAAGTTTTTCGGCATAAAAAATTTAAAAAAAATTTCCAAAATAAAAATTATCTTCTTAAAACACATTTAAAATTTAAATAAATGGCTTATGAATACTGCTTTTGTGTGCTGTTTCCAAATGAAAGGCGATGGATTGAGTGCTTTTCATAAACAGGGGTGTGCTGGAAATCGCAAACGTAAAACGCAAGAATTTTATAAGTCGTTTTTAAATAAGATTTTTGTAATAAAAGAATTTTATGACAAATATTTAACAAATATTTTCCTATTAAACAGGATTTAAAACCAAAAATTATAAGAATTAGGTTTAAAGTTTATTAAAAACAACTTCCAAATTCTTGCGTTTTGCGTTTGCGATTTCCAGTACACCCCTGATAAATTTTGCTACATAATCAATCGCCTGTCATTTGGAAACAGCACATTAATGTTTGCGTACGGTAATTGCTTTTCAAAAACTCTAATTTTTAGAAGGCCGTACGGCAATGAAAAAACAAAAGTTAACATCACTGAGTCTCATATACATTTAGCATCAAGATTATAGTAGGAGTCGGAGTAGGAGTCGGAGTCGCACTTAAAAAATTTCAGCATTTGGAGTCGGAGTCGGAGTTAGTACTTTTTTCGGACGACTCCACAGCCCTGGTAACATGTATAGATTTATTGTATATTGAAAAATATTCTAGGCGGCTTCAAGATGGCGCATATTGTTAACTCAATAAAATTCGTTTATGACCAAAATCGGTGGTGATCAGAAATATAAAAGTTGTCAAGTTTCTATTATACTTCGAATTTTTTTTTTCTTCTCAACTATCAAGGATATATTATACGTATTATGAATAATTATAATTGTATAATTCTGTATTTTGTTTTTGTTCTTATTCCCCCACTGTGCGACATAGGTCGCCAAACGTTTAATTTCTAATATATAATGCATCACAAATTTTATTAATAATTAAATAATCTCCACAGCACTATGGTCTATCGTAGTGAATGACCGCCTCATAATTAGTTTTTTATTATTTTAAAGCTAAGGTTCAAATTTCGTAGTAAAATAACCAAATAACCAAAAATACACAAAGTTTTCAAGAGAATCGGTTAATTATGTGCTGTTTTTACAACACAAATGATTGAACGTGTAGTAAAATTTATATGAAAAGCACTCAGTTTTTTGAGTTTTTTTTCATATACATTTTCCTACACGTTCAGTCACTTGTGTTGTGAATACAGCACATTAATTTAGAAGGTATAGGAGGGTGATGCTGTTATCCTTTTCGCTTTAGTTTGCGCCGTAAATGTTAAAGTTTATAGCCTTTAGTTCCTTCAAGACTTGAAACTATCATCGGATAATTAATTAAGAAGACATGGGTAGAGGAAGGTTTTATCACTTTTGTCATATTTCACGCTCTATTGGGAGGGGGAGCTTTTACCTGTTTTGCCATGTTTTACGCCCTCTAGCGATATGAAATATACTGTAGGAGCTGTTCCGAATATCATTGTACACATACGACATTACGATACATGGAAAATAGAGGGCATTTCGTTGATAATTATATGGGAAATAATAGGAAAATATGAATGCCATATCTCCGGAGCCACTGCGCTGATTTCGTGCATCTACAGACTATCCCCAACGAACCCTGAAATTTTGCAGTTAATGGTGACATCAAAGTGTTTGTTTTGATATACACTCACAATATTATTACAGTGACTGTAGTTTATTCAAGAAGTATTCCGTTCAGTAATTTTTAAATAAATAAACATTTAAAATACCAAGAAAATTTATTTTTAACTAATTCTAACAGTTATTCAAAAAACTCAGTGCATATTAATACGGATTTTCAGTTGCAGTAAATATTGTTCGTTGATTAAGTTAAATTCTTCTTTATGTGTAAAACAATTCCCAGTTTCTATTTGTTAAATTTTTAAAGTAAAATAATTGCGAAAACATATCGGCCATGCTGCTGGTGTCTTCTAAGACACATTTTGTACATATAAGGCATGGATTTTTTTCATACACTCCTAGTGCGAACACTACTTTGTTTTCTTCTTTTAGATTTTTAACACGTTTTAGTTTTGCTAAATATATGACTGAAATATTTTCATACTTTTTTTAAGGCTGTTAATAAATTTACATACCATGTTCACTTTATGGGTTAAAATTTTCAAATGATTAATTGATTTTAAAAATAAATTAATTAGTTGTATGGCTGGTGTAAAATTTAACGTTTTAATTATTTTAAAAGCTTTCAAAAGACGAAAACAATTGTTAAACCGTGTGATATTAAATCATAAAAAAATAGAACAAAGGTCATTGAATTACTATATGGACTAAAGTGTGGATTAAAGTCTTAATAAACTCTTAAAATTAAAGGCTATTAAAATATTTTGCATAAAATTGACTTCTATTCAACCTTGAAATATATTTAAGATTTTTCATTTTAGATTTTTTACCAGTAGCAGGTAGTTATTGTAATTATGTCAATTATTAGCGGAAAAAATATCGTCAAAAGAACCATGAATAAAGGCATAAATAAATTGATCAATAAAATTAAATTACATTATTGGTAAGTTTTTTTATGGTTTCATTTTTGTGATTTCATCGCCATGACATAGAACGTACAAATTCTTTGGCTTCTAAAACATTTTTTTTTGCCTTGAACGGGCGTTGGGTGTGTTAAATTAAAGTTTTTTTTATTTAATCGTATTTTGTTAATTATGTTAACATTATAGTTCTATGTTGTGTATGACAGAACGGAAAACAAAAACAAACTTTTAAAATTTTATGAATTAATTACACAAATTGTTATAAAATAAGGCCAAATCATGACTTGTAAAATTAAATGGCTTAAATGTATAAATTTAAAGTCAAATTGCAATTGTATGACAAAAAAAAAAAGAAAAAAGAATGAAACAAACGCATTGTCATGCACATAAAATTATGATTATTTTTTAAGTTGGTTTTTTTTTATCTCCCTCCTGGAAACCGAAAACACATGTAACTTGATGTCTACATATTTACCAACAGTATAACGAAATCGTCATAACGTTTATTGCTTTGTTGTTACTGTATGTACTATTTTTTTTTACGGACCATATGCCAACAATTTTAGGAACTGAAAAAAAGTTTGTGGACATGGTGGACGGTTGTTGTCACTGCAGTTGGAAACCAAAAATGCAGACATATTTAGTAGATAACTAACCCAACAAACTTTTTATCTGGATCGAGTTGTAGAACTTTTTCATAGCGTTTAAACGGTGCAAAAACTTTTGTGATCTAAACAATTAAAAGATTGTGTTTTTGTTACCTTAAAAGAAATTTATAATTTCAAAAATGATTGTCTTTTTTTTAATCTGTAAAAATAGGGTTTCTTATTTCCAAGGAATTTTATATAAGGAATAATACGAAAAAGTCCATAAAATATAATCAATTAATGACAACCAATGGCCATTTATGGAATAGGGTACCCCTGGAGGCTAGATGGTAGTGTGCTAGTCTATTAGTGTGATGGTTGCGGGTTCGATTCCGGCCAGAGACTTTGGCCGGTTTCACTACAATTTTAGAATATACTTAATTTGCAATCCTTTTTGTAACACATAATTAATAAATAATACAATCAGACGTACATAATCATAAAAAAATCTATTGTTTGTACTCGTATCGTTTTTATATGTTTTAGACAACAGAGTCCATTTAAATTCACTCAGCTTGTCTTTTTTTTATATAAAAAAT
The DNA here is from genome assembly GCA_949318255.1 of Pollenia labialis. Lineage (NCBI taxonomy): Eukaryota > Metazoa > Arthropoda > Insecta > Diptera > Polleniidae > Pollenia > Pollenia labialis. The sequence goes on along the minus strand of OX439139.1, from coordinate 122,604,337 downwards.
CTTGGCGTCGCCGTCAAACCTTTTCATCGCATCACAATATCACGCAGAGAAAAAATATGGTTGGGTATGGTTACGGCAACTACACTATGTGTATTGTAACAATATATTGCTGTCGTACACAAAAAATTTTTATTTTTATTTTTATTTAATACTAGCTGAGCGCCCCGGCTTCAAGAGGAAGCTATTTACTAATGAAAAGTGAAAAGGGGACAGTGCTTTAAAAATTTAAGTTCTTCGAGTTTCGCTTTAAATATTCTAATACTTAGAAAAATGAGAAGTGACAAGGAGACAACAAGCTATCATAAATTCTATGCAAAACTTTTTAAAAAGAGATCAACGATTAATTTTAAAGATTCTAAATTAATAATAGTTCAGCATATATCCCTTTATTCAAATACATATTTACAAAAATTCATTTTTTATCGGAAGTTCAATATTTTCATATTAAGCGGCTCATACACTTGCAATAAAATTTTTCAGTTTTACGTATTGTACAATTATATCGCCAATGTGTATGTGATATACGATGATGGCATAATATATTGGCAACAATCAAAATACTTTTGATTTTTATTGCACAACGAAAAGAAAGTGAAATGTGTTGGCAACATTGTACAATGCTGTTTATGTTATTTCTATAGGTTATGTTCATCTTTTTATTGAATGAGTGAAAACATAGTGCGACTTATTGCATAATATAGTACAAAATGGAAATAATATGGCGAATATCATATACAATAATATTGCAAGTGTATGGGCCGCTTTAAGCATGTAAATTAGAAGAAGAGTTCTTGGAGTTTGTACTAAAATTGTATCTTATTAATAAACATGACAAATGAAAAGGAGGCAATATATTATAAACTAAAATTTTCCGGGGTATACCAGGAAGTTTTAAATTTATTTTTCTTTACAAACCATCTCCTGAAAGTTTCGAATCGAATAGAAAAAAAACCGGTTAAATCGCTCGAGCCGTTCTCACGTGATGCGATTACATACATGGGCCGTTCCATTTTTTATCGCAATAATAAATTTGAGTATTGTTGACTGAAAAATAATTATTTATCTAAAAACTAAATAATGATAACTTTAATACCATATTATATTACTCACAACTATTTCATGATATTAAATAGTCATACCCTGATAACTTTCTATGCGTGTAGTCATAGTATGCTTAAGAATCAAACATAATATTTTTACTCTAATAACATTATGTTAGCGCCATTTGTAAAATAATTTTGTATCAGTTGTGTCGCTTGTTTTATAGTACGTTTCCAATTACATGTTTTGGACCACAAAACTAGTTTTGCAGCAAAACAAGTGTTTTGCTACTTGTTTTCCCATACATATTTTTAATGTTCGAAAATCTCAAACAAAAACTAGTTTTGCTCCAAAACATGTCGAAAATCATGAACACAACTCTGGGTTATCCATTATTGGCGATTGACAATTTCGAAAAAGTGACATATTTACCAAAATATCAAGACTTATTAAATAGGTTTATGCAACGCTCCAGCTGATTTATTTGTTTGAAGCGATAAAATAATATAATAAGAAGGTAGTAAATTATGTGCTTTTATATACGTAGATATATGCATAAATGTGTATTAAAAAACCAACAAGGCTTTCATGTTTGTTTGCAACATAAAGGTCAAATTGATTTCGAAAATTCAAAAATCAAAACCAGTTTTACATAATGGAAACACTTAGGCACGTTTTGCTCAAATCAAGTTGTTTTGCTCTCAGTGGAAACATAGTATTAAATATGCCTATGGAATTATTTGAATTATTTAGATTGAGTGGTTAAACAATTAAAAATAAATACTCATTAAAAAAAAGAACAGTAAAGATATTAAAAAAAATGTAGAAATTGTATTTACCAAGGCTGCTTTCGTTGGCCGATATGTCAAAAATACACAGGTACGCTTTCAACGCAACCTGAAAAATGAATTCGGCTTGGTATTTACATTAAAAAAAAATTGTAAAGTGCCACAAAATAAAAAAATCGAAATTAAGCAAAAATATTATGATGTAATATTGCGAATATATTTGGTCACAATATTATTCAACAATAATCGTAATATGGTGACTACCAAGGCGAATTCAGTGTCGGAACTACAACAATATAAAAACAACAGAAACAACATAGGGGTTTTTGCATTGCATTGTTAGTGCTTATAGCTCGAAATGTCAACCATTCTTAGCCGAACACTTAAGCTGGAGGTCCATGTCACGCGTTTTCGCCTCCACGCAGTGCGTGATTTTCTAACCTTACTTGCGTTTTACGTTTCAAGTTACATGCAACGCTTTTTGTGCAGCAGCAGCACAAGTAAAAATAAAATTAAATTGGTCAAAATCAGCAGATTTGTTCGAACGCTGCTTGTGACGCTTACAAAAGTAGGAAGTTAACCTACTTTTCGCCTCAAGGCATCTACGCTTTTGTGCAAATCAAAACAAATAAGCTCGAACTGCCAAAATCAAATGCCGTTTTGACACCACCTGTAGATAATTCGCCTTAGGTGACTACAATCATCAATCTTATGATAATATGTTGCTCTTAGAATATGTTTACCACAACCATGTTTTTCTTTCCGTGTAGATTTTAGAACACATATCGTACTAAAGATAAGAGAAATTAATGCCGAGAAACATTCAAGGGAATGGGCCCACATTGTGAGCTGCATTTGGAAGGCTAGCTGGTAGTGAGCTAGTCTATTAGTAATCATGTGGTAGATTATAAAGTGATATAGAGTACCGACATTATTTTCATATTTCGGCAAGCAAATACTAGGCTCTAAGAGGAAATCTAAATATTATTCCACCCAGTGATTTTAATTGAAAACGTAGTCATTGACTGATTTCCAAAGGATTCTCACCTGTAAGCAGTCTAATGTTTTAGATAATAGTAGTACCTTCTATGTCATCTTAATACCACGGTACCCTTCGGTTAAATATAATGCCTCTATCAACGGCCCCGCTTGCGGACACTAGCAAATAAGTGGTTATTTATGTACATGATTGCATGTACCTCGTATCTAATATCTTCTATTAGGCATCTGAACTCTGTTGAATATCTACCCAATAAAACATATACTAAGATACAGTAAAAGGTAAGTGAACAAATTCTTAACAAATAAAAAAAAATATATATAATATTTGAAGAGCCAAACCATTTCCTTACTACGGAGCAGGTTTGTAAGGGAGCATATGAAAGAACAACGGCTACAACAAAAAATTTGGTGGACAAAGCTGATCGTTCATTTACCAATTTTTAGATGCACTGAATAATGCGCTTCCAACGTCAAAAATGTATTGATGCAAAGTGTATTTAAGCGAATAAAGCATTTTATATATCGATTGTGATAATAAGTTTAGCCAACGTTTGCTGGGTTATTTGAATTAAACACATGCGGAATCCGCAAACAATTTTTTTGAATAATTTTGTGCGAGCATACGTTTGCAAAGTATCCTACAGTTCAGCCATACTCTATTTTAGGCATATATGACTTAATTTTAAATGATAATTTGATTTCATCTAAAGGGCATTATAAACCACAAAAAAAGCTTGACAAGCACACATATATTTTTCGTTTGGTGTTTGTCCATAAACAACACAAATATTCTCCGTACAAACATTAATTTTCATTTTTGTTTTGTTTTCAATGAATGTGAACGTCCATAGTGCTGCGGCATTTTGTTGCTTTTTGCTTAAAACAAAGCAAGAAGAATAATAAAATAAAGGCAAATAATTTGAGGTAAAAAGTGATTTAAACAACGAGCTGCTAATAAAATATTTAATATTTAATATTTACTATTTAAAATTATGTTAATGCTTCTTTTTCAACGTCTTCACTGCGCAAAGTTTTAGCTGAAATGAATACATTTAGAATTAGACGCCACAAAAAGTTTGACAAATATCCAACATGTCTGCCAAATATTAAACATTTTTAATATTTCTACAAACATTGCTTCAAATGTTTGTCCAAACAGCAAACACCCCAATTAACAACACAAAATATTTGTACAAACGTAAAATTTTGACATGTTTGCCAAGCCATTTGTGCGGTTTATTATGCCCTTATGTCATAATTGTATTTCGCAGGAGCGTAGGTAATTTGTTATGAAAATTGCTGTCAATAAGTGAAAATTCTCAATATTCCCCACATGCTTTTTTTTTAGTGAAAATCGTGGTTTTAATTTTTTTATGTTGGAAGAATTCCAATCAATTGTAGTGGGGAATGTAAGAAGAGATAAACTCACTGTTTATTGTTGATGTTTTTGTTTAAATTTTGATAATGTTACAAGTAGAACTGTTGCTTATAATTCTTATATGTTAAACAGTTTTATTTGGTTAAATATCTTTAGTTTTTCTAAAATCTTTATGGATGAAGTTTCCTGACGATATGGCCTAAGCAACCAGTGAAATGCGCATAGGAATAGCTTATCCCAGCAACAATAAATTTCAGTGTTTTTATCAAGAATAAAAATTGGGAATTAAGCACGAATAACAAAATCATTTAAATTAAATGTTTGCGTAACTCAAAAACGCTTTAGCTTATTGAAAATAAATTTTCTTAAAGAAAAGTAAAACTTTATTCTAATATGCGCAGTCGTTTTAGAAACATATTTTTCTAATAAATAAAACAATATTTTCTCCAGAAATAGTTACATATATGCAAAATGTATTAACAAAGTGACCTCAGTACTACAACAATGAAACAATAGAAAAAACAACAGGCATTTTGTTGCTAGAATTGAGACGGCAAATGTCAAAATGCCTTTACACAAAATGTAAATAAACAAAATCAAAATGACGCCAAACGCCACACACGAAGAAAATCACTGCAAACAGCTGCGCTTGTGAGGTCACTTTATTAGTACATTCTGGTTATATGAAAATTTTTATATTTTTATATTAAGTATGCTTGTAGAAGCAATTTTTAATTAATTTGACATTTGTTTCTCCCATATGCCCTAAAAAAAAATCAAATTTTTCAAACACAAAAAATGAATTTAAGTAAAAAATTGGAAAATTCAGCTCAATATCTAGTTGTAAATAGGGCCAGTTTTAACATTTTTATAGAAAAAAAAACATTTTTCCATAATCGTTTTTCCCTTTAAATAAAAAACACCATAAACAAAAGAATTTTCATACTAAATGCTAAATAAAAAACATCAAAAGTTCAACTTTAACCTTAAATTTCTCAATAACTGCTAAACCGATTTTAATAAAATTAAAACTGAAGGAAAGCTGAAGAAGTCTTCTCTTCAGCGCAAACTGCATAATTATCTCATCAATTTTTTAGTCACTGTGCGTCGTAAGCTATGAATCTTTTCTATAGTTCTGGCGATGAAACTATGAAATTTTTTGTGATGGTAATGCCGTCTGGTAGATACCTTAGGGTATGACCTATCCAGAGCCGTCCACAGCGCCTCGTTGCTATTGCACACGATTTTTGTTATTTTTAGGAGTTTTTCTTTGGGACCATTTTGATTTGGAAGCAGTTTCATGGTACCAAATTTTTGTTTAAGAATTGTAGGGTACGAATTCGTGACATTCCACCAAGCTTTATTCCCACCATGACATCAACATTTTATTATTGTGGGTGTAAGTGTTGGAAGTGTGACTAAAATGCTTTGAAACCAGCTTGCTGTTCTCATTCTGCAAATATGGGCTGAAAATTTAAAAAAGAAACCAAATTTGAACTCTTTGACTTTTGTGTATTTAACCATAAGAGCACAAAATGCGCGTGTGTTGCCAAAAAAAAATGGTTTGCATACATTTCGTTGCGGGATTTTAACGTTAAATTTTCGCATTGGAGTTAGAATTTTAAAAGATTTTTCTTTATTTACAAGTCAAAAATGTCCACTACATATTGGCATATATATTTAAGCTCAGGGTTCAATTTTTTACTTAAACATGGAGCAGATATGCATATTTGAGTTGCAAATATGTATGTATGTATGAAAGCTATGAGTGCTGTCAAATATGCCGGTAAATATTTGTGTTCATACGAACGTAGACTGGAGTTAAGTTAAGCATAAAATTTATTTCGAAATAGCAAAGGTCGTGTAAAATTCGTATCAATATCAATTGTAGTAGTTAAAATGGGTGTAACTGTGCAGTTGGTTGCAGCTTAAAGCAGAGAGTCAATATGATGCGAGTTCTTTATGAAGCAGTATTTTATGGACAATGTCAATTTTTTTTTGATTAAAAAAAACTTAAAATTTATGTTTATTTTTTGTATGTATATTAAAAACGAAAAATTACTTTATCCAAATATTATAAATATCTTTATGATTTAGAGATTTTCATGACAAGCACATGATTTTTGATTTGTCAGGTTGAATTTTTTTTAGTTTTTTTTGCAATTTTTTTCGCATTTGTTTGCTCAAAATTAAATTACCCCATACTGTGATACAGCCCAGCGGTAAAACTCAGAAGACCTTCTTACTTCAGGCCTTTTAAAAGGCCTGCTTAAAAATTGTTTTTATTAAATTCCTATTCTTATCTAACTGCTAAAGAATGCCTCATAGAAGGCCTCGGCTCTTTGGTGTAAAAGATAAGATACACCTTCCACACTCGCTTCTATGAGAAGGGAGTAGAGAAGGAGTAACATTTTTTGGATTGTTTTTTTTTTTGCACAAGCAAAAGCAAAACAATTATTTTTTTTATCCCGTTGCCATTCTTATGTACCTTCTAAAGAAGCGAGAGCGGAAGGCCTTCTCCGCAATGACAACGTGTGTAAAAAATATATGAGTATGGAATGGAGCGAGAAGGCCTTGTATATCCAAAAGAAGGAGTACAGAGGCCTTCTAGAAGGCATCCGTACCCCTTCTTTTTCCCGCTGGGAGTTTGTTGGAATAATTGTGTTGGTGTAAGAAAATTATTAAAGTGTACCTCCACGTTAAATTTTTTTTGTTTGAATGCAAATGAATTCGTTGCAGAAACTTTTATTTATGAATGTCAATCAGATTCGTATAAAATAATTAAGCAATCGTTTTTATTGCATACAAACGTTAATTTAATCGTAAATTATAAGTCATTTTTTAATATCAATTAGAATGAATGCTATCTTATCTTATTCTATTATACTATTTTAATAAAGTACAATATTCAATTACCAATCTCAACTGATAATTTGGTTAAACTAAAACTAGAATATATGTAGAACTACTATTGCAACATTATTAATATTTAAATCTATTATAATTGCAGAATTCTTTTTAATAAAGGGTGATTTTTTAGCTGTTTAAACTTTGAAAATTTAAAAAAAACAAACGATTTGAAATCGTTAATAACACTGTGCTAGTTCAAACAACTGACAAGCTGGGCACCTGGCGTTTTAACCTGATTCGGGCAGGCTGAATTCAGTGGTGCTAGCCGTTTTTTTAGGTTAGCTCTGTTTTTCGGGATATACCGTTATTTTGAAAATGGAGGAGGTTTCAAAACATATGTTCGCGTAACTCAAAAACGCTTGAGCTTATTGAAAAAACTAAAAAAGAAATTCCGCAATGAAATTTCCTTTAAGAAAGGTAATACTTTATTTCTAACACTCACGTCATTTTTTGTTTGATAGCAAGCGGTGTAGAGAAGAAAGAGGAAGAGAAAAAAGAAATCGTGTCTATTTTTCTACCCCTATTTCTTCTCTACACTGCTTGCTTCCAAACAAAAAATTGACGTCCAAAATTAGACGTTACAAAATTCATCATGTAAATTGAGTGTAATATGCGCTGTCGTTTTAGAAACATATTTTTTTCGAAAAAAAAATTTGTTTTTATCAAAATTGCAAAATTAAAATGCAGCTCTTTACAACTTTATTCACAAAAGACGAAAAATGTTAATTAAATCTAAGAACTTCATAAAACGCAATACTTGTATGGGTGCCCCCCTAAGGGGTGGATATAAAGGGAAATTATGATTTGACAAAATGGTGAAGACGAAAATCTAATGGAGATTCGTCACACATTTTATCACCCTAGGAGTGAGTCCTAGGCAGTTCAATGTATATGAAGAATATAATTTATATGGAGCTTTTCATAGGACTTTTTTGTGATTATTAAATTCTTTATTCAACATTATGTCTATAAGAAGAATGGGCAATGCAGAAAATGCATTTTCAATCACATTTTGACGCTAAATTTTTAAATGCGGCTTTGTGCCATTTACAAAACAAAAGAACAAATATTACGAATTTATGCTATTCCAAAGAAATATGCATACAACATTACCACAGCTTCACTTTGCAGGAGGAATTTTGGAAAATCCACAGTTACCGATTTTAAAATTCTTCGAATTAGGAAATAAAGTCATACAATTTTACATCTTTGTATTTTATTGTGCGGACAAAACCGCACAAATCGGTCTTTTATTGTGCGGACAAAACCGCACTAAAAGGTCTTGTAAAAAACTCAAGTTATATCTGTGGTTTTCACGAATAATCGCGTAAGTTATAAAACCAAACTTTTCAGGAGAGCAAAAACAATTATTTTTTTCAATTGCGGCTTCTATAGATGCTTTTTTAAACTTTTTTCTTAACAGTGACTTTCTACGTATTATACATAGTTTTCATGAAAAAATCCTCACAGGATCACAATCTGTAAAAGGATTAAAAATGCATATGTTTGATTGACTCATTAAGTGTGCAATATAACATCATATCTCCACATAAGTTCTTTTTTGTGAAAATAAATGTTTTCATTTTAATCACACATGACGACTTACGTTGTTATTTTTAGCATACAAGTTGGCGACATATTCAGTGTTTTTGATACATACTTATAGCACAACGTATGCAGTAAACGGGACTTTAAATTACAAACAACCGCTCATCTGCTGTTGTTGCAACTAAAGAAGTCAACAATAAACGCACATGTACATATAAGTTGTTATTAATAGAAAAATTTTCAAAATATACTTTCATATTTTTTGCACGAATAACAACATAACATCACATATGCTTTTTGTTTGGAAACATATTCAGCAATTTTACAATTTTTGGCGATGTATGTCGACATAAATCTTTATAATATAGGGTAGCCAGATTTTAAATTCGGAAAAACAGTACATCGAACACAAAAAAACAGTACAATCAAGAAAAAAACAGTACATTTTTTTTTTGCGAAAACACAACTATTTATTTAAATTATAATATATTTAAAACTTTTGATTGAATATGCAACAATTATATAACGAAAAACACTTAAAATGTGTAACACGAAATGAATGATTTCCGTTTTATGGCATTTTATACGTATACGAAATTACTCCATTTGCGTTAAAAAAAAAAACACTAAAATGAAGCATTTGGACTAAAGGTTTTTTTTATTTGAAGACAGGAAAACCATAACATTCCTGTAAGCCATATAAGAAAGGAGAAAAGCCTAACTTAGCTTAAAACTATTAACTCGTTGATTGTGTAAGTATTATATTGGTATTTAAAGCAATTTTCACCACACACATAGTTGCACATATCATATTTTCCAATTTTAAACAATTCTTAAATTATTTACGGCCAATTTGACCAAGTTCAGCTATAATCTATAAAATCCAAAAAACATATTTCAAAAGTAGTTAAGGTGGAGAAAAGTGGTCCTGAAAGCAATTAGGTATTTTTATAAATTTTGAGCCCGGAGAATTTTTAAATTTGTACGTTTTCAATTTCACGTGATTTCGATTTCCAGAACTTGCCCGAATATTAAATTAAAGGAATTAAAGATAATTGTGTTGGAATAAGTATTTAAAAAATATAAAATTTTTAACAAAATTTCGATTTTGTTTTTGTCTTTTTCAGGTGTTTAAAGGAAAAAACTATTGGAAGAGGTAGCCATAAAATCATATGGCTTGAAAATAATAACATGAAAATATACAACTGCTGCGAGTCACCTATTATAATTTAGATTTCTACTGCGTATTTATGAGAAAACAATGACCACAGCGTAAAAAGTCTTATTATTTTAGAGCTTTTTTGTTTGGAACACAACATTTTTTTTAAGCTATGTACTGTTAAATATTAGGATATTTTCAAAATATGAGTTTAACAGGGATTTTCTTAATATCTTGGTTTTTTGTAGACTGAACACAAAAAAACAGTACAAAAAACAGCACAAAGTGTAAAAAACAGTACATTTGCGTACTGTTTCGGACATTATGCATAAAAAAGTACAATTGCAAAAAATCAGTACATGTACTGTTTAAAACAGTACGTATGGCAACCCTATTATAATAGCAAAATATTTTATTAAACAGTTAACTTAAGTTGTTTTTAGCAGAAAAAAATTAATAATACTACATTATATTCTAAAAAGCTTAATACTTATAAAAACCTAATGCAAAATGTAGCACTTTGACAGCATTATCTCAATTTCGGTAAAAACCGACTTACGCGATTATTCGTGAAAACCACAGATATATTCTATTGTTATACCTGCTACAGGTATCTAACCAGTTATACTAAAATATCTAAGACGAAGGTGTGCAACAAGTTTAATTTCTTTTGTTATGTGTATACAATATACAAATATTTCAAGTCGCCGTAAAATCACTATTGAAAAAAATAACTTGTATGAAACATATTATTCTTTAAGTGTTATATATGGTAAGAGTTGGACACCATCAATAGTGTGTATACGCTGCATTTATCATTTAATTAAGTGGGGGAAAAATAGAGACGCCATGTCATTTGGTGTTTCAATGATTTGGAGAGATCCCATACTTCATGTTGAAGATGAGTTTTATGCGTGCATAAATTATACAGCCGGTATTAACAGAAGAAAAATGAATTCTATATCTTAAACTGTAACAGCATATTCTCGATTTCCGCTGCCACATTCCGGATAGCCAACTACCAACAGAACATTTTCCCTCAATAACTCATTCTGTTGAAGCGTGTGTACCAGCTACTCCAATGTATCAAGCGTCATGCATCACGGTTCCACAATGAAATCACGCAAGATCGCCTGGATATAATCGTACGGCGCCCAAAATTATCTCAAAGACAGAGCATTCTCTTGACAAAAGATTTAGAAGAGCTTATATTTTGCACCAGATGTACAAATATACGGGGCTATTTATCGCCATAGTCGATTTACGACTTTTTAAAAAATCTATTGAGAATAATTCTATTGGGTATTCATCGCACAATGAATATAATCCTGGAGATTGGGGCTTGTTCATTAATTCTTCCAACAGTAGCTTCAAAACAGTTTTGCTACATGTCACTCATTTAAAAAGTTCTATTCCGATATCACTAAGCATAGATACTAAAGAGACATACGCAAAAACAAAGCAAAATAAATACAGTTAATTAAATATGAAGACCACAAAAGGAAAATATGCGCAGATTAAAAAGTGGTAGCTCTTTAAGGAGGCATGCAGTTGGGCTATACTAAAAATATGTGCTTCATATGCTTATGGAATACGCGTTTCGATGGCGACCAGTACAATACACGGGATTGGGCTCTTCGTAAGGAAAGCAGATTGCATAGAAATAATGTTATTCAATTACCACATGTGCCGATGGAAAAGATGTTGCTTCCTCCTCTCCATATAAAAGTGTATTGTAAAAAATTTGATAAAAGCATTGAGCCCAGATGGTGTTGTTTTTACCAAATTGCGCCGAATTTTTGCACGATTCAGTGGACATTCGTCGTCTTAAGAAGGACAATCAATATGAAGTTGCATTGAATGATGTCGAGCTATTGACTTGGAATTGTGTGAAATCAGTACTAGAAAATCTATTAGCAAATCACCGGTCTGAAAATAGGCAAATTTTAATTAAAAATATGCTAACCCCGCATTTAAAAACTTTAACGTTAGAATGTCATTGAAAATAAATTGTTTGCATTACCATGCAGAAAAATTCAATGAACAATCACCAGCCGAGTCTGATTAACATGGGAAGAGATTTCAACAAGTAACAGCCTGGCTCGAACACTGGTATACCGGCAATCAACTTGATTCGCTATTAGGGAATATTTGTTGGAATCTGCAGGAGGAAGAAGAATAAATTTCTAAATAAAAACTTTAACTTTAATAAACAACAAAAATAAATGTTTTTGAATTTTTAAGTTTCGCCTGGTTATCAAAAGTTGTAGATGGATTTTAATCACTTATGGCTTATTTTGTTTGGAACTTTATTTTCTTTACAAATATTGCGTTTTATGAAATTGTTAGACTTAATTTACATTTTTTGTCTTTTGTGCATAAAATCAAAAGTTGTTAACAGATTTTAATCATTTATGGCTTGTTTTGCTTGCAATTTCATTTTTTTAGGGTTATTAAGATTTTCGAACACGTCAACCAAAGTTATACTATCTTATCTTTCGGAACGCACACAATCTGTGTTTGTGAACAATGTATGTTCAGATAGCTTATCCCTGACTAGGGGAGTGCCTCAGGGTTCTATTCTAGGTCCACTTTTATTTTCCTGTTATGTACATGATTTGCAAAACAACTCACTAAATGTAACATCCATTTATACGCCGCTGACGTGCAGCTCACTTTAAGTAGCCAAGTTCAAAGTATTGCGTCGGGGATTTCCTACCTAAATGACGACTTAAATAGAATTTACCCTAGGGCTAGTGCAAACGGCCTCTGTTTGAATCCTCAAAAATCGAAATGCATTTAATATGTAAAAAAGCTTAATTCCCTCCTTATCTGAGGATATTGTTTTAAATGGCGAGAAAATTGAAATTGCTAACAAAGCGAAAAATCTTGGAATCATTTTCAATGGCAATTCGACCTGGACTGATCATGCAAATTTACTGGTTGGTCAAACTTATTCAAAGTTACGTGCTCTCTGGTCCACACAATATTTCACACCCTTAAGAATAAGAGCCTTATTTGCTAAATCATACATGATCCCTTCCCTGATCTATAATTATTTGGAAGCTGTGACTCAGTTGGTAAGAAAAAATTGAATGTCTTGTTCAATAACATAATTAGATATGAGTATGGATAAGGACGGTCTGATCATGTTTCATCTGTTGCCAATAATTTTTATAGAGTTTCCTTTGAAAATCTGCTAAGAATTCGCACTGTAATTTTTTACATAAAATAATCAACAATCAAACACCAAAATATATATTCGATAAAATACCTTTTTTCAATCGCCACTAAACTGAAATATTGTAATACCTCGACATCATTTACTAGTATCTGAATGGCAGTTTTATGTACATGCCGCTCGTCTTTAGAACAAACTTTCACAAAGTCAACATCTAAACAGCAATGCTAATAGTTACAAAAATTTTTTATTAAATTTTTTTAATTTTTCCTTTTTTAATTTTAATTTATAATTTTTTGATCATTATTTTTTTTTTAATATCAATATTGTTATATGTTTTTACTTGTATCAAGTTTTTTTTGTAACGTAATACGTTCCTGTACTATAAATATTTTGCAGGAAATGGAATCAATAAATAAATAATAAATAAAATAATTTATTAGTTAGATATCAAAACAAAAAAAATAACATGGTAAATTATAGGCCAATCATCACAATATTGTGTAGAGTGATTTCTGACATTATAAACCTAAATTATAATAAATTTCGTTATAGAAGTGAAATTTGCTATTGCGTTTTATAGTTTTAAAGTGGGTTTTAGAAGACTGCCTAATAATGTTCAATGTTCAAAAATATTGGAAATGTTACTACGGAATCAGATTCAAGATTATTTGCGGGTAAAAGAGTTATTTTGTGAATTTCAATCGGGGTTTAGACGGAATTATAACACTACTGGTTTAACGTTAGAGGCGGTGGAAATTTTAAGGAAAAATATGGATAAAAAATATGAATCGGTGGCAATATTTTTAGATTATTCCAAGGCTTTTGACTCTATAAGCCATAAAATGTTAGTGCAAAAGTTGTTGAATATATTTCAGTTTGGAAACACTTCTTGTAAGCTCATAAATTCTTTTCTTTCATCACGTAGTCAATTTACCGAAGTCCAGGGTATAAAATCGTCTACTTTAATAACTCATAGGGGCGTACCGCAGGGCTCAATACTTGGCCCGCTACTTTTTATGATGTATGTTAATGATATTTTTTCACAAATACATTTCTGTACATGCTTTGCTTACGCCGATGATATACAGCTTATTGCATCGGATAAAGGAAATGGTGTTAATTATTTATCTTTGAATGTAAATGAAGATTTACAACGTATTCTGCATTGGTCTGAACTAAATTTTTTAAATCTCAACCTCATAAAAACAAGAGCAGTTTTGTTTTCCAATAACTCAATTACAAATATTAACCTTAACTTGGCAGGAGGCCCCATTGCAATTTATGGTGAATATGGTAAATAATGGATCGATCTTCATGACATTTTCAATTGTGATTTAAAGGCTTATAAAACTACGAAAGACCACATTCTGCTACAAAAACATTATTCGTTACGGTTTTAAGCGTACTTAACTGTTTTCGGAGAGTAGGCTCTATATTGGGCCTATGATAAATTATGGACCTTCATGAAATTTGACAGTGTGGTTTCTAGCCCTTAAAACTGGGAAGCACCAAAAAGTGGTTGGAATAGGTAATTTTGGGGTGATATGAGTGGAGTCAATATTTTGTTTAAGATTGAAAGATCCCCAAAAGATAATGGTCAAATTTGAAACATTAAAAGTTAGTAGCTCCTTGCATATTTGAAAATTTTTGTTCTTAATTTAAACTTTTCTATTTTTGCTCCCAACCCTTCCTTGAACATAACAAATAATTTTTTTTACTATCAGGGATGTGCTGGAAATCACAAACGTAAAACGCAAGAATTTTAAAAGCCGTTTTTAAATAAGATTTCTGTAATAAAATAATTTTATGATAAATATTAAACAAATATTTCCCTATTAAACAGGATTTTAAACAAAAAATTATGAGAATTTGGTTTAAAGTTGATTAAAAGCCACTTCCAAATTCTTGCGTTTCGCGTTTGCGATTTCCAGCACACCCCTGTATATTTAGCTAATTTTCAATACTAATAAAAACTCTCATCTTAAAGTAATTTGTACCAAATTTCATCTTATCAAGTCTTTTGTTGCGACCTCCTTCGTGCTTTTATTAGAAGGATAAATGGACGGACAAGGCTAGATCGTCTTAGAATTTCACAATAATCGAGAATATATGTATTTTTTATACGATAAAAAAAATTTATAAAATTTATATACTTACAAAATGTGACAGCAAAAATCTGTTTATAAATTTAAGAGTATGTACACTGAAAAAGAGAAAAAAATACTTTATATTCATTGGTTTTACAAAAATTTTTAGAAGACATTTTTTATTTCACTTCAAAGTATACCCCTGCACAATTCTAATTAACGTAAGTGTGTAAATGTGTAGAAGCAAAAACAAATGTTTAAATACAGTGAAAGTGCGGGTATAAAAAATACTCTCAACAATAAAAAAGGGATTGGAAAATACACGCAGCAATGAGCGTAAGTTTGGGATATGTAAGTATGTTTGAAACGTTGACTTATTAATAATATTGCAACAATTGCCAAAACGATTTTTTTGTATACGTGCGCCAAATTCGTCATACAAGAAAACATCACAAATTCTTTTTATGCGGCCGCTATATACGATATACAAATAACTTTCATCAGAAATTCTTGCATACTGCATGAGGTAATTTTCAAATACTAGGAGCATAGGCAAAACTATGAATTAATCTTTATTTCTACTGTATTGGAAGACTTTGAAAGAAACATGTACTGTATGGAGTACATTTCTTTGAACTCACGTACCCTCACAACAATATTTTAATTGTCGCATGGCATTTGTCACACATACTTTAGTATTAACATTTGATTTTCGTTGTGTATTTGAGTTTTAATGTAATAAATTTTTTAATTATTTTGATATAAAATTTGCTTTGTTCTTAAAAATGTATTACTTCATTAATAATAAGGGCATGCAAAATTTAAATAAATTAACTAAGGCAATAGATTTATCTAAGTGTAGACAAAGAAAAGGAAAAATCTAAATTACTAGTCAATAAGTCAAACCAGATGTCAAAACAAATCAATAAACATACAAATCACTTTGCTTAAAAAAACAGCAATGTTTAACACCCTACGATTACAAACATGGGCATGTTGACATGCATCCGAAACAAAAAAATAAAAATGTAAATAATAAAATACGATAAAAAAAACTTTTTTTTAACCAACCTTTATTAGACAGATCTGTTGGTTGGTATATGACTGAACAGCAAAAAAAGGAAAAAAAATTCAAATTTAGAAAAAAAAAATTATCAACATTATGCCAAAAGTTATCATAAAAACCAGCCATCAAATAACCAGAGTCATAAATTGTTTTCATTACCAAACAGAAAGTTAAAAAAAACACATACTGAACTTCAGACAGACAGCAAGACCATACTGAACAAAATAAAACATGAGCAAGCGGACAGACAGACAAACATGCATGCTTACAACTGGCGTAGTAGCGCCACTTTCTGACAAAACAATCCCATAAGATCGTTTAAGTCAAAAAGCCGGCAAAACAAGAAAAAAATCCTATACAAGTCTCGACTAGTTTGTATTTGGTTTTTAGTAATTTATTTTTTTTTTTTTAATTTTTTTGTGTTGCTCCAATGTTGCGTCTACGCAAGTTCAAGTACTAATGCCAGCACCATTTTTAACCAATATGCACATAATATTTTCGGCTTTAAATGACAGCCGACATATGGTTGGTTTAAGAATTGTGAGGCCATAATGTTGTTTAGTCATTAAAAAATCTCCGTTCAAAATTTGTTGTTTGGCAAGATGTAAAAAAATGCGAAAAAAATATTACGCGTTTATGATTGTTGTTGTTGTTACGTTGGGCTTTTGCTTAAAGTTTTGCAACGAAATCTGGTTGCAAAAAAATATAATCGTAACATTTAAAACACAGTGATACAAATATCTTAGTAGTTGCAAAAGCCAGTAGGAAATTGTTTCTTACCACATACTAACTTTTTTCTGACTCGACACAGTTTTCTTTAGCCGGCATTTACAAATTCTTATTCCAAAACACGTATAGTTAGATAATCAGTGTTTGGGAAAAGAAAATTTCCAATCACCGACAACTGTTTTCAGACGATTCAAGATTCGAGGATTACACAGATTATGGACAACAACTTACGGGCCGCCCATTACGAAAGACGAAATTAGGAAAGCTCTAAAAAACTCCAAAAATAATGAGGCGGTTGGAAATGATGAACTACCGATAGAACTCATAAACCTTTTAAATGACGATAATCCAGGGCCCAAATTACCGCACTCGGTATCGATCTAAATTACAATACAATTTAAATGGGAATTCCGATTGATAACGAATGCCATAATTTGGCCCCAGATTATCCTAGAATGGCATTTACACTGACGACTGGTTAAAATCCACATTTATTAAAATCCCTAAGAAAACAATGCCAGGAAGATGTCATGATTATAGAATAATTTCCTTAATGAACCACGTTTTAAAAATATTCCTGAGAATAATTCAGCGGAGGTTATATGGTAAATGTCAATCATCACTTGGTCGTACTCAATTCGGTTTCAGAGAAGCAATGAGCACCAGGAAAGCTTTATTTTGCATCCAGGTACTGGTACAGAATTGCAAAGATGCACAAAAAGATGTTTTTCTTTGCTTTATCGACTACGAAAAAGCTGTTGACAGAGTGCAGCACGATAAATTGGTAGATATACTTAAAAATATACATATTTACGAGAAAGACATGCGCTGTATCAAAAACGTGTTTTGTAGAAAAACAGCAGAAGTTCGTAATACTGACTTAAGAATAAATTATATTCATATAAACAGAGGAGTCTGGCAAGGGTGTATTCTGTCTCCTTTTGGTAAGATGGAAGCAGGCATCAAAGTAAATGGACAACTCATCAATAACATAAGATATGCAGATGGCACAGCTATCATAGCAGATAATGTGCAAAATCTTCAGAGGATGGTACCAGCTGTAAATCAGCACAGTGACAACTTTTGATTAAACCTTTATACTTAGAAAACCAAATTCATGATAGTAAGACGATCGAAAATACCATATACAAACGCCACTCTATCGATTAACAATCAACAAATTGAAAGAGTTAACAGATTTTTATACCTTGGCTCAATGTTACACGAAGACCGGGACAGCGATGCAGAAATAAAAAAACGAATAGAAAAAGCTAGAAACACATACACGCAATATCATACAATTCTAGCAAGTCGGCAATTCACTTATCCCTTCGTCTTCGTTTCATGAAATGCTATGTTTGGTCGGTGCTCTTGTATGGCTTGGAAACTTGGGCACTAAAAATTAACACAATGAATTGACTTGAAGCTTTTGAGAAGTGGAGTTATTATAGGTTCCTAAGAATTTCGTGTATAGATCGAGTTTCTAATGCTGAAGTTCTAAGAAGAATAAGCCCTGACCGTGATCTGTTCAAAGACATCAAAGGACTCAAAACTGCATATTTTGGACATATTGTACGCGGTGAAAAATATGAAGGCATGGGCCGGAAACAGATGTCATGGCTACGTATTAAATTTTAAAGGAAAATGTTAAATGTGAACCTCACATAAACGTCAAGTTTTCTTCTGCATTTCATTTAACATTTCTCTATTTCAGACTAACTCATGTGCGTACAATCGGAAAAGTCGTGCAAAAATTTGAGCAAACCGGGTCTGTAGGAGATGTGAAAACACTAGTGCATGGTGCCGGTTCACACAAGTCAAGTTTGACTCGTCAAGTCTTGACTTGTGTGAATCGGCACATGCTCGTACTGCAGACAATATTGCTGCTGTTCGCGATAGAGTGGCTGAAGAGCCGCCCACCTCAACTAGTCGTCGTGCCCAACAACTGCATCTCTCACGCTCGTCGTTAATGAACATAATACATATAGACTTGCATTAACACGCTTACAAGAAGAAATTGACTCAAGCACTAAAGCCTCTTGATCATTCCAAACGTCGTCAATGATCAGAATGGTGGCAAGAAATGGCAACAGTAGATGATCAATTTGCGAAGAAAATCATCTTCAGTGAAGAGGCATAATTTCACCGCAGTGGGTTCGTCAATAAGCAGAATTGCCGCATTTGAGCTAATGATAATGTCGCCACACAAAGAGTGACAGTTTGGTGCGGTTTATGGGCTGGCGGTATCATCGGGCCGTATTTTTTCCAAAATGAGGCCGGTCAGGCAGTTACTGTGGATGGTGTTCGCTATCGCGAGATGATAACGAACTTTTTATGGCCCGAATTGGTAGATATCGATGTGGACGATATGTGGTTTCAACAGGACTTGCCACACGGCTAACGAAACAATTGCTATCTTGCGCAACAAATTCAATGGCTGTGTTATCTCACGTGGTGGCGATGTCAATTGGCCGTCAATATCATGTGATTTGACACCGTTGGACTTTTTTCTAATTTGTTTGAAAGGTGTACGTCGATAAGCTAGCAAGAATTCAAGAGCTAAAGGATGAGATAATTCGGCACATTAACGACATAGAACGAACCTCAATTATGCCTCAGTGTCATTGAAAATTTGGACCATCTGATGGATGGAACCCTACTATTATTGTCATAATAAATATTTGCATAACTAAGTTTAGTTTATCTTGTGCGAATCCATAAAAACCTTTTTAACGAAAAATTTTTGTATTAGAACTAAAATTAATAGACACTAGGGAGATTAATTTTTCGAATTTTTTCAATAACCGTGTTTCGAATATTCTGAATAGTTGCTATTTTAAAATTTTTTTAAGGAAACCCGGTTAACAGATTTTAATTCGAATACAACTGTCAGATTTGAAGATTTTTTGTTCCGACATTAGCAAAGCGCCGATTTGCTGATTTTTTTCTAAAAAGTGACGATTTTTTCAGTCTCCAAAGTCTGAATAAAACATTACATTTTCTGACACGCTCGTTTTTAAAACCTTGCAATGTTTACCAGCAGTACCTTAACAAGAGCGAAACGTTTTCTTTCGCTTAGCTTTTACGCTGATATGCCATACCAAATAATGTAAACCACACAAAACGTTTGGTGTTTGCCAATAAACAACAGAAATATTATCTGTACAAACATTAATTTAAATTTTTGCTTTGTTTTCAATGAATGCAGACGCCGATAGTGCTGCGGATATTTTGTTGCTTTATGCTAACAACGTAAAAAATATACAAAATAAAGGCAAAGATTTTTAAAGTAAAAACTGATTAAAACAACGAGCTGTTTTGTGGCAAGCAATAATCCTAAAAAAAAATCGAACTAATCATTTAAAATTATTTTAATGCTTCTTTTTCAACTTCTTCACTCTGCAAAGCTTTCGCTGAAATGAATACCTTTAGCATTAGACGCCCCAATAAGTTAAGATTGACAAATATCCAACATAACTGCCAAATATTAAAAATGTTTGATATTTCTACAAACATTGCTTCAAATGTTTGCCCAAATAGCAAACAACCCAATTAACAACACCAAATATTTGTACAAACGTAAAATTTTGACATGTTTGTCAAGCCATTTGTGTGGTTTACAGCTTTCTTGTTTAATAAAACCCACAAATTATTAAGAAAAATAGAGATAAAAACGCTAGATTGACCAAAAATAGCTAAATTTGCATTTTAATTAACACATAGCGGCCAACTTCACTATTAAACGAGCTGTCAAAATCTGTTTTTCAAATTGCAAAGCGTTGACGTCGCTCTATTTAGCTATGCTTTATACAAATTTCATTGGCTTGACACATTGTAAAAACTAGAAAACGCGTGCCGCTTTTGTTTAGGTACGGCTGTAATATGCAAGTCTTAAGAACATTTTATGATTATTTGCAGAGTGAAAAAGCAAAAAAAAATTTTACACTTTGTTTATCTTTCGTCAAACCATCATCGAATGAACCTTTTACGACTCTCTGTATCACTCATATATTTAGCAAATATCAATCACAATCACTAGTTATAAGATAATATCTACATGATTCTTATACGATTCTTGACATGAAAGACTCGTTAGATAATCTTTACCCACGTCTTAGACAATTCCGACAACGATTGAAGAAGCGTCTTTCACTGTGCTATGGTTCCGTGTGAGGAATCTTCTACGATCAAAGACGCTCATCATGAGAATCCCACTAGCTGTTTCACGATTGAAAACGCTAGCTGGGTATGAAGTATTTAATTACATTTTTGTGTTAATGTTTTTTTTTATAAAAATCGAACAAAAATTGTTAAACAAAAACTAAATTGACGATTTTTCGAAACATGGCAAGTTATTTCAAAATTCAAAATACATATGTACTTAGAAGAACAAATTTTACCTTTTTAACTCTTAAGTAGACACCTAATTTGTGTGGCACAAACTACCACCTCGACCTGGCTGGGACCACTGGTATTTTTATGGAGTTTTTGTGTCTAAAGCAGGAACATTTTGTCGGGAACTAGAATAATTCTTCGAAAAAACAATAAAGAAAGAATTCGTATGTGTTGCGTATGCATTTTGATACGTTTCATTTTGATTTTATTTACTGCAGTACATACATGTATGTAAAATATGTGGATACAATATGCACAAAATTTTCATTTGGCCAATTGCGACGCCCACGTCATTTACACTTTTTCCCATTTACTTGTAAAAAACACTTCAATTGAGGAATACATAAAGTTTCGTTCTAATATACTTAATACTTATATAAAAAAAACTGATAAAGTCAAAAAAATGCCTTGGCAGGCACAGGTATACAATTAATGGTTAATAAAAGTACCTGTATTGAAATAAATAACAAAAATGTTTAACCCTACTAGCATTTGGAAGATTGTTTAACCAAAAACACCTACATAACTAGTTAAGTCTTCCTCGAGTCCTTTTGACGTTTAAAAACTGATTAATCACTTGCGCGTTAAAAAAAAGACTCGAAAATGAGTCGTGCTTATGCTTAAAAAGTAATTTATTGAAAATACAATAACAAAACATACAGCAATCGAAAATGGATCATACAGGTGTTTGAAATATGAATCGAAAAAGACTCGCAAATAATTAGAAATACTGCAAAATATGATTAAAAAAAGATGCGTAAATCATTAAAAATATGAATCATAAATTAGTCGAAACTGAACAGAAAAGAGGGTAATAAAAGACTCCTCAAGAAGAGTCCCGGGTAGGGTACCATTTTCTCCCGAGAAAACAATAATTAATGATCAGAAAATGAGCTCATATATGCTTATTTTAATCGGGCAGAGGAGTCGTAAATGACTCAAAAATGATAAATTTTTTGACGGAAAACATAAAACTCTTTTTTTAAGATCATCACAGATTCTGAAAGAGCTCGTCAGTTCGAATCTAATGATATATGACACTATAAGTCTCCGTTGGCTCTTACATGAAGAGTTTTTATGTTTAAATTTTCCAGATAACTGTTATTTACGGTCCCTGATTTTTTCATAAAATGCTTCCCAGCTAGCATTTGGCTGATTATTTTTTGTAAAAATCACCCATATAGTTAATTCTTTTCAGATCAGTTTTTATGATGTGTGTGAAGATAAATTCGAATTTAACTAGCAGAGACGCAAACCACTTTTTTTAGCATTGCACATTTTGCAGTTAACAGAGCAATGTTAACGACTTAACAGCCATAGTAATATACTACGGAGACACAAATCAATGATTTGAATGACAATTTTGGACAAATGTGGAGTTGCACATATATCCCACTATATAGAAATGGTAGTCCAGAGGGTCCTAAATACGATTCCAAAAGTCACGTTTCTGAAATAATTTTGGAATTTGAGAAAATTAATTTTGAAAAAAGTCATTTTTATTTGAAATTTCTGGAGAAGATCAATGACCATTATGGAAAAATAGGGAGTTGCACATATATCCCACTATATAGAAATGGTAGTCCAGAGGGTCCTAAATACGATTCCAAAAGTCACGTTTCTGAAATAATTTTGGAATTTGAGAAAATTAATTTTGAAAAAAGTCATATTTATTTGAAATTTCTGGAGAAGATCAATGACCATTATGGAAAAATAGGGAGTTGCACATATATCCCACTATATAGAAATGGTAGTCCAGAGGGTCCTAAATACGATTCCAAAAGTCATATTTATTTGAAATTTCTGGAGAAGATCAATGACCATTATGGAAAAATAGGGAGTTGCACATATATCCCACTATATAGAAATGGTAGTCCAGAGGGTCCTAAATACGATTCCAAAAGTCACGTTTCTGAAATAATTTTGGAATTTGAGAAAATTAATTTTGAAAAAAGTCATATTTATTTGAAATTTCTGGAGAAGATCAATGACCATTATGGAAAAATAGGGAGTTGCACATATATCCCACTATATAGAAATGGTAGTCCAGAGGGTCCTAAATACGATTCCAAAAGTCATATTTATTTGAAATTTCTGGAGAAGATCAATGACCATTATGGAAAAATAGGGAGTTGCACATATATCCCACTATATAGAAATGGTAGTCCAGAGGGTCCTAAATACGATTCCAAAAGTCATATTTATTTGAAATTTCATGAGAAGATCAATGACCATTATGGAAAAATAGGGAGTTGCACATATATCCCACTATATAGAAATGGTAGTCCAGAGGGTCCTAAATACGATTCCAAAAGTCACGTTTCTGAAATAATTTTGGAATTTGAGAAAATTAATTTTGAAAAAAGTCATATTTATTTGAAATTTCTGGAGAAGATCAATGACCATTATGGAAAAATAGGGAGTTGCACATATATCCCACTATATAGAAATGGTAGTCCAGAGGGTCCTAAATACGATTCCAAAAGTCATATTTATTTGAAATTTCTGGAGAAGATCAATGACCATTATGGAAAAATAGGGAGTTGCACATATATCCCACTATATAGAAATGGTAGTCCAGAGGGTCCTAAATACGATTCCAAAAGTCATATTTATTTGAAATTTCTGGAGAAGATCAATGACCATTATGGAAAAATAGGGAGTTGCACATATATCCCACTATATAGAAATGGTAGTCCAGAGGGTCCTAAATACGATTCCAAAAGTCATATTTATTTGAAATTTCTGGAGAAGATCAATGACCATTATGGAAAAATAGGGAGTTGCACATATATCCCACTATATAGAAATGGTAGTCCAGAGGGTCCTAAATACGATTCCAAAAGTCATATTTATTTGAAATTTCTGGAGAAGATCAATGACCATTATGGAAAAATAGGGAGTTGCACATATATCCCACTATATAGAAATGGTAGTCCAGAGGGTCCTAAATACGATTCCAAAAGTCATATTTATTTGAAATTTCTGGAGAAGATCAATGACCATTATGGAAAAATAGGGAGTTGCACATATATCCCACTATATAGAAATGGTAGTCCAGAGGGTCCTAAATACGATTCCAAAAGTCATATTTATTTGAAATTTCTGGAGAAGATCAATGACCATTATGGAAAAATAGGGAGTTGCACATATATCCCACTATATAGAAATGGTAGTCCAGAGGGTCCTAAATACGATTCCAAAAGTCACGTTTCTGAAATAATTTTGGAATTTGAGAAAATTAATTTTGAAAAAAGTCATATTTATTTGAAATTTCTGGAGAAGATCAATGACCATTATGGAAAAATAGGGAGTTGCACATATATCCCACTATATAGAAATGGTAGTCCAGAGGGTCCTAAATACGATTCCAAAAGTCATATTTATTTGAAATTTCTGGAGAAGATCAATGACCATTATGGAAAAATAGGGAGTTGCACATATATCCCACTATATAGAAATGGTAGTCCAGAGGGTCCTAAATACGATTCCAAAAGTCATATTTATTTGAAATTTCTGGAGAAGATCAATGACCATTATGGAAAAATAGGGAGTTGCACATATATCCCACTATATAGAAATGGTAGTCCAGAGGGTCCTAAATACGATTCCAAAAGTCACGTTTCTGAAATAATTTTGGAATTTGAGAAAATTAATTTTGAAAAAAGTCATTTTTATTTGAAATTTCTGGAGAAGATCAATGACCATTATGGAAAAATAGGGAGTTGCACATATATCCCACTATATAGAAATGGTAGTCCAGAGGGTCCTAAATACGATTCCAAAAGTCACGTTTCTGAAATAATTTTGGAATTTGAGAAAATTAATTTTGAAAAAAGTCATATTTATTTGAAATTTCTGGAGAAGATCAATGACTGTTATGGAAAAATAGGGAGTTGCACATATATCCCACTATATAGAAATGGTAGTCCAGAGGGTCCTAAATACGATTCCAAAAGTCATGTTTCTGAAATAATTTTGGAATTTGAGAAAATTAATTTTGAAAAAAGTCATTTTTATTTGAAATTTCTGGAGAAGATCAATGACCATTATGGAAAAATAGGGAGTTGCACATATATCCCACTATATAGAAATGGTAGTCCAGAGGGTCCTAAATACGATTCCAAAAGTCACGTTTCTGAAATAATTTTGGAATTTGAGAAAATTACCATTTCTATATAGTGGGATATATGTGCAACTCCCTATTTTTCCATAATGGTCATTGATCTTCTCCAGAAATTTCAAATAAATATGACTTTTTTCAAAATTAATTTTCTCAAATTCCAAAATTATTTCAGAAACGTGACTTTTGGAATCGTATTTAGGACCCTCTGGACTACCATTTCTATATAGTGGGATATATGTGCAACTCCCTATTTTTCCATAATGGTCATTGATCTTCTCCAGAAATTTCAAATAAAAATGACTTTTTTCAAAATTAATTTTCTCAAATTCCAAAATTATTTCAGAAACGTGACTTTTGGAATCGTATTTAGGACCCTCTGGACTACCATTTCTATATAGTGGGATATATGTGCAACTCCCTATTTTTCCATAATGGTCATTGATCTTCTCCAGAAATTTCAAATAAATATGACTTTTTTCAAAATTAATTTTCTCAAATTCCAAAATTATTTCAGAAACGTGACTTTTGGAATCGTATTTAGGACCCTCTGGACTACCATTTCTATATAGTGGGATATATGTGCAACTCCCTATTTTTCCATAATGGTCATTGATCTTCTCCAGAAATTTCAAATAAATATGACTTTTTTCAAAATTAATTTTCTCAAATTCCAAAATTATTTCAGAAACGTGACTTTTGGAATCGTATTTATTTCTATATAGTGGGATATATGTGCAACTCCCTATTTTTCCATAATGGTCATTGATCTTCTCCAGAAATTTCAAATAAATATGACTTTTTTCAAAATTAATTTTCTCAAATTCCAAAATTATTTCAGAAACGTGACTTTTGGAATCGTATTTAGGACCCTCTGGACTACCATTTCTATATAGTGGGATATATGTGCAACTCCCTATTTTTCCATAATGGTCATTGATCTTCTCCAGAAATTTCAAATAAGAATGACTTTTTTCAAAATTAATTTTCTCAAATTCCAAAATTATTTCAAAAACGTGACTTTTGGAATCGTATTTAGGACCCTCTGGACTATCATTTCTATATAGTGGGATATATGTGCAACTCCCTATTTTTCCATAATGGTCATTGATCTTCTCCAGAAATTTCAAATAAATATGACTTTTTTCAAAATTAATTTTCTCAAATTCCAAAATTATTTCAGAAACGTGACTTTTGGAATCGTATTTAGGACCCTCTGGACTACCATTTCTATATAGTGGGATATATGTGCAACTCCCTATTTTTCCATAATGGTCATTGATCTTCTCCAGAAATTTCAAATAAAAATGACTTTTTTCAAAATTAATTTTCTCAAATTCCAAAATTATTTCAGAAACGTGACTTTTGGAATCGTATTTAGGACCCTCTGGACTACCATTTCTATATAGTGGGATATATGTGCAACTCCCTATTTTTCCATAATGGTCATTGATCTTCTCCAGAAATTTCAAATAAAAATGACTTTTTTCAAAATTAATTTTCTCAAATTCCAAAATTATTTCAGAAACGTGACTTTTGGAATCGTATTTAGGACCCTCTGGACTACCATTTCTATATAGTGGGATATATGTGCAACTCCCTATTTTTCCATAATGGTCATTGATCTTCTCCAGAAATTTCAAATAAAAATGCCTTTTTTCAAAATTAATTTTCTCAAATTCCAAAATTATTTCAGAAACGTGACTTTTGGAATCGTATTTAGGACCCTCTGGACTACCATTTCTATATAGTGGGATATATGTGCAACTCCCTATTTTTCCATAATGGTCATTGATCTTCTCCAGAAATTTCAAATAAAAATGACTTTTTTCAAAATTAATTTTCTCAAATTCCAAAATTATTTCAGAAACGTGACTTTTGGAATCGTATTTAGGACCCTCTGGACTACCATTTCTATATAGTGGGATATATGTGCAACTCCCTATTTTTCCATAATGGTCATTGAACTTCTCCAGAAATTTCAAATAAAAATGACTTTTTTCAAAATTAATTTTCTCAAATTCCAAAATTATTTCAGAAACGTGACTTTTGGAATCGTATTTAGGACCCTCTGGACTACCATTTCTATATAGTGGGATATATGTGCAACTCCCTATTTTTCCATAATGGTCATTGATCTTCTCCAGAAATTTCAAATAAATATGACTTTTTTCAAAATTAATTTTCTCAAATTCCAAAATTATTTCAGAAACGTGACTTTTGGAATCGTATTTAGGACCCTCTGGACTACCATTTCTATATAGTGGGATATATGTGCAACTCCCTATTTTTCCATAATGGTCATTGATCTTCTCCAGAAATTTCAAATAAATATGACTTTTTTCAAAATTAATTTTCTCAAATTCCAAAATTATTTCAGAAACGTGACTTTTGGAATCGTATTTAGGACCCTCTGGACTACCATTTCTATATAGTGGGATATATGTGCAACTCCACATTTGTCCAAAATTGTCATTCAAATCATTGATTTGTGTCTCCGTAGTATATTACTATGGCTGTTAAGTCGTTAACATTGCTCTGTTAACTGCAAAATGTGCAATGCTAAAAAAAGTGGCTTGCGTCTCTGCTAGTTAAATTCAAATTTATCTTCACACACATGTTTTTATGATAAAAAACTAATTTATCACTTGAGTGATTGAAAAAGGATTCATATATGATAAATTTATGTATACAAGTGTTTTCCTAATGGTCGAAATTCGACCATATTTTTTTTTAATATGATGAACAAAGAAAGTTATCGACCGTAATTGGTTCGCCTGTGCCGATTTATATATAAGGATTATATTGTCGAAATATTCGAAACCCGGTTTCTTGCAAATGTCGAATAATCGACCACCCTATTTATTTTTATTATTTGATAATTGGGAAAAAACAAAATTTTTATTTATATGTTATGCATATGTGTTAGTATCAAATTTGAACGCTTATAACTCTGAAGATATTGAACAGATTTTATGATTGAAAAATGAGCTCATATACGGGTATTTTGCTCTTGAAGCTGATTCCTAAATGATTAGATTATGATACAAAATACTAGCTGGGTTACAGGGAATATACAAAAAAAAAAATAAGTATCGCCCACACAGAAAAAATTATTGCCGAATTATTTTCAAACAAACGATTGTTTGAAATTTTTTTTAATTTCTACAAATTTTTTTACTGATTCAATTAATATTTTTGTTTGATTTTTATTTAACCCACAAAAATGTTGACAACTTTTCAATAATATAATATAGCGCTATTGGTTTCAATTTTTCATAATTTTGTATGAAATATTTAACGCTCTTTAATGTTGTCGTTTTTTGCATTTTTTATTTGATCGTAAGCAACACTTCTTTATGTGAAATATAAGAACAACAACACAAAACACATACAGTTTATTTTTGGACGCTTTAAAAAAGTACAACAAGAAGAAAGATGATAAAATAGCGCGACGAGGTTATTAGTAAAAAAACAAAAAAAATAGCAGGTAAAAAAAAGGTTTCATTCTTTTTTAAACAACAGAAACAACAAAAACATTATAAGAAACAAAATAAATTTTTGGTTGGTTTCAAAGTTGGAAAAAAAAGAATGAAAAACAAAATCCCGTATTCAATTTTTGAAAACTGTTTACTTAAATACCTACATCAAATACAAAAATAAAATGATGACGAAAAACATATCGAGTCGGTCTGCTGCCGTTGTTTGTTACATTTCTTCTTCTTTAGCCAAGGAAAGGATAGAGCAACAGTGAGTGATGAAGAAAAACATTGTGTGTATAAACAAGACTTCGTTCAAAAATTATTCCAACAAAACATGTGTCTTAAAGCCACCGCCGCTCTGCTTCTGCCTTCATCATCTCCTTCAGTGATAGCTTGGGTGCGCGTCATTGCTTGTGCAAAAAATTTTTGTTTGATTCAGCAAAATTATTTGTTTGAAATTTATATGAATTTCAGTAAACTTTTTGTTTGATTCTGTAAATTATTTGTTTGAAAAAATCAGTGTTTTTTTTAGTAAACAAAATGCAAATAAATTGTTTGAATATGCGAATTTGTTTGTAGGACCGATTTCAGACAAAAAATGTTTTGATACTACAAATTTTTTGTTTGAATTCGAAAAATAATTTTTTCTGTGCATGTTCTGAAAAGCGCAAAACGCTTAAAATTTGCGTTTTTAATTTGAAAACGCCAAACAGGTGTTCTGAAAAACGAAAACGCTAGAAATTTGGCGTTTTCAAACCGCTAGTGTATACTTAAGCGATCTGGTCTATTTTATTAAAACTGCACTTTAAAGAGAAAAGGAAATGGCCCACAATTTCAATTGAATATGTTTTCTATTTATTTAAGGAAAAACTTGTTACATTTTTTCAAGATTTTAATTAAAAAAATGCAATTTAAAAATTTGCTTTGAATTTGTCAATTGTTTGTCGCAGTAGTTTCCTTATGAACATGTAATAACGCTGTAGGCAATTTAAATTTAAATTTATTTCACAGAACTAATTTGTAAATTATTTGTTTGTTTACGTTTTGTTATGATAAAACATATGTTTTCTTTGCTCAAACACAACTTCGAAAAAAAGCAAAACGCTAGCAAATCGCCTGGTTTTCAGAACATGCGGAAATGCGTTTTGCGTTTTTCAGAACATGGACGTATATGTATATGTTTATCAACACGCAGAGAAAAAACATGTTTAAATTTGGTCACCTCCAACAAAACTATTTTTAAAGAAAATTTTAAACATATTATGTTTAATTTAACCATATTGCATATATATCGACAACCATATTATGGTTAAAGTAGGTCTCTAGCAAGATGTCACAACCATATTATGGTTGTCTCAGAACATGTTGTGGTTATTAATAACTAAAATATGTTTAGAATTTATAATAGAATAGTTGGGTTTCAACGATAACACGTTGCTCTTGGAAAAGAGCAAAATACTATTGAAAATTTAAAAACAAATTTTTGTCACATTTAAGCATAACATGTTTAGAGGCAATTCAAATATGATTGTGGGTTCTTGATGGAGGACTACTTAAATCATAATATGGTTGTCGATAGCAATAATATAGTTAGATTAAACATAATATGTTAACAGTAGTTTTGTTGGAGGGGACCAAATTTAAACATGTTTTTTTCTCTGGGTGTATGAAGTTTTACTTTGATATTTTCAAAACCGAAAACCGAACCAAAACCGACCGGTTTTCATCATTTTAAAACTGAAACCGCGGTTTCACATTTTTACGGTTTTTAGCAAACTGTAGTCTATATGAATCAGTTAACTTAAGCCATATTTTTGAAAGTTGCAAACAAAACCTCTTATCCAGGATTATATATGTATTTAAATTTTTGTTGTTTCACCATTATAGAAACAATAGTAATATGAACTTGATTTTTGTATAAGTAATACTAAGTGTGCTAGTTTGGACTTACTGCACAAAACCAAATATCTTAAGAAAATTTTTACCAACAAACTTTTTATTTGATTCAATGAAAAAATTTATCGAAATTGCGCTTTGCAAAATGGCACTAAATAAAACATATTTAATAATGAAGTAATTGAATATTTCTTCATATTCAACAAAAATAAATTGGAATCAAAGCAAATACAGTATTTTTAAAACTCTTGTCCATTTTTTAATCGCTTTGGTATCGTTGCAAGTAAGACTTGAGTGTTTTAAATTCTCATTTGCTTTACAGTTTTATTTGTATTACATCTTTTGGTTTTCCAAAGCCTTTGGGAATTTATAGCATCATAATTAATGAATAAATAAAGAAAGATTCAATAAACATTTTGTTTGATTTATTCGAAATTTCCAACAATTTATTAAACCAATTCACGTTATCTCAGAAAATTTAAGCATATTTTAAACCAAATATGTTATTTTCTGTGTGCCATATACATATAACTTAAAAATATATTTAAAAAAGGCAAATGGAAAAGTGTACTTTGTTTCGCGTTCAAGTAGTTTTTGTGAATTGTTTTATTCAGAGGAAGAAGAAGAAAGAGAGATGCCATATAAAATAATAAATAATAATAAAGCTTGTGCTGACGAAAAAGAATGTCAAGGCACAGGACAAAATATTGCCAACAAGTAAGTTTTTCCCGAAAATCGCGAAAATTAAATCACAGGTACGAAAAGACTATGTGACAACCGCAAAACGCCAGATTTAGTTTATGGTGTTCTGAAACTGATGCGTTTTGCTTACGATCTGCTATAGTTTCTTAAAAAATATTGTAGTTCCCTTCAGCATACTTCTGCGATTTGAAGTCGCCGAAGTTCTTGCGATTGTGATTTACAGTACACCTCAGAATCGCAAATGTTAAGCGTTTTGCGATTGCCAGAAAAGATCAAAAACTTTTTTATATTTTCATTCTCTATTATATCCTCAATATATTTCAACGTAATGATCAACAAATTCCGAAACTGCCGTTAAAAAAATTATTAAATAAAATTACGTTAACGGTATCCTACGACGACAAAATCTCATTCCAGTAAATATGGATATGTTTTAAATTAAAATTAACTCTTATTCAAATATTTCTCAAGATATGTATGTTAATTTTAGTTCTACATTCCTTGTTCAAGTTGCCTGAGGCACAGTGCCCTGGGGAAATTTTTATTAGTTTAACAATATTTAATTAAATTTTGTCTCTTAGATCTCATTAGAACGACAATTACGTACACATTTTCACACTTTTTGCGGCGCCAGTTAACGTTATCCTTATATTTTACACAACATATGTATGTCTGAAATACTTAAATTCAAAATTCGCAA
Organism: Pollenia labialis; assembly: GCA_949318255.1. Taxonomy (NCBI): domain Eukaryota; kingdom Metazoa; phylum Arthropoda; class Insecta; order Diptera; family Polleniidae; genus Pollenia; species Pollenia labialis. Next base: position 122,572,147 of record OX439139.1, on the reverse strand, counting down.
GATTTTTTTTTTTTTGGAGCAAATCATGATGGACATGAATGCAGCTCCAAAAGAGAATTGAAGAATATTTCTGCAGAAAATGTTTAATTTTATGGACGAGGAGTAAGGAGATTGTACCATATGCCGTGGCGTTGAAAGACGCAAGAGTAGAGTAAATTATGTGAAATTTCCATAGTTTACTTGTAAAAACTAAACATTTTTAGATGGCCGGTGCTGCGAGGTGTTTTTATCGTAAAGTTCTCTAACGAACCCATTCAACAGTTGTATTTGAAAATCTATCTGGATTTTCATTAAAAGACTTCTGGGTTACTTATGTAAACATTTAAACATTTTTCAAAAACGACGTTGTTCAAATGTCCACCAAATTTTCCATGACTCGAGCGCACAAACCGGCTGAACTAGCAATCAATTCTTGTTTGGTCACTCGTAAGAACCGTTGCATGAGGTAGCTTGTTCGCAAAACATAACAATCCTATTGGAACAACATATCGTTGAAGGCCATAGCGTCGAACTTGTTTCAAAAATACTTCAATAGAATTTCCCTGAAGGGATCGCCCTTGAAAATTGTTAAAACGACGTTCATTGTTAAAAACTACACGAAACAGTTGTTTTGCTTGGGTAAAACTGTGTTTCGTGGAATATTTTAGGCGGCTCACACGTCCAAATTCGACAAATGAGCTTCATTCGAAAAGTTGATTTCCTTGTGAATGCATATGCAACAATGATTGACGTTTTATTCTGCGAAAGAATTGCTAAGTCTATTCACTCCTAATAGAGAAATTTTAAAAACAAAATGCGTCATACGTAAACATTTCCTACTGGGCCTTAAGCTGACATGCACACACACACCTTTACAAGCTGTCGTTTGCAGCATAAAAGAGGTGGAAAAATACGGTTGTATGAACATGACTAGAAAATGTTGTTTAAAGCCACAAAATGTGCGTGTGGCAAACGTTTTGTTATGACAGTGAATTTTCTTTTTGTTCGCTGTTAAATTTTATTTCAGAGGTGTGTAAGTGTAACGGAGTGCAAATTGCGTGATTTTCACACCTTTAAGACAGGTAAGTTGTTTATGCTGGTGCATTTGTGATACAAATACAGAGTTTTTTTTTCGATTGTGGTGGTGTGGTATGGGGTTGGCATACTCTTATATGACTCTGTTTTTGATAAATGTTAACGCGTTACAGTTGGTTGACTTTACTTTATGGTCCTAATGTTGCAACAAATATGCGTTTTACGCGATTTTTTTTTTGTGTTTGCTATTTTGTCAATGTCAAGGTTTTTGCAATTTAAAAAAAAAAAAACTGTTGGCGGTTAAAATTAAAAGACACATACATATTTGTACTACATTATAGATTGTCAATGACAAACAATTAAAAACTTTATTTTTTAATTAAAGTTTTATTAAAACTGTAGTTAAATGCTTAAAGAGACTTGTAATAATTCATTTAAAATAATTGCACAACCCATTTGGTTTACAAAAAGCCCATCCCAATTTTTGGTAAAATCATAGTTTTTTTGTTTTTGGTGTTACAACTTTTGACCGTTTTGTATTTTTTTTTTTTTTTGTTGGCCAATGTTTACTTTTGCAATCTGGGTTTTTGTGGTGTTTCGATTGCTGCAGCCAGACTATTTTACTTTTAAATATTGGCGTTTTAGTTTTTTTTTTTAGCTATTGCCCCATATTTGGTTTCTTGATTTAGTTTCGAAATTTTGTTTATTTTTTTTACTTGAAGTAGGTATATTGTTTTTGGTTTATTTCTCCTTATTTCATCACTTGCAACATGATTTCTGTTTTTCGCTTTACAGCTTCAGGCAATTTTTAAATTATGCGGTATTGTTGAAGTGTGTGTCTGCAGATATTTTTATTTTAAATTTTTTCGCTTTTTTCTTCATATTGCAATTAAATGTGGTGGGTCTAGTTTACATGGATGTTAATTGTTCAAATGTTTGTAGTACATTTTCCAACAAAAAACAACAACAATTACTTAAATAACTGACAAAGAAATACATACGTTTTAATTGACTCCAAAGCAACCCAAGATATTTGACCGAAGTCATGTATCAATGCAAATGTATGACACATTAAAGCCGCATGTTGTCGAATGAGTTTGTGTTTTAAGATTTGAACAACATTTTTAATTGGTTAAATTTTTTTTTAATATAGATTTTTAAGAATTTTGTATAATTTTTGGAAAAATTTTTAAGGTGCACGCACGCAGAGAAAAAATATGGTTGGGCATAGTTGGGGAAACAACACTATGTTTAATATAACAATATATTGTTGTCGTACACAAATAATTGTTATTTATTTTTAATATCAACAATATTATAGTTACTGTAAACATATCAACGTTTATCGCAATTATAAATTTGAGAATTGTTGAACGAAAAATAATTATTTTTCTAACAACTAAATTATGATAACTTTCAAAACATATTATATTACTCACAACCATATCATGATATTTAATAGCCATAACATGGTAACTTTTTGTACATTTATCATATTATGTTTAAGATGCAATCAAACCATTTTTACTCTAATAATATTATGTAAGCGCCATTTGTAAAATAATCTTGTATCAGTTGTGTCGTTAATTTTATATGTGAGCGGTTAAACAATTTAAAGATAAATTCCCATAAAAAATAAGTTTAAAGAATTTAAAAAAATTTAAATATTAACGGAGTTCATTTAGTTTAGTGATTTAATAGTGCAAATGGAAATTATCGTAGTTTTTTTGTAAAATCCAACAACAAAACACATAGAGATTTCGTTATATTTTATAAAAGTGTTTTGATATTTCTGTTGTTTTCTTGGGCAACTGCGTATGTCTTAAAACAAAATTTTTAGGAGAGCCGAAAACCATTCTAGATTAAACTATGGGATAGGTATTGTGCACTACGTTTAAAAAATCGGAATTAATACATCTTTTTTAAAATTAGGCAATATGGCATCACGTCTAAAAATCAGAAAAGAAAAATAAGAAAAATTGGCATACGCGGTTGCCCATGAAAACCACAGATTTTGCATTTTCTCTTTTGCAAGCCCTATATTTAACTCCGCTATTTGATTTACATTAAGAAAAATTGTAAAAAACCACAAAATAAAAATCGATGCAAAACAATTTTTATTTATTTTATATTTTTATGACAGTTACGAAAGGTGCTGCATCATAATATGATTGCTTCTAAATTTATTATGATTAACATGATAATACTATGATTACTTCTTAGCTTATTATGATTAACATGACAATAATATGATTGCTTCTTAACTTATTATGATTAACATGACAATAATTTAATTACTTCTTGACTTAGTATGATTAACAGAATAATAATATGATTGAGGGAAAAATATTATGATGTAATATTACGAGTATATTTAGTCATAATAGGTTTCAATATTAATCATAATATGGTGACTACAATCATGAATCTTATCATAATATGTTATATATATATATATATATATATGTTCCCGAAGATCCTATAAGGAGTTAAGGGCGTCTCAGGAAGTAGAAGGAACGCAGATAATCATAATATGTTGCTCTTAGAATATGTTAACCACAACCATGTATTTTCTCTGCGTGCGGGTCTTCTTTGTATGTATGTACCTACAGAAGGAAAAACCCCTTCTGTAGGTATTTGTTATTTAAAATAAAACGGAGAAAAAATCGGTCAAGTTTTTTTTCAGTTTTTGAAATTGTAGGTACATAAATACTTCTTTAAAATATTTTTTATGCAAATAATGCTTTAAAATAAACTTAAATGTCCTTTTTTGAACATGATAAGTTTAAAACTTCGTTGTAAATGCACATTTTTTAAAATCGATAAAAAAAATGGTTTATGCCTGTATCAAGGCGAATTTATTCAGGTCAACGAATTAGACGGCATGAGAGAGAAAGTTATGCAGGAGTTTGACACTTAGAATACCTACACATACTTACATAAAAAAATTGACAATAAGCTAGATGAGGTCACCTGTATGAATTCGGCTTGGACTGGATTCATTTAAAATAATATTAATTTCAAACGTAATAAAAAACTAAATTTTTGTAAAAAATTTCCTTAAAATAGCTTTTAAATGAATTTTAATTTATTATTTTGAAAAAAGTAACTTTAATAATTCACGCAAAGAAAACATAATTTTTCACATGATCAGTGCCAAGAAAACTATTTCTATTGATCAATTTCCAAACACATTATGGTTACCATTCTTATCAGGGTAAACTATATTCTGGTTAAATTAGTCCTTTAAAAAGAAAGTCACAACCATATTTTAAAACCTTCCAACTATGTTATGGTTAATGATAATAAAATTAATATATTTTCAACCTATAATTGTCTGGTTGGTTATCAAGAGGGAACCCAAAAATTAGTAATTGCATGTTGTTCCTTGTGAGACCAATGAAACCAGAAGCAGTATCTATATCCGTTTTGGAACTTTTTTTTGAATTTTGGTATCGATTGGTTAGTGCGTATTTTTGCATATTTTACCGTTTGCAGCATTTTTTTCATAATTTAGTTAAAAGAGACTTTATGTAGCATTTTAAGTTTATAGCGCATTTTTTTTGCCTTTTTTAGGCATATTTCGAAAAATATAAAATTTTTTTAGAAACCTACAAAAGCTTTCGAAGCAAATAAAAAAAATTTCTTAGCTAATAATTCTTTCTGGCTTTTCTGTTTTAAATACCTTTCTGTATATCCAAGGTGTTGCTTCAATTTTGGTGTGTACATTTTTACTCTTAAATTGTAAGACAAAGCACGTTGTCATTAAAAATAAATGTTAATTTAAACTTCAACATTTTATATACAGGGTGGCGCAAAATGAGCTATATGGTTTGAATTTTTTTATAACTTTTCTTATTATTATTCGTTCTTTGTTTTTTTTTCAGCATTTTGTGAAGAAGGCTTGGGGAATTATTAATGAATAACTAAATAATCGAACAAAAATAATGGCCCGCTTAAAGGAGCACGGATATGCGAAGCAGAAAATGGACATCACTTACAGGATATAATTTTTCATAGCTATTGCATTTAAAAAAAATGCATAATAATCGCATAAAGAAAAATGTTATAAACCATTTAAACCATTTAAACCATATACAGGCCATACACAACATACAAAATAAATTTTAATTAACAACACAAATGTAAAAACGATTATTATAAAAAAGTAAATGTTAAACTATAAATTCTTATCAAACTATATAACAGTAAGAAAATTATCAAACATATAATAACCATAATATGTTTGAACTATTTATAACAAATAGTTTTGTGAGCGGTGACCGTATGGAAAAATTGTTTTTCCTTTCGTACAGGCAGGGCAAGCAAATATTTTTTAGGCGTAATGGTCGTTTATATTAAACATTCTGTCCTTATTTTCAGAAAATACCGTACTATATAGACCGCTTTGATTTAGGTACGGATAGATTGAGTATATGGTTGCAATGTTATTATCTGTGGCAAGCCCTTCCTTTTAAGAATTTATATGTTCATCTGCATCTTAAGGAAGAGACAGAGCCTCGTTTGTAAGCAGCATGTTGCCCCGCATTCAGTGAGGTTGTCATTTGGGTAGGATGTTTTAAACGCATAACTGCCCCATTAGCACTATTGTTTTTTGATTCTAACAGAATCTAAGGGAAATAATGATATTAAATAAGAACAAAGTTAATCTGTGCGTGCAGATCTATAATAATATTCTATAGAACGTATATGGCTTAACGGCTTGGAATCAGTTCACTTCAAAAGAAAAATAATTCAAAACTTTAATCTGTGAACACAATTTTTTTTTAATTTTCAAATTAATCTCATAAATCTATAATTTATCTAACCAAATTAATTATTTTGTATTTTATAAATATTTAATACTTAAACAAACTTAATCGAGTTGTAAACAATTTCTAATCTCGAATTAAACTCAAAGCACTTTTAATCGCAAATGTCATACAAAATGATAAGAAAATCTATTCAAACACAACCAGAAGCCAGTCAATGTCAAAAACATTAAAAAAGGAATAAAAATTCTTAAGCGAATGATAAAATCAACAACGAATTGAACGAAAAGACTGAAACGGAGACAGGTGTGACCAAATTAAGTTGAAATGCTTAAATGTTCTGATTAATGCAAATATTATCTTTAAATACAAGTGTAAGTATAAATAAGTATGTGTTTATGATTAAATTATATTTTTTTTTCAAATACATATGTTTTACAATGTTCAATTGCAGCCGTAAAATGTGAGCAGGTGGTGCTTTAATTTATTTGTAAATCACTATTTGCAGTCATGTTCCAACTAAATAAGCTGGTGTTCTGGTGTCTATTAAAATGCTGTGATTAACACACTATTGCACCACTCTTGATCCCCCAGTTTGGAACAAGCTTGAAACATTTTAGCACTTGCGGCATAAATTCATCGTTATCAATAATTTAAAAATGATTTAGATCATGATTTAAAATATATTTAAAATATAAAAGCGGTATTAATTACTTAGACTGCTTCTGCACCATTTTAACTAGTAATTTAGAAAAAACACAATAAACTTAGAAAATACATATCAAATTCAAACAAAGTGTCAGTTAGAGTAACTAAGATTATACGTAAAAAACGATCAGCTGGGCGGATGCGTATGCTTGTTTAGTGTATCCTGACTCTTGATTTTACATATATAATCACACTTTAAATTGTTGTTTTCTGAATATAAGGAATATATGAGTATAAATGTAATTTCAGAATGTTGTTTCGTAAAATAAAATTGAAAAATCTTGATTTCAATTGTCCCTTTCGTAACTATTAACGCCTGTTTTCATACAAATGTTTAAGATTTAAAAAAGGTTTACAAAACATATTTTCTATGAAAAATTTCCTAATAAACGTTTGTTAAAATTAAAAATCTTTTATTGAAAATGGTGTCGTCAAAGTGTTTTTTTTACTTATTACAAAAATGTATATATTAAATCTGGTATTTAAATCATATTTCGCTAGAGTCTCCGTTTTTTATTTCACTTAGTGATCAGAAGTTATTATACCAATTACTCCATAAACATTGTGAGCTCTTTCATTTGGCAGTTATTCTAAGTAGTTCCTGTCTTGTAGTCATTGGAAACAATCACACAATTTGAACATATGTTTACAATACGCACATATATTTAAAAAGAAAACTAATAAAATCGTTAATTAATTTGCCAAACAATCGTTAAGTAAAATCATAACGGGCAAACACTAAAAAAACAGAGCGTCAGTCGGCCAGTAAGTCTGGCCATTGTTTTACTCTTTAGAAAAACTACTGAACTTATGAAAAAAGTATGGCTCGTCAAAAGTTTTTGAGTAGTTTTTATGAAATATTCATCCATCCTATTGCTGCAGTTTCTGAGCTGAGTACTGCTTGGTGTGGCAAACAACCAGAGCAGTAACTAACAACAACAATTTTCAACAACTTTTGTTTGGGTTAATAAAAATGTAAAATATTTACGAAAATGCTTTAATTATTGATGCTTGACCCACAGATACTCTACATTAATTTATTATAAATTTTTGTTCGGTTGCAACGAACATGCACTAGCATTTGCTTCGAAAACAAAAATTGAATTTAGTTTCATTCGACATTGATTTTTAACTTATTATTTCACAAAATCTTGAAATCAAGTCAATAAAATTGGCATGAAATTTTTCGTTTAAATATTTCCGGGAATTTAAATTTTTAATGGAATTTAAGGATTTTCCGCAAAAAACTTAATGTGTGCGTGTAAAAGTTTTTAAAACGAATAAACAAAGTAGTAGTAGTAGTATACACGTGAAGGCCATGTGCACCCCGACCCAAAGGATCTTTTGTGCAGTCTCACCATGTCAAGTTTAGGCCGCGTATAAAGCCCATTACCCTGCCCGGTGGAAGATCAAAGATATCAGTCGGGCCCACTGTTTGCCCCCCGAAAAATTTCTGCCTAGAAGTCCCCAAGGCGGGACAGCAGCAGAGCAGATGTTCCGACGTTTCGTCATCCATCCCACAGAATCTGCATATTTTGGTAGATGAATTACGCAACTTAAACTGGTGGTACCTGAGACCACAGTGCCTGAATAGGCCAACAAGCAGTCTAAGTTCCGCTTTTTCAAGCAGCAGAAACCTTCCTGCCCTGCGCCGGGACAGCGTCACAAATCTTTTGACCTGTCTCAATCCAGAAGTGGACGTCTATGCGTGAAGGAATACACGCTCGGACCATTTTTGTAGCGTTCCCCTGATGTGACCCACAGGGACGCCGAAGAAAGGCTCAGGACCTATAAATGGATGACGAGCGCCCCTGATTGCCAAACAATCAGCCCTTTCATTGCCCGCATGGCCCTCATGGCCGGGAACCCAACACAAATTCAAGTCATTCCTCCTTAGACATTCCCCAGCACATACAATGATGGCGTAGAGTTCCGCCTGAAATGTAGACGGCTGTTTGCCCATTGGCAAGCCCCTTTGGAAACCCGGGCCCATGATGCCCGCACCAGTATCACCGTTTTCCTGTTTCGAACCATCCGTGAACCAGACCTGGTCCGCGCATGCACGCCACCAGGATTGGTCCGCCCATTGGTCCCTGTCAGGTATAAGGACATTAAAATTCCTATCCAATGCCAAAGTAGGCAGCATATGATCACCCACCATAATGGATGGATCCTAAGGATTTCCAGGATCCGCATGTGACCCACCCCTGCCTATATACAGCAATGCGCGGCATCCTACTAGCACCCCTGCAGGCTTCCTCCCTTATAGAAATGTGTAATGGGGGAATGTGCAGGATAGCTCCCAAAGCCAGAGTGGGACAGGTCCTCATGGCACTCGTGATCGATACCCTATCAAGTATCACTCTAGCCTTGACCTGTTCAGTCTTAGTCCACCACACCAGGGCGGCGTAGCACAATATTGGTCTAATAATAGCAACAAAAGACCAGTGGATCATCCTGGGTTTCAGCCCCCATGTCTTTCCGAAGAGTCTTCGACAGGCATATATTGCCCTTGACGCTCTTCTAGTGACGTGGACCAACTGAGCGTTCCAGTTGAGGGATTTGTCCAGAATGATCCCCAGGTATTTCACCTCATTAGAGAATCCGATAACCGCTCCGTTAAGGGTCGGTTCTTTCAGTCTCAGAATTCTCCATCTGGTGAATGGTACCAGAGTAGTTTTATCGGGATTAATGTTAAGTCCCCTCTCCCTGCACCAGCCAAGTGTTAAGTCCAGGGCCCGCTGCATCGCCCCCGAAAATAAAATAAACAAAGTTAATACGTATTCAATTCTTTTTGCAATCAATTGTCCATTTTCATTAATTTCTGACAGAAAAATATTAGCATTAGCATATTAGAAGGGAGACTGGTTATTCGACTTTTTCAAACCCGTTTATCGGTTATTCCCAATAGTTTTTTTAATTTTTATTTATTTATATTCCAAGTACAATTTTAATCGAAGATTATGTAGGTCTCAGCGCCTTATAGGCATTATTGAGACGAGCTGGCAAACTTGCATAGGTGTACATTATAAGTTATTTTACTTAATTAAAATTTATTTTACAAAAAAAAGAAGAGAAAATAAGAAAGCATTTCCAATAGAATGCATCTACAATAGAAAATGAAAATATAAATTTTATAAATTTGTAATAGCTATTAGATATTCTCCCAATTTAAATTTAAAAAAGCTTTAATTTTTTGGTGGTTAGGCCTCTGTAATACCTGATGGTATTTTTGGCACACCTAAGATTTGCTCATTACCATCATAAGTGCCGGTTCACACTAGTGCTGGGAAACTATCGATACTATCAATAGTCTTCAAATATCGAAAATATCGATAGGAAAAAAATCAATATCGATATTATTATTTAAAATACATCAATGAAAACATGTAACAGCAGCTATAATCAAAGTTTTCCGCCACAAGTTTACTTACTATTTATTTACTTTTTTTTTTTTTTTTTTAATAAAATGTTATGCTTATGATTTTCTTTTCAAATAAATCTTTTCGTTTTTTATTTGAACATACATTCTACATACCGCTTCTTTGTTGCAACATAGCCATATCTCAAAAAATCAAAAATGTTAAGTTACTTAAGCATAATGTTCCTTTATGCCTTCTTTATATGTTAAACAAAAATCAGAATTAAATCTCAAACTGAACCAAAGTTATAGCAAAATATATTTTATTAAATCTGTAATCTTTAATCTTTAATCGCATTTTGCCAGGTTTGATTTATTTTTGAGATATGACTATGTTGCAATAAAGGAGCGATATGTATGTACATATGTTGCAAATAGAATCAAGTTCTTAATCGGACTTTATCTCGTTGTTTTATTCAGTTATAGAAATTAAATTTACTAAAAATGTAATACTTGAAGAAAGCAGGTACCGTAAATAACAGTTATTCGGAAAATTTAAACATAAAAGCTCTTCATGTTAGTGCCAACGGAGACTTATAGTGTCATATATGAATAGATTCGAGCTGACGAGCTCTTTCAGAATCTGTGGTGATCTTAAAAAAAAAGAGTTTTATTTTTTCCTTCAAAAATAAAACTCATTTTAGGAGTTTTATTTTTTCCGTCTAAAATAATACTCATTTTAGGAGTTTTATTTTTTCCGTCTAAAGCTAGACTCATTTTAGGGGTTTTATTTTTTCCGTCTAAAATAAAACTTATTTTAGGAGTTTTATTTTTTCCGTCTAAAGTAAAACTCATTTGAGGAGTTTTATTTTTTCCGTCTAAAGTCAAACTCATTTTAGGAGTTTTATTTTTTCCGTCTAAAGTAAAACTCATTTTAGGAGTTTTATTTTTTTCGTATAAAATAAAACTCATTTCGCCCTCATAAAATAAAATTCTTTTGAAGAGATTAATTTTTTTGTCTTAATTAAAATTCATTTGTTTACTTTCTTCTTTTTTAACAGACTTTTTTTATTTGTTTAATTTAACAAACATTATTTTTCCAAATTTGTTGGTGAAAGATTTGACACTTACACAAAGTACACCCAATCCTGTTTTAACACGGTATTTTTTACATTTATATTTAAGGGTTTTTAGTAGCACTTCTTTTTATATTTTGGCCGCTATTACGGTTTACAACTCAACTCAGTTGAGTTGTTATTAAGACAACTGATTGTGATCAGTTGTAATTTTTGTTAATTGAAAAAAAATCAGATTTTTGCAATGAACTTAGTGAAAAAAAATTGTATTAGTATGCAAATTTGTTTCTGACGGAAAAAATAAAACTTAAACGAGTTTTATTTTTTGACGGCAAAAAAAAACTCCTAAAATGAGTTTTATTTTAGACGGAAAAAATAAAACTCCTAAAATGAGTTTTATTTTAGACGGAAAAAATAAAACTCCAAAAATGAGTTTTATTTTAGACGGAAAAAATAAAACTCATAAATGAGTTTTATTTTATGATGGCAAAATAAAACTTCATTTTTAAGAGTTTGTTTCGACCTTTTATTTTTACGTTGAAAAATAACTGTTAAAGATTGAGTTTTTTTTTTAATTCTTAAAATAACTGTTATAAAATAACTTTTTTGATATCACTTATAACCGTTACGGCCCCTGGAAGAAAGAAAGAAATATTTCTGCTAAAACAATGTTCTATACTGCAATAAGAGGCTTTAAGTCTTGTCTATAGAATTGGAGATAAAAAAATAAAAATAAAAAAAAAATAAAATAAAAAAAATAAATAAAAAAATTATTCAAAAACCGTCATCTAATATAACGTGCTTACATACATACATATGTACATAAGTATTATTTAAAAACCACGAACTGTATGTGTCCTGATAAAATATAAGTTAAATTTGCTCTACTGAAGTACAAACATTCAGTCGATACTAATATCGATAGTATCGATAGTGAAATCTGAACTATCGATGGTTGAAAATATCGATAGTATCACAGCAATAGTTCACACACGTGAAGTTTGACTCGTCAAGTCTTGAGTTTTTTAGGAGAGAGGGGAAAATTAATGGTATTCTCTTTTCCCCTCTCTCCTAAACACTCAAGACTTGACGAGTCAAACTTGACGTGTGTGAACCGGCACTTAGTTGCTATAACGGGTCCGCAATCATTTCTCCAACCCAGTGCATTATACATTTTTTCTTTTTTTTCACCAGGCAAAAATTCAAGTTAAATTTGCTATAGGGTACACACTTAAAAAAATAATATCAATACATAATAACTAAATTAGATTGTAGTTAAAATTTAATTAAGTTTAAATTTGTTATTATTTTTCGTAAGTAAGTTCGACTGATCAAGTAACGTATGTATGTATGAAGTCATGTGTGTAAAGTTAAAACATCAAAACTGACCGTTTAAAAACTACGTAGAAACAGCTTGTACTGCAACAATTATTTCGTTACCATTTTGACTAAATTATGATTTAATGAACATGAAAACCTAGTAACAGCAAAAACACGCATCAATAAACATTTCGAAAGGCCAGGTTGGATGTTTTTTAACGATCTTTAGTTTTTGTATATTGTACATTATTTTGATTTGTTTTTTCACTCCCTTTTAAGATTTTGTACAACTATTAATTTTTAAAAGTCTTTTCAGAGTTTTAAGTACTAAATGTGTGTGTACAACGCACAATGGAAACGATTTTAAAATAACTGCTACATTTTTCAAATTAGAATTTTTTTTAAATTGTTTTCTACTTATTTTTTTTTTTTTATTGTAAATTAACTGTTTGCTTTTTATAAAAAAAAATAGCAAAATTGCTATTTATAGAAAAATTACCAACATTTCGATATTTATTGGAAAATTAGCGAAAATTTGTTATTTATAGGAAATTTTGTGAAAACTAGGAAATTTAGGAAAAATTTGCCAGTATTCCACGGATAATTACCTCGCCAAAAATTCCAATATTTAACCTCTTTGAGGTAATTAAGCGAATACGTTTAAATACCTCAGTGAGGTAATTAGACGTATTTATTTACAATATACCTTAACTTTGATGTATGAAAAAAAGTTAAGACATAGGAATTTTTACTTGTATCAGCTAAATCTTAATTGATAACAATAAAAAACAATGCGATATGCTGTATTAAATTTTATCTGTAATGCTTTTTGAGATGCCCTGTTATACCCTACTTATACATACAAACTTATGATCAGGGAAACCGTTAATATGCAACTGCATGGTTTTTCTTGTGCGACCAATGAAGGCAGAAACAATATACATATTTATCCGTTTTAGAGCTTAATATGATGTTTGCTATCGATTTGTTTGTGAATACTTATTATGAGTTGGCAGGACTGTCGAAATTTCGTTATGCATCGAATTTTTCAACGAAAACAAATTTGCTTTCGACGGTGCAAATGAATGTAAAACACTTTTTGAAAATTTAACTATTTGTAAATTTGTTTGTGATTTTTTGTCAACTCTAAATGTAGTTGTTACTTTATTTTATTTTGCCAGTTCAGTTTTTTTTTTAAGTGACAGCTGATCGAAAATGTACTACTGTGAATGAACAAAATCACAATAGTAAATTTTTATCGAATGCGCGCCATATCACCTTTTTAAAGTGATATTTTCATGTCCGTCCGTCCATCTGGCTGTTTGTCTGTCCATGTAAACCTTGTGCGAAAAGTAAAAGTAGCAGTTTTTAGATAATTTGAAAAAAATTTGGTATATACGTTTTAATTGTCATAATAACGAAACCTTTGTAAATTGTAAAAATTGGTCTATAATATCTCATACTTCTTTCTTTATTTTAATTAACCATTTAATCATGCCATCATTTAAATTGACCCAAATTAAATATGGTTGAATCGGTTCAGATTTAAACATACAGCTTCCATTCAAATATCAATCCCAGAAATATTCAAGCTATTTTATCCTTTTAAATGTTAATATAATTTAAAACTAAGTGATCTTTCCTTTAATCTTTTTAAGACAAAATATCTCATATGGTTGGTTCTAGATAATACTCAGCACAAATAACTCGTATATGAATCTTAACCACATAACATAACTTTATTCTATTGAGCCCAGAATAAACTCTATTTTAATGCAAATATTAAATTGTGGAATATTTTGCTTTCAAATAAGCCATATTTTGTTTTGTAGGCATATTTTTTTTTAAAATTGTTAGTTTATATTTTCAAATTTTTAGCATGTAATTTTGGTTGGAATTCTTGCTGTCTTGGTGTCAATTAAACGAATCAAATTTAGGTTTAATTTTGTTTTGGGATTTTAATTTTCAAGGCAATTACCCGGATTAGGTAATTATGCGTATGGCAATTAAACGTGGATTTTTGTTTGAAAAATGGAAGAAAAAACGGGGAATTAAAACTCAAGGAAAATAAGCGTGAAAGGCATTTAAGCGTGAGGTTGTTAACCGGGTTAATACTGTAATATACTACGTGGTAAAAGCTTTTCCATTTAGAGAAAGTTTAACAATAGATGGCTACTTTAAATAAATTTACCAAATTATTTGTATTTATCGAAAATTTGCCAGAAATTTGAAATTTTACAAAAAATTGCTATAAATGAAAAATTAGGCAGAAAGTTGCTATTAATATGAAATTTTGCACACACTTGCCATTTTTATAAAATATGTCAAAAACTTGCTATTTATAGGAAATTTGATAAAACTATTCGTTTTTTGAAATTTTGCTGATAATTTGTTATTTTACGAAATTTGGCGTAAAGTAAGTTATATGAAACTTTGCAAAGCTTTCCATTTATAGAAATTTTAAAAACAGTTTGCTATTTTAAGGATAATAGAATAGTGAAATATAAAACTCTCTTTTTTTACTTTTTAGACTTTTGCTTTTTATTTTTGCCATATATAAGTAATGTTTTTATTCACATTTTTCATTACAAATAAAAATATAAATTTGTATCTTTAATACATAAAAATTTATTATATTTGCAAATCAAAACTAATGTTATATCCTTAATACTCGAGAGCTCGTTCCTGGGACTTTGTATTTATGTAAATATGTATTATATTATACTAGGGTTTATTATAGTAGAAATTGTTAAATTTTGTAAATAAATAAACATGAAAAAAAAAAAAAAAAAAAGGAAATTTGCCAAAAATTTGCTATATTTAGAAAATTTTCTGCTTATAGGATATTTTACAAAAATGTTCTATTCTTAGGAAATTTTTAAAAATATTGCTACTTATAGAAAAATTTTGTAAAAATTTGTGAATAAAGTTTCATTGCTTCATACCAAATATTTCTGATATGTCAATTAATGTAAAGCGGTACTCTTCGTCTGCCGACGTGCTAAATTTAAAGTTACTTTAATTTTATAATGATGCCAAGACAATTGAAATTTTTAATAAATATTGTAATTAAGTATAAGCAGCAAAATAAGAAAGATTTTTTCTTCATAAATGTATTTTTAACTGTAAAATAATTTTTAAAATGTATTTTTAACAAGGTGGTCTCCTGTCCAAACAAGGAGTCGTGGCCCATTTTTTTATTGCTGATTCTTAAAGCAAAAATTATGAGGAATTCAAAAAAAAAAAAATTAGCCGGAAAATTAAGGAGCTTCTGTGGAAAATCGGAAAATTTAATTTTCATGGGGAAATTTTAAGGTAATTTTCTAGAAAAATTAGGAAAATTTTATTTTTCAATTAAAGCCTCAATACCTTTCCAACGAGCTATCACTCGCTGCGATCGCTTTAGTAGTTTTTTTTTAAAACAACTTTCAATGAGGTCCTTTATGAAGAATTCTTCAATTTTGACAGTGGTGTACACCACCACTAAACCAGTCACTATAAAAAAAAAAAAAAAAATATGTAGGTACATTATTTTATGCTGGGCAATCGATTGAGACTATTTATTTTAAAATCGGAGAGGGGTCGTCCAAAAATTTGCCAATTTTGATCGTTTTCATATGGAATTGCTCTATTATAGAAAAATTGGCAAACAATTTCTATGAATGGGAAATTTGGCAAAAAGTTGTTATTTATAGAAAATTTTATATATATAGGAAATTTGTCAAAAAATTTGTTATTTATGATTTCAGAAAGTTTGGCTCATAATGCGTTTTTACAAGTTAAGTTAATATTGCTTATACTTATATTAAGTTTTAGTAAAGACCCCCACTGTGCCTTAACAAATTGTAAGACACATGAATACAGTTAAGGGGGGTTTGTATTCTCCCCTCTTTTTATGACTATTTGGCAATTCTTTATTTATTTTTAACAGCTATTTTTCTGCAAGTGGCATTGAAATTCTTTTAAAAATCAATTTAATTATATTTATTAATATTAATTTGTTGTGTGTGTGTAAAAAGAACTTTTGATATTAAAACTAATAAATGTTTCTAGACAAATAAATATTTCATAATCGAAAGTTCCTTAAGGTTTTGAATAATTTTTAAAACAATTTGGACAATGAGTTTAAGCTTGAATGATTGGAATTTTGATTTGGACATTCTATTAAGCAGCTGGCCGAGTTTTTTTTTTAAGTATTGCATTAAGTAAAAATGCAAAATTAGAACGCCCTCTTAAAGTTATTTGGTTTTCGGCAATACTTGTTTGCTATAGTTTTTTTTTTGTTTTTTAATATTTTTTAAGAAACAATTACTAACAATTTGGTTTTGAAAATCATTGTTTTTCTTCTTTCAGTTAATTTGTTTAGTTGTGGTCAATATTTTTTTGTTTGTGACCGATCGAACAATCACTCATTTACTCACTCACTCATTCATTCATTTATTCATTCACTTTGCTCGTTTGCATGCAATTAATAATTATTGGATTTTGATTTGTATTTACTTTTATGAATGCACTACATTGAGTAGATACTTATGGGTGGTTTATTAAACAGGTATGCTACAATTAATTAAAAGTATGAGATGCCTATTATGAACTTAACTTTATTTTCAACTGTAGTCGAAGCAGCAGATAAAACGAATTCTCATTTGTTATTATGGTGCACATTCGATAAAAATTTAATATTTAGAATTTTAATGATTTGATTAATGCATCAGCTGGCACTTCAATTAAAAATTTTTTGTTAAAAAATTATCAAAATAATATTAAAGAGAAACATTACCACGACAGAATGATGATTCGTCTGATAAAGAGGAACGCTATCTAGAACTGTTCGGGATCAGGCACTACTACTTTAGCAAAACCCCTAGCATATAAAAATTGGTAACAATTTTGTGTTCAGGGAAGGGATAGTGCCCGAATACCGAAATCCCGGGATTATTCTAAAAATTTAAGTCTAGAATCCCGGGATTTTTTATGTAAAAATCCCGATGTTTTGAATTTAGTAAATATGTGGTATTTTTTTTATTAAATACAACTATATTTAAATAAACGTGAGTCACCCTGTTAAAAATAACTTCAAAAATTTCATATTAAATCATACTGGCAATGAAGCTAATTTTTAACTGGTTACTTAAAGAAGTCGCAAGGGAATAAATGTTACATGCAATGCATTTTGTACCACAGAAAATAAAATCAGAAGATAAAGTTCGGTGTGGTCTTTTTTCTAAGTGAATCATAATAGAACTGCGCACGCACAATGTAAGTTTAGGATTTTACCAAAGGTCTTTTGACACATATTTCTTTAGCTTTATTTTATTAAATTTATACTTGCATATATATTTGAGATAAAATAAATTTATTATTGTTATATAGCATATACATATATATCTTATTATTTACGATACCACCCAGAAGTGTATAATGCGAACATTGTTTTCGTCGGCAGCATATGTTTCCAATAAAATAAAGTATAGATTATCAGTCGCCATTAATTTGTTTAAGAAGCTTTTTAAAATATAATTTTTAGTTCATAATTCTTCAATATTACTTTAAAAGAATACATTAAACTTTTTTATTTTGTAATGAGTTTAATATTCTTCATGAATTTATTTGTTTTAATACGTATCCATAAACATTTTATTATAATTATGTATATGCATTTTAAAAATTGGCGTTTACATATGATATCCCGATCCGTCCCGGGATCCCATTTTTTTTTAAATAAAAAATCCCGAATACCGGGTTAAAAAAAACCTGGTCCCATTTGGCATTCCTAGATCAAATACAATTATAGAGCGGCAAGAAGCAAAATTGCAACGGATGGTCCCAAGCAATTTAGAGAGATTTCATTCCACTGTTTTACAGCCGGAACTTTAATGAGCTTTACCTTTACTAACGATTTTAGACTGGCATAAGATTTAAAAAAAATTATTAATCACCACGTCAGGTTCAGGCTGCGTATAAAGCAGGGCTGTGGAGTCGTCCGAAAAAAGTACTAACTCCGACTCCGACTCCAAATGCTGAAATTTTTTCAGTGCGACTCCGACTCCTACTCCGACTCCGACTCCTACTCCGGCTCCTACTATAATCTTGATGCTAAATGTATATGAGACTCAGTGATGTTAACTTTTATTTTTTCATTACCGTACGGCCTTCTAAAAATTAGAGTTTTTGTGAAGCAATTACCGTACGCAAACATTAATGTGCTGTTTCCTAATGACAGGCGATTTATTATGTAGCAAAATTTATCAAGGGTGTGCTGGAAATCGCAAACGCAAAACGCAAGAATTTGGAAGTTGTTTTGAATAAACTTTAAACCTAATTCTTATAATTTTTGGTTTAAAATCCTGTTTAATAGGAAAATATTTGTTAAATATTTGTCATAAAATTCTTTTATTACAAAAATCTTATTTAAAAACGACTTTTAAAATTCTTGCGTTTTACGTTTGCGATTTCCAGCACACCCCTGTATATGAAAAGCACTCAGTCCATCGCCTGTCATTTGGAAACAGCACATAAGAGCAGCGCCCAGATCGTCGCAGTCGTGATCGAGTGACTTTGATCGAAATTTCACTTTTTGGAATCGTCCCATTCGTTATCGAAAAACTTCTATCGAAATTTGAGATTATGTAATTCGATAAAGAGTAGTCGATCGAATGCTTTTACTCGAAATGTCATTCGATAGGTTAAGAGCTTTCGTAAAAACATTTAATTGTTTTTTTACAAACAATTTACACACTTTTTGAGAATAATTATTAGATTTCTTCAACAAATAGCTAAAAATGCAAGTATTCAACTTTTTTCAGCAATAAGAAAAAAAAATAATAACATTTTGTTTTGCAATTTTTTGCAAATTTTAGTCATGTTTGCGATAGAAGCGATTTTTGTATTGTAAGTTATCTGATTCATTACAGCTTTAACAATTTTTAATAAATACTAGACTTTGCTTTCATGCAGCTGTTTGCAAATTTTTGCGAATTTCCATTAATTTCAAATTTTTTTTATCAAATTTTTGCAATTCCGTGTACTTTTAGGGATTTTTAATCAATTAAATGGCTTTTTCGATACATTAAAAATTTCGAGAATTTTCGATATTTTTGCAAATTTTCTGAATTTGTAAAATTTTTGCGAATTTCTATAGTGTTCGAAATTTTTAAAATTTTGCGTTGCTCTTTTTGACAAGCGCCGAAAACCGATAAGCCGAAGTCACTATTAACACTGTTGATTTATATACAAGCATAAAATCTATTACATTTTTCAAACAAATTTCGATTCGAAAGCTTTCGAATGCCGCAATCCCGTTTTTGATACGTGACGAAGTTTTATTCGATACGAAAGTTCATTCGATCACGTGTGCGACGATTTGGGCCCAGTATTCATAAACCATTTATTTAAATTTTAAATGTGTTTTAAGAAGATAATTTTTATTTTGGAAATTTTTTTAAAATTTTTTATGCCGAAAAACTTTGGAGCCGGAGTCGCGAGTTTTTGTGGGTACTACGACTCCGACTCCGGCCCAAAAACATCAACTCCGACTCTTCAACTCCGACTCTTCAACTCCGACTCCTGGTATAAAGCCTATCACCCTGCCCGGTGAAGATCAAAGATTTCAGTTTTGTCCATCACTTACCCCCCGAAAAATTTCCGGCTGGAAGTCCCCAAGGATAGCAGCAGGTTAGATGTTCCGAAATTTCGTCATCAACCTCACAAAATTTGCATACCTGGGTACCAACATTAACAATTATATACTAATTGTATCTGAGAACGCAATGCCCCGTAAATATGTCCAAAAGTAGCCTAAGTTCCCCCTTCTCAAGAAGAAGTTGCATACCTAGCCTGCCCCGGATCGGAGTCACAAATCTCTTGAATGTCTTAAACCAGAGATGTACTTCCATGCAACGTCCCCTTAATTTGACCGGCTTGGACGCCAAAGAAAGGCTCAGGGCCGATAAATGGGCGGCGAGCACCCCTGTTTGCCAAGCAGACAGCCCGTTCGTTGCCCACATGGCCGGGTACCAAATACAAATGAAACTTATTATGTTTCCCCAGATCGTTCAGAGATGCAAAACAGTCCATGACCAACCTGAACTACACCTCTAAAGACGATAGTGCCCTGAGAGCAGCCTGACTATCTCATACTATAAATATTCTAAAGCCTTTTGCTTTTGCATTGATTTTTGCTTTTGCCCTTTGGTACCCCGGGCCCACAATATCCGCGCCGATATCATAAATTCGGTTTTTTCGAAGCATCGGTGAACCAGATCTGGTCCGCTCGCCCTCTTCGCCAGGACTGGGCCCTTTTTTTCCAAACTACAAGTTACAAATAGTAAAATACATTAAAAAAAAAGCAAAAGTTTTACAATTTTTGTTTCAAATGAATTTACTTGTACACAGAAAAAATTATTTTTCGAATTCAAACAAAAAATTTGTAGTATCAAAACATTTTTTGTCTGAAATCGGTCCTACAAACAAATTCGCATATTCAAACAATTTATTTGCATTTTGTTTACTGAAAAAAAACACTGATTTTTTCAAACAAATAATTTACAGAATCAAACAAAAAGTTTACTGAAATTCATATAAATTTCAAACAAATAATTTTGCTGAATCAAACAAAAATTTTTTGCACAAGCAATGACGCGCACCCAAGCTATCACTGAAGGAGAAGATGAAGGCAGAAGCAGAGCGGCGGCTGGCTTTGAGACACATGTTTTGTTGGAATAATTTTTGAACGAAGTCTTGTTTATACACACAATGTTTTTCTTCATCACTCACTGTTGCTGTATCCTTTCCTTGGCTAAAGAAGAAGAAATGTAACAAACAACGGCAGCAGACCGACTCGATATGTTTTTCATTATCATTTTATTTTTGTATTTGATGTAGGTATTTAAGTAAACAGTTTTCAAAAATTGAATACGGGATTTTGTTTTTCATTCTTTTTTTTCCAACTTTGAAACCAACCAAAAATTTATTTTGTTTCTTATAATGTTGTTGTTGTTTCTGTTGTTTAAAAAAGAATGAAACCTTTTTTTTACCTGCTATTTTTTTTGTTTTTTTACTAATAACCTCGTCGCGCTATTTTATCATCTTTCTTCTTGTTGTACTTTTTTAAAGCGTCCAAAAATAAACTGTGTGTTTTGTGTTGTTGTTCTTATATTTCACATAAAGAAGTGTTGCTTACGATCAAATAAATTATGCAAAAAACGACAACAATAAAGATCGTTAAATATTTCATACAAAATTATGAAAAATTGAAACCAATAGCGCGTATATTATATTATTGAAAAGTTGTCAACCAACAAAAAGGTTAAATAAAAATCAAACAAAAATATTAATTGAATCAGTAAAAAAATTTGTAGAAATTAAAAAAAATTTCAAACAATCGTTTGTTTGAAAATAATTCGGCAATAATTTTTTCTGTGTAGATTTGTAACTTGTAGTTTTGAAAAACAGAGCCCTGTGGGGCGATTCACTAACTTTTAACATGATTGGTTAGACCAGTTTGTTGACTGATATGTAATAAAGTTTGCTAACCTGTTCCATAAGTTGGGTTAGCGGTAGTTTAGCGGCTGATCTATAGTTGAATTTGGTATTAGTCGATTTTATTGAATGATCTTAAATTTAGTTATGTAATCTAATATTTTGAATGGTAATAAGTCGAGTCGTTGACTGATATAGTTTTTTAATAGCGCCTTTTACATTCTTTAATAAACCCACCACAATTCCTTCCTATTTTTTCTATTCTTCTCCTTCAACAAAAATTCTTGGCAACTTTGTGTTACCATTAAAGTTGCAATATTAGTTTGTTTCACTTGTTGCTTCAATTAAATTATTACTTGTGTGTTGTAGTTATTGTTGCTATTTTAAACTTTGGAAAGAAATCTTGCAACGTATTATTTGTTTGCTACATGCTGTCTTAAGTTTGATTTGATATTTAGGTGAGTGTTAAGACAACAATTTGTTGCAGGTTCGAATTTTAAATTTAAATTTTTCATTGCTGTTGCTGTTTCTGTATTTTTTATGGCATATCAATAATTCATTTTGCGAGGGGCGTTTTCAATGGTATTCACACTTTTTTACAGTTGTTGTTGTTGTTGCTGGCGCTGTTTTGATTTTCAAGAGGAGGTTTAATATTTGTTTGCGAAAACAACCTGGGTGTGGTAATTGTTATAAATAAAAATAAGTATATTTTAAAAGTTCTTTCAACATAGATCTAAAGGAGAGCAATGTTGAAAATATGTGAAAAAATTATAGATTTCTAATTTTATATAATGCGTGGTTTAAGGGCCGATGTAGATTTTGAATAAAACACAAATTATTAAGGAAAATATTGTCACTTATTTTTATTATGATAATATTGGTTCGGCTCAATATAATTAGGCCAAATGGCCGCCTCGACCTTGGCGGCACACCTCCATCCGATGGTCCAAATTTTCGATAACGCTAAGGCATAATTGAGGATCTATGCCGTTAATGTGCCAACTTATCTTATCCTTTAGCTCTTGAATTGTTGCTGGCTTATCGACGTACACTTTTTCTTGCAAATAACCCCAAAGAAAGAAGTCCAACGGCGTCAAATCACATGATCTTAGCGGCCAAATAACATCGACACCACGGGAGATAACACGGCCATTGAATTTGTCGCACAAAAGAAGCATTGTTTCGTTAGCCCGATGATGCCGCCAGCCCATAAACCGCACCAAACAGTCACTCTTTGTACGTGCATTAGTTTTTCAACAATCACTCTTAGACTTTAATTTGCCCAAATGCGGGTATTCTACTTATTGACGAATCCACTAAGGTGAAGATGTGCCTCATCACTGAATCACGAAGGCACGATATTAATTATGATTTCAACGCCAATTTTCATAATAAGCCTGAATAACTGTAACGTGGTGCTCGATTGTGTATCTTTCCATGGTTCAAATTGAGTTAGTCTGAAATTGAGAAATGTCAAATGAAATGCAGAAAAAAGCATGACGTTTTGGTGTGGTTCACATTCAAAATAGGCCCTTGAAATTTTTTAATAATAATAGCAATAACAAAAGTCCACGCGATTCTTAAATAAATTTACAAACCTGAATAAAACTTTTAAATTGCAGATACATAAAGTAGATTGTGTCAGTGATTAAAAAATTTCATATAGATTTAATTCCTCTAAGGTTCTGCCTTATGCATTTCCTTTAATTTGTACACATTTGCATTTGAAATTTTGCCAATTACATTTGCTAAAATTATTAGTCTTCTATTGTACATTCGTATATTACGAAAATGACACTTGCAGTCATTTATGCACTCACTCATTCGCACACTCTCCTCAAATACTTATTCATTCATTCATTCATTCATTTATTCATTTTGACAAAAATACACATACTTACTTATAAATTTACGAGCAAGTATCATGTCTGTCTGTCTGTTGTGTTCATGTCTAATATTAATTTAAATTGACAATATGAACTTTGTTATTAACAAATGGAATGAAATGAATTGGACACTTAAATAGATGGAGTACTTGAAATTCTATACTTCGAAAGGATTTATGACATCGTGAGTTTTATAAAAATGTTCTTAAAATAGTGTGAGAATTAATTGTTGCCCTGCGATTAAGTGATTAAGATTGATGAAGAGCTATTAAGTATTAGTGTATGAGAAATAATTTGCAGAAATGCTGGTTTTATGAGAAATTACTGATAGGAATTTTATTCAAACTTAGAACATTTGTTTTTGATACGATATGCTAAATAAATATGATCTGGGAATTTATTTCTCATGTTGAGTAACATTTTTACTATACAAATTTTCATATTATTCGAATGTGTATTCTAAGTCAAATTACAATCATCAAAAGCTTTTATACTTTAATAGTATTATTCCTTCAATATTTTCCAGGAATATTTTGTATGCACTATCAGTCTCTTTGTTTGTATATTTCTGTTACGAGGCTTACTTTAGCTATCCTTTGGCTAGCAATGAATTATACGATAAAACATGGTAGGGAAAATTGCACCTTATGTGGCTGAACATCGAGCCGTGTTAAATAAACTTTTAGTATACTTTTAGTATACTTTAGACTAGCCAATAAAGTGGACTGTAGATCATCCTACAATCTGTACTATAGACCAGTCAACAAAATGTACTATAGATAACTCCACAAACTTGACAAGCGAGTCTATAATCATAGACATCTCACAATCTGTAATTTAGACAAGTCTACAAATTTGATGATAGATATCTCCACAAGCTGGACTATAGACCTGTATACGAACTGTACTATAGCCCAATAAGCAGACGAGACTATAGACCAGTAAACAAACGCTTTAGTAGGACCAGTAAAAAAGTGGACTATAGACCATCCCACAATCTAATGTATAGTATTACTGAACAAACTGGACTATAGAACAGTCAGTCCGCCAGCTGAACTATAGACCAGTAAGCACACGAGAATATAGACCAGTTAATAACCCCGACTATAGACTAATCAACAAAATAAAACAAATAAAAATAAAATGGTCAAATTTGCCGTTTCAAACAATGTGTTAATTGATTTAATTAAATATAGCTCAGGTTTTGACACTTCCCACAAACAAGTCTACACAGAAAAAGTTATCTGTAGTTTATATCAATTAAAAAAATTGTTAAAAAAGGATTTCAATTTAAATTATGTGATAATTTTATAATTGAATCAATTATTTTTTTGGTTGAAAAATACAAATTAAAAATATAATTTTGATTTAATTAGCATTATAGTTGTTTTGAAATAAATATTAATTAAATAACAAAAAGTTTTAATTGGTTTTTTCTTTTAAAATAAAATTTAAACTTGTAGAGAATTGTTGGGAATTGTCAAAGCCCAGCTATATAAAATTAAATCAATTAACACATTGTTCGAAACGGCAAAGTTTTTTGATCATTTTTTTAATTAAAATATCATTTATTGAAAAAAAAGAAAAAAATCCACAATTTATGAATTTTGTGATAAGAGACAATTTTTATTTTTTTCTGTGTACAAGTTCAAATTATTTTATTGAAAACGAAACAGTCAATTAAGACTTTTTGTTATTTAGTTGATACAGGGTGGCGCAGTAGTTCTATATGGTTTGCATTTGTTATAACTTTTTCAATTATTATTCTTTCTTTGTTTTTTTTGTCAGCATTTTGTGAAGAAGGCTTGGGGAACTATTAAAGAATAACTATACAAAAATAATGACCAGCAAAATTTTGCGAAAAGTTATGGAAAATGTGCTAAAAAGAGCACGTATGTATGTGCGAAGCTGAAAATGTACATCACTTACAGGATATCATTTTTCAAAGCTAATTGCAAAAAATTCCCCAATAATATACTGTATTTAAAAATTAAATTATAATAATCGCATAAATAAAAAAAGCCATTTAAACCATATAGCTCATTCTCATTCTTTCAACAAAAAAATAATTGATTTAATTGAAATACATTTTAATTGATAAGAAACTACTGAGAACTTTTTCTGTGAAGAGAGAACAAAATTAAACTGAACCCAATTAAAAAAATTCAAAATGCATGTTTTGACTTAAGCCCTTTTTGCAGAACTATAGACCAGTCAACATATTAATCTACAACCTAGTGAACTACTTAGTTCACTTAATGTCCAGTATGTAGCCTGTGCTACGGATCAGTGTAAATTATGTACTACAAACCAATGAGCATTTTGTTCGTTAGATCCGTCAGCAGTGTTTAGTGTATACCCGTATCCAGTGAGTAACGTAGTCCTGTAAAATTATTTAAAATTTTCCATTACACGTCTTATACAACAATGTGCATTAATTTCTACTCCCATGTATTACTTACAAGACAAGTCGAAATCTTTCATATTATTCATATCAGAAAAAAACTGTAATAATTATTTAAAACTTGTACTAATAAATTTTTAATTTTTATAATCATTATTCAAAATCATAAAATCTGTAACAAGGTAAAGTGGTTCTAAGAAGCAATTAAGAATCTTGAAGAAACCATAGAGTCACCACAATTCCATACAATGTTTCATTCTGTAACTGAAACTATGTAAATTTAAATAGATTTATTATTTTATTGGCACATACATATGTTTAATTAAATTAAGTATTTGCTTAAACAATTTAACTAAGATTGTAAACAAAATGCACAAAAGCAATAATACAATCGGCAAATTGGTAATTATTACCAATTGTATTTACCAACATTTATGTGACATATAAATCATACTGAAAAATATTTTTATTTTATGCATTCAATCGTTCAAATGATTATTAATTGATCCCTACTTAATAAACTCAGGCATACACTCAATTAAACAAATGAACGAACGTACAGCAAACAATTTATGGAAAAGGAAACTCAATAAAAACTGTTGAAATTTTAATAAAATTAAATTGATATTTTTTTTTGAAAAATATAATTGATAAGTTAAATAAAATTTTTCGTTCCTTGTTGTTGTCCATTTACTTGAATTTGCTTAATTATTTTAATTTATTATTAATAGTTTAAGTAATAATTCAGACTGGAAACCAATTAAAAAATTACTTAAAAGCCTAACAATGGCATGACATGTGAATATGACACTTGTATTGTGTACGAGTTTATTATTGCTAAATTGAATGGACAGACGGGCATGCTAGCAGACTTGTCGACAGACGGAATATTGCATGTTAATAGAAAATATAATTTATTATTTTATTATAGCAGTTTCTGTTTTATTTTATTTTATATTTTTTTTTTCTAAAACAAATAGACTTTGGTGGCAAGGGGACATGTTCAAGTGTTTGTACTTAAATATTAAAGTGACAACACCTACAAATAATTATTGTTCACTTCAATTCAAGTAATATGACAAAAAAAAGATTTATAAAAAAGGGTGTTTTTCTTTTGCATACTGAACGATATTAGACTTACAAAATATTAAATTTTCGAATATTTTATAAAAAGTACGAACTTTAAAATCGGTTTAAACCCGTGGGGTCCTTTTGAATATTGCGTACCTAGTTTGGACCCCCTCACCGCTATGCCTTCATTGAAGCTGTGGATTCCAAATTTCAAACCTAAAATTTGGATTCTTCATCAAAAAAAATTCATCAAAATCAGACTAAGTACTCGTTAAAGAATAGTTTACACTATCTCTCAAGTCTTAAGTATTCCATAATACTTTGTGAGATAGAAATCTAATGAGTTTTGTTGCGACTGTCAAAAAATCTAATGTAACATAATTGTTTGTGTTCACACCATCACACAAAGTATAAACAATTATACATGGAATAAAATGCATCCCTGATCCAATGAAATGTATTATTGTTAAGAACGTTTTCTAAAAACGATGAAGTCGTATGGGAAGCCAAGGCCCACGCGGGACGGTAGGGGCAATTTCTACCTCTCCGAAACAATCTATGCAATTTTAATGATATTAAAAAACATAGATATACCCCTATTTATATAGACACATTAGCTACATATGTGCTTTTTAGAGAAAAGGAAGACGAGGGGTTTTTTGCTTCGCCGAAGCAATTTAACCATGAAATTTAAACCATAGATATTTAGATCTCTGTTTTGATAGACACATTAGCTCTGCATTTTTTCAGAAATGTGACTACGCTTGTCTTGAATAAAATCATATCGTCCAGCTTAACTCTCGCACAAGACAGTTGTCTTATCGCTTGTTGTTTGCATTCAATGTTTTTGTATATTTTTATGATTATTTGTTAAACAGTGTACATTAGGGTGGGTCACTGATGTATGAGAAAAAATAAAAGTTCTCGAATTATATTCTAATTGCAATATTTTTTTGTATTACGATAAAACAAATAAAAATTGCAAAAAAAAAGTTCAAAAAAGTGTCATCTTGAGCCCGCGCATGAGCTCCTAAGAATTAAGAATAGTTGAAAAAGTCCATTTTTTTAATTTTAATATTTTTTTTAATATCAATTATTATTTAAATTTCAAAAGATTTTGGTATTCGTGCTTAATTCCCAGTTTTTATTATTGATAAAAACACTTGAAATTTATTGTTGATGGGATAAGCTATTCCTATGCGCATTTCACTGGTTGCTTAGGCCAGATCATCAGGAAACTTCATCCATAAAGATTTTAGAAAAACTAAAGATATTAAACCAAGTAAAAATGTTAAACGTATAAGACTTATAGCGACAGTTCCACTTGTAATAATATCAAAGCTTAAACAAAACAACATCAACAATAAACAGTGCGTTCATCTCGTCTTACATTCCCCGCTACAATTAGTTGAAATTCTCTCAACATTAATTGTAGTTGTAAGTAGGTTAAGAAAAACAAAATAAAAACAACAACAACTTACAAAAGATGTTGTCAATTAAGTGTTTTTTAGGCCGTGCACCTGCCTGTTTATTATCAAAAAGTAATATCAATTTTTGGGAATACAAAATTTAAATTTCAAAACATTTTGTTATTCGTGCTTAATTCTCAGTTTTTATTATTGATAAAAACACTTGAAATTAATTGTTGATGGGATAAGCTATTCCTATGCGCATTTCACTGGTTGCTTAGGCCAGATCATCAAGAAACTTCATCCATTTTATAGTTACAAATTTTTTCGATAATTTAAGAAAAATTAGTACTTAAATAAATAAAGATTCTTTTTTAAATAAAACTTGTTAATGTAGCTACAAATTGTTGCTTCACTTTCGGGCATTAAGATTTTAAAAGAGTCAATATAACTTTGGATTTTTGAAACCTTTCACGTACGTTCCTTCCTCTGCTATGCTTTTGCAAATAATTTACTTTAGAGAATCGATCAAAGTATCTTGTTTAAAATATTTATTCATTGGGTCACTTATAGTCTACACAGTGAAGCTGTTAAAGAACATTTATGCTAATACAATTTTTGACACCTGTTACATTTAGCATTATTAGATTTATCTTTCGTACAATATTTTTGAACCGAACTGATTCTAAAGAGAGAAACGCATGAACTATGTATTTTGTAATGAATGCTCATAAAAATATTAAGTTTTATCTAATTGATCCTTTAAGTAAATATCTTTTATTTTTGCCAAAACAACACTTAAAACCGCTAAAACCTCAATTTTTAGAACATACCCGATAAATTAATATTAATCTTTGAATTAACATTCCTTTGACGTTTTTTTTTTTTTGTAAAAAGAATTATTAAATTTTGTTGAATAAATTAAATTACTCACTAACCATAACTGTTTTTTTTAATTCCAACGGACACATACATTTGGTTTGTTTATTCGACTTAAAACTTTAAAAAAATTAAACATTTAACAGAAATACTGATTATTATTATTCGTTTAATCGGTATAAATTCTTCGATTAATCCTTTAATTGAAATTAGCAATTTTAATTTATTCGAACAATTAATCGGCTGAACACCCTAATATGGACCATAATTTATATACATAATCAACAAAGCAACCCTTCTAAAATTGATTTCTATTTTCACTAATAATAGTAAAAATTTTAAATGTGCGTGTTAACCGGAGTCTGATTTAAACCAATTTAATTTTGAATATAAACTTATTTGATCTTAATTTGTAGCAAAATAAATTTTCATATGTTTCTGTTTTAACAATCCCTAATGTTAACTTTTTTCCAACTACTTTGATTCCTAGAGATTTTAATTGAATAGAACTGCTATACTCTATAACCGGGAACATAAATGGGAACATATGAATGAGTAGCTTAAGTCGACATAAGACAAAATTTAATAACTTCAGTAATGGCCAATTTTCAGGATTGATATTAAAACACATTTATTTTTAAAATCGTTTTAAATACAAAATTCTCTTCTTCACTAAAAACTTAAGTGAAACTTAAGTCACCGATGTGGTACACTTAATTTCAACTTAAGTTTCCATTGTAATATTTTAGCTGTTTTTTCAGACCACCTTGTAGATAATTACACTTTTTTATATTTTTTTTTTGCATTTAGTAGTGCTACCATACTTTTATCTTAATTAAATAAGACTTTTCAAATAAAACTCAAAAAACCAATCTGTTTTAAATACGATTTAAATTTGTTATGAAAATTAACTTAATATAGATTTAAATACTATCCTGAAAATTGGGCATAAGAAAGGTATTAAGATCTTGAATATTTACAAATTTTTTTTTCAAACCTTTACTCTTACAAGTTTAATAAAGTTGTTTCTAATACGAAAATATACAGACTCAACGCGAAAAATTCTTTGAAATAAACTTCAACAAAAACAAAAAGGATATCTGCACAAATAAAATTAAAAATGGATTTAAATTAAAAATTTGTAAAATTTTAATTCAAATTATTAATATTTTTAATCAGGCTTAAGTTCATCAAATTTAATTTTCATTAAATTATTTTTATGAAGAAAGGAATTTTACAACATGAAAATTAATTAAAATTGTTATTGATAATCATTCATTCTTGACTGACCTGAGATTCGAACCCAGGCGGCTGGTTACCATGACATGTTTCGATCGCAACCACTCGATCTCCTCAGATGGATTTGCCGTCTTACACTCGCAGCCATCGACGACTGCTGACGTCAATAGTCAAATATCAATCCTTAAACCAAATTGTATTTTCAACCTTTGGTAGATCGAAATTTGCTTTTTGAATGATTATCCATTTTTTAATCGATTTTACATGTTTTTCCTAACTTCTGTTTTTTCGTACTTATGTCAAGAATTCTTCTTGAAGTCCAAAGTACATTTTTTTTGTGTTTTTCATTTTGTCTTTCTTTTTCTTGTTGACCTTTTTCAGCACAACTTGAAGGACAAATGTACACATAGAGCTCGTGCCTTAGCTTTAACAATAATTAGAATTGTGGTTATTTTTTTGAACTATTTATGGTTTTTAATCCAAATTTTTAATATTTTTAATCAGGCTTAAGTTCATCAAATTTAATTTTCATTAAATTATTTTTATGAAGAAAGGAATTTTACAACATGAAAATTAATTAAAATTGTTATTGATAATCATTCATTCTTGACTGACCTGAGATTCGAACCCAGGCGGCTGGTTACCATGACATGTTTCGATCGCAACCACTCGATCTCCTCAGATGGATTTGCCGTCTTACACTCGCAGCAATCGACGACTGCTGACGTCAATAGTCAAATATCAATCCTTAAACCAAATTGTATTTTCAACCTTTGGTAGATCGAAATTGGCTTTTTGAATGATTATACATTTTTTAATCGATTTTACATGTTTTTCCTAACTTCTGTTTTTTCGTACTTATGTCAAGAATTCTTCTTGAAGTCCAAAGTACATTTTTTTTTGTGTTTTTCATTTTGTCTTTCTTTTTCTTGTTGACCTTTTTCAGCACAACTTGTACTCTGAAAATGAAAATGTACTTTGGACTTCAAGAAGAACTCTCGACATAGTTCTTAACAAAACATGGTTTTAATTTTTCAAATCGGATAAAAATTGTATAAGTTATTCAACTTTTCATTAACACCTATTTTTAGTATTTTCTCCCTCCGCGCAAAAAATATGAATAAAAACAAGTTAGAGTGCTATATTCAGCTGTGCCGAATTTTTAATACCCTCCACCGACTGTTCGAATATTTCAGGAGGGATATCTATATGATGTCTATTTATTATTAATTTATCTTTATAAAAACAGACATCAGCATTAAAATTGGTTGGTTTAAGGTTTAGATCTATATTAAATTATTTAGCAATTTAAACTAGCTTGAGTAACAGTTTCAATTCAAATTTTGTTATGATAGCATTATTTTTTATCGGTTTTAGGCGTACTAAACTATTTTCCGGGAGTAGTGTTTATAGGGTAAATTTTACAGCGTGATTTCCAGTCGAATAAAACAAATTTTTGCAAAATCTTATCTCATTCCGTGCCTTGTTCCACCATTTATGTTATTTTTTATAACAAAGTTATCATTTTTTTTAGGTGATGGTTCCACATTTTGATTCATAGCTCTGGTCTTACTGCACCGATTTTGCTGAATTTCAATCGCAAACTGCTTAGGATAACTGCAAGCAATTTGGCACCAAGTCTGTTCATTTCTTTTGAGTTGTTCGAAAGTGAGCGTGTTTTCAACATACGAACAGACGGACAGACATACATATGTTTGCGGTTTATTCGCTGACAAAAAACATCGCTTTGATCTGAAGAAAAATAAAGCCTTGGTAAATGCCTTCAATACAGTTTTTAACTGCTCATACAGTTCTAGCAAATGTTATGAACCCGAAAGTATTTGTACAAGCTGTTCCAGTATGCTTAAGAAAACTAAGTCCGAAAAGTTTATAAGCCAGCCATTACCGTTATCTTTCCCAATGATTTGGCATCATCAAATATTCCATAAACCACAAGACTGTTATTTCTGCCAAACAAACATCACTGGTTATCAATATAAAAATCGTGATAGCATTAAGTATGCTAATGTGTTAACTGTTACTAAGCCAGTAATAAGTGCAATTAAATGTAATGAAACTTAACATAAACAAAGTGATGATGAAACTGGAATATTTACCAAAATCGGCTGAGCCACATTTTGTGACAAATGCATATTTTTGCGATCTTCTGCGTGATTTAAAACTTTAGTAACTTTTGTAAATATAAGCCGATTTTAACAAATGATATCTCGTTTTTTTCTAATTTATCTTTAAAATACAGTGCAAACAAAGATAGGTTTTCATAGAAAAAAATTAAAATAACTCTTGTTGAATTTGAAAAATTATGAAAAAAAATAAAAAAAATTAGAAACTTTTGATAAGCACTCACCTAATTTCTTGGAATATATTTTTTATGAATACATTTCATAAAAGCTTACTTCTTTGCCTTTTAAAAACTGTTTAAAATTTTGAAATCGATCAAAAAATGTATGAGTTAGAGGTACTAAAGTGCTACGACCTACCCTAAAACAGTTTTTTGAAAATAACTCAAAATTTTGAGGGTGTTTCAAAATTTTTGAAAACGGTTTTTGTATGTCCTCACCTAGGCCTACAACCCCCACTAGGTCGGTTTTCAAGTACTGACAAAAAGTGTTTTTTTGTAGCAGTGTGTTATCAATAACAATTTTAATTAATTTTCATGTTGTAAAATTCCTTTCTTCATAAAAATAATTTAATGAAAATTAAATTTGATGAACTTAAGCCTGATTAAAAATATTAAAAATTTGGATTAAAAACCATAAATAGTTCAAAAAAATAACCACAATTCTAATTATTGTTAAAGCTAAGGCACGAGCTCTATGTGTACATTTGTCCTTCAAGTTGTGCTGAAAATGGTCAACAAGAAAAAGAAAGACAAAATGAAAAACACAAAAAAAGTGTACTTTGGACTTCAAGAAGAATTCTTGACATAAGTACGAAAAAACAGAAGTTAGGAAAAACATGTAAAATCGATTAAAAAATGGATAATCATTCAAAAAGCAAATTTCGATCTACCAAAGGTTGAAAATACAATTTGGTTTAAGGATTGAGATTTGACTATTGACGTCAGCAGTCGTCGATGGCTGCGAGTGTAAGACGGCAAATCCATCTGAGGAGATCGAGTGGTTGCGATCGAAACATGTCATGGTAACCAGCCGCCTGGGTTCGAATCTCAGGTCAGTCAAGAATGAATGATTATCAATAACAATTTTAATTAATTTTCATGTTGTAAAATTCCTTTCTTCATAAAAATAATTTAATGAAAATTAAATTTGATGAACTTAAGCCTGATTAAAAATATTAAAAATTTGGATTAAAAACCATAAATAGTTCAAAAAAATAACCACAATTCTAATTATTTAATTTGTAAAATTTATCAAACTTGCACTAGTTAACAAATTAATAGTATCAATTCAACGTTAAATTTACTTGATTACATTTTTAATTAAAAGTGATAGGCCCTAAACTTCTTCAATGTAAATAAAATTCAATTTTAAATTAGAATATTTTGTTTCCGACATTTCGTCGATTAGCTTGACAAAAAAAACATTCAAAAAATCATCACTCTGGCCAAAGGAACAACTACAACAATAAAACTGATTATATATTGGAGAATCATCAATGTAGAATTTCCAGGATAGTACATTTTTTCCCCTAATTGTATGGAGCTAGTCATTAGCTTACCATTGCATTTTTAAAGATCGAATAGTGTAAAAAATGTTCCAACGCTGTCACAAACCATTTAAAAATAACCTCGAGACATTTATTTCAAAAAAAAAATAATATTCTCGGTCAAGGAAAAATAAAGAACGACAACAAATGTCGAAACAGATTTACATGAGCACCTGCCATATGGCCTAATCTCATGGTGGGTTACTCAGTGGCCATTAATACACTTACAAAATTCCGCCGTTTGGATACTTCACACACAGTTACAGTTATATTATACACTCGCCACCTGTTAAGGAGCCGAAGCTGTTTAGCCTTCTATCGAATAGCAACAGCGCTTAGGGATGATTTGTCCACACAGCTAGTGCCCTCCACAAGTGGATAGCTCTCCTGACGATTCGTGACACACTTTCCCGAGGATTTAGGTTTTAACCACAGACATTACGTGATCGCCGAAAGTATCCATATGTCAAGAATGAATTTTTCTGTTGTCCACCGTTAATACACCCAATTGTGCTGGACAGTCAACTTCTAAGAAAGGCTGCTTTCCAGCAGAACAGCAAGGCTTCAGCAAAGACAATCATCTTGAAAGACAGGAAGCATGTCCTATAAAAATAACGCTAACGGAGGCCTTTACCAATACACAGTACGGTGTCGTGCTACTACGGGCTACTGACTCCCGAAGCACCAGATAACAAGGTAGTCTTGTGAGATCGCCGGACTCAAAAAATCAAAAAACTACAAGAGTTCAGTAATTTTATATGTTTTTTCGCATTCCAGGTATGTGTGCTCCTGATTTTCCCGGGAGGATGTTCCACCATAAAGTGAAATATCTTTTAGATGATCCCTATACCCCCGGGGGGACAGAACAATGACAAAACAGATTTTATGAACACTTCAAAAGCCAAGGTTTGCATCTTCTCTGTCTACCTTGTGGGACTTTCGCTGAGGATGTCAATCTATCGATATTTTCTTTTTTAGATCTGTGTATAAAATAGAATAGGTCATTGTGGTAATTTACTTTGATCAGACTAATGTATATATGTATACAAATGTAAAAAAATTTATACATACAATAAAAATTTGACCAACGTCTTGGAAGAAGGAACGGTAATTTAATGTAATCTGTGTTTTATGTTTTACCGAGAATTTTTTAACATTTGGATATAAAACTTAAGAGCTCTGCATGATCTACATAAAAAGACTTTGCTATCCTATAAACTAACTGGCGACATGTTTATCGTTTTCCTGATTTTTTTGGAACTTAAAGTTTTAATGATTTTGGATAGTTGAAATTGATCAGTGTTGCTAGCTTTTAGATCTTATCCCCAAATTTAAAATTTTAAGTTCCTAAAAGAATTCCCAATTTTGTCCTAAATTTGTAATCATTCTATCAACTTAAAAAACTAAAACTGATTAAAAAAAAAATATCACACAAATGTACTTTTAAATTAATTTATTATTATTAAGTAAAGTTTTAAAAATGTATTTTTTTTGTCTCCCACTGAATTTAAGAATATTGCGATGTATGTAAAGAAGTATACACACTCACAATATTATTACAGTAACGGACTGTAGTTTATTTAAGAAATATTCCGTTCAGTCATTTTTAAATAAATAAACATTTAAAATTCCAAGCAAATTTATTTTTAACTGGTTCTAACAGTTATTCAAAAAACTAAGTGCATATTAATACGGATTTTCAGTTGCAGTTAATATTGTCCGTTGATTGAGTTAAATTCTTCTTTATGTTAAATTAAATAAAAATGTAATTTAAAGCAACGAAAAGTTCATTTAATTTTTACTGTCAAAAATTCAACCGCGAATTCCGTAAAAACAAATCAATATTCAGTTATCTTTTATAAATTAACTGTCAAAAAATTAACTACATATTCCGTTAAAACAAATAAATATGCAGTTATTTTATAAAATTTTACTGTCAAAAATTCAACACCATATTCAGTAAAAACAATTAAATATTCAGTTATTTTATATAATTTTACTACCAAAAATTAATTTTTACTTATCTATAAAAAATGAATTGCTTGTTTTGTGTAAGCAATACCCATTTTCTATTTGTTAAAATAATTTAGTTAAATACCTACATCAAATTTTAAAAGTAAAATAATTGCGAAGCCATATCGGTCATGCTGCTGGTGTCTTATAATTGAGAGTTCTTCTGTAAACAACGTGGTCAGTACAACAAAAGTAAAACAAACGTGTGTAACTGGGTAAGTAAATAAAAATATTCTCCCTCTCTCGCTTATAATAAAAACAAGCGGACAGGTGTCTGTCTGGTATTTTTTAGAAATTCGGCTCTTTTGTGGAGTAAACGAAAATTTAATAAAATAACTGAATATTTAATTGTTTTTACTGAATATGGAGTTAATTTGACAGTAAAAAATTGACAGTAAAATTTTAAAAAATTGACAGTAAAATTTTAATAAATAACTGAATATTTAATCGTTTTTACTGAATATGGTGTTGAATTTTTGACAGTAAAATTTTACAAAATAACTGAATATTAATTTGATTTTACGGAATATGGTGTTGAATTTTTGACAGTAAAAATTAAATGAACTTTTTGTTAAAAATAAATGAAAAATAGGTAGACCGGGTTTTAGTTGTTCTTTCATTTATTTTATATTACAATTTCAGTTAATTTTACGTACAGAATATTGTGAGTGCAGTTGTTGTGAGATTTGATTTATTTTCAAACCCAACTCTACATTAACAATTACTCAATTCTATTTGCATTTTTATACAACGCATTTAAATTCAAAGAAATTTTCAGTTTGTAACGATACAAACGAACACAAAAGGCCAAGTTAATGAAAGTTTTATGAACAATGTTTTATTAAGATTAAATAATTTGTCATGACAGTGTAATTTACATACATTTAACATGGTTTCATAATTAATGTAGACTGATGACAGTATTAAGTCAATGTTTTAAAAAAGTAAATAAGATATATTAAAAGAAATAACAATAACAAAATTTATAAAAAACAATGAAAATCGTTGCAACTTAATTTTGCTTTTTACCGTTTACTCACCGTCCTAACACACCGTTCAGACTATATTATTTTTGATGTACACAAGAACAAAACTTTGGCAGAATTACCACCGCATAATTTTTCATGTTCTGTAATGTGGGGAAAACGAATGGACAACCCATATAAACAGCAACATCTACAATCAAGATGGCATTTATTTATCGGTGTTTTCAACAAGAACTTTGTTTTCTAAAACAAAAAATTTAGATAAATAGGATTCAAATTTTTATTGTATCACGAAGAGAAAAGTTCGGCAATTATGCATGAAAAATGATACCTAGCAAATGCC
Organism: Pollenia labialis; assembly: GCA_949318255.1. Lineage (NCBI taxonomy): Eukaryota > Metazoa > Arthropoda > Insecta > Diptera > Polleniidae > Pollenia > Pollenia labialis. The sequence goes on along the minus strand of OX439139.1, from coordinate 122,534,496 downwards.
CACCACAGGCACGCTGATAGATGTAGATTCTTTCATTGAAGTTTTTAGTCACTTTTGGGCAAAATGGCGGGTATAATTCGTTAATCACATCAGGGATTTTGAGTTTTAAGGCTATTAAGTCTATCTATTCGATTGGCTGCGTATAGCGGTATGCAACTATCCGTGTGTGCACAAAAAGAAAACAAATTACCGACATGCAATTGCTCATGTTTCTTTGATGTGGGAAAAACGTTTGTCTGGCCAACTAACATTAAAGCAACAATAACAATCAAGATGGCAATACTACAGTGATGTAAGACATCGTTGTGCGAACAAATGCAGTCCACATAAAATTGTTTATTGTTTGAACATATCGATGGCTAGTTTAACACACCATTAAAATTAAAAGTTTGACTTTTTAAGCCATAACTTTTTTTTGGAAAGTTTTGTCAATTGAGGACAACTTGTGCTAATCAAAGTGATTTAAAAATTGCATTGCTTTTGTCGGATTCGGCTAATCTTAAAAGATCCATTATTATCCAGATATTATAAATATATCATCTATTTAGATTTCATACTTTAGTGCTTTTGGTGCACAAAGCTTGCAAATCATGAGCATTTCTTTGCCCCAACTAATACAAGCATCTTTTTGAGCTTTTGTAGAATTATGTTGGATATAAAACAAATAAACCCTTTCGACAGCCAAATATCAAATTGATGATAGTCTCACTGTCGCGATATGCCCCATTTTAATCATGCTTTATCAGTTAACGCACAGCGTTAATTTTTCCCGGGACAAAAACGGATTTTGGGTACTTTACTACTTTTGTCTCTGAACGAACTGTGGCCACAATTAGATGCGATACAACAGCGGTTCACAGTGGGAAAGGATGAGACTAAATGCATATGTTTCATGCAAAAAAAAAAAACAATCAAAACTTGCCCTGGTTATAATCTATAAGTACCTCTTAGTTTGAGTTATTTTTCATTCTACAATATTAAAAAAGTTTCAAGGGTTTGTATTTCTTGTGTCGTGGTTGACATACATACTTATGGAAATGTCCATATGTGATAATATGCCACATAAGAAAATTAAGCACCTGATCCGCAGAAATCGACCTGTATTTTCATTTAACCAGGTACTTCTTTTCTATTCCGTTTAATTACTTTGTTTAATAACAATGTCTTGTTATCTGTACCGAAAGAAGTGAACATTTTTCTTAATTTTAAAATTATTAACGAACTTTATTAATTTCATAACCTAAACCAATTGCAACCAAAAAAAGACCGACAAATAAACGAGAAGGAGACCCAGAAAAGGTTGTTTGTTAGCAGAATTTAACACAATTAGATTAAATGATAAATAAATCAAAAACAATTGCAAAATTTTATTTAAACCTTAAATTTCATACTAAATTTGGATAAAACCAAAAAAATTCAGGAGTCAAAACATTGAAAAAACTCCACCCACTTGTACAAGAATGTCGTCGTTGTGGCAGTCAGGGTGCCTTTTGTTTTCTAGTGTCCGCAACTGAAACTAAAACTTAACTTAAGTTAAGCGAACTAAACAATGATAATGATTATAGTAAAATGCATAAGATGGAAACTAAATAAATTTTTCGTAAAAATAAACTAAAAAAACTACAACTAAAACTGCCCACAATTACTGGAAAAAATACTCATATAGTGGCACATATTAAAGGAACACGACAAGGAATGTTGCACCAAACAGTGAGGTTAATAACGAGAGGGTAGTTAAGATTATATATGGTTGAATTTTTATTTTTGTATTTTTACATTATCTTTTTTTATATGAATGTACATCAGGGGTATAACCAAAAAAAATACCTATCACGACGGGGTGGCCACTGAGAAAACAGTTTTTTGAAATCAATTTGGATAAAAAACCTCCCCCCCAAACCGTTTTTTCCATTTTGTTCAAAAAAAGAGTTTCCGTGTTATTTTAACATAATTTTAACTGTTTGGATGTAGTATAATTGGTGGTATAAGGCTTATTTGTGAAATAGTAAAATAGAAATGAATGTTTTTTGTTTTTACAATAGAGATATTGTATTTTTAATTAACAAAAAAAAATACAAATACTAAACTTCAAAGTGATTTGGGGGGGGGGAACTTTTTTAACGCCCGCGAAAAAAGTGACCCCAATTTTTATCATAGATTTTCATGGTCTATATGGCATGGATAGGTATTTTTTGATAATTTAAAAAATTGTTCAAAAGTTATACCCCTAATGTACATATTATGTTTACTATGTCACTATGCTCTGACAAGATCGATGGAATAAAGAGAGAGAGAGTTAAGATTTTATTATGTTTGGGGCTGTAAACATAAATTAACTAACAATAACACTAAAATCGTGTTAGTGTTGGATGCGGAGTGCTAATGTTAGTATTTTAATAGCGATTGGCTCGTGGATACACATGAATTCAGTATTAGTCTGGGTTTTCTATATGATAAGCTTTGCTTTAGGAAGCAGATGTAAACATTCGCCTACAATCTTTCGCCCAAACAAAAGTCTTATTGAAAACTCAAGTTTAGGCGAAACTTAATACCTTGAATTTATTATAGACAAAGCCTCATTTTGACTACCTCAGATGTTAGACGTCTAAAGAGGCCACCAGCTTGGTAATTAGATATTCAACCCAATTATGAAAACAAATTTCCCGGCAGTTTTTTGCCATTTCCAATTTTTACAATTGAATTTAAATGGTTAAAATGGGAGAAAACTCTCGGGGAATTTTGATTCAGCTGATTATGATTGACTTTTGTTGATTTAAATCAGAGATCGACACATACATACATTGATATACTTTAGTAGTTAAGAATAGAGATTAATGTTAGCAGTGCTGCCAAAAGAATTTTATTGTAATACAGAATTTTAAGAAAATTCCTCAAAAATCGGTTAAAAAGAAAAAAAATACCGTTAGCCCGTGATAGATTTTGTCTCTCTATAAAAAATATAAAACATCAGCAAATGGCAACAAGAGCTTAATATTGGAGTAATAATAAAATAATAATAATGGAGTATAAAATGAAAATTTGTATAAACAAACTTAAGCCACAGTGAACAATAAACGAAAAAACAAAATAAAAACTTATCTGATTTCGCACGGAATATGCGATCAGTTTTACACTTTGCTTAAGCAAATTAAAGTTTAATAAAAAGTTTCATGTTTTTTCTCTGCGTGTTTATCTTTTTATAATTTTATAATTCAGATAGCCCCCATACACACTTCTTTCCGAAATAAAGTTTTTGTGCCCATAAGCCATATTAAATATTATGTTGGTTTTAAATTTGAAAGGGCCAAAAAACATTTTGTTGCCACTGAAATTATTTTGCTTAATTTAATTGACATTTTGTATTTGAAAAATAATACTTCAAAAATAGCTTCTAATGCCATGAATTCCTTTTAAATATAAGTATTGATATACAATTTAGCGACGGTATATTGTGTGATATTTCTTGTGCTGCTGTTTGCCTTCCTAAATTACTTTTACGAGGAAAAATCTCATGTAGGGCAATTCCATATGTGACTATCACTACATTGGACACAATTTGCGTTTTGTTTTGTCTTATATTACGATTAGTAATATTTTTTTAGTATCAATTTAAATATGGCTATGTAGCATAGCGTGGCCGTTAGTTGTATGGAGAACTTTTTTTTTGATTTCTTATATTAAAAATTGTAAAAAAAAATACAAAAAAAATTCGTAGCGAGAAGTTGTGTTTTAGGGGGGGGCGTCCACCCCTCAAAGTTTGCCATCAAGCCATTTATTCAAATGTAATTTGTTTGCATATTACTATCTCTTAAAAACAACATTTTACAAGAATATGATATATGGCAATATTTTAGCTCTTCTAGTCAACAACATTAGCTTCGAAGAAAGTTTTTTGCTAAAATTAATATTTTAGAAAATAATTAAGAAAATAACAACAAAATACCAAACTTTTTATATACGTTTTAAATATATAAAAGCCGGATTTAATGTCAAGTGACAAAATTTTTAAATCGATGTCTTCCGATTAGGATGAAATTTGCACCAAGGTTAGTCCTATTGGATAGTAGTTTAGACACAAATTTTCAACAAGATCGGTCAAAAAGTTTCAGAGTTAGAGGGGGTCAAAGTTTGAAATTTTGGCCATACAAGTATTTTTTCTCATCCATGTAACTTATTACCTATTGGTGTTAGCAAAATTTGTCCCAAGTAGCTTCGATAGCTATTTTATCAATCTTTTTGAAAAAAATTTTTTTGTTTTTTTAAAAAATTTAAAAATTTTTTTTTTTAAATTTAAAACTTGGCTCAAACAAATAAAAAAAAAAGTTTAAAAAAAAAAATTTTAAAAAAATTTTTAAAAAAACGAAAAAAATTTTTTTAAAAAGATTGATCAAATAGCTATCGAAGCTACTTGGGACAAATTTTGCTAGCACCAGTACGTAATAAGTTACATGTATTAGATAGAACACCTGTATGGCAAACTTTGACCCCCTCTAACTCTGAAACTTTTTGACCGATCTTGTTGAAAATTTGTGTCTAAACTACTATCCAATAGGACTAACCTTGGTGCAAATTTCATCCTAATCGGAAGACATCGATTTCAAAATTGGGTCACTTGACATTAAATCCGGCTTTTATTTATTTAAAACGTATATAAAAAGTTTGGTATTTTGTTGTTATTTTCTTAATTATTTTCTAAAATATTAATTTTAGCAAAAAACTTTCTTCGAAGCTAATGTTGTTGACTAGAAGAGCTAAAATATTGCCATATATCATATTCTTGTAAAATGTTGTTTTTAAGAGAAAGTAATATGCAAACAAATTACATTTGAATAAATGGCTTAATGGCAAACTTTGAGGGGCGGACGCCCCCCTAAAACACAACTTCTCGCTACGAAATTTTTTTTTTTTTTTTTTACATAAAACTGAACCGATTTGGGGGGGGAGAATATAAGAAATCAAAAAAAAAAGTTCTCCATACAACTAACGGCCACGCTAATGTAGCAGTTTCAACAATTATCCGATAGAGAAAAAAATGGCAACCAACGATGTTTTGAATTATCATTTATTTAGTAAAATGTAAACGTAACTTACCCTACATGCAAAAGGAAGTCGTTTTCGAGAGAGTTTTTAAACTTAAATGATCTTCCTCTGCACTTTCGTAATAACTTTAATTTGTTATTTAAAAAAATATTTATTAGTAAAATAAATTGTGACTCCACAAAAAGCCCAAAAAGTAACCGGCACTGCACTCACTTTGTGTAGTATAAAAGTCAGTATATTTACATGAAATGTTAGAATTGAAATCACAGTGCATAAAATAGGAACTCTAAAATTATTTGAAAGATAAAACATTTAATTTATGAACTCGGTTAAATGCTATTTTTGAATAGCTATTTTTGATAAGATAAACAGCACCTAAACGAAATCACTAATAATAAGTTAAAAACCATCATTGAAATATATTCCAAAATATAGAATGAAATTTAAATCTGGCCCATAATGGGCAATTATCTCGGGCTAGAAATAATAAAAATAAATGCTACACAATATTCAAACGTTCTGGATCTTCTGTTGATTATTCAAGATATGATGTAAGTCGAACTGAATATACAAGAACAAATTAGTTATGCTATGCACTTTATTTGAATAAAATCCAAAATAATATAAAATATGATCCGAAATCATTCTATAATTTTATAAATTCAAAAAAAAAAGAACATTACACCTTTTTTACTTGTGATAACTCAATTTTATCTTATCTCTCATATGACCACAGATACATATACATATGAGTTAGTTTTTATGTAAGTTTGTCATTCCGCTTGTAATTTCAACAATATTCACCTTCGACCCTTTAAAATACACATTTTATAGATCCTAATAAGAAGCGGAGTTACTTAACGTTGTCCGTCTATCTTTCCGTTTGTGTGTTGAAATCGGGCTTCCGAAGACCCAAAATATATGTTTAATGAGGGCTTTGTTGTTATAAATTTATATCACATATACTTCACATATATGACTTAAAGCCAGATCGACACACACATGACTTTGATATAAGCAAAATAAAAAAACACACGACTGCCTCTAGGTTTGGCCCATAAATTCCTTCTTTTAACTCATTAGCCTTTACTTTCTGAAGTCTTTTAAAAAATTTTTTTTTTTTTGGTTTCATCTAAAATAAACTTAAAAAAATACTATCTTTAATAAAATAACAAAAAATTGGTATATAAGTGTAGTCAAATTTCTACCTTTTTCTTCCCGAAATCATGATATGAAACAATAACGCCCCGCCCATACCATAAAACCAATGAGCACCATATTTGGCCCAGATATTTCTTAAAAACAATGATTATTAAATAATTTAAATGAGCCAGACCGATCAATTTTTTCCAATACCCCCTTTCAGAGCATATGGCTACCATAAAGAATCTCCTTCTTACACGATTTGGTGTATTTGTTTCCGCGCCTTCTCATGTACGATTTCCTTGTTATTGGAGTATCGATATATTCAGTATTGTTATTTGGTCTTCTATCAGTTTTGTTAATCGGTTGTTGTTCCAGCTAACTAGATGATTGGTCTGTCTATTGTGTGGGTAAGATTGTACGTTCCTAGTTTTTGGAGTATCAATCAGTATAATGTTATTTGGCGTTGTACCAGTTTCGTTAATAGGTTGTTGTTTCAACTACGTAGACGATCGGTCTGCTGTAGCAGGCAAGTCTGTGGAGTCGTCAATTAACAATTCTAACTCTGACTTCAACTCCATTCGCTGAAATTTTTTAAGTATGACTCCGACTCCTACTATAACCTGGATGCTAAATTGTATTTCTATGGTCCTTATTTGACTTTAAACTCTTTTTTTAATCAAGTATCTTTTAAATGGTTTATTGAAGCAAGAAAATGATTCTGTAAAATTTTTTTATCGATATTTTAATTCTAGCGCGTGCCCTATTGAGCTTTTTTTTCTGTCTTCAAAGTTTTTAAAGCAGACCTCTTAAATTTTTTTTATTTTGAAAAATATTAGACAATTTTTATGCTGAACAATTTTGGAGTCCTTGTCGCATGTTTATGTATTTAGTGTAGTGGTAGAGAACCTTGCATATATTTGATTCGTTACTTTTTTATCCAGGGTGTGGTGCCTGCCTGACATTTGCTATGATGTTATTCCCTTTTCTAGGAGTAATGTAGGTCAGGGGGCTTCTTTGATGGGTTGTATCGGCCCATTACCTGAACCCTGTTCAAGTGTACTTCGATCTTAAGGTTTTCGTTCGATTTTTACTACTTTGGTGAAGGTTATATAAGATAGGAACATAACACTTTTACTTGTGTTTATGAAAGTTCATAAGCTGCTATCCAAAATCCAGTGCGTCCAAATATCAAGTAGACACTTCTTCCTTTTTTATTTGACTTTTATGTAAACCTTAAATCCCTACTTAAATTTATAAAACAAACTATAGTTTTATTGACAGTAATTACTCTGGTGACATGCATGTATTGAACATTTTTGCATGAACGCTTTTTTTGTTACTGCTGCTGTTCGTAGGAAATTAAGTTGCTGATATTAATGCAAAGATATTTTTGTATTGGCTGGACTACGAATAAAATTAAACATATGGTCGCATTTGTATTTCTTGCAAATCATAATTTCATTATTTGTCTTTAGTGTGTATTATTTTTATTTTTTTTTTCTATTTCAGTAGACAAGTACCATAGAATGTTGTTATGATCAAATTATTAAAGTACCTAAAATATTTTAAGAAAACGTAATAAATAAAAAAAAGTTATAATAAATGACATGAAAATGATCAAAAGATATTTATACAAACAAATATATTTACTCTATTTTCCTAAAAAGTGTGGCATGAATGAGTAAATTTCTAAAATATAAAGCTCAGTCTGGCCTGAGCAGCCAAAACGAAGTAAAAAAAGACAAAAAAAAAATAGAAATTAAATGTTGTGGTTGGTTTGCTAGTAGCTAACAAAGAAACACATAGCAGATACAAATTTTTAGATTAAAATAAAAACCCCACAGCAAACGCCCAAAAATATCTACGAAAGCAGCATAGAAAAAAAATTTATTTAGATGTTGCAATGCCACAGCGAATTTGGTTAAAAACAGAATATGAGACAATAGTTTAAGTTTAAATGCACACAAAAAACCCGAAATCAGACAAAAAATAGATATAAAATTCTTGTTTTTTTCTTTAAGTTTTTCTATTAAAAATAAAAAACATATTTGCAATGAACAATTTCCAGAAAATTATTCAAAGACCAGCCAGTTAAAGACGAAGGGAAATATTTACTTTAAAACTAATAACACAAGTACCAGAGAATTTAAGTACTAATTGAAAAATATATGAAACTTTCAAAACAGAAATTCCATTAAAAACAATTAAAAATAGAAATATGAATTTTGTAGTTGGACATAATGAAAGTAAGGTCACACAATTTGATTGTTTTTTTTTCTATAATACCTCTATTATTAATTCACTGTTTTTATTTAATTATTTTTGAATTTTTAATGATTCATAACACTTATTAATTAAATTTTCAAACCAATAACTGTTTTGTGTTAGCAAAAAAAAAATGTTTAAATGTTAATTACTGCTTTTAGTTTTTTTAAATTTGTGGTCTAATTCTAAAAATAGAATATTCTTAGCAAATAATAATATTTTCTAATATTTTTTATGATTTCCTTTAATCTTTAACTAAACTGGACTAAACATATCGGAGCAAATTATCTGCTTTGGATGGCTTGGAAGATAATATTGTGCGAATCGTTGTTATAAATAAAGTTTATAATTGCAGATAATTTGTGGCTCAATGAAGTTTAAGTGGTGGAATACCCCACAGTGATGATGATGATACTGCCCTAAATTTGGGTTTTCTAAATTAAAGCATTTGTACTTCTTCGTACAATCGTATAATAATTATCGGTCGGGAAGGAGCAAGAACTTTGTTAATTAATTTTAAATGACTTTAGCGTGCTGAATCCAAATCATTTGCTGACAATTTTATCCAAATGGGACAAATCATTCCCAAGTTGTAATGAAATGTATTAGGATAACCGCCATATTGAACAATTATTAAAATTTACATTTGTCCAACGATTTTCATAATATATGGCTTCTTTTATTCGTAATATACCTGACTTTTATGTCCTTAAAGTTTTTTAAAATAATAAATAATTTTTAATAATTAATAATTAAATTCAACATTTTTTTTATTTTTCGAATTTATTCTATGAGCTAAATTTCAGTTATGTTGAATAAAAATGTTGAATATAATATAAAGTAACCTTCTGAAGGAAATAATTCCCAGTTTCTATTAATAATTAATATTAATAATTATATACAAAATTCTGATAGTGCATAGAAAATATTCCTGGATAACATTGAAGGAATAAAACTATTAAAGTATAAAAGCTTTTAAGGATTGTAATTTGACTTAGAATACACATTCGAATATTATGAAAATTTATAATTTTGCATGAAATAATTAAATTTGTTGCCACTAATTTCTGAATAAGTCCTAAACCGTAAAAAGTATTAAAAAAAAAATAATTAGAATTGTTGTTAATTGTTTGAACTGTTTATGGTTTTTAATCCAAATTTTGATATTTTAATCAGGTTAGAGTTCTTTGAATTTAATTTTCATTAAATTATTTTTCTGAAGAAAGGAAGTTTAGAACGTGAAATTAATTAAAATTTATTGATTTTTTTTCATTCTAAAATGAGTTGATAAGTTTCGATTGTAACCACACAATCACTTCAGAGGGGTTTGCCGTTTAACACTCACCGCAATTGACGACGGTTGGCAGTCAATAGTCAAACATCAATTTTTAACCAAATGGTATTTTCAATTTGGTAGATCGAAATTTGTTTTTGAATAATTATCTGTATTTTAATTGATTTACAGGTTCTTCCTTACTTCTGTTTTTCGTACTTTTTGTCAAAAATTCTTCTTGAACTCCAGATTGGTAGATTGTGTGGTTACAATCGAAACGTAAGGGCAACCTGTCCGTAAAAACCTGGGTTCGATTCCCAGCTCAGTCTAGAATGAAAAATTATCAATAAATTTTAATTCATTTGATGTTGTAAAATTCCTTTCTTCATAAAAATAATTTAATGAAAATTAAATTCAATGAACCAAAATGTATTAACAAAGTGACCTCAGTACTACAACAATAAAACAATAGAAAACAGGCATTTTGTTGCTAGAATTGAGACGGCAAATGTCAATATGCCTTTATAAAAAATGTAAATAAACAAAAAAAAAATGACGCCAAACGTCACACACGAACAAAATCACTGCAAACAGCTGCGCCACTTTGTTGGTACATTCTGCAATGAACTCTTCTCTGATTAAAATATCGAAATTTAGATTAAAAAGTATAAAAAAATGTTTTTGGATGACTCAAAGGTATTTTGAGTCAGACAAATCGTTCTCAAGTAATGATAAAATGCAATAGCGTAACCGCCTTATTTCGGGTAAAATATTTGTCCAGGCCATAAAAAATAGATGTGCTAAAAAGACTCAAAACGAATTTCAATTTATTTAAAATGATTTTTGCTGCAGACAAGTGTTATTTCAAAACGATTTTCAAACGATATTTTTATCTATGTACATGTACACAAAGCGAACAAGTACAGAGTGGCGTAAAAGAAACGGGGTATTTTAATAGTCTATAATTGTATCTACACCTCAGTTGTGGAGAGGATATTATGTGATTGTGCTCTGACGTCTGATATACCTTAAAATGTTGGTCCTAAATATATCTTTAGATAAACCAATCGACTCAGAATCACTTTCTAAGTCGACCTTAAGATGTCCGTCTTTCCGACTGGCTAGCAGTCCATGTAAACCTCGTGCGTAAAGTACAGATCGTAATTTTGGAGATGATTGATGATATTTGGTATACGGGTTCTTGTCACAAGGACTAAGCCTGTTGAAAATGGTAAGAATCAGTCCATAGTTTGACATAGCCACCATACAAGCTTCTTTGTTTTCTAAGTTACTATATTTAATCCAAAAGGTTAAAACAACTATACTACCAGCAGAAAGTTGGAAGTGCCCGTTTTATTCTTATACATACCTTTGTACCAGCTTGGACCAGCCTGTAGACAATTTTTTTTGATTTGAATAAAATTTCTCAAAAAAAAATTTTTGTTTGCTCTCCACAACAGCGCAGACGGTATTTAACAAATTTCATTCTAACTTTTTGGACTTTACTCCAAAACTTTTTAATAGCCATCTTTTACAAATAATCTATTTCTTGCTTTGTAAAATTAGGTTCAAAGATCTCCATTCATGTAAAAGTGTTCAAAAAGCGACGGCTCAAAGAAATGTAATATTTTGTAATGTTGCCGTATTAACAATTTTATAAGTATGCTATCACAAATCGGAAAAGGTTGGCAAATGTATACAGTTTTCCAACATTACGCAGAAGTCCCAACATTTTAATGATTTCAAAAAATCTGCAATTTCTTCCCTATGGCCATTTTTTTAAGAAGAAAATCCCTACGTATAACATCACTGACCCATCGCACAATGATGATGTACACTAAAGAATATTGGTAATGTTTGTATACCCTATCAACCTAATATCACTTTCTGAGACGATTTAACGATGAACCTTCGTCCGGCTGGCTGGCTGGTTGGTTGCCTGTTTATGCAACGTTGTGCGCAAATTACTGGTTGTAATTTTCAAGGTAATTTGATTAAATTTTGTACATAGGTAAATGGTTCTAAATTTTACATGGTTTTTGGATTAAATTTGGGAAAAACTTATTTTATTGCAATCTTAATTATCTTACCAAATTTTATTGGAATCGGTCCATATTTGACGATAGCTGCCATATAAATACTTCTCCCGAAAAAAGCTTTTAATGCCATAACTTCCTTATAAATTTTGGTTTTGAGATACAATTTTACGATAGCTTCTATGGCATGACAAAATGTTGTGATGATTGGTCTAAAATTAATTATAGGTCCCATATAAGCCCCCTTCCTAAAATCACTTAAGGGCAATAGATGAAGATCTATATATCTGTGGCCTTTTGACAAAACATCTTAAGTCAAATATAAAAACTTGAAAAAATGCTGTTGATTATACGAATTTTACTTTAAAAATAATTTTTGTTTACGATTTAATTTCGATTTATTTTATTATTTGATAAAAATTATCAAAAAGTAATTTCAATTTTTGGGAATACAAAATTTAAATTTCAAAAGATTTTGTTATTCGTGCTAAATTCCCAGTTTTTATTATTAATAAAAACACTTGAAATTTATTGTTGATGGGATAAGCTATTCCTATGCGCATTTCACTGGTTGCTTAGGCCAGATCATCAGGAAACTTCATCCATAAAGATTTTAGAAAAACTAAAGATATTAAACCAAGTAAAAATGTTAAACGTATAAGACTTATAGCAACAGTTCCACTTGTAATAATATCAAAGCTTAAACAAAACAACATCAACAATAAACAGTGCGTTCATCTCGTCTTACATTCCCCGCTACAATTAGTTGAAATTCTCTCAACATTAATTGTAGTTGTAAGTAGGTTAAGAAAAACAAAATAAAAAACAACAACAACTTACAAAAGATGTTGTCAATTAAGTGTTTTTTAGGCCGTGCACCCGCCTGTTTATTATCAAAAAGTAATTTCAATTTTTGGGAATACAAAATTTAAATTTCAAAAGATTTTGTTATTCGTGCTAAATTCCCAGTTTTTATTATTGATAAAAACACTTGAAATTTATTGTTGATGGGATAAGCTATTCCTATGCGCATTTCACTGGTTGCTTAGGCCAGATCATCAGGAAACTTCATCCATAAAGATTTTAGAAAAACTAAAGATATTAAACCAAGTAAAAATGTTAAACGTATAAGACTTATAGCAACAGTTCCACTTGTAATAATATCAAAGCTTAAACAAAACAACATCAACAATAAACAGTGCGTTCATCTCGTCTTACATTCCCCGCTACAATTAGTTGAAATTCTCTCAACATTAATTGTAGTTGTAAGTAGGTTAAGAAAAACAAAATAAAAAACAACAACAACTTACAAAAGATGTTGTCAATTAAGTGTTTTTTAGGCCGTGCACCCGCCTGTTTATTATCAAAAAGTAATTTCAATTTTTGGGAATACAAAATTTAAATTTCAAAAGATTTTGTTATTCGTGCTAAATTCCCAGTTTTTATTATTGATAAAAACACTTGAAATTTATTGTTGATGGGATAAGCTATTCCTATGCGCATTTCACTGGTTGCTTAGGCCAGATCATCAGGAAACTTCATCCATAAAGATTTTAGAAAAACTAAAGATATTAAACCAAGTAAAAATGTTAAACGTATAAGACTTATAGCAACAGTTCCACTTGTAATAATATCAAAGCTTAAACAAAACAACATCAACAATAAACAGTGCGTTCATCTCGTCTTACATTCCCCGCTACAATTAGTTGAAATTCTCTCAACATTAATTGTAGTTGTAAGTAGGTTAAGAAAAACAAAATAAAAAACAACAACAACTTACAAAAGATGTTGTCAATTAAGTGTTTTTTAGGCCGTGCACCCGCCTGTTTATTATCAAAAAGTAATTTCAATTTTTGGGAATACAAAATTTAAATTTCAAAAGATTTTGTTATTCGTGCTAAATTCCCAGTTTTTATTATTGATAAAAACACTTGAAATTTATTGTTGATGGGATAAGCTATTCCTATGCGCATTTCACTGGTTGCTTAGGCCAGATCATCAGGAAACTTCATCCATAAAGATTTTAGAAAAACTAAAGATATTAAACCAAGTAAAAATGTTAAACGTATAAGACTTATAGCAACAGTTCCACTTGTAATAATATCAAAGCTTAAACAAAACAACATCAACAATAAACAGTGCGTTCATCTCGTCTTACATTCCCCGCTACAATTAGTTGAAATTCTCTCAACATTAATTGTAGTTGTAAGTAGGTTAAGAAAAACAAAATAAAAAACAACAACAACTTACAAAAGATGTTGTCAATTAAGTGTTTTTTAGGCCGTGCACCCGCCTGTTTATTATCAAAAAGTAATTTCAATTTTTGGGAATACAAAATTTAAATTTCAAAAGATTTTGTTATTCGTGCTAAATTCCCAGTTTTTATTATTGATAAAAACACTTGAAATTTATTGTTGATGGGATAAGCTATTCCTATGCGCATTTCACTGGTTGCTTAGGCCAGATCATCAGGAAACTTCATCCATAAAGATTTTAGAAAAACTAAAGATATTAAACCAAGTAAAAATGTTAAACGTATAAGACTTATAGCAACAGTTCCACTTGTAATAATATCAAAGCTTAAACAAAACAACATCAACAATAAACAGTGCGTTCATCTCGTCTTACATTCCCCGCTACAATTAGTTGAAATTCTCTCAACATTAATTGTAGTTGTAAGTAGGTTAAGAAAAACAAAATAAAAAACAACAACAACTTACAAAAGATGTTGGTAATTAAGTGTTTTTTAGGCCGTGCACCCGCCTGTTTATTATCAAAAAGTAATTTCAATTTTTGGGAATACAAAATTTAAATTTCAAAAGATTTTGTTATTCGTGCTAAATTCCCAGTTTTTATTATTGATAAAAACACTTGAAATTTATTGTTGATGGGATAAGCTATTCCTATGCGCATTTCACTGGTTGCTTAGGCCAGATCATCAGGAAACTTCATCCATAAAGATTTTAGAAAAACTAAAGATATTAAACCAAGTAAAAATGTTAAACGTATAAGACTTATAGCAACAGTTCCACTTGTAATAATATCAAAGCTTAAACAAAACAACATCAACAATAAACAGTGCGGGGAATGTAAGACGAGATGAACGGGCAAAACGTGTATTTTGGTTCTTTTTTTGACACTCCATCTATCTTTTAAACCAATAAACATATAAATAAAGGTTATATCACATTCGAAACTTATATCTAAGAATATAAATACAAATGAAATTTTAAGGGGTGAAAATCATAAATCTTTTTGGTACTTTTGTACAAAACCTTTTTGTTTATTCATTGACATATACATACGTACTAAATTATGTTCTCCCACTACAATATTGAAATTTTTGATACTCCAATAGGAAGAAAAAGCACCAAAAATGGAATATACGGGAAATTTAATATCTGTTTTAGCTGTTTACTTCTAAAACTGGTAGTGTTTTAACTATCGGTAAAATTGGACCCTGAAAATATAGAATTCAACATGCAATGTCCTGATTGATTTTTTTTGGTACTTTTTCGTTCTTTAACTAGTACTTTTTGAATTTCCGTTACTGTTGGTCCTAAAAACATTAAATTAAACATTCAAGCGGGTAAAATGTTAGCTAGCATTTAAACAAGTTAAACCCTTGAAGCATAAAAATATGTCCACGAAGGAAAAGGGGAAGCTAACGAATTAGCGGGTTAATTGCTAGTATCTAAATAATATTCGGAGCAAAGGACTTTTACATGAAAATTGGCATTATAACAAATTTTTGTTCTGGCGGGTTCATGCTTCTGAAATAGATTACACTATCGAAAATTTGTCTTTATATACTGTAATGTAGGGTATCATATGGTCGGACTTGACTGAGTATCCTTTTTTACTTGTTTTGTGTTGATCGAATAAAAAAGTGTTACTATAAATTACTATGGTTTGATTTTAAAGCGAAATTTTGGTACAATTTATGCCAATTTGGTAAAATTTTGCCCTTGAGATGGTACAATTTAAGGATTGTTAAATGATTGGTAGTCTGTGCACTATGACAA
The DNA here is from genome assembly GCA_949318255.1 of Pollenia labialis. NCBI lineage: Eukaryota > Metazoa > Arthropoda > Insecta > Diptera > Polleniidae > Pollenia > Pollenia labialis. Next base: position 122,518,711 of record OX439139.1, on the reverse strand, counting down.
AGCCGGTATTGCCAAGACCAAAATGTTTAAAATTCGGCTATAAGCTTATATCGAAATCAAAAATTTGTCTTCAATGGGGAGCACATTTCAATTAATGAGTGTATTGCAAACGCCAGCACAGAAAAACTCCACAAATTTTTTATAAATTAAACCATTAATAAAAAATAAAATCAGGTTTATAAAAAAATTTAATCAAGTAATTATATCAACAACATTACGATGATTCGATAATTTCGAAATATATAAAAAATGGAGGGGTTTTTAAATAAAACGAAGAAATTTACGATTTTGTCTTATACAAAAGCGCGAAGATTTACTGTATTTGCATTAGCATGCAACTTTTTTACTCAAAACCAAAAAACAAAAAGAAAATTAACCGTTTTTAACATAAATAAGAATGCAAAATTCTATTAATACAGCAATTAAAAGTTTAATTTTAATTATTAGTATTATTTAACTTAAATTTATTTTAATTAGTAAAAGTATGAATATTTAATTGATACTGTTTACTGGTGTAAATTTAATTAATATTACAAATTTTTTAATTGAAATCAATTTTAATTTTTTTACTTGTAATTAGTCGTGATGATGAACTTTTATTCCGAAATTCTATTTCTAGGTACAACTTAAGCAAAACAAACTCGATTTTCATCATTTGTCCTAGGGTTACCATAAGATGTTATGGTCACTACAAAAAAAGGTAGCAACGCAATTTCATCAAGAGTTCGCCATCAATGCAAACAAGTTTTAAGCATATTATGCCTTATGCAAAAAAAAGTTCAGGTTTACTTTAGTAACAAATAACCCAAGGTCCATTTTCACAACTTACCGATAGCTAAAGGTAGGATTTTATTGGCGGTATAAAAAGTGTTCCATTATTAGAACTTTACCTTGAACATAAGTGAGCGATAAGTTAAAGGAAGGGTAATGTTAGGTTTAAGTAAAGTTGTTATAAAATAACCTTTTTTATATGGCCGGTAAAATTCTACCTTTAGGTATCAGTAATTTGTGAAAAATACTTTACTTTACTGTATTGGTGAACTAACTTTCTTTTGCATAATGCAGATTTTGTATTAAAAAATCTTGAACGAATTAATATTATTTTTTTTAATTTTCTAAGGCATTTATTTGTGTTTTTACAACACTTGAAATATTATTTCGATGCGTTCAGTAAAACGTTCAGCTCACATTTGCTAAAATCATCTCCCAAAGTTCTAATAGCCAATTTCGCCAATTCTAATTAAATACCAATTCATATTTAAATATAGTTTGGCATGAAAAACGATTTGTAACCATACATTGATATATAAATAAATTGGTAAAATCGGCGATAAGAGTCAATAATTGTAGATTATTTTAATTATTTTTTGTCGTTTTTTTTTTTGTTGTAAAGGGGAGTAGAACTTTTTATTGGTTATGTCGAAAAGATGCCTGTAAATAATTATATTTGTCCATATCGTACTCATCTTGCCTTAATCAATGTCTAATAAAATTCACAATAAACAGAAGGAATTTTCTTCGCTTTAAAAAACAAAAGACTTAGAAAACAAACTTAAAGTAAAACGGTATGTTTCTCTTTTTTAAGATTTTTATAAATTTTTACATTAAGTTCAAGAATTTGCATCATGAAGAAACAGATTAAAAAAAAATATTTCAAACATTTTAAACTGTAAGCCAAGTGTTGTTTCTAGCACTTCCTACATTTTCATATTAAATAGATGTTAGTAGATAGATATGAGTACTTAATTATGAATAATTTTTTATTGGTTTTTATATTTGTGCATACAAATTATTCAATCAATTAAAATCTATAATATGAAAATACAATAGCACACTTCTATTGCAAATGCACTTCGATAAGTAGAGTTTGTGTAGTTTTTGCGTTTGCAAAATATATTTGTTTTGCAAATCTTTTTCGTTTTTTTTTTTACTTCTGTTCGGATGATGTAGGGAAAGCAACAAAATAAGAAAAAAAATGCGACTTGTTCTCACATTTGTTGGATTTATTTATTTACTCACTTCTTGGGTGTATACTTTTGTTGAACATTGTCTTTTTTAGTTTCTTTAGCTCTTTTGCTCTACTTTAACTGTTATGTTTGAGTTTGTGTGTAAAAATTTGATTGTCGATGTTGTTGTTTTTGTAGGTTTTATATGATCGTTGTTAATCTAACTAAATAGATGTTGTGTGTGTATGAATTTTACTGCCCATATTGTTATTGTAGTTGCTGTTGTTGTTGGATTTATTGTTAAAATAAATATTTAAAAAAAAATCAACTAAACTGCACTACATATGGAATGATTTGTTTTTGTTACAATTGCTGTCGTTGTAGTTGTTGTTAATATTTTTCGGTTTACTCTAGTTGCCTGCTGATGTTGTTGTTGTTGTATCTATTGGCTCTGGCTCGGTCTGTTTGTGTCAGTCGAGTTGAGTTGAGTTCAGTTTTGGTTTGATTTTGTTTCGTTTGTTTTTGTTTGATTTGGGGGTATATATTGGTGTACTTTACCACTTGTCAGCACAGTTCGTTAACAGTCCTAGTCGAGATTCTAGGAGGTTAAACCCACTGAGCGTGTGTCTAGTTTCAAATTTTCCTTTTTTAATTTTAACAGTTTTTCAAAAAATTTCTGTGCTAATAAAGAATACAAACACAAAAGGATATTTGTCGTGCCGTATAAAAAAGATAATTGTGATTTCTTTTTATTTGTTTAAGAACTAACAAACAAATTAAGTGTGATTTTTTTTTTGTTTAAAATAATAAATATAAAAAAATAAAATGAAACCATTTGTAAGTAAATAAAGGATTCTTAAATAATTATAGTTAAAAAAAATTTAAATAATATTTTAATTATAAAAAAATGGTTTAAACTAATCAAGAACCAAATAATTGTGTTATATAGAAAATCTTGAATCATATTGAAGTTAAATATTAAATTAAGTTTAAACAATTTTTTCTAAATCAATAAAAATTTAAAGGAAATTGTATTTGCTAGAAATCGAAGGACTTAATTTAAAAAAAAATATAGAAGATTTGGTCTAAAATTTAAAATTTGTTTTAAAAAAAAGCACGGCAAATAATATGACTTTGAAAGAATATTTAGTGGACCATTTTGCAAATTCAGAAAACCACAGGATGGCAAAAGTTCTGGAAAAGCCTTATTATGGTAGTGTTGTCCTTTGATACTCAAAACTAATTAAATCTGATTAAAGAGTTTAAAAAACAAACCTTAAATATTTTAAAGAAATTATATATCATACTTATGTTTTTTCAATAAAAGTTTAGGAAATTCATTTGTGTTTTTAATTTAAATCTTCTATCAGTCATACGGGGGTGACTCTTAAAAATTTATTTCTTTCATTGCTCCTGGAATATTATTCAAAACTCCCTTTGCCAGAAGTTTAATAATTCTTGTTTTGAGTTCAATTCAGAGTATTTGGAACTTGTTTACTTTTATTGAATATCTGATAACAGCAACGCTTAAAAATATTAATTTACAAATATTTCGCAGTCAAAAAGTCTTTCTCTTTAGGACTAGATTTTCCTTTTTTACTGAAAAAAACAGGCATAACTTTAAACTTTTGTGGGCAACAGATGTAAATTAGAATGAGGAATAGAAAACAATTAAACTACAAAATTCCTTTAGGCAAAAAGTTCCTAATTAAAATCCATTCTAAGAGAGCTGAATATTTAGCTATTAAATTGTTTCTACTATTATGGCTGTATTCCTAAAAATATTTTACTCCTTGCAGGAGTAAAAGGAACAAATATATATATGTATATAAGTAAAGGTTTACAAAACTAATTTTGTATTAACATTTTCCCTAATAAACGTTTGTTAAATTCAACAACCATTTATAAATACGTGGGTAAAAGTCTGCATTTTGATTAATATATTTTTAGATCCATAAAAATACATATTGGTTAACTAAAATTAGGGAAATACAATTTAGGGCACGTTTGGCTGCCAGTAAAGATTCCATAGTATTTAAAATTTTTTTCCCAGGTTAAGAAATCTTAGTCTAAAATATTTTGTGTATTTTACTCGAAGGACAAAATTAACACGTTAAATGCCATTTTCAACGTTTTTTTAAACAAAATTTGTATAAAATTTTTTTACTTAAATAGATTTCCAAGCCAATTTAGGTTTTTATGAATGCAACACTTAAACTATGAAATTAACTGAATTCACCCTTCAATGAACCCTTTATTTTTCTAATAAAAAAATTAAGACTATTAAGCACTATTACGGTACAGACATTTGTGATTTTCCAGAAACTTTCCAAAGAAATTTAAAATAACATTTCAGAGAGATTATTATTATAGAAGAACTTTTAATTTATATTCTGAATTCAATAACAAAATTCAATAAAAAAAATAAATCTTAAAAACAAAAGACTTAAGCAACAACCTTTCTCGTCCTTCAAAAAACTTCTACAAAATTTGAATTTTAATAAATATTTTACCAACAAATTAACCAAAAATCAACAATAAAAAATGCCCTTGTACGACAGACAGCAAAATCAAAATTAACTTAAAAAACACAAAAGGGAAACCTTAGAATTGTTATTTGATAGCAAACTAATTTTCAGTTTGAAGTCGCCTACAACAATTTAATGTCAGACCTCAAAAAAAACCAAAACAAATTGGTGAAATAACAACATTAACCTACACACATTTACATATTTGGCACTAAATATTTATACTTGCAACACGATATAACTGTGGGCTATTACAAAAAAATTTTCTTTTGTATATTCTTGTTTTGTTTTATACAAAAAATATGCAAAAACTTAAAAAAGAAAAAAAAACTTGATCAAAAAATAATTACTCATTGAAAACCAAGTTATGGCAATAGCTTTAAAGTATAAGTAGGATTGTTGTATGAATTTTTTATGATTTTCTTTACTTGCTGTATGTATCAATTACTGTAGATAAGCTTCAATAAACATTTTGTTTTTGTAGAGAATTGTAAAAACTTGGATAACGTAATACGAAATAATAAAACAAATTACGAATTTGCTAAATGAAAATCGAAGAAAAACAAAGCCACAATTAAATAATAGAAAAAAAGAGTTTTCAAAAACGTAACAGCCACAGCATTATGTTGCAAATCTAAACATTAAAAAAATAGAAATGAATATAATTTAACAATACCATTTTGTTTTTTTTTTTGTAAAAATACACAAAAAAAAGTTGCAAATACTTGTAGAAATAAATAAATGCTATTTACGAACTATAAGCTGTATAATGTACAACAAGTGGCAAGTATAAGCATAAATGTGGGTTGGTTTGGGGCCAACTAATTGTTGGAGTTTTGCATTAACATGTGTGCACCAAGTTGTGGTTTTTTTAAATACAAAATTACTGGGTTATAAATTAAATGGTATAAAATGATTCAGTTCAAAGAAGAAAAAAATAGAGCAACTGTTTGATATTTTATTAGGGCTACAAATAAATACTTTCCATTCAAAGTCATGCCTTAACACCTTAACGCTTTTTAGTTGATGTGTTTTTTTAAATCTTATATTCTCCATTGATAGCAGTTTCAAATTATAATAGGGGTTAAAATAAATATCCGACATTGTATAATTATTTTCGTATTTATTAGGTTGCGATTTATAAATTCCAAACGGTTTCTTATTATCCGTCTTTTTCGCATGGCATAGAATTCCAGAAAAAAGTACCTTAGGAAACTAGCACTAAACTTGTCACGTGACAGTTTAAAAGTGATGGGAACCGGTTCAAGTTCTAACACTTAATATAAATAGATCTTGCCACTTTAACATGGCGACGTCATACGAAGGGGTTAATTGTTGGCTCCTTGTAACAGGTCACTGAAAGAATCTAAATGTACACACTCAATTTCGGTGAAAATAATAAATAATGCATGTCGCAGATATTGTCCCAAGTGAACCATATTTATATAAAATATCTCCTTTATTTAAAGTAATATACACAGATAGCATCAGTGCGCACAAAATCTAGTCCAATGACTTGTTTTGTATCAATTTCATCTATCACAATTCGGTCCATTTTTTTACAATATTCTGTTCACTGGTCACGGGATTAGTGCTTTAAAAACAATTGACACAAATTTCCCGCAGGGTCATAAAAACCCTAGGGAAAAGATAACTTACTCCAAACTTATCACGTGACAGTTCTAAAGTGGTAGGGACGGGTTCTAGTTCTAACACTTTAAATGAAGGGAAATTGTCACTTTAACATGGCGATCTCATAGGAGGACCTTTTTGACTCTTTCTAACAGGTCGCTGAAGTAACCCCCATGGACACATTCAATTTCCATTTAAACAATGCCTGTAGCGGGCATTGTCCAGAGTGAACCATGTTAATATGTTAGATCCCCTTCATATTAAGTTATAGAACCAGAAAAAATCTGCCACTAGCCACAAAAAATCCAATCACATGACTAGTTTTGTCTCAATTACCTTTCCTCCAGAGTAAATACACTCGAAACACGTAATCAGCAGTTAAGTTGCATGCCATGTTTTCAAAAATCACATTCGTTCCTTTCTATTATGATATTCTGTTCACTGGTCACAGGATTAGTGCTTTAAGAACTTTATCATTTATACTAACATAACTCTATTTTGGATTAAAGCCTCGCCTTAAAAGGAATAATAATTTGTGACATCCTATTAAATCACAGGATAGTTCAATATACCTTAAAAGTTAAAACCCTCGTGTTAGAAAAACCTTTTTGGGGGTAAGACCTTCTTTAAGTGTAAACTGATTAAGTTACTTTTGTAATGAATAGGCTTCCTCTAATACGGTACAGATTCGTACCACTTTCCACTCTGGTACAGTAAAATAAACTTGGAAAAGGTGGCAACAAGCTAGAAATTCTAGACAACCGATCACAAATTTTGATTTAAATATACTAGACTTTAGTCTGTAGCTAAGGATCTTTATATTAAAATTATTGATATTTAAGAAACCAAGTGCTTTAACGTAGAATATTTGAGCAGGGAAACTCTTTAAAGTTTTATAAACATTAATTTTAAGCATTAAAGGTTTTGTGACACCCTGTTAGAGCCGAGTTTCAAAGAAACATTTCATGTAAAAATATCTCTGGAAAGGTTTAGCTGCAGTTTTGTGAAAATTGTGGCAGTAAATTTTATATTTCTGAAAATGTCTTCCTTTCAATTTAAGACTCAAAATTTTCACAAAAAAAATTATTAATTTTCCTGTAAATTCAAAACTTATAGTTGCACCCTGTATCTTCATAACTATTTGCTTAAACTTTCTGCAAATAAAAGACATGCAATCTCTATACAAAAGATATTTCTTAAAAAAAAAATAAAAATATAAACAAGTGTAGACTAAAATGCTTGAAATTATAAATGACTACTATTGGCGTTGTAGATCGAAGACATGTTGTTGCATGAAGCAGCAAGTCTGCAATAAATATTATGTAAACTGTGCAACAGTTGTCAAGTCAAAAAGTTGTAAGCATGTGCCACAAGACATTCAAATAGTTTTAAAATGAAAAGGCGTTTTATTAAGTGACATATTAAACATGTCTCAATGACTTTTAGATTCCTTTTATGTAGAATATCTTAAAAAAAAATAAATATAAACAATTTAATACTAATACTTTCTTATTAATTTTCAGCTAATTGTGTGTGCCTTGTTGGTCGCATCATGCTCAGCTTCTTATCATGGCGCCGTATCAACACAATATGCCCATTTAGATCCTCATAGCCATAGCTATTCGTACGGCTATGCAGATCCAAATTCACAGAAACACGAGACACGTTCGCATGACGGTGTAACGCATGGCAGTTATTCGTATATAGATGGTTATGGCCATAAACAAACTGTTTCCTATACCGCCGATCCTCATCATGGTTTCCATGCTGTTGGTACCAATTTGCCTAAAGGGCCTGCCCCAATTGCTCCTTACTTAGGCCATGCGGTAGCCGGTCATGGTTATGCTGCCGGTCACGCTTATCATGGTCCTCAAGCCCATATTACTTTAACTCATGAAGGAGTGCCACATGATACCCCTGAAGTTGCTCATGCCAAGGCTGCCCATGCTGCAGCTCATGCTGCTGCCGCTGCTCAATCTTACGATCATGGTGGTCATCATTTGTACAAACGCTCGTTGTGGGCTCATGGTGGCTATGCTCATCAGGCTGTAGCTCCGATTGTCTTGACCCATGGTGGTGTGCCATTGGATACCCCCGAAGTACAACATGCCAAAGCTGAACATTATGCCGCCCATGCAAAGGCTTTAGGTGCTGCTGGTTATGGCCATGGTGCTCCCCATGATACCCCTGAAGTAGCCCATGCCAAAGCTGCCCATTTTGCCGCTCATGCTGCCGCCAGTCATGGTGCTCCTTCTCATGCTATTGCTGCTCATGGTTATCATGTACCTGTCATTCACAATGGCGTTCCCGTAGAAACTCCCGAAGTACAACACGCCAAGGCTGCTCACTATGCTGCTCTTGCCAAGGCCTCTGCTGCTGCCGGTCCAAGTGGTCATGATGATGGTAGCTGGGATGGTGGTTATGGCGGCCATGGTGGTTATGGCGGACATGGTGGTCCAGCAACACACTACTCCACCGCCGCCCACCATGATCATAGTGGTCCCTACCATGGACCCTTACATATTCCAGTCATTCACAATGGTGTGCCAGTAGAACCCGCAGAAGTTCAGCATGCCCGCGCTTCTCATTTGTCGGCTTTGGCTGCTGAAAGCCATAAATCTGCTGGTTATGGTGGTTACTATAGTGGCAAATGGTAATTTTTTCTTAAGAAATTCAATATAAAAAAAAATTAATTTCGGAAGAAGGTGATATAAACTTAAAGCAAACGGAACTGATTTAACAACATGAAGTTAAAATGAAAATGGATATTGTTAATAATTAAAAAAAAAAACAAAAAAATTTAGATGATAAAGTTGAACAACTGTAAAGAGTAATACATATACTTACTATACATACTTAACTTAACCGAATCCTTTTTCTTTACTATTTTTTCTACTCCAAACTTTCCAGCTAAAACAGGAGATTATCCAAAAGATTTTGCCTGTAATAGTTAATTTTCTTACTTTAATCTTCAATCTATTCTGGAGTATCTTTATCTATTTTTTTAATTTCTCTAAACACTTTAACTCTTTTAGCTCTCTTAAACTTTTCTTTTCACTGCCTTGAGTGTTTTTACTTTAAAAGTTCTCTTGTAACTTATCACTGCCCTTTTACTCTAGTTACTCTTCAAATACTTTTTAGTTTTTACAACATTTCAAAAGGGTTTCTCATTTAACTCTGCTTTTATTTTCTACTTCTTCTTTCTTACAGTTTCTTCTCTTAAGAAAATTCTCTTTATATTATTTTACTTAACTATACAGTTTTTTAGTCTTACCACTTAATGCTTTCTACTCTTCAGGACCGTACTCTTCTCATTTTATTTTAAACTTTCATCTCTTAGACCTACTTCGTAAGGACCACCCTCCCACAACCATAAACACACATACTTAATCACACTTTCTCTCAACTAACTTGATTTATGTAGCCAACGATTTTGCCAATGCCTTGAATTTGACTTTAACTCTTTAACTCATTTATTATTATACTAAATAACTACATATAACCTATTAATCGCTGGGAGGACCGATCTTGGCCTAGCCACTCTTCCCTCCGTAGCGATAACGATTGTTTAAGATTAATAATGAATTTATTTCTTTAATTCTATTTAACACTTTTTTCTCTCTGTGAATAATTTTAAAGCATATTAATTATTTAAAATAGATGTTGTAAATACTATTGTAAAATATAAAAAAAACTAAAAAAAAAATTATAATTATGAATATTGTTATCGTAATTGAAACATATTGAAAACTGCATGCAAAGACAAATAAACTGATACAAAAAGTATTTAAAAAAATGAAAAATTTGTTTGATATTATGTATTTAATAAGGATAAAATGAATAGACTCTAATGTACCTTAGTGAACCAGATGTAACTCTGTTTATAAAGTGATGTCCTCGTTAGTCTTGTCGTTTAAGAACTCCAATTGCTAGATATGATTTACTTTCTTTCTTTTTGCAAATAAATAAATTATTTCAATTAAATATGCTTTTATTAGTCAAATTTCAATTTAAAATAGTCTTATTTCTTCAATATTTCACGCTCTTTTTGCTTAAGCCAACCTTTGGTTAACATTGATGCTTTAGATATGTACTTATACTTAGGAATGACTACACAGAAAGAAACACACTAGGTATAAATCAAGTTTTTTTATGATTGCTTCAAGTGCGAGTCGTACTCTAAAATTCAAGTACGAATAACACTAAAACGTACTCAAAACAATCCTAAAAAAAAACCTTTATGGATGAAGTTTCCTGATGATCTGGCCTAAGCAACCAGTGAAATGCGCATAGGAATAGCTTATCCCATCAACAATAAATTTCAGTGTTTTTATCAAATAATAAAAATTGGGAATTAAGCACGAATAACAAAATCTATTTAAAATAATTTATAGTAAAATACATGTTGGGTTTGTTTACATACGCAAAACAATGTCGCATACTTTGCAGGAATAAAAACGTTAAATTGTACAAACTTGCATGATAGGTAACATTGATACATGTCAAAATTTTCGTGTGAAATAATTAATGTTGCTCAACATTTTTCACAAATTTGAACAGAGTACTAGGCTTTACGCATGTTTTGATTTTCTATAGAAATTGAAAAAAGGTAATGTGTACCACGAAGGGTTAAAAAGGTTTGAACTATTGCTTCTCATTTTGTTTATATTTTTGGTTTAATATGTACATAAGATCTCTAAAGTAAAAGCCATATCGGGCATGATGTTGGTGTTTTATCATTCGGTAAGGTGTAATACGCCATCCTTCTAAACCATCTCTAATAATATTTTTACCTCTCTCATATTCTTGGGACCATAAAGGATCGACAAATATTGTGATTTGTCATTAAGGCTGTCGATTATCAATTAAATCAGACTCAGGTATATAAGCCCGCATTGCGATCTGCTGCATTTCAATGACATATAGTTTAGCCGATTCTGATGGTTTTAAAATTCGTAACTTCAATTGATTGAAAACTTCCTGCATAGTGAAAACTTTTCCAAACTCTTGCATTAGCTCCTACTTAAGTTCCCCATAGGTATGAACAGATATAGTACGCAAGAATAATTTGGCGGTTCCATCAAGCAAATGGCGTGCCGCAATAAATTTATCTGCTTCGCTGCATTCAAATACTGAGAAAGCATTATCTAAATCATCAAATCATTTATGCATATCGTAAGAGTCATCTCCGCTGAACCGATGTACCATGGACTCAAGAGCAACAAAGTCCAATCGTTTGATACTCATTCGGTCTAATTCTCCATTCAAAACCGCATTCCGGCATCTTTGTAACATGGCAAACTGACGATTTATACGTCCCTCTTCAGCACGCAGCATGGCATCATCGTCTTCAACATTACCTTCAAATTGTACCCCGACCCAGCTCTAGCATTAACTCCAGCACTCCTGGGCAGATTATCATCATTAGTTTGAACAGCAGCAAAGGACTTCAGCACAGCATCAACAGCAGATTTCATAAAGTCAGCAGAAACTTCAGGATTCTGTGGCAATTTAGCAACTTCAGCAGTTTCTACCCCACTAGTTTCGAAAATTTTCCCGCCTTGGAAATTGCCATTTGCACTAACCTCAAAGGCTGCATCATTAATCTTGCGCAAATCTGGGACTGTAGCATTTTCATCGAAATCAATGTTGGCTGCTCTTAAAGCGTCCATAATAGTCTGTTTATTCACGTATATCGACATCTTACTAGCAACCCACTCCTGAATTGTAATCAATATACATACAAATACGGGGTTTTCTAGATGTTTTCTTTATTTCAAAGTTATATATTCGTAGTACAATCTTTCTAAAATTAATTATCTTAATCCCACCCATGCACTGGTCCAAAAATGAATGCCGGCTAAAAACAAAAACCGACGCCATCCATCTAAACCATGCCTTATAATGTTGCCACCCCTACTAAAACCCCATTCGAACCATCCACTTATACAATATACAATTAAAATAAATCATTATAAAATCAATCATAATAGCTTTTTCTTTCTAATTTCTTTTTTGTTTTTTTCAAGCACGAATTCAAGATAAAGTCAACTTTATTATACATACTTGAATCAATCGCATTTTGAGATTGATTCAATCATAGTTTTACTTAAATCAATCTCATTTTCAGATTATTTTAAGTACGAATTCGGATTAAATCAATTTTATAATTCTTGAATCAAGCGCATTTTGAGATTGATTCAATCTTAGTTTTACTTAAATCAATCTTATTTTTGTATTATTTCAAGTACGAACTCGGGATTGAATATAGATTATTTAAGTATTTTGCGATTGAAAATCCGTACTTGAATCAATCTTTCTGTACTTGATTCAAGAAAATCCGTACTCACCGTACTCTTAATACCACTTCGAATTGATTTGAGTTCGGATGGTTCGATTTTTCTTTTGAATGTATACACTACCAGAATATCCTGTGCCTTCATGATACAATGGCGGAATCTGTCAAGTGCAGAGCGTGTGGCGAGGCAAGTAAGATGCTGGAACACTTTCTCTGCTACTGTCAGGTCTTTGTCGAGTTAAGATTCAAACACCTCGGAAGCGATGTCATGTTGCACTTAGGTTCGCTGTGGAATGCCAACAGAAAAATCTTAAGGAATAACGTCCGGGAAACTGAGGGTGGTATTACAATCCACCTAAATCTCCATATTCTTAGGGAGCGCTCAACCGACCCATCAGAGGCCTAGGTGTATATCACACTAATATGAGGTTGCATCCTTGATGTTTCATTCTCCTTTCGACCTAACCGAAACTCAACTTCACACAGATGAATATAACACAGCTTATTGTTCGAATTTAATTTTTTGATAGCTTGAATAGACAACAAATAGGTAAACGACTACTAAAACTTAGAATACCAATTAAATCAGTTATTTAAATTCACATGACTTTTACCAACATAACTACAAAAGTTGTGAAACAAGATGAACTCTCTGAACCTCTTAATGTTATATCCGATGTTAAACAGGGAGACACTCTGTCCTGTTTAACCTTTATACAAAATATTCAACAAAACTACGCAAATGCGCGTATGCTTATAATATTATAATAATCGGGCGTTTTTTAAAAATCGAAATGAAGAGGATTCAACTTTAAACAAATTTTAAAAACCAGCCTGTAACGAAAATATTCCTGTCCTGCAAATCCTATCTAATAGATACATTAAGATCCCGAAAGGCTCTAGAAGAAGAGGGAGACCCAGAAAAAGATTGAAAACAGACGTAGTGAATGACCTGAGAAAACCGAATGTCTTAAACTGGGTAGATAGAGAAGCAGATACAAATATTTGGCGAAGACTTGTAGCAATGGTCCATCACGGACTGGAAAGCTAAGAAAGTAATAAATAAGTATAGTTGTAAAAATACAGTTGGTAAAAATCCATATAGTTAAACCACACGTAAACGTCAAGTTCTTTTCTACATTTCATTTGACATTTCTCAATTTCAGACTTACTCAATTTGAACCATGGAAAGATACACAATCGATCAACGCGTTAAAGTTTTTTTAAGGCTTATTATGAAAATGGGCGTTCAAATCACTTCGAGATTTAGTGATGAGGCACATTTTCACCTCAGTGGAATCGTCAATAAGCAAAATTTCTGCAAATGGGCGAATTATAATCCAAGAGTGATTGTCGAAAAACCAATGCACCCACAAAGAGTGACTGTTTGGTGCGGTTAATGGGCTGGCAGCATCATCAGGCCGTATTTTTTCCAAAATGAGGCCTGTCAGACATTTATTGTGAATGGTGTTCGCTATCGTGAGATGATAACGAACTTTTTTTTGGCCCGAATTGGAAGATATGGATGTGGACGATGAGTGGTTTCAACAGGACGGCCGTGTTATATCACGTTGTGGCGATGTCAATTGGCCGCCAAGATCATGTGATTTAACACCGTTGGACTTCTTTCTTTGGGGGTTATTTGAAAGAAAAGGTGTACGTCGATAGCCAGCAACAATTCAAGAGCTAAAGGATGAGATAATGCGGCACATTAATGGCATAGAACCTCAATTATGCCTCAGCGTTATGGAAAATTTGGACCCTCGGATGGAGGCGTGCCGCCGAGGTTGCGGCGGCCATTTGGTCGATATTTTGTTCCATATATAATTGAACCATACCAATATTATCATAATAAAAAGAAATGACAAAAATTTCCTAAATAATTTGTGTTTATTTTTTAGACCTTTTTTGAGCTTTTTTAAAAAGAATGCTATTTATAATAATGTAGTAAAACCGTAATGTGTTTCAATTAAGCCCTTTTAGCACGATTTTCAAATTTCTTCACGCGCTTAGTGTTCTAAACGTAGAAGTACATAACACGCGTCAATTCTTCGACGTTTGTCGTGCGTTTAAAAACTTAAGCGCATAAAAATTCCAAGTTATACTATGCTCACACTTGGGTTCTTAAACGCGTTTAAGCAACTCGAACGGAATTAAGCTCTAATCACATCAAAATCGAGATGATTACCCATACACGTGTACAATCGGTCACTATTTCTGCTTAATGTTTTTATTTTTTTCCTTAAATAATTCATACATTTTCACAGTTTCATCATTAATATGTTTAAAATAAACTTCTGATAACTTAATTAAAATATTTTTACATTTTTAATACTTTTAAGAAATATAAATCTGTTTGTTGTGTTTTTTTCTTAATCAACTTATCATCTCAAATGTAATGTGAACGGCTTTGGTTAACATAATCAACATTTTGTCTAAATTCAGTAAAGAAAACGAAGCTCATAACAAACAAATCATAGATGATTAAAATCTGTCTACCACTTTAGATATTATTCATAAAAGAAATGGAGATAAAAATAACGTATGTTTTGAGAAAATGTTAAGGACAAACAATAAATAGAGGTCGGTCATATATGTTATCGTCCTAGGGGCGACACTTAGGCAAATATGGGACTTTTTCTTATTAGGGTTAATAAATCAGTGCAAGTTGAACTTTTTATTTGGTTTAAAATGTTTTTATAACAGCAAATTTATAAATCAGTTAACATATAAACCATATCTTAACACAAAAAAATTGGGCGTTTAATCTACCAATACAAACCATATGCGATTGATATTTATCGAAATGATGCCGCATTATTATTTTTTGAACTACAATTCAGTTAAAACTACATATAAATTAAAGTTTAGTTCAACTAAATCATCAACATTCTCTGATTCATTAGCAATTTATAGTAAAATTCTTAAATACTTTAATGGGGCTTATTTTGTAAATGCCTTCAACTTTAATTTGAATATTTTTCAACATTTTTTTATTTTTTCGAATTTATTCTATGAGCTAAATTTCAGTTATGTATTTTATAAAGCTTTTTTGTAATAGTCCTATTCCTTTAATTTTTAGGAATGGCATTATACATTATATAACATTATTTGACAATCTTTACAGAGATTTTCTGAATGAAAAATATACAACAGACTTTTATTTTTTAAGTTTATTTTATTTAAATTATTACAATCAATTATTTAAAAAAGTTACATTTACATAATTTTTTTAGGGATACCTTTATTACACAAATATACAATAAGATACTTTTAAATTCACATAAACTTATTTGAACAGAAAAAGGACCACAAAAAGGTGTGAATAAAAGTAAAAAAGGAAAACATTGTAAAGTGTTGTTATTATTATTCTTGTTATTTACAAATAAATCAACAAGTGATTCAATAACTTTATTACATAACAATACAATATTATTTGACTTGGTCAATAAGTCATAAATTAAACCAACCAAGCAACACAAAGAAATCTTCACCCCAAAAACCATACATACATACACAGATACAAACATATTTATACAAGTGAATTTTATTTGTATCTAAATATGAATGAAGCCTTAAGCAAGAGAATTCCCAACAGACCAAAATAATAATGAGTTGTAGTATAAGCTTATCATAGGAGATTTCCTACAACATGACAACCATTATGATTGCAAATGACTTATTCTCGCAATAGTTTTGTAAGTGTTTTTGAGAATGATGTCCCGTTATTTGAATTTTGTATTATTACACGTAGAGAAAAAACATGGTTGAAGAATGGTTAAAAAAAATATATTATGGTCCCTGCAATGGCAACAAACAAACTTTTGCTGTTTTTAAAAAAAACTTTTTTCACGATTGATCATATTTTGTTTCCCTTGAATAAAATGTGTTACGACATGTCGAAAAGTTATAAGTAAGAGAGAATACGGAGAGAATACGGATACAAAATCTAAGCCATTTTAGAAACTTATGTATTTTCATCATACCAGTAGTGCAATTCACTAACTTTTAACACTTTAAAAAGTGTTAACTTTAACCACACATTTTGATGTTTGCAATAACCACTATGTGATTCACTAACTTATTTATAACCACGGTAAACAGTTTTATATTTCTCTCTAGTCAAATTGATATATCGTGGCAACTCTGCCAAGAGAAACATCAAAATGGGATAAAATACAAAACAAAAACCTTTTAATTTAGAGATTTTAAATGATATTGTGCAAAGTGCGTAAATAATTACTAATTTTTATTATTATATTAATTATTTTATTTTATTAATTTAATTTTTTAATTTTATTTGATAAGATTATTATAAATAGATAGGATAAATAAATAAGAAGCTCTAGGAAAATTGGTGTGTGATATGATGTGGATAAATTGTACCTTAAAGCCATATCATTTATCGACTATACAGGTACAAAGAAAAATAAACACTTTTCTAAGCGGATTTAACCACACCAAAAATTTTGGTGTTAATAAACCACAATTTGTTTTGTTAAAAATTACAGCTGAGTGATAGTGAATAGCAAAATGGTTAATTTTGTGGTTAACATTTTTAAACGAAACAATTGTGGTTTAAAAAGCATAGTAAATCGCACTATTTTAACAGAGTATATTGAAGGTGGTAGCATTTTTATACAATTACAAAAACAACTCAGGAAATGTTCTTGTTGTTTTTGTAAAAATTGTAAAACTGTAACCATCTGCTTTTTTGTTTTTATTTTAAATTTTAATTATATCATCCGAGTAAACATGAAATATACTTAGTAAGTACGATTTCCATGACACCCCCGATAGATTACAAAATTATTTTTCTGTAAGCTTATTCTATGATTAGACTTCTAAGCTTTCATTATATCGAGCCCTAACCGCGAAAATAGTGTAAGCGACATAAATTTCAGTTTTCGTTTTTTTTAATAATTTACTTTATTGGCAACACTTGCATCATCTCCTAAAATGTTATGGTCACATAAGGTACCGTTACGATTTTATAGCAAGAACAATTTTATTGTAAGCGACAAATTTCATACAAAATTTATATGAAATAAAATAAAAAAAACTCTCTCCTGTAAAATTTGATTTTTGGCGCTTACACTATTTTCGCGGTTATGGCTCGATATTATAGACAAGTAATATAATTGCAAGAGATCAGTTTTCATTATTAAACAATTATTAATAAGCCTTTTATAAAAGAATTCGCAACACGTTTCTAAGCTTAAGGCTTATGTTAGTAAGCTTGATGCAAGTTCTTTTGTATATCGTTTTGGTTTGTTGGGTTGTAATCACAATTGCATAAATCTAAAAAAGGTCAATAAAAATCCTAAGTAAAGAAAATGAGCAACAGTATGGAGATAAAGTTTTGCTCTTTTAGTTTAAAGATAAGAAAAATGAATTCAGTAAATGTGATTTTTTTGGCTGTGCCGAATCTTTGATACCCTCCACCGATAGTAAGGATATTTCAAGAATACGCTTTTTATGGGATATATAGAATCTTTAAAAAAGCTAACTTGACAGTATTTTAAAGCTTCGTTCCCAATAGGCAGCAACATTTTCACTAGTGTTCATAATAAAACGACAATTTCTTTTGAGACCACACACATTTTAAATAAAGACACCATTTGCAAATTTTGCCCAGCACAATATTACGTATTCATTATTATTTGTTTGTACATTTTGTTAAAATTTTCAATCAAAACTTAAGGACAAGATGATTTAACTTTTTAAAAAAACGTTAGTTACATTTTTGTTTGAAAAATTAAAGGAAAATATGTGAAATACTTTGGGAAGAAATAAAGTAGAAGAAAAAACTAAATTGTTGATCTCATTGTGAACAAAGCCTAATTCGTGGCAGTTTAAGACGTATTAAACTCTATTCCAAAAGTATGGTTTATATGGGGCCTTTGGTAAATTGAACTAATAATAAAACCTATTGCAAGAAACACATAAAATTTCTCTTCAGAATAGAAATGCCCCACGGAATGTGAGTGTAATCTTCAAGCAAGCCAAATACAAGGTTTTAAAGAATCTAAGGGAAATAAAAATATGGCAAAACCTATTAGTGTGTCCTGGCGGTGTGATTTCTAGTCTTATGAAACAAAATTAAGAATAATTTCACCGCAAAAGCGTGATTCGTAATAAAGTGTTTTGCAAAAGTGGGCTTTCTATGGGGTCTATGGTAAATTATGAATGATGTAGAAACTAATTGTTTGCAAATCCTCTTCTTTTTTGAATACTTTTCCAGAAATATGGACTCATTACGCAGATAATTTAAAAAGGAAAATTGCCAATAAGTCGCTCAAACTCGCTCCGTTAAGACTTATGATGATCGCTAACATTAAAGCAACTGATTGCTTACAAATGCTATTAATTTTTGTACGCCCACGTGACTCCTATTCCGGAAATCTGGACTTCCCCAAAAGATTTGTTCAAAGTAAATTTTCAATAAGTCGCTCCAACTCGCTCTGTTAAAAACTCTGGTCATGGCAAACTAGAGTTTGCTAAAAACCGTAAAAATGTGAAACTGTAGTTTCGGTTTAAAAATGATTAAAACCGGTCAGTTTCGGTTCGGTTTTCGGTTTTGAAAATATCCCAACAAAATTAAATATGAGCACGAGGGGTTCAAGTGCCTTATGTAAAATAATGAAACAAAAGCGGTTGTTTTGGTGCTCCAAGCGAAGCAGGTATTTTAATGTCAAGTGCTTGAATTGTTCACCATATCTAGCGTCCGGATGAGAATCTTACATTGACCGTTTGTGCTCTGAACAACTTCTCCGAACTTCAACTATAATTTCATATGTAAACTCAATACACAATATTGTATGCAATATAATTTTTTATTTGTTTAAAACCAGGTAGCATTTGGGTGAATTTTTTTTGTAAAAATCCCCTAAAATTAGTACAGTACTTTTCGCTTATAGTCCATTCCGCTTAAAGGCCAACAACGGGTGTAAGCCAAAACTGACATATTCACATGCTGATTTTTTCGAATTTCATACAAATTATTTGTCCTAAGGTCCATTTCGCTTGTAGTCCATTTTCGTTTAAAAGCCGCATTTTCTTAGCATGCGAATATAATTCTTTATGCAAAAATGTTCGCTTACAGTCCACTCTGTTTTTTATATTTTTTTAATCAACTTGTAACATGTTTTTACTTACATTTCTGGTGACTATTATAAATGCCAAATTTCGCAATTTATATTTCATAACATGGTGTCTTCATCTGACCATTTTTGTTTTTATTGTATTATTTTTTGTTTTAACTATTTATTTAAATTAAATCAAAATTTGGTTATGTTTTAAATAAACTTTTGTTTTGTTTAAAAAAGAGCAGTTTTATTGAAGAAAATATTTTTAATAAAGTCCAAAATGTGGATTATACACTTATAAGCCATAAAATGGCTTATAAAAAAAATCGGTTATAGTCCAAATTCGCAGCTAAAAACCGAGGGTTTGTTCGGTTTCGGTTTTTAGGCATTAAAAACCGCGGTTTCGATTTCGGTTAAATTCGAACAGCAATCCTATTGGCAAAAGATGAAGCAACTAATTGTTTTCAAATCCTTTTTATTTTTGTACGCCCACGTTGATTCCTTTTGGAGAAATCTGGACTCATCCCTCATAAAAGCATTAACATAAGTTCTCTTAAGTGGTAAACATTATTTTGTTAACATAACAAAATGTGTCTAGGCTTATACATTTTTATATTTAACTTCAAAGATTTGGAAAGCAAGCGTGTTTAATCGACTTAAAATAACACAAGGACCCAGAATATATATTCATATTTACATAATTTATCATGTCCTATATTAACATTAAAAAAGTTTCACATGGAACGACAAACTTAGGATACCATCACTCAACACTAGTGGTTGAGGGTAAAAATCAATGTTATCACATTTCCTTTTGTGGTTTTGGAACGATATACATACATATTTTATTTTTTATTTACTAATCAAAGTTATCAATAAAAATTTCAAAAGCCACAAAATATGAAATAAATACAATTTTGTATTCAATTTATGATTCGATTGTTTGCTTACATTCGTTGCCTGCTTCAAAAGTTTTTGAGGTTCATTGTAATGCATGACCACAAATTTAGTGATTGTATCCGAGGATCCAGTACAGTAATCTATTAATTCATCGGCCACATAGGTACGGTGGTGTAGGCAAACCATTAAAGCACTTTTTAAAGTGATTTCTTTCAGATCGCATTGTAAACGTGTGGCTTCGATTATCCTCAGTTTGCTGGAACAATTGAACATCTCTGTATAGTCATGGGTTATAAAGTAGTGATTATATTGACCATTGATCGCGAATATGGCATACTGTAGATGAGGTTTGACATGATCATCCAAGTATCGTAATTTTATTTCTCGGGGATATTTTGCTGTACAGACACGTGTTAAAAATTTATTGTTTAAAAGAGAGCAGCGTCCATGGAGAATAGATTCGGAAATTTGCAAATAATTTATTAGAATTAAAAGGAGAATTTTGTTGACTTTCCTTGACTGAACAAACATTTTTAAAGCTTTTTTTGAAATGTTTTTTTTTTATACATATGTGTTAGCAAGGCGAATTCCAAGGCGAATTCATACAAGGTGGTCTTATTTTGAAATCGTTTACAACACTGTAAAGTATTTTAACGTTGTGTCAAAAATAATACAACACTGTAGTAAACGATTTAAACAAATATTTCATATTCTTTTTTTTTTTAATTTCATAATTTTAAGCCAAAATTAAAATATTTAGTAAATATTCCCCAGAACCACATAAACGGTATATCATTTTGACAAAAGGTTAGTACTCAGCTGTTGCTTACGTAGCAAGATAAGGTCACCTGGTGTAAATTCGCCTTGTGTGTTAGTTTATGTAAACACATTTTTTCAGTATTTTGTATTTACCAAGGCCCATCTATCAGGTCTGCTTACTTGTACAAAAACCAAATTCGATTCTTTTTATTTGTCAAAAATTTACTACCTCATATACAAAGCAAAAGGAACAAACGTGTATGTGTGGCATACCATAAACGTATACATGCACATGTAAGCAAAATGTAAACAACTTTTGACAACTAAAAAGAACATAAACAATGATCATCAGGCTTCTTGCACAGACCTTTTCAATGGGCCTTGGTATTTACGCAAGGTAAATTCATTAGAGGTGTTCTTAAAAGCCCTGCTGATAAATATTTTTTAGCTTTATCATTGTTCGATGTCAAAATTTTGTTTGAATTTCACTCGAATTCGATTTTAGCCATGTTTTGGAATTCGAAATTACGTGAAATTGAAATAGATGATGATTTTCAATTGAATGTTTATAAAAATTAACGTAGCTTGGGCTGATTAGTAGTTTATGTAGATGTAAGTAGTCCTCAAAGTATGAGGTATATAAGGTAATATTTTTACGAACACGCAATAGTTTCAAAAATTTGTTTGATTTCAATTTCAGGAGAATTTGATTTGCAGAACATGTCCGTATGTTTCAAATTTCGAACAGTAAATTTTACAAGGGTGAAGAAAAATCCTTAATTTAAGCATAATTTTAATAACCGAAAACTTTGTATTTAAAAAAGTAAAAATTTAGTTACATTGAAAAACGATTAAACTTTCAACAACAACAAAAACATTTCCGTGTTGTTTAATTGTGTTTTTGTTATGTGACTTCAAAATGCAGTGTTCGATTTTCCGAATCAGAATTTTTCCGTTAATGGTAACCATTTTGACAGTGAAAGGGAAGACTTCAGCAGGAAGGTTATCTCCCCAGTCTGAACTCCTAGATTATCTATCCATCTGTACTTAAATCAAGCCAAAGCGGTGGCAATAGTACGGTAAGTACGGATTTCCTTAAATAATTTACAAACTGCTTGAATCAAGTACGAATTATTGAAGTCCCCTGTACTTAAAACAATCCGCAAATGGGATTGACTTAATTAAAAGTGAAATAAAATTGATCTCAAACTGTGCTTGATTCAAGAATTTCTTAGTTGGTTTAATCCCGGATTCGGACTTGAAAAAATCCGAAAGCGAGATTAGATTGATTCTTACCCAAAAACTTAACCCAGAGAACAAAACATAGAGAGAATATTTTTATTTACTTACAAGTTAGACATGACCTTTATGTCTTTCGTAATCATTACACTCTGAAAATTATATGTATTTAACTAAAAACCTTAAACAAATAAAATATCGGAATTGTTGTTTCTTATTTTACTTTTTAACTAAGATAATCTATATTTTTCGTCTTGTAGTGTTGTTGTTTCTATACAAAACAAGCAAATCGCTTGCACCTTCTTTTATAGTGTTGTTGTTGTCTCTACAATAAACTTTTTCAAACACACGAGTATACACGAATGTTGGTTTGCGAAAGTTATCCAATATAAGACTGTTTATGGTACTTTTAAGTGTCATTCGTACTTAAATTTTTATTCGACTTGTACTTAAAGTAAGTAAAAAGACTTAAAATCAGTATTAGTTTTTTCGTTCTGTGTAGGTTTGGTTTCCATGATATTCGACTGACTGATGTGCAAATTAAAGCGGTAGTATAGAATTGACCTCAACTTTTCATATAGAGTGCAACATCCAAGGAAGGTATCGCATCATCACATCATATTTGACAAGCAAATTTTATATCGTTAAACATTAAATAGTAAAATTTAGATTTAGCAAAAAATTTAAAATAATTTGTCAGTAAAAAGACATTAGAATTTGGCTATTTGATTAATTTCATTTAAATTGCTCGAGCACGACATCAACTACTTAAAGAAGTTCCACCAAAATTAAAAAAAAAATATAATAAAAAACTGAACTATAGCAGAAATAGGTAACATCCAATGAGTGTCTGTTTGATGCCTTGTTAAGGAAATGGCACGAGGGGAGATTAGTAATTCAAAGACAATTAAATTTATTGAAAGTAAAACCCGGAGAAGGTTACAAAAACTGCCTCGATGATTGAACATTGAAAAGAGAGTTAAAACTACAACATTATTGGCGACATCCCTAGCAATTCCTCTTATTAATCCCCTTAGTAAAGGCTAACAAAAACTGCAAAATCTGCCCTTGTATGTTCAAATACATATTTTATCTAGTTTAATGTCATAAAGTTTGTTTCAAATTGTTAACTTAGTAAATGTTTTTAAAAATAGCAATTAATTAATATTTTTATTACTCTATACCATTTAAAATGTATACGGTAACAGCATCTACACTGAAAGAAAAATGCTTCATATATTTAATGAATCATTTTCATAAATAAAATTTCATTGGTTAAATGAAAATTTTCATTGTCTAAATGGAATTTCATAGTTATAATGAAGTATTTTCCTTAAAATCGCTTCATGGGATTTCGTGATTACGTTAAAAATTTTCATTGGTTATATGAAAACTTAAGTTTGTCCAAGTTAAACAAAAAATTTGAATTGGGAACATAAAAAAAATGTGGGCATTTCCATTTTGACGTGTTGTGATATTCGTACCACAAAATGTAAAAAAATTAAATGAAGAAGTCAAATTTGGAAAAAGAGTTTTTATATATGTATACAAAGATTCATTACTTTTACTATATTCAGAAAAAACATTACAGTTATCGACGCTTAGGATTTGCAGATATAAGCAAAAATCCGCGCTGTCGTGACGTTAAAAAACTGAATAAGACTGCTAATTGAGCAAGATGTTTTCTATAAAACCTTTTTTTTAGTAAACTTTGGACTAATACAGATTGATTTTTCAAGCTATAAAATTTTAAGGTAAATATGGGCATTTTCAGCGAAAAGTCTACTTTTTTTAATGTAACGTCAGATTGCAAATAAGGTTGTATTTTCGGACCATGTTGTTTGTAGAGCTAGTTGCGCTTTACACCAAAATATAAAAAAGTAAACTTTACCTATACAATTTTTTGAGAAACAATACTTCTGGCGTTACGCTACAAAAAGTATACTTTTCACTGGAAATGCCCATATACAAATATAACTTTGTTCACAAATTAATATAAAATTATAGTTTCCTTAAAAAAATGGTGAATTGTTAATTTAAAAATGTAAGATTTAATAATTTCATTCATCTAATGTAATATGCCATTAAATTTATGAAATTAAAAATTTGTTTATAAAAGCAAAATATTTTAATAATTAAAAAAAAAATTTTATTTTTAACATTCAAATAACTCAATAGTCTCAATAATTAAGAGTATTAAAATATTTCGAAAAACCATGCCTTCATATATTTAAATTTTCATTCATTTCATTTTCATTGTGACAATTACAATGTCATTATAGTAATGAAACAAAAACTTTCAATCAATATATATGTATGTTTTTAGTTTTCTTTAGTAAGTACATACGTACCTACATATAGTTGAGTAATGGCAAAAAACAAAGTTTTTATATTCAAAAACTCTACTGCCCTTGTAGGCTAGCTGGTAGTGAGCTAGTTTGTCAGCGCCGAGGTTGCGGGATCGAATGCCGCCAGAGACAGAAAAAAATTAGACAGAAAAAAAAGTTAAAAAGAAAAAAAATAATTAAAAAGAAAAGAAAAAAAAAACAAAATAAAAAAAAATTTTTTTACTTTATTGAAGAATTCATCCAATGAATAATATTCATAGATCTAATGTAATGTTTCATTAAATACATTTTAATGAAACTGGTTTCATTGATCCAACGAAACGCTGCATAGGTTCATTTTTAATGAAATTTTTCATGGGGTTAATATCAAAATTCATTGGAATTGCGAAGAAAAATCTTTCAGTGTATAACACATAACATCTATGCATAAAGCTGCAAATGTATCGCCATGAAATTGGACCCTTTAAATGTTTTTTTCTTTAAAGATAATTACAGTTTATATTTTGATACGCTTTTCATACAAGTGGAGCTAAATATGCGCATATTGGTGGCTAATAAGAAAGAAAAAATATTTTTTTTAAATTTATTATTGTGTATTAATTAGAAATTAAAATGTATAATTTATATCACTTTGTTTAATTAAAGTTATAAATAAAAATAGTAAAATATGTAAAACTAACACAGTTATAAAGTGAAGAAATAATGCAACAACATTTTAAAACTAATTCCGGTATAAATTTAATAAAAAAATTTATATTCTTTACAGAATCTCCTTGTAATGAAATTTCTTACTTAAGATATGGTCACACTTATTTAATATTTGTCCAAATAAGCGTAAGCAATTATTTTGTAAATAATTGGTGTGATATAATACTATGTTCACACTTGTGTTTAAACGCGTTTAAGCAAACTGTTGATTAAGTTAATAAAAGCCGTTCACATTACATTTGAGATGATTAAGAGTCAGTTGATTAAGAAAAAATACAACAAACATTTATATTTCTTTAAAATATTAAAAATATAAAAAAAACATTTTAATAAAGTTATTAGAAGATTATTTTCAACATATTCATGATGAAATTGTGACAATTTAAAGACGAAATAAATACATTAAGAAGAAATCGTGATCGGTTGTACAAGTGAGGTACGTTCATAATAGCAGATTCTACATGATTCTCAATGTTATTAACGAAGTGAATTAGTTCTAATCATGTCCGTTTTAAGTGATTAACAAATCACTTTAATGTATGGTTAATCATCTCGATTTTGATGTGATTAACGCTTTCATAAACGCGTTTTAAAACCCAAATGTGAACATAGCATAGCTTTGTCCTTACATTACAAAAAAAAAAAGTTGATTGTACTGCTAGTCATAGCAAAAACCCATTTTACTATTAATTTGTAAGATTTTTTATTTGTTTATTTATTATAAGATGTGCTTTCATAATCAAAGAACATATTGGAATTATCTTTTTGGTATATCCTCTTGTAACGATATTTTCGTCAAATATTTGCCAAGTTTGACCTAAGCTTTATACTTGTTAAACAATATGCGATATGTCGGATAAAGAGATTTTGGTAGCAAAAAAATAAAATTTTTCGACTATTTCTTTTCAAAAATCTAATGATGCAGTTCCATAGAGAACTGTTGCACTAAGGTAAATCCGTTATTGGTTTTCATAAAAAGCCACATTTTGTGCTAGAAAACAATCTAGTGAAGTAAGTCAAATATTTTACCACGAAAACTGACAAAAATTTCATGCAACGCAGTGATATTTTCACAGTTTAATGGGTGACAAAGAAGAATGTAACAGCTCCAAATAATTTTTGTTGGATTCTTAAAATTTGTCTTTAGAAATAATAAGGAGGCAATTAATATAACTATTGGATTATTTTCTGCATTTTTTAAGGTTTATTTTTTTAAAAAAATCATATCTTACATTAAAGGCCTGTTTAAAAAACTAGTAATACTTAAATGTGACATATTTAAATATTTTAGAGTTAAATGTGTCATATTTTAATATTTCGTTACGTCATATCATCCAGAGTTAAATATGATGCGAAGTTTGCTATTACATAGAAACATATTTAACTCGGCATTTTATCTCCAGACACATAATTTTTTAGGGTTTTAGCGTATATTTTGCCTTTTGAGGCATATTTTGATACATTAAAAATTTGTTTTGATGCCCACAGGAGCTTTTGCAGCAAATAAACATTTTTTTTGCGAAATTTTGGCTTTTCGTTTTTAAATAAATAAATAAATACCCAACGTGTTGCGTTATTTTCGTCATATAAATTTAATGTTTACTCGAGAATTGTAAGACAAAGCAGTTTATCATTAAAGATAACTGCTACTTTAAAATTTTAAATTTTATATATATGCAAATATTAAGGAAAAATCAATTATATACATTTTTGGCGATGTTTGTAATACATCGAAATCTGGACCAATCTCTTAGTATACCGATCGATTTAGAATCACTTTTGTTGTCTGTCCATGTTAATTTTGTGCGCTAAGTACAAGTTGCAATCTTGTAGATAAATTAATAAAATATGGTAAATACATTTTAACTATACTAAGAACATGCATATATCACGTTTAAAGCAATACACTCAGGTCTCGTTTTATGCGATAGATGCGTTCCAAAAAAATCGCACAAATTAAATTCGCATAAAACGATACTCTAGCTTCATATAAAAAATAATAGTTTGTTCCAAAATTCTAAAACACCGCATAAATTCAAATTTTAATTAAAACATCAAATAAAAATCGCATAAAAAAATAAACAAAAGTATATTTGGGGCATTATTTGTAATAAAAAATTTTGTTCGAATTTCTTTATATTTGACACAACTATACTCAGTTGGCCATGTCTTCAAGACAACGTCGAGGACGCTTACAAGACCCATAGTAAATCCCTGACGACATGTTGGCGACAGCCCATGCAAATCGTCGACGACTTTTTCGAACAAAGGGCACTTAAGTCGTAAACAACAATGTGAGCGACATTATTATGCATATTTTCGATAATGATCATATGGGTAACAATGTGGTTAAAGTTGTCACTGGCGACTATATAAACGACTTTTTTCATATAAAGTCGTTAATGCCCGATTAGCGACATTACCTTAATAGTGTTGTTGATGACAATATTGTTGACACTATCTACGATTTAGTCGCCGATAGGTAAGTGACAATTAGGGATTTAACGACACCGATACTGATATATTGGCGATACTTCAGATTTGCCGATATATCCAGAATAAGGGAAACGGGTAAATGACTATACCTCGAGGATATATTTACTAAAAGCTCTTAGGGTCTTGATGGGCTGTGAATTCCAACTAGTGAATTCCAGGGCCTTGATGGGCTGTGAATTCCAACTAGTGAATTCCAAACTAATGAAATGGCCGATGAGTTTGAGAGACTGGGCTCGAAAATAGTGGATACTGGATGTGATAAGACAGCCAGACCTCCAATAGGCTTTTGATTAATAAGGGAATGGGTTCTGAACTTAACATATCGGCGACATAACATGCAAACCTGCTAAATTCCAATTAATTTTAATGGAAACAACAAACTTTTTATATTCCATATGCGCAGCTTGAGAGAAAACCTAAAAATATAGTTGGTTTAACACACTTTAAGACTCAATTTGAAGAAAAACTAGATGCTGGTCGACGAGGTGTATCTTTCTCTTTCACACGGCATTAAAATCTCAATTTACTTAAAAAGTGGATTGAGCCTACGATATGGCAACGTAGTCAGCAGGAACATTTATTTTTTGTGTTTCTTGTCCTATCAATTTACGTATTCCAATTTCACAATTAAAACGCAGCCGCAAATAACGTTATAAGTTACAAAATAATTATATTAAACAGGCAGGATTATTTATTTTTTAATTTTTTTTATTATCACAAATATTGATAATAAAAGCAAAACATCAAGAAATATTAATTTTAAATTACATACAAATTTAAAGTTTTGAATTTTTTTTAGTAGAGGACAACGTAAGCGACCATTGCATGAATTTTGTCGTCAAAGTGGTTCGAAACACGACAAAATGCATGCAATGGTCGCCTAAGTTGTCCTCAATAAGGTATAATTGAAGACAAGATGAGCGACAATTGCATGCATTTTGTCGTCAGTGTGGTTTGAAACGCGACAAATTTAAAAAAATGTCTCCAAAAAAGTGGTAAATACGATTTTTAACACGACAATATACACGTTTTCTTACTTAAGTTGCCGCCATCAATTTTATATAGGCGACAAATTCAAAAATGTTCGGAAGACATCGTTGACGAGATTTGCGCCTATGACCATTTGGCCAACTGGGTAGTTCTAGTAGATATAAATATGCGTGCGAAATAATTTTTTTTTTCTATGATATTTATTTTGTCGAGTTACGGGTTGGAAAATTGTTGCCTTTTTCAAAAGAATGTTTTTTAAAATTATTTTTTAATAAAAAAAATTAATTTTCAAAAAATAACTTTTTTTCATTTGCAAAACCGGAAATGACCAATTTAAATCAAAATTTTTCTAACATAGTCCTATTTTTGTTTTATTTTTTAACCTTATATAGGCTAATTACAGTGTCCTTTTTATATTGTAAACGTTTTATTATGGGACCTCTATTAGTTTAAAAGTTGTGCAAATTTCTTTACACTCATAAATGTTGTTATTGCAATGTTGTACCGTAAAAGACTGGAAAGATCGAGTTTAAAAAGAAATTTTTCTAATTCCGACCTAATTTTTTGATTTTATTATTTGGTATTAATAAGTTTAAAAACACTCATACATACGTATCGGCTATGCATAGAAAACACTCAAAATAAAACAAACTATAACGATTATATCAGTGCTGCAAACTTTGTTTAATTTAAAAACGGTAAAAAAGCTTAAAAAAAATCTAAGATTTCAAAATCTGTTAAAATTCTAAAAAAAATCTTAAATCTAAAAATCGCACAAATTTGAATCCGCATAAAACGAGACCTGAGTGTATATGTAAAAATATACCGGTAGAATCAATAGAATGCAAATAATCGGATCACAATATGATTTCCATTAAAATTGACTTTAAATCACGCAATCAAAATTTTCAGGAAGAAAAACGTTTATATTGCGATTTTGATCGAGCAAAAAGATAAATTCAAGCTGAATTACCTCAAAAACGTGAATCAGGTGACCCATCTACTGATACGCCTACTTTAATTGCTTGTTTGGGTAATGCTGTTTAAAACTCGTCCAATGTTAAAATACTAAAAATTAAAAATAAACAAAAAGTAACTCCGTGGATAACAATTTGCAAAAAAATTAATTATTTATAAAAACAAACTTTAAGGGCTAAGAAAAAAACCAGATAATACAGATATCAAGGAAAGATGGAAAAGAATTAGCAATGAAATCAAAAAAGCACTTAGAGAGTGTATTAATAATTTTTTTTAAAAACAATTAAGAAACAACTAGCTGACCCAGCAAACGTTGTTTTGCCATATAACTTATTTCTTTCAGATGCTAAAGTGTCTGCATGCCAAATTTTCAGAAAACCGGTTGATAGTTCGTTCCAGATGTTTCACTACTTGCCTGCCAAATTTCAAGAAAATCAGTTGATTAGTTAAGAAAATATAGGGAAGGGGAGCTTTTACCCCTCTTGCTTTATTTCACGCCCTAAATAATACAAACTATAGGTGTGAAGTACTTTCCAGCTGTAACACTATTTGCCTGCGAAATTTTAAGAAAATCGGTCGATTACACTGTGTGTAATTTTTTAAGTCATGGCAAAATAACCATATATGGACAAAAAATAACCATAAAGGGCCAAAAAAAAAGACCCGTGTCTCCCAGTTTTGCCGAAAGTCATCCACTTTTTTTTATGGGCCCTTAAAGATTTAAAGCCTCGGTGTCATTTTTGCAAAAAAGTGATAATTTTCTCAGGCTCATATCTTGCAAACTGTTCGGAATTTTGATTAACCTTCTGAGACAAAGTTGTAGCTCTTGCAAAAAAAATTGTAAACATATAAAATCAAAAAAACTTCATCTTCAAGATCAAAATCGTAAAAACTTAAAAAAATTCGATTTTGTTTACCTTTTTGCACTGTTCAGGTTAATAGGTAGCAAACCGTTAAAAATTCAAGGAAATAATCAACCACAAAAATGTACCTAAGGTCTCAATAAACAACTTTCTCGAACATCTGAACTTCCTAAGAATGATTCCTAACGCCATTTAAGTAGCCGCAAAAGTGAAAAATCTCGTAAAAATTCAATTTGTTTACCTTTTTTCCACTGTTTAGGGCCATAGGTAGCAAACCGTTTAAAATTTAAGGAAACAATCAACTACAAAAATGTACCTAAGGTCTCAACATACAATTCACGCACCGACCGCAACATCAAAGGCAAAGCAGTAAGCTAATTAGTTAGGAAGATAATGGGAGCTTTTACCCTTCTTGCCCTATTTCACATCCTATTCCTTATTTCCTTTCAGATGTTACAGTGTCTGCATGCCAAATTTTAAGAAAACCCGTTCATGCGTTTAATAGATATAGGGAAGGGGAGCTTTTACCGCTATTGCCCTACCTCACGCCCTATTCCCTATTTTCTTTCAGATGTTACAGTGTCTGAATGCCCAATTTAAAGAAACCCGGTTGATTAGTTTAAAAGGTTGGGGAGGGGAAGTTTTTACCCCTATTGCCCTATTTCACGCCCTAAATAATAAAAAATTTAGGCTATAGTTTTTTCCAGATTCTTTCTTTATATATATATAGATTAAACATGATCCTAAAAGAGCTGGAAATTTATAAATGAGTCTCTCGGAAGAACTACAAGAAGAAGCATTTGTATTAAATACGTTAATGGAGACGCAATTTCTGATACCTTGGCAAAAGCTGAATTGTTAAACAACTATTTTATTGATTCAATATCAAATGTGAAATCGCAAATTATAAATTCAGAAACTGATAACTTTAATTCATTTTTAACTTTAAACAGAACCAGTACAAACAAGACTTACTTTTAATTATACTACGCAAGATGAGATGAAGAATGTTATATTCAAGTTAAAATTTAATAAAAGTTGTGGTCATGACAATCAGTGTTGCCAAAACTTGGAGACCAAAAATGGCTAAATTTACGAGAAAAAATGGCTAAAAATTGGCTAAAAAATGGCTAAAGGTTTTTTTTTAAATAAAAACACATTCAAATTCAATAACAAAACAGAAAAATTCATTTAAAGTTGTTTACGATGAAATTGTAAGTTAAGATCAATTTCTTAAATAAGAATAAACGTTATTTAATATTTTGAAAGATATTTAAAAAATTAAATCATCGATAAATTTTATGTCGTTATTGTTCATCTCATAGGAATCACTCGTGCGTATTAGTTTTAAATAATTTGAAGATAAATCACGACAACATTTACCCAACCTTTTGATTCCAGATCTACAATAAAAAACAAGTAAGAAAATATAGTCGGCCAACCCCGACTCATTGATACCCTACACCTCATTAGTACCTGTGTACCAAATTTTATTGAAATATCTGCAAATTTGCGATCTGTACTTTACGCTCAAGGTTTACGTGGACAGCCTGCCAGCCGGACAAACATCGTTTATTCGACTCAAAAATTGGTTCTGAGTCAATCGGTATACGAAAAGGTGCGCTTAGTGCCAATATTTTAAGATGTTACAAACATCAGCACAAACGCATAGTACCCTCTCCACTATTGTGGTGTTGGTATAAATATTTCATTGATAAAATCGAATTAACGGTTGCTAAATGTAACCTATTTCTCAAATTACTTTTAACGATGTTTACTTGGCGTAATACCCTCTCTACTTCAGCATTAGACCATGGAAGAGAGAGCAACTTTATAGTAAATTCTGAAATTTCTAAAAAAAAATTGTTGCCGCCTACATCTCTTTATTGAAACCAGAAAGAAACACCGATTTTTGTGTTGATCCATTTTTTAAATTTAATATTGGACTACTGTTCCTTTATTTTGAAAGATGTTTCATCATCATCGTTTATAGCGATTTTCAACATTTGTAAAAGTTGCGATTTAAATTAAAGGCGTTTTAATTGTTAAAAATGTTTATTTTGCTTTTATAATAAAATAAAAATTATTCTTTTAAAAGCAAAACGGCCAAAAAAATTTTATGGCTAAACAAGTTGAAAAATGGCTAAAAAAATTGCTAATGGCTAAACGCATTTTTTAATGGCTAAAGAGGGTGAAAAATGGCTAAATATAGCCACTAAATGGCTAAATTGCCAACACTGATGACAATGTTTCACAACATTACTTTTAAAATGTGTTAATGAAGTAATTCCTTTTTTGGTAAACGTTTTTAGCAGCACGATAACTACACAAATATTTTAAAAACTCAAAAAGTAATTCCAATTTCTAAGGAAAATAAAGCATCCGCAGTTGATAACTACAAACATGATGCAGTTTTGTCAGTAATTAGCAATATCTTTGAAAAAATTGTATACAACCAAATGTCGTTGTATATGTATGACAATTTTCCCAGTGATTTTCAGTATGGATTTAGAAAAGGATGTGGAACGGAAGAAGCAGTTATTAATGTCATTCACTACATCTGCATGGGTTTTACCCTTATAAGCATGTACCTGTTGTCAAAGCTTACATGGAACGGGATGCAGCCTTAATAAGTAAGTTTGCTAGAATAAATAAACTTTTCTTAAATGCTAATAAAACTCAGCTGATAAGATTCAAGCCAACTTGCAATTAAAAAAATGTTTCGATAATTGTTGATGGAAGAGAAATCATGGAAGTTAAGTCTGTTAAATACTTAGGAATAAATATTCAAACCAATCTTGGTTGGGCCAAATACATACAATCGCTTAGAATAAAAGCCGCGCAAGCCGTTGTCATTTTATACAAATTTAGAAACAAATTTCATGAAGATTCGAAACTTATTATATATAATGCTTTAATCCACAGTCATTTTAATTATTTGGCCATTTTGTATGGATATAAAAAAAACGAATCATTCAAAACGTTACAACGCATGCAGAATAGAGCTTTATATTTATAATTCTATAATTTGCCAATATTATATTCTAGTTTTCCTAGATCAATTCGTTTCGGGTTTTTACGAGAAATTAAATTTTTAATGTGAATCCTGCAATCTATCACTTGGGGAAGAGTTGCTTACGCCAGTCGGCGGAGACGCCAGATTTGTTGCTAAGATACTTGGTATTGTTATCACATGTAATGTTGAAAAAATTAGCAAAATCGGTACACGGGTTCAAAGCTTATTACGATGTTTCTTAAATTTTTATATAATTTCACATGTTTTATACGCATTCGTGTTATTTTAATGAGTAGCCCATCATGCCAAACTTTGGCGAAAGCTTGGGAAATTTCTATAAACAGTGCTAAGCAATATTCCTTTCTCTCAAATGCTGATTTGGGTAACAATTCTATGTACTTGTTCAATTGAACCAAGCCTTGCTGGTAATCCGAACTGATGATCCTTAAACTGATGACTTAAAAGGAATATTTATCAAGCTTTGAAAATATTGAAAGTAAGCTGATTGGTCTGTACGACGTAATTTGACTAGCGTCTTGCCAACTCGTAATATCGCATTAAAGATGAGCAGCAAGATTCTTGAAGCAGACATAGATAAGTTTCTTATCATTGAGCCTGTGATGCGGTCAGGTCCGGAAGATTTTCTAATACTGACATTTTCTATCGCTGATTTTACTTAAGTTAATTTATATTTTATTGTATCGTTAACTGTTTAAGGAATAATTGGACGATAGGAACAAGTGCATTATGTGAACACCTGCTCCAAGTGGCTTGCAAAGGCGTTGTTTTTTATTTGTGTTTTTGGCTCAGGTGCGGGTTATAGGGCATTGCAAATGTCTTACAGCCTTCCATAAGCTGTAATTTGAGTTTTTATGACATCAAGGCTGTTTAAACATCCTTCTATTGCAGAGTCGTGTTTCAGTCTCAGTTTGTTGCGTAAAGTTGCCTGGCATAATCGTAGTTGGGCCTTGATGGTTGGGGAACGATTATTTTGCCATTGTCTTCTCAACTTTTTTTTCCCCCTGACAATGGTCTCTATATCCCACGGTGTTATGTGCGTAGCATGCTTTTCGTTGCTTCTCTTCTTCCAAAATCCGTACGCAATTTTCGCACACATTGTGCAACATTATCATGATCAGCGGAAGGATTAAACTAATTATCTGTCAAATCAGACATGAGCTAAGTGTTACCATTCACGAAATAAGCACTAGTTAAAAAAAAACGTTGGATGGCGGACCCGTTATAAACTTCTAAACGAAAATTTTTACTACAGTTTGAAAAACAGTCAGATAAAAACAAATAATAGAACTTAAAATAAAACTCCGTAAATAATGAGTTTAACTTCCACATTTCTTTTTTTGCTCAGGCAAATCATCATGAATAGATTAATGCTTGAATAACGCCACCAAATTATACTTATAACTTATAGGCGTGGCGTCTTCATGATTTAAATGACGCAAATTGTTTTTTTTCAAATGAAGGCAATGCGCTGATTTAGAGAAAATAATCTGTCAATTTGACTCCAAGGCCGTGCGATGTGACACCTCTTGATTGCTTTCCGTAGGTCTGTGAAGTCACTGGCTTGTGCTGATAAACCAGCAACAGTTGACGTCTTGGAGGTCAACATAGTTCATTTTTTTCGTGACATGCAGCCATGAATCGTCTGCAATGCGGTTCATCAAGGACATGAGCCTATTCGTTTGAAATCAGTTTCAAATAGTAATGCCGTGTATTAAGCTGCAATTAAAATTAATTTTGTTTGTGCTTTCTACCATTTTAAGCTTCATGGTTAAAAAATATCCTTTATACCTTATTTAGTAAACAAAATGCCTGCAGAGTTTTCTATAACTGTCCCTTTCGTAATTCAGTTTTTCACCTGTTGACGAAGAAGAAGGCACACAACGGAAATATTGGTTTAATAAATTTAATACTTTTTATAAAAAAAAGACACCTCAAGCTTGATTAATAATAATGAAGTTAAATATTTGTTTAAAATTATTTTGGAGTGTGGCTGATAGGAACTTACTTAGACTTTACGAGTCTTCCTTAGTTAAACCTAGTCGCGATGATCACACGAGAATTTTGTACGATGTGGGTCTGCTTGATCCGGGTATTATTCTCGAGGGAATTTCGGATCATAGGGCTATGACCCTGGACTTCGGTGTAACACCCCCATTGGAGTTCCATGATAGGGAAATTTGGAGTGAATCTAATAGACTGTTTGAGGGGTGGGCAGTATTTACGGATGGATCCGTAATCCGTAAGGAAACCGGCACTGGCGCCGGTGTATATATCGTGGACACCGAAGTGAAAAGGTCATTCAGACTCCCTGATGCACTCATCTGTCTTCCAGGCTGAGATCCTAGCGATCTGGAGGGCGACGGAGGTGATACTGGATCACATCGTGGGTGGACCTATGGTGACAATTTACGTCGATAGTCAGGCGGCGCTTAGGGCATTGACAAATTATACGGTGCGATCGTGCCTAGTCGCTCATTGTAGAAATGCTCTTAGGGAACTCATGGAGTCATTCAATGTAAGGCTGTGCTGGGTACCTAGATACTGCATGATTGATGGAAATGAGGTGGCGGACAAACTCGCGAAAGGGAACTCGAATCTGGACTTAGTGGTAAGGGACAGGGGGTAAAGCCTCTTTATGTTACTACTATTGGGTGATACGGGAGAAATCCCGTGAGGACGTTAACCGATCCTGGGAGAACAGAACGGATTGCAGGGTGTCTAGGGCACTATGGCCCAGATTAGAAGCGGGGGCAACCAGGGTTCTACTGGGAATGGACAGGGGTGGTCTTAGAACGCTTATAGGGTTCTTGACGGGTCAGTGTCCTGTAAGGGCTTTTACGGGCAAATGGGACAACATCATACCGGACTGCTGCAGGTTGTGCGATGATTCTGATGAGCTGGAAACGATCGAGCATGTATTGTGCCATTGTCCTAGGGTGCAGGGTCTTAGGCAGAAGTGGGTAGGATATAGATTTCACGACGAGCTGGGGTGCATAGCTGGATGTAATCCGGCTGATCAGGCTTGTCAGGGAAATATTACGGTTGTTTCTGTTGAGGGGACTGTAGAGACGGTATAGTTCTACGTAGTAACTACAAAAATTCTAACTTTCTTATAACTTTATTAATTCTATATACCTCATACTTCTTTTCTTAACTTTTCTCTTGTTATCATTAAAGGGATTCACAATGGACCGTTGATCTCCGAGTGGAAATGTGCCCTTGGGCACATAACCCTTCTTAACCTAACCTAACCTAAATATTCTTTAAACTAAAGCATTTGAAAGTTGCCAGATAATAATAAAATTAATGATATGTTCGAATATTGAAAATATATCTTCCCCCAAGCTAGCTTTTAGTTTGAATAACTTTTTTTATAATAAATTTTAGGTTCTAAATCACTATGATTCATCCAAATCTAAGAGTCCATTTTGCGACATTGATTACCGAACTTTTAAAAATATATATTTAATAACTGAGGTCTTTTCTTTAAAAGAAACCGAGACTTTGGTTCAGAAGACTGTGCTTTTTTTAGCAACAATATTTAAAAAGAAAAATATGTCATCACTGAAATCGGATCTTGATTTTTTGGGTATCTGAAATAAGAATTTTAATTAACACCTGAATTGCACCAACGAGAAATTACCCACGCTCTACCCACGACAGTAAAAATTATACCAACTTCGGGTAATTACCCATAAAGTGGCAATACTGTATACAAAATTAAAAAAATAAAAACGACCCGTTCAGTATGGACAGAAAGAATTAGAAATAAAATTACTTTCGAATCGAAAAAGCATTCGATCACGACTGCCATAGTTTTCCCGCAGGAAGAAAGCCAGCTTGGGTATTTCGTATGTGTTTATCTGGAGTTTCTGCTATTCTGTCCAATTTAATTTTTTTAAACATTTTAAAAACTGCTGACAAAAATAATAAACATTGCCTATTGTTGGATACTTTTTTGCCGCCTTTTTCGGGAATTTAATAATCCATCTCCCCGAATTTTTCAACTAATCTCTTCACAGTCGACGAAGTTAAAACGATATAACGATCAAATTTGTATGCAATTTCAAACCGCAGTCCCCAAGCTTTCATTATTTTTGAAATGTTGTTCAATAATAAAGACACGCTGCCCTATCGTGTAATCGCTGCATTTTACTAACCCTAATTTGTCAGCTGTCGAAATTTTTTTAGGGTTGAACATTAAAAATTGATTTATGGCACAAATATTCAAGCGTTATTTATTTCAACATGTTGTTTTCCTATAGTCTGAATTCTCAGGCAATTAACCGAAAAACTAGTGAAAACTAAAAAGACGGTATCAAGGGCATTCAAAAATAATAAAAAATTTTATTTATTCTAGATCTTAAAACCAATTATTAAATAAAAATTCCAATTCCTTGTCCACAGTGACAATAGAAATAATATACGTTCGAAAATATTTGTAAAAATTATATTAAACATGTTTTTTACATAAAACTCCTGGAATTTTCTGCATATGCAAGACATAACAAAATTTTATTTTTAAAAATTATTTCATATTTTTTTAATCAAAATTTTAATATTTTTTAATCAGGCTAAAGTTCAACAAATTTAATTTTCATTTTATTATTTTTATGAAGAAATGAATTTTACAACATGAAATTTAAAAAAATTATTGCAGGTTGCCCTTACATGTATCGATAGTAATCACACTTCTCAGAGGAGTTTGCCGTTTAACATTCACCGCCATTGGCGACGGCTGGAAGTCAATACCCAAACTTCAATCTTTTAAACAAAAGTTATTCCACTTGGTGGATCAAAATTTGTCGTAAATGATTATCTATTTTAAATGATTTACATTGCACTATATTTCAAACACGTGCTTTTTCCGTGAGAAATTCAAATTTGGAAACTATCCATATTACTTTGTTTTTTTTTTGTCAAAAAGTTACTAATACTCCAATTCAAACAAATTGATACTTTTTTTTTTTGAAAAGTACAAAATACTGTTTGACAGCGCGCACCCAAAGTCATTGTTTCCATTCGTGTTGAAAATTTTTTTGTAAAATATCACTTTTTTATCGAAAGTTTAAGCATTTATTGTGAAAAGTGTGTTAAAATTTTATAAAAAGTAATGGAGAATAATCTCTCATGTAAGTACTACAGATTTGTTTCATAAATTCTTGAAAATTTTTTTTGGAATAATTAAATTTTTAAAATAACCTTTAAAATGGGTTTTATTCAAAAGTTGAATTTCATGTAAGCTATTCAAAAAATGTCAACGTTTGGCAAACCAAATCTAAACATATTTCAATACACTAAAGTGTGGTTCATTTACTAAGATTTATCTCACATTGCGTAAAGTTGCGTAATCTGAATAATATAATTTTTTGCAGATTCCTATGGTTTTAAAAAAATCGAACTTTTTGAAATTTGGTTAAAATAACCCTCTAAAACTCAAAAAATGATATCATTGTCCAATATGTCTTAAATAAAGTTGATGCGTCTGAGATTGACAATGCTTGCGAGAAATTATTGGTGGAGAAGGTACGCCTTTTATGCAAGTATCTAGAAACAAAATGGATAAAAAGTGGAAGAAGAGAAAATCCGTTTCGAAATGAAAACTTTTCATGGCTTAATAGCTAGATATCTTTCCAAATTATAAAAAGCATCTATTAAAACTACTTCTTCCACTGTGGGACGTCCAGAGATTCCATTTTGCAAAAAGTCGGAGTATGGGAAAAGAAGAGCAGCAGCGGAGCTTTCAACGGCTTTATATTAGGGCAAACTGATTTACTAGTACAAGCAGCAGCAACCTCAGATAGGAAGGAAGGAAATGCTAACTTAGCTACAGTTCTAATGGCAACCATAGCAAGTCCAACAATCCTTTCCAAAATTAAAAAGATGTACTCAGAAAGTCAACCTAAGTCAATTCCTCTTTCTGCAGATGAAGCGTTAGCTTTTTTCATAGAAAACAGTTTTACAACAGCACAGTATAATGCAATACGTCGTGAAAGTAAATCGAGAAACTGCACAGAAAAAATTAAATTTCGTATTCAAACACAAAATTCATAACATCAAACATTTTTTTTATTAAAATCGGACTTATCACAAAATTCGTAAAATCAAACACCGAAATTGTAAATGTTTAATTAAAAAAATAAGCATATTTTTCTTATTAAAAATAATATAGTATTGATCAAAATTAATGTTTGAAATTCGTAACAATTTTCAAACAATGTTTTTGTTAAAAATAATAAATCAGTTGTTTGACTCTGCATAAATTGTCCATTATTTTATTTTTTGAATCAATAAAATTTTTATTTGAAAATAAAAGAAAATTCAAACATTTAATTGTTTAAAACAATTAATGAAATGTTAAAATTTTCTTTTATTTTCAAATAAAAATTTTATTGATTCAAAAAATAAAATTATTGACAATTTATGCAAAGTCAAACAACTGATTTATTTATTTTTAACAAATTGAAAATTGTTATTAATGTTAAAAATAAAAAAACCCAAATATAAATAAAGAGTTTGTTTGTTAAAATGTCTAATTTTTTATTGGAAAATTAAGAGATACATATGTTATAATACTAGGTTAATTCATATTAATTTTAAATAAAAAGCAAAAAAAAATATAAATACAAATTCAATACAATTTAGACATAAATAGATATATATTATAATACTAAGTTTAATCAAGCAATATTATAGAAAAAAGGAACAATTTTATGAATTGAAATTTTATTTCAGAAGTTTCAATAAAATTAAAAATTTTTGGGTGATTTAATTACATATTTGGATGTCAACAATATTACTATTATTATTTAATTAAGCTTTAGGATGATTTGAAAAAGAGTCAATTTATATCTGTGGCATTTTGACAAAACATCTTAAGTCGAGATAAGATAACAAAAAAGCTTTTAATAAAAAATAATAAAAAAACCAAAAATTAAGAAAAATTTCATTTATAATACAAAATTTTAAAAATGTAAACAAAAATGTTTTTTGAATGAAAATTCGTATGATAAACATTTTTTTCAGCTTTTTGAATTTGAATTAAGATGTTTTGCCAAAATGCCACAGATATAAGAAGTCAACACAACAATATTTAAAAACAAACTTATATATACCTTTTTCCACCTGTGGTGAAGGATATTAAAAGTACTAATGACCTATTTCACCAATTTTATTTAAATATCAATTGAATCGTTTATTTCAGAAACCCGTCAAGTGTGCCTATTTTCAATGAGAGTTGACGGGTTTCTGAAATAAACGATTCAATTCATATTTCAATATAGTTTTTCTTATAATTGCATTATTATTTGACATAAAAAACAAATTTTAAACATTAAAATAAATTGGTGAAATTTGTCATAAGAGTATTTTTTATATTACATGTATACATATTTTTATTATATATTTAAATTTAAAATATCATGTTTAATAGTTGAAACTTTTGCATATTTTTTTGATACAGGCAAATCGTATAAAAAACTCTCTACAAAGCAATAAAATACTTCCGATTCTTCGGGATATCTTAGATTAAATACAAAAAATTATTTAAATAAAGAATCAATTGCATTTAAAATGGTTAAAGTTGGATACTTAACGTTGTCGATATATAGATATATTTCCTTTATTTGGTAGAGTTCTCCCACAACAAGTAGTTTTGGTTGTGAATGCTTCGCCCTTGAAGTTTAATAAGGTTGAGTTTTGCTTCAAGTTCTTCGTATGTTGCAGCGATCATAACAAAAGCTTCTTGAGAGTCCGCAATGGTAAACATTTTTCTAATTTTTGCCCCAGTTAAGTCAGCCTGAACTTTTTGTTGCGGAGGAAATAGATGGTGTATACACCAGAAGCTTGTTAAAATTTTTGATTCTGAAATTGGAAATATATGAAGCAATAATTTGAATTTAAAGTGATTTTCCTTGCCTTCATCTTTGGTTTCTGCAAGTTTTAATTGCTTAGATACATAAGTTCTTGTAATTTTTGTTTTCAACAAATAAACTATTTTATCAGCAAACTGTGACCATCTCTCATGAAGTGATTTAGCGTTGGGATATTTTAATGAAAAATCAATATCAATCTGTAAAATTTGAATTTGTTAAAATATTGAAACTAGTATTTTTAGAGTTTTTTAAACTAACCAACTGGAAGCCGCATGGCTTAATATACTCCGGCCATAAATTAAATATATCTTTTGTAGAGTTTCTTTCAACGATTTGCTTGAACCGGACTTCCGCCAATATAAGTCAAACTCATCTGCTGTTATGGACCCATTTTTAATTTGCTTTTAAAAGCAATGCCTTTTTATTTATAAAATTTTTAAATTAATTAAAATCACTTAACACTTTGTCTTACTTACAATGCGTATTACTCAATAAATTTATTAAGAATAAAAATTATGTTTTAAATGTACCTATTTCATACCACCAAGGTTGAATACACAAAATTTATTTACCGTTTGTTTGTAAAAAATAATTTAAAAAAAGGGCAAACACAATAAATGATTCAAGCGACGGGCTCTAAATTACAAGTTTTCCAATAGTATTTGTTAGCTGCATTTCGTCCACCGACACAATTATAATCAATGTATAGGTATTTAATGTACCTTGAATATAATCTATTCTAAGCGTGAATTGTTCTCTTTGCTCAGTATAACAACAATTTTTTTTAGTTTTTTATTTTTAGTGAGTAAATTCTACTTACTTTCACAACAACAAAACATAAAGCCAGCAAGATGAGCATGGAAACTAATAAAAAAAAAACTTTTTTTCCAGCATTGTTTTTGGATGTTGCTTATTGTTAATTTGTGGTGATTCTGTGCAATCATTTGTATGTATGTTGTACATACATACACCCTGCAAATATTATGATTAGTCTAAACAAGTGTATTTTAAATACGCTAAACACAACAAGGGTGATTTTTTGTAGTGAGACGATATGTCTTCGTTTTTTATGGACATGTTTTCGTTTTTAAACGACTTCAAAACTAATCCTCTTGGGTATACCATGGAGTAGTTTTAATACAACTACTTTGTAGTCCAAAGCTGGGTTATATGGTCCTGCCCTAGGACATCGTAATGTTAAAGAGACTATATTTTTCCATACGTTTGGGTTACTTTTGGACTAGTCCTAGTCCCTTGTGGGCTACATTTTACACGCGTGTTTGGACTAGTCCTAGTCCAAGTCCCTTGTGGGTTACATTTTACACGCGTGTTTGGACTAGTCCTAGTATTTGCAGGGTATATAATATATTTTTTATTTAGATATGTATGTGTAACATTTTTGGTAATTGTTGAAGTGTTGCAAACTATTTAAAGCAATGCGACAAAAAGAACAAATTTTGGATCTTAATT
This sequence comes from Pollenia labialis, assembly GCA_949318255.1. Classification (NCBI taxonomy): domain Eukaryota; kingdom Metazoa; phylum Arthropoda; class Insecta; order Diptera; family Polleniidae; genus Pollenia; species Pollenia labialis. The sequence goes on along the minus strand of OX439139.1, from coordinate 122,475,557 downwards.
GGAAAATATATGAAACAACTTTACAAAAGTTGGCTATTTCAAATTCTTAAACTAAGTGTCAACACTGTTAAAACAAAAAATGTACGAAAGTATTAAAATCAAACAAAATATGTTTAAAGTCAAATAAAAACATTTATAAAATGCGTTTTGCATTTAAACAAACGATTGTTTGAAAAAAGATTGACCATAATTTTTTCTGTGTGTGACATATATCCTCACTATAACCAAATTCTAGCTGCGAAATCAAAATGCCGACCTACCTTCTGGTCAAAGTAACCGAGACCGTAGCAAGAGCTCCTTTAGAATCTGTTGTATTACATACTGCCAATAGAATTGTTGAAATGCAAAAGGAGGTTTTTGAAGCCGTTATGGAATCTGAAAATTCGGATCATTTAAATTGTGAGTTAATTTTTAGCTACGGATTTGACAGTAGCACAGGCCAAGCGCAAAATAAGCAGATGTTTCATACAACAGACTCATCCAATAATTCTGACGCTTCGCTTCTAGCCACAACAATTATACCACTGAGACTCGTACTCTCCTCTGGAACACCTATTTGGAATAACAATACGCCCCAGTCAACAAGGTTTTGTCGGCCAACTAAGTTGGAATTCGTTAAGGAAACGAAGGAATCTATTTTGAGAGAAGAATTGGACTTAAGAAAAGAAATTGATGCTTTCCAAAATTCACTTATACATATTGGCAATGGAAAAACGGTACAAATATTGTTCAAGCTATATCTAACATTCATAGATAGAAAAGTTTTAAATATTTTGACGGGGACTAAATCGACTCAAGCTTGTCCTATATGTGGTGCGACGCCAACGGACTTCCTCAGTATAACTGATTATTCATGTGAAAGATTTCGTGCAAAAGAGTCAAACATCAAATTTGGGCTAAGTCCCTTACATTGTTGGATCCGTTTTTTTGAGTTCATTTTACATTTAGGCTATAAATGTAAAGTAGAAAAATGGCAAATACGGTCAGAGGATCACAAACTTAAAGTTTCAAAGAGAAAATAAGAAATTAGAAGTGCTTTTTGGAAGGAGCCCCAGCGTGTGGATATGCCTAAAGTTGGTGGCTTCGGAAGCTCCAACGACGGAAATACAGCTCGTCGAGCTTTCTATAGTGATGTAGTTTTCGCTGATATCAGAGGTGTCAATCATAATCTAATTTTTCGGTTAAAAATTATTTTGATCTGTTTATCGTGCAACTTTCCCATAAATCCATACAAGTTTGAAAAATACTGCTTCCGCACAGCAAAAACGATACAGGATTTGTATCGTTGGCTACCAATGACCTCCACTGTTCACAAGGTGTTAATTCATTCGAAGCAGGTTATAGAGAACGCTTTACTGCCAATTGGTGTTTTGGGCGAATCGGAAGCTGAATCGCGCCACAAGATTTATAAATCCGACCGATTGCATCATGCTCGCAAAAACAGCAGAACTTACAGCCTTTTGGATGTTTTCAACAGAGCTTTAGATACATACATCCGATCCAATAATTTCTACAAAATTCTTAAGAAGTTATCGAGCTTCTAAGTTGCAATGATATAAATGAAAATGTGGATGAAGAAAACCACTACGAAGAAGGCGAATTTTTATCCCCTATTTCAATAAATATTTTCAGTCAAATGTGTCTAAAAAATAAATTGCAGCTAACTGATACAATCAATTTGACTGAAAACTAAAGTAAAATTTTTTTTAATTAAAATTAAAAATGCAATATCTAAATACAATAATTAACCTGTGATTTAATTTTTAAGTTTGTGTTTAATTTAATTTTTAATGTTTAATGTTTTTTTAGGTTTGTCTACAACAAATCTAATTTGATAATGAAATAAATTGACTTTTTTTTGCATCTAATTGGTCACCAATGGGTTAATTTTTTCTTAGATTTATCCAAAAATGCCTGTCTCAATGTGGCTCCAACAAGTTTAATATTTAAAAAGTTATTAATTTCGCACGGAAAAGTAGGTGTTTGAAACATAGTGCATTGTAACGAACCACCGTAAAGGCCTAACTCTCAAGGTGCTTTGCTACCTAATAATACCTGCCGTGCTCATGGAAATTGGGATGGTTCTTGCTCATATTGAGTTAAATTACGGTTCACTACAAACAATTTAAAATTAGGTAGCTTTTATATAAAACCGACCAAAAGAAAGAGAAACAAAACTAAAAAACATAAAAGAGTATCAAAAGAAAATGGAGTGAGGCAAACTAGTTGAAGAGGTTAAGGTGTAAGTCCCCCTTCAAAATGTCTTAACCCTCCCAACCTTGCTATCTATGCTTCATATTCCCAGATAGCACAAATCTGCCCTACTTTCTAACTGACCTTAACTTTACGTGAAATAAAAAAATACTAAAATTTAACCATCCATATTGTCTACATAATTTACTTTATTATTGTTTGAATCAATCATCGTAAATACTGAATATAAAGTATTATAAAAAAAACATAAAAACAAAATTTATATAAATGATAACGGAAGTAAGAATAAATTATTTCAAATGTATGATATACAAAACAAAACAAAAATGTTAACAAATTTTAATAGAAAACAAAAAAAAGTTAAGCCTATAGTACACGGAATGTAAAAAGCCACATACGCATGCGGTTCTGACGTAATTTTGACCTCACTACAATACCCACAATAGCAAGTTCGTGTTGTGTGATGACGACAAAATTACGTCAGAACCACATGCGCATGTGACTTTTTACATTCCGTGTACTATAGGCTTTATTATCCAAACTAAAAATATTTTTAAATATTATGTTAACCGTGTTATTATACTGTTAATAACATGAAGAAAATCATAAAAAAATGTATGTTATTAACATATTAAGGGTCCTCATGATGTCGCTTAAAATTGCCATTTGTGCAAATGCGCAAACTTACGAGTCTTGTTTCATGAAGCCCCTTTTTTACTTTTGTGTAATTTTAAACAATTAATGTCAGTTTGTAAGAAACGTCAATACAAGGCGAATTTATTACAGGTGGTCTTAAAAGCCCTGCTGATAACTTTTTTTTTTAGCTAAAATCATTGTTGGATGTCAAAATTTTGTTTATTCTCTTTTATTATCTTTGTTTCTGTTTTGTTTTATTTCTGTTTTTGACATTGTACAATGATTTTACAAAAACAAATTGCTTGTGGTTTTTGTACGAGTTGTACTTGTTGTAGTACCGAGATTACCTGGGATGAATTCGCTTTTTTTTTTTTTTTTACCAACGTTTATTTAAAGAAAATTTGTATAATAATTACTACAAATAAACAAAGTAATAGAATAAATAGCATTAAACTATACACTGTCCCATAAACGAGCTCTCTAGTATAATATACATATATAGGTATAAAATACAATATATGCATTTTTTAAAACTAATTATGATTGTTATACAAAATATATACAAGGTTATATCTGCTTTTTAATAACATATGTTTCGTAATGAAAAATGATTCAAAAAACATTACAATAATAATTATTATAATAAAAGGAAAAGTCAGGAAATAAAAGAAGAAATTACTGTATTTGACTAAGCCACCAGTATTTACTAATATTTAAATTTGGAAATATGTTCTTATCCTCACGAAAAAAGTTTGTATCGAATCTACTGTTCTCAGCTGTCAGTTGCTTGCTAGTGATAGCCTTAATATTTGCTCTTCTATATATATGAAAAAATATAGGCACGACTGTGTAGTTCTGTATAAAACTGTTCTTATCGAGGTACACAAATGCTTCAGGAGGAACATAACCATTTTGTAGTGTTTGGAATATATATTCGTCGTTGGCATAATAGGGAGCCATTATTAGATTATTTTCATAACGATCACAGCAAGATCTAATATGCTCTCTAATAAGGTGTATGATGAAATTATCAATTCGGCTAATTTTGGCGGCATTGTATAGTCTCGAATTACTTATAAATTTCGTAAAATCACTACCCGGGGATCTGTATAACGAGGTACATGCTCTTAGGCATCTCCTTTCGAATTTACGTATTTTTTCCATATAGGAAGGAGAAACATTAAACCAAATTTGGCTGCCGTATGTTAAAATTGGACGTATTAAAGTTTGATACATGAGAAGCTTGATATCAGGTTTAATATGTTTAGAAAAAAATAGTTTTCTGTCCATAAAATAAGCATTTCTAGCTTTTTTGATTTGTATGTTGACATGTTCATTAAAGTAGAGAAATTTGTCCAAATGGATTCCTAGGTACTTTACCGTATGTTTATTAGGTATGTATATGTTGTTACTTGATTTAATGCCGAAGGATTTCCAGTTGCGCCTTATATTATAGTTGCACTTTCCAACAGGAGGACGGAATAGTATAGTTTCACATTTGTCCACATTTAATTTCATTTTCCAATCATTAGCATATTTCTCTACAATATTAAAATGATTTTGCAATTTTTTATTTATTTCTTCTATTTTGTTGTCAGCATGATATACTACAATATCATCTGCGAAACCAATAATATTATCAATGCTATTTAAAAGGTCATGAATAAATATATTAAAAAGTATAGGAGCATTAACTGTCCCCTGTTGTAACCCATTAACTATAATAAATTTCCTACTACTAACTTCATTTCCGTTGCAAACGACAAACGATTTATTGGATAGCATGTTATGAATTAAAATTACCAAATGAATTGGGAATTTGTATTTTAAAAGTTTATATATAACGCCAGGAATCCAAATGCTATTGAACGCTTTTTCAAAATCGACAAGACATGCGCCTGTACAGAGAGATTTATTTAAATTCCAATTAATGTTAGAAGTCAAAAGGTGTATTCCGTGAATCGTATAATGTTTATACTTAAAACCGAATTGTCTATCATTAATCAGGTTGTTATTCTGACAAAAATTTAAAATATTAATATTTATGCATATTTCAAAAACTTTGCTTATGTTTGGGAGCAAACTTATAGCTCTCAGATTTTTCGGATTGCTGGTGTCCTTATCTTTTTTGGGCAATACCACAACCTTAGCCAATTTCCATGCTCGGGGGAAATATGAGTTGTTAAGCATATTGTTAAATAACGTGCAGTAATCAAGTATTAATACATCAGGGATATTATTTAGTACTATATTTGGAATGGTATCAACACCAGACGAAAATTTATTTCTTAGATTTCTAAAAATATAGAAAATTTTTTCCTGTGTAATAAAAAAGTTCTCTGATTGTGAAGCATTTATTTGATTTGCCCTTTTATCTGAATTAAAGGTCGTAAAACATGACTGGTTATATTCATAACTAGATTTTTCTGTTAAAAATCTGTTGAAACGATTGTCAACATCAACCTGTAAACTATTATTTTGGTCAATCTCTTTAAATGAATGGGTCTTTTCGAGAGATGCTCCTATTACATCTAAAATTTGCTGTTGATCTCTTATAATGAAATTACCATTATCGCTCTCTGTAGTGAGGGGATTTACGCCGACATAACTTAATAGGTTTTCATCTTCGTGGCTAATTTTTACCACATCTATATCTCCTGACAGCTTAGGTTTAAATAATTTCTTTACTTCACTAAACATATGTGAAGAATCTTTTTTATCTAAAATAGTTAGTTTATCTTTATAATAATTATTAACCGATACACTGAAATTTTCAACAATTAGTTTCTTAATTAATTTTAGTTTAGTTTTGTAGTAATTAAGTTCATAAGGAGTACATATAACTTCAAATCTATTATGCTTCTTTATTATAGTTAAAATTTTACTTTTTTCCGTATGTAGTTTCTTTATAATAGGATTTACAATTTTATTTATTGTGTCTCTAATATTGAATTTTGGGACTATTTTGTTGGTAGAATCTATAATGACATCGTTTAATTTGTTTAAATAATAATCAATTTCAGAGTTTGAGAGATTTCTTGTAGCAGGAGTGGGATCAGTGTTTTTATGTATATTTATAATACTTTTTTGGAATTTGTTCCAATTGGTTTTTTTATAATTAAATTGAGAATTGGGAGAATTAACAATAAAGGAAAAAGGGTGATCATTTGCATCATTTAAAAGTTCAATTATCAAGGCATTGTGGTCACTATCATAATCGAGAGATCTTAGAGAGTTAACGGTATTATTAACTCTGAGAAAAGGTAGACGCGAGTCTGCTAAACACAAATCTAAATACGAACCACATCTTGATTATGAGGGGGTGGTGGAGGCATAAAGACTACATTTAAAAATTATTTCATTGTTTTCTAGCCATTCTTTCAACAAATTACCTTTAGTATTGTTTATGTTATTGCCCCAGTCGGAGTGCTTACAATTTAAGTCCCCCGACATTATATAATATATATTTGGGTTTTGTAAATTCAGAGATTTAAAAACAGAATTTCAATCGGGTATTAAAAAATTGCTGTTATTACCTGAGGGGTAATAAGAGGATATAATATATAAGGTTTTATTAGACAATAGAAGTATTTTTATAATACACACTTCCAAGCATTTAAGTGAGTTGCCAATTATATGTGTGCAATTTTTGAATTTTATATCTTTTTTTATTAAAATTGCAGTACCACCACCTCTAGAGGCATTCGGTCTATCTTTACGAATTAGATCATAGTTTTCGAAATATAGTTTGTGTTTCGTATTTAGTTTTGGTTCGTTTAGCAAAACTATATCTGGATTATGCAAATTTATAAAGTTTAATAAATCATATCTTCTACTAATTTTTATAATAGAGTTTACATTAATTTCAATTATTTTAAGGTTTTTTATAGTTGACTCATCCATTTTAATCCTACATTGAAAATATTGTGTATATTCTACTTGTTTGTAGTTGTAGTTGTTTATGTAGATTTATTAGTTGATTTGATAAATTCTGCATGGTATTGTTGAGTTGTTCCAATATCTGTTGAGTGAAGTTGGGACTGCTAGTGATTTGTTGGTTGTTCTTCAAAACGTTTGCAAAACTCATGGAAGGGGTAATATTCAGGGGTTTATTTAGTGATCTTTTTTCAGACAAACTTTGTTTTTTGGCACGGAGCCTTTGTTGCATCTCCTTGTATTTTTCGCATCCACGGTATGATGCAGGATGACCATATTTGAGACAAAGTACGCAAAACAATTTTTCCCTTTCATTTTCCGACACTTTTTCTTGTTCACATTTACCAATGTCGTGCATTTTATCACATTTTACACATCTAGGCTTCAAGAAGCAATTTGAAGCGCTATGAAAAAAACTCTGACACTTCCTACATTGTGGAATTTCCGACTTTTTTAGAGGTTCCCACCGAATGCAACGATGGAAGAGACCATTTATCGATTTAAGTTGATTGAGGCTTGTTTCACCACTAACTTGAATCAAATATATAGGGAGATTTTGTCCGTTCATAATAGACTTTTTGGTTTTAAATTGACTAGCTTTTAAAATTTTCAAATGATCATTGTTATATTTACAAAGTTCCTGATAAATCTCATCACAGTTCAAATTAGCGCTGAGGCCTTTTAAAAGAAAAGTTTTAGTTTTTAAACTTTTGGGGGTAAACGTAAAAAATTCAGTTTTCGTTTTTTGAAGATAAGCTTTGACACGTAGGTAGTCATCAATAGAAGACATGAATAACGAAGTTTTTTTATTAAGTTCTTTAATTTTAAAGTTTTTGATTTCTAGACCTTTTTCAATAAATTGAATTAATTCATTAGGTTCTACATTAAATATATTAAGTGGAGGGATTTTTTTGTTTTGATCTTGAATTGTTATTTTTTCACTGTTTGCTTTTTTTCTGCTTGTGCAGAATTTTGAGATGTTGAAGGTTCATGATCATTTACATGTTTTTCAAATTTACTCAAGTATTCTTTATTGCAATGTTTATCATTGTCCAGAATAGCATAGTAATTATTCTTAAGTTGTTTACTCATTGTGTCATATTGTGTTACACTTTTTCTTTTTCTTTCATTTACAGAATTATCATTACTTTTTATCTCACTTATAGAGTTATCAATATTATTTTTGTCATTATTTATATTTGAGTTTGAAACATTATGTTCACTCATTATTTTTTGTTTTTTTTTAAGAGTCTCTGTCTCTTGTTTTAAGTTGTTGTAGAAATAATATAATTTTAAGAAGTTGTAGCCGTTACAACAACACGTAAAATATAAAAAATAAAAAACATTTTGAAGACAAGCAATAATATTTTTTGCGTTAAACGTCCGTTTATCATGACAATCACTATTGAACTCCTGGGATGAATTCGCCTTGCGTCAATACAAAAATAAATTAAAAATTAAAATTCAAAAATATAAAAATTTGTGTTTAAATTTGTGATTAATATGTATGAGAAATTTGCTTTTAAAAATGCTCAAAGAAACCCAAAAGACCAATTTACTGAAATTATTGCTAGAATTTATTGTTTGTGATTTATAGACACTTGGATATTTCATTAAAAACGACGTTAAAATCATTAAAAGATCTGTTTGTATAAATGCACAATTGAACAGCGCAAGTTTACGAGACAAAATTGTTGGGCAAATTTACCAAGTTTGTGTAAATGAATTCTCATACAATTTTTGACAGTTCATTTACGAGGGCGTAAAAATGCACAGTTTGCACAGATTACGAGACTAGAAACGATATCATGAGGACTCTTATTATTTCAATTTGACTTTTAAATTATTGTTATGTTATCAACATAACTTTATTGATGTTATGAACAATAAACAAAATTTAAATTTGAATTGAATAAGAATAATAAAAAAAAAACTAAAAAAAATTAGAGTGAAAATAAATTTGACATTTAACTCACCACATTCTTGTCACACGTTAACTTCTGGCCTGATGTCGATGGAATTGGGTTTTAATATTTTTGGTTAGTGCTAAATTTTAAATATTTAATTTATTTTCACTCAATGTTAAGACTAATGTGTAAAGTTAATTTGCAGTGTTAATGAAAAATTGAAATGTTAGATTAACATTATGAATATACGATTCTTGTTTTGGATTTTAACAAAACTAATTTAAAAGATCATTTGAAACAAAAGAAATTAAAAAAAGACAATATGATTTTAGCGCAAAACTAGATCTTAAAGATAAAATTACATTATTTCGAATTCATTAAGAAAATTAAATATTAATTATGAAAATTTTAATACGAATGTTAATGGCAATTAATGAAAGTAATAGCAAAAAAAAAACTTTATTTTAAGGGAAAAAATGTAATTAATTAATTTTTACCATCCGGGTAAAATAAAACTATGACTCGTCCGGTAGGGTTGACAGATAAATTTAAAAAATCGATGTCCTTAGGTTTTTACGCGATTATAGCAAAAAAAAAAAAAAATTTGATCGGTGCGCAATAATAATTTGTTTTAAGTGGGTTTACGTCTTCGTGTCTATTAATAAATTGAAGGAACCCAGGAACAATATAGTATGTGACAGATATTAAGAGGTCCAAGTGCTTAAAATGGGGTTTCGCATCGCTACGTACCAATCCAAGTATGTAGACAAAGCTAGCGAACTTGTAGTTGAATTGAGCCCAATAGAGCTTAATTCTGGCCACAAATAAAGAAAAGTTTATCCCAACCACCACCTGGATAACTATCTTGCCGCGATGTGGTGGCTTTAATGCCGGCTGTAGCATATGCCTTATAACCTGAGTCGGTAAGTCTAGCCGAAACTGGTTATAATGCATAGGCTCTAAGGCCGGTATGACTAAGGGTTATCCATCCATCCATCCCATATCCCAATACCTATAATCCTATCCCCCCCTTTTTTGTTTCCCACATCCCCCACTTTTAAGGTCAAGGTGGTTGACAGCAGTGCCGAGGACCTGGATGGCTAGTTAGTGGTTAAATAAACTGGTCGTGAACAGCTTCCCTCTGATGCCGATGGCAAGGGTCAGTTGTAGCTTGGCCTAGTCCGCGCAAGCCGTCACTGCGCGCGACGGTCCTTTTTCTTACGTGCATACTCGTGGGACCAAAAACTGGACGAAATTAAAAAAACCAAAGAGAAGGACGCGGTCTTAGGACGCGGTGCAGGGAATGTCTCTGACAACTCGGCAGATTTTGAGTCAGATATGGACTCAGACTGGCTGAGTATTCACAGGGATATTCTGCTGCAGGAAAGTCAGTTAGCAACAGAACTGACAGAGACGGACGCGATGGACTCACTAGTCGGCTCCCCATCTTGAACAGGTGCTTCGGAAAGGCTCGGTGATCTAACTCTGGGCTCTGATGATGAGCACGAAATAACAATGATTTCGGCTGATGATCAGGGCCAAAGGGCTGGACCAGCGGCCTCTGAGGTGACACTCGAGATGGAAAGTGGATTGGCGAGTGCATCAAAACACATTGTTCGGCAGGATGCGACAGAACAGGTCACATCAGATAGCCGAACGAGTTTGGAAAAAGCCAAGAGTGGTGTGAGAGCCTCCTTAGCCTTTCTGGAAAAGATAGCTAAGAAAGACTCCTCACTGCACGATGGGCGGGATAGGCATCTGCTGAGGAAGCACCGGAAGAACGTTGCTAGATTCGAACGAATCCACGGTTCTGTCGGTGATATCCTAGGCATTCCCTATCCTGCGGGATACACAGCAAGGGCAGCTGAGGACTCAAAAGTTGTCAGTAAAGACAACGAATCCTCACCAACCCTTGCTGAGGAATCCTCCAATAAAGGAGCGAAAGGAAAAAAGGAGGGTAATAAGTCTGCACCTGTTCCTCTTAACCGTGACAGCATGATCACGGCTAAAGGAGCTAAGACTGCGGACGAAACACCCAGTACTAGTCGCGCGATGAGGACTGGGAAAGTCCTGATAATCTCCGACAGTCACCCCCAAAAGGGAGTCACTAAAGGAATTACCGGGACAAACCAGTCAACATCTGCAGGGAAATCGGGTGATCACCGACAGAACTCTGCTAAGGCCCCCAATAAAGGGGTTGTCAAGAGAGTTAGGTCTGGTGATGACCAGAAATCTCCAGCGGCTAAGAGGACTAGTCAGGCTGGTGCCGGCCCTCTTAAGGATCTCCGCAAGGAGACCACTAAGAGGACTGTCTCCAGAGAGGACCAGCCCTCCACGTCAAGGAAGCTGAGGGAGTCGTCGGGTAAGGACGGTATTCTGGCGGCTGTCATTGATCGTATGGATCCCGATGGAAGGATCAGTGTCGAGAAATGGCAGGTGCTAGAGAACAAACTACTCGACGAAATCTTCAGCGTGAAAGGAAGGCCGGACGAAGTATCGTTCAAAGGGGCTGACTGGGCAAGAGGTGTCAAAACTGTCAGTTGCGGCAATCAAAAAACCTTTGAGTTTTTAAAGGCTGCAATTGGCAGGTGTGGCAAATTTAGGTTTCCTAAAGATGATAGACCCTAAGAGGCTGAAAGTTGTGCAGATAAACCTGCACCACTGCGAAGCAGCCTCAACCGAATTAGCAACCCACCTCATTGACAACAACGTGGACGTGGCCTTAATCCAAGAGCCCTGGATTAATAAAAACCGGGTAGTTGGATTAAAGGTCACGGGGTATACCTTGTTCGTACCCCACACGGATGATAAGGTACGAACTTGTATACTGGCGAGAACTGAGTTTAAATTTATGTTTTCTTATTCTTTCAGTAATGGAGACCTCACGGTCGTGACAGGAGAGGCCAGGGACAGAACGGTTCTGGCACTGGCATCGGTATACTTGCCGTACAAGGCTACCGATTTACCTGGTGATAAAGTACGGGAGTTGGTGGAGCACTCGGGCAGAAGCGGCTCGAGACTGGTACTGGGTTGTGACGCCAATGCACACCACACCCAATGGGGAAGTGCCGACATCAACAAAAGAGGTGAGTCTATGTTTGATTTTATTATTGCCAGCAATCTCTTTATCTGTAATAGGGGGAATACGCCAACGTTCAGAACTAGGGATAGAGAGGCAGTGATAGATATAACATTGACGAACTGTAGGGAATTAGTAGAGGACTGGAGGGTGGCTTTGGATTTTTCCTTCTCTGACCATAGTCGTCTGTCCTTTAGTCTAATGTTTGAGAGATCGAAAGGGTGTCCGTATAGGAATCCGAGAAGGACGGATTGGGATTCGTTTTCGGGACTGGTGCAAAGGAACCTTAGGGTTACACGGAACTGGGGGTCGAATCCGGCCGGTGTGGAGCAACTGGTAAACACCTTCACGGGTGTATTGACCGGTAGCTATGAGCGATCCTGTCCGTTAAATTTTCCGGGCAGACGCACACAGCCAAGATGGTGGACAGACGAGTTGAGGACTCAAAGGTCCACTGTCAGAAAGCTGTTCAATAGGGCGAAGTATACGCGTAGGGAGGAAGATTGGAGTAACTTCAGGGTAAGTTACGGGAAGTATAAGGGAGATATTAGAAGGGCGAAAAGGAACTCGTGGATTAAGTTTAGCGAGTCAGTCGAATCCGTGAATGAGATGTCTAGGTTCAGGAGAATTTTATCCAAGGACCCGGTAGTCCCTGGATTTATTCAGAGACCGGACGGCTCATGGACGGAATCTGGCTCTGAATCTCTCTGTTTGCTAATGGAGACTCACTTTCCGGGGTGTGTGGATCCTGGGTCGGGGGAACAGGCTGTATGTGGTGACCCCTTCTCTGGGTCGGGCTCGGGCGTTGAGGAAAGGGAGACGGTGGGGGAGATGATTACCTTGGATAAGGTAACATGGGCGGTAAATACCTTTGGGTCCTACAAATCGGCGGGACCAGATGGTATCTTTCCGGCGATGTTACAGAAAATCGGGAAATCATCACTCCTGTTGTTGGTGGAACTGTTTAGGGTATGTGTGCTGAACAGGTACATTCTTAGAAGGTGGAGGGAGGTTAGGGTTGTCTTTATACCCAAGGCGGGTAGAACCGGTCACTCTAAACCCAAGGATTTTAGACCAATCAGCTTGTCGTCTTTTCTATTGAAGACGTTGGAAAGACTGATTGATCTACATTTGAGGACGAAGATTGACGCCGGCATCGTCAGCGGTGCTCAACACGCCTATCTTAAGGGTAGGTCTGTTGAGAGTGCGCTGCATGATGTGGTTGGTTATGTGGAGCGGGGTTTGCGAAACAGGGAATACACCTTGGCGGCATTCCTGGATATAGAGGGCGCCTTTAACAATTTGCGGATAGAGGCTATCAGGCAGGCACTGGTTGACATAGGGGTTCCGCTGTTCTTGGTCGAATGGATAACTATAATGCTTAGCAGCAGAGTTATTCACTCTGACTGGGGAAGCGAACGCTTGAGAAAATCGGTGACTAGGGGGACCCCACAGGGGGGAGTTCTCTCTCCCTTATTGTGGCTCTTGGCCGTCAATGTCGTTCTGAGACGTTTTGACAGAATTGGTCAGAAGGTCGTGGCCTACGCGGATGATGTAGTTATATTGGTGTCGGGCAAGTTTCTGCCGACAATAAGCGACATCATGCAAGGGGCGCTGGGCGAACTATCGGCATGGGCTAGTGATAAGGGATTGGGAGTTAATCCGGAGAAGACGGAGTTGGTTCTTTTCACTTGGAGGTATAAGGTGGAGAATTTCAGGCTACCGGTACTGGGAGGATTGGAGCTTAGATTGTCTGATTGTGCTAAATATCTGGGGGTATTTCTGGACAGCAAGCTGTCATGGGGAAGAAATACTCAGGAGAGACTTAAGAGGGGTCTCAATGCCTACTATGCTTGCAGATCATCGATAGGTAGGAGCTGGGGACTCCGGCCGTCAGTAGTGGGATGGCTGTACACTTCGGTGGTTAGACCCATTCTTACGTATGGATGCTGTGTTTGGTGGGAGTCATTGGGATTTGTTAGTCGTAGGAACCTTCTTTCTAAGGCTCAGAGGTGCGCTTCAATTGACATGACAGGTGCCATGAGAAGTACTCCTCAGGCTGCCCTGGACGTCATTCTACATCTTCTGCCTATTGAGCAGTATGTGATGGGAATGGCGGCCAGGAGCATTCTTAGAATGAGGGAGTTAGGATTGATAGGGAATGTCACGCAGGGTCACTCACGGATCCTCAGTGTGATTGAGGATTGTGGCTATTCCCTGGGACTACCCGGCTCCACTGATTATGTGGGCACCAGGATGGACTTTGGGCGGTCGCCGGAGGTAATAGTGCCTTCTAGGGAGAGCTGGTCAGGTAGGAGCAGATTATTTAGTGGATTTGCTATTTTCACTGATGGCTCGAAGATGAGGGGCACGGGTGCGGGAGCCTACATTGAGGATCTGGACATCAGAAGGTCATATAGGCTTCCTGACGACTGTAGTGTCTTTCAGGCGGAGGTTCTGGGGGTATTGAGGGCCGTGGAACTGATGAGGGACAACATTGACAGGGGCTCTGAGGTCACTATATATGTGGACAGCCAGGCGGCTCTTATGGCCGTAAGGGGCTGTTATGTGAACTCAAAGCTAGTTGATGATTGTAGGAGGGCTTTGGAAGAAGTCTTAGGGGAGTATACGCTAAGGTTGTGCTGGGTGCCGGGTCACTGCGACATAGGTGGCAATGAAGTTGCTGACGAGTTAGCAAGACAGGGCCCAGAGAAGGAGGACCCTAACTGTATGGAGGCGGTTAGACCTCCAATAGGCTTCTATTTTGGAAGGATCAGGGAGTGGATTCTGGGCGCGACCAATCGGGCCTGGGGGAACCGGACGGACTGCCGGGTATCCCGGACGCTGTGGCCGGTACTTAGCAAGTCCGATTCGGGGTTGCTGCTGGGCATGAGTAGGGTCTGCGTGAGGACCATGATAGGAATGATCACGGGCCACTGTATGATAGGCAGGATGGCGGTGAGGATGGGATCCGAATTATCGGATATGTGCAGGTTGTGTGAGGACCCTGAGGAGTTAGAGACAGTTGAGCACTTTCTGTGCCACTGTCCCAGGTTGCAGGGCAGCAGGCTGAGGTGGCTGGGCAGTAGATTCCTGAACGAATTAGGGGATGTCTCAGGTTGTGGACTTGAGAATCTGATAGGATTCGTAATGGGGATGGCCTGGCTGCGCGAGAGGAGGCTGGGTGCTGGCCACACGTAGGTCGAATTTGGTTGGTCAGGATTTCTTTCGGGGCTGGTCCGAAACATTCTTTTCTATCCATCTTTCTTTTCTGACTTGTGCTTTCGCTGTTTATTTCTCCTATTTTCCTTCTCTACATATCTTTCTCTAATTAAGGCGTCACAATGGACCATACTGGTCTCTGGGTGAGGGTGTGAAGGAGACTTCACACCAGCCTTTCAACCTACCTACCTACCTTATCCCAATTTCCAAATAAAAATGCCACAATAAAGCTTTAAGAAGAGAAAAACATCGACTAAGAAAACACCAAAAATTTGCAAAACAAACCATTTTCTTACCTTTTTAATAAAAATGTTTTGGATTTTCCTATTAATCCTCAGGAAACAAAAATCCAAAGTTAAAATAAATAATATTTTAACTTGCAGCACAAAAACAAAAAAAAGCAAGAACAAAATATTTAAAAAAAACAAACCATCTTTTAAAATTTTCACATCACAATGACAAAAATTTCAAAAATAAAAAAACAAATAGAAATAAATGTCAAAGGTAATTTGATCAAATAAAATAAAAATATCAAAGTGAAAAATTAATAATTACCGCAAGGTATAAGTGAATGGAAATATCCAATGCCTCACTCCATGCTATTCCTTACTTCTGTTTTGCATGAATAAAACACAATACAGTAGTTTTGACTTAGCTGCACAATCTCCTTTGCACGATTTTTTGTGCAGGTAAATCAAAAATGCAGTTATCTTAAATGCATTTACCTGCCTAAATGTGCAGGTACACAATTGTGGTTACCTGCACAAAAGTGCAGCGAAAGTAAAGTGTTTGATTTAAAAGTAGAATAAAAAAATTATTTTTTTAATACATAAATTTATATTTTATTAAAATTTTATTTCAATCCCGGAGCTTACTCGGAATCTCACAAAGAGTCTTTTTGATCGTCGATCATTTTTTAATTGTAGACGATTCCTAGCACGGGAGAAACTATTACACGTGCTGATTCGTATGAGAGATTCTTCCATAACGCAGCGAAAAACGCTTACATTAATCGTAAAGGGAATCGTTTATGATGTATGTTGAGATTATCTAACGAGCCTTTAAAAAAGCATGCTAAGAGAGACTCATGTAGGTATTATTTTCCAACTCGTGAAATACTCAACCGTATGACTAAGCTACCTAAATAAGGGCATCAGGCGTATTTTTCATGCCACAACTTCTAATTTTCATACAATTTCTATAAAACAAACCTTAAGGTCGCGAAATCAACACCATCCTGTCGGAAAACCCTTTTTTGCAGATCCTTAGGCCGGTTTGTTTTATTAAAATTGTATTGGCAATAGCATTTTCATACTTTAAAAACTGTCGTTTTTAGGCAGCTCAGTAATTGTTATACGACTCTTACAGAGAGTCCCAAAAAATAAATAAATTAAAAAGAGATTTAGATGTTTTTGTTACTCGTCAGATAATCACCAGAAGATTCTTTAAGGAGTTGTATATTAAACATAATCGTCTAACAAACAGCCTATGCTAGCTGGGAAATAACAGATCATTTTATACATGTACATTATATGTATGTTTATTTAATACATATAAAAGAGACATTAACAAAAACAATGAGAATTCACAAAGAACATAAAACATAAAAAACAAAATAATTGCGATTTATATTTTTATAAACAGCTTAAATTAGATATTTATTTGAAAAAGTGGCCACCATATATTTTTATGTGTGCAGCTAACTTTGATGTTTTGTATGAAAATATTTTTAAGCTGCCCAAAAATATGAAAAATGTGCAGGTATACAAAATGCACGTAAACAAGGATTTTGAAGAATAATTCCAGAAAATATTTATTATGGGCAGTTAAGTCAAAGTGCAGCTAACTTTGATTTTTTGTATCAAAATAATTTTAAAATGCCAAAAATTTTGTGCATTTATCTTAAATGTGCAGGTATAGAAAGTGCACTTAAAAAAGGAATTTGTATTGAATTAGAAAGAATAATTCCAAAAATTATCAATTTTGTGCAGTTAAGTCAAAAGTGCACGTAAACAAAAGGCAGTTAAGTCAAAACTACTGTATCTCTAGATCTCTCTCCACGAAAATTTATCCACTGCTCGGGCAATAACGGTTAGCCATATAGTAATTATCGCTTAAATGCATTTTATAATTTGCACATTTGTTGAGCTTTAAAAAAACATGAAAAGTCCTATTATATACCTAAAATAGTAAAAGTTTTTGATAAGCGGGATGTGTGTTAAGCTCTATATTTTTTCCAGTCCATTTGATCCAAAAATGTAGGTATAATTCCAATTTGAATACATACATATATCACAATTCTATATGGTTAACAGTTCTATGTTAGAGTTTAAACAGAACTCTGTTATGAAATAAATTTCGACAGCATCTGTTTTCACAGCAGTAAGAACAATCTTGTGACTGTTAAATTTATGTAAAACAGCTCATTCGAGTAATTATTGTGTCCGGCAATAAAGCACAATAAAAATTGTGCCATAGTGGTGCTTTTGCGGCAATAGTGTAATCCTACCTTAAAACTCGCTTTATTTGATCAGAATCATAAATTAAAACTTTTATGCTGCCATCAAAAGCGCAGGAATATATATTAGAAGTTTCACAAAAATTTTGCAAGCTTAGCTTAGATAAAATAATTTGTGTCCTTTTTGTGTTGTTGGACTTATGTTTAATCCGATGCTTTTATGATAATAACATATAATGTGATGCACAAATGCGAGATATGCATATTACATAAAAATATTCGGCTATTTTAAATAGCAAACTATAATTGCACAGTTTCGGATGTTTATAACAGCTGAGTAACTTAGCGATAAATACTGTATTAGAAACAGTATTTATTTTATATAGACGACATTTTCATTTTGTAGAGAAATAAATTCTCTACAGAAATATTTTCTTTGTATAAAGAAACATTTTCTATTAATATAGAAAAAAATATATCTACTCCTGTTAAATTTATTGAAAAATTTATGTTTCGGAAATATTCTCGACACGAAAAAAATTTGTTATTCTTATAAAGTTTTCAAAAATATTTCTAATTTCTGAAATTACAATAGTAAAAAAAAAATAAAATCTTAATCTTAATCTAACATCTAAAAAGATTTTATTATTTTTTACTATTAAAATTTTGTACACATATCCATAAACCTGCATGTCTAGCCATTATAACGATTTTAAAATATAAACGACAATATAAAGATTGAAGTATTGTCGTTGATTAACATCATCATTTATTTGGGCAGAAAATTTATTACAACAATTTAAAAATTAATTACATTTATTTTTCTCAGCAACATAAATAATAATCATAAACACAATCAATTTAACAATAGCGGAGTTCAAAGTTTGGTGCAAAATGGTCTTTCATCTTGCATTTGGAAAATGGTGAGTTAATACTATAGCATACTTTTGGCATTATAGTAAAATGGTAAAGTATATTTTTACTCTACACCAACAAAATATACATCAATGCACTTGCTACTCTTTTGCAAATATGCAACGCCTAAAACCAATAGTTTATATTTACTCGACTTATGCAACACTTGATTGCAAACCGAAAGCTAACACTCACTGAACCAAGCCGATCAAAAGTATACTAAAGTATTTACTTTACCATTTTGCAAATGCTACGATGCAAGACCATTTTGCACCAAGCTTTGAACTCCGCTAATATGAGATTGTAGCAATGCACATATTATACGGTAATAACATGCCCCAGAAATAGCAAGAATGAGTAAAAAGGCCTAATTGAAGGCCTTATTTAGCAGACACAATAACTTATTTATTTTTTTATACAGGTTGTCATTGGAAGTGAGCTTCCACACTCCCTTTAATAACAACTTCGTTCCCTTAGCAAAGAAGGGAGTAAAGAAGGTCGCTAAAAAAAAGAACTGAACAACTTTCTTAAAGAAGGGAGCAGCGAATGTGTACTGAATATTTTGGAAGTTCTTTCAAAAATAAATTTAAACCTTCTGGAAGGCATACTTCTGAAGGCAGGAAATTATTCGAAGCGAATATTTTAAGCCTATACTACACGGAATGTTAAATGCTACACGCAGAGAAAAAATATGGTTGGGCATGGTTACGGCAACCACACTGTGTTTATTGTAACAATATATTGTTGTTGTACACAAATAATTGTTATTTTTATTAAATATCAGCAATATTATAGTTACTGTAAACATATTAATGTTTATCGCAATTATAAATTTGAGTATTGTTGACCGAAAAATAATTATTTTTCTAACAACTAAATTATGATAACTTTCAAAACATATTATATTACTCACAATCATAACATGATATTTAATAGCCATAACATGATAACTTTATATACATTTATCATAATAAGTTTAAGATGCAATCAAAATATCGTTACTCTAATAATATATTGGTATCGCCATTTGTAAAATAATTTTGTATCAGTTGTGTCGTGTTTTACATAAACATATCGAATTAATTGTTAGTGAGTGGCTAAATAATAAAAAAATAACCATTAAAATAAACAAGAAATTAAAAAAAAAATAAAGAAAAATATTAAAAAAGAAATAACAAAATAACCATTAAAATAAACAAGAAATTAAAAAAAAAATAAAGAAAAAACATTAAAAAAGGGTTGTAGTGTCACATAATAAAATATCTTTGCTAAAAAATTTTAATAATCTTAAAGTGGTGGAAAAATTTGTGAAATATTGGTGCAAAATATTAACCATTACTGGTAAGTTTTGTGTTATTTTAAGAGAAAAATAATGAAAACTCCATAAAATAATTTATAAATAATTGCGACCTACGACAAAAAGATTACAGTAACTATATTATGTTTTTTATTTTATCATAAGTATTTTTTTCCAACAAAAATATTATGTTTAAAGTTGTATCATATTATGATGTAAAAAATTTATGTATAACAGTTCATATCACTTTGCATCATAATATGATTACTTCTAAACTTATTATGATTGGCATGACAATAATATGATTACTTCTAAACTTATTATGATTGTCATGACAATAATATGATTACTTCTAAACTTATTATGATTGTCATGACAATAATATGATTACTTCTAAACTTATTATGATTGCCATGACAATAATATGATTACTTGTAAACTTATTATGATTGTCATGACAATAATATGATTACTTCTAAACTTATTATGATTGCTATGACAGTAATATGATTACTTCTTAACTTATTATGATTACCATGACAGTAATATTATAACTTCTTAACGTTTTATGATTAACAGGATAATAATATGATTAAGGGAAAAATATTATGATGTAATATTACGAACATATTTGGTCATAATATGATTTAATAACAATCGTAATATGGTGACTACAATCATGAATCTTATCATAATATGTTGCTCTTAGAATATGTTTACCACAACCATGTTTTTTCTTTGCGTGTACATGCAGATGAGGTTCTGACGTAATTTTGTCGTTATCACACAACACAAACATGCTATTGTGGCTTTGAAGTGTCGTCAAAATTACGTCAGAACCACATGCGCATGTGGCTTTTTACATTCCGTGTACTACAGGCTTTATAAAGGAGCAGGTACCTATAAAGGCCTTCAAAAAGGCCAACCACTTGCGGTCCTTTCAATATTTATCGCTTGGATACGTGCACATGTAAATACATACAAATGTATACATGAATTTATATTAGACAGGTAAATAAATAACTTTTGCTAATTATATGACTCTATAAAACGGTTTAATTTTCACAAACAAAAAACTAAATTATTTCATAACTACCATTGAAACAATTATTAGTATAGGTATAAAAGAACAACGAGAACAGCGAGAGAGTTACAATATAATTAATAATATTTTAATTAAATAGCTATAACGCCATTTCTTATCATACAAAACGTGTCATTAAAACCCCACAAAACGGAAATAAGTGCTGATTAAAAGTCTAATGGGACTTATTTGAAAAATAGTTTAAATAAATAAAAAATTGATTTTGCTTTTAATAAGTAAATCTAAATATAAATAATAATGTAATTTAAAATAACTTACCTTAATCTCTAACAGCCAACTTTAATTTATCACCGAAAAAAAAACGTTTATTAAGTTCTTAAACGCCAAAACCACAACACTTTTTCCCTTTGCATTTCCTTTCGGAACAATTAGCAAAACAACAACATTTGTATTAGCTCCTCTTTTTTACTCATCTCTCTTATCTTAGCATCAATCAATCAAACAAAACTACATACATACACACTACCGTACAGACATGTATACGTGACTTTAATTACAACAACATTATTTGTTTTTTCTTTTCTGTTATTAAACTTCACTTCACTAAAATTTTTGGTTTTATTGCATAATTTATTTTATCAAATTTACTTTAAAGATTGCTAATTATTGTTAATTTGTATTTATTTAAATAGATTTAACACTTTTTATAACAAAAACTTCACTTGCTATGGTTAAAATTGATTATGTGATGCTGCTACATGTTATTAGGGCGAAAACTTCAACTAAAACTAAAAGTGAAGAGAATAATTGAAAATAGGGTTGCCAAGTTAGGGATTTATGAAAATTTGACAATATTATATGTAAGATCCCTTTTACATAATGGAAGTTGAAGGCAAGTTGCAATTCATAAATACATATCTACATACATACGTATGATGATTTTTATAGCCAAACAGAAATTAAGAAAATTTATTTAAAATGATCGGCCGTGGAAATTGAATTCGAGTGAAATTAGAATTTAAGAAATTTTAAAAACAAATCTTATTTTAAGTTCATAGCAAGCAAACATACAAGTTTCATACATTAAATATAATTTATCTTTACCCGAACTTTTCTTAAAACATAGAAACACAACGGTAAATTTTAAAATAATTAAACTTAAAATATCTTTGGAATATGAAAATAAAATTGTTCCTCCTGGAAATCCCGGAAATTTATTTAACAAAAAGAAAACATTTTTTCATGACCTAGTAGCTGTCGCAAAAGTAATGGTCCCCAAATTTGTATTCAAATACTAATATTTATAAGGAAGTTATGGCACTAAAAGCTATTTTCAGGAGTATTTGTATGGGAGCTCTCTTAAAATTAATTCGACTCCGAAAGTAATTTTGAGCCGATCGGTATAATTAAAGTTGGGTATAGGACCAATATTTTAAGGTGTTACAAACTGAACAAATTCAGCGACTGGACAATCAACTGTTGATCAAATAATATGAGTATTGTGGTTGTGTTGTCTACATTGCTTTGTTCTTGTGAACTTTAAATATTCTAATGGGATGGGGTATACACTAGCGCTGGTGTAAATGTAACTAATTACAAACATAGGACTTAAACGTAGGGTGAGAATTAGCTAGGATAAATTTATTTATCTAAGATGTAGGGTGGAGGTTATTTATTCCGTGGGAAAATAAAACAAATAAATTAACTTGGAGTAAATATGTCGGTACAATTAAGGTTTAGGGAGGGTTTGTAATTGGGGACCATTTTAGATGTTGATATTTTGGTGGATCTTGGTAGCTTGATCGCTTGGTAGATAAACTATTTGACATTGTCTGTCTTTTTGTAGTTTGAAGAATTTTAACGGTAAAAGTAACAGCTTATTTAATTCTAATTTTTATGAATGCCGGTCAATTCAACCTTAAATGTGAATTCAAATATTAGAATTTAAAAGTATTATAAATTCAATGTAGCAATAATTATAAAGTAAATGCAGTATGTGTACAAAAGTCTTAACAATTTCGGCGATTTTAGTAGTACGTATAAATTGTTTGTGTTATGCAACAAACTTATTGAAACCCGGTTTATAAAAATTTAAAAAATTTAAAAAAACGGGATTTAAAAGTTTATCAAGAAAAATTAAAAAATATTCATACGTATTAATTTTTTACAGTAAATGTAACCAAAATAAAAAAAATAGCCGCACCTGAACGTTGAAAAAAAATTACAAATTTTGGTTAGAAATAACCAAAAACGGCATCTCTGCTCCCGGAGTATGTTTTAAATGAGGGGTGTGTTGATCGAAAATCTGCACCATTTCTTTAAAGTGTAAAATTAGACTTTGCTACATCACCAGCCAAAAATATCCTTGCAAACTCTTGGTGCTTATGATACGATTCCAACCTGGAGGGATCATTTATCAGCCGTAAAGTTAAAGATTGTATTGAATGCAGATAACTTGGCTTTAGCCACCCTAGTAATTTTTTTATAAAATATCCCCAAAGTCACGTAATAATTTTCGCTTCCTGCCATATAATAGCCCATAGCAAATGGGCCGCTATCCTAGATATTTGTAGATATTTCTACAATTTTTCATTCAGTATCAGTGTTGTCTACATATCGCACTTCATCAACAAGAGGGTATTAACTCGAAATTTTTTAAATCAATATATATCTGCTGCACAAATTTCAATTACTCTTCCATCTCGAAAACCATTATACTAAGAAAAAGGTAGTATTTTGAGTTAATAAAAAAGTTAAAATAAAAATGCATTGATTGATTTGAGCCTTTGTTAAATTTAAAAGAATCAAATTATTTTATTTAAATTTGGTTGTATTTTGCGTTGATACTGTTTTGATGATACAAAAAAAATTTGGAAACTTTATTAAAATTTCAACTAAGGGCAAGTTAAACTCTTTTTTTGGTTTAAAATGTTTTTAAACCAACAAATCTTTAAATCCGTAAACATATAAACCATCTTTAAACGCATAAAATTGGGCGTTTAAACTACCAATACAAACCATATGAATTTGCCAACATTTATCGTAGTGCTGCCACATGTTATTTTTTAAGCTACATATAATACATGCGATACTGATTTACTGCTGTTGAGTTTAAACTACATATAAATTTAAGTTAAGTTCAACTAAACCAGCATTTTAACGTTCACTGATTTTTTTAGCCATAAGCGTCACAACTCAAAATAATATAAAAAAAGGTATATAGAAGTTTCAGAAAAAAGTATGAACTCGAAAAATAAATTTTTTTTTATATAATTGCAAAAATTTAAAAGAAAAACGATGTTAATATATTTTCAAATGGAGTAAGCTTACTATGAGATATTCGGATATTAAATTTTTTTTTTAGGTCTAACAACAAACAGTTTTTCACCTCTACTGAAACTTTTAAAATTTTAACTTAATTCCCTCTTTTTGATCCAGTTCGATACATGAAAATAAATTTTGTATCATATAATACTTGGGTTCATTTACTTTTCTAGCAGAAACTTTCAACGAGAGGGTTAATTTTATATTTACAAAATTTGTCTCCCGATCACTCTAAGAAATAAGTGAATGCTTTACCAGCAAATATAGCAAGCTAGGCCGCTTGAAACTATTCAGCTGTAAGATCCGAGATTATTTATTCCTGAATTCAATTGTTTTGAACTCTTTGCGAAAGAAATTGTTCTTAAATTTAAGAAAAAGAAATATTTTATGTTATATTCAACATTTTTTATTTTTCGAATTTTTTTTTTATTATTCTATGAGCTAAATTTCAGTTATGTATGTATTTTATAAAGCTTTTTTGTAATAGTATAATAGTAATTGAAGGAATAGGACTATTACAAAAAAGCTTTATAAATACATAACTGAAATTTAGCTCATAGAATACAAAAAAATTCGAAAAATAAAAAATGTTGAATATAATATAAAGTAACCTTCGAAAGGAAATAATTCCCAGTTTCGAAATATTTTATGTTTAAAAATTATGAAAATTATTTTTGTTTTGTAAACAAAAACATGAAACAGGTGGTTGAATAATTCTTGCTAGTAGAAAATTTATTATCAGAAATTTTTAACGAATTTTTTGTCTTCAAATTTTTATGTTTGATTTTTACTCTTTCGTTGCAAGTTTTTTTGAGGACGTGTTAGGCTAGTTTACACTATCTGATAAGTCTTACGTATTCCATAATACTTTGTGAGATAAAAATCTAATGAGTTTTGTTGCGACTGTCAAAAAATCGAATTTAATATAACAGTTTGTGTTCACACCATCACACAAAGTATAAACACTCACAGATGATATAAAATGCATTACTGATTGAATTTATTGTTTGTTTTCTGACGATGACAATAAAATGAAGTAATTTGTTTTTTAATTTTGTTTTTTCTTTTTACCCACTTACTTACAATTGACACACACCCAAAATATCAAAAACTTAAATTAAAAACCTTAGAAAACATTTTATTAATATAAAACTTAAATTTCAAAAGTTTATATGCATTTTAATTTTTTAATTGAATTCTTAATTTGAAATCTTCTCAGAACTAATTTGAAATATTTTCAAAATAATGAAGATATTATTTTTTGTCACATCATTTGCAAACAGTCACTGTGGTTTTAATCCAAAGAAAAACTAAAATTAAAATATCTTTTAAGGGTAAATAATATAAAATAATTGCGAGCCGTTAACAATTATTAAAAATTCATAAAACAATTAAATTAAATACGTAACAATAGGTAGGTATACACAATTTAAACTAAGGGGAAAACAAAATAGACTAGATCATTTAGTGATAATAGTTACAAAATGCATACAACTAATTGATAGCAAGCATTCGGCGGCTCTGCAGCATTAAAACAAACAAAAATATTAAATATTTAACGCTAAACATTTGTGAAAGATTAAATTAATTACACTTGCATAATTAACTTAAAAGCCAAGTAAAACAAACAAATTTAATATTGTTTTAAATACCTACTACCTATTAGGTATAATTAAAAAATAAACAACAATATCAAATATCAAATTGTTTGTGCTAAATTATTTGGTAGAAAATATTTTTCAAAATCCTTTAATGAATGAGAATGTCTTAAACTTGGCAACTCTTTTTTCTTATTCCTGTTCAGTTGTTAAATTTCTGGGTTTTAAAACGGTCGAATTAATGTCGTTGTGGCTAAATTAATTTCTTATTAAATAACTAAAGGGTTTTATTAAAAGAAAAGTGTTACATTTAGTTCAATAATAATAATTGTTTATTAATTTCATAGCTTTTTACCGGAAATATTGAAAATAAAAGAATTTTTGTCAAAAATAAAAAGTGCAATTTATATGATTTTTGATCGAGTTTTTTATTTAACGAAGTCTTCTTATTGTTTCTGCTTTAATTCTTATTAAAATGTTTGTGTGAATCTCTTAATGTTGTTGTTGAAGTAGTTTTTTTTCCAAATGTTATAATTTGCTCTTTTGTTAGCTCTCATAATTATGACGTCATAATATTATCGAAAAGTTGTTTTTGTTGTTCTGAAGTGAAGTTCAAGGTGAAATTAACTGCAAGTAGCTAATTATTCAAATAAAATAAGGTTTAAAATGGGTGGACAAAATGGCAAATGTTGCCATAGTTGTGTTTTTATTTTATGAAAATGGTAGTTGCAGTAAAGTGGTTAAATAAGGTGTTTAGCATTATTAAAATGTAATTAAATTAAAATTAGGTATAAAAAATCAATAAGAAATTATATAAAATTGCTAATAAAAATATAAAAAGTGAAAATAAAATGCACCTACATACCTATGTGTATTAAATAAAATTACAAGCAAAATACCTACATAAATTTATATAGTACATATATGTATGTATGTATATAGGTGTGTATATACATATCTATATACATACATATATATATATATATATATATATATATATGTATGTATATCTATATAGGTACCTACCTATATGTATAAAATGAACTTAGGAACGTACACAAATTGAAGACAAGACAAGAGAAGCATAGTTTAAATGAAGGTGAGTAAATACCTATGAATAAATTGACTAAATACCTATTTTGGTAGGTATGGGTAAACCATAGAGGATTTACTGTTTGCTATTGTAGACCGTGTACATCTTGAAGGTCTTGTAAATATTGATATGTATTATAGATGGTGTAAACATAGTTAATTAAAATGTATGCATTTTGTGGTGTTGTGTCTTAAATCAAGATCTTGTTATATTTTTGCTGAAATGAATAGTAAAAAAATTTGTTTGTCATATTAGCGGAATACACGGATTTCTTTTGTATACCATGTGTACAGTGTTGCTACTTTGTGGGTAGTTAACGACAACCGTAATAAGACTGCGTATGTATTAAGATTTAATTTTAGTAAAAAATTTATTTTATTGTTGATCTTAAAAATGTATAGTTTATTCACTGTGTATTAAAAAAAACCATTATCATAGTTTATAAAGAATAACATTGATCTGATTGGCGGAACAAGGACTATTAGATTTCGATAAATATGAGCTCCTTTGTGATTTAGATCCCGAAGTTTATTGGAAAAAGAAGGTACGAAAAGTAGTGAACTCCGTTTTTCTTTTAGTTTTTTAAAGGCTATAGTTGAGAAATATTTAGCGCCCTTTACATTTGTTTAAACAGAGAATAAAGTTAGAAAAACAAATTTCAATGCATTTTATTTTGTAAGTTCCATCCTTCACTAAAAACAATTTAATAAAAATTAAATTTGATTATCTTTAGCCTAATTATCAAAAAGTTCAATTAAAAATATAAGAAAACTTTTTATTAATATAAAACTACAGTTTTAAGAGTTTATAAAACATTTAAAATCATTAAGTTAAAGTTGAATATGTTGAGAAACTTTTAAAATGTAAATTGAGATCCAAAGTATAACATGGAGAATAAAATTAAATATCTCTTTAAGATTTATAAGCTTCTGAACCGATGAATTTTTAATTTGAAATCTTCTCAGAACTAATTTAAAATATTTTCAAAATAATAAAGATATTTCTGTGTCAAATTGTTTGCAAATAGTCACTGTGGTTTAAATCCAAACAAAAACTAAAATTAAAATAACTTTTTTAGGATAAATAATATAAAATAATTTCCAGCAATTAAAAATTATTAAAAATTCAAAAAACAATTAAATAATATAAAACCATTATACATAATTTAAGCTAAGGGGAAAACAAACAATAGACTAGATAATTAAGTGATAATAGTTACAAAATGCATATGTACCTACAACTAATTGATAACAAATAGTCGGCTGCTCTGCAGCATTAAAACAAACTAAAATATTGAATATTTAACGGTAAACATTTATCAAAGATTAAATTAATTACACTTGCATAATTAACTTAAAAGCCAAGTAAAACAAACAAATTTAATATTGTTTTAAATACCTACTACCTATTAGGTATAATTAAAAAATAAACAACATAGGTAGGTATTGGTCATATTGTTTGTGCTAAATTATTTGGGAGAAAATATATATCAGAATCCTTTAATGAACGTGAATGTCTTAAACTTGGCAACTCTCTTTTCTTATTCCTGTTCAGTTGTAAATTTTCTTGGTTTTAAAACGGTCGACTTAATGTCGTTGTGGCTAAATTAATTTCTTATTAAATAACTAAAGGGTTTTATTAAAAGAAAAGTGTTACATTTAGTGCAATAATAATAATTGTTTATTAATTTCATAGCTTTTTAGCGGAAATATTGAAAATAAAAGAATTTTTGTTAAAAATAAAAAGTGCAATTTGTATGATTTTTGATCGAGTTATTTATTTAACGAAGTCTTCTTATCATTGTTTTTGCCTTAATTCTTATTAAAATGTTTGTTTGAATCTCTTAATGTTGTTTAGTTTTGTTTAACAATTTGCTCTTTTGTTAGCTCTCATCATTATGACGGCATAATATTATCGAGAGTTTTGTTTATGTTTATTATTATTGTTATTGCTTTGTTGTTGTTGTCGGAAAGTAAGCAAGTGTTGTCGGAGTATTGTTTTTGTTTTATGAAAATGGAAGTTGCTGTAAAGTAGTAAAATAAGGCCCACAATGTCGACAAGAACATTTCATTCGCATATTTCAATTGAACCCAAAAACAAATTGTAGTTTTTTGTTATTGTTTTCAATATAAATATAGGTACTTATGAATGAAATGTTCTTGTCGACATTGTGGGTCAGGCAGTAAATTAAAATTAAAAAAAGTCAATAATAAATTATAAAAATTTCGAATAAAAATTAAAAAAATAAAATAAACTTATAAAAATTGAAGATAAGACAACAGAACAATAGTTTTAATAGAGGTGAGTAAATCTGAATAAAGGCCCAACTATAATATATTTAAGTTGGCTTAAGCAACTGTGCGAAAACATGTAAATCATATGTGTCAAACCATATTGAACTGAATGAAAATTTTTGTTAAGTGTAATGATTCTGCCATTGCTTAAGCAAATTGCGAAACAGATTGCAATTTCCATTACGGAATCAACTGTTTCTATTTTGTTTTTTTAAATGCATTTGAGAGGTTTTTTTGTAAATTTGTGACAGAAACTTATGCATATTATAGTTGGGCCTTAACCTAGATATTGTAAAATCGTGATGCCTATAATAAAAGCAGAATTCAAGGTTTGCTATTGTCGACCTTGTACATATTGTAGATCTTGTAAATTTGGATTTCAAACACGACAACAACAAAATGCATAGTATTGTAGATGGCGTAAACATAGTTAATTAAAAATATACTAAGTACTTTGTATACATATTCAAAACTTTCCCCTCACTGTAAACATTTTGAATGCAATTTTTTTCAATTCCCAACTAAACACACATAATAAATATTCTAAATAAAAATGGAGGAGGCCTTTTCGAAATTTATTTTAAAAAGCCACCTGTTTTTCACCGCTATGGAAGGGGCATAAAACCTTTTATTGAAAGTAATCGGTCTATATGTGTACCTTTAAAAAAACTCAATTTCCTTAAATTTGTACCTGAGCCCCTTACGAAATAAATGATTCAATTATAGTTTTCAATCATTTGGAAATGAAAGAAATAAGAAAACAAAATATTAGTTGGAGAAATTTCAAGGCTTATTGAGTTGGGTTGAGGGCTATAAATTCTATGATTCAGTAGCCGTATTCTGTAATTGGCTTAGCTAAAGCTAATTCTCGATCGCTGAAATGCCTTAGAGAAAATTAAACTTATGAAGAGGCAAAACAAAAGCATGAAGTTAATTTTAAATTAATCAACCAATACAAATCTTAATACATAAAACTAAAATGTTTTAATTTCGAAATGTCGCAAAAAAAATACATGTTTCTAAAACGACTGCGCAGACCAGAAAAAAGTTTAACTTTACTTATATAATTTTATTGTGGAATTTCGGTTTTTTTAGTGATTTTAATAAACCAAGCATAATTTTTAGAGTCAAAATCAGCAAAAACCAAAAATTTTAATCAAAAAATCTGCAAAGACTGCGTCTAGATTTAAAAATCTTCAAAACACATTTAGTACATTTT
The DNA here is from genome assembly GCA_949318255.1 of Pollenia labialis. Classification (NCBI taxonomy): domain Eukaryota; kingdom Metazoa; phylum Arthropoda; class Insecta; order Diptera; family Polleniidae; genus Pollenia; species Pollenia labialis. The sequence continues at coordinate 122,445,320 of OX439139.1, read as the reverse complement.
TATTTATGTATGTAGCTTATTAAGAAAAAATTTTTAATCAATTTTCTATTTAATTTTATTAAAAACCGAGGTTTTCCTGATTTTAAAAGTAGTTCTGGTATATATATAAGTGGTCAAGTCTGAGGTATAAAAAAGAAACAAATTTTTTTGAACTTTTTTGAAGTTTTCAAAATTTTCAGAACATGGCTGATGGTTTTTGACATTATTACATTTTATATATCTATCCAAATTTAATTACTTAATCAGTAAGGATTAATCACATCTTTGTAGTTTAAAACAACAAATTCAGAGTTAATTGTTTGACATATTGTTAACACTATCAAAGTCTTATTGAGAGTTTACAAGAGATCAAATATTGCAATTGTTTTAGAAATCTATACATAAGTACATATAAATATATATGTACGTAAGGGCGGGTCGATTTGTAGGGAGTGAAAAAATTCACCAATTTCCCTATGATTTCTGTATTCCATGAAAATTTGCCGAAGGAACCATACCTCTATCGTTAAAATCGAGTCCCCTACTTTTTGTTTGTAAAAAGTTCAAAAGTTACGGGCATTTTTGACCAAATTTTGGACCATTTTTCCATTTTTTTCATGATTTTGTCCAAGAATATTACTTTCATGGCCATTTTTTTGGCTCAATTAATTTACAATTCAAAACGAAGAGTTTAAGCCCAAATTTATCGAATTCGGTTGATTAATTAATGCGATATTGCTAAAACAAAATAACACATAAAACCAACCAAAAAAAATTTGGACAAAAATGCCCGTAACTTTTGAACCGTTGGACCAATGTTTCCAACGCGCCTACTGGCGATTAAACCCGATCGATAGTTTTTGAGTTATGGATGTGAACGTGTAGGTAATATTTCATACGAACGTCAATTTGGGAAAAAATCAACCAACAAAAAGTAGGGGACTCGATTTTAACGATAGAGGTATGGCTCCTTTGGCAAATTTTCATGGAATAACCCATAGAATACGGAAATCATAGGAAAATTGTCGAAAAAAAACGACCCGCCCTAATGTACGTACATATACATATTATTTCTTGTAAACACCAAATGACATACTTCCGGCGATACTAATGTGTCAAAACAATGCGAATTTTTAAGTTTGAAGTAATCTTTTGTGTACAAAATGCCTACTAATCAATCAATTCTCAAACGGTTAGACATCATAGTTAAACTTCTTAATTTATTCTTTATGTCTTTCTTTTTTACCATCCTTGCGCCAAATTGGTTCGCGTGATGTGACAACCGTTAAATATTTTTTTCCAACGCATCTTTCGCTTTAAGGTTTTATTTGTATTATATTTTTAGCTTTTCTTAAATCTTTGGAAAAGGTTTCTTGATGATCTGGCCTAAGCAACCAGTGAAATGCGCATAGAAGCTATCATTCCCTTTAGCACGTCATAGAGAAATCTTATTAAGAACGGTTGATATTTTTCGTTTTTAATGCAAGAAGTGGAAATAAATATAACCATGAGTGAAAAAGTACAGAAGTTTCCACCGAGCTCAAAAATCTGAATTTTTAAGACAAAAATTGTCAAATCTGCATTTTGGCAATTTTGGGGTATACCATCTTCAAAATCTGCACTTCTGTCATCACTGAAACAAAGCCTTTTTTGAGTTACACGAATATATGTAGTGCAACCTTCTCCATTTTCGAAATTACGGTATATTTCGAATAACAAAAACTTTTGAAATTAAAAATTTTGTATTCCCAAAAATTTAAATTACTTTTTGATAATAAGCAGGCGGGTGCACGGCCTAAAAAACACTTAATTGACAACATCTTTTGTAAGTTGTTGTTAGTTTTTTATTTTGTTTTTCTTAACCTACTTACAACTACAATTAATGTTGAGAGAATTTCAACTAATTGTAGCGGGGAATGTAAGATGAGATAAAGCCACTGTTTATTGTTGATGTTGTTTTGTTTAAGCTTTGATATTATTACAAGTAGAACTGTTGCTATAAGTCTTATACGTTTAACATTTTTATTTGGTTTAATATCTTAAGTTTTTCTAAAATCTTTATGGATGAAGTTTCCTGATGATCTGGCCTAAGCAACCAGTGAAATGCGCATAGGAATAGCTTATCCCATCAACAATAAATTTCAAGTGTTTTTATCAAGAATAAAAACTGGGAATTGAGCACGAATAACAAAAACTTTTGAAATTAAAAATTTTGTATTCCCAAAAATTGAAATTACTTTTTGATAATAAACAGGCGGGTGCACGGCCTAAAAAACACTTAATTGACAACATCTTTTGAAAGTTGTTGTTTGTTTTTTATTTTGTTTTTCTTAACCTACTTACAACTACAATTAATGTTGAGAGAATTTCAACTAATTGTAGCGGGGAATGTAAGATGAGATAAAGCCACTGTTTATTGTTGATGTTGTTTTGTTTAAGCTTTGATATTATTACAAGTAGAACTGTTGCTATAAGTCTTATACGTTTAACATTTTTATTTGGTTTAATATCTTTAGTTTTTCTAAAATCTTTATGGATGAAGTTTCCTGATGATCTGGCCTAAGCAACCAGTGAAATGCGCATAGGAATAGCTTATCCCATCAACAATAAATTTCAAGTGTTTTTATCAAGAATAAAAACTGGGAATTGAGCACGAATAACAAAAACTTTTGAAATTATAAAACAAAATATTTAAATTTACATCAGCTATTTGTAAGTAATCATGGTAATAATTCTATGCTCTATTAAGTATTTAGAATTTCTTAATTATACTATAGTCTATAAATTTTACAAGTAGACAAAAATAGTGAATTTTAAATAGAATTTCGTTATTTTGGCTCTAGCTCTTATAGATTCAAAGAAAAACGCATTTAAAGTTTTTCATACAAAAATCCTAAATAAATCGATTTTCTATGAAAAATAGTAGTGATCACAGATTTCGTTATTTTGGCTCTAGCTCTGAAAGTTTCCAAGAAAAACGCATTTAAAGTTTTTCATACAAAAATCCTAAGAAAATCAATTTTCTATGATAAATAGTAGTGATCACAGATTTTCGTTATTTTAGCTATAGCTCTGAAAGTTTCCAAGAAAAACGCATTTAAAGTTTTTCATACAAAAATCCTAAGAAAATCAATTTTCTATGAAAAATAGTAGTGATCACAGATTTTCGTTATTTTGGCTCTAGCTCTTATAGATTCCAAGAAAAACGCAGTTAAAATTTTTCATACAAAAATCATAAGAAAATCAATTTTCTATGAAAATAGTCTAGCTCTTATAGATTCAAAGAAAAACGCATTTAAAGTTTTTCATACAAAAATCCTAAATAAATCGATTTTCTATGAAAAATAGTAGTGATCACAGATTTCGTTATTTTGGCTCTAGCTCTGAAAGTTTCCAAGAAAAACGCATTTAAAGTTTTTCATACAAAAATCCTAAGAAAATCAATTTTCTATGATAAATAGTAGTGATCACAGATTTTCGTTATTTTAGCTATAGCTCTGAAAGTTTCCAAGAAAAACGCATTTAAAGTTTTTCATACAAAAATCCTAAGAAAATCAATTTTCTATGAAAAATAGTAGTGATCACAGATTTTCGTTATTTTAGCTATAGCTCTTATAGATTCCAAGAAAAATGCATTTAAAGTTTTTCATACAAAAATCCTAAGAAAATCAATTTTCTATGAAAAATAGTAGTGATCACAGATTTCGTTATTTTGGCTCTAGCTCTTATAGTTTCCAAGAAATACGCATTTAAAGTTTTTCATACAAAATCCCAAGAAAATCAATATTCTATTAAAAATAGTAGTGATCACAGGTTTTCGTTATTTTGGCTCTAGCTTTTACAGTTTTCAAGAAAAACGCATTTAAAGTTTATGATACAAAAATCCTAAGAAAACCAGTTTTCTATGGAAAATTAACGTGATTACATATTTTCCCTATTTTGGCTCTAGCTCTTATAGATTCCAAGAAAAACGCATTTAAAGTTTTTCATACAAAAATCCTAAGAAAATCAATTTTCTATTAAAAATACAAGTGATCACAGATTTTCGTTATTTTGGCTCTAGCTCTTATAGATTCCAAGAAAAACGCATTTAAAGTTTTTTATCCAAAATCCTAAGAAAATCAATTTTCTATGAAAAATAGTAGTGATCACAGATTTTCGTTATTTTGGCTCTAGCTCTTATAGATTCCAAGAAAAACGCATTTAAAGTTTTTCATATAAAATCCCAAGAAAATCAATATTCTATTAAAAATAGGAGTGATCACAGATTTTCGTTATTTTGGCTCTAGCTCTTACAGTTTTCAAGAAAAACGCATTTAAAGTTTATCATACAAAAATCCTAAGAAAATCAGTTTTTTATGAAAAATAGTAGTGATCACAGATTTTCGTTATTTTTGCTCTAGCTCTTCTAGTTTCCAAGAAAAACGCATTTAAAGTTTTCCATACAAAAATCCTAAGAAAATCAATTTTTATATGAAAATACAAGTGATCACAGATTTTCGGTATTTGTGCTCTAGCTCTTCTAGTTTCCAAGAAAAACGCATTTAAAGTTTTTCATACAAAATCCCAAGAAAATCAATATTCTATTAAAAATAGTAGTGATCACAGGTTTTCGTTATTTTGGCTCTAGCTCTTACAGTTTTCAAGAAAAACGCATTTAAAGTTTATGATACAAAAATCCTAAGAAAACCAGTTTTCTATGGAAAATTAACGTGATTACATATTTTCCCTATTTTGGCTCTAGCTCTTATAGATTCCAAGAAAAACGCATTTAAAGTTTTTCATACAAAAATCCTAAGAAAATCAATTTTCTATTAAAAATACAAGTGATCACAGATTTTCGTTATTTTGGCTCTAGCTCTTATAGATTCCAAGAAAAACGCATTTAAAGTTTTTTATCCAAAATCCTAAGAAAATCAATTTTCTATGAAAAATAGTAGTGATCACAGATTTTCGTTATTTTGGCTCTAGCTCTTATAGATTCCAAGAAAAACGCATTTAAAGTTTTTCATACAAAATCCCAAGAAAATCAATATTCTATTAAAAATAGTAGTGATCACAGATTTTCGTTATTTTGGCTCTAGCTCTTACAGTTTTCAAGAAAAACGCATTTAAAGTTTATCATACAAAAATCCTAAGAAAATCAGTTTTTTATGAAAAATAGTAGTGATCACAGATTTTCGTTATTTTTGCTCTACCTCTTCTAGTTTCCAAGAAAAACGCATTTAAAGTTTTCCATACAAAAATCCTAAGAAAATCAATTTTTATATGAAAATACAAGTGATCACAGATTTTCGGTATTTGTGCTCTAGCTCTTCTAGTTTCCAAGAAAAACGCATTTAAAGTTTTCCATACAAAATCCCAAGAAAATCAATATTCTATTAAAAATAGTAGTGATCACAGGTTTTCGTTATTTTGGCTCTAGCTCTTACAGTTTTCAAGAAAAACGCATTTAAAGATTATGATACAAAAATCCTAAGAAAACCAGTTTTCTATGGAAAATTAACGTGATTACATATTTTCCCTATTTTGGCTCTAGCTCTTATAGATTTTAAGAAAAACGCATTTAAAGTTTTTCATACAAAAATCCTAAGAAAATCAATTTTCTATTAAAAATACAAGTGATCACAGATTTTCGTTATTTTGGCTCTAGCTCTTATAGATTCCAAGAAAAACGCATTTAAAGTTTTTTATCCAAAATCCTAAGAAAATCAATTTTCTATGAAAAATAGTAGTGATCACAGATTTTCGTTATTTTGGCTCTAGCTCTTATAGATTCCAAGAAAAACGCATTTAAAGTTTTTCATATAAAATCCCAAGAAAATCAATATTCTATTAAAAATAGTAGTGATCACAGATTTTCGTTATTTTGGCTCTAGCTCTTACAGTTTTCAAGAAAAACGCATTTAAAGTTTATCATACAAAAATCCTAAGAAAATCAGTTTTTTATGAAAAATAGTAGTGATCACAGATTTTCGTTATTTTTGCTCTAGCTCTTCTAGTTTCCAAGAAAAACGCATTTAAAGTTTTCCATACAAAAATCCTAAGAAAATCAATTTTTATATGAAAATACAAGTGATCACAGATTTTCGGTATTTGTGCTTTAGCTCTTCTAGTTTCCAAGAAAAACGCATTTAAAGTTTTTCATACAAAATCCCAAGAAAATCAATATTCTATTAAAAATAGTAGTGATCACAGGTTTTCGTTATTTTGGCTCTAGCTCTTATAGTTTTCAAGAAAAACGCATTTAAAGTTTATGATACAAAAATCCTAAGAAAACCAGTTTTCTATGGAAAATTAACGTGATTACATATTTTCCCTATTTTGGCTCTAGCTCTTATAGATTCCAAGAAAAACGCATTTAAAGTTTTTCATACAAAAATCCTAAGAAAATCAATTTTCTATTAAAAATACAAGTGATCACAGATTTTCGTTATTTTGGCTCTAGCTCTTATAGATTCCAAGAAAAACGCATTTAAAGTTTTTTATCCAAAATCCTAAGAAAATCAATTTTCTATGAAAAATAGTAGTGATCACAGATTTTCGTTATTTTGGCTCTAGCTCTTATAGATTCCAAGAAAAACGCATTTAAAGTTTTTCATACAAAATCCCAAGAAAATCAATATTCTATTAAAAATAGTAGTGATCACAGATTTTCGTTATTTTGGCTCTAGCTCTTACAGTTTTCAAGAAAAACGCATTTAAAGTTTATCATACAAAAATCCTAAGAAAATCAGTTTTTTATGAAAAATAGTAGTGATCACAGATTTTCGTTATTTTTGCTCTACCTCTTCTAGTTTCCAAGAAAAACGCATTTAAAGTTTTCCATACAAAAATCCTAAGAAAATCAATTTTTATATGAAAATACAAGTGATCACAGATTTTCGGTATTTGTGCTCTAGCTCTTCTAGTTTCCAAGAAAAACGCATTTAAAGTTTTCCATACAAAAATCCTAAGAAAATCAATTTTTATATGAAAATACAAGTGATCACAGATTTTCGGTATTTGTGCTCTAGCTCTTCTAGTTTCCAAGAAAAACGCATTTAAAGTTTTCCATACAAAAATCCTAAGAAAATCAATTTTTATATGAAAATACAAGTGATCACAGAATTTCGGTATTTTGGCTCTAGCTCTTCTAGTTTCCAAGAAAAACGCATTTCAAGTTTTCCATACAAATATCCTAAGAAAATCAATTTTTATATGAAAATACAAGTGATCACAGATTTTCGGTATTTTGGCTCTAGCTCTTCTAGTTTCCAAGAAAAACGCATTTAAAGTTTTCCATACAAAAATCCTAAGAAAATCAATTTTTATATGAAAATACAAGTGATCACAGATTTTCGTTATTTTTTTCTCTAGCTCTTCTAGTTTCCAAGAAAAACGCATTTAAAGTTTTTCGTTATTTTTGCTCTAGCTCTTCTAGTTTCCAAGAAAAACGCATTTAAAGTTTTCCATACAAAAATCCTAAGAAAATCAATTTTTATATGAAAATACAAGTGATCACAGATTTTCGGTATTTTGGCTCTAGCTCTTCTAGTTTCCAAGAAAAACGCATTTAAAGTTTTCCATACAAATATTCTAAGAAACTCAATTTTTATATGAAAATACAAGTGATCGCAGATTTTCGTTATTTTTGCTCTAGCTCTTCTAGTTTGCAAGAAAAACGCATTTAAAGTTTTCCATACAAAAATCCTAAGAAAATCAATTTTTATATGAAAATACAAGTGATCACAGATTTTCGGTATTTTTGCTCTAGCTCTTCTAGTTTCCAAGAAATACGCATTTAAAGTTTTCCATACAAAAATCCTAAGAAAATCAATTTTTATATGAAAATACAAGTGATCACAGATTTTCGTTATTTTTGCTCTAGCTCTTCTAGTTTCCAAGAAATACGCATTTAAAGTTTTCCATACAAAAATCCTAAGAAAATCAATTTTTATATGAAAATACAAGTGATCACAGATTTTCGGTATTTTTGCTCTAGCTCTTCTAGTTTCCAAGAAATACACATTTAAAGTTTTCCATACAAAAATCCAAAGAAAATCAATTTTTATATGAAAATACAAGTGATCACAGATTTTCGTTATTTTTGCTCTAGCTGTTCTAGTTTCCAAGAAAAACTCATTTAAAGTTTTCCATACAAAAATCCTAAGAAAATCAATTTTTATATGAAAATACAAGTGATCACAGATTTTCGTTATTTTTGCTTTAGCTGTTCTAGTTTTTAAGAAAAACGCATTTAAAGTTTTCCATACAAAAATCCTAAGAAAATCAATTTTTATATGAAAATACAAGTGATCACAGATTTTCGTTATTTTTGCTTTAGCTGTTCTAGTTTCCAAGAAAAACGCATTTAAAGTTTTCCATACAAAAATCCTAAGAAAATCAATTTTTATATGAAAATACAAGTGATCCCAGATTTTCGTTATTTTTGCTCTAGCTCTTCTAGTTTCCAAGAAAAACGCATTTAAAGTTTTTTATACAAAAATCCTAAGAAAATCAATTTTTATATGAAAATACAAGTGATCACAGATTTTCGTTATTTTTGCTTTAGCTGTTCTAGTTTCCAAGAAAAACGCATTTAAAGTTTTCCATACAAAAATCCTAAGAAAATCAATTTTTATATGAAAATACAAGTGATCACAGATTTTCGTTATTTTTGCTCTAGCTCTTCTAGTTTCCAAGAAAAACGCATTTAAAGTTTTCCATACAAAAATCCTAAGAAAATCAATTTTTATATGAAAATACAAGTGATCACAGATTTTCGTTATTTTTGCTTTAGCTGTTCTAGTTTCCAAGAAAAACGCATTTAAAGTTTTCCATACAAAAATCCTAAGAAAATCAATTTTTATATGAAAATACAAGTGATCACAGATTTTCGTTATTTTTGCTCTAGCTGTTCTAGTTTCCAAGAAAAACGCATTTAAAGTTTTCCATACAAAATCCTAAGAAAATCAATTTTTATATAAAAATACAGGTGATCACAGATTTTCGTTATTTTTGCTCTAGCTCTTCTAGTTTCCAAGAAAAACGCATTTAAAGTTTTCCATACAAAAATCCTAAGAAAATCAATTTTTATATGAAAATACAGGTGATCACAGATTTTCGTTAGTTTTGCTCTAGCTCTTCTGGTTTCCAAGAAAAACGCATTTAAAGTTTTCCATACAAAAATCCTAAGAAAATCAATTTTTATATGAAAATACAAGTGATCACAGATTTTCGTTAGTTTTGCTCTAGCTCTTCTAGTTTCCAAGAAAATCGCATTTAAAGTTTTCCATACAAAAATCCTAAGAAAATCAATTTTTATATGAAAATACAAGTGATCACAGATTTTCGTTAGTTTTGCTCTAGCTCTTCTAGTTTCCAAGAAAATCGCATTTAAAGTTTTCCATACAAAAATCCTAAGAAAATCAATTTTTATATGAAAATACAAGTGATCACAGATTTTCGTTATTTTTGCTTTAGCTGTTCTAGTTTCCAAGAAAAACGCATTTAAAGTTTTCCATACAAAAATCTTAAGAAAATCAATTTTTATATGAAAATACAGGTGATCACAGATTTTCTTTTTTTTTGCTCTAGCTCTTCTAGTTTCCAAGAAAAACGCATTTAAAGTTTTCCATACAAAATCCTAAGAAAATCAATTTTTATATAAAAATACAGGTGATCACAGATTTTCGTTATTTTTGCTCTAGCTCTTCTAGTTTCCAAGAAAAACGCATTTAAAGTTTTCCATACAAAAATCCTAAGAAAATCAATTTTTATATGAAAATACAGGTGATCACAGATTTTCGTTAGTTTTGCTCTAGCTCTTCTGGTTTCCAAGAAAAACGCATTTAAAGTTTTCCATACAAAAATCCTAAGAAAATCAATTTTTATATGAAAATACAAGTGATCACAGATTTTCGTTAGTTTTGCTCTAGCTCTTCTAGTTTCCAAGAAAATCGCATTTAAAGTTTTCCATACAAAAATCCTAAGAAAATCAATTTTTATATGAAAATACAAGTGATCACAGATTTTCGTTAGTTTTGCTCTAGCTCTTCTAGTTTCCAAGAAAATCGCATTTAAAGTTTTCCATACAAAAATCCTAAGAAAATCAATTTTTATATGAAAATACAAGTGATCACAGATTTTCGTTATTTTTGCTTTAGCTGTTCTAGTTTCCAAGAAAAACGCATTTAAAGTTTTCCATACAAAAATCTTAAGAAAATCAATTTTTATATGAAAATACAGGTGATCACAGATTTTCTTTTTTTTTGCTCTAGCTCTTCTAGTTTCCAAGAAAAACGCATTTAAAGTTTTCCATACAAAAATCCTAAGAAAATCAATTTTTATATGGAAATGCAGGTGATCACAGATTTTCGTTATTTTTGCTCTAGCTCTTCTAGTTTCCAAGAAAAACGCATTTAAAGTTTTCCATACAAAAATCCTAAGAAAATCAATTTTTATATGAAAATACAGGTGATCACAGATTTTCGTTATTTTTGCTCTAGCTCTTCTAGGTTCTAAGAAAAACGCATTTAAAGTTTTTTATACAAAAATCCTAAGAAAATCAATTTTTATATGAAAATACAAGTGATCACAGATTTTCGTTATTTTTGCTCTAGCTGTTCAAGTTTCCAAGAAAAACGCATTTAAAGTTTTCCATACAAAAATCCTAAGAAAATCAATTTTTATATGAAAATACAGGTGATCACAGATTTTCGTTATTTTTGCTCTAGCTCTTCTAGTTTCCAAGAAAAACGCATTTAAAGTTTTCCATACAAAAATCCTAAGAAAATCAATTTTTATATGAAAATACAAGTGATCACAGATTTTCGTTATTTTTGCTCTAGCTCTTCTAGTTTCTAAGAAAAACGGATTTAAAGTTTTCCATACAAAAATCCTAATAAAATCAATTTTTATATGAAAATACAGGTGATCACAGATTTTCGTTATTTTTGCTCTAGCTGTTCTAGTTTCCAAGAAAAACGCATTTAAAGTTTTTCATACAAAAATCCTAAGAAAATCAATTTTTATATGAAAATACAGGTGATCACAGATTTTCGTTATTTTTGCTCTAGCTGTTCTAGTTTCCAAGAAAAACGGCTCTAGCTGTTCTAGTTTCCAAGAAAAACGCATTTAAAGTTTTCCATACAAAAATCCTAAGAAAATCAATTTTTAAAGTTTTCCATACAAAAATCCTAAGAAAATCAATTTTTATATGAAAATACAAGTGATCACAGATTTTCGGTATTTTTGCTCTAGCTCTTCTAGTTTCCAAGAAAAACGCATTTAAAGTTTTCCATACAAAAATCCTAAGAAAATCAATTTTCGTTATTTTTTCTCTAGCTCTTCTAGTTTCCAAGAAAAACGCATTTAAAGTTTTCCATACAAAAATCTTAAGAAAATCAATTTTTATATGAAAATACAAGTGATCACAGATTTTCGTTATTTTTGCTCTAGCTCTTCTAGTTTCCAAGAAAAACGCATTTAAAGTTTTCCATACAAATATCCTAAGAAAATCAATTTTTATATGAAAATACAAGTGATCACAGATTTTCGGTATTTTTGCTCTAGCTCTTCTAGTTTCCAAGAAAAACGCATTTAAAGTTTTCCATACAAATATCCTAAGAAAATCAATTTTTATATGAAAATACAAGTGATCACAGATTTTCGTTATTTTTGCTCTAGCTCTTCTAGTTTCCAAGAAAAACGCATTTAAAGTTTTCCATACCAAAATCCTAAGAAAATCAATTTTTATATGAAAATACAAGTGATCACAGATTTTCGTTATTTTTGCTCTAGCTCTTCTAGTTTCCAAGAAAAACGCATTTAAAGTTTTCCATACAAAAATCCTTAGAAAATCAATTTTTATATGAAAATACAAGTGATCACAGATTTTCGTTATTTTTGCTCTAGCTCTTCTAGTTTCCAAGAAAAACGCATTTAAAGTTTTCCATACAAAAATCCTTAGAAAACCAATTTTTATATGAAAATACAAGTGATCACAGATTTTCGGTATTTTTGCTCTAGCTCTTCTAGTTTCCAAGAAAAACGCATTTAAAGTTTTCCATACAAATATCCTAAGAAAATCAATTTTTATATGAAAATACAAGTGATCACAGATTTTCGTTATTTTTGCTCTAGCTCTTCTAGTTTCCAAGAAAAACGCATTTAAAGTTTTCCATACAAATATCCTAAGAAAATCAATTTTTATATGAAAATACAAGTGATCACAGATTTTCGTTATTTTTGCTCTAGCTCTTCTAGTTTCCAAGAAAAACGCATTTAAAGTTTTCCATACAAAAATCCTAAGAAAATCAATTTTTATATGAAAATACAAGTGATCACAGATTCTCGTTATTTTTGCTCTAGCTCTTCTAGTTTCCAAGAAAAACGCATTTAAAGTTTTCCATACAAATATCCTAAGAAAATCAATTTTTATATGAAAATACAAGTGATCACAGATTTTCGTTATTTTTGCTCTAGCTCTTCTAGTTTCCAAGAAAAACGCATTTAAAGTTTTCCATACAAAAATCCTAAGAAAATCAATTTTTATATGAAAATACAAGTGATCACAGATTTTCGTTATTTTTGCTCTAGCTCTTCTAGTTTCCAAGAAAAACGCATTTAAAGTTTTCCATACAAAAATCCTAAGAAAATCAATTTTTATATGAAAATACAAGTGATCACAGATTTTCGTTATTTTTTCTCTAGCTCTTCTAGTTTCCAAGAAAAACGCATTTAAAGTTTTCCATACAAAAATCCTAAGAAAATCAATTTTTATATGAAAATACAAGTGATCACAGATTTTCGTTATTTTTGCTCTAGCTCTTCTAGTTTCCAAGAAAAACGCATTTAAAGTTTTCCATACAAAAATCCTAAGAAAATCAATTTTTAGATGAAAATACAAGCGATCACAGATTTTCGTTATTTTTGCTCTAGCTCTTCTAGTTTCCAAGAAAAACGCATTTAAAGTTTTCCATACAAAAATCCTAAGAAAATCAATTTTTATATGAAAATACAAGTGATCACAGATTTTCGTTATTTTTTCTCTAGCTCTTCTAGTTTCCAAGAAAAACGCATTTAAAGTTTTCCATACAAAAATCCTAAGAAAATCAATTTTTATATGAAAATGTAAGTGATCACAGATTTTCGTTATTTTTGCTCTAGCTCTTCTAGTTTCCAAGAAAAACGCATTTAAAGTTTTCCATACAAAAATCCTAAGAAAATCAATTTTCTATGAACAATAGTAGGCTGTTGCTGGTTCTTGATCACAGATTTTCGTTATTTTTGCTCTAGCTCTTCTAGTTTCCAAGAAAAACGCATTTAAAGTTTTCCATACAAAAATCCTATGAAAATCAATTTTTATATGAAAATACAAGTGATCACAGATTTTCGGTATTTTGGCTCTAGCTCTTCTAGTTTCCAAGAAAAACGCATTTAAAGTTTTCCATACAAAAATCCTAAGAAAATCAATTTTTAAATGAAAATACAAGTGATCACAGATTTTCGTTATTTTTGCTAGCTCTTCTAGTTTCCAAGAAATACGCATTTAAAGTTTTTCATACAAAAATCCTAAGAAAATCAATTTTCTATGAACAATTGTAGGCTGTTGCTGGTTCTTGATCACAGATTTTCGTTATTTTTGCTCTAGCTCTTCTAGTTTCCAAGAAAAACGCATTTAAAGTTTTCCATACAAAAATCCTATGAAAATCAATTTTTATATGAAAATACAAGTGATCACAGATTTTCGGTATTTTGGCTCTAGCTCTTCTAGTTTCCAAGAAAAACGCATTTAAAGTTTTCCATACAAAAATCCTAAGAAAATCAATTTTTAAATGAAAATACAAGTGATCACAGATTTTTGTTATTTTTGCTAGCTCTTCTAGTTTCCAAGAAAAACGCATTTAAAGTTTTCCATACAAAAATCCTAAGAAAATCAATTTTTATATGAAAATACAAGTGATCACAGATTTTCGTTATTTTTTCTCTAGCTCTTCTAGTTTCCAAGAAAAACGCATTTAAAGTTTTCCATACAAAAATCCTAAGAAAATCAATTTTTATATGAAAATACAAGTGATCACAGATTTTCGTTATTTTTGCTCTAGCTCTTCTAGTTTCCAAGAAAAACGCATTTAAAGTTTTCCATACAAAAATCCTAAGAAAATCAATTTTTAGATGAAAATACAAGCGATCACAGATTTTCGTTATTTTTGCTCTAGCTCTTCTAGTTTCCAAGAAAAACGCATTTAAAGTTTTCCATACAAAAATCCTATGAAAATCAATTTTTATATGAAAATACAAGTGATCACAGATTTTCGGTATTTTGGCTCTAGCTCTTCTAGTTTCCAAGAAAAACGCATTTAAAGTTTTCCATACAAAAATCCTAAGAAAATCAATTTTTAAATGAAAATACAAGTGATCACAGATTTTCGTTATTTTTGCTAGCTCTTCTAGTTTCCAAGAAATACGCATTTAAAGTTTTCCATACAAAAATCCTAAGAAAATCAATTTTCTATGAACAATAGTAGGCTGTTGCTGGTTCTTGATCACAGATTTTCGTTATTTTTGCTCTAGCTCTTCTAGTTTCCAAGAAAAACGCATTTAAAGTTTTCCATACAAAAATCCTATGAAAATCAATTTTTATATGAAAATACAAGTGATCACAGATTTTCGGTATTTTGGCTCTAGCTCTTCTAGTTTCCAAGAAAAACGCATTTAAAGTTTTCCATACAAAAATCCTAAGAAAATCAATTTTTAAATGAAAATACAAGTGATCACAGATTTTCGTTATTTTTGCTAGCTCTTCTAGTTTTCAAGAAAAACGCATTTAAAGTTTTCCATACAAAAATCCTAAGAAAATCAATTTTTATATGAAAATACAAGTGATCACAGATTTTCGGTATTTTGGCTCTAGCTCTTCTAGTTTCCAAGAAAAACGCATTTAAAGTTTTCCATACAAATATCCTAAGAAAATCAATTTTTATATGAAAATACAAGTGATCACAGATTTTCGTTATTTTTGCTCTAGCTCTTCTAGTTTCCAAGAAAAACGCATTTAAAGTTTTCCATACAAAAATCCTAAGAAAATCAATTTTTATATGAAAATACAAGTGATCACAGATTTTCGGTATTTTGGCTCTAGCTCTTCTAGTTTCCAAGAAAAACGCATTTAAAGTTTTCCATACAAAAATCCTAAGAAAATCAATTTTTATATGAAAATACAAGTGATCACAGATTTTCGGTATTTTGGCTCTAGCTCTTCTAGTTTCCAAGAAAAACGCATTTAAAGTTTTCCATACAAATATCCTAAGAAAATCAATTTGTATATGAAAATACAAGTGATCACAGATTTTCGTTATTTTTGCTCTAGCTCTTCTAGTTTGCAAGAAAAACGCATTTAAAGTTTTCCATACAAAAATCCTAAGAAAATCAATTTTTAAATGAAAATACAAGTGATCACAGATTTTCGTTATTTTTGCTAGCTCTTCTAGTTTCCAAGAAAAACGCATTTAAAGTTTTCCATACAAATATCCTAAGAAAATCAATTTGTATATGAAAATACAAGTGATCACAGATTTTCGTTATTTTTGCTCTAGCTCTTCTAGTTTCCAAGAAAAACGCATTTAAAGTTTTCCATACAAAAATCCTAAGAAAATCAATTTTTATATGAAAATACAAGTGATCACAGATTTTCGTTATTTTTGCTCTAGCTCTTCTAGTTTCCAAGAAAAACGCATTTAAATTTTTCCATACAAAAATCCTAAGAAAATCAATTTTTATATGAAAATACAAGTGATCACAGATTTTCGTTATTTTTGCTCTAGCTCTTCTAGTTTCCAAGAAAAACGCATTTAAATTTTTCCATACAAAAATCCTAAGAAAATCAATTTTTATATGAAAATACAAGTGATCACAGATTTTCGTTATTTTTTCTCTAGCTCTTCTAGTTTCCAAGAAAAACGCATTTAAAGTTTTCCATACAAAAATCCTAAGAAAATCAATTTTTATATGAAAATACAAGTGATCACAGATTTTCGTTATTTTTGCTCTAGCTCTTCTAGTTTCCAAGAAAAACGCATTTAAATTTTTCCATACAAAAATCCTAAGAAAATCAATTTTTATATGAAAATACAAGTGATCACAGATTTTCGTTATTTTTGCTCTAGCTCTTCTAGTTTCCAAGAAAAACGCATTTAAAGTTTTCCATACAAAAATCCTAAGAAAATCAATTTTTATATGAAAATACAAGTGATCACAGATTTTCGTTATTTTTTCTCTAGCTCTTCTAGTTTCCAAGAAAAACGCATTTAAATTTTTCCATACAAAACTCCTAAGAAAATCAATTTTTATATGAAAATACAAGTGATCACAGATTTTCGTTATTTTTGCTCTAGCTCTTCTAGTTTCCAAGAAAAACGCATTTAAAGTTTTCCATACAAAAATCCTAAGAAAATCAATTTTTATATGAAAATACAAGTGATCACAGATTTTCGTTATTTTTTCTCTAGCTCTTCTAGTTTCCAAGAAAAACGCATTTAAATTTTTCCATACAAAAATCCTAAGAAAATCAATTTTTATATGAAAATACAAGTGATCACAGATTTTCGTTATTTTTTCTCTAGCTCTTCTAGTTTCCAAGAAAAACGCATTTAAATTTTTCCATACAAAAATCCTAAGAAAATCAATTTTTATATGAAAATACAAGTGATCACAGATTTTCGTTATTTTTGCTCTAGCTCTTCTAGTTTCCAAGAAAAACGCATTTAAAGTTTTCCATACAAAAATCCTAAGAAAATCAATTTTTATATGAAAATACAAGTGATCACAGATTTTCGTTATTTTTGCTCTAGCTCTTCTAGTTTCCAAGAAAAACGCATTTAAATTTTTCCATACAAAAATTCTAAGAAAATCAATTTTTATATGAAAATACAAGTGATCACAGATTTTCGTTATTTTTGCTCTAGCTCTTCTAGTTTCCAAGAAAAACGCATTTAAATTTTTCCATACAAAAATCCTAAGAAAATCAATTTTTATATGAAAATACAAGTGATCACAGATTTTCGTTATTTTTGCTCTAGCTCTTCTAGTTTCCAAGAAAAACGCATTTAAAGTTTTCCATACAAAAATCCTAAGAAAATCAATTTTTATATGAAAATACAAGTGATCACAGATTTTCGTTATTTTTGCTCTAGCTCTTCTAGTTTCCAAGAAAAACGCATTTAAAGTTTTCCATACAAAAATCCTAAGAAAATCAATTTTTATATGAAAATACAAGTGATCACAGATTTTCGTTATTTTTGCTCTAGCTCTTCTAGTTTCCAAGAAAAACGCATTAAAAGTTTTCCATACAAAAATCCTAAGAAAATCAATTTTTATATGAAAATACAAGTGATCACAGATTTTCGTTATTTTTGCTCTAGCTCTTCTAGTTTCCAAGAAAAACGCATTTAAAGTTTTCCATACAAAAATCCTAAGAAAATCAATTTTTATATGAAAATACAAGTGATCACAGATTTTCGTTATTTTTTCTCTAGCTCTTCTAGTTTCCAAGAAAAACGCATTTAAATTTTTCCATACAAAAATCCTAAGAAAATCAATTTTTATATGAAAATACAAGTGATCACAGATTTTCGTTATTTTTTCTCTAGCTCTTCTAGTTTCCAAGAAAAACGCATTTAAATTTTTCCATACAAAAATCCTAAGAAAATCAATTTTTATATGAAAATACAAGTGATCACAGATTTTCGTTATTTTTGCTCTAGCTCTTCTAGTTTCCAAGAAAAACGCATTTAAAGTTTTCCATACAAAAATCCTAAGAAACCAATTTTTATATGAAAATACAAGTGATCACAGATTTTCGTTATTTTTGCTCTAGCTCTTCTAGTTTCCAAGAAAAACGCATTTAAATTTTTCCATACAAAAATCCTAAGAAAATCAATTTTTATATGAAAATACAAGTGATCACAGATTTTCGTTATTTTTGCTCTAGCTCTTCTAGTTTCCAAGAAAAACGCATTTAAAGTTTTCCATACAAAAATCCTAAGAAAATCAATTTTTATATGAAAATACAAGTGATCACAGATTTTCGTTATTTTTGCTCTAGCTCTTCTAGTTTCCAAGAAAAACGCATTTAAATTTTTCCATACAAAAATCCTAAGAAAATCAATTTTTATATGAAAATACAAGTGATCACAGATTTTCGTTATTTTTGCTCTAGCTCTTCTAGTTTCCAAGAAAAACGCATTTAAAGTTTTCCATACAAAAATCCTAAGAAAATCAATTTTTATATGAAAATACAAGTGATCACAGATTTTCGTTATTTTTTCTCTAGCTCTTCTAGTTTCCAAGAAAAACGCATTTAAATTTTTCCATACAAAAATCCACAGTTCGGTTTGTGCTTTGTTGCGATACAGACGCGTATTCTTAATCCCGCATACAATTGAATTATTAATTACATTTGATATTTTAATATAACAAATTAGCGAATGGACGCATTTTTTTTAAATAAATCTTTAACATAAAAGTGAACAATAATCAAAAACGAAAAAATTAATAAAAAAAATATATGTATAAATGTACATACATATGTACACATATACTGTACAAAAACATTTTGTTTAAAATTCTTTTTTGGTGCAATACATTAAATAATAAAAATAAAAAAAGCACAGTAAAACAGTGATAAACAAAAACAACTTTTTGCATGAGTAGTCACAATGTAACAACAATAAAACTAGATGAAAGAAATGCATACGTAACAGTTAATGCTAAAGAGTGCAATACTGAAACAAATAAAACAAAACAAAACAATATTAACTACCTAACGGCTAAACCTATTGCTCGTACACGTTCCCTTTCACCCTCTGTTTTTACAAAGACGGTTGATGCTGAGACATTAAAAAATATTAATCTCTCGCTAGTGCCTGCAAGTGTTGCCGCTTCGGCAAAAACAATTTTAGTAACAAATGTTACCATGAATTCAAACACAGACGCAATGGAAAAATCTCAAGTAAAAAGTTGTCAAAAGCCTCAAGTACAAGTTGGTATGGACAGGTACATAACAGTGCTTAAACGTGGTCGCAGCCCTACCTCTGCAGCAGTTGCTTCGGCCTCAAAAGTACCATCTTTTGATAAAATAAATTCTCAAAATCGTTTTGCAATTCTGGAGGATGAATCCTCTGAAGCACCAAACGTCATAAAATCGTCCAAGCCTCCCCCGATATATCTTAGGGAGCAAAACTCAAATGAGCTTATAAAGAGTTTAATTTCGTTAATTGGAGAAAATTCGTTTTACGTAGCTGCTATCAAGCGTGGTAGTATAAACGAGACTAAAATACAAGTCAATCATGAGAATGATTTTCGCAAAATAATAACCAAATTTGAAGCACTTAAAAAAAACTTTTATACATACCAACTGAAGAGCAGTAAAGGTCTTCAGGTAGTGATTAAGGGAATTGACTCATGTGTGGACCCTGAAGAGGTAAAAACATTCCTAGAAGAAAAAGGCTTCAAAATAAAACATGTAGTAAATATTAAAAATAGAGAAAAAAATCCCCAACCACTTTTTCGAGTGGAGTTTGAACCCGGCGACGTAAAGCTTAAAAAAAACGAAACGCATCCTATTTACAATTTGAAATATATTCTCTATAGAAGAATAACTATAGAAGAGCCACACAAAAGAAATGGTCCCGTTCAATGTTTAAACTGTCAAGAATATGGTCATACTAAGGCATACTGCTATTTACCCCCTGTTTGTGTAGTATGTGGTGAATTACATGGTACAGTTCTCTGCGATAAGTCTAAAACCGACCCCAACGTAAAAAAATGTAGTAACTGTGGCGGCAATCACACTGCCAATTATAGAGGATGCCCTGTGTATACTATCGTCAAGCAGTCGGCTGGACCGAAAACTAATCCCCCTCAAATGCAGGTACCAAATCAAGTAAACACAAATGCAATTCAAGCCCCCCAGCCTGGTAATAACAGAATTTCTTACGCTAACGTGCTAAAATCAAACCATGTGCCAATGCAAGGTGCCTCGCCAGGTAATGATGAAACTCCAGTCTCTAATTTAAGTCGTTTAGAAAAAACAATGGAAACATTAGTGCAAACAGTAAATAATTTTACAAACACAATGGGTAATATGATGCAGGAGATTCTTAGAATGCAATCGATGTTATTGCAAGCTGTACTTAACAAACCATGAACTGTTTAAAAATTGGTTTTTGGAACGCAAACGGCATCCGCCAACATAAAAATGAATTAGAATACTTTCTTAAAAATAAACAAATTGATGTCATGATGGTTTCTGAAACTCATTTGTCCTCACGAAATACGTTTAAAATTAATGGTTATACACTATATGATACCAAGGACCCTCGAGATAGAGCTTGTGGAGGTTCTGCCATTTTAATAAAAACCAGAGTCAAACACTACCTCATGGGTGATCATTGTGAAGATTATCTTCAAGCAACAAACATTTGCGTTGAAGAATTAAATAGAAACGTAGTAATCTCATCGTTATACTCCCCACCTAGATATTCAATATCTGAAGGCCAATATTATAATTATTTTAAATCATTAGGACCTTGTTTCCTGGCCGCTGGCGATTATAACGCTAAACATACCTTCTGGGGGTCCCGACTTATAACACCAAAGGGTCGTGTTCTATTTAATACTATTTCTAAAATGGATTTGAATGTGATAGCGAGCGGACAACCAACATATTGGCCTACTGATCAGCAAAAAATACCAGATGTCATCGATTTTGGCGTGGTTAAAAACATTCCCTTAGAAACGATTTATGTTGAAGCTTCCTTAGAATTATCTTCCGACCACACACCAACAATTGTTACTTTAATGAACCCCAATAGAATTGTATATCCAACTAGTTACTTAGCGACGCCAGCTACACAAATCAATTGGCTAAAATATAAAAAATATCTCAGCACCCATTGCACAGAAAATATTCTGCTTAGTACACCGGAATACGTAGATCGCGCTATTCTTAATTTTGACAGTTTTCTGAAGCTAGCTGTGCAACATTCCAGTAATACCCCAAAAAAAACTAAAGATATTAAAATTTATTCCACAGATGTTGAGCGTCTCCTGACCGAAAAAAGAAGAGCTCGAAGAGAATGGCAATTGCACAGATCCCCTCAACTAAAGATTTTATTAAAAGAGTGTACAAAAAGGCTAAGAAAGTTACTACAGACTCAGAAAACGGCTTCTCTGCAAAAATATCTTAAGGAACTTGATGCAACTCCGCAATCAGACTACTCATTATGGCGTGCAGCTAAAAATCTAAAAAGGCCAGTCGCCTCTAAGCCACCATTAAGAAACTTGAACGGAAGTTGGGCAAGAAATGATAACGAAAAGGGAAATCTGTTTGTTAATCACTTAAAAAACGTATTTACCCCAAATATATCTCACGATACTGCGGTCGTGTTACCACCTGTTCCTGCTAGAGCGGCTGTTCCCCTAAGATTTGAGATAAGAGAAATCGAAAAGGCTGTTTGTGAATTAAACCCCAAAAAAGCCCCTGGTTTTGATAAGATCAGCAACAAAATGCTTTTGGAGCTACCCAGCACAGCAAAGAAAATTATTCTTTTAATTTTCAATGCTATCTTACGTCTTCAATACTATCCTCAAAAATGGAAGGTTTCCTTAGTCACCATGATACCTAAACCAGGAAAGGATCACACAAAAGTTGAGTCATATAGGCCTATAAGCTTACTTTCTAATATATCAAAGCTGTTTGAGAGGCTGTTAGTGTCAAAATTAACTCCAATTTTAAGTGAAAATAGATGTATACCTAACCACCAATTCGGCTTTAGAAGAGAACACAGCACAATTGAACAAACCCATCGTATAGTAAACGCCATAAGAAAAGCCTTTGAAGAAAGAAAATATTGTTCCGCTCTCTTCATCGATGTTTCTCAAGCTTTTGATAAAGTCTGGCATGAAGGCTTATTACATAAATTGAAGCAAAATTTTCCAGCAAACATACACAAGCTGCTAGAAAGCTACTTAGTCGGTCGACAATTTATTATAAAAGAAGGAAATTTTCTTAGTTCACCTCAGCCAATTGGCGCTGGAGTCCCACAGGGAAGCATTCTGGGGCCTCTATTATACTTAATTTATACTTCGGACATGCCAACGAGCAACTACACACAAACTTCAACATTTGCAGACGATACAGCTTTTCTAAGCGTCCACGAAAACAGTTATGAAGCATCTCGTTACTTACAGGATCATATATTTCAACTAGAAATATGGTTAAAACAATGGAGGATAAAAGTCAATGAGCAAAAATGCGTACATATAACATTCACCTTGCGTCGGGAATCATGCCCCCCTATTAAAATCAATAATCAAATAATACCTCAAAATTCGCATGTAAAATATCTCGGTATACATTTAGATCGCCGTTTGACGTGGAAAAGCCATATAGAGGCAAAATTAACTCAAATGAAACTAAAAGCCATACAAATTCATTGGCTTATTGGAAGAAACTCTGTCCTTAGTCTCGACTGTAAACTCCTACTTTACAACTCTATCTTAAAGCCTATCTGGTGCTACGGTATTCAGTTATGGGGCACTGCCTCGGCTTCTAATATCGAAAAAATTCAAAGGCGCCAAAATAAACTTCTTCGAATAATCACAGCTGCCCCTTGGTATGTTAAAAATTCAAATATTCACAAGGATCTCAATGTTCCATTAGTTAAAACTGTGATTACGAAATATGCAGTAAAATACTTAACAAGGCTCGAATTGCATCCGAACCCACTAGCTCGAAATATTTTAAATGATAGCGGCCACACTCGCTTAAGAAGAAGAGACACTGCAGCACTTGTCCAATTAGATGAGCGATAAACACCTAGATAAGTGAACAGAACCCGTGATAAAGAAAATTTTTGTCTGGCACTGGCAGGACATAAAATAAAGTATTAGGTTAAGATTTGATTAATTATTGTTAGTTCATATTAAATGTATGAAGATTCAATAAATAATATTGAAAAAAAAAAAAAAAAAAAAAAAAAAAAAAAAAAAAAAATACAAAAATCCTAAGAAAATCAATTTTTATATGAAAATACAAGTGATCACAGATTTTCGTTATTTTTTCTCTAGCTCTTCTAGTTTCCAAGAAAAACGCATTTAAATTTTTCCATACAAAAATCCTAAGAAAATCAATTTTTATATGAAAATACAAGTGATCACAGATTTTCGTTATTTTTGCTCTAGCTCTTCTAGTTTCCAAGAAAAACGCATTTAAAGTTTTCCATACAAAAATCCTAAGAAAATCAATTTTTATATGAAAATACAAGTGATCACAGATTTTCGTTATTTTTGCTCTAGCTCTTCTAGTTTCCAAGAAAAACGCATTTAAATTTTTCCATACAAAAATCCTAAGAAAATCAATTTTTATATGAAAATACAAGTGATCACAGATTTTCGTTATTTTTGCTCTAGCTCTTCTAGTTTCCAAGAAAAACGCATTTAAAGTTTTCCATACAAAAATCCTAAGAAAATCAATTTTTATATGAAAATACAAGTGATCACAGATTTTCGTTATTTTTGCTCTAGCTCTTCTAGTTTCCAAGAAAAACGCATTTAAAGTTTTCCATACAAAAATCCTAAGAAAATCAATTTTTATATGAAAATACAAGTGATCACAGATTTTCGTTATTTTTGCTCTAGCTCTTCTAGTTTCCAAGAAAAACGCATTTAAAGTTTTCCATACAAAAATCCTAAGAAAATCAATTTTTATATGAAAATACAAGATCACAGATTTTCGTTATTTTTGCTCTAGCTCTTCTAGTTTCCAAGAAAAACGCATTTAAAGTTTTCCATACAAAAATCCTAAGAAAATCAATTTTTATATGAAAATACAAGTGATCACAGATTTTCGTTAATTTTGCTCTAGCTCTTCTAGTTTCCAAGAAAAACGCATTTAAAGTTTTCCATACAAAAATCCTAAGAAAATCAATTTTTATATGAAAATACAAGTGATCACAGATTTTCGTTATTTTTGCTCTAGCTCTTCTAGTTTCCAAGAAAAACGCATTTAAATTTTTCCATACAAAAATCCTAAGAAAATCAATTTTTATATGAAAATACAAGTGATCACAGATTTTCGTTATTTTTTCTCTAGCTCTTCTAGTTTCCAAGAAAAACGCATTTAAAGTTTTCCATACAAAAATCCTAAGAAAATCAATTTTTATATGAAAATACAAGTGATCACAGATTTTCGTTATTTTTGCTCTAGCTCTTCTAGTTTCCAAGAAAAACGCATTTAAATTTTTCCATACAAAAATCCTAAGAAAATCAATTTTTATATGAAAATACAAGTGATCACAGATTTTCGTTATTTTTGCTCTAGCTCTTCTAGTTTCCAAGAAAAACGCATTTAAATTTTTCCATACAAAAATCCTAAGAAAATCAATTTTTATATGAAAATACAAGTGATCACAGATTTTCGTTATTTTTTCTCTAGCTCTTCTAGTTTCCAAGAAAAACGCATTTAAAGTTTTCCATACAAAAATCCTAAGAAAATCAATTTTTATATGAAAATACAAGTGATCACAGATTTTCGTTATTTTTGCTCTAGCTCTTCTAGTTTCCAAGAAAAACGCATTTAAATTTTTCCATACAAAAATCCTAAGAAAATCAATTTTTATATGAAAATACAAGTGATCACAGATTTTCGTTATTTTTGCTCTAGCTCTTCTAGTTTCCAAGAAAAACGCATTTAAAGTTTTCCATACAAAAATCCTAAGAAAATCAATTTTTATATAAAAATACAAGTGATCACAGATTTTCGTTATTTTTGCTCTAGCTCTTCTAGTTTCCAAGAAAAACGCATTTAAAGTTTTCCATACAAAAATCCTAAGAAAATCAATTTTTATATGAAAATACAAGTGATCACAGATTTTCGGTATTTTGGCTCTAGCTCTTCTAGTTTCCAAGAAAAACGCATTTAAAGTTTTCCATACAAATACCCTAAGAAAATCAATTTTTATATGAAAATACAAGTGATCACAGATTTTCGTTATTTTTGCTCTAGCTCTTCTAGTTTCCAAGAAAAACGCATTTAAAGTTTTCCATACAAAAATCCTAAGAAAATCAATTTTTATATGAAAATACAAGTGGTCACAGATTTTCGTTATTTTTGCTAGCTCTTCTAGTTTCCAAGAAATACGCATTTAAAGTTTTCCATACAAAAATCCTAAGAAAATCAATTTTCTATGAAAAATAGTAGGCTGTTGCTGTTTCTTGATCACAGATTTTCGTTATTTTTGCTCTAGCTCTTCTAGTTTCCAAGAAAAACGCATTTAAAGTTTTCCATACAAAAATCCTAAGAAAATCAATTTTTATATGAAAATACAAGTGATCACAGATTTTCGTTATTTTTTCTCTAGCTCTTCTAGTTTCCAAGAAAAACGCATTTAAAGTTTTCCATACAAAAATCCTAAGAAAATCAATTTTTATATGAAAATACAAGTGATCACAGATTTTCGTTATTTTTTCTCTAGCTCTTCTAGTTTCCAAGAAATACGCATTTAAAGTTTTCCATACAAAAATCCTAAGAAAATCAATTTTCTATGAAAAATAGTAGGCTGTTGCTGTTTCTTGATCACAGATTTTCGTTATTTTTGCTAGCTCTTCTAGTTTCCAAGAAATACGCATTTAAAGTTTTCCATACAAAAATCCTAAGAAAATCAATTTTCTATGAAAAATAGTAGGCTGTTGCTGTTTCTTGATCACAGATTTTCGTTATTTTTGCTCTAGCTCTTCTAGTTTCCAAGAAAAACGCATTTAAAGTTTTCCATACAAAAATCCTAAGAAAATCAATTTTTATATGAAAATACAAGTGATCACAGATTTTCGTTATTTTTTCTCTAGCTCTTCTAGTTTCCAAGAAAAACGCATTTAAAGTTTTCCATACAAAAATCCTAAGAAAATCAATTTTTATATGAAAATACAAGTGATCACAGATTTTCGTTATTTTTGCTAGCTCTTCTAGTTTCCAAGAAATACGCATTTAAAGTTTTTCATACAAAAATCCTAAGAAAATCAATTTTCTATGAAAAATAGTAGGCTGTTGCTGTTTCTTGATCACAGATTTTCGTTATTTTTGCTCTAGCTCTTCTAGTTTCCAAGAAAAACGCATTTAAAGTTTTCCATACAAAAATCCTAAGAAAATCAATTTTTATATGAAAATACAAGTGGTCGTTATTTTTGCTCTAGCTCTTCTAGTTTCCAAGAAAAACGCATTTAAAGTTTTCCATACAAATATCCTAAGAAAATCAATTTTTATATGAAAATACAAGTGATCACAGATTTTCGTTATTTTTGCTCTAGCTCTTCTAGTTTCCAAGAAAAACGCATTTAAAGTTTTCCATATAAAAATCCTAAGAAAATCAATTTTTATATGAAAATACAAGTGATCACAGATTTTCGTTATTTTTGCTCTAGCTCTTCTAGTTTCCAAGAAAAACGCATTTAAAGTTTTCCATACAAAAATCCTAAGAAAATCAATTTTTATATGAAAACTAGCTTAACCCGGTGGGCTTCGCTACACTGCTTAAACCACTTTATCGGTTGAGAGATATTTAATATATGCATCCTATGGAAGGTAGTTCCCCCCTGCGCCTACCCGCTTTATTTTTATTTTCAAAGTGAAGTATACCATAAGAGTGACTTCTACAAAGTTTGAACTTTCTCACTATAACAGTATTTAAGATATCCTATATTAAACATTGGCCTCCTATGGTGGGTAACACTTCCCCCGCTGCTATTTTATTTAAATTTTGGGGCTCTGAAAATCCTACTACCAAAAGTTCAACAAATTGCTTGCAGCGGCTCTTATTAATATTTCTATATATGAGGGGTACTGCTTCTCCTCTGACTACCCCGCCCATTTCTATATTGAAATTTATAGTTTACCATAATTGTAGCTTTAAATACGTTTGAAGACTCTCCCTTTAATAGTTCTTCAGTTGAGCGATATTTAATGTATGCATCCTATGGGAGGTATTTCCCCCCCTGCACCTATCCGCTTTATTTTTATTTTCAAAAGTGTAGTATACCATAATAGTGACTTCTAGTAAGTTTGAACATTCTCACTATCACAGTTCTTAAGATATGCGATGGTAAACATTGGCGTCCTATGGGGAAAACCACTTCCCCCGCTGCTACTTTATTTCAATTTCGGGGCTCAGAAGATCCTACTACCAAAAGTTTAACAAAATGCGTGCAGTGGCTCTTATTTATATTTCTATCTATGAGGGGTACTGCTCCTCCCCTGTTTACCCCGCCCATTT
This sequence comes from Pollenia labialis, assembly GCA_949318255.1. Classification (NCBI taxonomy): domain Eukaryota; kingdom Metazoa; phylum Arthropoda; class Insecta; order Diptera; family Polleniidae; genus Pollenia; species Pollenia labialis. Next base: position 122,418,030 of record OX439139.1, on the reverse strand, counting down.
TTATACTGAAAGTATAGTTTGCCATAGTAGTAGCTTTAACCACCTTTGAAGACTCCCCCTTTAATAGTTCTTCAGTTAAGCGATATTTAATATATGCATCCTATGGGAGGTTTCCCCCCCCCCTCCCCTACCCGCTTTATTTTTATTTTCAAAAGTGTAGTATACCATAAGAGTGACTTCCACAAAGTTTGAACTTTCTCACTATAACAGTATTTAAGATATCCTATATTAAACATTGGCCTCCTATGATGGGCATCACTTCCTCCGCTGCTATTTTATTCCAATTTTGGGGCTCAGAAGATCCTACTACCAAAGGTTCAACAAAATGCGTGCAGATGCTCTAATTTATATGTCTTCTATGAGGGGTACTGCTGCTCCCCTGTCTACCCCGCACATTTTTATATTGAAATTTATAGTTTACTATAATAGTGGCTTTAACCACGTTTGAAGACTCTCCCTTTAATAGTTCTTCAGTTGAGCGATATTTAATGTATGCATCCTATGGGAGGTATTTCCCCCCCTGCGCCTACCCGCTTTATTTTTATTTTCAAAACTGAAGTATACCATAAGAGTGACTTCTAGAAAGTTTGAACATTCTCACTATTACAGTTCTTAAGATATGCGATGGTAAACATTGGCGTCCTATGGGGAAAACCACTTCCCCCGCTGCTACTTTATTTCAATTTCGGGGCTCAGAAGATCCTACTACCAAAAGTTTAACAAAATGCGTGCAGTGGCTCTTATTTATATTTCTATCTATGAGGGGTACTGCTCCTCCCCTGTTTACCCCGCCCATTTTTATACTGAAATTTATAGTTTGCCATAGTAGTAGCTTTAACCACCTTTGAAGACTCCCCATTTAATAGTTCTTCAGTTAAGCGATATTTAATATATGCATCCTATGGGAGGTTTCCCCCCCCCCTCCCCTACCCGCTTTATTTTTATTTTCAAAAGTGTAGTATACCATAAGAGTGACTTCCACAAAGTTTGAACATTCTCACTATAACAGTTCATAAGATATGCGATAATTAATATTGGCATCCTATGGGGGTACCAATTCCCCTGCCCCTATCGAAAAAATAAGTAGCCTATTTTATTTTTAGGGCTCACGTGATGTTACTGTAAAAATTTCAGGAAAACCGGTTCAGTAGTTTCGGAGTCTATAAGCCAACAAACAAACAAACAAACAAACAAACAAACAAACAAACAAACAAACAAACAAACAAACAAACAAACAAACAAACAAACAAACAAACAAACAAACACACAAACACACAAACATACTAACATTTTTCATTTTTATATATATAGATACAAGTGATCACAGATTTTCGTTATTTTTTCTCTAGCTCTTCTTGTTTCCAAGAAAAACGCATTTAAAGTTTTCCATACAAAAATCCTAAGAAAATCAATTTTTATATGAAAATACAAGTGATCACAGATTTTCGTTATTTTTTCTCTAGCTCTTCTTGTTTCCAAGAAAAACGCATTTAAAGTTTTCCATACAAAAATCCTAAGAAAATCAATTTTTATATGAAAATACAAGTGATCACAGATTTTCGTTATTTTTGCTCTAGCTCTTCTTGTGTCCAAGAAAAACGCATTTAAAGTTTTCCATACAAAAATCCTAAGAAAATCAATTTTTATATGAAAATACAAGTGATCACAGATTTTCGTTATTTTTTCTCTAGCTCTTCTAGTTTCCAAGAAAAACGCATTTAAAGTTTTTCATACAAAAATCCTAAGAAAATCAATTTTTATATGAAAATACAAGTGATCACAGATTTTCGTTATTTTTGCTCTAGCTCTTCTAGTTTCCAAGAAAAACGCATTTAAAGTTTTCCATACAAAAATCCTAAGAAAATCAATTTTTATATGAAAATACAAGTGATCACAGATTTTTGTTATTTTTGCTCTAGCTCTTCTAGTTTCCAAGAAAAACGCATTTAAAGTTTTCCATACAAAAATCCTAAGAAAATCAATTTTTATATGAAAATACAAGTGATCACAGAATTTCGGTATTTTGGCTCTAGCTCTTCTAGTTTCCAAGAAAAACGCATTTCAAGTTTTCCATACAAATATCCTAAGAAAATCAATTTTTATATGAAAATACAAGTGATCACAGATTTTCGGTATTTTGGCTCTAGCTCTTCTAGTTTCCAAGAAAAACGCATTTAAAGTTTTCCATACAAAAATCCTAAGAAAATCAATTTTTATATGAAAATACAAGTGATCACAGATTTTCGTTATTTTTTTCTCTAGCTCTTCTAGTTTCCAAGAAAAACGCATTTAAAGTTTTTCGTTATTTTTGCTCTAGCTCTTCTAGTTTCCAAGAAAAACGCATTTAAAGTTTTCCATACAAAAATCCTAAGAAAATCAATTTTTATATGAAAATACAAGTGATCACAGATTTTCGGTATTTTGGCTCTAGCTCTTCTAGTTTCCAAGAAAAACGCATTTAAAGTTTTCCATACAAATATCCTAAGAAACTCAATTTTTATATGAAAATACAAGTGATCGCAGATTTTCGTTATTTTTGCTCTAGCTCTTCTAGTTTGCAAGAAAAACGCATTTAAAGTTTTCCATACAAAAATCCTAAGAAAATCAATTTTTATATGAAAATACAAGTGATCACAGATTTTCGTTATTTTTTCTCTAGCTCTTCTAGTTTCCAAGAAAAACGCATTTAAAGTTTTTCATACAAAAATCCTAAGAAAATCAATTTTTATATGAAAATACAAGTGATCACAGATTTTCGTTATTTTTGCTCTAGCTCTTCTAGTTTCCAAGAAAAACGCATTTAAAGTTTTCCATACAAAAATCCTAAGAAAATCAATTTTTATATGAAAATACAAGTGATCACAGATTTTCGTTATTTTTGCTCTAGCTCTTCTAGTTTCCAAGAAAAACGCATTTAAAGTTTTCCATACAAAAATCCTAAGAAAATCAATTTTTATATGAAAATACAAGTGATCACAGATTTTCGTTATTTTTTCTCTAGCTCTTCTTGTTTCCAAGAAAAACGCATTTAAAGTTTTCCATACAAAAATCCTAAGAAAATCAATTTTTATATGAAAATACAAGTGATCACAGATTTTCGTTATTTTTGCTCTAGCTCTTCTAGTTTCCAAGAAAAAAGCATTTAAAGTTTTCCATACAAAAATCCTAAGAAAATCAATTTTTATATAAAAATACAAGTGATCACAGATTTTCGTTATTTTTGCTCTAGCTCTTCTAGTTTCCAAGAAAAACGCATTTAAAGTTTTCCATACAAAAATCCTAAGAAAATCAATTTTTATATGAAAACTAGCTTAACCCGGTGCGCTTCGCTACACTGCTTTAACCACTTTATCGGTTGAGAGATATTTAATATATGCATCCTATGGAAGGTAGTTCCCCCCTGCGCCTACCCGCTTTATTTTTATTTTCAAAGTGAAGTATACCATAAGAGTGACTTCTACAAAGTTTGAACTTTCTCACTATAACAGTATTTAAGATATCCTATATTAAACATTGCCGTCCTATGGTGGGTAACACTTCCCCCGCTGCTATTTTATTTCAATTTTGGGGCTCTGAAAATCCAACTACCAAAAGTTCAACAAATTGCTTGCAGCGGCTCTTATTAATATTTCTATATATGAGGGGTACTGCTTCTCCTCTGACTACCCCGCCCATTTCTATATTGAAATTTATAGTTTACCATAATTGTAGCTTTAAATACGTTTGAAGACTCTCCCTTTAATAGTTCTTCAGTTGAGCGATATTTAATGTATGCATCCTATGGGAGGTATTTCCCCCCCTGCACCTATCCGCTTTATTTTTATTTTCAAAAGAGTAGTATACCATAAGAGTGACTTCTAGAAAGTTTGAACATTCTCACTATCACAGTTCTTAAGATATGCGATATTAAACTTTGGCGTCCTATGATGGGCATCACTTCCTCCGCTGCTATTTTATTCCAATTTTGGGGCTCAGAAGATCCTACTACCAAAGGTTCAACAAAATGCGTGCAGTTGCTCTTATTTATATGTCTTCTATGAGGGGTACTGCTGCTCCCCTGTCTACCCCGCACATTTTTATATTGAAATTTATAGTTTACTATAATAGTGGCTTTAACCACGTTTGAAGACTCTCCCTTTAATAGTTCTTCAGTTGAGCGATATTTAATGTATGCATCCTATGGGAGGTATTTCCCCCCCTGTGCCTACCCGCTTTATTTTTATTTTCAAAAGTGAAGTATACCATAAGAGTGACTTCTAGAAAGTTTGAACATTCTCACTATTACAGTTCTTAAGATATGCGATGGTAAACATTGGCGTCCTATGGGGAAAACCACTTCCCCCGCTGCTACTTTATTTCAATTTCGGGGCTCAGAAGATCCTACTACCAAAATTTTAACAAAATGCGTGCAGTGGCTCTTATTTATATTTCTATCTATGAGGGGTACTGCTCCTCCCCTGTTTACCCCGCCCATTTTTATACTGAAATTTATAGTTTGCCATAGTAGTAGCTTTAACCACCTTTGAAGACTCCCCCTTTAATAGTTCTTCAGTTAAGCGATATTTAATATATGCATCCCCCCCCCCCCCCTCCCCTACCCGCTTTATTTTTATTTTCAAAAGTGTAGTATACCATAAGAGTGACTTCCACAAAGTTTGAACATTCTCACTATAACAGTTCATAAGATATGCGATATTAAGCATTGGCGTCCTATGGGGGGAACCACTTTCCCCGCTGCTATTTTATTTCAATTTTGGGGCTCAGAAGATCCTACTACAAAAAGTTCAGCAAAATTCGTCCAGCGGCTCTTAAGATATGCGATAATTAATATTGGCATCCTATCGGGGTTCCAATTCCCCTGCCCCTATCGAAAAAATAAGTAGCCTATTTTATTTTTAGGGCTCACGTGATGTTACTGTAAAAATTTCAGGAAAACCGGTTCAGTAGTTTCGGAGTCTATAAGCCAACAAACAAACAAACAAACAAACAAACAAACAAACAAACAAACAAACAAACAAACAAACAAACAAACAAACAAACAAACAAACAAACAAACAAACAAACAAACAAACAAACAAACAAACAAACAAACAAACAAACAAACAAACAAACAAACAAACAAACAAACAAACAAACAAACAAACAAACAAACAAACACACAAACACACAAACATACAAACATATTTCATTTTTATATATATAGATACAAGTGATCACAGATTTTCGTTATTTTTGCTCTAGCTCTTCTAGTTTCCAAGAAAAACGCATTTAAAGTTTTCCATACAAAAATCCTAAGAAAATCAATTTTTATATGAAAATACAAGTGATCACAGATTTTCGTTATATTTGCTCTAGCTCTTCTAGTTTCCAAGAATAACGCATTTAAAGTTTTCCATACAAAAATCCTTAGAAAGTCAATTTTTATATGAAAATACAAGTGATCACAGATTTTCGTTATTTTTGCTCTAGCTCTTCTAGTTTCCAAGAAAAACGCATTTAAAGTTTTCCATACAAAAATCCTAAGAAAATCAATTTTTATATGAAAATACAAGTGATCACAGATTTTCGTTATTTTTGCTCTAGCTCTTCTAGTTTGCAAGAAAAACGCATTTAAAGTTTTCCATACAAAAATCCTAAGAAAATCAATTTTTATATGAAAATACAAGTGATCACAGATTTTCGGTATTTTGGCTCTAGCTCTTCTAGTTTCCAAGAAAAACGCATTTAAAGTTTTCCATACAAAAATCCTAAGAAAATCAATTTTTATATGAAAATACAAGTGATCACAGATTTTCGTTAATTTTGCTCTAGCTCTTCTAGTTTGCAAGAAAAACGCATTTAAAGTTTTCCATACAAAAATCCTAAGAAAATCAATTTTTATATGAAAATACAAGTGATCACAGATTTTCGTTATTTTTGCTCTAGCTCTTCTAGTTTCCAAGAAAAACGCATTTAAAGTTTTCCATACAAAAATCCTAAGAAAATCAATTTTTATATGAAAATACAAGTGATCACAGATTTTCGTTATTTTTGCTCTAGCTCTTCTAGTTTGCAAGAAAAACGCATTTAAAGTTTTCCATACAAAAATCCTAAGAAAATCAATTTTTATATGAAAATACAAGTGATCACAGATTTACGTTATTTTTGCTCTAGCTCTTCTAGTTTGCAAGAAAAACGCATTTAAAGTTTTCCATACAAAAATCCTAAGAAAATCAATTTTTATATGAAAATACAAGTGATCACAGATTTTCGTTATTTTTGCTCTAGCTCTTCTAGTTTGCAAGAAAAACGCATTTAAAGTTTTCCATACAAAAATCCTAAGAAAATCAATTTTTATATGAAAATACAAGTGATCACAGATTTTCGGTATTTTGGCTCTAGCTCTTCTAGTTTCCAAGAAAAACGCATTTAAAGTTTTCCATACAAAAATCCTAAGAAAATCAATTTTTATATGAAAATACAAGTGATCACAGATTTTCGTTATTTTTGCTCTAGCTCTTCTAGTTTGCAAGAAAAACGCATTTAAAGTTTTCCATACAAAAATCCTAAGAAAATCAATTTTTATATGAAAATACAAGTGATCACAGATTTTCGTTATTTTTTCTCTAGCTCTTCTAGTTTCCAAGAAAAACGCATTTAAAGTTTTTCATACAAAAATCCTAAGAAAATCAATTTTTATATGAAAATACAAGTGATCACAGATTTTCGTTATTTTTGCTCTAGCTCTTCTAGTTTGCAAGAAAAACGCATTTAAAGTTTTCCATACAAAAATCCTAAGAAAATCAATTTTTATATGAAAATACAAGTGATCACAGATTTTCGTTATTTTTGCTCTAGCTCTTCTAGTTTCCAAGAAAAACGCATTTAAAGTTTTCCATACAAAAATCCTAAGAAAATCAATTTTTATATGAAAATACAAGTGATCACAGATTTTCGTTATTTTTGCTCTAGCTCTTCTAGTTTGCAAGAAAAACGCATTTAAAGTTTTCCATACAAAAATCCTAAGAAAATCAATTTTTATATGAAAATACAAGTGATCACAGATTTTCGGTATTTTGGCTCTAGCTCTTCTAGTTTCCAAGAAAAACGCATTTAAAGTTTTCCATACAAAAATCCTAAGAAAATCAATTTTTATATGAAAATACAAGTGATCACAGATTTTCGTTATTTTTGCTCTAGCTCTTCTAGTTTGCAAGAAAAACGCATTTAAAGTTTTCCATACAAAAATCCTAAGAAAATCAATTTTTATATGAAAATACAAGTGATCACAGATTTTCGTTATTTTTGCTCTAGCTCTTCTAGTTTGCAAGAAAAACGCATTTAAAGTTCTCCATACAAAAATCCTAAGAAAATCAATTTTTATATGAAAATACAAGTGATCACAGATTTTCGTTATTTTTTCTCTAGCTCTTCTAGTTTCCAAGAAAAACGCATTTAAAGTTTTTCATACAAAAATCCTAAGAAAATCAATTTTTATATGAAAATACAAGTGATCACAGATTTTCGTTATTTTTGCTCTAGCTCTTCTAGTTTGCAAGAAAAACGCATTTAAAGTTTTCCATACAAAAATCCTAAGAAAATCAATTTTTATATGAAAATACAAGTGATCACAGATTTTCGTTATTTTTGCTCTAGCTCTTCTAGTTTCCAAGAAAAACGCATTTAAAGTTTTCCATACAAAAATCCTAAGAAAATCAATTTTTATATGAAAATACAAGTGATCACAGATTTTCGTTATTTTTTCTCTATCTCTTCTTGTTTCCAAGAAAAACGCATTTAAAGTTTTCCATACAAAAATCCTAAGAAAATCAATTTTTATATGAAAATACAAGTGATCACAGATTTTCGTTATTTTTGCTCTAGCTCTTCTAGTTTCCAAGAAAAACGCATTTAAAGTTTTCCATACAAAAATCCTAAGAAAATCAATTTTTATATGAAAATACAAGTGATCACAGATTTTCTTTATTTTTGCTCTAGCTCTTCTAGTTTCCAAGAAAAACGCATTTAAAGTTTTCCATACAAAAATCCTTAGAAAGTCAATTTTTATATGAAAATACAAGTGATCACAGATGTTCGTTATTTTTTCTCTAGCTCTTCTAGTTTCCAAGAAAAACGCATTTAAAGTTTTTCATACAAAAATCCTAAGAAAATCAATTTTTATATGAAAATACAAGTGATCACAGATTTTCGTTATTTTTGCTCTAGCTCTTCTAGTTTCCAAGAAAAACGCATTTAAAGTTTTCCATACAAAAATCCTAAGAAAATCAATTTTTATATGAAAATACAAGTGATCACAGATTTTCGGTATTTTGGCTTTTCCATACAAAAATCCTAAGAAAATCAATTTTTATATGAAAATACAAGTGATCACAGATTTTCGGTATTTTGGCTCTAGCTCTTCTAGTTTCCAAGAAAAACGCATTTAAAGTTTTCCATACAAAAATCCTAAGAAAATCAATTTTTGCTCTAGCTCTTCTAGTTTGCAAGAAAAACGCATTTAAAGTTTTCCATACAAAAATCCTAAGAAAATCAATTTTTATATGAAAATACAAGTGATCACAGATTTTCGTTATTTTTGCTCTAGCTCTTCTAGTTTCCAAGAAAAACGCATTTAAAGTTTTCCATACAAAAATCCTAAGAAAATCAATTTTTATATGAAAATACAAGTGATCACAGATTTTCGTTATTTTTGCTCTAGCTCTTCTAGTTTCCAAGAAAAACGCATTTAAAGTTTTCCATACAAAAATCCTAAGAAAATCAATTTTTATATGAAAATACAAGTGATCACAGATTTTCGTTATTTTTGCTCTAGCTCTTCTAGTTTGCAAGAAAAACGCATTTAAAGTTTTCCATACAAAAATCCTAAGAAAATCAATTTTTATATGAAAATACAAGTGATCACAGATTTTCGGTATTTTGGCTCTAGCTCTTCTAGTTTCCAAGAAAAACGCATTTAAAGTTTTCCATACAAATATCCTAAGAAAATCAATTTTTATATGAAAATACAAGTGATCACAGATTTTCGGTATTTTTGCTCTAGCTCTTCTAGTTTGCAAGAAAAACGCATTTAAAGTTTTCCATACAAAAATCCTAAGAAAATCAATTTTTAAATGAAAATACAAGTGATCACAGATTTTCGGTATTTTTGCTCTAGCTCTTCTAGTTTGCAAGAAAAACGCATTTAAAGTTTTCCATACAAAAATCCTAAGAAAATCAATTTTTATATGAAAATACAAGTGATCACAGATTTTCGGTATTTTGGCTCTAGCTCTTCTAGTTTCCAAGAAAAACGCATTTAAAGTTTTCCATACAAATATCCTAAGAAAATCAATTTTTATATGAAAATACAAGTGATCACAGATTTTCGGTATTTTTGCTCTAGCTCTTCTAGTTTGCAAGAAAAACGCATTTAAAGTTTTCCATACAAAAATCCTAAGGAAATCAATTTTTAAATGAAAATACAAGTGATCACAGATTTTCGGTATTTTAACTCTAGCTCTTCTAGTTTCCAAGAAAAACGCATTTAAAGTTTTCCATACAAAAATCCTAAGAAAATCAATTTTTATATGAAAATACAAGTGATCACAGATTTTCGGTATTTTGGCTCTAGCTCTTCTAGTTTCCAAGAAAAACGCATTTAAAGTTTTCCATACAAATATCCTAAGAAAATCAATTTTTATATGAAAATACAAGTGATCACAGATTTTCGGTATTTTTGCTCTAGCTCTTCTAGTTTGCAAGAAAAACGCATTTAAAGTTTTCCATACAAAAATCCTAAGAAAATCAATTTTTAAATGAAAATACAAGTGATCACAGATTTTCGGTATTTTAACTCTAGCTCTTCTAGTTTCCAAGAAAAACGCATTTAAAGTTTTCCATACAAAAATCCTAAGAAAATCAATTTTTAAATGAAAATACAAGTGATCACAGATTTTCGGTATTTTTGCTCTAGCTCTTCTAGTTTCCAAGAAATACGCATTTAAAGTTTTCCATACAAAAATCCTAAGAAAATCAATTTTTATATGAAAATACAAGTGATCACAGATTTTCGTTATTTTTGCTCTAGCTCTTCTAGTTTCCAAGAAAAACGCATTTAAAGTTTTCCATACAAAAATCCTAAGAAAATCAATTTTTATATGAAAATACAAGTGATCACAGATTATCGTTATTTTTTCTCTAGCTCTTCTTGTTTCCAAGAAAAACGCATTTAAAGTTTTCCATACAAAAATCCTAAGAAAATCTATTTTTATATGAAAATACAAGTGATCACAGATTTTCGGTATTTTGGCTCTAGCTCTTCTAGTTTCCAAGAAAAACGCATTTAAAATTTTCCATACAAATATCCTAAGAAAATCAATTTTTATATGAAAATACAAGTGATCACAGATTTTCGGTATTTTTGCTCTAGCTCTTCTAGTTTGCAAGAAAAACGCATTTAAAGTTTTCCATACAAAAATCCTAAGAAAATCAATTTTTAAATGAAAATACAAGTGATCACAGATTTTCGGTATTTTAACTCTAGCTCTTCTAGTTTCCAAGAAAAACGCATTTAAAGTTTTCCATACAAAAATCCTAAGAAAATCAATTTTTAAATGAAAATACAAGTGATCACAGATTTTCGGTATTTTTGCTCTAGCTCTTCTAGTTTCCAAGAAATACGCATTTAAAGTTTTCCATACAAAAATCCTAAGAAAATCAATTTTTATATGAAAATACAAGTGATCACAGATTTTCGTTATTTTTGCTCTAGCTCTTCTAGTTTCCAAGAAAAACGCATTTAAAGTTTTCCATACAAAAATCCTAAGAAAATCAATTTTTATATGAAAATACAAGTGATCACAGATTATCGTTATTTATTCTCTAGCTCTTCTTGTTTCCAAGAAAAACGCATTTAAAGTTTTCCATACAAAAATCCTAAGAAAATCAATTTTTATATGAAAATACAAGTGATCACAGATTTTCGTTATTTTTGCTCTAGCTCTTCTAGTTTCCAAGAAAAACGCATTTAAAGTTTTCCATACAAAAATCCTAAGAAAATCAATTTTTATATGAAAATACAAGTGATCACAGATTTTCGTTATTTTTGCTCTAGCTCTTCTAGTTTCCAAGAAAAACGCATTTAAAGTTTTCCATACAAAAATCCTAAGAAAATCAATTTTTATATGGAAATACAAGTGATCACAGATTTTCGTTATTTTTGCTCTAGCTCTTCTAGTTTGAAAGAAAAACGCATTTAAAGTTTTCCATACAAAAATCCTAAGAAAATCAATTTTTATATGAAAATACAAGTGATCACAGATTTTCGGTATTTTGGCTCTAGCTCTTCTAGTTTCCAAGAAAAACGCATTTAAAGTTTTCCATACAAATATCCTAAGAAAATCAATTTTTATATGAAAATACAAGTGATCACAGATTTTCGGTATTTTTGCTCTAGCTCTTCTAGTTTGCAAGAAAAACGCATTTAAAGTTTTCCATACAAAAATCCTAAGAAAATCAATTTTTAAATGAAAATACAAGTGATCACAGATTTTCGGTATTTTAACTCTAGCTCTTCTAGTTTCCAAGAAAAACGCATTTAAAGTTTTCCATACAAAAATCCTAAGAAAATCAATTTTTATATGAAAATACAAGTGATCACAGATTTTCGGTATTTTTGCTCTAGCTCTTCTAGTTTGCAAGAAAAACGCATTTAAAGTTTTCCATACAAAAATCCTAAGAAAATCAATTTTTAAATGAAAATACAAGTGATCACAGATTTTCGGTATTTTAACTCTAGCTCTTCTAGTTTCCAAGAAAAACGCATTTAAAGTTTTCCATACAAATATCCTAAGAAAATCAATTTTTATATGAAAATACAAGTGATCACAGATTTTCGGTATTTTTGCTCTAGCTCTTCTAGTTTGCAAGAAAAACGCATTTAAAGTTTTCCATACAAAAATCCTAAGAAAATCAATTTTTAAATGAAAATACAAGTGATCACAGATTTTCGGTATTTTAACTCTAGCTCTTCTAGTTTGCAAGAAAAACGCATTTAAAGTTTTCCATACAAAAATCCTAAGAAAATCAATTTTTAAATGAAAATACAAGTGATCACAGATTTTCGGTATTTTAACTCTAGCTCTTCTAGTTTCCAAGAAAAACGCATTTAAAGTTTTCCATACAAAAATCCTAAGAAAATCAATTTTTAAATGAAAATACAAGTGATCACAGATTTTCGGTATTTTTGCTCTAGCTCTTCTAGTTTCCAAGAAAAACGCATTTAAAGTTTTCCATACAAATATCCTAAGAAAATCAATTTTTATATGAAAATACAAGTGATCACAGATTTTCGGTATTTTTGCTCTAGCTCTTCTAGTTTGCAAGAAAAACGCATTTAAAGTTTTCCATACAAAAATCCTAAGAAAATCAATTTTTAAATGAAAATACAAGTGATCACAGATTTTCGTTATTTTTGCTCTAGCTCTTCTAGTTTCCAAGAAAAACGCATTTAAAGTTTTCCATACAAAAATCCTAAGAAAATCAATTTTTATATGAAAATACAAGTGATCACAGATTTTCGTTATTTTTGCTCTAGCTCTTCTAGTTTGCAAGAAAAACGCATTTAAAGTTTTCCATACAAAAATCCTAAGAAAATCAATTTTTATATGAAAATACAAGTGATCACAGATTTTCGTTATTTTTGCTCTAGCTCTTCTAGTTTGCAAGAAAAACGCATTTAAAGTTTTCCATACAAAAATCCTAAGAAAATCAATTTTCTATGAAAAATAGTAGGCTGTTGCTTAAAAACCCGTGCTAAATAATATGAGCTGCACTTGTTTCGCACGGAAAATAAAAATGTTGCTAGAAACATTTCGCATGTTTTTCGTCTGATATCAACATATCTTACCAACAGGTATCAGTATGTTCAAAGTGGTAATAATAAATCAAAATTTCTACCTGTGACGAGGGGTGTACCGCAGGGGTCAATTATTGGGCCCCTTCTATTTTCGCTTTACGCTGATGACCTTCCGAGTCAACTTACACACTGCAAAGTCAGAATGTATGCTGACGATGTTCAGATTTACATCAGCTGTGATACATCTGAAATTGAACAATGTGTCTTAACTCTGAAAACTGAGTTAAAACATATATATGAATGGGCTACTGCTAATGGTCTTAGTATCAACCCAAAAAAATCTAAGTATCTTGTTATCCAAAAACGATCTACTATAACCGATCATATACCTGACATTTTTCTTGGTGATGAACGTATTGAAAGGGTAAATACAGCAAAAAATTTAGGTATTATTTTTAATAAGAACCTGACATGGGGCAACCATATTAATTATGCATGTGGCCGTACATATTCCATGCTTAGAACTCTCTGGCAAACGCAGTATTGTACACCTGTCAAAATAAGAATACTTCTTGCCAAAACCTATTTATTGCCAATTCTGATGTATGAATGCGAATTATTTGCCAAATGTGATGCGGCAAGTACAAGAAAATTAAACTCAGTCTTTAAAAGCATTGTACGATACGTATACGGCGTGAAAAGGTTTAATTCTGTTTCTCCTTTTACGGTAAAGTTATATGGTATTCAGTTTGATGACCTTCTCAAAACAAGAGTACTGATATTTATGCACAAAATCGTGATTACTCAACAACCACAACATCTGTATAACCGCTTAACCATATCTAGGTCTAATAGAGGTAAAAGAATTTTATTTATTAGACACCAAAGTTTAACTTCCGATTGGCAATTTTTCCTTAATGCAATCCGTCTTTGGAATCTACTCCCGCATAATATACAAATAACTAGTTACGCACTGAGCTTTAAAAAAAGCATTTTAAATTTTTTTGCACGTTAATTTTTTTCATTTTTTTATGAATTTTAAATATTATTATTTTGTTAATTTTCAATTTAATTTATTAATATAATAATTTTTTTTTCTCTCTTTTAAATTTTTTCTTTTGTTTTAAATTTTATCATTTACAAATTATAATTATAAATGTTTCTGCTAAAACAATGTTCTATACTGCAATAAGAGGCTTTAAGTCTTGTGTATAGAATTGGAAATAAATAAATAAAATAAATAATATAAACAGAGTACAACTCTATCAACAGTTTTTCGTTTGTATTTCACAGAAATTTTTTTTAAAATGAGTTTGAAAACATTTCGCACGAAATTCTGAACAGAGTACCAGGCTTAACTAAATTTGTATGGCATGACTCGAAAATACAAATCCGTTAATTGATATTATCAATTCTTTTGCAGGGGCAAAATTAGTAAAAAATTTAATTATCTGAACGAACTGTTTAATTAAAGTCGATTTTCAATTTTTTCTGTGTATGTATGCAGGTCAAAAAAATAGTAATAAAATCGATAAGGCTGAAGAAGTGTACGATCTTATAGACTTAATCTCCATTTTATGTTATTTATATAAATAACAAAAACTAAACAAAATTTACTTTCGGCGACTTTTTTGTATTTTTCCCCAGTTTTTGGCGATTTTTGACTGAAATATTATGCTAGCTTTTTTGGTATGCAAAATTTAACTTAAAAAATTTTTTTTTTGTTTTTGTATTGCTAATTTTTTTTTCTATTTATTTAAATAGATTTAACAATTTTAAAACAAAACCTTGACTTTCTAAGGTTATAATTGATTTTGTACTACATATCGAGCCCTTAGCGCCAAATTATCGTAAGCGACAAAATACAAATTTTACAGGAGAAGAGTTTTTTAGATTATATTGAAACGTATACACAAACTTAAAACTGTTTTGATGCGACATATTATAATTTCGTCTAAGCTATTTACCGACTACAAAAAAATTATAGCTTGCTTACATTGTTTATTGATTATGGCGTTTACGATATATTTTTTTACATTAGGCTACTTTTGTGGGCAAAACTCTGTCGCTTACGATATTTTTATTTTTCTTGTTTATTTTGATTTAAAGCTATAAATAAGTTTAATTCGATATATATTTATGTTTTGTATTTGTGTTTTTTTACATTTTTAATTAAATTAATTATTGTTCAGTTAAAAAAAAACAAATTTATGTAAATATGGCATAGATTTAATTAAGGAAGAAAAATTAAATTTCAATTGTCATATTTTAGCATCCATCAGCATCTCCGTCACTTTCTGCCAGTGTATCCTCTATTTTATCATCGCATTTCATACTGGTATACTCCTGACGATATCTTTGAAGGATTATTTCTTTTTCACACAAATTTTTTAAGTCTATAAATTTTTGTATTGAAATTTTAAGTTGTTGTGGATAAAGAAGCTCTGGTCCATTCTTAACGATATTGGAATTCTTTGTCGAACGCATTATTTGGCTCAAATTCAATTCTTTCACTCTACTATTCTCGCTGTATCCATAAATAAACTGAGCTCTAAATCTCTGTTTATGGAAATTCACAGACCTCAAACTATTAAATTTTATTTTAATATTATTAGGGAGAAATGCTTTAGATTACGACTTCCAATTCATAAAATCAGTATGCTTGAAATTAGTTAAGGCCACTCAGAAGGTGCCCAAATTGTTCTTCCCTTAATACAAGATTCAATTGTTGCATGTATAGAATCAACGGGCATCATTGTATGTCCTGGCAGCAAAAATTTAACTTTTATGTTCTGAACGAAAACCGAAGTCCTCAAAAAGAAGGGTGTCACTGACAATATTGCGGTTTTAGCCCGAACAACTGTCACAAAATAAACTTAATTTTCTTTGTTGCTTCCTGCTATCCACTATGGTCAAATATTTTAAAAGCACAGAGCAAATCTCATTAGATCCTCTTTTACCATCGCACTTACCCCATAAAAAACAGTACCCATTTCTGGTTCCACTCTCATAAATACTTTCGTTGTAGGAAGCATATTTTCGAGAGTATAATAGGTTCATACTTTTACCGTAAGTCGTGTTGAGTACCTTTTATAGATCAAAATTGGCACATAATAAATCTGTGTTTTTTTCCTTACTTTTTGCTTGTTCAAGCAAAAAAAGTTCTTTTGACTTGTCTTTATTAAAAACAAGCTTTTTGTACATATTGAAATCTTTTAACCTGTTTTGGGTATTCCGACCCATATTCTTAAATTTTTCACATATGTTGCATTTATCTTATTTTGGCTTATGAAAACCCAAATAATAATCATTATTATACATTTTGCGGAAATTAAACAAAGAGAACGGCTAATGTTTCCTGGTGAGTTGTCTTCAAATTCTCAACATACGGCTTATACAAATTTGAAACACCACGTAGTTCTGCCGGCAAGTATAACTTTTTGCTTTGGTTGCGACAATAGTGAGATGGAACCGAAGGCAACTTCTCAATAAACTGTTTAACTAAGCATTTGTTATGTGCAATTTTTTTTATTTTTGTTATTGAGATTTTTATTTAAATTGGAATTTAGTACATTATGGCGCAATGTCATTTGAGAAATACCAAGGGTTGCTAATAAAAATTGTTGACAAACTTTGAACTGCCCTCCACGTATATTTATAATGTGGTCATAAGACGCTTTTCTATTACCCCACGTCCCTCGCTTCCGTCCTATTTTTTTTCCTAACACATGACATCAGCCAATTCACTTGGCGAGATTTATATGGTAATCCCCAGTATAATTCATTTATTTCAATTCTGTCAATTTCTTTAAGTTTATCTGAACAATTGTTTCCACATTTTTTTCCTAGACAAGGATTTGGATTCACTTTTTTTGAAGAAATATATATTATATTGGTTTACTTTTACAAATTTTTTTTTTCTTCCTTTTCTCCCAACGTTATTTTCTTCTAAATCATCGTTAGAGTTAGAATCTTCCTGTTCAGAATCAGTATAATCTACCAACTTTACGATTGCCGTAGAAGTTTGAGGCTGGTTTATATCCTAAAATCCCCATTCAAAATATTACATATTACACTTTATAAATACTATTTATTTTAAAGTTTTACCACAGTTATGAGGACGATTTTCGAACCATATATGTATTTAAAAATGAAATTTAGAAAAAAAAATAAATAGAAGTAGCTTTGATTTATATTTAAAAAAAAAAAAAAAAAAAAAAGGATAGAATAGATTTTTTTATTGTATTGAAAAGATACGGACGGAAAAATTAATTATCAGCCAAAAAAAAATTGATTTTAAAACAAAAGGAAAGGAAAAAGGAAAATTTGGGACATTTACATAAAAAAAGAAGAAAATATAAGACTGCAGAAGAGGAAAGCAGAAATAGACGTTAAAATCTTTATCAGAGGAAAATAAATCACTAAATGAAAACCTATATTTTGGATCACAATATACATAAAAGCAAATAAACCACATATCAAAATATTTTTAAATTTAACTTCAAATAAGATTTTAAGAATGGTTCCAAAAACATAAGATATATAATATTCTTAGATCTTCTGTACTATTATAATAATTTTAACATTAATTTTTGTTTCTCGCGTTGTTTGTTATCTTATTAACTTCATAAAGTATAAATAATTTTAAATACTTTTGATTTTTTTTTTTTTAATATGTTATCTCTGATTTTGCTTATATTATTTAATTTTTCTTAAATTTAAACTGTCATTTATATACGCTAAACTAAATTTCCCCACACTTTAAACATAAAAAGAAAAGAAAACAAAAACTTACAATCGATGCAGTTCCAGTCATCAAGCGCTTGTCGACTTTGGAGGTGTAAAATGTAAGTACATTTTGAGATTTATATTTCCATTTAAAACATTAAAATATATACCTAGTTAACAAAGAAAGATAATTTGTTGTTTGTAAGAATTACAGAACAATAAATGCATCCATATTTTAATTCATGTTGCTAAACATTTGTATATACTCTTTTAAATTTTTGATGAGAAACATTATTACACATTTTAATAAGATATACAAAAACAAAACAAAAATTTGAACTTCAATTGATTTTTACACTGAAAAACATTAATAAAATAAGGAAAACAAATTTTTTTTTTATATATAACTTATAATTTAATAATTTCTAAACTTAATTAACTATATACATTAATAAAACTCTAAAATTATAACGATGAAATTCTAAATAAGTTTTAATTAAATCACGAAAGGTTTGAAATATGGATAAATTAATAACAGTAACAGCAAATGCAATTGTCAAAATGGGATGGGGTATACATTTGCATATAATTTGATCATTAACCATCTAGATAAAGAAGTAGATCACTAACATGTATTCTCACAATAATTTCTTTATTTTTGTTGATAATTTTCTTTTACTTTAATTTTTTTTTTTAAGAGCTATCTTATATAATTTACTTTTGTGTTGCGAATTTCTACTTGTCTTTGTTGGAAAAGAAACACTCCCACCACTGAGCATGGCTGGTAATACAAGATAGCCAATTTCCATACAAGGACAGGGCCAATTGGTCAAGTTCGTTACATAAATTTAATGGCGCCCAACGTGGGGCCTCAACGAAAGTAACAGACTTAGATTATTATTGGCCAATGAATTGATCACTAACAAATTCAATCGTGATGTTGAGGTTCCTTTTAATTTCTAATTTCTTCTTTTTTTTTAGTTTGTTGTCCATTATCAATATATTTTGAATTTTTGTAATTTTACTTAAGTAAAATCAATACAAATATATTGAATTTGAACAGATGTTTTATGTTTTTGGGAAGTATATTGATATAAGAGTTTTAATTCCTGAACAATTTTGGAATTATACTTATAGAGATTACTTTCTTTTCTTTTGAGAATTGTATATGGATTTATTTGAGAATTTTTGGATCGCGGATTAATGTGTGAACGTACTCATAAATAAATATATTAATTTGTCTTTATTTTGAGTGGATATTTCTCTGTGTAGAAGAATTTTGTTTTTATTAGAAATAAAAAGATAAAAACATACACTAACAGGGAATATTCCATTTCTTTTTATTTTTTGTTTTTTTTTTTTTTGCTGTGAGACATTTGACATTTCCATAATACTTCAAATGATAGTTGCATTAAAAAAAAAATAATAAGAACCTAATTTATTCTGTATTTCAAACTGAGTAGTGATAGTTTATTTATTCTTTTAACCGAGTGTTTAAAATAATTTTTTTTATAAAGTATTGTAATTTTTTTTCCTTATTAAAATTTTTATTTGGTTTCTTTACTTTTCGGATATATATTATAATTGTTATTTTGGTTGCCATGCCTCTCGTCCGCAGTAGAGAAGATTTAACGGCGGAATGTCCTAATGATGTGACTAATGCATCATTCGTAGTTGAAATGAGAGATACAAATTTTCCTAACATGACTGGACCTATAACTAGATCTAGAGCGAATAGGCTAGATTTTAATAATACAAACACGGACAATAATATCAATTTAGTTCAGGAAGGTGAGCCAGGTAGGTCTACTGAAGATACTGGAAATTCTTCAGTGGATGAGAATAGAATAATGCGAATTATTTCAGAATCACTGCAAAGTTTTAGAACAGAGATAACTGGCGAAATTAGTTCGATGTTAGGGAATGTGAATTTGCCTAACAATAATGAATCGCGACCCAATGCTTTTCCTGACGCAGCACTTTATTCCGGCCAAGCTCGACATATGGGACAACATAGAGATGCTTTTCGTTCAGAGAACTGTGAGTTTTCTTCAATTAATCAGAACTCAGAAAAGGTCTTAAATATAATTAGAAACTGGCGTATAAAATTTAGTGCTCGTCCAGATGATATTGACGTTGAAGAATTTATTTATAGGGTAAACATTTTAGCATCAAATACTTTGAACGGAAATTTTCGCTTATTGTGTGAGCACGTCTATAGTCTTTTTGAGGGAAAGGCCTTAGATTGGTTTTGGCGATACCATCGGCAAAACAATGACATAACTTGGTTATCCCTAACTAATGCATTGCGGAAACAATATAAATCGGAATATACCGATTTTGATACACGTGAAGATATTAGGAAAAGAAAGCAAAAGGTAAATGAAGTATTTGACGATTATTTAGATGCTATGCTAAATTTGTCTGATAAACTTTGTACACCAATGGGTGATAGTGAACTATGTGAAACAATTTTGCGAAATCTCAAACCTGAAATTAGACACGAGTTATTGCATGTAAATATAACGCAAATTTCACAATTAAGACGAGAAGTTCGCAAACATGAGCGGTTTATGAATGACATGAGGTTAAACAATAGTTCGCGGAATTTTATGGTAAAGAAACAAGTGGCAGAATTGGATTTCGATTCAGGAAAAGATAATGGTGATGAAATTGAAGTAGACGTATGTGCAGTAAGTAAACTACTTACATGTTGGAATTGCAGCGAAACAGGACATACGTATAAAAATTGTTTAAAGGAAAGAACAATTTTCTGTTATGGCTGTGGAATTAAGGACACTTATAAACCCAATTGTACGAACTGCAAACTTCAGGGAAACTTGAAGAAGGATGTCCTTTATCAGAAGAGAGGACATCCCAATATTACTCGAAAAAATTAAAATTATGTGATAAGAATTCAAACATAAATATAACTTTTTCTGTACCGGATATACCAAATGCCCAGCTATTAACTAACGATGGAGAAAATAATAAAACATCTAGAAAATATAAACATAATGTAGCTAGAATGAGAAATTTTTGGGAAAAATTAAAAACTTTTAGAAAATTTATAATTTCGGCAATTGTTAATAGAAAAGGAGATATAGGCCATTTGTTAATTTAGATATTAATAACAAATTATATTTTGCATTATTAGATAGTGGAGCAAACAAGAGCGTTTTTGGCGGGAAACTTGCAGATGACATTCAGAATCATTTAGCTTTTAAGAGTTGCCATGGTTGTGTTAGGACAGCGGATGGAAATAAACAGAATATAACTGGCACTATAATTTTGGATGTAACTTTTCATAATAGAACTGAAAAAATGGAGTTTTTAGTAATTCCATCTATAAAACAGGAGATTATCTGCGGTATAGACTTTTGGGATAAGTTTAATATTATTATATCTGCTACTGATTATATTGCTGAACTGGCTAGTAAAAATTATGACATAGAATCTGATAGAATTTCTCTCACAGAAATTGAGAAACGTAAACTAGATCTGATTATTGAGTCTTTTCCCAATTCTGAGAGAGATGGATTAGGATGTACGGATTATATTCAACATAATATAAATACCGGTAATTCTATTCCAATAAAGCAACGTTATTACCCTATTTCTCCAGCTAGAGAGACAATTTTATGTGGGGAAATTGACCGGATGTTACTAATAGGAGTTATAGAAGAATGTCCAACTTCTCCGTGGTCATCACCAGGAGTATTGATTGTCAAACCAGGAAAAGTTCGTTTTTGTGTGGACAGTAGAAAACTTAATTCTGTGACTGAAAAGGACGCTTATCCGATACCTAACATAGACGGACTTATTTCCAGGCTTCCTCCAGTTTATTTTATTTCGAAAGTAGATTTAAAAGATGCCTTTTGGCAAATAAAACTAGACGAAGCTTCAAAACCAAAGACTGCCTTCACAATTCCTAATCGGCCATTATATCAATTTACTCGGATGCCGTTTGGATTATGCAATGCACCTCAGACTATGTGCAGACTCATGGACATCGTTATTCCGTATGACTTTAAATCAAATGTATTTGTATACCTTGATGACTTACTTATCGTTTCAAAGGACTTTGAAGAACATTTGGACCATTTAAATATAGTATCCACACAACTTAAAAAGGCTGGTTTAACAATCAATATTAAAAAGAGTAGTTTTGCAATCAAGCAAGTTCAGTACCTTGGGTCAGTTAAGACAGTTTTTAGGTATGACCGGCTGGTACAGGCGGTTTATCGATGACTATGCCAATATAACATTTCATTTAACTGAACTACTTTCGAAGAAGAAATCTTTTAAATGGACATTGGAAGCTCAAAGTTCATTTGATACCTTAAAAAGTAAATTAGCAACCGCACCTGTACTGGTTCATGCTAATTTTGACAAACCTTTTATTTTACAATGTGACGCAAGTGCATATGGGGTTGGCGCTGTTCTAGCTCAAGTTGACAATGATGGGAATGAAAGGCCTATAGCCTTTATGTCGCAAAAACTTAATAGGGCACAACGTAACTATACAGTTACGGAACTTGAATGCTTTGCTGTCGTTCTTGCAATAAAAAAGTTTAGAGCTTACATTGAAGGGCATGAGTTTAAGGTTATAACGGATCATGCTAGCCTTAAATGGCTAATGCGGCAGAAGGATTTGTCTGGGCGTTTAGCGAGGTGGGCTCTTAAACTACAAGGGTTCAATTTCACAATTGAACATAGGAAAGGAAGAGACAACGTTGTACCAGATGCCTTGTCTAGATCTTTTGATTGCGATGAAATTGGCATAGCTGTAGTAGAATTGGAAGTATTACCTGCAATAAATTTGGACTCAGAAGCGTTTGATGGTCGTGAGTATTCACAATTAAGAAACGAGTTATTAAAATCCGACATTTCGGATGTGAAAATTTTAGGTAAATTTATTTATAAGAAAACTGAATTTTCAACACTTGACATTAATGAAAAAGATTCTTGGAAGCTACTTGTTCCAATTGAGTTAAGAAATGGAATTTTGTATTCCGCTCATAATATTCCAACATCGGCACATTTTGGCATTGCTAAAACTTTAGAACGAGTACGACGATTTTTCTATTGGCCAGGACTCACAGTCGATGTGAAAAATTTTATAAGTAAGTGTGATAAATGTAAAACATCAAAGACACCTACAATGACTTTAAAACCACCTATGGGACAAATGACGGAAACGCAAAGGCCTTTTCAACAGTGGTATATAGATCTGATAGGACCATTACCTCGCTCTAAAAAGGGGTATATAGGAATATTTATTTTATTGGATCATTTTTCAAAATTTACATGTTTAAAACCATTGCGTAAGTTTACTTCTTCTAGTATTATTGATTATTTAAAAACGGATATTTTTGATACATACGGGGTACCTGAAATAATCGTCTCAGATAATGGCTCGCAGTTTCGAAGTAAAGATTTCGAAAAGTTTCTACGGAAATATGGCGTAACACACAAAAAAACTGCTATATATAGCCCGCAGGCTAATGCTAGTGAAAGGGTAAATCGGTCTGTGAATGAGGCATTAAGATCCTATGTTCAGGATAATCATCAGAACTGGGATGTGTTTATAAGTAGTGTGAATTGTGCACTGAGAAATAGTCTACATCAATCTACGGAAAATACTCCATATCAAATAGTGTTTGGTCAAATGATGATCACGCATGGTCAGGACTATAGACTCTTAAAGAATACGCAATTATTAAATGAATCAGTGAACTGTTTGTTACGTCAGGATGAGTTTAATCTTCTTAGAGAATCAATTCAAGAACGTTTGAGAAAGGCATATAAAAAAAATGAGAGAATTTATAATTTAAGATCCAAGAAGAGGGAATTTACTATAGGTGAAGAAGTCTTTCATCGAAATTTTGTTCAAAGTTCATTATTGAAAAGATTCAGTGCAAAACTTGCTCCAATAGGAGTTAAGGCGAAAGTAATAAGAAAGATTGGAAACGTTTATTATGAACTTGAGGATTTGGATGGGGGAAATATCTCGATTTATCATTTAAAGGATATTTGGAAGTAAATGTAGGATCTTAATACACCTATTATATAAATAATTTTTTTTGTCCCTTTTCAGATTTATTTCTTCTGTTAACATTGAAATAAATCTGCTTTATGAGGACGATTTTCGAACCATATATGTATTTAAAAATGAAATTTAGAAAAAAAAAAATAAATAGAAGTAGCTTTGATTTATATTTAAAAAAAAAAAAAAAAAAAGGATAGAATAGATTTTTTTATTGTATTGAAAAGATACGGACGGAAAAAATTAATTATCAGCCAAAAAAAAATAAAAAAATAAAAATAAATAAGGAAAATTTGGGACATTTACATAAAAAAAGAAGAAAATATAAGACTGCAGAAGAGGAAAGCAGAAATAGACGTTAAAATCTTTATCAGAGGAAAATAAATCACTAAATGAAAACCTATATTTTGGATCACAATATACATAAAAGCAAAGAAACCACATATCAAAATATTTTTAAATTTAACTTCAAATAAGATTTTAAGAATGGTTCCAAAAACATAAGATATATAATATTCTTAGATCTTCTGTACTATTATAATAATTTTAACATTAATTTTTGTTTCTCGCGTTGTTTGTTATCTTATTAACTTCATAAAGTATAAATAATTTTAAATACTTTTGATTTTTTTTTTTAAAATATGTTATCTCTGATTTTGCTTATATTATTTAATTTTTCTTAAATTTAAACTGTCATTTATATACGCTAAACTAAATTTCCAAACACTTTAAACATAAAAAGAAAAGAAAACAAAAACTTACAATCGATGCAGTTCCAGTCATCAAGCGCTTGTCGACTTTGGAGGTGTAAAATGTAAGTACATTTTGAGATTTATATTTCCATTTAAAACATTAAAATATATACCTAGTTAACAAAGAAAGATAATTTGTTGTTTGTAAGAATTACAGAACAATAAATGCATCCATATTTTAATTCATGTTGCTAAACATTTGTATATACTCTTTTAAATTTTTGATGAGAAACATTATTACACATTTTAATAAGATATACAAAAACAAAACAAAAATTTGAACTTCAATTGATTTTTACACTGAAAAACATTAATAAAATAAGGAAAACAAATTTTTTTTTTATATATAACTTATAATTTAATAATTTCTAAACTTAATTAACTATATACATTAATAAAACTCTAAAATTATAACGATGAAATTCTAAATAAGTTTTAATTAAATCACGAAAGGTTTGAAATATGGATAAATTAATAACAGTAACAGCAAATGCAATTGTCAAAATGGGATGGGGTATACATTTGCATATAATTTGATCATTAACCATCTAGATAAAGAAGTAGATCACTAACATGTATTCTCACAATAATTTCTTTATTTTTGTTGATAATTTTCTTTTACTTTAATTTTTTTTTTAAGAGCTATCTTATATAATTTACTTTTGTGTTGCGAATTTTTACTTGTCTTTGTTGGAAAAGAAACACTCCCACCACTGAGCATGGCTGGTAATACAAGATAGCCAATTTCCATACAAGGACAGGGCCAATTGGTCAAGTTCGTTACACAGTTGAATTGAAATCTATAACTATTTAAAAAAATATCGACCCCTTTGCGCGAAATTATCGTATCCCTGCGGGAAAATTGTATCAATTGGTCCAACAGACTGGTCCTGGGATTTGTGAAAATAGAACAAGTACAAAAGGAAAGGAATCATGACCAGTGAAAGAAGAACCAATTCCTTAACTGGTTTATGAAGAACAAAAAGGTAGAAAAAGTAATGAATTACAATACAGTCTTCAACGGTGCTGTGCCACATCTGTTGGTATTTTTTAAAATTTTGTTCTTGAATATAATTATAGGACTTGTTTTATTGAAAAACGACTACATACATGTAGTTACTGACACAAAGTACGTTCATTGAGATTAGTTCTGTGACTGGTCAAATGGTGTCAATTGACCCCTTCCAATGACAACCCCATGTAAAAGTGATAGGTCTTATTCATATAAAGTGTTAGAACTGGAACCGGTCCCTACCACAAAAGACCTATCACGGGACTATTTTGGTGTCAGTTCGCTTCCCTCTTGGGATGTTACAAAAACCAAATTTTACAGGACAGCCATTTTTCTACTTGTCTCTGCGTTCGTTTGCATATCAAAATAAAAATATACATTAAATTTTTGGAGCAACGAAGTAGAATTCGCCTACAATATTTTGTCAGGTGACGTCTCTTTGAATGTAGAACAAGATTGCATAAAAAACTCAATTTCAAAAAAATTGGCATATACGATAATTTCGCGCAAAGGGGTCGATATGTGTATACTCAATAATTCCCTAATCTTTATATCAAGTAAGAAGGGAAACCTGAAATAAGTTACCGTTTTTTTTTTTAAATTCAGTATGTTCAGTCAGAACAAGAATATAAAAAACAAAACAAAAATAATGTAAAAATGTCACATTAAATAATGTCGCTCACGATAAAATTTATTTATTGTAAAATTTACGCATTAACTTACGATAAAATCGTACTCCCTATGTTTATAAAGTTGTTAACTATTTTTGTATTCCGACAATTGTAAAATATCAGTATGCCCCAGCGCTGCCAGAAGTAAGATTTTACCTTATTTTTTAAGATTTTTTTACCGAAAAAAGATTTTAAGATTTTTTCCCCAAAAACAAGATTTTTTGTTTTGTCTAGACGATGGTTAGGTTCAATTAAAAAACCTTCTCTGTTCCCATTTTAAAATTTTTAAACTAAATAATACAATTTAGTATAAAGCTATGTTCAAACTTAGGTTTTTAAGCACGTTTAAACAGAATGTTGACAAAACATGTTTAATTAACATGTTTTCCCATATACATATTATATTTTCATAAAAACACATAGAATTTTCGTGTTTTAAAATTAAACTCTTTCCAAAACAAGTAAAAGCCAGGGATCGCAGTGTGTTTTGAGGTATGTTCAGTAGCTTTTTTGATTTTGGTTTTTTACTGAACATATTTTTAATGACATTACATCAAAAATTATATAGTTAAAAGAAAAATAAATAAATTCAAAAATAAATTGGTGTTGGGAAAAATTTTAGAAATGACAAAATGAATGAAATAGCGGCAAAACTTAAAAGAAAGAAATCATGGACTGTTGAAGAGGAGGAACTATTAGTATAAATTTGGTCGGAGTACATTAGTTAGCTAAGGGGTCCGGGCTGAAATATCCATGTTGAAATGCCAGCTTCAAAGGTATGGATGCGAAGTTGCATCTTAATAATTGTTAGCAAATTTGTAGTGCAGTGGAATTTGCTTGGATTATAAAATCAAAAACTAAACCTCCGCTCAAGTGAAACACAGTGTCGTTCAATTCAATAAGTTTATTAACAATGATAAAAATATGTATACTAAGAAAAAGGTTCTAAAAGAACAGAAGGTTCATTATTTAACGAAGGCACAAAAAAGAATAAGCAGTTGCTAGCATTTGAGTAGTACTAAGGTGTAACGTTTTTTGAACAATAATAATTTAAATAAAATCTCGAAAATTTTATTTATCGATTTTAAATCAATTTCTATAATTTATTTTGCTTTTTTTTTTGCCGATGGATAAGCATCTGACAAGGTGTCAAATCAAAACATGATAATTGTAGTCTGAACACCTTTGTTTCAGTTTTTTAAAACGTTGCTTAAACATGTTAAACTTTATAGTGTGAACACAGTATAATAAATTAAATTTTTTGTAACTTTTTTTGTTTATTTTATGTTTTAAATAAAATATGAATTGTTTTGATTATTTATAATAAAAAACCTTCTTTTTCCAAAAATAAAAATTAAGATTTTTTGCTGAAAATTTCAGGCAGCCCTGGTAGGCCCGTAAAATTTTAATTTTAGCAATAAAAAAAATTTTGAGAAAATGGCGCTTACGATAATATGGCGCTAAGGGCTCGATATAACGGTGATGCTGTTATTAGGGCGAAAACTTTAACAACAACTTAACATGAAATGGGAGCTTATTTGTACTTTTTCGTTCAACATTTGGTACTTTTATTAATTTTCGTTAATATTATACATAGAAAACTAAGAACAATTTTTAATGACGTTAACACCTTTAACGCGCTTATTGCGTCTCATTTGTCGAATTTACGCAACGAGTTCTTGCCGAAGAATTCGTTCCGATATAGGAAGTCTGTCGCTCGCCCCAGTTGTGTTTATCCCATTAAGTATTTCGAAAATATGAATTTATTAAATACGTACATATTTTTAATTTTGTATTTTAAACTAATTTTGTTAAAAACTATATGTATTTTTTATTTAATAAGTAGGCGATCCCGCCCAGAATAAAATTTGGATTAATTATAAATAATCCATCTAAATAAGTTTCATCAAAATTGAAATTGCCCATCTGTCACTTCATATTCCTAGCTTTTTAAAACATTATTACCCCGTACCAAAAAATTCTTTTTTATTTCGCAGACTTATGCAATTTTGTAATGCATATCAAAATACATTTCTTTTTTTTGTAACGTCACACCAGCGCATATTTTTGCTTGTATCTTCAAATCTTTAGATTCAATTGTTGTAGTTTTATTTTCTGAATAAAGTGCCACATCTTTACTTTTTAAATATAAAAAACCTTTTTATAAATTTGACTTATTTAAACGTCACGTTAAAATGGAAATGCCCATATTGAATCCTAATGCTGGGTACACATTTACGCAATCTAGTGAATTAAATTCATTTTCATTCATTCCAGGTTGCATCAACATCAAAACGCTTTGATATTTTGAGGTTGCATTGAAACAGATTGCATGTATGTAGGTTGCACTGTGTGTACCCAGCATAACGTAGTTGGTATGTTGAGTCGTATCTATAAGTATAAGTAAATATTAACATGTACCTATATTTACATATATTTTATTGTCAAAATTAATTAATTTTTATTATTTAAAAGAACCTGAATATATTTTCTTGCAAATAGTGTTTGACAAATCCAAAAATGGGAAAAAACTAATTTCCAAAAAAATTAAGTCTTATTTTTTTACATATTCGTTGCGTCTTTGCAACCAATTACCTTCATGTTTTTCACTTGAAAGCAACACTTTGTTTTAAAAACTATTGTGTACACATAAATAAAAAATTTTACAAATTGTTTACGTTAACGTATTTGGGAGAAAATATTTATCAGAATCCTATAATGAACGTGAATGTGTTAAACTTGGCAACTCTTTTTTCTTATTCCTCTTCAGTTGTTAAATTTCTTGGTTTTAAAACGGTCGACTTAATTTCGTAGTCTATGGACTTAATGTCGTTGTAGCTAAATTAATTTCTTATTAAATAACTAAAGGGTTTTATTAAAAGATAAGTGTTACATTTAGTGCAATAATAATAATTGTTTATTAATTTCATAGCTTTTTAGCGGAAATATTGAAAATACATACATACCTTCATAAAAGAATTTTTGTCAAAAATAAAAAGTGTAATTTGTATGATTTTTGATCGAGTTATTTATTTAACGAAGTCTTCTTATCATTGTTTCTGCTTTAATTCTTATTAAAATGTTTGTGTGAATCTCTAAATGTTGTTGTTGAAGTAGTTTTTTTCCAAATGTTACAAATTGCTCTCTTGTTAGCTCTCATAATTATGACGTCATAATATTATCGAAAAGTTGTTGTTGTTGTTCTGAAGTGAAGTTCAAGGTGAAAATAACTGCAAGTAGCTAATTATTCAAATAAAGTAAGGTTTAAAAATGGCAAATGTTGCCATAGTTGTGTTTTTAATTTATGAAAATGGTAGTTGCAGTAAAGTGGTTAAATAAGGTGTTTAGCATTATTAAAATGTAATTAAATTAAAATTAGGTATAAAAAATCAATAAGAAATTAGGCAAAAGTGCAGTTTACGGGGCGTACGAAAAAAAATAAAAAAAAATTTCAATTCCCTCTGAAATTAAAAACAGAAAAAACCAAAATTAAAATTTAAGGGGGCTGAGTCCCGTGGGCCCCCCTGGATCCAAAAAACCGCCCGCCAATTAGTGTAATGTGTGGGTACTCTGGGTCAAAAAAAAGTGCCCCCATCCACTCGCATCTATGTGTAGGTACTCAAATTAAAGGTAGTTTGCTCGCGATTGTTAATATTTTGTATTTTTTAATGTTTTATGTTCGATTGTTAAAAAAAAATTTCAATTTTTTTTGTAACTAATAGCCATTTCCTATGTGCTAAAGAATTCTTTTCTGCGTAGCAGGCCTTCGACCGGGCGCAAGGATTTTCTCCTCTATTGAATAACAAAAACCGGCTTCGCTAACTAAAGCTTCTCTGCATAGCCGGCCTTCGGCCGGGCGCAAGGATTTTCTCCTCTATGGTATAACAAATACCGGCTTCGCTAACTAAAGCTTCTCTGCATAGCCGGCCTTTGGCCGGGCGCAAGGATTTTCTCCTCTATGGTATAACAATTACCGGCTTCGCTAACTAAAGCTTCTCTGCATAGCCGGCCTTTGGCCGGGCGCAAGGATTTTCTCCTCTATGGTATAACAATTAACGGCTTCGCTAACTAAAGATTCTCTGCATAGCCGGCCTTCGGCCGGTTGCAACGATTTTCTCCTCTGTGGTATAACAAGCACCGGCTTCGCTAACTAAAGCTTTTATGCACCTAAAAGATACTTAAATTAACCTAGAGCGAAAATAGTATAATTTGAGTACCCACACATATATCTAAGTGGGCGGGCAATTTTTTGGGTCCAGGGGGCCCCACGGGCCTCAGCCCCCTTAAATTTTAATTATGATTTTTTTCTTTTTTTATTCTGAATCGGGTAGCATATTTTTTTTTTCGTACGCCCCGTCAGTGCATTTCATCCAGAAATTATATAAAATTGCTAATAAAAATATAAAAATGTGAAAATAAAATGCACCTATCTGTATTAAATAAAATTACAAGCAAAATACCTTCATAAATTTATATAGTACATCGATGTACATATATAGGTGTGTATATACATACCTTTATATATATATGTATATAGGTACCTACCTATATAAAATGAACTTAGGTAGGTACATATATTGAAGACAAGACATGAGAAGGATAGTTTAAATGAAGGTGAGTAAATATCTTGTATGTATAAATTGACTAAATACCTATTGTGATAGGTATGGTAAAACCATAGAGGATTTACTGTTTGCTATTGTAGACCTTGTACATCTTGTAGGTCTTGTAAATATTGATATGTTTTAGGGTGATCGATTATTCGACATTTTTCAATAACCGGTTTTCGAATATTCCGAATAGTTGCTATTTAAAAAAAACCGGTTTTCGGTTAGGCATTTTAAAAATAACCGGTTAACCGGTTTTAATTCGAATACATAAAAATACAAAAATCAATTTAGTTTTTGTAATAAAAAGTTAATTATAATAAAAACAAAACAATTCATGAAGGCGAGGAACCAACAAAATACATATCGTT
Organism: Pollenia labialis; assembly: GCA_949318255.1. Classification (NCBI taxonomy): domain Eukaryota; kingdom Metazoa; phylum Arthropoda; class Insecta; order Diptera; family Polleniidae; genus Pollenia; species Pollenia labialis. The sequence goes on along the minus strand of OX439139.1, from coordinate 122,387,005 downwards.
AGTATAATTCGCAAAGACGCTAAGTCCACTTTTTCCAAAATTGATATTTTAATGCAAAACGGTAAAACGATACAAAATACATATTTTACGACAACAAGAAATGTCATAATGTAGTTTAAAGTTGTTGTAATTTTGTGGTTTGCAAAAACGCTAAGTCCACAAAACTACGAAAAATATTAAAAGCGCGTGCTAACTCCACGAATATTAATTTGTTCAATTGAATTTGGTTTTTATGTTCTATTTTTTTTCTAAAGTGGAGTTCTAAAAAGAACAAATAATATAAAAAAGGTTAATATTTAAATATTAGTTTTTATTTTAAAAAAATAATCATAATTAGCAATATGCCAAAATCCACTTTTTGCGAAAAAGAACTTTTTATTGTTGAAAATGGTTCTTTAGGGTATCAGAAGCAACTTTTGTTCCGCGACTTTTTTATAATTCCGTTATTTACAAAATTACCGTTATTTTTAGGTTCTTGAAGAAAATCAAAATTTTGACCGTTAAATTTCCAGAATTCGACCAAATAATGTTCGGCAACTTTGTACAAAACCATATGGCGAGTACTTTTGCAGAACATATGAACTCAAAATATTTGCAAATACAGGGTGTTGATTGTAGCAAAATGTGCTAAGTCCACAATAAAACGAATAAGTTAACAAAGCAAAAATGCTAAGTCCAAAAAGTGTAAATTTCCCTCCCAAAATTTTGTGGAAATGGATTTTTGATCAAGGTCATTTAAAGAGAGCTATTTTGTTAAAATAATTGCGTTGAAAAAGTTTACAAATTTTAAAAACTAAAAAAAGATACATTGTTTTTTGTGTCTCCTGTAAAATTTGAAAAAAGGGACTTAACACATTTGCGAATTAGACTAACGATATGTATATGTTCCCGTCGATCCCATAAGGAGCATAGGGCCTCAATACATAGATATGACTTAAGGTATGTTCAGACCACAAATATTTGACGATAAAATCAAAAAAAGCGTGACCAGTAAATTGATTAAGCTTAAGCATTATTTTAAACAATTTCTAGTTATTTGCTAAACTTTATGTCTAAGATGATAATTGCATTTATGTCTAATGTAGTTAAAAAATCGTTAAATAATGTTTGCTCTAGCCAACAGTTGCTGGTTAAGCATGTCTATATGAAGCAGTAAACTTCAGCCATATTTTTGAAAAGTGGCAAACAAATCCTCTTATCGAGGATTATATATTTAATTTTTTTTTGTTTCAGCATTATATAAACAATAGTAATATGAACATGCTTTTTATATGAAATATCTGTAAATTCGTCGATCACACAATTTAAACCCTTCCAGGACATTTTTGATTCCTTTAATTTTATTTTAAGTTCTTGGTGTTTTAATAAATTAAACTGATGAATTTTCCCATATCGATGATTCCACCGGTATGTTCCTGTTTTAAGCATGAAGATATGCTGGAACTACTTAAGAGTTTTTCATTCATTATTGGCAGCATATTTTAGTAAAGTATTATTTGCAGTCTCTTAAAATCTACTTGGGACAGGGTCAAGTTTTACTTGGCGTATATTTATGTCAAGCTTGTAGACTAATTAAAAGTGATTAATAAGTCGTGACGTTAAAGATCCTTTGCAACTTATCATTTTAGGGCCGTTTAAGCACAATTGTATTTTAAGTCAGTTCGAAATATCACCAGAGATGACATCCTTATAAAGATATACATATGTATATCGTATTTATAATACTGTAAAATTGCTAATTACTTTTTAAGCTTTTTTTTTGTAGTACTTTAAATTTTTTTTGGTTTTTGTTACAAGAACACACGCTTATATAAGCGAATTGTATTTACATTGCTCATAATGTTTTTTTTTTGACTTTTGATTAATTTTGTTTTGACTTTTTTTATAAAAAGTTTAAGTTTGCCAAATATTCAATAAGAAAAATACTTAAATTACGGGTACATTTATAACAAAAGTAAGGAAAACGTATATAAATTACACATTCCTAAAGTAACCGGTTTATTTTACTAAAATAACCGGTTTATTCGATATTCGAAAAATGGACATTTTAAAATATTCGACTTGGGCAAAACTAAAATAACCGGTTAAAACCGGTCGAATACTATTCGATCGATCACCCTAATATGTATTATAGATGGTGTAAACATAGTTAATTAAAAATGTATGCATTTGGTGGTGTTGTGTTTTAAATCAAGATCTTGTTATAGGTATTTTTGCTGAAATGAATAGTAAAAAAATTTGTTTGTCATATGAGCGGAATACGCGGTTTTCTTTTGTATACCATGTGTACAGTGTTGCCGCTTTGTGGGTAGTTAACGACAACCGTAATAAGGCTGCATATGTATTAAGATTTAATTTTAGTAAAAAATGTATACCATTTAAGTTATTGTTGATCTTAAAAATGTATAGTTTATTCAACCAAATTCACTGTGTATATAAAAAAAATGATTATCATAGTTTACATTTGTTTAAACAGACTGTCATCTGAAACCATTACAGGAATTTTATTTACTTAAAAATGTTTGTGTTTTTATACCGACACCACCATTGTAAGAGGGTATTATGAGGTTGTGCGATGAGTCGTCCGTCCTGCTCACTGGTTGTCAGCGCAAAGTACAGGTCGCAAATTGGTACAAACGTTTTTTGAAATTTGCAATAATTGGTCCATAACTTCACATAGCAACGATACACATTTTTTCAGTATTGGGGTATTTTTGTCGATTAACCCACTTATTATGTTACTATTTAGACAAAATTTGGCCCCAAAATATTTTATTTCAACCAAAATTCTTTGAAGTTTAACAAAAAAGTTTTTCTTAATATTAAATTCAAAATTATTTACATAGTTGCCTTTTTATTGATTTATTTCATTAAATTCAAATGCTCACGACTAGAATAAACCGTTGTAGGCTAATGTTATTGACACAAAACGAAAGTTAACAAAAAATTTAGTTAATTAACCCATTCAAAATTAATTCTTTTGAATTAAGACCTTTTTCCGAACTTTTAAGAATTATGATAGAAATGTATAAATTTGACCCGAGTTCAATCCCGTCCCGTGTTCAGTCAAAAATAAAATTAGAAAAACAAATTTCAATGCATTTTATTTTGTAAATTCCTTCCTTCACTAAAAACAATTTTATAAAAATTAAATTTGATTATCTTTAGCCTAACTATCAAAAAGTTCAATTAAAAATATTAGAAAACGTTTTATTAATATAAAACTACAGTTTTAAGAGTTTATATGTATAACATTTAAATTCATTAAGTAAAAGTTGAATATGTTGAGAAACTTTTAAAATGTATGTTTATTGAGATCCAAATTATAACATGGAGAATAAAATTAAATATCTCTTTAAGATTTATAAGTTTCTGAACCGATGAATTCTTAATTTTAAATCTTCTCAGAACTAATTTAAAATATTTTCAAAATAATAAAGATACCTATTTCTGTGTCAAATTTTTTGCAAATAGTCACTGTGGTTTAAATCCAAACAAAAACTAAAATAAAAAAAAACTTTTTTTACGGTAAATAATATAAAATAATTTCCAGCAATTAAAAATTATTAAAAATTCAAAAAACAATTAAATAATATAAAACCATTTATACATAATTTAAGCTAAGGGGAAAACAAACAATAGACTAGATAATTAAGTGATAATAGTTACAAAATGCATACAACTAATTGATAACAAATAGTCGGCTGCTCTGCAGCATTAAAACAAACAAAAATATTGAATATTTAACGGTAAACATTTATCAAAGATTAAATTAATTACACTTGCATAACTAACTTAAAAGCCAAGTTAAACAAACAAATGTAATATTGTTTTAAATACTACCTATTAGGTATAATTAAAAAATAAACAACATTGGTTTTGGTCATATTGTTTGTGCTAAATTATTTGGGAGAAAATATTTATCAGAATCCTTTAATGAACGTGAATGTCTTAAACTTGGCAACTCTCTTTTCTTATTCCTGTTCAGTTGTAAATTTTCTTGGTTTTAAAACGGTCGACTTAATGTCGTTGTGGCTAAATTAATTTCTTATTAAATAACTAAAGGGTTTTATTAAAAGAAAAGTGTTACATTTAGTGCAATAATAATAATTGTTTATTAATTTCATAGCTTTTTAGCGGAAATATTGAAAATAAAAGAATTTTTGTTAAAAATAAAAAGTGCAATTTGTATGATTTTTGATCGAGTTATTTATTTAACGAAGTCTTCTTATCATTGTTTTTGCCTTAATTCTTATTAAAATGTTTGTTTGAATCTCTTTATGTTGTTTAGTTTTGTTTAACAATTTGCTCTTTTGTTAGCTCTCATCATTATGACGGCATAATATTATCGAGAGTTTTGTTTATGTTTATTATTATTGTTATTGCTTTGTTGTTGTTGTCGGAAAGTAAGCAAGTGTTGTCGGAGTATTGTTTTTGTTTTATGAAAATGGAAGTTGCTGTAAAGTAGTAAAATAAGGCCCACAATGTCGACAAGAACATTTCATTCGCATATTTCAATTGAACCCAAAAACAAATTGTAGTTTTTTGTTATTGTTTTAAATATAAATATAGGTACTTATGAATGAAATGTTCTTGTCGACATTGTGGGTCAGGCAGTAAATTAAAATTAAAAAAAGACAATAATAAATTATAAAAATTTCGAATAATAATTAAAAAAATAAAATAAACTTATAAAAATTGAAGATAAGACAACAGAACAATAGTTTTAATAGAGGTGAGTAAATCTGAATAAAGGCCCAACTATAATATATTTAAGTTGGCTTAAGCAACTGTGCGAAAACATGTAAATCATATGTGTCAAACCATATTGAACTGAATGAAAATGTTTGTTAAGTGTAATGATTCTGCCATTGCTTAAGCAAATTGCGAAACAGATTGTAATTTCCATTACGAAATCAACTGTTTCTATTTTGTTTTTTTAAATGCATTTGAGAGGTTTTTTTGTAAATTTGTGACAGAAACTTATGCATATTATAGTTGGGCCTTAACCTAGATATTGTAAAATCGTGATGCCTATAATAAAAGCAGAATTCAAGGTTTGCTATTGTCGAGCTTGTACATATTGTAGATCTTGTAAATTTGGATTTCAAACACGACAACAACAAAATGCATAGTATTGTAGATGGCGTTAACATAGTTAATTAAAAATATACTATGTACTATGTATACATATTCAAAACTTTCCCCTCACTGTAAACATTTTGAATGCAATTTTTTTTCAATTCCCAACTAAACGCACATAAAAAATATTCTAAATAAAAATGGAGGAGGCCTTTTCGAAATTTATTTTAAAAAGCCACCAGTTTTTCACCGCTATGGAAGGGGCATAAAACCTTTTATTCAAAGTAATCGGTCTATATGTGTACCTTTAAAAAAACTCAATTTCCTTAAATTTGTACCTGAGCCCTTTACGAAATAAATGATTCAATTATAGTTTTCAATCATTTGGAAATGAAAGAAATAAGAAAACAAAATATTAGTTGGAGAAATTTCAAGGCTTATTGAGTTGGGTTGAGGGCTATAAATTCTATGATTCAGTAGCCGTATTCTGTAATTGGCTTAGCTAAAGCTAATTCTCGATCGCTGAAATGCCTTAGAGAAAATAAAACTTATGAAGAGGCAAAACAAAAGCATGAAGTTAATTTAAAATTAATCAACCAATACAAATCTTAATACATAAAACTAAAATGTTTTAATTTCGAAATGTCGCAAAAAAAAATACATGTTTCTAAAACGACTGCGCAGATCAGAAAAAAGTTTAACTTTACTTATATAATTTTATTGCGGAATTTCGGTTTTTTTTAAGTGATTTTAATAAACCAAGCAGTGTTGCCAGAATTTTTAGAGTCCAAATCAGCAAAAAACCAAAAATTTTTATCAAAAAATCTGCAAAGGCTGCGTCTAGATTTAAAAATCTTCAAAACACATTTAGTACATTTTTATGTATGTATGTAGTTTATTAAGAAAAAATTTAATCAATTTTCTATTTAATTTTATTAAAAACCTAGGTTTTCCTGATTTTAAAAGTAGTTCTGGTAAATATATAAGTGGTCAAGTCTGAGGTATAAAAAAGAAACAAATTTTTTTTAACTTTTTTCAAGTTTTCAAAATTTTCAGAACATTGCTGATGGTTCTTTGACATTATTACATTTTATATATCTACCCAAATTTAATTACTTAATCAGAAAGGATTAATCACATCTTTGTAGTTTAAAACAACAAATTCAGAGTTAATTGTTTGACATATTGTTAAAACTATCAGAAGTCTTATTGAGAGTTTACAAGAGATCAAATATTGCAATTGTTTAAGAAATCTATACATAAGTACATATAAATATATATGTACGTGCATATGCATATTATTTCTTGTAAACACCAAATCACATAATTCCCGCGATTCTAATGTGTCAAAATATTGCCAATTTTTAAGTTTGAAGTAATCTTTTGTGTACAAAATGCCTACTAATCAATCTATTCTCAAACGGTTAGACATCATAGTTAAACTTATTAATTTATTCTTTATGTCTTTCTTTTATACTATTCTTGCGCCAAATTGGCTCGCGTGATGTGACAACCGTTAAATATTACTTTCCAACGCATCTTTGGTTATTTTTTCTATATTATAAGTGCAAAAATCTCCTTAAGTACTGAAAATATCAACACTTAACAAACACACATTTTTCTATTTATTTTGTTTTGTGTTTTTTACCAAGGGGAATGATAAACCCACTCTTTATTGTAGGTGTTTTGTTTAAGCTTTGATATTCTTACAAGTAAGACTTTTAGTATTTATAATTCTTATTCGCTTTAAGGTTTCATTTGTATAATATTTTTAGCTTTTCTTAAATCTTTGGAAAAGGTTTCTTGATGATCTGGCCTAGAGAAATCTTATTAATGAACGGTTGATATTTTTCGTTTTTAATGCAAGAAGTGGAAATAAATATAACCATGAGTGAAAAAGTACAGAAGTTTCCACCGAACTCAAAAATCTGAATTTTTAAGACAAAAATTGTCAAATCTGCATTTTGGCAATTTTTGGGTATACCATCTTCAAAATCTGCACTTCTGTCATCACTGAAACAAAGCCTTTTTTGAGTTACACGAATATATGTTGTGCAACCTTCTCCATTTTCGAAATTACGGTATATTTCGAAAATAAAAAAAGGTTAGCACCAATATATTCAGTGTGACCGAATGAGGTTAAGACTAGCACAGTGTTATTATTGTCCAAGCCGACAGTAAAAAAACTAAAATTGCAATTTTCTCGAAATCTGCTATTAATCCGTATGTCTCTAAAACAAATCGGTTAGAACTAAAAAAAGGTTTATTTTTCAACAAATCACCAGAGTTGTTATATAATGTATTCTAATAAAGAAAAAAGTCGGATATTAAGCCGTTTCAAAAATTAACACGACAGAAACACTTATATAACCAAATACATCAGTCGCAATCACTGCTACCTATTAAAGCCACTGCTAAATATTAAAATTAGTTTAAGCATTTACTTTTGTTTCTTAATAGTCAATACTTATGAAAAATATTTGGATCTTAATCAACCAAAATAAATTATGTATATTAGCAACAAATTCCAAATATTAATGGTAATTTTTCATAAATGCAATATATATTAACAACCAAAAAAAACTTGGCGCCCTAAAAAAAGCAGCTTACAATCGTTTACTAAAACACCTATTTTTTTTTTTATTAAACTCGTATTTGCACATGATCATTTGTTGATTTGAAATTAAACTACAACAAAATATTTAAATTTACATCAGCTATTTGTAAGTAATCATGGTAATAATTCTATGCTTTATTAAGTATTTAGAAGTTCTTAATTATACTCTAGTCTATAAATTTTATTTAACTAGATTTGACAATTTTATAACAAAACCTTCACTTTCTAAGGTAATAATTGATTTTGTACTACATATAACGGTGATTAGGGCGAAAACTTTAACAACAACTAAACATGAAATGGGAGCTTATTTGTACTTTTTCGTTCAACATTTGGTACTTTTATTAATTTTCGTTAATATTATACATAGAAAACTAAGAACAATTTTTAATGACGGTAACACCTTTTACGCGCTTATTGCGTCTCATTTGACGAATTTACGCAACGAGTTCTTGCCGAAGAATTCGTTCCGATATAGGAAGTTTGTCGCTCGCCCCAGTTGTGTTTATCCCATTAAGTATTTCTAAAATATGAATTTATAAATATGTATTTTTAATTTTGTATTTTAAACTACTTTTGTTGAAAACTATATGTATTTTTTATTTAATAAGTAAGCGTTCCCGCCCAGATTTAACTTTGGATTTATTATAAATAATCGATCTAAATAAGTTTCACCAAAATTGAAATTGCCCATCTGTCACTTCATATTCCTAGCTTTGAAAAACATCAATACCCCGTACCAAAAAATCCTTTTTTATTTCGCAGACTTATGCAATTTTTTAATGCATATCAAAATACATTTCTTTTTTTTGTAACGCCACACCAGCGCATATTTTTGCTGGTATCTTCAAATCCTTAGGGTCGATTGTTGTAATTTTATTTTTTGAATAAAGTTCCACTTCTTTACTTTTTAAATATAAAAAACCTTTTTATAAATTTGACTTCTTTAAACGTCACGTCAAAATGGAAATGCCCATATTGAATCCTAACGTAGTTGGTATGTTGAGTCGTATCTATAAGTATAAGTACATACCTATTAACATGTATATTTACATATATTTTATTATCAAAATGAATTAATTTTTATTATTTAAAAGAACCTGAATATATTTTCTTGCAAATACCAAGTGTTTGACAAATACAAAAATGGGAAAAAAGTAATTTTCAAAAAAATTAAGTCGTATTTTTTTATTTATTCATTGCGACTTTGGAACCAATTACCTTCATGTTTTCCACTTGAAATCAACACTTTGTTTTAAAAACTATTGTGTTCATACATATAAATAAAAAATAAATAAAACATTTTACAAATTGTTTGCGTTAACGTATTTGGGAGAAAATATTTATCAGAATCCTTTAATGAACGTAAATGTCTTAAACTTGGCAACTCTTTTTTCTTATTCCTCTTTAGTTGTTAAATTTCTTGGTTTTAAAACGGTCGAATTAATGTCGTTGTGGCTTAATTAATTTCTTATTAAGTAACTAAAGGGTTTTATTAAAAGAAAAGTGTTACATTTAGTGCAATAATAATAATTGTTTATTAATTTCATAGCTTTTTAGCGGAAATATTGAAAATAAAAGAATTTTTGTCAAAAATAAAAAGTGTAATTTGTATGATTTTTGATCGAGTTATTTATTTAACGAAGTCTTCTTATCATTGTTTCTGCTTTAATTCTTATTAAAATGTTTGTGTGAATCTCTTAATGTTGTTGTTGAAGTAGTTTGTTTCCCAAATGTTATAATTTTCTCTTTTGTTAGCTCTCATAATTATGACGTCATAATATTATCGAAAATTTGTTGCTGAAGTGAAGTTCAAGGTGAAAATAACTGCAAGTAGCTAATTATTCAAATTAAGTAAGGTTTAAAAATGGCAAATGTTGCCATAGTTGTGTTTTTATTTTATGAAAATGGTAGTTGCAGTAAAGTGGTTAAATAAGGTGTTTAGCATTATTAAAATGTAATTAAATTAAAATTAGGTATAAAAAATCAATAAGAAATTATATAAAATTGCTAATAAAAATATACCTATAAAAGTGAAAATAAAATGCACCTATGTGTATTAAATAAAATTACAAGCAAAATACCTACATCAATTTATATAGTACATATATGTATGTATATAGGTGTGTATATACATACCTTTATATATAAATGTATACCTATAGGTACCTACCTATATAAAATGAACTTAGGTAGGTACACAAATTGAAGACATATATGCGAACGAGCATTCGTTGTGTTAAGACGTGTTTCTCTTTACCGCTGAATCATAATTCTTATAAAACAGTGAAAAATAACAATAATAAAAGCAAAAATTGTTAAAATACAAAAAGTTATTAAAATATATATAAACCAAAGTTTCCGTTTAATAACGCATAATAAAAATATATATTATTTTATTTGTTGCCTTTTTTTAAAAAATATAATAAATCATAATTTAACATTATTATTTTATTTCAACATATTTTAAATATTAAAAACTCTTAAAAACATAAAAATGAGTAAAAATAATTATCTCTCAACAATAAGTGCTCTTTGCAATACGTGTAACAAGTCATTGCCTATTACGGGAGACTATGTAAAATGTTACAACTGTAGTCGTAAATACCTATCACTACGCTCCGTGCGCTACAGTTTCTGAGTCGACATACCTGAATATGAATGCTGATAAGAAAGCTGCATGGAAATGTCTATTTTGTAGAGGTCGTAAATCGCCAAATAATTTATACCAGACTGTAACTTACGAAGGCAATGGAAAAGAACAACAAGAAAATCAACAACAAAGTGAAGAAAATAATAACCAGCTAGGAATCGTCAATATTGAAGACGACAACCAAAACCAGGCGAAGACAGAAACAACTATGTCCAAAGATTTGCTTTTTATAGATACCGTAAACACAAATCTGCAAGACCTTAAAGTAGATTTTTCTTTTTTTAAAACAACTGTGACAAACGACATGAGTGATATAAAGACCGGTATACAGCAAATAACATGTAGCTTAAACACATCTAACACTGCTCTAAGAGAAGATATGGCGAGTGCATTTACTAAACTAGCCGACGCTATGGCAGGTTTAGCTACTCAGGTCAATGAACTCAAAGAACAAAATAAAGAGAAAGATTTGCGTATACAAAATATGGAAAATAAAGTAAACGCTCTTGAACAGAAGTTAATAAATAGGAACGTGGAGATAAAAAATGTGCAGAATGAGAAACTTACACCAATAGAAGTTATAAAAACGATCGCCTCATCCGTTAATGTTGACATCCATGACAATGATATTAGCAATGCATACAAATTAAAGAAACAAAACAAAATAATTATTGAGTTTTGTTCATTAAATAAAAAAAGAGAACTGATGTCAAAGATTACTGGACATAGGGTAAAAGGGGATGTATTCAAGACAAATGTACCAAAAAATAACAACACCTACAACAATAATAATGCAACAAATATTCAAGTCAACGAAAACAATAATACCAATGATAATGTCTTCATAAACGACGAATTAACAGCTAATAATCGAAAGCTTTTATGGTTAGCCAAAACAAAAGCAAAGCAATCTGATTGGAAATTTGTTTGGTTTAAAAATGAACATCTTCTAGCCAGAAAAAATGAAAATTTCACTCCTATCTTAATTTCAAACTCTTGTGATATTGAACTTATTGCTTTAATAAACTTTTCTTTTTTTTCATACATACCTATAATCATAAAAAAAACATTCTTTTGAAATAAACATGTATAATATACAATCAAAATCAGTTGACAGCTTTAGTCAAATAAACCCTGAACTCTTAAGTTATCCCATTTCTATAATTTTTTTAAATATTCGTTCCCTTCGTACAAATTTTAACTCCTTCTTGGCCACAATAAATAATATAATTCATCAAATCAAAATTATAGTACTTGTTGAAACTAACATAACAGACGAAGAAACTTCCTTTTACCGTATACAAGGCTTCAACTCAACATTTATTAACAGAGCAGACAGAGGTGGTGGGGGTGTAGCAGTATACATTGTTGAGAATATATCTTTCACAAATATACCACTAAACACAAATTCTTTTGAATCTCTACATGTAAACATACAAACAAATGAAAACATCTCACTTCTTGCAATTTACCGTCCCCCTTCCCTGCAAGTAAGTGCATTTACAACAGAATTAGATGATTTTTTAAAATCAGTAAATAAACAACAAAATATTATCGTAGTTGGAGATATTAACATAGATCTCTTTAATAACAACATGCCAAATACTTATTATCTTGATATGATGTCTTCGAATGGATTACAATCAGGGTTGTCAGATGTGGCGATTTCTCGCCAAACGTGGCGATTTTGAAACGGGTTTGGCGATGGGATTTTCCATTTGGCGACTGGCGACTTTTGTGGCGATTTAAAAAAAAAGTTGGCGATTTTGTTGGCTATTTTTGATAACAAAAAATTTTATTTCTATTCTAGTATTTTATGTATGAAATTATGGCTCGTGTAAATGGTGTGTTAAGAACATTTTAGTGTAGCGTTTTTTCTTATTTAAATGTTTTAATCTAAAAAAAATAAAATGTTTAAATTAATAATAAATTTATTGTTTATTTGCCCCTTTAAATTTTCGAAAAGAAAACTCTGGAGTCAGCACGTTCTTGTACATAGACAAAGTTCTTTTAACGTCTACATATTTAAAATTGAGTATCATTTAGTACCGAAAATCCTTAATTTTTTAATAAAATTGATTTAAATTTTTTTATTAACTTTGCTTCCTATATCCCCTGTAACATCGGATATTTTTGTTTTAAATTTTGTTACAACTTCGTGTATAAAACTCAAAATTTGCAGAAATTAATAATATTTGGCTTCGCTAATCACTTTCATTTCATATATACAGAGAAAGTCTTTATACAAAAACTATATTTAAAAAGAAAAAAAGACGTTACAAACTATGATGGTAAAAAGACGTTTCAGAAAGAGTATTATTGTATGAAATGATTGTGTGACTGAGGAATTTAATCGTTAGAGTACAGCTATGGAATTGTCGAGAGAAAAGAAGGATTACGGATTTTTATGGATCCAAACGTACCATTGGATGTTTATGAAACACAATGGACAAAATTACCATTCGTTAATTGGAAATCGTATTTTAATGATGATATTCCATCTAATTTAAACCAGTTTTGGCCAAAAGTTTATAGCTATAATGATACGGCAGGTACGTACCATTTTAAAGAACTTGCTCTCGCTGTAATATATATGTTAGTAATTCCAACTAGTAATGCCTGCGTTGAAAGAGTATTTTCAAAAATGAACTCCACTAAAACTCGACTTCGGAATAGAATGCAATACGAACTTCTTGACGCGTTATTACGAGTTATGGATTATATGAATGTAAATAGTACATGTTGCACTTCTTTTGTACCTCCACAAGATATGTTAAATAAATTTAATTCCCATACAATGTATTCCAAAAAAGAAGACAATGAGGAATGTCTTGACGATGAAGTATATAGAGTTTTAGATATATAAAAGAACTTAAACTACATAAATACTATGTATGAATTTTCAGTTTAATGCTAACAAAAAATTTTTCTGCTGCTTTAAGTAGACTACTATAAATTATTTTATAGTAAACATTGTTCCTTTTTTGTGCTTACTAATCATATTTATTTGTTCTAAATAAAAATTAACAAAATATTATAATGGCGACTTTTTTTTAATTTTTGGCGGATTTTAGGGATTTGAACAAATAAATTTTTTAGGATTTAAAAAAATATTGTTAATAATTTAAAAAATTTTAAATTTTTTTTTTTTAAACTGAAAAATAAAGGCTTTGGTGATTTTGGCGATTTTTAACTTTGAATTTGGCGAAAAAGGTCAAAATCAATCTGACAACCCTGATTACAATGCTTGATTAGAGAATGTACAAGAGAAGACATAAACAGAAATTCACGAACATGCATCGATCATCTCTTTGTAACCCAACAAACACGGAGGTTTGATTTCAAATTGAAAGTGATTTGAAATCAAACGTTTTCTCAAACTACAAACGTTTGATAATGATTTGAAAATCATTTGTAAATCATAGCGTTCTCAACAAAAAGGGGAAATTATTTTCAAATTGAAAAATGCCTTTATTTTCAACTTGCTTTCAAACGTAATTCTCAAATGTTTTTCAACTGTGGATTATAATAGAATGTGGAATATAAATAAAACTATTTAATTTTTTTAATTTAAATTTATTATTTATTTAAATAAACTTTGAGATAAACATTCGGTACCATAGCAAAAAGATGAAATAGTGTTCTTTCTGTCTTCTAATTCTTGGAAAGACAAAATACTTGGCTCCCTTTTATTTTGAGGATTGTAGCACTGCGATCGTTCAACAATCTTTCTTCACTTTCCTGTTTTATTATTTTTCTTTTTTTTTCGTATTTTTAAACATTGTATTTTCTCACAAATTATTTTTATTTTTCACTAGAAATAAACTGTTCACTTTATATTAAAATTTATTTTTAATAGTAAAACACATGTAACCACAAGGAAAAATAATTTAACTTTAATCGCCATTTTTAATGCTTACATTTATTTTTAGCTTTAGTACTGCCAAGTTTATTTTTGATTTGATTTTAACTTTGACAAACATTTGACATCAAATTGAAAAAACATTTGATATCAAATGTTTATTTTCAAATCATTATCAATTTGAATTTAAATCTTAAATCAAACAATTGAAAAACGTTTGAGAATTGCGTTTGATGTCAAATGATAAAGTCATTTCATATCAAAAGTTTGACTTCGTGTTTGTTGGGAAGGCACAAACACATAAATACACACATATATTCATCTATAATAAAAACAAACATCTCTGACCATTACTCTCTAGTTTTTTGTCTCTCTGAAGAAAAAACTATGAACGTTAATAAAACAAATGATACCCAATACACAAAAATATGTAAATATAAATTAAATCAACAGATAAGTACAACCAACTAGCAAGAAATATTAACACAAACTAACCCAAATATAATGTTCAATTCAATATACGAACAATTTAATAAAATTTATGAAAATTCAAAAATAAGTGTACGGAAAAGAAAGAATAGAGTACCAAATCCTTGGATTAATGAAAATTTAATTAAAAGTTGTGAAATTAGGGATAAACTTTATAAAAAATGGTTATCAAATAAAAACAATAAAACTAATGAAACAGAATATAAAAAATATAGAAACTCGCTAAATAAAAAATTAAATTATGCTAAAAATTTTTATTATAAAAATAAGTTTTTTGAAAACAGAAACAATATCCGTGTAACGTGGCAAATTATAAATGAAATAATAGGTAGAAAAACAAATAATGTTGATGAAATAATTATGAAAAATTATAAAAATCTTAATTTAAGTGATATCTGTAATAACTTTGCTAATAACTTCAAACAAAATGTTAAAAATATTCTACACGATTGCGAAATCAAAACCATAAATGCATCAACTCAAGTACTTCAAAATTCCTTATACCTATCCACCATAAACGAAGAAGAAATATTCAACATTTTAAGCTCTATAAATATAAAAAAAAGTGCTGGATTTGATGGAATTAGATCAGTAGATTTGAAAAACAATGCCGCTGTAATGACTCCCATATTAACACAACTAATAAACCTTATCATTAATAATGCAATAATACCTGATTTACTTAAAATATCTTATGTTCGACCAATCTATAAAAACGGTGCAAAAACAGATTATAATAATTACCGACCCATTGCAATTTTATCAGTTATTGAGAAAGTAATGGAGGAAGTTATATGCAATAGGTTAACGGACTATATAAGCAAATACAAAATAGTTAATATAAATCAGTTTGGGTTTCAAAAAGGTAAAAATATCAACAAACTTCTTGGAAACTTCTCAAATTATATAAACGAACAACTTAGTAAGAAACACCACTGCCTAACGCTTTTTATCGACTTTAGCAATGCTTTCGATACTCTGTCGCATAGCAAGCTAATACAAATGTTAGAAAGAATTGGTATTCGTGGTAAATGTTTAGAGTGGTTCAAAAACTACCTCACACTTAGAAAATTTTATGTTAAAGTGAACAACATGATAAGTGAAGAAACAAATTTGGATTTTGGTGTACCGCAAGGCTCAAAATTAGGTCCCATTCTCTACATTATCTATTCCAATGGACTAATTAATAATTTAAAAAAATGCAAAGCTTTTGCATATGCGGATGACACAGCTATTGTAGTTGCACACAAAAACATAGATAGCGCAACAATATTAATGCAAAGCCAGCTTGATGTAGCTGTAAGATGGTGTCACGATAACGGCCTAATAATAAATGCGTCTAAAACAAAACTTATGCATATTAAACCTCCGCATATATTATATCATGAAATAAATTTAATATTCCATTCCACAGAATGTTTGCACAAAACAAAAATGGCAGATTTTAACTATGATGAAGACCGATGTTCTACTAAAATTGGTCTCGTCAACACGTACAAATACTTAGGCGTGTACTTAGACCACAATTTTAAATGGATGGAACATGTAGAAGAAATCCGCAAAAAACTGAGAAAAGCAGCTTTTATGCTACACCATTTAAGCTACCGTTCAAACAATATGGTGTTACGGCAAGCATATTTTTCGTTGGTTGAATCCCACCTTCGGCATGGCATAACAGCCTGGGGAAGCTCATTGTTTACTAAAAAACTTCAACAAACACAAAATCAACTTTTGAAAATTCTTCAAAAAAGTCGCCCTATACATGAACAAACTACTATAATAAACAGAGCGCATTCAACTATTTTAAGCAATAACTACAGCGGAGCAGACAACATAAACTGTTCACAAAATACCATTTCTAGCAACTCTACAACAGTAAGATCTACGACAACAACGCAAACAACAACACCTAATAATATTAACGTTCCTGTAAATGCAACTAACACAAACAGTGCAACAATTACCAATAACAACAAATCAACAATAAACAACATCGCTAAAGAACTACAAGTACTAGATGTTAACAGCATCTACTTCGCTACTTTGGCAACAGAATTCTACAATGATTCCAGATTTTTAAAAAAAATAGACCATAACCACCAAACACGTATGAACGCTGAAGGAAGATTCCGCATACAAAGATATAAAAACAACTACGGAAAAAGCACACTATCCGTTGTTATCCCAACAATATTCAACAAACTACCCCTTGAAGTTCTCAATAATACATCTAATTATAATAAGAGAAAAAAAATATTAAAAAACTTTTTTATACATCAGCAATGAATGCTCAAAATAATTATAATTAAATTCAAAAATTTTAACTTTTACCTGCCGACAAGCCGCAATGGCTTGGCATGGTTATTAATATAAATGAATTGTAATTTTAATTTGATTTTTCTTTAATAAATAAAATAATAATAAAATAAAAAAAAAAAAAAAAAAAAAAAAAGACATGAGAAGGATAGTTTAAATGAAGGTGAGTAAATACCTATGTATAAATTGACTAAATACCTATTGTGATAGGTATGGTAAAACCATAGAGGATTTACTGTTTGCTATTGTAGACCTTGTACAAATTGTAGGTCTTGTAAATATTGATATGTATTCTAGATGGTGTAAACATAGTTAATTAAAAATGTATGCATTTGGTAGTGTTTTGTTTTAAATCAAGATCTTGTTATAGGTATTTTTGCTGAAATGAATAGTAAAAAAATTTGTTTGTCATAGGTATTAGCGGAATTTTTAATTTTAGTAAAAAATTTATACCATTTAAGTTATTGTTGATCTTAAAAATGTATAGATTATTCAACCAAATTCACTGTGTATTAAAAAAAATGATTATCATAGTTTATAAAGAAAAATATTGATAGTGATTGGCGGAAGAAGGACTAGGTATTAGATTTCGATAAATATGAGCTTTATTGTGATTTAGAACCCGAAGTTTATTGGAAAAAGAAGGTATTCATACTTAAAAACCCTGGACGAAGGTATGTTTCCAATAATACAAAAAGTAGTGAACTCCATTTTTATTTTAGTTTTTTAAATGCTTTAGTTGAGAAATATTTAGCGCCCTTTACATTTGTTTAAACAGACTGTCATCTGAAACCATTACAGGAATTTTATTTACTTAAAAATGTTTGTGTTTTTATACCGACACCACCATTGTAAGAGGGTATTATGAGGTTGTGCGGTGAGTCGTCCGTCCTGCTCACTGGTTGTCAGCGCAAAGTACAGGTCGCAAATTGGTACAAACGTTTTTTGAAATGTGCAATAATTGGTCCATAACTTTACATAGCAACGATACGATGTTTTTTCAGTATTTTAGTTGTTTTGTCGATTAACCAACTTATTATGTTACTATTTAGACAAAATTTGGCCCCAAAATATTTTATTTCAACCAAAATTCTTTGAAGTTTAACAAAAAGGTGTTAAGTCAGAACTTGTAGTTTTTCTTAATATTGAATTCAAAATTATTTAGTTGCCTTTTTATTGATTTATTTCATTAAATTCAAATGCTCACGACTAGAATCAACCGTTGTAGGCTAATGTTATTGACACAAAACGAATGTTAACAAAAAATTTAGTTAATTAAACCCAATCAAAAATTCAAAATTAATTTTTTTGAATTAAGACCTTTTTTCCGAACTTTTAAGAATTATGATAGAAATGTATAAATTTGACCCGAGTTCAATCCCGTCCCGTGTTCAGTCAAAAATAAAATTAGAAAAACAAATTTCAATGCATTTTATTTTGTAAATTCCTTCCTTCACTAAAAACAATTTTATAAAAATTAAATTTGATTATCTTTAGCCTAACTATCAAAAAGTTCAATTAAAAATATTAGAAAACGTTTTATTAATATAAAACTACAGTTTTAAGAGTTTATATAACATTTAAATTCATTAAGTAAAAGTTGAATATGTTGAGAAACTTTTAAAATGTATGTTTATTGAGATCCAAATTATAACATGGAGAATAAAATTAAATATCTCTTTAAGATTTATAAGTTTCTGAACCGATGAATTCTTAATTTTAAATCTTCACAGAACTAATTTAAAATATTTTCAAAATAATAAAGATACCTATTTCTGTGTCAAATTTTTTGCAAATAGTCACTGTGGTTTAAATCCAAACAAAAACTAAAATAAAAAAAAACTTTTTTTACGGTAAATAATATAAAATAATTTCCAGCAATTAAAAATTATTAAAAATTCAAAAAACAATTAAATAATATAAAACCATTTATACATAATTTAAGCTAAGGGGAAAACAAACAATAGACTAGATAATTAAGTGATAATAGTTACAAAATGCATACAACTAATTGATAACAAATAGTCGGCTGCTCTGCAGCATTAAAACAAACTAAAATATTGATTAAATTAATTACACTTGCATAATTAACTTAAAAGCCAAGTAAAACAAACAAATTTAATATTGTTTTAAATACCTACTACCTATTAGGTATAATTAAAAAATAAACAACATAGGTAGGTATTGGTCATATTGTTTGTGCTAAATTATTTGGGAGAAAATATATATCAGAATCCTTTAATGAACGTGAATGTCTTAAACTTGGCAACTCTCTTTTCTTATTCCTGTTCAGTTGTAAATTTTCTTGGTTTTAAAACGGTCGACTTAATGTCGTTGTGGCTAAATTAATTTCTTATTAAATAACTAAAGGGTTTTATTAAAAGAAAAGTGTTACATTTAGTGCAATAATAATAATTGTTTATTAATTTCATAGCTTTTTAGCGAAAATATTGAAAATAAAAGAATTTTTGTTAAAAATAAAAAGTGCAATTTGTATGATTTTTGATCGAGTTATTTATTTAACGAAGTCTTCTTATCATTGTTTTTGCCTTAATTCTTATTAAAATGTTTGTTTGAATCTCTTAATGTTGTTTAGTTTTGTTTAACAATTTGCTCTTTTGTTAGCTCTCATCATTATGACGGCATAATATTATCGAGAGTTTTGTTTATGTTTATTATTATTGTTATTGCTTTGTTGTTGTTGTCGGAAAGTAAGCAAGTGTTGTCGGAGTATTGTTTTTGTTTTATGAAAATGGAAGTTGCTGTAAAGTAGTAAAATAAGGCCCACAATGTCGACAAGAACATTTCATTCGCATATTTCAATTGAACCCAAAAACAAATTGTAGTTTTTTGTTATTGTTTTCAATATAAATATAGGTACTTATGAATGAAATGTTCTTGTCGACATTGTGGGTCAGGCAGTAAATTAAAATTAAAAAAAGTCAATAATAAATTATAAAAATTTCGAATAAAAATTAAAAAAATAAAATAAACTTATAAAAATTGAAGATAAGACAACAGAACAATAGTTTTAATAGAGGTGAGTAAATCTGAATAAAGGCCCAACTATAATATATTTAAGTTGGCTTAAGCAACTGTGCGAAAACATGTAAATCGTATGTGTCAAACCATATTGAACTGAATGAAAATTTTTGTTAAGTGTAATGATTCTGCCATTGCTTAAGCAAATTGCGAAACAGATTGCAATTTCCATTACGGAATCAACTGTTTCTATTTTGTTTTTTTAAATGCATTTGAGAGGTTTTTTTGTAAATTTGTGACAGAAACTTATGCATATTATAGTTGGGCCTTAACCTAGATATTGTAAAATCGTGATGCCTATAATAAAAGCAGAATTCAAGGTTTGCTATTGTCGACCTTGTACATATTGTAGATCTTGTAAATTTGGATTTCAAACACGACAACAACAAAATGCATAGTATTGTAGATGGCGTAAACATAGTTAATTACAAATATACTATGTACTATGTATACATATTCAAAACTTTCCCCTCACTGTAAACATTTTGAATGCAATTTTTTTTCAATTCCCAACTAAACGCACATAAAAAATATTCTAAATAAAAATGGAGGAGGCCTTTTCGAAATTTATTTTAAAAAGCCACCAGTTTTTCACCGCTATGGAAGGGGCATAAAACCTTTTATTCAAAGTAATCGGTCTATATGTGTACCTTTAAAAAAACTCAATTTCCTTAAATTTGTACCTGAGCCCTTTACGAAATAAATGATTCAATTATAGTTTTCAATCATTTGGAAATGAAAGAAATAAGAAAACAAAATATTAGTTGGAGAAATTTCAAGGCTTATTGAGTTGGGTTGAGGGCTATAAATTCTATGATTCAGTAGCCGTATTCTGTAATTGGCTTAGCTAAAGCTAATTCTCGATCGCTGAAATGCCTTAGAGAAAATAAAACTTATGAAGAGGCAAAACAAAAGCATGAAGTTAATTTAAAATTAATCAACCAATACAAATCTTAATACATAAAACTAAAATGTTTTAATTTCGAAATGTCGCAAAAAAAATACATGTTTCTAAAACGACTGCGCAGATCAGAAAAAAGTTTAACTTTACTTATATAATTTTATTGCGGAATTTCGGTTTTTTTAAGTGATTTTAATAAACCAAGCAGTGTTGCCAGAATTTTTAGAGTCAAAATCAGCAAAAAACCTAAATTTTTATCAAAAAATCTGCAAAGGCTGCGTCTAGATATAAAAATCTTCAAAACACATTTAGTACATTTTTATGTATGTATGTAGTTTATTAAGAAAAAATTTAATCAATTTTCTATTTAATTTTATTAAAAACCTAGGTTTTTCTGATTTTAAAAGTAGTTCTGGTAAATATATAAGTGGTCAAGTCTGAGGTATAAAAAAGAAACAAATTTTTTTTTAACTTTTTTCAAGTTTTCAAAATTTTCAGAACATTGCTGATGGTTCTTTGACATTATTACATTTTATATATCTACCCAAATTTAATTACTTAATCAGAAAGGATTAATCACATCTTTGTAGTTTAAAACAACAAATTCAGAGTTAATTGTTTGACATATTGTTAAAACTATCAGAAGTCTTATTGAGAGTTTACAAGAGATTAAATATTGCAATTGTTTAAGAAATCTATACATAAGTACATATAAATATATATGTACGTGCATATGCATATTATTTCTTGTAAACACCAAATCACATAATTCCCGCGATTCTAATGTGTCAAAATATTGCCAATTTTTAAGTTTGAAGTAATCTTTTGTGTACAAAATGCCTACTAATCAATCTATTCTCAAACGGTTAGACATCATAGTTAAACTTATTAATTTATTCTTTATGTCTTTCTTTTATACTATTCTTGCGCCAAATTGGCTCGCGTGATGTGACAACCGTTAAATATTTCTTTCCAACGCATCTTTGGTTATTTTTTCTATATTACAAGTGCAAAATTCTCCTTAAGTACTGAAAATATCAACACTTAACAAACACACATTTTTCTATTTATTTTGTTTTGTGTTTTTTACCAAGGGGAATGATAAATCCACTCTTTATTGTAGGTGTTTTGTTTAAGCTTTGATATTCTTACAAGTAAGACTTTTAGTATTTATAATTCTTATTCGCTTTAAGGTTTCATTTGTATAATATTTTTAGCTTTTCTTAAATCTTTGGAAAAGGTTTCTTGATGATCTGGCCTAGAGAAATCTTATTAATGAACGGTTGATATTTTTCGTTTTTAATGCAAGAAGTGGAAATAAATATAACCATGAGTGAAAAAGTACAGAAGTTTCCACCGAACTCAAAAATCTGAATTTTTAAGACAAAAATTGTCAAATCTGCATTTTGGCAATTTTGGGGTATACCATCTTCAAAATCTGCACTTCTGTCATCACTGAAACAAAGCCTTTTTTGAGTTACACGAATATATGTTGTGCAACCTTCTCCATTTTCGAAATTACGGTATATTTCGAAAATAAAAAAAGGTTAGCACCAATATATTCAGTGTGACCGAATGAGGTTAAGACTAGCACAGTGTTATTATTGTCCAAGCCGACAGTAAAAAAACTAAAATTGCAATTTTCTCGAAATCTGCTATTAATCCGTATGTCTCTAAAACAAATCGGTTAGAACTAAAAAAAGGTTTATTTTTTAACAAATCACCAGAGTTGTTATATAATGTATTCTAATAAACAAAAAAGTCGGATATTAAGCCGTTTCAAAAATTAACACGACAGAAACACTTATATAACCAAATACATCAGTCGCAATCACTGCTACCACTGCTAAATATTAAAATTAGTTTAAGCATTTTCTTTTGTTTCTTAATAGTCAATACTTATGAAAAATATTTGGATCTTAATCAACCAAAATAAATTATGTATATTAGCAACAAATATTAATGGTAATTTTTCAGAAATGCATTATATATTAACAACCAAAAAAACTTGGCGCCCTAAAAAAAGCAGCTTACAATCGTTTACTGAAACACCTAATTTTTTTTTTTGATTAAACTCGTATTTACACATGATTATTTGTTGATTTGGAATTAAACTACAACAAAATATTTAAATTTACATCAGCTATTTGTAAGTAATCATGGTAATAATTCTATGCTCTATTAAGTATTTAGAATTTCTTAATTATACTATAGTCTATAAATTTTACAAGTAGACAAAAATAGTGAATTTTAAATAAGAAACTTAAAAAAAACGAAACACAAACAAATCACCAGGCATTTAAGGTTTAACTACTTTTTTCTCTTTTTTATATTTTTTCAAGCAACAATTACAAATTTAACAAGTGTTTCTGAAATGTTTTTTTTTTTATTATAATTTTTGTTATATATTTGGTTTTTCTTTTGTTGCCTTTTCAATATCAGTGTGGCACTTAACATTTGTGCAACTGATACAAGTTTTAACTTTTATTTAAAGTAAAACTTAACATGTTTATTGGATAGCAAAATAAGCTGCAACAATGCCAGGCATTTCCTTGTAGTTGCTTTTCGATTATTGTATTTATACGTTTTAATGGGGCAGATTATTTTATCTACAAATGATCGCGTGTCACAACTTGTTAAATTGGTTTTGCACATGTTTTTTTTAAGATTTTGAAGTTTGTTTTTTAGTAAAATTAATTTTGGCATTTCTTGCAATTTAAATTATTATAATCTGTCCTAAAAGAGGGTGTAATAAAACCACACCTGCAAGCCCTTTTTTTATTCTCTTAAAAAAGTTTTTTTTTTGTTAAATGTTTTTTTTTGGGTTATCACCGGGGTAATCATCCTTATTCCATTCAGCGTCATCAATACGAAACGATAACGTTTTGTGTCGAATCTTGCAAATCGGTATGCCCATTGTCAATATCAAGTTTTATCGATAAGCGTCGATGTATTTTTGGTATGTCGTACGCAACTTAAACGATGGCATCGATATAAATTGCCTCTGATTTTGTCGTCAGTCTTATTGGTGTCGAAACAGTTTTATTCCTTTTTAACTTTATAATGATAATAATGTTGAATTAAAAAAATGGATAAAGAGCAACAAAGCTACGCGAAAATTGTAAAAATTTGCAAAAATAGCGAAAATTCGAGAAAATTTTAAATATTTCAAAGAAGCCATAAAATTGAAAAAAAAGTCCCTAAAACTATAAGGAATAGCAAAAATTTCATAAAAATTTCTAAATTTGCGAATGCCATGTGTCTGTTAGACGAAACTTTTTCTGTAAGTTTTCTGATGCTTAAGAGCTTTAACGATATTTAATAGATATTAAACTTTTCTATCATACCGCTATTAGCAAATTTTTGCGAATTTCCGCTAATTTTGCGATTTTACCGAATATTTGTATTTATTTATTTATAAAATTAAGTTATAATTAGAAAATATAAGCTTATTGTAAGAATAAAGAGCCATAGCTCTTTTATATTAACATTATATAGTCATTATTTGTTAGATTATCGTCACCTAAAAGACGAAATAACCTATATGCAGTTTTCAAAAGTTTACAGGAGAGGGATAAAACGTTATAAAATTGGAACTATCAACGATATTGAAACGAAAATTACACATTTTGATTAAAATGAAACCAGTAATATACACGCAAAGAAAAAACATGGTTGTGGTAAACATATTCTAAGAGCAACATATTATGATAAGATTCATGATTGTAGTCACCATATTACGATTGTTATTAAATCATATTATGACCAAATATGTTCGTAATATTACATCATAATATTTTCTCTTCCTGTTAATCATAAAACGTTAAGAAGTTATAATATCACTGTCATGGTAATCATAATAAGATAAGAAGTAATCATATTGTTGTCATGGTAACCATAATAAGTTAAGAAGTAATCATATTATTGTCATGGCAATCATAATAAGTTTAGAAGTAATCATATTATTGTCATGGCAATCATAATTAGTTTAGAAGTAATCATATTATTGTCAAGGCAATCATAATAAGTTTAGAAGTAATCATATTATTGTCATGACAATCATAATAAGTTTAAAAGTAATCATATTATGATGCAAAGTGATATGAACTGTTATACATAAATTTTTTACATCATAATATGATACAACTTTAAACATAATATTTTTATTGGAAAAAAATACTTATGATAAAATAAAAAACATAATATAGTTACTGTAATCTTTTTGTCGTAGGAAGCAATTATTTATAAATTATTTTATGGAGTTTTCATTATTTTTCTCTTAAAATAACACAAAACTTACCAGTAATGGTTAATATTTTCTACCAATATTTCACAAATTTTTCCACCACTTTAAGATTATAAAAATTTTTAAGCAAAGATATTTTATTTTGTGACACTACAACCCATTTTTAATGTTTTTTTTTATTTTTTTTTAATTTCTTGTTTATTTTAATGGTTATTTTGTTATTTCTTTTTTAATATTTTTCTTTATTTTTTTTTAATTTCTTGTTTATTTTAATGGTTATTTTTTTATTATTAAGCCACTCACTAACAAATAATTCGATATGTTTATGTAAAACACGACACAACTGATACAAAATTATTTTACAAATGGCGATACCAAAATATTATTAGAGTAACGATATTTTGATTGCATCTTAAACTTATTATGATAAATGTATAAAAAGTTATCATGTTATGGCTATTAAATATCATGTTATGGCTGTGAGTAATATAATATGTTTTGAAAGTTATCATAATTTAGTTGTTAGAAAAATAATTATTTTTCGGTCAACAATACTTAAATTTATAATTGCGATAAACATTAATATGTTTACAGTAACTATAATATTGCTGATATTTAATAAAAATAACAATTATTTGTGTACAACAACAATATATTGTTACAATAAACACAGTGTGGTTGCCGTAACCATGCCCAACCATATTTTTTCTCTGCGTGTAGTATATCGGTTGAGAAAATTTTGTTTTTCTAATCACAGCTTATGTTATGACACTTAAATTTTTTGGAATTGTAAAAATCTGAAACCAAATAACCTATCTGCAGTACTAATGAGCATGAATAAATGAAAATGTCTTTATACACATGAATATTATATACATTAAATAATTACAGTAGTAGTTTCTTTAGTGATTGAAGCAAAAACAAGTACTTAATGTTTGTTTAAATTACACTATGCAACAAAATTAAACATTTATCGTGAGTTTTGATGATTTGAAATATTTGCAGATAGGTTATTAGGTCTTTAAGATGACGATATATTACAGTTTTTTAAAAATTTTATTATTGTTTCAATGCATTTCAATGTCATGAATACATGGGTTTGATAGAAGATCTAAAGGGTTATTATTCTTAAATATTTATTGTCTGGCCTTGTGGTATTTACGACTGCAGTTTGAGAGGTGTTCTGGAGAGGTCGGATAAGCAATATTGCATTCACAAATTGGAATATTTTGTAATTTAAGAAGGGAACCATGAGCCAATCGGGTATGTCCAAGGCGGAGTCTTAAAAATTTTACAATTTTGATTCGGTCCAGTCTGTTTTCCCTAATATCGGTATATCGATAAAGATTAGTTCTATTACGGTTAATATTCCTATACTAGTTAGATGTCCCTAGAAACGTGTCATCTTGTTCTACGAAGTGATCCTTAATATACCTAGAGATGTCCCTGTAGCTTAAGTTCTCAGTAAAAATCAAAGGTGAATTAAGAGCATCCTTAGCGGTTTGATCCGCAAATTCATTGCCCTTAATTCCGCAGTGTCCATACTATAGCTTACGACCACATCTTTCTTTGAACCGTCAGTAAATAAAAATCGGCGTTGTGGCATATTTTCTTGAATGTAATGAAATAAAGTTTTGAATTGGCTGAGGTTGTGTTGGTTCTTATGCAATTTGTGAAGACTAATATTTACGCTATCTGCGTTTAGTGACCAGGGTGGATACTGTCTACAGCTAGTCAAGATAGGTTTGAAGTCAATTTGCAGACTATCGCATTTTTCCTTTATTTTGTACATTTTGGAGGCAATTTTTGGAGAGTTTTTAGATTTTGGTATTTTCGACATAAGAGATCGTAAAATTTTGTAAGGGGTTTTCCCATTTTAGAAACAGCTTTTTTTAGTTGTGATTCGAGAGAAAGAATGTTTGCCCCACTCCTCATATTTTTGCATGACGTTGTACGAAAGGATCCCAGGGAGTTTCTGGCGGCCTCGTTTATTAATGTGGTAATTTTTCTAAGTTTTGATTTTGGGGAGAAACCATAAAAGAGTATCTTATTTTTGAAATAATTAAAGCAATGTTGGTTGTTATTAAATTGAGTGGGCTACAATTATATTTGTTATTGGATAAACATTTTATCACGTTTAAAGATGTATTTAAAGATTTTGCAATTTGGTCAATGTGTGTATTCCAGGAGTACCTTTTGTTTATGTACAATCCGAGAATTTTTTGTGTTTCTACTTCCACGAACCGGGAGTTTCCGGTAGTGTATATATTTGCGCTTGAACGTTGATAGAATTGCTCCCGAAGAGTCACACCATTGGTTTATACTATTGAATAAATTATCTTAATTAATAGAAGAATTTTCCCCTTGCTTAAGTTAATTATTAAATTGAAATCGTCGGCTGTAAAATCAAGTTCTTTGTGTAGTTCAATTATTGAACATAGTTTATTGGGCCGAGTGAATAAAAAGGTAGTTTATGCTACATAGTACTAAGTACTAGCACTAGCTTTTACTTTTCAGTTCTAGCTATGCTGAAAAGTTTAAACTACAAAAAGTGTGAATAATTCTTTGCTATTGCTAGATTGCTAATGCTTAACAGAGGAAGCAAACGCTGGATAATGCGACCATTCAATTAAATTAATTTCAAAGTGCAAAAATATCAAAAATTAAAATTTTTTAAACATATTTTTAAAAATATAAATGGGTAAAACAGAAAATAAGAAAAAATGTTAATTTCCTTTTTTATGTTTTGAATCGTTAAACAAATGTGTATTGTTATTACAACAAAAATCGCTGTAAATGTCTTAGTTTGTATGCGAACATAAATAAATATATTTTTGTATATTTATCTGTTTTTTATAAATTTTTCTTTTTAAAAAATTTTTTTATTTTATTTAAAAAAATGCAACACAAACTTTTTATGGCAAAAGTCTGTACCGACCTTTATGCGGTATATCATAAAACAACTTAGTGGCAACGTCAATGATTATTATTTAATAATGTTTAGCTTGTTTTACAAAATTTATAAACTATTTGAAAAATTAAGTAAAATTATCAAAAAGTTATTTCAATTTTTGGGAATACAAAATTTAAATTTCAAAAGATTTTGTTATTCGTGCTAAATTCCCAGTTTTTATTATTGATAAAAACACTTGAAATTTATTGTTGATGGGATAAGCTATTCCTATGCGCATTTCACTGGTTGCTTAGGCCAGATCATCAGGAAACTTCATCCATAAAGATTTTAGAAAAACTAAAGATATTAAACCAAGTAAAAATGTTAAACGTATAAGACTTATAGCAACAGTTCTACTTGTAATAATATCAAAGCTTAAACAAAACAACATCAACAATAAACAGTGCGTTCATCTCGTCTTACATTCCCCGCTACAATTAGTTGAAATTCTCTCAACATTAATTGTAGTTGTAAGTAGGTTAAGAAAAACAAAATAAAAAACAACAACAGCTTACAAAAGATGTTGTCAATTAAGTGTTTTTTAGGCCGTGCACCCGCCTGTTTATTATCAAAAAGTAATTTCAATTTTTGGGAATACAAAATTTAAATTTCAAAAGATTTTGTTATTCGTGCTAAATTCCCAGTTTTTATTATTGATAAAAACACTTGAAATTTATTGTTGATGGGATAAGCTATTCCTATGCGCATTTCACTGGTTGCTTAGGCCAGATCATCAGGAAACTTCATCCATAAAGATTTTAGAAAAACTAAAGATATTAAACCAAGTAAAAATGTTAAACGTATAAGACTTATAGCAACAGTTCCACTTGTAATAATATCAAAGCTTAAACAAAACAACATCAACAATAAACAGTGCGGGGAATGTAAGACGAGATGAACGCACTGTTTATTGTTGATGTTGTTTTGTTTAAGCTTTGATATTATTACAAGTGGAACTGTTGCTATAAGTCTTATACGTTTAACATTTTTACTTGGTTTAATATCTTTAGTTTTTCTAAAATCTTTATGGATGAAGTTTCCTGATGATCTGGCCTAAGCAACCAGTGAAATGCGCATAGGAATAGCTTATCCCATCAACAATAAATTTCAAGTGTTTTTATCAATAATAAAAACTGGGAATTTAGCACGAATAACAAAATCTTTTGAAATTTAAATTTTGTATTCCCAAAAATTGAAATTACTTTTTGATAATAAACAGGCGGGTGCACGGCCTAAAAAACACTTAATTGACAACATCTTTTGTAAGCTGTTGTTGTTTTTTATTTTGTTTTTCTTAACCTACTTACAACTACAATTAATGTTGAGAGAATTTCAACTAATTGTAGCGGGGAATGTAAGACGAGATGAACGCACTGTTTATTGTTGATGTTGTTTTGTTTAAGTTTTGATATTATTACAAGTAGAACTGTTGCTATAAGTCTTATACGTTTAACATTTTTACTTGGTTTAATATCTTTAGTTTTTCTAAAATCTTTATGGATGAAGTTTCCTGATGATCTGGCCTAAGCAACCAGTGAAATGCGCATAGGAATAGCTTATCCCATCAACAATAAATTTCAAGTGTTTTTATCAATAATATTAAGTAAAATTGCTTTGGTAAACTGTTCATATTTAAATTTAAGTATATGTTACTTCGGCTTAAGTTCATCAAATTTAATTTTCATTAAATTATTTTTATGAATAAACATGTAAAATCAATTAAAATGGATAATCATTCAAAAAAGCTAGTTGCGATCTACCAAAGGTTAACATACAATTTGGTTTAAGGATTGATGTTTGACTATTGACGTCAGCAGTCGTCGATGGCTGCGAGTGTAAAACGGCAAATCCATCTGAGGAGATCGAGTGGTTGCTATCGAAACATTTTATGGTAACCTGCCACCAGGGTTCGATCCCCGTCCCCGGCCACGGTCAAGAATGAAAGATTATCCATATTAATTTTATTTAATTTTCATGTTGTAAAATTCCTTTCTTCATAAAAATAATTTAATGAAAATTAAATTTGATGAACTTAAGCCGTAATAAAATATTAAAAATTTGGATTAAAAACCATAAATAGTTCAACAAAATAACCACAATTCTAATTATTGTATTTGTTACATAAACAGAGATTTTACCATTTTAGGTATTTTTCCGAAAAATATACAATTTGAAATAATCTTCAGGATGTTCATAAAACTAAACATACATACTAATAAATATTTAAAAAGAAATTAATTTTTATTTAAATATTGTGGCAAAACACAAACTTCATGCGGTAAACGCCCTTATGTTTGACCATATTTTATCGATTTTTGTAGCGGGATTAAGGAAGGAGGTTAAATTAAAAATTGATTCTCTTTTAGCTATTCTAATTTGTCGTCTGAGGTGGGCATTGGCTCTTTTATATTAAATTGTCCGTTGTCATATTGCGTTTAAATGCATTCCAAAGTCTTTTTCTTTTTCCCTTAAGTTCATTTAGTTGCGGGTTCCACCACGGAACCAGGCGTGCGTTGAAATTGTTAAGGCTCTGGGGGATGGACATATTTGCCGATTTTAGAATAATTTTTTTTATAATAGCTGCCTCTTTGTTGATATTTAAATTTCTTTCCAATTCCGATTCAAATTGCATGCAGTGTTTCCTATAAAGTTCCCAATTAGCATTTAAACGTTTAAATTTTGGTTTAAAAATATGGTTTTTTTCTTGTTTAAATAGTGATATTATTATTGGGAAGTGATCACTTCCGTTTAGGGAAGTCTCGATCTTCCAATCTATATGTGGGACTAATGTACTAGAAGAGAGTGTAATTTCTACGTTCGAAAAGATAGAATGGGTATTATTATGAGTATCAATCAGGATTTAGAAGGAAACATAATACCACTACTCACATGCTGGATATTTTACATGGAATATGAAGCGGGCTAGATGAACATAACTTTGTAGCTTTAATCAGCTTAGATTTTAGTAAAGCATTCGAGTCGATTTCACATGAAGTACTTCTACATTAATTGTTTAACGAATTCAGGTTTACGAAAACTGCTTGTCGGTTGATTGAAGCCTTTTTAAAGCATAGGACGCAATTTGTACAACTTGGTCTAGTTAGATCATCTACTAAATGCATCTCTAGAGGTGTACCCCAAGGTACAAACATGATATCTTTTCATCTGTAGTTTCATTAAAAGGTTACCTACATGCTGATGACTTTCAGTTGGTGGGCATAGAGAAATCAGGGAATGAGTTAATTAGTAATGTTAGTCGTGATTTGGAGAATATACAAAGGTGGTGTAATACGAATTTTATTACCATAAATATTTTTAAGTCGAAAGCTGTACTATACTTTAGTAATATGAACGAGAACCTTTTTAATACTGCACATGGTGACATGCCTCTACAATTCGTTTCATATTTAAAGACTCTTGGATTTTTTATTGATAAGGATTTGTCTTTTAGCCAACATATTAGCTTTATGATTCATCGGGTTATAATCACATTACGTAGACATTATAGTGTTCCCTGTAATCTATCAATTGATGTTAAAAAGAGAATTGGCCATGTTTTGTTGATGCCACTTATCTCATATGGCTTAGAAGTTTATAGTGGAATAACGGCAGCTAATTTTTTTAGGATAGAAAGATGTTTCAACAGAGTGATTAGATATGTCTATGGATTGAGGATTTGGGACCATGTCTCGGCATATTTGTTTGATTTTTTGGAATGCAATTTTAGGGACTTTGTAAATCATAAATTGTTTATATTGTCTTACAAAATGTCTTGTATCAAGGTTTACTTTCTCGCAATCAACGAGAACTCACTGTTTGTTGTGTCCTCGTTTTCATACAATGGTTATGCAGAGATCATTTGTAGTTCGTGTGACTAGATTTTCTTATTCTTTTAAACAATTTAAAAGACTACTTTTATTGTTTTTAAGTCAATAAGTTTTTTTTACACAACGTTACAATATTATATAAAATTAATATTGGTTACCACTTTCATAACAGTTGGGACCCATATTCGTGATAGGGATAGTAAAACATATTTAAAAATGTATTAGTAAAATAAGTTAAATTAATACATGGTACAACTACACAAAGTAGACGCGTTGCTGCAATAAATACAACAAGGCAAAAACAACAGGCAATTTGTTTTTGTTTTTATTACCCGAGACTTCAAAAAAGAGCAACTCTGTGCCTTCAGAAACACAAAATAAAAATACAAATTAAAAAAAAAAAAAACACGTGAAGGAAAAAATTAAAAGTTTTCTTTTAAATTGTTATTTTTTTTATTTGCCGTAAAAAACAGAAAATTCATATAATATTATGTTTATTATAGATTATGCATACCTACGTTTGCGAAATGTTTTGTTTGTTTTCATACTCTGTAAAATACTTCAGAGTCTACCGAAGTCTTTAAATTTTATTTTTAAAGCTACAGTTTTGGGCAAAACATCTTCAGGATTCAAAAGTTTTTGAGCATTTTCATCATCCTGCACTGAACCGTGCAATATAGTCACTTTTTCGGCCACACATTCACGTTCTTCTGACTATACCAAAACTTGTTTTTCACAATTCTCCATGTAAGGAGTTTGGCGTGCGTATCCCACTACTAGAACCTCATCGGCTGATATGGACATATTTATTTCGACATCTAAATATATGTTGGACTAATTTGATTATTAAAATCTACACTCTCCGTTAGGGAGTATAGTAACAGTTAATTGGAAGGTAAACTTGACATAATATGTTTACAGTTGGCAGCAGCAGAACGGATCTTGGCTAATGTGCAACGACTTTCATGTGGATCCAATTTATATTTTCTTTTGAATTCTTCACAAATAAATTTTACCAACTCTTCTGTTCACTGTTGTCCGCCAATGTAGAATGGGCCAAAGCATTCCACTTTTGTGTATAGACCATGCTTAACTTTGGCATCCTCCCAATTCTGATTCAAAAAGCTTGACTTGCACTTCAAATGGTATCTCTTTAACAAACTCTTTGCCTTCATCATCATCGGGCTTTGTGGCTTTCAATTGTTTGCTTCTCTGAATGATGTTCACAAGATATCGTTTTTCTGGCCTTTGTAAATGATTCTTTCGTTTCGGTCCTGCTCCTTTAAAGTATTTGTTTTTGCACTGACACGCTTTTTTATAATGTTTTTTCATTTTAATTATATAAACAAAATTTTTATATGAAAAACTGTTTTTTTTTAATAAAAAAATTTGTATATGTATGTATGTAAACAAACATAATTTGTTTGACATTTGGGGTTTAACTGGGGTAAACAGCTGACAAACATATGGGCCAACAAGTCTACCTTGTGTAGTTCTACCATGAATTAATATTTTATAATTAAATTGTCAAATAATGTAACAATCAATTTGGCCTATATTGGCTTACGATTATCAGGCATGTTCTGAAAATCACAAAATTTCAAATCACTTGTGATTTTAAAATCACAATTATTATTTAAGGGTGTTTTGAAAACCACAAAAGTTTTAACTTGGTTTAAAATGGTGGAAAAATAAGCATGTAATTTTCAATCGGTGCCCACTTAGATGAACGGTTTAAAATCACAATTATGGAAAAAGTTTTTTGGCCAGATCACCTTTCTTGTGATTTAAAATCACTTTCACAAAAAATGATTTTCAGAACATGCCTGTATATGTGAATAAATAAATACATAAATAAAAATTTGGTGTCAGGCTAAAATAATTCTAAACTTCATTATTGATTGAATTTCGCTACCAATTGAGTAAAAATCCTTTGCCAGATTTATGGGGGTGTGTTGTAGAGAGTTATGAATTTAAAGGGCTACTCCCCCGTAGCGAGTAACTGAAGAGTTAATGGAAAATAGAGAGTAGTTAATTGGAATGGGAATATTCTTGTTAGTATGTAAGTGAGTTTCTTGAAGTGAGATAATTTTGGCGTTATATTTTCTAATTAGAAATATCAGTTCATTGTAATTATTAGTATAACCGTTAATGTTCCATTGGATTATCTTCAAAGCCATTAAACATTTATGGATTATTAATTATAATTTAAACTAGTTTGATAAATGAAAATTGGGTAGTAGAACTGAATATAAATTACAAATGTTATATTTTATGTACAAATAAGATTTATATTAATATATAAGTACATATTTATGAAATGACCCGAACAGCGGTGACCCTGGGAATCCTGCAGCAGCCACCCTTCAACAACGAAACCGAAGCACATTCCCCGCCCGCTAGTCCGGACCCTCCCATAAATATGCAGTTACTTAAACTAAGTTAAATGTTTTTTAGGTTTTTGTTGGTGTTACCCGCTTCAAGTTGCTTTTTTTATTATGTTTCTTTGTCTTTTTGTTCTATTGCGGGGTAAGATGTTAATCTTGCTCCCGTCGGTTTGTATTGGAATGTCGCTTGCCAGTGATGAGTTGCTTGCTGTTTCTTCGTCAGATATATCTATAACTTTTATGGTGTCGCTATAGTATTTTAAGACTCTGGTTGAAGAGGAAGTATCTGGTGGTGGCATAGTTGACTTATTTTTATTTTGTTCATAAGTTGATGTGCAATTATTTGGTTTAAGTTCTGTCGAATTCTTTGTGATTGTCGCATAATTTGTAGAAGTTGACGGGTTTCTTTCATTTTTCTAGAGTTATAATTGCTTGGATCTATTTTCCTTTAAGAAAATTGGGCAATTTTTGTTGTTGGGTGAGTGATTTGTATTCTCTTGGTGGTTTTCAATGCAGTTAATGTATGATACTGGTTCAGTACAGATCTCGTTGTTTTCTAAGTTTATGTGGATGTTATTTGAGCATATACTACAGAGTTTATTGGTGTCACAACTGTTAAAATGATGACCAAAACGTAAACAATACTTGCTTGAATGTGCGATTAGATTCGCACCTTGCTTAAGCAAATGACAGTTTTATTAAACTTAGCAAAAAGTTTCTTTAAGTTCAATATGGTTTGCCTCATATAATTAACTTGTATTCCCACATTTGCTAAATCCAACTTAAGTACATTGTGGTTGGTCCTACTCTCTCATATCCCACTTATAATTCAGATGGTAAGTTTGTTGAAACAAAAGTGACGATAATTAACCCGGTTTCTTTTAAGTTGTTGTCAATTTTTTTCATAATTTTGCTGACTTTGGGATAAACGAAGATCATTGGAGTAAATTACTCCCCGAACAAAGTTAAGAGAATTGTGTTCAGGTACTTCAACATTAATGCTTTTGTTTAAAGAGCATAATTGAATTAATTTGTTGGCTTATATAAAAATTTTCGTTTTTACTAATATTGTGCCATTTCTCAGTTTTTTGCACATCTCCACTTCTCCACCACATGTGCTGTCGATGACCTTCTTTATCGGAAAAGGTGAAATGTTAGCAAGACTAGGTTCTGTTTTGGTTTCTTTGCTATTTTCTATATTATCATCGTAAACACGTTTTATAAATATTTTGGGCCCGTAGCCAAAATTGTAAGTTTTTTGGATTTATGGTGGGATCGGGTCCCACATCAGGAGGGTCTTTCATAACTGAAATAGAAAGTGTTTATTTATTAAAAGAAATATATTAATAAATATAATTCACAACTTATAATTCACTTGTTTTTATAGGTCCTGCGCTACGAAATCAGTATATGTTCTTCTTTCGAAGGACAGACACGAACTGCGAATATTTGTAATTTCTTATAGTCCTAGGGATTTTTACAAATTTTTTGAAATATTGAAAACTTTCACGAATTTTTACAATTTTTTTGTATTTTTCCGACAATATGTTTTTAGCCTATAAACGAGTTTAAATAAATTTTTGGGGGTTTTTTTCATGTTTAAAATTTTTCGCGAATTTTAGCCATGTTCGCGAAATAAGTGATTTTTTCATGTGATTCTTTACAGCTTTAAAGTTTTTTAATAAATATTTAATTTTGCTATTTTACCGAAATTTGCAAATTTTTGCGAATTTTCGAATATTTAGACTTTTGCCATGCCTAAAGTTTTTAGGGACTCGAATTTTCGCTATTTCTGCAAATTTTCCGAATGTTTGCAATTTTCGCATAACTTTTTGTTGCTCTTTTTGGCAATCGTCGCCGTTATAAAGAAATTCCCATATATAAACCGAATTCTGTATTTTACAGGGCACATTCAACATTGTCGATTTATACGGGGCGAAAAGTGTAATGCCTTATGGCATTAGTAGTTGTGAATTTTTGAGAATAATTCAAGCTTCCCTTTTTTAGACCACAACACTTTTAAGAAATGAACATCAAATAGCATTTTTTTAATAACAACTGAAAACAAAACAAACCAACTGTATAAGTTATTAGAGATGTGCTTTAAAAAACGATAAACAATCGACATCGTTACACTGTTGTTATAGAATACAAGTTTTGTATCGAATTGATGACGACGTCGATGAAAATTAATGTTGATATTTAATTGATGACGATGACGAAGACGTTTAATGGAATAAGGTTGATTATTTTTAAATGCTTAATATGCATATCTTGCAAGCTAACAACAAATTTTTTGGATCTTGGGAGGATGCCTAGTTATTTACTCAATAATTCAATTCAGAAAATATTTTCTATAAAAAAATAAAGTTTTTTATTAAGATTTTTATTAAAAATTTATACTTTTTATAAACTTCACCGTAATTACTTTAATTGATTTACTTGCGCATCTGTCGTAATGGCCTTAACCACTAAGTGGCATCTATGGTATTCAAACGATTAACTGTTGTTCGATTAATCGAATAATTTTGGGCAATTAACTGTTCAAATGATTATTTTCGATTAACAAATAATTCAAATAATTTATGTCTATTAATCAAAAATTTGTTTTTTCACAGTACACTCAGAATATAATTACAGTAACGGACAGTAGTTTTTTTTAGGAAGTATTACATTTAAAATTCCAAGCAAATTTATTACTGATTCTAACATTTATTCAAAAAACTAAACGCAAATAAATGTAAATATCAAAAATTAACTACATATTCCGTAAAAAAGACAGGAATATTCAGTTATTTTATATAATTTAACTATAAAAAAAAAAAATTTATTTATCAAGCTGCTGGTGTCTTATAATTTGAGAGTTCTTCTGTAAACAACGGGGTCAGTACAACAAAAGTAACGGTGTAAGTAAATAATAATTTTCTCGCTCTCAGTAGAAAAACAAGCGGGCAGGGGTCTGTCTGGTATTTTTTTTAGAAATTCGGCTGATTTGTAGAGTAGACGAGTAAAACCTGTATAAAATTACTGAATTACATAAAATAACTCTATATTCGAATTTTCAGTTACTTTATATAAATTAAGTGTCAAAAAACTAACTACATATTTCGTAAAACAAAGGAGTATTCAGTTATTTTATTAAATTCAGTAATTTTCGTTTACTCCACAAAAGAGCCGAATTTCTAAAAAATACCGGACATATACCTGTCCTCCGATTTTTCTCATGAGAGAGAACGAGATAGAATATCATTATTTACTTATTCCGTTACAAATGTTTGTTTTACTTTTATTGTACCGACCCCGTTGTTTTCAGAAGAACTCTCAATTTTATGACACCAACAGCATGACCGAAATTGTTTCGCCATTATTTTACTTCAAAAAGTTGATGTATTTAACTAAAAATTTTACCAAATAGAAAATGGGAATTTGTTACACAAACCAACTAATTCGTTTTTATCTAAGAATTTATTTTTGGTGGTTAAATTGTATAAAATAACTGAATATTCATTTGTTTTTACGGAATTCGCGGTTGAATTTTTGACAGTAAAAATTTAATGAACTTTTCGTTATTTTAAATCACATTTTCATTTAATTTTAAATAGAGAAGAATTTAACTTAATCAACGGACAATATTAACTGCAATTGAAAATCTGTATCAATATGCACTTAGTTTTTTGAATAACTGTTTTAGAATCAGTTCAAAATAAATTTGCTTGAAATTTTAACTGCCGTATTCATAAAAAATTAATATGGATTTGAAATGCATTTTAAGAAAAATTTTTATGAAAATTTTGCCTTAAAACACATTTCAAACTAATTTTAATTTTTATGAATACGGCAGTAAATGTTTACTTATTCAAAAAAGACTGAACGGAATATTCTTAAATAAACAACAGTTTTTTACTGTAATAATATTGTGAGTGTAGGGTTAAAAATTTTAAAATTTAACTTCACACACATGAAGTGTTTTCTATATTCTTTAACTGTTTTGCCTATTTTGTACCTTTTTTAATTGCCTTCTTAAGCTTTTTTGCTGGTATACTCTTAAATTTTTTGAGAACATAAAAGCTTACCCTGGTCATCACAAATAAAACTTGTTTTCTTATTTCTAAAGATATTTTGTCCAATCTTGTTTTCTAGAATATAGTGAAGAATGGTTGATCTGATCACATGCTAGGTACAAAATTGAAACGTATGGGCCATGCGAGGTCGGAAGGCCTTTGTTGTGTCCGCAATCCTTTTGGTTTTTGTAGCAAGTTCCTGCTGTGGGTGACATAGAAGTACGGTAACTTTAGAGTCTTTCTCTTTGTAAATGCATTGTAGAAGTTCCTTACTACGTGTTGTTGAGAGATCTCTTCGGGTTACACTCCTGGAGTAAATAAAGTATTACGTTTGCTACTTAATTTGTAAAACTTCGCTGTAAAACGTTCATGCGGTAATCTAAAACTGGAAAGTTACTTTTGTTTCTTTGAATATCAAATGGATCCATTACTTACTTCTAATTGCTCTCTTC
The DNA here is from genome assembly GCA_949318255.1 of Pollenia labialis. NCBI lineage: Eukaryota > Metazoa > Arthropoda > Insecta > Diptera > Polleniidae > Pollenia > Pollenia labialis. Next base: position 122,348,117 of record OX439139.1, on the reverse strand, counting down.
GTATGGGCGAATGTCCTGTCCGGCATAACTCGGAGAATCTCTTGACTTTGTTTATATCACTGAAGAGTTGAATAAGGTGTTTTGCAGGCTTTTGCTGTTTTTGCAATTCATTTTAGCAAAATTAAATATAATAAATATTTGGTATTACGGGTAATCCCACAGTTTTGATTGCTCTTGATGGCAATTATCTTTTCTAGTGAACACACCAAAACACATGTGGTAATTTAGCAATTTCAAACAAACATACAGAGTTTTTCCGAACTGTTATACCGTCCTGCCACTAATATCCTTAAGTTATGTTGGACTTGTCCAGGTATTCCCGTGCATGGTTGCTGTGCTTTTGTTCACATCGTTCGTTTTGACCTTCGAGGTCAAATTAAGGTAGTAAGGAGTGTTGATGAAGATTTTGTTGCTAATTTGTGTTACGCGATGTTACTCTGACATGAACAGCCATGTTAAATCTTTAACATGAGCGGGAAACACTTAACATAAACATGAAGTTTGTTTTAAAGTTATTCATTTTATGTTATGTGTAGACCAAAAGTAAATAATTTGTATATTTCACAAAGAAAACTATTATTAACGTCAATATCCGTTGCCATATGTGAACATCTGTCAACAAACTCCGCTTAACCGATGTCGAACGCTGGCGATATGCATAATCTAATTGTTCTCTTTTTTTACCGGAATGACTCCATGCAGTTTCCAAGCCTTTTTTAAGTTCTTGATTCTTGTCTAAAAATTTTTTAATAGGTTAATTTTATCGTGTACAATACTTATGTAATTAGAATTCAAATTTGTTTATTTATCTATTCTTAAATCAATTATGAATTTTTCTTATTATTTAATATGCATTTTCAACTTATGTATGTTTGCTGAGTAAATAATGACACTTTAATCAATCAATCATGTATTGTTTAATGGTAATTGAAAAATTGAAAAAATAAGTAGTAAACTTACATTGAAAAGAAAAATTATTTGTTAGCATACGTTTAGGCTTCATGAATTTAATATAAATGCTTTGGACCAAAAAAAGCTTTTATATTAGAAAAATAAAGTAAATATGTATACATATATGATGGATGTGTAACTGAGCTACTTAAATAAGAGCGGCAAGCGTCTGTTTTATGTCAAAACTTTTAATTTTTACACAGTTTATACGAAACATACCTTTAGATCACAAATTTTACACCACCCGGCTGGGAAATCTTATTTGATAAATCGCTTGGTCGTTTTATTTTATTGAAAATGTATTGGCAATAGAATTTTCATGCTTAAAAAAACGCTTGCCGCTCTTGTTTAGGTAGCTCAGTAATTTAGTCAAAAACATTTATTTAAAAGATGTTTTGTACTGGTTTATTTATATCCTACGCTACCACAATAACTGGGGGAGGATATCCCTGCAGATAACGAGACTATTCCATACATGCATGTAAAGAGTAGTCCGTAAAGGAGTAGGAGTACTCCGAAACTACTCCAAATATATGGGTAAAAGGTGGTCCATTTAACATTACGATGTCCTAGGAGGGGACCATTTAACCCACCGAACTAGTCCCTAAACTACTCCATGGAGTACTAAAGTGGGTTAGTTTTAAAAGTACTCCATGTCACTACTTCATGTATTAACTAATAGTGTTAGTTTTAAAACTACTCCATGCCACTACGGAATGGAGTGGATAAAATGGGTAGTTTGAAAACTACTTCATGCCACTACTGAATAAAAGACTTAAAATAACTTTACGATTAAGCCTTATTTTTTTGTTTATTTAAAATAAAACATTAATAAAAATAATCCTTTTCTCACCCATAATATATATTTAAGTATGTATGTATGTATACGGCGACGGACTTAAGTTTGCATGTTGTGTTATTTTGAAGAAAATGTTAATTTAATAAAAAAAATTAGTGTCTCATTTTTTTTAATTATCCTTATAAAAAAACCTAAGGTAAATTAATTCATGATTTCCCGGAATAGAGAATTCTGTACATAAAACTTATCCTGAAACTTTTTTAAATGCAGCCCAAAAATCTTTTATAGCACTCGTAATTACGTTACCATATATAATTGGAGTTCGGCGATATCTAAGCGTAGCTCCCATAAAAGTACGACTATGATGGTAAGAATTAATCTTAAGTGCCATATGGGCCCTTTTCGGACACACCATATTAAAACGAATAAATCTTGAATAGATTTTGGTTTTTAGAAAAATATTCGATACAAATTACTGCTACAAAGTTTAAGGCTTATTAAAATTTTGTCAATATTTGCCCATGTTTCTCAACAAAAATTTTGTTTCTCAGTGTATTTTTATTTAAAAGTTATGTAGAAATTTGATTAGCGTGAAATATTTAAACATTTTTATACCCACACCACAATAGTGGAGAGGGTATAATGCATTTGTGCGGATGTGTGTAATACCTTAAATTATACCAATCGACTCAGAATCACTTTCTGAGTCGATCTTACGATGTACATCCGGCTGGCTGGCTGGCTGGCTGCAGCGTTGCCAGAAGATTTGGAAATAAAATCTTTATTTGGCAAAATAAAAATCTTAGTTTGAAGAGAAAAATCTTTAAGTTTTTTTATAACTAGGGCAAACAAGTATACAATAAGATTAGCTAAAATCCCCAATTAAATAAAAGTATTTTTTATTGAACGTATGCTTTTTATTAAGATTAAACGAATTTATTATTTCATTATTTTATTTTCGATGCAAGACATCGAAAATGTAGTTCTTAATTTTGCACATTGCTCTTTCGCATCTACCACAGTCGAAACTAGTTTTGTGCCTGGTTTTTGTAGTTAAATTGAACTTATCTCATAACGGGCCGTAGCACTATGCTTCGTTCCCATATAACGAAGGGACAAAAATAGAAGGAGTTGTCAGATATTTTTGAAATAGTTTAACTTAATAATTATATTTTATCACTGCTAAAATAAAAAACATTAAAAAAACATATTAAGACAAACTTATAACAAAGCATCATCGCTACTTGATTCTTCCCAAAACCAATTTTCGCTTAACGAAGAACTCATCTCGTCTTCTGTTATCTCATCTTCGATTTCAACATTTTCTTCAAGAATATATTTCCCAATTTCAGCATCTATTATTTCATTTTTAATCTTAATGTTTCTCTTTGATGATAATACGGGATCTGAAGACAACAACAAATATGTCATTAAATCTTTATTTGTGTTTATTTGCGAGTAAGTGGTGTTCTATGAGGAGGGACTGAAATGACCCCTAAACATCGCCGATAGAGGGTCAATTAGTTTTATGAAAAGAACCGTCATCAACTTTTATTAAAATGATCTATTAACCTAATTTAGCTCAGAATTAGATTTAACACATTTTTTTTGACTTACTTAAAACGCCTTTAAAAAAATTAAAAACTTCAGTGGGCCATAAAAAAAGAACTCGAGCTAAATTTTGAAAATACTTCAGTGGCTTTGGTCTACTAATGATATAATTAAATTTTTTTATTTTTTAACATTCAAAATATAAAATCGTAAAATCTTAAATGCCTAATATTTGAGTCAAAATCATAAAATTATGCATTTCAAAAAACGCATTTTTTTAAGTTGTGGTAAAAAATAGGCACTAATTTTTGAATATCCTGTTAGCTAAGAGTATAAACTTACAAAAACAGATAAAAAATATCTAATTTTATATAATTTTTTTTTATACTCCATCAAACTTAAGTAATTTTTGGATTTTCAAAAAAAAAAAAATGTGTTTTCAGAGCAATAAAAAAAGTTATTTTGTAAATAAATACTAAATTATAAATTTTAAATTAACTGCAAATATATCAAAGTACTTGAAAACCAAATTTCGAGCGACTTTTTAAAAAAATGAATTTTCAGAATTATTTTTGTGAAACAACTAAAACTCATTTTTCTGTAAAGTAATATTTGCAAGAAATTATTTTGCCACCTCTCGTGGTGGCAAAAGCAATCAGAAAATTTTTTTTGTTAACATTTATTTGAGATACCTTATTATCTTTCAAAAAATCTGTATTTAAAAACAATTTGAGACAAAAAATTTTTTTTGATTTTGGTCTATGGGACAAAGCATAGTTCGTAGTCTTCTGATTTAATTCAAACTTGATTTATTCTATTCAGAACATATAATTTTTAGAATTCATGTTTCTGTCTTTTTCATTTTTTTACCTATTTGAAAGATATTGTAAGCAAAAAAGCTTGGACTTGCCAAGAGGGTAATTTCATATACTTTTACATACAAATGGAATTTCCCCGCACTAATTTGCTCCAATCGAATCCAAATTAGTTTCGTTCGATTCAGCACATATCATTTATAGAATTCACGCACCTGTTTTTTTTGGATATTTTTTGTTATATCCGAAAAATATTGCAATATTACAATAACACAAATTTGGTCTGGTCAGACCAAGACGGTTATCCTAGGGTTAAGCTCTAAATACATGAACTTTTTTGTTCTTTAATATATGAAACTTTATAAACATGCGTTTTTCTTTTCACAAACATTTATTTTTCATCAATATTTTAAAAACTAACAACCGCTAATCTAAGATGCTTTTTTAATATTTTGTGTGCCCAGAAATAATGACCCATTTTTGTGTATGCTAGACAACGGTTACAAAATTGTGCAAAATCAAGAGACTACAAGCAGATTCAAAACCTTATCGTTTTAAAATATTGATTGTTTAAAAAACCAAAACTAGGATACTTTTTTTAATGTACTTCCTACAACAGAAGACTCTTCTAAAATAGCTAATACTATGTTCACACTTGCGTTCTTAAACGCGTTTAAGCAACTCGAACGTGATTAAGCTCTAATCAAATCAAAATCGAGATGATTACCCATAAATTAAAGTGATTTGTTAATCACTTCACATTGACATGATTACAACTAAATCACTTCATTAATCACATAGAATCCACTGAACATACCACAAACTGAGTATAATGTAGAATCGGCAACATGAACGTGTACAATCGGCCACGATTTCTGGTTAATGTTTTATTTTTTTCCTTAAATAATTCATAAATTTTCACAATTTCATTATTAATATATTTAAAATAATCTTCTGATAATTTTGTAAAAGTATTTTTGTCCATTTTTAATAAAGGGTCCGCCAAAATAACTTTTTTTTTGAAAATGCATTACAAAAAAAAAAAACTACTGATTATTTTCTTAAATTTCTTTTTTTATTTGTAAGTACAATCCTTCCGGTTAATAATGGAAAATAATTTCATTCAAATGGCTGCCTCGGCTGGGCATGCAGTAGCCTACACGATCGGTCCAATTTTTAAGCACATTATCGATTGTGTGCAGCTGTATTTCACCATTCCTCTTCTTCAATTTTTGTGAACAAAAATTCGTTCAACATGGCCCGATAACGATCGACATTGACTGTAACGGCCACTCCTTGTCCATTTTCGAAGAAAAATGGCCCAATTATGCCTCTGGACCAAAATCCGCACCAAACAGTGACTCGATTTGGTTGCAACGACTTTTCAATGTAAGCGTGCGGATTTTCTGTGCCCTAAATTCGACAATTTTGCTTATTTACGTATCCGCCAAGATCAAAATGAGCTTCATCTGAAAAGATGATTTTTTTGCAAAATCGGCATCTTCTGTAAGTCGATCGCAGGCCCACTTAGCGAAGCGAAAACGCATATTTCCCATCCTTGTTCAAGCGTATACACAACCATATTCGTTTTTTATAATAAACATGTTAAACGCTTTTCAACTATTTAAACTATTCATTCTCATAAAAAGCGAGTTCTTGCAATTTACGGAGAACGTCAATTGTAAAGCAGTGAAGCGGATATTTTAAAATTTTTCTTGTTGTTGAGCTTAGTTGACAGGTTTGAATCTATTACCTTTTCAGCAAGTGTCGTTTGACTGTCCCAAAACATAACTAGTTTTGATATTACATATTTTTATTCTTAAGGAAAATAAATTTCATAACAAAGTATTATAATTAAAAATAATTTATATGTGCTATAAGCTAAAAATCAAAGATTTACCTAACTAAAACTATCAAAAATAAAAAATTAACAGTTTAACTAAAAATCACAATTGTGCTTAAAATGGCTATGGCACAAGCTCTAATGTTTATATTTGTACTTCAAGTCGTACAAATAAAATGTCGGCGAAAGTGGACAAAAAATATAATAAACAAATGTATTCAGGTTTTCAAGACAAAGTCTTGACAGAAAGAATAGGGGAAAACCGAAGAAAGGAAGCAACATGTAAATAAAATTGAAAATTATAACTACAGCAAATTTCGAAACACCAGACTGGCAGGCACCACAGTACTGCAAAGGTTAGAACGTCAAAGAATTCTGATGAGAGAATGTGGTGATTCCTGAAACATGTAAATTCAACCCGAGTTCGATCCCCAGCCCAGCCAAGAATAAAAAAATTATCAATAAATTTTAATAAACTTCATGTTGTAAAATTCCTTGCTTCAGTAAAAATAAAATTGATGAAGTGAAGCCTAACTAAAAATATCAAAAATTAAAAACTATTAATTTTTAAGACAAATACATTATTTTCTTAAATATTAATTCAAATAAAGAAATAGGATCCTTTCTTGAAGCCTCCTTGGTTCGCCCATTTTCCTCCTATAGGTTTCAAGTTTAAATCTTAAAAAACTTATAGACAAGTAGCCCTTTTTCTTAATATCCCTGTACTGTGAGCCTAAGACGTAAGACACTTTTAGAAACTTAATAATGAACATTTATTGTGTTTAAATCTATGGGCAAGAGCTGAAGTTCACGTTTTTCTAGTAAATTTCTCATCTTTTTTTTAAAATAAATTTGAGTCTCGAAACCAATTGAATGTGTCTTTTAAATTACCATTTAAATACATACAATAAAACACACTTTTCTAAAACATTTTCTTTTGAATATTTTTATATTCGCATGCAAAGACAAACAAACATAGTGTAGTTTTCGTTTAACCATTCAGCATCTGAAAAAAGGTGAAAACTTCTGGATTTAAAACAACAGCAGCTAGAGATTTGGCAGCGGCGAGAGCAGGTTTTGTGAAAAAAGCTATAACATTATTCACTTCATTAGCATGAGATTTAGATATATCACCAAAATAAACATAATTAAGTGGCACTTCAGCAGCCACCACATTAGCTTTGGCATAACCGCCATAAGTGGCCACACATACAACAACGGTTAATAATACAACCTAAAGGCATGAAACCCAAAAATAAAATAAAATGCAAATATTGTAATCCTTATTTTTTCGTAATCACAGCAATTCTTACCGAAGATATCCTCATATTGTATAATGTATTGAAATCTGCTCTATATCTTATTGATTTCTTAAATCAGTTTGATATTTATTTAAAAGTGCTCTACACGCTTATTAAATCACGTTGTTTCGTGCACTTAGAGATTAATAAAACTGTGAGTTCTTTAAGAATTTGTTTAGCAATTTATAGAATCCAAGGTTTTACCAGAAGTTAATAAAGCGCTGTAATGTATGTATTTTATTTATGTATTTACTTATATTTACAATACTAGTTACGAGCTTTTTGACTCGTATTGAAATGAAAACAATAGAGAATGAGAGAAAAAAAATGGTTTAATTTTCTCGCAAACTCGTTATACGTAATAAAAAGTCTTTCATTGTTGTGTAGGTAGAACTACATTCGTTTTAAAAGGTATTTTTAATTACCCTGCAGTGCGCTGGACCGGTCCCAAATTGGTACTTTCACCTATCACTAGGGGACACTGTAAGTCTTTTTACCGGTAAAACGACCAGAGATTTTAACATGAGGTAGTCGTAGAAACAGTCAATTGACCCCCCTATAGATAACTATGGGACAGTCTGTTTACCGGTGCCACAGTATCAATCCCGTGGTTGATGCCGTCGTACCAGTCAATTAACTGGTTAATTCGATCTGGTAAAATAAATAGTGCCACAGTATCAATCCCGTGTTTGATACCGAGGTACCAGTTAATTAACAGGTGAATACGGTCAGGTTAAATAAATAGTTCCAAAGTACTTTACATCTAATTTTCCCTGATAAGCCAGTGATTACTTATTAACATGTAAGAATAACACACAATATAACCAGGTTTTAATTTTAATATTGTTATTGATATATTTATATATAAAAGGAAATAAAATAAATAAATCAAATCATAAAAGAAAGTATTTAATTAGAACCAAAAGGGAATTCATTACTATTAATTAAATAAAAGTTAAGTTAATTCATTAGGTAAAAGTAAATTAAATTCAAATTATTTCAATATTAGTAATTATATACAAGTTCAATACTTCAAAAAACAATTTTTTAATACTTTTTTGTTTTAAAAATCTTTTTTTTTGAAGAAATATGGCCTGGCGTAGTTGGTGTTCTGCTGAACCCGATTCAGTTGATATATCAATTGCGTCTGAAAGTGGACATTATTGTAAAGATTTTACTCAGGTAAATAATTATTATATTATTAATATGTTACCTAACAGTAAATGGAAAAACTTGTCCACTCGCTTCAAACCCTTCTTTCCGTGGTTACCATCGACATAGTATTGGTCCACTAGTTCAGAGCTTAACACGTATTTCAGATTTTTAACTTTAACTTTTCACTTTTTCCCTTTATTTAATGTGTCTTGTCAAACGCCAGAACTATAACTGAAGTATATATTATGTGCACAACTCACCAAATAAATGAATAACGGATTATTTTTTTTGCATTCACATTTACCGCACATAGCAACAAAATTCAACTTTCATTGACAATGCTTCTGAGCACAGGCATAACTTCAAATTAACACCTCTTCGATAACAAAGGGACAAAAAAGTGTGAGTGAACACCTCTTCGATAACAAAGGGACAGAAAAGTGTGAATTGACAATTATTCGATAACAAAGGGACAGAAAAGTGTGAATTGGCATCGCGAAAGACAACGTTGAGTCAGAAAAATAACCGAAAAATGGGTCAATTAACAAAATAAAACTGCAGGGTATTTAATAAGATTAATAAATCATCTATTGATTAAATTTTTTACATTTAATTTAAGAAACAGTTCTAAATGTAAATTTTATTTGCTTTGATCAGGTTTTAAAGCGAGATTTTCCGTTAGGAAGAAGTTTAATTACTTTTGCCAAATACGATGTGATTGATTGTATTTTAGTAGTTTTATTTAAAATTAATATGTTTCAATATTATAGAAATTGAAAGTAGTTAAAAATCATTTTATTTCTGAAAATTTGTTGCCTCTCATTAGGTACTTTGGCAGCCATTAGACCTACTAATACTACTTCAGGTGTTGGTAATCATACAGATCTTAAGTTTTGAAAATGAAAGCCTGAATTAAATTTTCTTCGCAGCTCGTTTTCAAGCAATATATCTTATGTTTCGGATTAGTGCACAAAATTCTGCAATATCTATTTAATTTTAGAATTGTAGTTAAACTTAATTATGGGCTTCAATTAATTCCACCTAAAAATCCATACAGACCTCGGGGAATTAGTAAGAAAGTATTTCGTAAGTATTTCGTTAAATAAAAGGACGCAAAATATCTACGATTGTATCTAAAATGGAAAATCCTTGCTTATGCTATTGCTGTTGCAGCTAAGGCTCAAGCATCAACTGCTGCTTATGTCCAAACTTCTGCCAAAACACAAGCTGCCGCTGGTTTTGAACAGCAATTAAGATTAAATCTAACTGATCTAAACATGTTAACCATTTTTAATTGTAATAACTTTAAGTCTGAAATGACATCATTGTTGTCAAATAAAAATGTTCATGACCTACAATCTTAATGATTATGGAGTAGAATTTTTTTTTTTTGCTATAATCAACTTTCGTTGAGGATTCCAAGGAAAATGCATTTTAATATTTTTACAACATGAAACAGCTAAGGCACAAGCTCTATTTTTGTTCTTTAAGTTGTGCTGAAAAGGGTAAACAAGAAAAAGAAAGACAAAAACATGAAAAATAGAAAAATGTACTTTGGACTACATGAACAATTCAATTTTAGTAAATCGGCTTGCAGACTGCTTTATTCATTTTTAAATCAGCGTAGTCAATATGTCGAACGAAATAAGAATATTTCAGACACTTTATATACATACAGAGGAGTTCCGCAAGGTTCTATTATCAGCCCGCTTTTATTTATGATGTATACGAATGACATATTTTCTAATATTATGTTTTCAGAATGTTATGTATATGCGGATGATATACAGCTTTTAGCTGTAAATGCAGGGTATGATGAAGCGGGTTTCGAAGATAATATTAATAGGGACCTGGCAAGTATATTTGAATGGTCTCAGAGGAATTGCTTGAACCTGAATCCTTCAAAAACAAAGGCAATGTTTATTTTACATACCTCTTTCAGAAAACCGGAAATTATTTTGGATGGGACATATGTTCATTACGTGGATCACTGTAAATCATGAGGCTTCTTTTTGGATTCGAGAATAGATTTTAATATGCACATTAATTATATATTTTCCAGGCACATTAAGAAGACTGTATTCATTAGGATACTTTCTTCCTTTTTTAATAAGAAAGAAAGTTGCTTTGGCTCTGTGTATGCCTTTATTTTTGGGTGGCATTGAATTTTACTCAGGAACATCGCAAAGCAATCTTAATAAGTTGAAGCTTTGCTTCCATAGAGTTGTAAGATTTATTTTTGGACTTAGGCTTCGTGATCATGTATCCTCATATACTAAAAAGTTATTAGGCTGTAATTTCAATGATTTTGTATCGAAAAGGATTATGCTAATGTTTTATAAAATCATTAAAAGTGGTAGTCCTGAATATCTTGCGGAAAGATTCATTTTTAGCAACTCATCTAGAACAAATTCTTTAATGATGCCTGTTCATTCATCCCTAATAAAGAATAGATCATTTGTAATACGCGCTACACGAATTTGGAATCATTTCATACCATATCGGGAAAGACGATTTTCAAACTCAGTGGCAAAATTTGAGAAAATTTTATTAGAGAACTTTTAAGTAAATACGCTTATTTACATTACATTACCAACCATAAGCTTTATATATTTTAAATTGTAATTATAAATGTACATTTTTATTCTTTGTATCTTTGTGGGGAGGGTTAGTTTAAGTTTAAGTATGTATGTGCGTATAACTTAACAATATATATATTATGAATTTTATATAGAATTGTATTGCCAAAATATTTGTGTGACATATATTGGCCCTAAGGGCTTGTTGTCACTTCTAAAAATAAATAAATAAAAAAAAAAAAAAATAATAATAGGGTGATAGTTTAGGTATTCTCATAAATTCACTTTCAGCTATGCTCTTAAAAGAAATCTATACAAATTCTAAATATAAACTATATGGTTCTGAAATCTAGAATACTTAAACTATCAACCCTATTAGTCCATATTAGAGCCCCATTTCGATTTTGACCCATATTCGGGTTCTGAATGTAGGACTTTTTTTAATTGTAATTCATTTCCGGTCCAAATTGTTTAAATAAAAAATATATGTTTTATTAAGTATTCTGAATTACCATTTTCAAATTTATTTTTGTTTCAAAGTATTTATTTTTGGCAAAAAATTATGTTTTTGCTGTGGTCTTAACCCTGTTTGAGTACGAACTATGTATGTTATCTAGGGTGATCGATCGAATAGTATTCGACCGGTTTTAACCGGTTATTTTAGTTTTGCCCAAGTCGAATATTTTAAAATGTCCATTTTTCGAATATCGAATAAAGCGGCTATTTTAGTAAAATAACCCGGTTATTTTAGTAATGTGTAATTTAAATACGATTTCCTTACTTTTGTTATAAAAGGAAGAACTTAACTTATCAAGACTTTTGATATATGTCAAACTTGTAGGCACATCATTTTATACGCATGAGGTTTTCGAGATGCTCATCTGTGAGACGATTTTGGTGTTTATTTTTATAAGCCTCAATGAAGAAAATGAAGATTCACATAAAAAGGTTTTCTTCCGTACGTGTGTTTAATATGCAATATTTTCGAAAAAAAAGTATTATGGCAACGCTGCAGAACAATGAGAGCGGGAGAGTCATTTAGCACTAACATTATTATAAAATACACATGTATGTGTTTGCCTATCTTTGGTTTAAATTGTGATCGACGAATTGACAGATATTTTATACAAAAGGCATGTTCATATAACTATTGTTTCTATAATGCTGAAACAAAAAAAATTTAAATATATAATCCTGGATTAAAGTTTTTGTTTTTTTGTTTGACACTTTTCAAAAATATTGCTGAAGTTTACTGCTTCATATAGACATGCTTAACCAGCAACAAATTAAAACTCATTTACAATAAATTTGGCAAAATATGTCAAATAATAAGTTTATGAAATGCCTTTATTTTCAAAATCAAAGTTTTTCAAAAATTCTAAAGCTATGTTCACACTTATTAAATATTTGACGTCCTACACGTAACCACTAGTTTTCTTAAAGAATTGTTTGCTTTTGCAAAACGTTTGGCTAGAGCAAACATTATTTAACCGTTTCTTAACTACAGTATACATAAATGCAATTATTATCTTAGACATAAAGTTTAGCAAAGAACTAGAAATTGTTGAAAATAATTATTATTATTATGTCCTGTGGTTCCTATAAGGAACAAAGGGCTTAAGTTAAATCGTTAAATATTTGTGGTCTGGACATACCATAAGTCATATCTAGGTATTTTGTTGGTTCCTTACCTTCGTGAATTGTTTTGTTTTTATTCTAATTAACTTTTTATTACAAATACTAATCCGATTTTTGTATTTTTATGTATTGGAATTAAAACCGGTTAACCGGTTATTTTTATAATGCTTAGCTGAAAAAAGTCGAATAATCGATCACCCTAATGTTATCCCATGTTGCTTGTGTATAGGAAACTAGATTTAACCAAAGGGAAACCATGAAAAGTTCGTGGTTTGTGATCAGTAAAAATATTCAGGTTTCTTATGCTGGGTACATACAATGCAATCTACATCGATACAATATCAACGCGTTTTAATGTTGATGACTTTTGTTGCATAGTTATACCCAGCATTACGCCCTATACATTTTTTTAGTAACTTTTGAAGGGCTTTGGAAAATTAAAAGATAAATGCTTTTTCAACATATTTATTCAAAAAACGTCTTTGAAAGAGCTTTACAAGCAAATGATTTAAAATTCATTTAATATTGAAAAGCTAAATGAAACTAATTTGTATATTTTATTTTATACATAGACGATTGTATGTATTTGTATTGGAATGTAACAAAAAATATTAGTTACACTGAAAAAAAATAAAAATGGATTTTTATAACCAAATTGTACGATTTGCGTTGTGTATTTGCTGCGGTAGAAACCCCTCATCCATATTTATAATGCAAGATATAGGATACGTTAGCTTTTAATTCTTCGTTTAAGTTGTAAGCCACAATATCGGTTAAACTGTTGGGAGTGGCATCGGGAAGGATATATGGGACATTGGAATCCTTTTTCTAATAAATACTTAAGGTCATATTCAAATTCCCAATATGCAATTGAATTTGTTTGGTAGTTTGTAATGCTTGGATTTCAATTCTACATTCACCATCGAAAGTAAATTGTCTGGCATCAGATTCCTTCAAGTAAGGTGTGAGATCAATTAATTGAATTAAATTAAAATAAAAGAAAAAAAAACATAAAATATAAAAAAATAAAATATAAATATACCTACCTACATTAGTATATTATACAATATGGTGTTTCTTGCGGTTGCTTATTTGATTTGTTTTACAGTGGTAATTGGAATTGAAATAATGTATCCCAGCAAAAACTGATGCCTTCTCGGAAGCAATAATGTAAGGGAGAATTCAGAGTGAAGCGCTTACACTTCTATGAAATATTAAATGATTTTTGCTTGGAATTCCTCGCGTAGAAGCAGCTCTGCTGTAGGGATCTGAAGATCGCTTATTTCATGCTTTGAAAAAAAAATTGTTATTTCAGTGCTTATTTTTTTTTTATAAACATTAAATATTTTTTTGAAATTCAAGGATTATAGTTTTATAATAATTATGTATGATTTTTGTAAAATTAAGTTAAATTTTTTTATTTTATATCAAAAGAATAAATGATATCACTGCTTCAATAAAGTAGTAGAAAATGTAATCTAAAATAAACGAATAAACCGCGCTTCGCTTCTAATATTTAGCAGCGCATTTAACAATTGTAGGCCTTATGCCTTATCTTACAGCAGTAGAGTAAGGCAGTAATTTTTCGAAGCATAAAAGGAAGCGGTTGGGATGCAGTATACGTGTTTATTGCTTCCAAATCTTGAAAAATTTTTGCTGGGATGAGAGATCTTTATTGGAATAATCGCTTACCCACCCAAACACCATCACCCACACCCATCCCCGAAGTTATTTACCGTTTACTAGGGTGATCGATCGAATAGTATTCGACCGGTTTTAACCGGTTATTTTAGTTTTGCCCAAGTCGAATATTTTAAAATGTCCATTTTTCGAATATCGAATAAACCGGTTATTTTGGTAAAATAAACCGGTTACTTTAGTAATGTGTAATTTATATACGTTTTCCTTACTTCTGTTATAAATGCACCCGTAATTGAAGTATTTTTCTAATCAAATATAAACTTAAACTTTCTGTAAAAAATGTCAAAACAAAATGAAACAAAAGTCAAAAAAACATTATGAGCAATGTAAATACAAATCGCTTATACAAGCGTGTGTTCTTGTAACAAAACACAAAACAATTTAAAGTACAAAAAAAAAGTTCAGCTTAAAAAGTAATTAGCAATTTGACAGTTTTATAAATTATATATGTATATATATGTATATCTTTATAAAGATGTCATCTCTGGTGATATTTCGAACTGACTTAAAAAAATGTGTGCCTTAAATGATAAGTGGCAAAGGTTCTTTAACGTCACGACTTATTAATCACTTTTATTTAGTCTACAAGCTTGACATAAATATACGCCAAGTAAAACTTGACCCTGATCCAAGTAGTTTTTAAGAGACTGCAAATAATACTCTACTAAAATATGCTGCCAATAATGAATGAAAAACTCTTAAGTAGTTCCAGCATATCTTCATGCTTAAAACAGGAACATACCGGTGGAATCATCGATATGGGAAAATTCATCAGTTTAATTTATTAAAACACCAAGAACTTAAAATAAAATTAAAGGAATCAAAAATGTCCTGGAAGGGTTTAAATTGTGTGATCGACGAATTTACAGATATTTCATATAAAAAGCATGTTCATATTACTATTGTTTATATAATGCTGAAACAAAAAAAATTAAATATATAATCCTCGATAAGAGGATTTGTTTGCCACTTTTCAAAAATATGGCTGAAGTTTACTGCTTCATATAGACATGCTTAACCAGCAACAAATTAAAACTCATTTAAAATAAATTTGAGAGAATATCTCATATAATAAATTTATTAAATTCCTATAATTTTAAAAAACCAACGTTTCTCAAAAATTCTAAAGTTATGTTCACACCTATTAATTATTTGACGTCCTACACGTAACAACTAGATTTATTAAAGAATTGTTTGCTTTTCAAAACGTTTGGCTATAGCAAACATTATTTAAAGGTTTCTTAACTACATAATACATAAATTCAATTATCATCTTAGAAATAAATAAATAATAATAAAATAAATAGAAATTGTTAAAAATAAACCTTAAGTTTAATCAATTTATTGGTCACGCTTTTTTTGATGTTATCGTCAAATATTTGTTAGGTCTGAACATACCCTAAGTCATATCTACATATGTATTTTGTTGGTTCCTTACCTCCGAAAAATTTTTTGTTTTTATTCTAATTAACTCTTTCTTACAAAAACTAATTTGAATTTTTTATTTTTATGTATTCGAATTAAAACCGGTTAACCGGTTATTTTTAAAATGCTTAACCGAAAACCGAGTTTTTTAAAATAGCAACTATTCGGAATATTAGAAAACCGGTTATTGAAAAATGTCGAATAATCGATCACCCTACCGTTTACCATCAAACATTAAGCCCATCAATAATAGTTGCCAAATTTTAGGCCTTACAAAGCTCTTAACACCGCCAGTCTTTTTTTTATAAGAAAATAGTTATAAATTATAAAGGGTCCGCCATCTAACTTTTTTCAACTTGTGCTTATTTAGTGAATGGTAACACTTAGCTCATGTCTGATTTGACAGATAATTAGTTTTATCCTTCCGCTGAACGAATATGGTTGTGGAAATATGCGTTATCGCTTCGCTAAGTGGGCCTGCGATCGACTTACAGAAGATGCTGATTTTGCCAAAAAATCATCTTTTCAGATGAAGCTCATTCTGATCTTGGCGGATATGTAAACATGCAAAATTGTCGCATTTGGGGCACAGAAAAACCGCACGCATACATTGAAAAGCCGTTGCACCCAAAATTGGGCCATTTTTCTTCAAAAATGGACAAGGAGTGGCCGTTAGAGTCAATGGCGATCGATATCGGGCCATGTTGAACGAATTTTTGTTCACAAAAATTGAAGAGGGGTATATTGGCAACATTTGGTGTCAACAGGACGGCGCTACGTGCCACACAGCCGCAGCTACACCCGATGTTTTACGCCCTGTTTTTGAAGATCGCATTATCAGCTGCAGAACTGATGTCGTTTGGCCACCTCGGATTTGACACCATTGGACTATTAATTGTGGGGTGCCGTCAAAGATAAGTGTTACGCCGACAAGCCAGAGACAATTGAAGCTTTAAAGGACAAATTTGTGAAGCCTTTGGAGAAATACAGCTGCACACAATCGATAATGTGCTTAAAAATTGGACCGATAGTGTAGGCTACTGCATGGCCAGCCGAGGCAGCCATTTGAATGAAATTATTTTCCATTATTAACCGGAAGAATTGTACTTTCAAATAAAAAAATAAATTTGAGAAAATATTCAGTAGTTTTTTTATAGCATTTTAAAAAAAAAAGTTATTTGGCGGACCCTTAACATATCTACACACGTAAAAACTTTCGGTTTATGGGTATTAATAATTATGAATTATTTGATCAAGTGTTCAATAAAATCTATCTAATGAAAACAAGAGCTAAGCTATTACTTATTTATAAAAAAGTGTGTATGTTTACATTTTGTTTAAAATTTTTAAAAAATAATATTTATTTAAGACTTAAAATTATCAACTTAACTTATGTCCGGGTTTTACTCTTTTCAAGGACAACTTATTGTGTCAGCGAAAAACAATGATTCAAGTTCAAATGAAAACATTTTTAAAAGCGGTTTTAATTATTTGATTTACAAAAACATTCATCCAATTAGAGTTCTATTATTTGAAAAGTAAATAAAAAACAGACACACATTCATGTTCAAATAATAATACTTTTTCATGGCGGTTTTACCTGGTATTTGAAGAACAAATTTTATAAATTATTCCTAATTAAGTGTTTATTACGACTTATAGTTTAAGAAAATGTTTACCAGATATACCTAACTGCCCGTCTATACCAGAGATAATTATTGCGACATATATTGCAGTACATGTCCAAATTATGTTATCTGTAATGTAGACAGCAATTTTTTGTACATATTTATTGCCGGCAATTTATGTTGCAATAATTGTTAGTCCATTTTTGTTAGCAATTATTAGGTGTGTTCCACAAGATCTCGGGCAAGTTCGGACACATGAGAGTTAAATAAAAATTACTCTCTAAATTTACCGAAACTACCCAAAATTGCTGGATCGCAAAAAACCATTTTTGAACATATTCAAATCCTAATGCTGCTTACTTTTCAAATTAAGATCTATTTAAGTGATTTAAGACGCTTAAAAGTCATAACATTATAAAACTAAAACATTTGCATCATTGTAATTTTTTATATTTTCGTTTTTTTTTTATATTAAAGAATAAGGAAAATATGTATGCAATAACTTTTTAACCACTTTAATTTTTTCACAAAAACCTTACATTTTGCTTTTTATATGTTTTTTAAATAAAACTAAACTTTTTTCTTTTGCTTGTAAATTTCCTGAATTTTTTATCAGTTTCATATGTAAACCAAAACAGCTGATTGTTTTTTCTAGTCCGAACTTACCCAAAGAAAAAGTTCGTGTATGTTTGTACAGGAAATGAAAAATTACTCTCTTTATTGCACAAAAGTTGTTATGTGGAACGCTTTTGGGTAACTTTGTGCAAGTTCGGACTGTTTCGTTATGCATGTGGAACAGAGCTATTACTAGCATAAAACGTCAAATTTGCTTGTCAATTGATAAATAGAAGCAAAAAAGAAAATAAAAATAGAAGCAAAATTTGTGGGAAAGAAATTAAGTTTGTGAAATTGTAGCAAATTAAAATCGTAGTAAAATAATTAAATTAAAGAATTAAATAAACACTAAAATAAAATCGCAAACTTATTTTTATTAATATAATTTTTTTCTTATTCGATTTTTATTATTTAAATTTAAAATAATATGTTTAAAGCGGCTCATACACTTGCAATAAAATTGTTCAGTTTTACGTATTGTACAATTATATCGCCAATGTGTATGTGATATACGACGATGGCACAATATATTGGCAGCAATCAAAATACTTTTGATTTTTATTGCACAACGAAAAGAAATTGAAATGTGTTGGCAACATTGTACAATGCTGTTTATGTTATTTCTATAGGTTATGTTCACCTTTTTATTGAATGAATGAAAACATAGTGCGACTTATTGCATAATATAGGACAAAATGGAACAAATATAGCGAATATCATATACAATAATATTGCAAGTGCATGGGCCGCTTAAGTTTAATTCTGTTTTTATGTAAAAATATAAATTTTATTTTATCAAAAAAAAAATTAATAAAAATTACACTGTGGAGCAAATTCAGATTATCAAAAGTTAGTTCTATTCTGAGAGTGACGGGTGAAAATAGAGGCTAAATTAGAAGACCCGTATCGCGGCGTTTGTTTATGTTAGTTCGAATTTTTTTTAATCAGCCTTCAACCTTTGCAGTCAAATGCCGATGTTCAGCATTTTGCTTATATGGTTTTTTGCCTATAACTGGTCGACTAATTGAAATTTTTGTTAATCTGAAAAGACCAAATTATTGCTAGAGACCTGTGCAACTATTTTTAAAAGTTTTTAAAAAATTGATTTACCAAATTTTTGTGGTGCTTATGAAGCAAAATGTTGGAAAAATTATTTGTTTTTCATGCTTTTTGAAATTATTTTCCACAAAACTCAGTCTTTTTTGCTTTCTGTTTAATCTAAAATATGCTTCTCAGTTTCTTCAATAAATTTCGTTTGAAAAGAAAACAATTATAATACAAAACTTGCGTTTTCCAGCTTAATATTAATTCACTTCTCAGTTTTTATGTACCAATTTTGTTCAGTGTTGGTGTTGAAGAAACATTGAAAAAGAAATTATAAAAATATGGAAAAAATATAATTTTGAAATGTTAATTAGGAAAAGTTTTAAGTTAAAAAATTATATAATTAAATTAATGATTTGGCCAGTTGCCGTTTAGCAGGCGGCTGTGGATCAACATCACTGCTCTCTCTAATATCTTGGTCATCGCCATCAGATAATTTCGTCCAACAGATATTCTGGAATTTTATCTTTGCCTTCCCCTTCTTCCTCTTCTTCAAAGGTGTTTTTATACCACCAACAAATTTCAGCAATACTTCATGTGGAGATTTCATTCCTCTGTACCTGAAACGAAAATAGTTTTCAACCGTTAACATGTTTAGATTGTGCACTCTGACAATGATATTAGAAAAATCTAGGATTTCAAAATATGCACACTCTATAGTTACATTATTTTAAATGGAAGCGCAGTTTGGTGATAACGTTCGCCTTGCTCATCAGATTCAGTTGGCAACTGTTGAGCGAGTTGATGCTGATGCAAGTGATGAATTATGTGCGACATATTAACGCCAATTTCATCGAAAGCTGCCAACATGTTTGCAACATATTGCGTTCTTTACCCAAAAGTCCCTTAATGACTGCTTTTAATGTGAGCAATGCCTTTAATTGTCGCTCTGTCAGAACTTGGTCAAAATCTTGACGACTCAAAAAATTTTTAGCAATGCCAAGTTTAATGTGGAGCAACGGCAATAAAATTTTCATTTCAGGAACAAGACTTTCGTATAGCCTATTGTCTTTTGGCCATTTCCGTCCAATACAACTATCCCAGTTATGCTGTTTAATTTAATTTAATACCTTCTCCGTATCGTGACTCCCAATCGCACAAAAAAACACGGATATTTTGAACGTCCAGATGCTGTTAAACCTGTAATCAATGTCTTAATGCCAAAATGCACTATTGTGCCCTTTGCATTAACAACTGAGATGAGCAGTTTTCCCCCGTTTTTGAAATACATATTTAAGCTGAAAGTTATTAAAATAGTCCTTGGTCTTTCCCGTATAGAGCCTTAATCCTAATGTCAAACGGCTAGAATGCAAAAGATTTTGTTTCCGGTTTAACAATACATTTTTTTTACTCACTTACTTTTTTAGCAGTGATACAATAGTAAATAGTACAAGGTAAACATACGTGAAATAAATTAATAAAATTCCTTTTATCCAAATTCTAAAATATTTGTTTTTTCATTTGTCTTTTTACAAGCTTAATATTCAAATTGGGGTTTTGCGTTTTTGGATACAACAAATTAAATTGATTAATTTGTTGTATTAAGTCATCACTTGGAGATTAATTTGTATTTCCAATATCCAAGGCTTCCTAAATTAGTTCTTTTCACGCCGGCTTCCCACAGTCCTCCCATATGCGGAGCTCCTGCTGGAATGAAATGCCAGGAAATGTTTTGATGTGAATAATTAGCGAGGATGCGTTGTTGTGTGGTTTGGAGGAATTGTCGTGCTAGGACTCTTGAAGCACCTACGAAGGTGGTTCCGTTGTCAGAGTGAAGGTGCAAGGGACATCCTCGACGAGAAACAAATCGGTTAAAAGCAGCCATAAACGTTTCAGTGGACAAATCAGATGTTGCTTCTAAATGTATTGCCTTGGTGGAAAAGCACACAAACACGCACACATATCCTTTGGTAATACGACAAGCTCGACCGGAGTAACTCTTGACATCTAAAGGACCCGCGAAGTCTAGACCAGTGTGTAGAAACGGACGAGTTATTTCCGATCGCTCAGGTGGTAAAGCTGCCATTATCTGCTGTTGACATTTTCTTTTGTAAATGACGCAAACCTTACATTTATTTATTGTTGTTTGTATTAGATTTTTTGCTTTTGGGATCCAGTACTGTGTTCTGAGTAATCGAAGAACTAATTGGTTTCCTCCGTGAAGGCTAATGTCATGAATAAATTTTACCAAAATCCTGGAAAACTGCGAACTGTATGGAATAATGATACGGTGTTTCTCGTCGCAGGTTAAACCATGGGAGGACTCTAGCCGACCACTGGAACGAATAATTCCCTCTGCATCCAAAAAGGGATTTTAGTTTAAAATGCTACTGGATTTAGGTATAATTCGTCTAGTGGAAAGACATTTATATTCATTAGGATAGAACGCCTTTTGACACACGGAAATCAGTTGGTTTCGAATGGAGCTTATTTCGGAATTGGACAACGAAATGGAATCCTTGAAGAAACTATATCGGTATCTAGGATGGGTTCTATAGAAAAAACGATAGACATAGGCCATGACTCGCATTGCCTTAGTGTAATAGGAAACCCGTTCCAAGATATCTTCAAAGTTCGGAAAATAAGTAAAATGCACCTTTATCGGTTTCTCTTCCATGATTGTCCGAGAAATGGTAGACACATGAGTTTTTGGCCACTGTACTTCATGTCCCTTAAGCCAGTGGGGACCGAACCACCATAAATCATTACTATGTAAATCTTGTGGGCAAATACCTCAACGAGCAATATCTGCGGGATTATCCTCAGAACTTACGTGTCTCCACTGTGTATAGTTCACTATTTGAATAATTTTCGAGACTCGATTGGCGACGAATGTAAGCCAACAACAAGGAGGTTTAGCTAGCCAAGAAAGTACAATGGAGGAATCGGTCCAGCAAAACACAGAAAAATTATCTATTTCTAATTGTGGCAAAATATTGTCTATCATTTCTGCTAAAAGGACCGCTCCACAAAGTTCCAATCTTGGAATTGATAATGTCTTGATAGGAGCAACTTTTGTTTTGGACGACATAAGGTGTGTTGAAATAGAACCAGGACCAACTATTCGTACATATAATGCCGCTGCGTATCCTTTTCCGAAGCATCACAGAATCCATGGAATTGGATTTTTGCATTTGGACAATAATCAATCCATCGAGGGATTCGAATGGTATTGATAGCGGAGTAGTTAGACTCAAAGGTTTTCCACTGACTGAGCGCATCAGTAGAAAGGATTTCATCCCCAACCACGCGTTCCATCGAATGCCTAAGAAATCTTCATGAAGTCGATGATCTGGTGGAACATTCGAATGTATGTCTACAGAGTTTGATGTCCACTTTCTCAGCGAAAACCCAGCGGAATCTAAAGCTTGGATAAGCTCGTTTTTTGCCTTAATAAAATCTTGCTTCGTATGGAATCCTGCAAGGACGTCATCAACATACATTGATTTCCGGAGAATCGTCCTAGCAATTGGATAACGGTGTTGGACATCATCGGCTAGTTGTAACAGTGTTCGAATAGCAAGATACGGTGCGCAACTGACCCCAAAGGTAACTGTTTTTAGTTCGTAATCGCAAATAGGGGAATTCGGATTACTTCGGAAAAGAATTCGTTGTAATGGAGTATGGTCAGGATTGACTAGGATCTGCCTATACATTTTCTGAATATCAGCATTAAATACGAATCGGAAAAATCGCCATTTAAGAATCAAAAGGGTAAGGTCATTCTGCAGAATTGGTCCGACGTGAAGCAATGAATTCAAGCTTTGTCCATTGGATGAAGGAGCAGAAGCATTAAAAACTACTCGAACTTTTGTGGAGCTACTTTCGGGTTTTATAACCGCGTGATGTGGTAAATAATAAACATTTGAAACCCGGGACGAAGCCGGTGGAGATACCCTAGACATGTGAGACAATTCCTCATATTCCCTGACAACTGAATCGTAATCACATTTGAAATCCGGGGTTCGAACTAACTTGGCCTTGTTTCTAAAAAACTGTGCCATTGCGCTAGACCTAGAATTACCCAATGCTAGTGAGTTCGGGAATCCTTCCTTAAATGGAAGTGACACTACATATCTACCCTCATGATTCCTTTTGGAAGTGCGGATAAACAGATCCTCACAAAATTGATCGGATGGAGACATAAAGTTCTTCCTTGGAAGATTCTCCACCTCCCAAAAAAAATTTGATACGATGGTGTGACAAGAATTTGAACTATCTGAAACTGGGCCCGTAAGAATCCATCCGAAAATGGTTTCTTGAGCAATAAGGGAACCGCAAACATTATGCCTTATCCCTGAACAAACAATTGAAGGAAAAATGTCACCACCAATCAACATATAAATTTTAGAACTGGAGTAGAATTTTGGATCTGCTAATGGGATATCTGGAAGGTTTGAAAATTTTGAATTTGAGATGGTCTGGGATGGGAGGCTGTTTGACAAGTGGGGCACTACAAGTGCTGTAACCGAAATATCCAGATCGTCGTGCACATGTGAACCTAGTACCAATGAACACTGATTCTGAACATTGGCGGAAACACTGCGATTTAAGCCAGAAATTTGTGCATTAATTGACTCAGAGGGAAGTTTAAGTAACTTAAAAATACGTTCCGTAATGAAAGTTTCTTCCGACCCAGAGTCTATTAATGCACGAACCTGGTATTTGGTACCTAAATGACAGATGTTTTCCCATGCTGTTCCCAATAAAACACTCTTGGAATGAGTTGCAAAACAAGACTGAACTCTTTTCGAACTACTAGTGGACTGTATGTTATTTGAATTGGATCTGGAAAATGAAGCTGAATTCGGATTAAGAATTGTAGCACTACTTGTACTAGGAGTTGGAAGAGGTGGACTTTGATTTTCCACTTCTTTATGTAAAAGACTGTTGTGTTTTTTGAGACACTTGAAGCAACTGTGTTTACTTGGGCAGTTCCTTACGCCATGCGTTTTTGAAAAACAGTTAAGGCATAAGCCCTCCTTTTTTATTTCGTCTTATCGATGTTGATAGTCCATCTTTAGAAATTTAGGACATTTTCGGATTGGATGGATTTCTTGAGGACATAATTGACATTTCGGGCCTGAAACTTTTACTTGGAAGCTATAAACCTTCTTATTAGAACTGGAATTCGAATTTGATTTGGACTTGGTCTCACTATTCCTAGCGTGGTTAGTGCCGCGAATTTCGGAGACGGACTCTAGTGTTCTTTGCCGGTTGGTGAGGAATTCTTCCAATTCGGACCATTTCGGAATAGCTGTTTTATCCCTTAATTGTTGTTCCTAAAGTGTCAACGTATTTTCCGGAAGTTTATCTGTGCAGATAAACACGAAAATTGGATCCCAGCTAGCGACATCAATATTGTGGAGTTTTAGCACCGAAATGCAGGAATTAATGTCTCTTTGTAATCCTTTCAAAGCCTTGCCTGATTCAGCAATGATAGTCTGGAGGTTGAAAAGGATTTTCAACTGACCATTCACTAAAACACGGCGGTTATCGTACCTCAAACATAAGTTTTCCCATGCCATATCGAACCCCTGGTGTGTAAGTGGACATTTTCCCACTATCTCCCTAGCTTCACCTTTGGTTTTTTGAGTTAAGTAAAACAGTTTCTCCACGTTACTAGACCTAGAGTTTGATACCACAGCGGAAAACATGTCACGGAATGTTGGCCAGGAAGCATAATCGCCATGGAACGTTTGAATTTCAATAGGAAGCAAGTGAAGACTACGTAAATTTAAGGAAGTAGGAACAGAAGGGTTTGTATTTGCATGTGCTGCCGCCTCAGGCTGTGTAGGCGATGTTAATAGTAAGGCATCAGCAAGTTCAGACAATCTGGTTAAACACTTGCAGTACGTAGTATAATTGCTTTTATATTTAAGTTTAAATGATTCTACATCGATTGGGTCTTCGTCTTTATCAGTTTCCTTGTCAGCTTCTAGCAAAAATGTGTCGTAAGCTGCCTTAACTCTACTCCAGTCTGACCGTAGCTCACAGCGGTGCACCTCGAGCGAATGTATTGATGTTACTGGGTACTGATTATCGTTAAGGTCAGCTTCGAACTCAACGATGCTATCAGCCAGGCGTATAAATTAATCCAACGACATGACGAAATATTTAAGTAGAAAAACTGAATGGAAATGATAGTGATCGATGAAAACCTTCTCTATTAGTGAAATCTGCCAGCTATCCTTTCAAATGTAGCACTTTTCCTTAAAAACCTCTGTTTATACCAATAGATACTTGTTATGTTGTTAATAATCTCTTTCTTTAACTTTACTTTATTCTAGGTATTTCACTTCACTTAAATTTCTTTTGTCATATTTTACATAATTTATGTATGTATGTATGTTAAAGAATTTAATCGAAAGAAAAAAATTAACCACGCGAATAAAAATTATTTGTTTATCCAAATGCACTTTATAGACTGAAACCACGATAAAAGCAAAAAAACAAAACGAACCTTTTTTTATGTTTTTGGAATAAAGAACAATTCTCTTCTTCCAATCCGGTTCGAATGAGACCAAATGTTGAAGTGGAGAACTAATTTAGGAAGCCTTGGATATTGGAAATACAAATTAATCTCCGAGTGATGAATTAACACAACAAATTAATCAATTTAATTTGTTGTATCCAAAAACGCAAAACCCCAATTTGAATATTAAGCTTGTAAAAAGACAAATGAAAAAACAAATATTTTAGAATTTGGATAAAAGGAATTTTATTAATTTATTTCACGTATGTTTACCTTATTGTATCACTGCTAAAAAAGTAAGTGAGTAAAAAAAATGTATTGTTAAAACGGAAACAAAATCTTTTGCATTCTAGCCGTTTGACATTAGGATTAAGGCTCTATACGGGAAAGAGAAAGGACTATTTTAATAACTTTCAGCTTAAATATATATTTCAAAAAGGGGGGCAAACTGCTCATCTCAGTTGTTAATGCAAAGGGCACAATAGTGCATTTTGGCATTAACACAATGAAACTATTTTGAGGTCGCAGCAAATGCGCCACTGGTGTTCGTTATATTTGACTACTTCCAGAATGTGTTTCAAATTATTGAAATTTTCGCTAGTGTCAGTGCTATGCACAATCGGAACAGAAGCCATTCTATTTGTCTTGTGCAAAAGTACAACTTTTAAGCTGATTAGTGAACTATCGATGAATAAACGCCAATCATCTTTTTTATAGGTTAACCCTATCGTCTCCATTAACTTTTTAATATCGTTGCAATAATCGAAATTTTTTCCATCATTCACATTGAAGAACTTTTCTAACCCTTATTGGCATTTTCGTTATGCTGTTACTTTGGTACCTTTACCAGCGAATTATTTCCTTTCAAAAATGAAGCCAGTAGTTCTGATCTTTTCTGAGTTAAACACAAATTTGCAACAATACCATCAAAAGGGTTTTGTGTCACTAGGATTGGGTCCTTTGATGTACCTTCACTAGGGTAAACAAACGCCGCGATACGGGTCTTCTAATTTAGCCTCTATTTTCAGCTCTCACTCTCAGAATCGACCTAACTTTTGATAACCTGAATT
The DNA here is from genome assembly GCA_949318255.1 of Pollenia labialis. Classification (NCBI taxonomy): domain Eukaryota; kingdom Metazoa; phylum Arthropoda; class Insecta; order Diptera; family Polleniidae; genus Pollenia; species Pollenia labialis. Next base: position 122,321,467 of record OX439139.1, on the reverse strand, counting down.
TGTTCCACAGTGTTACTAGGTTTATTTAAAACAAAACCTCAAGTTTAAACAAATTAATAAAGATTTAAATAATATAGTCGAATAAAAAAAATTTATATTAAAAAAATAATTTTTGCAAGATGGCGTGAGTTCTTACACTGCGCCTTCTTCCTTGATTTTTTCAAATTATTAGTTAAAATACATCCGTTTTCCCATGCCTTTAACATAAACTGAGTAATGAGAAATATAGGTCAAAATCTAAATGGTGGTCTAATATGGACTAATAGGGTGATAGTTTAGGTATTCTCATAAATTCACTTTCAGCTATGCTCTTTAAAAAAATCTATACAAATTCTGAATATAAACTATATGGTTCTGAAATCTAGAATACTTAAACTATCAACCCTATTAGTCCATATTAGAGCCCCATTTCGATTTTGTCCCATATTCGGGTTCTGAATGTAGGACTTTTTTTAATTGTAATTCATTTCCGGTCCAAATTGTTTAAATAAAAAATATATGTTTTATTAAGTATTCTGAATTACCATTTTCAAATTTATTTTTGTTTCAAAGTATTTATTTTTGGCAAAAAATTATGTTTTTGCTGTGGTCTTAACCCTGTTTGAGTACGAACTATGTATGTTATCTAGGGTGATCGATCGAATAGTATTCGACCGGTTTTAACCGGTTATTTTAGTTTTGCCCAAGTCGAATATTTTAAAATGTCCATTTTTCGAATATCGAATAAAGTGGCTATTTTAGTAAAATAACCCGGTTATTTTAGTAATGTGTAATTTAAATACGATTTCCTTACTTTTGTTATTAAAGGAAGAACTTAACTTATCAAGACTTTTGATATATGTCAAACTTGTAGGCACATCATTTTATACGCATGAGGTTTTCGAGATGCTCATCTGTGAGACGATTTTGGTGTTTATTTTTATAAGCCTCAATGAAGAAAATGAAGATTCACATAAAAAGGGTTTCTTCCGTACGTGTGTTTAATATGCAATATTTTCGAAAAAAAAGTATTATGGCAACGCTGCAGAACAATGAGAGCGGGAGAGTCATTTAGCACTAACATTATTATAAAATACACATGTATGTGTTTGCCTATCTTTGGTTTCAATTGTGATCGACGAATTGACAGATATTTTATACAAAAGGCATGTTCATATAACTATTGTTTCTATAATGCTGAAACAAAAAAAATTTAAATATATAATCCTGGATAAAAGTTTTTGTTTTTTTGTTTGACACTTTTCAAAAATATTGCTGAAGTTTACTGCTTCATATAGACATGCTTAACCAGCAACAAATTAAAACTCATTTACAATAAATTTGGCAAAATATGTCAAATAATAAGTTTATGAAATGCCTTTATTTTCAAAATCAAAGTTTTTCAAAAATTCTAAAGCTATGTTCACACTTATTAAATATTTGACGTCCTACACGTAACCACTAGTTTTCTTAAAGAATTGTTTGCTTTTGCAAAACGTTTGGCTAGAGCAAACATTATTTAACCGTTTCTTAACTACAGTATACATAAATGCAATTATTATCTTAGACATAAAGTTTAGCAAAGAACTAGAAATTGTTGAAAATAATTATTATTATTATGTCCTGTGGTTCCTATAAGGAACAAAGGGCTTAAGTTAAATCGTTAAATATTTGTGGTCTGGACATACCATAAGTCATATCTAGGTATTTTGTTGGTTCCTTACCTTCGTGAATTGTTTTGTTTTTATTCTAATTAACTTTTTATTACAAATACTAATCCGATTTTTGTATTTTTATGTATTGGAATTAAAACCGGTTAACCGGTTATTTTTAAAATGCTTAGCTGAAAAAAGTCGAATAATCGATCACCCTAATGTTATCCCATGTTGCTTGTGTATAGGAAACTAGATTTAACCAAAGGGAAACCATGAAAAGTTCGTGGTTTGTGATCAGTAAAAATATTCAGGTTTCTTATGCTGGGTACATACAATGCAATCTGCATCGATACAATATCAACGCGTTTTAATGTTGATGACTTTTGTTGCATAGTTATACCCAGCATTACGCCCTATACATTTTTTTAGTAACTTTTTAAGGGCTTTGGAAAATTAAAAGATAAATGCTTTTTCAACATATTTATTCAAAAAACGTCTTTGAAAGAGCTTTACAAGCAAATGATTTAAAATTCATTTAATATTGAAAAGCTAAATGAAACTAACTTGTATATTTTATTTTATACATAGACGATTGTATGTATTTGTATTGGAATGTAACAAAAAATATTAGTTACACTGAAAAAAAATAAAAATTGATTTTTATAACCAAATTGTACGATTTGCGTTGCGTTGTGTATTTGCTGCGGTAGAAACCCCTCATCCTTTCATTAATGCTGCCAACATATTTATAATGCAAGATATAGGATACGTTAGCTTGTAATTCTTCGTTTAAGTTGTAAGCCACAATATCGGTTAAACTGTTGGGAGTGGCATCGGGAAAGATATATGGGACATTGGAATCCTTTTTCTAATAAATACTTAAGGTCATATTCAAATTCCCAATATGCAATTGAATTTGTTTGGTAGTTTGTAATGCTTGGATTTCAATTCTACATTCACCATCGAAAGTAAATTGTCTGGCGTCAGATTCCTTCAAGTAAGGTGTGAGATGAATTAATTGAATTAAATTAAAATAAAAGAAAAAAAAACATAAAATATAAAAAAATAAAATATAAATATACCTACCTACATTAGTATATTATACAATATGGTGTTTCTTGCGGTTGCTTATTTGATTTGTTTTACAGTGGTAATTGGAATTGAAATAATGTATCCCAGCAAAAACTGATGCCTTCTCGGAAGCAATAATGTAAGGGAGAATTCAGAGTGAAGCGCTTACACTTCTATGAAATATTAAATGATTTTTGCTTGGAATTCCTCGCGTAGAAGCAGCTCTGCTGTAGGGATCTGAAGATCGCTTATTTCATGCTTTGAAAAAAAAATTGTTATTTCAGTGCTTATTTTTTTTTTATAAACATTAAATATTTTTTTGAAATTCAAGGATTATAGTTTTATAATAATTATGTATGATTTTTGTAAAATTAAGTTAAATTTTTTTATTTTATATCAAAAGAATAAATGATATCACTGCTTCAATAAAGTAGTAGAAAATGTAATCTAAAATAAACGAATAAACCGCGCTTCGCTTCTAATATTTAGCAGCGCATTTAACAATTGTAGGCCTTATGCCTTATCTTACAGCAGTAGAGTAAGGCAGTAATTTTTCGAAGCATAAAAGGAAGCGGTTGGGATGCAGTATACGTGTTTATTGCTTCCAAATCTTGAAAAATTTTTGCTGGGATGAGAGATCTTTATTGGAATAATTGCTTACCCACCCAAACACCATCACCCACACCCATCCCCGAAGTTATTTACCGTTTACTAGGGTGATCGATCGAATAGTATTCGACCGGTTTTAACCGGTTATTTTAGTTTTGCCCAAGTCGAATATTTTAAAATGTCCATTTTTCGAATATCGAATAAACCGGTTATTTTGGTAAAATAAACCGGTTACTTTAGTAATGTGTAATTTATATACGTTTTCCTTACTTCTGTTATAAATGCACCCGTAATTGAAGTATTTTTCTAATCAAATATAAACTTAAACTTTCTGTAAAAAATGTCAAAACAAAATGAAACAAAAGTCAAAAAAACATTATGAGCAATGTAAATACAAATCGCTTATACAAGCGTGTGTTCTTGTAACAAAACACAAAACAATTTAAAGTACAAAAAAAAAGTTCAGCTTAAAAAGTAATTAGCAATTTGACAGTTTTATAAATTATATATGTATATATATGTATATCTTTATAAAGATGTCATCTCTGGTGATATTTCGAACTGACTTAAAAAAATGTGTGCCTAAAATGATAAGTGGCAAAGGTTCTTTAACGTCACGACTTATTAATCACTTTTATTTAGTCTACAAGCTTGACATAAATATACGCCAAGTAAAACTTGACCCTGATCCAAGTAGTTTTTAAGAGACTGCAAATAATACTTTACTAAAATATGCTGCCAATAATGAATGAAAAACTCTTAAGTAGTTCCAGCATATCTTCATGCTTAAAACAGGAACATACCGGTGGAATCATCGATATGGGAAAATTCATCAGTTTAATTTATTAAAACACCAAGAACTTAAAATAAAATTAAAGGAATCAAAAATGTCCTGGAAGGGTTTAAATTGTGTGATCGACGAATTTACAGATATTTCATATAAAAAGCATGTTCATATTACTATTGTTTATATAATGCTGAAACAAAAAAAAATTAAATATATAATCCTCGATAAGAGGATTTGTTTGCCACTTTTCAAAAATATGGCTGAAGTTTACTGCTTCATATAGACATGCTTAACCAGCAACAAATTAAAACTCATTTAAAATAAATTTGAGAGAATATCTCAAATAATAAATTTATTAAATTCCTATAATTTTAAAAAACCAACGTTTCTCAAAAATTCTAAAGTTATGTTCACACCTATTAAATATTTGACGTCCTACACGTAACAACTAGATTTATTAAAGAATTGTTTGCTTTTCAAAACGTTTGGCTATAGCAAACATTATTTAAAGGTTTCTTAACTACATAATACATAAATTCAATTATCATCTTAGAAATAAATAAATAATAATAAAATAAATAGAAATTGTTAAAAATAAACCTTAAGTTTAATCAATTTATTGGTCACGCTTTTTTTGATGTTATCGTCAAATATTTGTTAGGTCTGAACATACCCTAAGTCATATCTACATATGTATTTTGTTGGTTCCTTACCTCCGAAAAATTTTTTGTTTTTATTCTAATTAACTCTTTCTTACAAAAACTAATTTGAATTTTTTATTTTTATGTATTCGAATTAAAACCGGTTAACCGGTTATTTTTAAAATGCTTAACCGAAAACCGGGTTTTTTTAAATAGCAACTATTCGGAATATTCGAAAACCGGTTATTGAAAAATGTCGACTAATCGATCACCCTACCGTTTACCATCAAACATTAAGCCCATCAATAATAGTTGCCAAATTTTAGGCCTTACAAAGCTCTTAACACCGCCAGTCTTTTTTTTATAAGAAAATAGTTATAAATTATAAAGGGTCCGCCATCTAACTTTTTTCAACTTGTGCTTATTTAGTGAATGGTAACACTTAGCTCATGTCTGATTTGACAGATAATTAGTTTTATCCTTCCGCTGAACGAATATGGTTGTGGAAATATGCGTTATCGCTTCGCTAAGTGGGCCTGCGATCGACTTACAGAAGATGCTGATTTTGCCAAAAAATCATCTTTTCAGATGAAGCTCATTTTGATCTTGGCGGATATGTAAACATGCAAAATTGTCGCATTTGGGGCACAGAAAAACCGCACGCATACATTGAAAAGCCGTTGCACCCAAAATTGGGCCATTTTTCTTCAAAAATGGACAAGGAGTGGCCGTTAGAGTCAATGGCGATCGATATCGGGCCATGTTGAACGAATTTTTGTTCACAAAAATTGAAGAGGGGTATATTGGCAACATTTGGTGTCAACAGGACGGCGCTACGTGCCACACAGCCGCAGCTACACCCGATGTTTTACGCCCTGTTTTTGAAGATCGCATTATCAGCTGCAGAACTGATGTCGTTTGGCCACCTCGGATTTGACACCATTGGACTATTAATTGTGGGGTGCCGTCAAAGATAAGTGTTACGCCGACAAGCCAGAGACAATTGACGCTTTAAAGGACAAATTTGTGAAGCCATTGGAGAAATACAGCTGCACACAATCGATAATGTGCTTAAAAATTGGACCGATAGTGTAGGCTACTGCATGGCCAGCCGAGGCAGCCATTTGAATGAAATTATTTTCCATTATTAACCGGAAGAATTGTACTTTCAAATAAAAAAATAAATTTGAGAAAATATTCAGTAGTTTTTTTATAGCATTTTAAAAAAAAAAGTTATTTGGCGGACCCTTAACATATCTACACACGTAAAAACTTTCGGTTTATGGGTATTAATAATTATGAATTATTTGATCAAGTGTTCAATAAAATCTATCTAATGAAAACAAGAGCTAAGCTATTACTTATTTATAAAAAAGTGTGTATGTTTACATTTTGTATAAAATTTTTAAAAAATAATATTTATTTAAGATTTAAAATTATCAACTTAACTTATGTCCGGGTTTTACTCTTTTCAAGGACAACTTATTGTGTCAGCGAAAAACAATGATTCAATTTAAAATGAAAACATTTTTAAAAGCGGTTTTAATTATTTGATTTACAAAAACATTCATCCAATTAGAGTTCTTTTATTTGAAAAGTAAATACCTTAATTTTTTCTTGTGTAAAATAAATTATAAAAAACAGACACACATTCATGTTCAAATAATAATACTTTTTCATGGCGGTTTTACCTGGTATTTGAAGAACAAATTTTATAAATTATTCCTAATTAAGTGTTTATTACGACTTATAGTTTAAGAAAATGTTTACCAGATATACCTAACTGCCCGTCTATACCAGAGATAATTATTGCGACATATATTGCAGTACATGTCCAAATTATGTTATCTGTAATGTAGACAGCAATTTTTTGTACATATTTATTGCCGGCAATTTATGTTGCAATAATTGTTAGTCCATTTTTGTTAGCAATTATTAGGTGTGTTCCACAAGATCTCGGGCAAGTTCGGACACATGAGAGTTAAATAAAAATTACTCTCTAAATTTACCGAAACTACCCAAAATTGCTGGATCGCAAAAAACCATTTTTGAACATATTCAAATCCTAATGCTGCTTACTTTTCAAATTAAGATCTATTTAAGTGATTTAAGACGCTTAAAAGTCATAACATTATAAAACTAAAACATTTGCATCATTGTAATTTTTTATATTTTCGTTTTTTTTTTATATTAAAGAATAAGGAAAATATGTATGCAATAACTTTTTAACCACTTTAATTTTTTCACAAAAACCTTACATTTTGCTTTTTATATGTTTTTTAAATAAAACTAAACTTTTTTCTTTTGCTTGTAAATTTCCTGAATTTTTTATCAGTTTCATATGTAAACCAAAACAGCTGATTGTTTTTTCTAGTCCGAACTTACCCAAAGAAAAAGTTCGTGTATGTTTGTACAGGAAATGAAAAATTACTCTCTTTATTGCACAAAAATTGTTATGTGGAACGCTTTTGGGTAACTTTGTGCAAGTTCGGACTGTTTCGTTATGCATGTGGAACAGAGCTGTTACTAGCATAAAACGTCAAATTTGCTTGTCAATTGATAAATAGAAGCAAAAAAGAAAATTAAGTTTGTGAAATTGTAGCATATTAAAATCGTAGTAAAATAATTAAATTAAAGAATTAAATAAACACTAAAATAAAATCGCAAACTTATTTTTATTAATATAATTTTTTTCTTATTCGATTTTTATTATTTAAATTTAAAATAATATGTTTAAAGCGGCTCATACACTTGCAATAAAATTGTTCAGTTTTACGTATTGTACAATTATATCGCCAATGTGTATGTGATATACGACGATGGCACAATATATTGGCAGCAATCAAAATACTTTTGATTTTTATTGCACAACGAAAAGAAATTGAAATGTGTTGGCAACATTGTACAATGCTGTTTATGTTATTTCTATAGGTTATGTTCACCTTTTTATTGAATGAATGAAAACATAGTGCGACTTATTGCATAATATAGGACAAAATGGAACAAATATAGCGAATATCATATACAATAATATTGCAAGTGCATGGGCCGCTTAAGTTTAATTCTGTTTTTATGTAAAAATATAAATTTTATTTTATCAAAAAAAAAAATTAATAAAAATTACACTGTGGAGCAAATTCAGATTATCAAAAGTTAGTTCTATTCTGAGAGTGACGGGTGAAAATAGAGGCTAAATTAGAAGACCCGTATCGCGGCGTTTGTTTATGTTAGTTCGAATTTTTTTTAATCAGCCTTCAACCTTTGCAGTCAAATGCCGATGTTCAGCATTTTGCTTATATGGTTTTTTGCCTATAACTGGTCGACTAATTGAAATTTTTGTTAATCTGAAAAGACCAAATTATTGCTAGAGACCTGTGCAACTATTTTTAAAAGTTTTTAAAAAATTGATTTACCAAATTTTTGTGGTGCTTATGAAGCAAAATGTTGGAAAAATTATTTGTTTTTCATGCTTTTTGAAATTATTTTCCACAAAACTCAGTCTTTTTTGCTTTCTGTTTAATCTAAAATATGCTTCTCAGTTTCTTCAATAAATTTCGTTTGAAAAGAAAACAATTATAATACAAAACTTGCGTTTTCCAGCTTAATATTAATTCACTTCTCAGTTTTTATGTACCAATTTTGTTCAGTGTTGGTGTTGAAGAAACATTGAAAAAGAAATTATAAAAATATGGAAAAAATATAATTTTGAAATGTTAGTTAGGAAAAGTTTTAAGTTAAAAAATTATATAATTAAATTAATGATTTGGCCAGTTGCCGTTTAGCAGGCGGCTGTGGATCAACATCACTGCTCTCTCTAATATCTTGGTCATCGCCATCAGATAATTTCGTCCAACAGATATTCTGGAATTTTATCTTTGCCTTCCCCTTCTTCCTCTTCTTCAAAGGTGTTTTTATACCACCAACAAATTTCAGCAATACTTCATGTGGAGATTTCATTCCTCTGTACCTGAAACGAAAATAGTTTTCAACCGTTAACATGTTTAGATTGTGCACTCTGACAATGATATTAGAAAAATCTAGGATTTCAAAATATGCACACTCTATAGTTACATTATTTTAAATGGAAGCGCAGTTTGGTGATAACGTTCGCCTTGCTCATCAGATTCAGTTGGCAACTGTTGAGCGAGTTGATGCTGATGCAAGTGATGAATTATGTGCGACATATTAACGCCAATTTCATCGAAAGCTGCCAACATGTTTGCAACATATTGCGTTCTTTACCCAAAAGTCCCTTAATGACTGCTTTTAATGTGAGCAATGCCTTTAATTGTCGCTCTGTCAGAACTTGGTCAAAATCTTGACGACTCAAAAAATTTTTAGCAATGCCAAGTTTAATGTGGAGCAACGGCAATAAAATTTTCATTTCAGGAACAAGACTTTCGTATAGCCTATTGTCTTTTGGCCATTTCCGTCCAATACAACTATCCCAGTTATGCTGTTTAATTTAATTTAATACCTTCTCCGTATCGTGACTCCCAATCGCACAAAAAAACACGGATATTTTGGACGTCCAGATGCTGTTAAACCTGTAATCAATGTCTTAATGCCAAAATGCACTATTGTGCCCTTTGCATTAACAACTGAGATGAGCAGTTTTCCCCCGTTTTTGAAATACATATTTAAGCTGAAAGTTATTAAAATAGTCCTTGGTCTTTCCCGTATAGAGCCTTAATCCTAATGTCAAACGGCTAGAATGCAAAAGATTTTGTTTCCGGTTTAACAATACATTTTTTTTACTCACTTACTTTTTTAGCAGTGATACAATAAGGTAAACATACGTGAAATAAATTAATAAAATTCCTTTTATCCAAATTCTAAAATATTTGTTTTTTCATTTGTCTTTTTACAAGCTTAATATTCAAATTGGGGTTTTGCGTTTTTGGATACAACAAATTAAATTGATTAATTTGTTGTGTTAATTCATCACTCGGAGATTAATTTGTATTTCCAATATCCAAGGCTTCCTAAATTAGTTCTTTTCACGCCGGCTTCCCACAGTCCTCCCATATGCGGAGCTCCTGCTGGAATGAAATGCCAGGAAATGTTTTGATGTGAATAATTAGCGAGGATGCGTTGTTGTGTGGTTTGGAGGAATTGTCGTGCTAGGACTCTTGAAGCACCTACGAAGGTGGTTCCGTTGTCAGAGTGAAGGTGCAAGGGACATCCTCGACGAGAAACAAATCGGTTAAAAGCATCCATAAACGTTTCAGTGGACAAATCAGATGTTGCTTCTAAATGTATTGCCTTGGTGGAAAAGCACACAAACACGCACACATATCCGTTGGTAATGCGACAAGCTCGACCGGAGTAACTCTTGACATCTAAAGGACCCGCGAAGTCTAGACCAGTGTGTGGAACGGACGAGTTATTTCCGATCGCTCAGGTGGTAAAGCTGCCATTATCTGCTGTTGACATTTTCTTTTGTAAATGACGCAAACCTTACATTTATTTATTGTTGTTTGTATTAGATTTTTTGCTTTTGGGATCCAGTACTGTGTTCTGAGTAATCGAAGAACTAATTGGTTTCCTCCGTGAAGGCTAATGTCATGAATAAATTTTACCAAAATCCTGGAAAACTGCGAACTGTATGGAATAATGATAGGGTGTTTCTCGTCGCAGGTTAAACCATGGGAGGACTCTAGCCGACCACTGGAACGAATAATTCCCTCTGCATCCAAAAAGGGATTTTAGATTAAAATGCTACTGGATGTAGGTATAATTCGTCTAGTGGAAAGACATTTATATTCATTAGGATAGAACGCCTTTTGACACACGGAAATCAGTTGGTTTCGAATGGAGCTCATTTCGGAATTGGACAACGAAATGGAATCCTTGAAGAAACTATATCGGTATCTAGGATGGGTTCTATAGAAAAAACGATAGACATAGGCCATGACTCGCATTGCCTTAGTGTAATAGGAAACCCGTTCCAAGATATCTTCAAAGTTCGGAAAATAAGTAAAATGCACCTTTATCGGTTTCTCTTCCATGATTGTCCGAGAAATGGTAGACACATGAGTTTTTGGCCACTGTACTTCATGTTCCTTAAGCCAGTGGGGACCGAACCACCATAAATCATTACTATGTAAATATTGTGGGCAAATACCTCTACTAGCAATATCTGCGGGATTATCCTCAGAACTTACGTGTCTCCACTGTTTATAGTTCACTATTTGAATAATTTTCGAGACTCGATTGGCGACGAATGTAAGCCAACAACAAGGAGGTTTAGCTAGCCAAGAAAGTACAATGCAGGAATCGGTCCAGCAAAACACAGAAAAATTATCTATTTCTAATTGTGGCAAAATATTGTCTATCATTTCTGCTAAAAGGACCGCTCTACAAAGTTCCAATCTTGGAATTGATAATGTCTTGATAGGAGCAACTTTTGTTTTGGACGATATAAGGTGTGTTGAAATAGAACCAGGACCAACTATTCGTACATATAATGCCGCTGCGTATCCTTTTCCGAAGCATCACAGAATCCATGGAATTGGATTTTTGCATTTGGACAATAATCAATCCATCGAGGGATTCGAATGGTATTGATAGCGGAGTAGTAAGACTCAAAGGTTTTCCACTGACTGAGCGCATCAGTAGAAAGGATTTCATCCCCAACCACGCGTTCCATCGAATGCCTAAAGTTTTCGCAGAGCTGCTGTCCTCAAATTTTAAGAAATCTTCATGAAGTCGATGGTCTGGTGGAACATTCGAATGTATGTCTACAGAGTTTGATGTCCACTTTCTCAGCGAAAACCCAGCGGAATCTAAAGCTTGGATAAGCTCGTTTTTTGCCTTAATAAAATCTTGCTTCGTATGGAATCCTGCAAGGACGTCATCAACATACATTGATTTCCGGAGAATCGTGCTAGCAATTGGATAACGGCTAGTTGTAACAGTGTTCGAATAGCAAGATACGGTGCGCAACTGACCCCAAAGGTAACTGTTTTTAGTTCGTAATCGCAAATAGGGGAATTCGGATTACTTCGGAAAAGAATTCGTTGTAATGGAGTATGGTCAGGATTGACTAGGATCTGCCTATACATTTTCTGAATATCAGCATTAAATACGAATCGGAAAAATCGCCATTTAAGAATCAAAAGGGTAAGGTCATTCTGCAGAATTGGTCCGACGTGAAGCAATGAATTCAAGCTTTGTCCATTGGATGAAAGAGCAGAAGCATTAAAAACTACTCGAAATTTTGTGGAGCTACTTTCGGGTTTTATAACCGCGTGATGTGGTAAATAATAAAAATTTGAAACCCGGGACGAAGCCGGTGGAGATACCCTAGACATGTGAGACAATTCCTCATATTCCCTGACAACTGAATCGTAATCACATTTGAAATCCGGGGTTCGAACTAACTTGGCCTCGTATTATAAAAACTGTGCCATTGCGCTAGACCTAGACTTACCCAATGCTAGTGAGTTCGGGAATCCTTCCTTAAAAGGAAGTGACACTACATATCTACCCTCATGATTCCTTTTGGTAGTTCGGATAAACAGATCCTCACAAAATTGATCGGATGGAGACATAAAGTTCTTCCTTGGAAGATTCTCCACCTCCCAAAAGAAATTTGATACGATGGTGTGACAAGAATTTGAACTATCTGAAACTGGGCCCGTAAGAATCCATCCGAAAATGGTTTCTTGAGCAATAAGGGAACCGCAAACATTATGCCTTATCCCTGAACAAACAATTGAAGGAAAAATGTCACCACCAATCAACATATCAATTTTAGAACTGGAGTAGAATTTTGGATCTGCTAATGGGATATCTGGAAGGTTTGAAAATTTTGAATTTGAGATGGTCTGGGATGGCAGGCTGTTTGACAAGTGGGGAACTACAAGTGCTGTAACCGAAATATCCAGATCGTCGTGCACATGTGAACCTAGTACCAATGAACACTGATGCTGAACATTGGCGGAAACACTGCGATTTAAGCCAGAAATTTGTGCATTAATTGACTCAGAGGGAAGTTTAAGTAACTTAAAAATACGTTCCGTAATGAAAGTTTCTTCCGACCCAGAGTCTATTAATGCACGAACCTGGTATTTGGTACCTAAATGACAGATGTTTTCCCATGCTGTTCCCAATAAAACACTCTTGGAATGAGTTGCAAAACAAGACTGAACTCTTTTCGAACTACTAGTGGACTGTATGTTATTTGAATTGGATCTGGAAAATGAAGCTGAATTCGGATTAAGAATTGTAGCACTACTTGTACTAGGAGTTGGAAGAGGTGGACTTTGATTTTCCACTTCTTTATGTAAAAGACTGTTGTGTTTTTTGAGACACTTGAAGCAACTGTGTTTACTTGGGCAGTTCCTTACGCCATGCGTTTTTGAAAAACAGTTAAGGCATAAGCCCTCCTTTTTTATTTCGTCTTATCGATGTTGATAGTCCATCTTTAGAAATTTAGGACATTTTCGGATTGGATGGATTTTTTCTTGAGGACATAATTGACATTTCGGGCCTGAAACTTTTACTTGGAAGCTATAAACCTTCTTATTAGAACTGGAATTCGAATTTGATTTGGACTTGGTCTCACTATTCCTAGCGTGGTTAGTGCCGCGAATTTCGGAGACGGACTCTAGTGTTCTTTGCCGGTTGGTGAGGAATTCTTCCAATTCGGACCATTTCGGAATAGCTGTTTTATCCCTTAATTGTTGTTCCCAATTTTCCAGTTTCTCCACGTTACTAGACCTAGAGTTTGATACCACAGCGGAAAACATGTCACGGAATGTTGGCCAGGAAGCATAATCGCCATGGAACGTTTGAATTTCAATAGGAAGCAAGTGAAGACTACGTAAATTTAAGGAAGTAGGAACAGAAGGGTTTGTATTTGCATGTGCTGCCGCCTCAGGCTGTGTAGGCGATGTTAATAGTAAGGCATCAGAAAGTTCAGACAATCTGGTTAAACACTTGCAGTACGTAGTATAAGTGCTTTTATATTTAAGTTTAAATGATTCTACATCGATTGGGTCTTCGTCTTTATCAGTTTCCTTGTCAGCTTCTAGCAAAAATGTGTCGTAAGCTGCCTTAACTCTACTCCAGTCTGACCGTAGCTCACAGCGGTGCACCTCGAGCGAATGTATTGATGTTACTGGGTACTGATTATCGTTAAGGTCAGCTTCGAACTCAACGATGCTATCAGCCAGGCGCATAAATTAATCCAACGACATGACGAAATATTTAAGTAGAAAAACTGAATGGAAATGATAGTGATCGATGAAAACCTTCTCTATTAGTGAAATCTGCCAGCTATCCTTTCAAATGTAGCACTTTTCCTTAAAAACCTCTGTTTATACCAATAGATACTTGTTATGTTGTTAATAATCTCTTTCTTTAACTTTACTTTATTCTAGGTATTTCACTTCACTTAAATTTCTTTTGTCATATTTTACATAATTTATGTATGTATGTATGTTAAAGAATTTAATCGAAAGAAAAAAATTAACCACGCGAATAAAAATTATTTGTTTATCCAAATGCACTTTATAGACTAAAACCACGATAAAAGCAAAAAACAAAATATAAAGAACAATGCAAAAACTGGAACGTGTGTTTATGTAGATTTGTCTTCTTATATATGACCACAGTGTCTCAGAGAATATTTTTGTCTTCTTCCAATCCGGTTCGAATGGGACCAAATGTTGAAGTGGAGAACTAATTTAGGAAGCCTTGGATATTGGAAATACAAATTAATCTCCGAGTGATGAATTAATACAACAAATTAATCAATTTAATTTGTTGTATCCAAAAACGCAAAACCCCAATTTGAATTTTAAGGTTGTAAAAAGACAAATGAAAAAACAAATATTTTAGAATTTGGATAAAAGAAATTTTATTATTTTATTTTAGTGTAAGTGAGTAAAAAAAATGTATTGTTAAACCGGAAACAAAATCTTTTGCATTCTAGCCGTTTGACATTAGGATTAAGGCTCTATACGGGAAAGAGAAAGGACTATTTTAATAACTTTCAGCTTAAATATATATTTCAAAAAGGGGGGCAAACTGCTCATCTCAGTTGTTAATGCAAAGGGCACAATAGTGCATTTTGGCATTAACACAATGAAACTATTTTGAGGTCGCAGCAAATGCGCCACTGGTGTTCGTTATATTTGACTACTTCCAGAATGTGTTTCAAATTATTGAAATTTTCGCTAGTGTCAGTGCTATGCACAATCGGAACAGAAGCCATTCTATTTGTCTTGTGCAAAAGTACAACTTTTAAGCTGATTAGTGAACTATCGATGAATAAACGCCAATCATCTTTTTTATAGGTTAACCCTATCGTCTCCATTAACTTTTTAATATCGTTGCAATAATCGAAATTTTTTCCATCATTCACATTGAAGAACTTTTCTAACCCTTATTGGCATTTTCGTTATGCTGTTACTTTGGTACCTTTACCAGCGAATTATTTCCTTTCAAAAATGAAGCCAGTAGTTCTGATCTTTTCTGAGTTAAACACAAATTTGCAACAATACCATCAAAAGGGTTTTGTGTCACTAGGATTGGGTCCTTTGATGTACCTTCACTAGGGTAAACAAACGCCGCGATACGGGTCTTCTAATTTAGCCTCTATTTTCAGCTCTCACTCTCAGAATCGACCTAACTTTTGATAACCTGAATTTGTTCCACAGTGTTACTAGGTTTATTTAAAACAAAACCTCAAGTTTAAACAAATTAATAAAGATTTAAATAATATAGTCGAATAAAAAAAATTTATATTAAAAAAATAATTTTTGCAAGATGGCGTGAGTTCTTACACTGCGCCTTCTTCCTTGATTTTTTCAAATTATTAGTTAAAATACATCCGTTTTCCCATGCCTTTAACATAAACTGAGTAATGAGAAATATAGGTCAAAATCTAAATGGTGGTCTAATATGGACTAATAGGGTGATAGTTTAGGTATTCTCATAAATTCACTTTCAGCTATGCTCTTTAAAAAAATCTATACAAATTCTGAATATAAACTATATGGTTCTGAAATCTAGAATACTTAAACTATCAACCCTATTAGTCCATATTAGAGCCCCATTTCGATTTTGACCCATATTCGGGTTCTGAATGTAGGACTTTTTTTAATTGTAATTCATTTCCGGTCCAAATTGTTTAAATAAAAAATATATGTTTTATTAAGTATTCTGAATTACCATTTTCAAATTTATTTTTGTTTCAAAGTATTTATTTTTGGCAAAAAATTATGTTTTTGCTGTGGTCTTAACCCTGTTTGAGTACGAACTATGTATGTTATCTAGGGTGATCGATCGAATAGTATTCGACCGGTTTTAACCGGTTATTTTAGTTTTGCCCAAGTCGAATATTTTAAAATGTCCATTTTTCAAATATCGAATAAAGCGGCTATTTTAGTAAAATAACCCGGTTATTTTAGTAATGTGTAATTTAAATACGATTTCCTTACTTTTGTTATAAAAGGAAGAACTTAACTTATCAAGACTTTTGATATATGTCAAACTTGTAGGCACATCATTTTATACGCATGAGGTTTTCGAGATGCTCATCTGTGAGACGATTTTGGTGTTTATTTTTATAAGCCTCAATGAAGAAAATGAAGATTCACATAAAAAGGGTTTCTTCCGTACGTGTGTTTAATATGCAATATTTTCGAAAAAAAAGTATTATGGCAACGCTGCAGAACAATGAGAGCGGGAGAGTCATTTAGCACTAACATTATTATAAAATACACATGTATGTGTTTGCCTATCTTTGGTTTCAATTGTGATCGACGAATTGACAGATATTTTATACAAAAGGCATGTTCATATAACTATTGTTTCTATAATGCTGAAACAAAAAAAATTTAAATATATAATCCTGGATAAAAGTTTTTGTTTTTTTGTTTGACACTTTTCAAAAATATTGCTGAAGTTTACTGCTTCATATAGACATGCTTAACCAGCAACAAATTAAAACTCATTTACAATAAATTTGGCAAAATATGTCAAATAATAAGTTTATGAAATGCCTTTATTTTCAAAATCAAAGTTTTTCAAAAATTCTAAAGCTATGTTCACACTTATTAAATATTTGACGTCCTACACGTAACCACTAGTTTTCTTAAAGAATTGTTTGCTTTTGCAAAACGTTTGGCTAGAGCAAACATTATTTAACCGTTTCTTAACTACAGTATACATAAATGCAATTATTATCTTAGACATAAAGTTTAGCAAAGAACTAGAAATTGTTGAAAATAATTATTATTATTATGTCCTGTGGTTCCTATAAGGAACAAAGGACTTAAGTTAAATCGTTAAATATTTGTGGTATGGACATACCATAAGTCATATCTAGGTATTTTGTTGGTTCCTTGGTGAATTGTTTTGTTTTTATTCTAATTAACTTTTTATTACAAATACTAATCCGATTTTTGTATTTTTATGTATTGGAATTAAAACCGGTTAACCGGTTATTTTTAAAATGCTTAGCTGAAAAAAGTCGAATAATCGATCACCCTAATGTTATCCCATGTTGCTTGTGTATAGGAAACTAGATTTAACCAAAGGGAAACCATGAAAAGTTCGTGGTTTGTGATCAGTAAAAATATTCAGGTTTCTTATGCTGGGTACATACAGTGCAATCTACATCGATACAATATCAACGCGTTTTAATGTTGATGACTTTTGTTGCATAGTTATACCCAGCATT
Organism: Pollenia labialis; assembly: GCA_949318255.1. NCBI lineage: Eukaryota > Metazoa > Arthropoda > Insecta > Diptera > Polleniidae > Pollenia > Pollenia labialis. Next base: position 122,304,028 of record OX439139.1, on the reverse strand, counting down.
ACGCCCTATACATTTTTTTAGTAACTTTTGAAGGGCTTTGGAAAATTAAAAGATAAATGCTTTTTCAACATATTTATTCAAAAAACGTCTTTGAAAGAGCTTTACAAGCAAATGATTTAAAATTCATTTAATATTGAAAAGCTAAATGAAACTAATTTGTATATTTTATTTTATACATAGACGATTGTATGTATTTGTATTGGAATGTAACAAAAAATATTAGTTACACTGAAAAAAAATAAAAATTGATTTTTATAACCAAATTGTACGATTTGCGTTGTGTATTTGCTGCGGTAGAAACCCCTCATCCATATTTATAATGCAAGATATAGGATACGTTAGCTTTTAATTCTTCGTTTAAGTTGTAAGCCACAATATCGGTTAAACTGTTGGGAGTGGCATCGGGAAGGATATATGGGACATTGGAATCCTTTTTCTAATAAATACTTAAGGTCATATTCAAATTCCCAATATGCAATTGAATTTGTTTGGTAGTTTGTAATGCTTGGATTTCAATTCTACATTCACCATCGAAAGTAAATTGTCTGGCATCAGATTCCTTCAAGTAAGGTGTGAGATCAATTAATTGAATTAAATTAAAATAAAAGAAAAAAAAACATAAAATATAAAAAAATAAAATATAAATATACCTACCTACATTAGTATATTATACAATATGGTGTTTCTTGCGGTTGCTTATTTGATTTGTTTTACAGTGGTAATTGGAATTGAAATAATGTATCCCAGCAAAAACTGATGCCTTCTCGGAAGCAATAATGTAAGGGAGAATTCAGAGTGAAGCGCTTACACTTCTATGAAATATTAAATGATTTTTGCTTGGAATTCCTCGCGTAGAAGCTCTGCTGTAGGGATCTGAAGATCGCTTATTTCATGCTTTGAAAAAAAAAATTGTTATTTCATTGCTTATTTTTTTTTATAAACATTAAATATTTTTTTGAAATTTAAGGATTATAGTTTTATAATAATTATGTATAATTTTTGTAAAATTAAGTTAAATTTTTTTATTTTATATCAAAAGAATAAATGATATCACTGCTTCAATAAGTCTAGGGTCACATAAGACGATTATAGTTGCGCAACTTTTTCACAATTCTCTTTTGAACTTGCTTTTATGTTCACACACGACAACTTCTTCGGCAATTTTTCAGATTTGTTTATTACTTTTATTTTCTTAAATTTGACATTTACGGCTTTAGGCGCAAAGAAGCATAATAAAAAGATACTCATAAATAAATTCATGTGGTTTTGTTGAAAAATGAATTTTAAAGAAAAAAACGAAATAATAAGATCCACAATTGAATTGATAGGAGAGGCAATTGATTTGGATTCATTTTATTAATGAAGGCAAAGTAGATTGCCTGTAATATGTTTGTACTCGTACGTAGATTTAGATTTTCAATATTTTTCTGCTTAAACAACTTCATGTAATAATAAATACAAATATTAAATGCAAAAAATTATTTTTCTTTATTGTTGAAGGAAATTAATTCAAGAAATTTTTATGTTCTTTTTGGTAACTTAACAAATTCAGGTACAGTATTATGGAATAATATGAATTTATAGGAACAGTGTAAATTAAACAATAAAAATGTAATATACTAAAAAATTTAAAGTACACTTTGGTGACTGTGCACAATGGTGCAAAAGAGGTTTGTTTTTCGTATAAAGTCAGCAGTTTCTAAACTACTGTACGGAAGTTTCAGAATTATTTCCAATAAAAAAGCTTCCGCACAACACTGTGCACTGTTTAGTGTTTGTATTGATGTGATCTGGAAAGAAAAACATATAATTATATAATGTAATGCGCATGGCTAATAACAAACCTTTTAAAATGAATCGAAATCATCATCACTAAATATTCCATGCATTGAGAGCTCTAAAATATCTCTGGGTTCTGAGTTTTGAGATGAACAAGATGGACCTGCTTCAGAAATCTCTGTGGACAAAGAAGAGGTAGATTTCAGCCGTCGTTTTTCTTTAGATTGCTTACAGAGTTTTCTCATTAAGCATTCAACTTGCCAGGCTGCATCAGCTTGATCTTCTGGGAGTATTTCATCCATGCGAGCCGTGACAAGATTTCCAAGCCACAAAAACTTTTTTTCAGTCTTCCTTCTGCTAATAACGGATTTGAAATTTTTCACTTCGTTCCGAAAAGCATTTATCGAACTTGAGCCCTAATTACATACATACAAAGTAATATAAATATATAAACACATGCATATTTAAGTATTTATATATATCAAACATAAACGTACCGTTTTTCTTTTTGCAGGGGGCTCATCAAATGAACTTTCTTCCTGAGCGCTGCATGTTTCACTTTCCACGTCTTGGATTTCAAGCTAATTATCACATACATACGTAAAAATATGTACATATATGTCAGAATAATTCACTTTTAAAAAATTGTTTAATTACAAACCTCTATATTATTTATGCTTTCCCTTACATCAATATGAGTTTGCAGAAAATGAAGCTGCTGGCAGCACCAAAGTTTGGGAGCGTATATATCGACAGACCCAGCTCCGCTTTTTTTTGACTGCTTTAGCTTTCGCTGTTCCTGGCTAAATTGTGTCCTTAAGTTTTTCCATCTCCTCTTTATTTCTTTCAGTGTAATTGAGCTCTCCACTGTTTGCATCTCCTTCAAAATATTGTTGTATGCTTCTGCCTTCTTATTCCTGTCCAAATATTCTTTAGATTTAACATTATATATGCAATTGTTCTCCTCAACCAAAGTAATTAATTTTTCAATCAAATCCCTGTTCCATTTGAACGCCATTGTTATGCAGCTGACTCTACAAAATGAACACAGAATAAAAAATTATTTAAAATGTTATATTTTTTTATGTTAAATTATACTTTACCAGAACCAGGCTCCGTTAATAATTAATAATTATAAATATTTCAAATTTTTCATTAATTCAAATTAGGATCTGTTTGTTTACACACCAATAAGCGAAACATGCAATGAAAAAAAATGTCAAATATTCAACTAAAAAAAAAAGAACGAATGAGAGAATTGCTCGAAACAGCCGAGTACCGAGTACCGGCAATTATTTTTCACTTTTCATTCCCCTCACCGCAAACCAAAAAAAAACATCAACAAACTTAAGAATTGCGCAACTAAAATTGCTTGTGTGAACCGGCACTAAAGTAGTAGAAAATGCAATCTTAAATAAACGAATAAACCGCGCTTCGCTTTTAATATTTAGCAACGCATTTAACAATTGTAGGCCTTATGCCTTATCTTACAGCAGTAGAGTAAGGCAGTAATTTTTCGAAGCATAAAAGGAAGCGGTTGGGATGCAGTATACGTGTTTATTGCTTCCAAATCTTGAAAAAATTTTGCTGGGATGAGAGATCTTTATTGGAATAATCGCTTACCCACCCAAACACCATCACCCACACCCATCCCCGAAGTTATTTACCGTTTACTAGGGTGATCGATCGAATAGTATTCGACCGGTTTTAACCGGTTATTTTAGTTTTGCCCAAGTCGAATATTTTAAAATGTCCATTTTTCGAATATCGAATAAACCGGTTATTTTGGTAAAATAAACCGGTTACTTTAGTAATGTGCAATTTATATACGTTTTCCTTACTTCTGTTATAAATGCACCCGTAATTGAAGTATTTTTCTAATCAAATATAAACTTAAACTTTCTATAAAAAATGTCAAAACAAAATGAAACAAAAGTCAAAAAAACATTATGAGCAATGTAAATACAAATCGCTTATACAAGCGTGTGTTCTTGTAACAAAACACAAAACAATTTAAAGTACAACAAAAAAGTTCAGCTTAAAAAGTAATTAGCAATTTGACAGTTTTATAAATTATATATGTATATATATGTATATCTTTATAAAGATGTCATCTCTGGTGATATTTCGAACTGACTTAAAAAAAATGTGTGCCTAAAATGATAAGTGGCAAAGGTTCTTTAACGTCACGACTTATTAATCACTTTTATTTAGTCTACAAGCTTGACATAAATATACGCCAAGTAAAACTTGACCCTGATCCAAGTAGTTTTTAAGAGACTGCAAATAATACTTTACTAAAATATGCTGCCAATAATGAATGAAAAACTCTTAAGTAGTTCCAGCATATCTTCATGCTTAAAACAGGAACATACCGGTGGAATCATCGATATGGGAAAATTCATCAGTTTAATTTATTAAAACACCAAGAACTTAAAATAAAATTAAAGGAATCAAAAATGTCCTGGAAGGGTTTAAATTGTGTGATCGACGAATTTACAGATATTTCATATAAAAAGCATGTTCATATTACTATTGTTTATATAATGCTGAAACAAAAAAAAATTAAATATATAATCCTCGATAAGAGGATTTGTTTGCCACTTTTCAAAAATATGGCTGAAGTTTACTGCTTCATATAGACATGCTTAACCAGCAACAAATTAAAACTCATTTAAAATAAATTTGAGAGAATATCTCATATAATAAATTTATTAAATTCCTATAATTTTAAAAAACCAACGTTTCTCAAAAATTCTAAAGTTATGTTCACACCTATTAAATATTTGACGTCCTACACGTAACAACTAGATTTATTAAAGAATTGTTTGCTTTTCAAAACGTTTGGCTATAGCAAACATTATTTAAAGGTTTCTTAACTACATAATACATAAATTCAATTATCATCTTAGAAATAAATAAATAATAATAAAATAAATAGAAATTGTTAAAAATAAACCTTAAGTTTAATCAATTTATTGGTCACGCTTTTTTTGATGTTATCGTCAAATATTTGTTAGGTCTGAACATACCCTAAGTCATATCTACATATGTATTTTTTTGGTTCCTTACCTCCGAAAAATTTTTTGTTTTTATTCTAATTAACTCTTTATTACAAAAACTAATTTGAATTTTTTATTTTTATGTATTCGAATTAAAACCGGTTAACCGGTTATTTTTAAAATGCTTAACCGAAAACCGGGTTTTTTTAAATAGCAACTATTCGGAATATTCGAAAACCGGTTATTGAAAAATGTCGACTAATCGATCACCCTACCGTTTACCATCAAACATTAAGCCCATCAATAATAGTTGCCAAATTTTAGGCCTTACAAAGCTCTTAACACCGCCAGTCTTTTTTTTATAAGAAAATAGTTATAAATTATAAAGGGTCCGCCATCTAACTTTTATCAACTTGTGCTTATTTAGTGAATGGTAACACTTAGCTCATGTCTGATTTGACAGATAATTAGTTTTATCCTTCCGCTGAACGAATATGGTTGTGGAAATATGCGTTATCGCTTCGCTAAGTGGGCCTGCGATCGACTTTCAGATGAAGCTCATTTTGATCTTGGCGGATATGTAAACATGCAAAATTGTCGCATTTGGGGCACAGAAAAACCGCACGCATACATTGAAAAGCCGTTGCACCCAAAATTGGGCCATTTTTCTTTAAAAATGGACAAGGAGTGGCCGTTACAGTCAATGGCGATCGATATCGGGCCATGTTGAACGAATTTTTGTTCACAAAAATTGAAGAGGGGGATATTGGCAACATTTGGTGTCAACAGGACGGCGCTACGTGCCACACAGCCGCAGCTACACCCGATGTTTTACGCCCTGTTTTTGAAGATCGCATTATCAGCCGCAGAACTGATGTCGTTTGGCCACCTCAGATTTGACACCATTGGACTATTAATTGTGGGGTGCCGTCAAAGATAAGTGTTACGCCGACAAGCCAGAGACAATTGACGCTTTAAAGGACAAATTTGTGAAGCCATTGGAGAAATACAGCTGCACACAATCGATAATGTGCTTAAAAATTGGACCGATAGTGTAGGCTACTGCATGGCCAGCCGAGGCAGCCATTTGAATGAAATTATTTTACATTATTAACCGGAAGAATTGTACTTTCAAATAAAAAAGTAAATTTGAGAAAATATTCAGTAGTTTTTTTTATAGCATTTTAAAAAAAAAAGTTATTTGGCGGACCCTTTACATATCTACACACGTAAAAACTTTCGGTTTATGGGTATTAATAATTATGAATTATTTGATCAAGTGTCCAATGAAATCTATCTAATAAAAACAAGAGCTAAGCTATTACTTATTTATAAAAAAGTGTGTATGTTTACATTTTGTATAAAATTTTTAAAAAATAATATTTATTTAAGATTTAAAATTATCAACTTAACTTATGTCCGGGTTTTACTCTTTTCAAGGGCAACTTATTGTGTCAGCGAAAAACAATGATTCAAGTTCAAATGAAAACATTTTTAAAAGCGGTTTTAATTATTTGATTTACAAAAACATTCATCCAATTAGAGTTCTATTATTTGAAAAGTAAATACCTTAATTTTTTCTTGTGTAAAATAAATTATAAAAAACAGACACACATTCATGTTCAAATAATAATACTTTTTCATGGCGGTTTTACCTGGTATTTGAAGAACAAATTTTATAAATTATTCCTAATTAAGTGTTTATTACGACTTATAGTTTAAGAAAATGTTTACCAGATATACCTAACTGCCCGTCTATACCAGAGATAATTATTGCGACATATATTGCAGTACATGTCCAAATTATGTTATCTGTAATGTAGACAGCAATTTTTTGTACATATTTATTGCCGGCAATTTATGTTGCAATAATTGTTAGTCCATTTTTGTTAGCAATTATTAGGTGTGTTCCACAAGATCTCGGGCAAGTTCGGACACATGAGAGTTAAATAAAAATTACTCTCTAAATTTGCCGAAACTACCCAAAATTGCTGGATCGCAAAAAACCATTTTTGAACATATTCAAATCCTAATGCTGCTTACTTTTCAAATTAAGATCTATTTAAGTGATTTAAGACGCTTAAAAGTCATAACATTATAAAACTAAAACATTTGCATCATTGTAATTTTTTATATTTTCGTTTTTTTTTTATATTAAAGAATAAGGAAAATATGTATGCAATAACTTTTTAACCACTTTAATTTTTTCACAAAAACCTTACATTTTGCTTTTTAAATGTTTTTTAAATAAAACTAAACTTTTTTCTTTTGCTTGTAAATTTCCTGAATTTTTTATCAGTTTCATATGTAAACAAAAACAGCTGATTGTTTTTCTAGTCCGAACTTACCCAAAGAAAAAGTTCGTGTATGTTTGTACAGGAAATGAAAAATTACTCTCTTTATTGCACAAAAGTTGTTATGTGGAACGCTTTTGGGTAACTTTGTGCAAGTTCGGACTGTTTCGTTATGCATGTGGAACAGAGCTGTTACTAGCATAAAACGTCAAATTTGCTTGTCAATTGATAAATAGAAGCAAAAAAGAAAATTAAGTTTGTGAAATTGTAGCAAATTAAAATCGTAGTAAAATAATTAAATTAAAGAATTAAATAAACACTAAAATAAAATCGCAAACTTATTTTTATTAATATAATTTTTTTCTTATTCGATTTTTATTATTTAAATTTAAAATAATATGTTTAAAGCGACTCATACACTTGCAATAAAATTGTTCAGTTTTACGTATTGTACAATTATATCGCCAATGTGTATGTGATATACGACGATGGCACAATATATTGGCAGCAATCAAAATACTTTTGATTTTTATTGCACAACGAAAAGAAATTGAAATGTGTTGGCAACATTGTACAATGCTGTTTATGTTATTTCTATAGGTTATGTTCACCTTTTTATTGAATGAATGAAAACATAGTGCGACTTATTGCATAATATAGGACAAAATGGAACAAATATAGCGAATATCATATACAATAATATTGCAAGTGCATGGGCCGCTTAAGTTTAATTCTGTTTTTATGTAAAAATATAAATTTTATTTTATCAAAAAAAAAATTAATAAAAATTACACTGTGGAGCAAATTCAGATTATCAAAAGTTAGTTCTATTCTGAGAGTGACGGGTGAAAATAGAGGCTAAATTAGAAGACCCGTATCGCGGCGTTTGTTTATGTTAGTTCGAATTTTTTTTAATCAGCCTTCAACCTTTGCAGTCAAATGCCGATGTTCAGCATTTTGCTTATATGGTTTTTTGCCTATAACTGGTCGACTAATTGAAATTTTTGTTAATCTGAAAAGACCAAATTATTGCTAGAGACCTGTGCAACTATTTTTAAAAGTTTTTAAAAAATTGATTTACCAAATTTTTGTGGTGCTTATGAAGCAAAATGTTGGAAAAATTATTTGTTTTTCATGCTTTTTGAAATTATTTTCCACAAAACTCAGTCTTTTTTGCTTTCTGTTTAATCTAAAATATGCTTCTCAGTTTCTTCAATAAATTTCGTTTGAAAAGAAAACAATTATAATACAAAACTTGCGTTTTCCAGCTTAATATTAATTCACTTCTCAGTTTTTATGTACCAATTTTGTTCAGTGTTGGTGTTGAAGAAACATTGAAAAAGAAATTATAAAAATATGGAAAAAATATAATTTTGAAATGTTAGTTAGGAAAAGTTTTAAGTTAAAAAATTATATAATTAAATTAATGATTTGGCCAGTTGCCGTTTAGCAGGCGGCTGTGGATCAACATCACTGCTCTCTCTAATATCTTGGTCATCGCCATCAGATAATTTCGTCCAACAGATATTCTGGAATTTTATCTTTGCCTTCCCCTTCTTCCTCTTCTTCAAAGGTGTTTTTATACCACCAACAAATTTCAGCAATACTTCATGTGGAGATTTCATTCCTCTGTACCTGAAACGAAAATAGTTTTCAACCGTTAACATGTTTAGATTGTGCACTCTGACAATGATATTAGAAAAATCTAGGATTTCAAAATATGCACACTCTATAGTTACATTATTTTAAATGGAAGCGCAGTTTGGTGATAACGTTCGCCTTGCTCATCAGATTCAGTTGGCAACTGTTGAGCGAGTTGATGCTGATGCAAGTGATGAATTATGTGCGACATATTAACGCCAATTTCATCGAAAGCTGCCAACATGTTTGCAACATATTGCGTTCTTTACCCAAAAGTCCCTTAATGACTGCTTTTAATGTGAGCAATGCCTTTAATTGTCGCTCTGTCAGAACTTGGTCAAAATCTTGACGACTCAAAAAATTTTTAGCAATGCCAAGTTTAATGTGGAGCAACGGCAATAAAATTTTCATTTCAGGAACAAGACTTTCGTATAGCCTGTTATGCTGTTTAATTTAATTTAATACCTTCTCCGTATCGTGACTCCCAATCGCACAAAAAAACACGGATATTTTGGACGTCCAGATGCTGTTAAACCTGTAATCAATGTCTTAATGCCAAAATGCACTATTGTGCCCTTTGCATTAACAACTGAGATGAGCAGTTTTCCCCCGTTTTTGAAATACATATTTAAGCTGAAAGTTATTAAAATAGTCCTTGGTCTTTCCCGTATAGAGCCTTAATCCTAATGTCAAACGGCTAGAATGCAAAAGATTTTGTTTCCGGTTTAACAATACATTTTTTTTACTCACTTACTTTTTTAGCAGTGATACAATAGTAAATAGTACAAGGTAAACATACGTGAAATAAATTAATAAAATTCCTTTTATCCAAATTCTAAAATATTTGTTTTTTCATTTGTCTTTTTACAAGCTTAATATTCAAATTGGGGTTTTGCGTTTTTGGATACAACAAATTAAATTGATTAATTTGTTGTATTAAGTCATCACTCGGAGATTAATTTGTATTTCCAATATCCAAGGCTTCCTAAATTAGTTCTTTTCACGCCGGCTTCCCACAGTCCTCCCATATGCGGAGCTCCTGCTGGAATGAAATGCCAGGAAATGTTTTGATGTGAATAATTAGCGAGGATGCGTTGTTGTGTGGTTTGGAGGAATTGTCGTGCTAGGACTCTTGAAGCACCTACGAAGGTGGTTCCGTTGTCAGAGTGAAGGTGCAAGGGACATCCTCGACGAGAAACAAATCGGTTAAAAGCAGCCATAAACGTTTCAGTGGACAAATCAGATGTTGCTTCTAAATGTATTGCCTTGGTGGAAAAGCACACAAACACGCACACATATCCTTTGGTAATACGACAAGCTCGACCGGAGTAACTCTTGACATCTAAAGGACCCGCGAAGTCTAGACCAGTGTGTGGAACGGACGAGTTATTTCCGATCGCTCAGGTGGTAAAGCTGCCATTATCTGCTGTTGACATTTTCTTTTGTAAATGACGCAAACCTTACATTTATTTATTGTTGTTTGTATTAGATTTTTTGCTTTTGGGATCCAGTACTGTGTTCTGAGTAATCGAAGAACTAATTGGTTTCCTCCGTGAAGGCTAATGTCATGAATAAATTTTACCAAAATCCTGGAAAACTGCGAACTGTATGGAATAATGATAGGGTGTTTCTCGTCGCAGGTTAAACCATGGGAGGACTCTAGCCGACCACTGGAACGAATAATTCCCTCTGCATCCAAAAAGGGATTTTAGATTAAAATGCTACTGGATGTAGGTATAATTCGTCTAGTGGAAAGACATTTATATTCATTAGGATAGAACGCCTTTTGACACACGGAAATCAGTTGGTTTCGAATGGAGCTCATTTCGGAATTGGACAACGAAATGGAATCCTTGAAGAAACTATATCGGTATCTAGGATGGGTTCTATAGAAAAAACGATAGACATAGGCCATGACTCGCATTGCCTTAGTGTAATAGGAAACCCGTTCCAAGATATCTTCAAAGTTCGGAAAATAAGTAAAATGCACCTTTATCGGTTTCTCTTCCATGATTGTCCGAGAAATGGTAGACACATGAGTTTTTGGCCACTGTACTTCATGTCCCTTAAGCCAGTGGGGACCGAACCACCATAAATCATTACTATGTAAATCTTGTGGGCAAATACCTCAACGAGCAATATCTGCGGGATTATCCTCAGAACTTACGTGTCTCCACTGTGTATAGTTCACTATTTGAATAATTTTCGAGACTCGATTGGCGACGAATGTAAGCCAACAACAAGGAGGTTTAGCTAGCCAAGAAAGTACAATGGAGGAATCGGTCCAGCAAAACACAGAAAAATTATCTATTTCTAATTGTGGCAAAATATTGTCTATCATTTCTGCTAAAAGGACCGCTCCACAAAGTTCCAATCTTGGAATTGATAATGTCTTGATAGGAGCAACTTTTGTTTTGGACGACATAAGGTGTGTTGAAATAGAACCAGGACCAACTATTCGTACATATAATGCCGCTGCGTATCCTTTTCCGAAGCATCACAGAATCCATGGAATTGGATTTTTGCATTTGGACAATAATCAATCCATCGAGGGATTCGAATGGTATTGATAGCGGAGTAGTTAGACTCAAAGGTTTTCCACTGACTGAGCGCATCAGTAGAAAGGATTTCATCCCCAACCACGCGTTCCATCGAATGCCTAAAGTTTTCGCAGAGCTGCTGTTAAGAAATCTTCATGAAGTCGATGATCTGGTGGAACATTCGAATGTATGTCTACAGAGTTTGATGTCCACTTTCTCAGCGAAAACCCAGCGGAATCTAAAGCTTGGATAAGCTCGTTTTTTGCCTTAATAAAATCTTGCTTCGTATGGAATCCTGCAAGGACGTCATCAACATACATTGATTTCCGGAGAATCGTCCTAGCAAACGGTGTTGGACATCATCGGCTAGTTGTAACAGTGTTCGAATAGCAAGATACGGTGCGCAACTGACCCCAAAGGTAACTGTTTTTAGTTCGTAATCGCAAATAGGGGAATTCGGATTACTTCGGAAAAGAATTCGTTGTAATGGAGTATGGTCAGGATTGACTAGGATCTGCCTATACATTTTCTGAATATCAGCATTAAATACGAATCGGAAAAATCGCCATTTAAGAATCAAAAGGGTAAGGTCATTCTGCAGAATTGGTCCGACGTGAAGCAATGAATTCAAGCTTTGTCCATTGGATGAAGGAGCAGAAGCATTAAAAACTACTCGAACTTTTGTGGAGCTACTTTCGGGTTTTATAACCGCGTGATGTGGTAAATAATAAACATTTGAAACCCGGGACGAAGCCGGTGGAGATACCCTAGACATGTGAGACAATTCCTCATATTCCCTGACAACTGAATCGTAATCACATTTGAAATCCGGGGTTCGAACTAACTTGGCCTTGTTTCTAAAAAACTGTGCCATTGCGCTAGACCTAGAATTACCCAATGCTAGTGAGTTCGGGAATCCTTCCTTAAATGGAAGTGACACTACATATCTACCCTCATGATTCCTTTTGGAAGTGCGGATAAACAGATCCTCACAAAATTGATCGGATGGAGACATAAAGTTCTTCCTTGGAAGATTCTCCACCTCCCAAAAAAAAATTGATACGATGGTGTGACAAGAATTTGAACTATCTGAAACTGGGCCCGTAAGAATCCATCCGAAAATGGTTTCTTGAGCAATAAGGGAACCGCAAACATTATGCCTTATCCCTGAACAAACAATTGAAGGAAAAATGTCACCACCAATCAACATATCAATTTTAGAACTGGAGTAGAATTTTGGATCTGCTAATGGGATATCTGGAAGGTTTGAAAATTTTGAATTTGAGATGGTCTGGGATGGGAGGCTGTTTGACAAGTGGGGCACTACAAGTGCTGTAACCGAAATATCCAGATCGTCGTGCACATGTGAACCTAGTACCAATGAACACTGATTCTGAACATTGGCGGAAACACTGCGATTTAAGCCAGAAATTTGTGCATTAATTGACTCAGAGGGAAGTTTAAGTAACTTAAAAATACGTTCCGTAATGAAAGTTTCTTCCGACCCAGAGTCTATTAATGCACGAACCTGGTATTTGGTACCTAAATGACAGATGTTTTCCCATGCTGTTCCCAATAAAACACTCTTGGAATGAGTTGCAAAACAAGACTGAACTCTTTTCGAACTACTAGTGGACTGTATGTTATTTGAATTGGATCTGGAAAATGAAGCTGAATTCGGATTAAGAATTGTAGCACTACTTGTACTAGGAGTTGGAAGAGGTGGACTTTGATTTTCCACTTCTTTATGTAAAAGACTGTTGTGTTTTTTGAGACACTTGAAGCAACTGTGTTTACTTGGGCAGTTCCTTACGCCATGCGTTTTTGAAAAACAGTTAAGGCATAAGCCCTCCTTTATCATCTTTAGAAATTTAGGACATTTTCGGATTGGATGGATTTCTTGAGGACATAATTGACATTTCGGGCCTGAAACTTTTACTTGGAAGCTATAAACCTTCTTATTAGAACTGGAATTCGAATTTGATTTGGACTTGGTCTCACTATTCCTAGCGTGGTTAGTGCCGCGAATTTCGGAGACGGACTCTAGTGTTCTTTGCCGGTTGGTGAGGAATTCTTCCAATTCGGACCATTTCGGAATAGCTGTTTTATCCCTTAATTGTTGTTCCCAAAGTGTCAACGTATTTTCCGGAAGTTTATCTGTGCAGATAAACACGAAAATTGGATCCCAGCTAGCGACATCAATATTGTGGAGTTTTAGCACCGAAATGCAGGAATTAATGTCTCTTTGTAATCCTTTCAAAGCCTTGCCTGATTCAGCAATGATAGTCTGGAGGTTGAAAAGGATTTTCAACTGACCATTCACTAAAACACGGCGGTTATCGTACCTCAAACATAAGTTTTCCCATGCCATATCGAACCCCTGGTGTGTAAGTGGACATTTTCCCACTATCTCCCTAGCTTCACCTTTGGTTTTTTGAGTTAAGTAAAACAGTTTCTCCACGTTACTAGACCTAGAGTTTGATACCACAGCGGAAAACATGTCACGGAATGTTGGCCAGGAAGCATAATCGCCATGGAACGTTTGAATTTCAATAGGAAGCAAGTGAAGACTACGTAAATTTAAGGAAGTAGGAACAGAAGGGTTTGTATTTGCATGTGCTGCCGCCTCAGGCTGTGTAGGCGATGTTAATAGTAAGGCATCAGAAAGTTCAGACAATCTGGTTAAACACTTGCAGTACGTAGTATAAGTGCTTTTATATTTAAGTTTAAATGATTCTACATCGATTGGGTCTTCGTCTTTATCAGTTTCCTTGTCAGCTTCTAGCAAAAATGTGTCGTAAGCTGCCTTAACTCTACTCCAGTCTGACCGTAGCTCACAGCGGTGCACCTCGAGCGAATGTATTGATGTTACTGGGTACTGATTATCGTTAAGGTCAGCTTCGAACTCAACGATGCTATCAGCCAGGCGTATAAATTGATCCAACGACATGACGAAATATTAAAGTAGAAAAACTGAATGGAAATGATAGTGATCGATGAAAACCTTCTCTATTAGTGAAATCTGCCAGCTATCCTTTCAAATGTAGCACTTTTCCTTAAAAACCTCTGTTTATACCAATAGATACTTGTTATGTTGTTAATAATCTCTTTCTTTAACTTTACTTTATTCTAGGTATTTCACTTCACTTAAATTTCTTTTGTCATATTTTACATAATTTATGTATGTATGTATGTTAAAGAATTTAATCGAAAGAAAAAAATTAACCACGCGAATAAAAATTATTTGTTTATCCAAATGCACTTTATAGACTGAAACCACGATAAAAGCAAAAAACAAAATATAAAGAACAATGCAAAAACTGGAACGTGTGTTTATGTAGATTTGTCTTCTTATATATGACCACAGTGTCTCAGAGAATATTTTTGTCTTCTTCCAATCCGGTTCGAATGGGACCAAATGTTGAAGTGGAGAACTAATTTAGGAAGCCTTGGATATTGGAAATACAAATTAATCTCCGAGTGATGAATTAATACAACAAATTAATCAATTTAATTTGTTGTATCCAAAAACGCAAAACCCCAATTTGAATTTTAAGGTTGTAAAAAGACAAATGAAAAAACAAATATTTTAGAATTTGGATAAAAGAAATTTTATTATTTTATTTTAGTGTAAGTGAGTAAAAAAAATGTATTGTTAAACCGGAAACAAAATCTTTTGCATTCTAGCCGTTTGACATTAGGATTAAGGCTCTATACGGGAAAGAGAAAGGACTATTTTAATAACTTTCAGCTTAAATATATATTTCAAAAAGGGGGGCAAACTGCTCATCTCAGTTGTTAATGCAAAGGGCACAATAGTGCATTTTGGCATTAACACAATGAAACTATTTTGAGGTCGCAGCAAATGCGCCACTGGTGTTCGTTATATTTGACTACTTCCAGAATGTGTTTCAAATTATCGAAATTTTCGCTAGTGTCAGTGCTATGCACAATCGGAACAGAAGCCATTCTATTTGTCTTGTGCAAAAGTACAACTTTTAAGCTGATTAGTGAACTATCGATGAATAAACGCCAATCATCTTTTTTATAGGTTAACCCTATCGTCTCCATTAACTTTTTAATATCGTTGCAATAATCGAAATTTTTTCCATCATTCACATTGAAGAACTTTTCTAACCCTTATTGGCATTTTCGTTATGCTGTTACTTTGGTACCTTTACCAGCGAATTATTTCCTTTCAAAAATGAAGCCAGTAGTTCTGATCTTTTCTGAGTTAAACACAAATTTGCAACAATACCATCAAAAGGGTTTTGTGTCACTAGGATTGGGTCCTTTGATGTACCTTCACTAGGGTAAACAAACGCCGCGATACGGGTCTTCTAATTTAGCCTCTATTTTCAGCTCTCACTCTCAGAATCGACCTAACTTTTGATAACCTGAATTTGTTCCACAGTGTTACTAGGTTTATTTAAAACAAAACCTCAAGTTTAAACAAATTAATAAAGATTTAAATAATATAGTCGAATAAAAAAAATTTATATTAAAAAAATAATTTTTGCAAGATGGCGTGAGTTCTTACACTGCGCCTTCTTCCTTGATTTTTTCAAATTATTAGTTAAAATACATCCGTTTTCCCATGCCTTTAACATAAACTGAGTAATGAGAAATATAGGTCAAAATCTAAATGGTGGTCTAATATGGACTAATAGGGTGATAGTTTAGGTATTCTCATAAATTCACTTTCAGCTATGCTCTTTAAAAAAATCTATACAAATTCTGAATATAAACTATATGGTTCTGAAATCTAGAATACTTAAACTATCAACCCTATTAGTCCATATTAGAGCCCCATTTCGATTTTGACCCATATTCGGGTTCTGAATGTAGGACTTTTTTTAATTGTAATTCATTTCCGGTCCAAATTGTTTAAATACAAAATATATGTTTTATTAAGTATTCTGAATTACCATTTTCAAATTTATTTTTGTTTCAAAGTATTTATTTTTGGCAAAAAATTATGTTTTTGCTGTGGTCTTAACCCTGTTTGAGTACGAACTATGTATGTTATCTAGGGTGATCGATCGAATAGTATTCGACCGGTTTTAACCGGTTATTTTAGTTTTGCCCAAGTCGAATATTTTAAAATGTCCATTTTTCGAATATCGAATAAAGTGGCTATTTTAGTAAAATAACCCGGTTATTTTAGTAATGTGTAATTTAAATACGATTTCCTTACTTTTGTTATTAAAGGAAGAACTTAACTTATCAAGACTTTTGATATATGTCAAACTTGTAGGCACATCATTTTATACGCATGAGGTTTTCGAGATGCTCATCTGTGAGACGATTTTGGTGTTTATTTTTATAAGCCTCAATGAAGAAAATGAAGATTCACATAAAAAGGGTTTCTTCCGTACGTGTGTTTAATATGCAATATTTTCGAAAAAAAAGTATTATGGCAACGCTGCAGAACAATGAGAGCGGGAGAGTCATTTAGCACTAACATTATTATAAAATACACATGTATGTGTTTGCCTATCTTTGGTTTCAATTGTGATCGACGAATTGACAGATATTTTATACAAAAGGCATGTTCATATAACTATTGTTTCTATAATGCTGAAACAAAAAAAATTTAAATATATAATCCTGGATAAAAGTTTTTGTTTTTTTGTTTGACACTTTTCAAAAATATTGCTGAAGTTTACTGCTTCATATAGACATGCTTAACCAGCAACAAATTAAAACTCATTTACAATAAATTTGGCAAAATATGTCAAATAATAAGTTTATGAAATGCCTTTATTTTCAAAATCAAAGTTTTTCAAAAATTCTAAAGCTATGTTCACACTTATTAAATATTTGACGTCCTACACGTAACCACTAGTTTTCTTAAAGAATTGTTTGCTTTTGCAAAACGTTTGGCTAGAGCAAACATTATTTTACCGTTTCTTAACTACAGTATACATAAATGCAATTATTATCTTAGACATAAAGTTTAGCAAAGAACTAGAAATTGTTGAAAATAATTATTATTATTATGTCCTGTGGTTCCTATAAGGAACAAAGGGCTTAAGTTAAATCGTTAAATATTTGTGGTCTGGACATACCATAAGTCATATCTAGGTATTTTGTTGGTTCCTTACCTTCGTGAATTGTTTTGTTTTTATTCTAATTAACTTTTTATTACAAATACTAATCCGATTTTTGTATTTTTATGTATTGGAATTAAAACCGGTTAACCGGTTATTTTTAAAATGCTTAGCTGAAAAAAGTCGAATAATCGATCACCCTAATGTTATCCCATGTTGCTTGTGTATAGGAAACTAGATTTAACCAAAGGGAAACCATGAAAAGTTCGTGGTTTGTGATCAGTAAAAATATTCAGGTTTCTTATGCTGGGTACATACAATGCAATCTGCATCGATACAATATCAACGCGTTTTAATGTTGATGACTTTTGTTGCATAGTTATACCCAGCATTACGCCCTATACATTTTTTTAGTAACTTTTGAAGGGCTTTGGAAAATTAAAAGATAAATGCTTTTTCAACATATTTATTCAAAAAACGTCTTTGAAAGAGCTTTACAAGCAAATGATTTAAAATTCATTTAATATTGAAAAGCTAAATGAAACTAACTTGTATATTTTATTTTATACATAGACGATTGTATGTATTTGTATTGGAATGTAACAAAAAATATTAGTTACACTGAAAAAAAATAAAAATTGATTTTTATAACCAAATTGTACGATTTGCGTTGCGTTGTGTATTTGCTGCGGTAGAAACCCCTCATCCTTTCATTAATGCTGCCAACATATTTATAATGCAAGATATAGGATACGTTAGCTTGTAATTCTTCGTTTAAGTTGTAAGCCACAATATCGGTTAAACTGTTGGGAGTGGCATCGGGAAAGATATATGGGACATTGGAATCCTTTTTCTAATAAATACTTAAGGTCATATTCAAATTCCCAATATGCAATTGAATTTGTTTGGTAGTTTGTAATGCTTGGATTTCAATTCTACATTCACCATCGAAAGTAAATTGTCTGGCGTCAGATTCCTTCAAGTAAGGTGTGAGATGAATTAATTGAATTAAATTAAAATAAAAGAAAAAAAAACATAAAATATAAAAAAATAAAATATAAATATACCTACCTACATTAGTATATTATACAATATGGTGTTTCTTGTGGTTGCTTATTTGATTTGTTTTACAGTGGTAATTGGAATTGAAATAATGTATCCCAGCAAAAACTGATGCCTTCTCGGAAGCAATAATGTAAGGGAGAATTCAGAGTGAAGCGCTTACACTTCTATGAAATATTAAATGATTTTTGCTTGGAATTCCTCGCGTAGAAGCTCTGCTGTAGGGATCTGAAGATCGCTTATTTCATGCTTTGAAAAAAAAATTGTTATTTCAGTGCTTATTTTTTTTTTATAAACATTAAATATTTTTTTGAAATTCAAGGATTATAGTTTTATAATAATTATGTATGATTTTTGTAAAATTAAGTTATATTTTTTTATATTATATCAAAAGAATAAATGATATCACTGCTTCAATAAAGTAGTAGAAAATGTAATCTAAAATAAACGAATAAACCGCGCTTCGCTTCTAATATTTAGCAGCGCATTTAACAATTGTAGGCCTTATGCCTTATCTTACAGCAGTAGAGTAAGGCAGTAATTTTTCGAAGCATAAAAGGAAGCGGTTGGGATGCAGTATACGTGTTTATTGCTTCCAAATCTTGAAAAATTTTTGCTGGGATGAGAGATCTTTATTGGAATAATCGCTTACCCACCCAAACACCATCACCCACACCCATCCCCGAAGTTATTTACCGTTTACTAGGGTGATCGATCGAATAGTATTCGACCGGTTTTAACCGGTTATTTTAGTTTTGCCCAAGTCGAATATTTTAAAATGTCCATTTTTCGAATATCGAATAAACCGGTTATTTTGGTAAAATAAACCGGTTACTTTAGTAATGTGTAATTTATATACGTTTTCCTTACTTCTGTTATAAATGCACCCGTAATTGAAGTATTTTTCTAATCAAATATAAACTTAAACTTTCTATAAAAAATGTCAAAACAAAATGAAACAAAAGTCAAAAAAACATTATGAGCAATGTAAATACAAATCGCTTATACAAGCGTGTGTTCTTGTAACAAAACACAAAACAATTTAAAGTACAAAAAAGAAGTTCAGCTTAAAAAGTAATTAGCAATTTGACAGTTTTATAAATTATATATGTATATATATGTATATCTTTATAAAGATGTCATCTCTGGTGATATTTCGAACTGACTTAAAAAAATGTGTGCCTAAAATGATAAGTGGCAAAGGTTCTTTAACGTCACGACTTATTAATCACTTTTATTTAGTCTACAAGCTTGACATAAATATACGCCAAGTAAAACTTGACCCTGATCCAAGTAGATTTTAAGAGACTGCAAATAATACTTTACTAAAATATGCTGCCAATAATGAATGAAAAACTCTTAAGTAGTTCCAGCATATCTTCATGCTTAAAACAGGAACATACCGGTGGAATCATCGATATGGGAAAATTCATCAGTTTAATTTATTAAAACACCAAGAACTTAAAATAAAATTAAAGGAATCAAAAATGTCCTGGAAGGGTTTAAATTGTGTGATCGACGAATTTACAGATATTTCATATAAAAAGCATGTTCATATTACTATTGTTTATATAATGCTGAAACAAAAAAAAATTAAATATATAATCCTCGATAAGAGGATTTGTTTGCCACTTTTCAAAAATATGGCTGAAGTTTACTGCTTCATATAGACATGCTTAACCAGCAACAAATTAAAACTCATTTAAAATAAATTTGAGAGAATATCTCAAATAATAAATTTATTAAATTCCTATAATTTTAAAAAACCAACGTTTCTCAAAAATTCTAAAGTTATGTTCACACCTATTAAATATTTGACGTCCTACACGTAACAACTAGATTTATTAAAGAATTGTTTGCTTTTCAAAACGTTTGGCTATAGCAAACATTATTTAAAGGTTTCTTAACTACATAATACATAAATTCAATTATCATCTTAGAAATAAATAAATAATAATAAAATAAATAGAAATTGTTAAAAATAAACCTTAAGTTTAATCAATTTATTGGTCACGCTTTTTTTGATGTTATCGTCAAATATTTGTTAGGTCTGAACATACCCTAAGTCATATCTACATATGTATTTTGTTGGTTCCTTACCTCCGAAAAATTTTTTGTTTTTATTCTAATTAACTCTTTATTACAAAAACTAATTTGAATTTTTTATTTTTATGTATTCGAATTAAAACCGGTTAACCGGTTATTTTTAAAATGCTTAACCGAAAACCGGGTTTTTTAAAATAGCAACTATTCGGAATATTAGAAAACCGGTTATTGAAAAATGTCGAATAATCGATCACCCTACCGTTTACCATCAAACATTAAGCCCATCAATAATAGTTGCCAAATTTTAGGCCTTACAAAGCTCTTAACACCGCCAGTCTTTTTTTTATAAGAAAATAGTTATAAATTATAAAGGGTCCGCCATCTAACTTTTTTCAACTTGTGCTTATTTAGTGAATGGTAACACTTAGCTCATGTCTGATTTGACAGATAATTAGTTTTATCCTTCCGCTGAACGAATATGGTTGTGGAAATATGCGTTATCGCTTCGCTAAGTGGGCCTGCGATCGACTTACAGAAGATGCTGATTTTGCCAAAAAATCATCTTTTCAGATGAAGCTCATTTTGATCTTGGCGGATATGTAAACATGCAAAATTGTCGCATTTGGGGCACAGAAAAACCGCACGCATACATTGAAAAGCCGTTGCACCCAAAATTGGGCCATTTTTCTTCAAAAATGGACAAGGAGTGGCCGTTAGAGTCAATGGCGATCGATATCGGGCCATGTTGAACGAATTTTTGTTCACAAAAATTGAAGAGGGGTATATTGGCAACATTTGGTGTCAACAGGACGGCGCTACGTGCCACACAGCCGCAGCTACACCCGATGTTTTACGCCCTGTTTTTGAAGATCGCATTATCAGCTGCAGAACTGATGTCGTTTGGCCACCTCGGATTTGACACCATTGGACTATTAATTGTGGGGTGCCGTCAAAGATAAGTGTTACGCCGACAAGCCAGAGACAATTGACGCTTTAAAGGACAAATTTGTGAAGCCATTGGAGAAATACAGCTGCACACAATCGATAATGTGCTTAAAAATTGGACCGATAGTGTAGGCTACTGCATGGCCAGCCGAGGCAGCCATTTGAATGAAATTATTTTCCATTATTAACCGGAAGAATTGTACTTTCAAATAAAAAAATAAATTTGAGAAAATATTCAGTAGTTTTTTTATAGCATTTTAAAAAAAAAAGTTATTTGGCGGACCCTTAACATATCTACACACGTAAAAACTTTCGGTTTATGGGTATTAATAATTATGAATTATTTGATCAAGTGTTCAATAAAATCTATCTAATGAAAACAAGAGCTAAGCTATTACTTATTTATAAAAAAGTGTGTATGTTTACATTTTGTTTAAAATTTTTAAAAAATAATATTTATTTAAGACTTAAAATTATCAACTTAACTTATGTCCGGGTTTTACTCTTTTCAAGGACAACTTATTGTGTCAGCGAAAAACAATGATTCAAGTTCAAATGAAAACATTTTTAAAAGCGGTTTTAATTATTTGATTTACAAAAACATTCATCCAATTAGAGTTCTATTATTTGAAAAGTAAATAAAAAACAGACACACATTCATGTTCAAATAATAATACTTTTTCATGGCGGTTTTACCTGGTATTTGAAGAACAAATTTTATAAATTATTCCTAATTAAGTGTTTATTACGACTTATAGTTTAAGAAAATGTTTACCAGATATACCTAACTGCCCGTCTATACCAGAGATAATTATTGCGACATATATTGCAGTACATGTCCAAATTATGTTATCTGTAATGTAGACAGCAATTTTTTGTACATATTTATTGTCGGCAATTTATGTTGCAATAATTGTTAGTCCATTTTTGTTAGCAATTATTAGGTGTGTTCCACAAGATCTCGGGCAAGTTCGGACACATGAGAGTTAAATAAAAATTACTCTCTAAATTTACCGAAACTACCCAAAATTGCTGGATCGCAAAAAACCATTTTTGACCATATTCAAATCCTAATGCTGCT
The DNA here is from genome assembly GCA_949318255.1 of Pollenia labialis. Classification (NCBI taxonomy): domain Eukaryota; kingdom Metazoa; phylum Arthropoda; class Insecta; order Diptera; family Polleniidae; genus Pollenia; species Pollenia labialis. The sequence continues at coordinate 122,281,585 of OX439139.1, read as the reverse complement.
TACTTTTCAAATTAAGATCTATTTAAGTGATTTAAGACGCTTAAAAGTCATAACATTATAAAACTAAAACATTTGCATCATTGTAATTTTTTATATTTTCGTTTTTTTTTTATATTAAAGAATAAGGAAAATATGTATGCAATAACTTTTTAACCACTTTAATTTTTTCACAAAAACCTTACATTTTGCTTTTTATATGTTTTTTAAATAAAACTAAACTTTTTTCTTTTGCTTGTAAATTTCCTGAATTTTTTATCAGTTTCATATGTAAACCAAAACAGCTGATTGTTTTTTCTAGTCCGAACTTACCCAAAGAAAAAGTTCGTGTATGTTTGTACAGGAAATGAAAAATTACTCTCTTTATTGCACAAAAGTTGTTATGTGGAACGCTTTTGGGTAACTTTGTGCAAGTTCGGACTGTTTCGTTATGCATGTGGAACAGAGCTATTACTAGCATAAAACGTCAAATTTGCTTGTCAATTGATAAATAGAAGCAAAAAAGAAAATAAAAATAGAAGCAAAATTTGTGGGAAAGAAATTAAGTTTGTGAAATTGTAGCAAATTAAAATCGTAGTAAAATAATTAAATTAAAGAATTAAATAAACACTAAAATAAAATCGCAAACTTATTTTTATTAATATAATTTTTTTCTTATTCGATTTTTATTATTTAAATTTAAAATAATATGTTTAAAGCGGCTCATACACTTGCAATAAAATTGTTCAGTTTTACGTATTGTACAATTATATCGCCAATGTGTATGTGATATACGACGATGGCACAATATATTGGCAGCAATCAAAATACTTTTGATTTTTATTGCACAACGAAAAGAAATTGAAATGTGTTGGCAACATTGTACAATGCTGTTTATGTTAGTTCTATAGGTTATGTTCACCTTTTTATTGAATGAATGAAAACATAGTGCGACTTATTGCATAATATAGGACAAAATGGAACAAATATAGCGAATATCATATACAATAATATTGCAAGTGCATGGGCCGCTTAAGTTTAATTCTGTTTTTATGTAAAAATATAAATTTTATTTTATCAAAAAAAAATTAATAAAAATTACACTGTGGAGCAAATTCAGATTATCAAAAGTTAGTTCTATTCTGAGAGTCACGGGTGAAAATAGAGGCTAAATTAGAAGACCCGTATCGCGGCGTTTGTTAATGTTAGTTCGAATTTTTTTTAATCAGCCTTCAACCTTTGCAGTCAAATGCCGATGTTCAGCATTTTGCTTATATGGTTTTTTGCCTATAACTGGTCGACTAATTGAAATTTTTGTTAATCTGAAAATACCAAATTATTGCTAGAGACCTGTGCAACTATTTTTAAAAGTTTTTAAAAAATTGATTTACCAAATTTTTGTGGTGCTTATGAAGCAAAATGTTGGAAAAATTATTTGTTTTTCATGCTTTTTGAAATTATTTTCCACAAAACTCAGTCTTTTTTGCTTTCTGTTTAATCTAAAATATGCTTCTCAGTTTCTTCAATAAATTTCGTTTGAAAAGAAAACAATTATAATACAAAACTTGCGTTTTCCAGCTTAATATTAATTCACTTCTCAGTTTGTATGTACCAATTTTGTTCAGTGTTGGTGTTGAAGAAACATTGAAAAAGAAATTATAAAAATATGGAAAAAATATAATTTTGAAATGTTAATTAGGAAAAGTTTTAAGTTAAAAAATTATATAATTAAATTAATGATTTGGCCAGTTGCCGTTTAGCAGGCGGCTGTGGATCAACATCACTGCTCTCTCTAATATCTTGGTCATCGCCATCAGATAATTTCGTCAAACAGATATTCTGGAATTTTATCTTTGCCTTCCCCTTCTTCCTCTTCTTCAAAGGTGTTTTTATACCACCAACAAATTTCAGCAATACTTCATGTGGAGATTTCATTCCTCTGTACCTGAAACGAAAATAGTTTTCAACCGTTAACATGTTTAGATTGTGCACTCTGACAATGATATTAGAAAAATCTAGGATTTCAAAATATGCACACTCTATAGTTACATTATTTTAAATGGAAGCGCAGTTTGGTGATAACGTTCGCCTTGCTCATCAGATTCAGTTGGCAACTGTTGAGCGAGTTGATGCTGATGCAAGTGATGAATTATGTGCGACATATTAACGCCAATTTCATCGAAAGCTGCCAACATGTTTGCAACATATTGCGTTCTTTACCAAAAAGTCCCTTAATTGTCGCTCTGTCAGAACTTGGTCAAAATCTTGACTACTCAAAATATTTTTAGCAATGCCAAGTTTAATGTGGAGCAACGGCAATAAAATTTTCATTTCAGGAACAAGACTTTCGTATAGCCTATTGTCTTTTGGCCATTTCCGTCCAATACAACTATCCCAGTTATGCTGTTTAATTTAATTTAATACCTTCTCCGTATCGTGACTCCCAATCGCACAAAAAAACACGGATATTTTGGACGTCCAGATGCTGTTAAACCTGTAATCAATGTCTTAATGCCAAAATGCACTATTGTGCCCTTTGCATTAACAACTGAGATGAGCAGTTTTCCCCCGTTTTTGAAATACATATTTAAGCTGAAAGTTATTAAAATAGTCCTTGGTCTTTCCCGTATAGAGCCTTAATCCTAATGTCAAACGGCTAGAATGCAAAAGATTTTGTTTCCGGTTTAACAATACATTTTTTTTACTCACTTACTTTTTTAGCAGTGATACAATAGTAAATAGTACAAGGTAAACATACGTGAAATAAATTAATAAAATTCCTTTTATCCAAATTCTAAAATATTTGTTTTTTCATTTGTCTTTTTACAAGCTTAATATTCAAATTGGGGTTTTGCGTTTTTGGATACAACAAATTAAATTGATTAATTTGTTGTATTAAGTCATCACTCGGAGATTAATTTGTATTTCCAATATCCAAGGCTTCCTAAATTAGTTCTTTTCACGCCGGCTTCCCACAGTCCTCCCATATGCGGAGCTCCTGCTGGAATGAAATGCCAGGAAATGTTTTGATGTGAATAATTAGCGAGGATGCGTTGTTGTGTGGTTTGGAGGAATTGTCGTGCTAGGACTCTTGAAGCACCTACGAAGGTGGTTCCGTTGTCAGAGTGAAGGTGCAAGGGACATCCTCGACGAGAAACAAATCGGTTAAAAGCAGCCATAAACGTTTCAGTGGACAAATCAGATGTTGCTTCTAAATGTATTGCCTTGGTGGAAAAGCACACAAACACGCACACATATCCTTTGGTAATACGACAAGCTCGACCGGAGTAACTCTTGACATCTAAAGGACCCGCGAAGTCTAGACCAGTGTGTAGAAACGGACGAGTTATTTCCGATCGCTCAGGTGGTAAAGCTGCCATTATCTGCTGTTGACATTTTCTTTTGTAAATGACGCAAACCTTACATTTATTTATTGTTGTTTGTATTAGATTTTTTGCTTTTGGGATCCAGTACTGTGTTCTGAGTAATCGAAGAACTAATTAGTTTCCTCCGTGAAGGCTAATGTCATGAATAAATTTTACCAAAATCCTGGAAAACTGCGAACTGTATGGAATAATGATAGGGTGTTTCTCGTCGCAGGTTAAACCATGGGAGGACTCTAGCCGACCACTGGAACGAATAATTCCCTCTGCATCCAAAAAGGGATTTTAGTTTAAAATGCTACTGGATTTAGGTATAATTCGTCTAGTGGAAAGACATTTATATTCATTAGGATAGAACGCCTTTTGACACACGGAAATCAGTTGGTTTCGAATGGAGCTTATTTCGGAATTGGACAACGAAATGGAATCCTTGAAGAAACTATATCGGTATCTAGGATGGGTTCTATAGAAAAAACGATAGACATAGGCCATGACTCGCATTGCCTTAGTGTAATAGGAAACCCGTTCCAAGATATCTTCAAAGTTCGGAAAATAAGTAAAATGCACCTTTATCGGTTTCTCTTCCATGATTGTCCGAGAAATGGTAGACACATGAGTTTTTGGCCACTGTACTTCATGTCCCTTAAGCCAGTGGGGACCGAACCACCATAAATCATTACTATGTAAATCTTGTGGGCAAATACCTCAACGAGCAATATCTGCGGGATTATCCTCAGAACTTACGTGTCTCCACTGTGTATAGTTCACTATTTGAATAATTTTCGAGACTCGATTGGCGACGAATGTAAGCCAACAACAAGGAGGTTTAGCTAGCCAAGAAAGTACAATGGAGGAATCGGTCCAGCAAAACACAGAAAAATTATCTATTTCTAATTGTGGCAAAATATTGTCTATCATTTCTGCTAAAAGGACCGCTCCACAAAGTTCCAATCTTGGAATTGATAATGTCTTGATAGGAGCAACTTTTGTTTTGGACGACATAAGGTGTGTTGAAATAGAACCAGGACCAACTATTCGTACATATAATGCCGCTGCGTATCCTTTTCCGAAGCATCACAGAATCCATGGAATTGGATTTTTGCATTTGGACAATAATCAATCCATCGAGGGATTCGAATGGTATTGATAGCGGAGTAGTTAGACTCAAAGGTTTTCCACTGACTGAGCGCATCAGTAGAAAGGATTTCATCCCCAACCACGCGTTCCATCGAATGCCTAAAGTTTTCGCAGAGCTGCTGTTAAGAAATCTTCATGAAGTCGATGATCTGGTGGAACATTCGAATGTATGTCTACAGAGTTTGATGTCCACTTTCTCAGCGAAAACCCAGCGGAATCTAAAGCTTGGATAAGCTCGTTTTTTGCCTTAATAAAATCTTGCTTCGTATGGAATCCTGCAAGGACGTCATCAACATACATTGATTTCCGGAGAATCGTCCTAGCAAACGGTGTTGGACATCATCGGCTAGTTGTAACAGTGTTCGAATAGCAAGATACGGTGCGCAACTGACCCCAAAGGTAACTGTTTTTAATTCGTAATCGCAAATAGGGGAATTCGGATTACTTCGGAAAAGAATTCGTTGTAATGGAGTATGGTCAGGATTGACTAGGATCTGCCTATACATTTTCTGAATATCAGCATTAAATACGAATCGGAAAAATCGCCATTTAAGAATCAAAAGGGTAAGGTCATTCTGCAGAATTGGTCCGACGTGAAGCAATGAATTCAAGCTTTGTCCATTGGATGAAGGAGCAGAAGCATTAAAAACTACTCGAACTTTTGTGGAGCTACTTTCGGGTTTTATAACCGCGTGATGTGGTAAATAATAAACATTTGAAACCCGGGACGAAGCCGGTGGAGATACCCTAGACATGTGAGACAATTCCTCATATTCCCTGACAACTGAATCGTAATCACATTTGAAATCCGGGGTTCGAACTAACTTGGCCTTGTTTCTAAAAAACTGTGCCATTGCGCTAGACCTAGAATTACCCAATGCTAGTGAGTTCGGGAATCCTTCCTTAAATGGAAGTGACACTACATATCTACCCTCATGATTCCTTTTGGAAGTGCGGATAAACAGATCCTCACAAAATTGATCGGATGGAGACATAAAGTTCTTCCTTGGAAGATTCTCCACCTCCCAAAAAAAATTTGATACGATGGTGTGACAAGAATTTGAACTATCTGAAACTGGGCCCGTAAGAATCCATCCGAAAATGGTTTCTTGAGCAATAAGGGAACCGCAAACATTATGCCTTATCCCTGAACAAACAATTGAAGGAAAAATGTCACCACCAATCAACATATCAATTTTAGAACTGGAGTAGAATTTTGGATCTGCTAATGGGATATCTGGAAGGTTTGAAAATTTTGAATTTGAGATGGTCTGGGATGGGAGGCTGTTTGACAAGTGGGGCACTACAAGTGCTGTAACCGAAATATCCAGATCGTCGTGCACATGTGAACCTAGTACCAATGAACACTGATTCTGAACATTGGCGGAAACACTGCGATTTAAGCCAGAAATTTGTGCATTAATTGACTCAGAGGGAAGTTTAAGTAACTTAAAAATACGTTCCGTAATGAAAGTTTCTTCCGACCCAGAGTCTATTAATGCACGAACCTGGTATTTGGTACCTAAATGACAGATGTTTTCCCATGCTGTTCCCAATAAAACACTCTTGGAATGAGTTGCAAAACAAGACTGAACTCTTTTCGAACTACTAGTGGACTGTATGTTATTTGAATTGGATCTGGAAAATGAAGCTGAATTCGGATTAAGAATTGTAGCACTACTTGTACTAGGAGTTGGAAGAGGTGGACTTTGATTTTCCACTTCTTTATGTAAAAGACTGTTGTGTTTTTTGAGACACTTGAAGCAACTGTGTTTACTTGGGCAGTTCCTTACGCCATGCGTTTTTGAAAAACAGTTAAGGCATAAGCCCTCCTTTTTTATTTCGTCTTATCGATGTTGATAGTCCATCTTTAGAAATTTAGGACATTTTCGGATTGGATGGATTTCTTGAGGACATAATTGACATTTCGGGCCTGAAACTTTTACTTGGAAGCTATAAACCTTCTTATTAGAACTGGAATTCGAATTTGATTTGGACTTGGTCTCACTATTCCTAGCGTGGTTAGTGCCGCGAATTTCGGAGACGGACTCTAGTGTTCTTTGCCGGTTGGTGAGGAATTCTTCCAATTCGGACCATTTCGGAATAGCTGTTTTATCCCTTAATTGTTGTTCCCAAAGTGTCAACGTATTTTCCGGAAGTTTATCTGTGCAGATAAACACGAAAATTGGATCCCAGCTAGCGACATCAATATTGTGGAGTTTTAGCACCGAAATGCAGGAATTAATGTCTCTTTGTAATCCTTTCAAAGCCTTGCCTGATTCAGCAATGATAGTCTGGAGGTTGAAAAGGATTTTCAACTGACCATTCACTAAAACACGGCGGTTATCGTACCTCAAACATAAGTTTTCCCATGCCATATCGAACCCCTGGTGTGTAAGTGGACATTTTCCCACTATCTCCCTAGCTTCACCTTTGGTTTTTTGAGTTAAGTAAAACAGTTTCTCCACGTTACTAGACCTAGAGTTTGATACCACAGCGGAAAACATGTCACGGAATGTTGGCCAGGAAGCATAATCGCCATGGAACGTTTGAATTTCAATAGGAAGCAAGTGAAGACTACGTAAATTTAAGGAAGTAGGAACAGAAGGGTTTGTATTTGCATGTGCTGCCGCCTCAGGCTGTGTAGGCGATGTTAATAGTAAGGCATCAGAAAGTTCAGACAATCTGGTTAAACACTTGCAGTACGTAGTATAAGTGCTTTTATATTTAAGTTTAAATGATTCTACATCGATTGGGTCTTCGTCTTTATCAGTTTCCTTGTCAGCTTCTAGCAAAAATGTGTCGTAAGCTGCCTTAACTCTACTCCAGTCTGACCGTAGCTCACAGCGGTGCACCTCGAGCGAATGTATTGATGTTACTGGGTACTGATTATCGTTAAGGTCAGCTTCGAACTCAACGATGCTATCAGCCAGGCGTATAAATTGATCCAACGACATGACGAAATATTAAAGTAGAAAAACTGAATGGAAATGATAGTGATCGATGAAAACCTTCTCTATTAGTGAAATCTGCCAGCTATCCTTTCAAATGTAGCACTTTTCCTTAAAAACCTCTGTTTATACCAATAGATACTTGTTATGTTGTTAATAATCTCTTTCTTTAACTTTACTTTATTCTAGGTATTTCACTTCACTTAAATTTCTTTTGTCATATTTTACATAATTTATGTATGTATGTATGTTAAAGAATTTAATCGAAAGAAAAAAATTAACCACGCGAATAAAAATTATTTGTTTATCCAAATGCACTTTATAGACTGAAACCACGATAAAAGCAAAAAACAAAATATAAAGAACAATGCAAAAACTGGAACGTGTGTTTATGTAGATTTGTCTTCTTATATATGACCACAGTGTCTCAGAGAATATTTTTGTCTTCTTCCAATCCGGTTCGAATGGGACCAAATGTTGAAGTGGAGAACTAATTTAGGAAGCCTTGGATATTGGAAATACAAATTAATCTCCGAGTGATGAATTAATACAACAAATTAATCAATTTAATTTGTTGTATCCAAAAACGCAAAACCCCAATTTGAATTTTAAGGTTGTAAAAAGACAAATGAAAAAACAAATATTTTAGAATTTGGATAAAAGAAATTTTATTATTTTATTTTAGTGTAAGTGAGTAAAAAAAATGTATTGTTAAACCGGAAACAAAATCTTTTGCATTCTAGCCGTTTGACATTAGGATTAAGGCTCTATACGGGAAAGAGAAAGGACTATTTTAATAACTTTCAGCTTAAATATATATTTCAAAAAGGGGGGCAAACTGCTCATCTCAGTTGTTAATGCAAAGGGCACAATAGTGCATTTTGGCATTAACACAATGAAACTATTTTGAGGTCGCAGCAAATGCGCCACTGGTGTTCGTTATATTTGACTACTTCCAGAATGTGTTTCAAATTATCGAAATTTTCGCTAGTGTCAGTGCTATGCACAATCGGAACAGAAGCCATTCTATTTGTCTTGTGCAAAAGTACAACTTTTAAGCTGATTAGTGAACTATCGATGAATAAACGCCAATCATCTTTTTTATAGGTTAACCCTATCGTCTCCATTAACTTTTTAATATCGTTGCAATAATCGAAATTTTTTCCATCATTCACATTGAAGAACTTTTCTAACCCTTATTGGCATTTTCGTTATGCTGTTACTTTGGTACCTTTACCAGCAAATTATTTCCTTTCAAAAATGAAGCCAGTAGTTCTGATCTTTTCTGAGTTAAACACAAATTTGCAACAATACCATCAAAAGGGTTTTGTGTCACTAGGATTGGGTCCTTTGATGTACCTTCACTAGGGTAAACAAACGCCGCGATACGGGTCTGCTAATTTAGCCTCTATTTTCAGCTCTCACTCTCAGAATCGACCTAACTTTTGATAACCTGAATTTGTTCCACAGTGTTCCTAGGTTTATTTAAAACAAAACCTCAAGTTTAAACAAATTAATAAAGATTTAAATAATATAGTCGAATAAAAAAAATTTATATTAAAAAAATAATTTTTGCAAGATGGCGTGAGTTCTTACACTGCGCCTTCTTCCTTGATTTTTTCAAATTATTAGTTAAAATACATCTGTTTTCCCATGCCTTTAACATAAACTGAGTAATGAGAAATATAGGTTTTTTTTTTTTTTTTTTTTTTTTTTTTTTCAATATTATTTATTGAATCTTCATACATTTAATATGAACTAACAATAATTAATCAAATCTTAACCTAATACTTTATTTTATGTCCTGCCAGTGCCAGACAAAAATTTTCTTTATCACAGTCGAGACTAGGGACAGAGTTTCTTCCAATAAGCCAATGAATTTGTATGGCTTTTAGTTTCATTTGAGTTAATTTTGCCTCTATATGGCTTTTCCACGTCAAACGGCGATCTAAATGTATACCGAGATATTTTACATGCGAATTTTGAGGTATTATTTGATTATTGATTTTAATAGGGGGGCATGATTCCCGACGCAAGGTGAATGTTATATGTACGCATTTTTGCTCATTGACTTTTATCCTCCATTGTTTTAACCATATTTCTAGTTGAAATATATGATCCTGTAAGTAACGAGATGCTTCATAACTGTTTTCGTGGACGCTTAGAAAAGCTGTATCGTCTGCAAATGTTGAAGTTTGTGTGTAGTTGCTCGTTGGCATGTCCGAAGTATAAATTAAGTATAATAGAGGCCCCAGAATGCTTCCCTGTGGGACTCCAGCGCCAATTGGCTGAGGTGAACTAAGAAAATTTCCTTCTTTTATAATAAATTGTCGACCGACTAAGTAGCTTTCTAGCAGCTTGTGTATGTTTGCTGGAAAATTTTGCTTCAATTTATGTAATAAGCCTTCATGCCAGACTTTATCAAAAGCTTGAGAAACATCGATGAAGAGAGCGGAACAATATTTTCTTTCTTCAAAGGCTTTTCTTATGGCGTTTACTATACGATGGGTTTGTTCAATTGTGCTGTGTTCTCTTCTAAAGCCGAATTGGTGGTTAGGTATACATCTATTTTCACTTAAAATTGGAGTTAATTTTGACACTAACAGCCTCTCAAACAGCTTTGATATATTAGAAAGTAAGCTTATAGGCCTATATGACTCAACTTTTGTGTGATCCTTTCCTGGTTTAGGTATCATGGTGACTAAGGAAACCTTCCATTTTTGAGGATAGTATTGAAGACGTAAGATAGCATTGAAAATTAAAAGAATAATTTTCTTTGCTGTGCTGGGTAGCTCCAAAAGCATTTTGTTGCTGATCTTATCAAAACCAGGGGCTTTTTTGGGGTTTAATTCACAAACAGCCTTTTCGATTTCTCTTATCTCAAATCTTAGGGGAACAGCCGCTCTAGCAGGAACAGGTGGTAACACGACCGCAGTATCGTGAGATATATTTGGGGTAAATACGTTTTTTAAGTGATTAACAAACAGATTTCCCTTTTCGTTATCATTTCTTGCCCAACTTCCGTTCAAGTTTCTTAATGGTGGCTTAGAGGCGACTGGCCTTTTTAGATTTTTAGCTGCACGCCATAATGAGTAGTCTGATTGCGGAGTTGCATCAAGTTCCTTAAGATATTTTTGCAGAGAAGCCGTTTTTTGAGTCTGTAGTAACTTTCTTAGCCTTTTTGTACAATCTTTTAATAAACTCTTTAGTTGAGGGGATCTGTGCAATTGCCACTCTCTTCGAGCTCTTCTTTTTTCAGTCAGGAGACGCTCAACATCTGTGGAATAAATTTTAATATTTTTAGTTTTTTTTGGGGTATTACTGGAATGTTGCACAGCTAGCTTCAGAAAACTGTCAAAATTAAGAATAGCGCGATCTACGTATTCCGGTGTACTAAGCAGAATATTTTCTGTGCAATGGGTGCTGAGATATTTTTTATATTTTAGCCAATTGATTTGTGTAGCTGGCGTCGCTAAGTAACCAGTTGGAGATACAATTCTATTGGGGTTCATTAAAGTAACAATTGTTGGTGTGTGGTCGGAAGATAATTCTAAGGAAGCTTCAACATAAATCGTTTCTAAGGGAATGTTTTTAACCACGCCAAAATCGATGACATCTGGTATTTTTTGCTGATCAGTAGGCAAATATGTTGGTTGTCCGCTCGCTATCACATTCAAATCCATTTTAGAAATAGTATTAAATAGAACACGACCCTTTGGTGTTATAAGTCGGGACCCCCAGAAGGTATGTTTAGCGTTATAATCGCCAGCGGCCAGGAAACAAGGTCCTAATGATTTAAAATAATTATAATATTGGCCTTCAGATATTGAATATCTAGGTGGGGAGTATAACGATGAGATTACTACGTTTCTATTTAATTCTTCAACGCAAATGTTTGTTGCTTGAAGATAATCTTCACAATGATCACCCATGAGGTAGTGTTTGACTCTGGTTTTTATTAAAATGGCAGAACCTCCACAAGCTCTATCTCGAGGGTCCTTGGTATCATATAGTGTATAACCATTAATTTTAAACGTATTTCTTGAGGACAAATGAGTTTCAGAAACCATCATGACATCAATTTGTTTATTTTTAAGAAAGTATTCTAATTCATTTTTATGTTGGCGGATGCCGTTTGCGTTCCAAAAACAAATTTTTAAACAGTTCATGGTTTGTTAAGTACAGCTTGCAGTAACATCGATTGCATTCTAAGAATCTCCTGCATCATATTACCCATTGTGTTTGTAAAATTATTTACTGTTTGCACTAATGTTTCCATTGTTTTTTCTAAACGACTTAAATTAGAGACTGGAGTTTCATCATTACCTGGCGAGGCACCTTGCATTGGCACATGGTTTGATTTTAGCACGTTAGCGTAAGAAATTCTGTTATTACCAGGCTGGGGGGCTTGAATTGCATTTGTGTTTACTTGATTTGGTACCTGCATTTGAGGGGGATTAGTTTTCGGTCCAGCCGACTGCTTGACGATAGTATACACAGGGCATCCTCTATAATTGGCAGTGTGATTGCCGCCACAGTTACTACATTTTTTTACGTTGGGGTCGGTTTTAGACTTATCGCAGAGAACTGTACCATGTAATTCACCACATACTACACAAACAGGGGGTAAATAGCAGTATGCCTTAGTATGACCATATTCTTGACAGTTTAAACATTGAACGGGACCATTTCTTTTGTGTGGCTCTTCTATAGTTATTCTTCTATAGAGAATATATTTCAAATTGTAAATAGGATGCGATTCGTTTTTTTTAAGCTTTACGTCGCCGGGTTCAAACTCCACTCGAAAAAGTGGTTGGGGATTTTTTTCTCTATTTTTAATATTTACTACATGTTTTATTTTGAAGCCTTTTTCTTCTAGGAATGTTTTTACCTCTTCAGGGTCCACACATGAGTCAATTCCCTTAATCACTACCTGAAGACCTTTACTGCTCTTCAGTTGGTATGTATAAAAGTTTTTTTTAAGTGCTTCAAATTTGGTTATTATTTTGCGAAAATCATTCTCATGATTGACTTGTATTTTAGTCTCGTTTATACTACCACGCTTGATAGCAGCTACGTAAAACGAATTTTCTCCAATTAACGAAATTAAACTCTTTATAAGCTCATTTGAGTTTTGCTCCCTAAGATATATCGGGGGAGGCTTGGACGATTTTATGACGTTTGGTGCTTCAGAGGATTCATCCTCCAGAATTGCAAAACGATTTTGAGAATTTATTTTATCAAAAGATGGTACTTTTGAGGCCGAAGCAACTGCTGCAGAGGTAGGGCTGCGACCACGTTTAAGCACTGTTATGTACCTGTCCATACCAACTTGTACTTGAGGCTTTTGACAACTTTTTACTTGAGATTTTTCCATTGCGTCTGTGTTTGAATTCATGGTAACATTTGTTACTAAAATTGTTTTTGCCGAAGCGGCAACACTTGCAGGCACTAGCGAGAGATTAATATTTTTTAATGTCTCAGCATCAACCGTCTTTGTAAAAACAGAGGGTGAAAGGGAACGTGTACGAGCAATAGGTTTAGCCGTTAGGTAGTTAATATTGTTTTGTTTTGTTTTATTTGTTTCAGTATTGCACTCTTTAGCATTAACTGTTACGTATGCATTTCGTTCATCTAGTTTTATTGTTGTTACATTGTGACTACTCATGCAAAAAGTTGTTTTTGTTTATCACTGTTGTACTGTGCTTTTTTTATTTGTATTATTTAATGTATTGCACCAAAAAAGAATTTTAAACAAAATGTTTTTGTACAGTATATGTGTACATATGTATGTACATTTATACATATATTTTTTTTATTAATTTTTTCGTTTTTGATTATTGTTCACTTTTATGTTAAAGATTTATTTAAAAAAATGCGTCCATTCGCGTCTGTATCGCAACAAAGCACAAACCGAACTGAGAAAAATAGGTCAAAATCTAAATGGTGGTCTAATATGGACTAATAGGGTGATAGTTTAGGTATTCTCATAAATTCACTTTCAGCTATGCTCTTTAAAAAAATCTATACAAATTCTGAATATAAACTATATGGTTCTGAAATCTAGAATACTTAAACTATCAACCCTATTAGTCCATATTAGAGCCCCATTTCGATTTTGACCCATATTCGGGTTCTGAATGTAGGACTTTTTTTAATTGTAATTCATTTCCGGTCCAAATTGTTTAAATAAAAAATATATGTTTTATTAAGTATTCTGAATTACCATTTTCAAATTTATTTTTGTTTCAAAGTATTTACTTTTGGCAAAAAATTATGTTTTTGCTGTGGTCTTAACCCTGTTTGAGTACGAACTATGTATGTTATCTAGGGTGATCGATCGAATAGTATTCGACCGGTTTTAACCGGTTATTTTAGTTTTGCCCAAGTCGAATATTTTAAAATGTCCATTTTTCGAATATCGAATAAAGTGGCTATTTTAGTAAAATAACCCGGTTATTTTAGTAATGTGTAATTTAAATACGATTTCCTTACTTTTGTTATTAAAGGAAGAACTTAACTTATCAAGACTTTTGATATATGTCAAACTTGTAGGCACATCATTTTATACGCATGAGGTTTTCGAGATGCTCATCTGTGAGACGATTTTGGTGTTTATTTTTATAAGCCTCAATGAAGAAAATGAAGATTCACATAAAAAGGTTTTCTTCCGTACGTGTGTTTAATATGCAATATTTTCGAAAAAAAAGTATTATGGCAACGCTGCAGAACAATGAGAGCGGGAGAGTCATTTAGCACTAACATTATTATAAAATACACATGTATGTGTTTGCCTATCTTTGGTTTCAATTGTGATCGACGAATTGACAGATATTTTATACAAAAGGCATGTTCATATAACTATTGTTTCTATAATGCTGAAACAAAAAAAATTTAAATATATAATCCTGTATAAAAGTTTTTGTTTTTTTGTTTGACACTTTTCAAAAATATTGCTGAAGTTTACTGCTTCATATAGACATGCTTAACCAGCAACAAATTAAAACTCATTTACAATAAATTTGGCAAAATATGTCAAATAATAAGTTTATGAAATGCCTTTATTTTCAAAATCAAAGTTTTTCAAAAATTCTAAAGCTATGTTCACACTTATTAAATATTTGACGTCCTACACGTAACCACTAGTTTTCTTAAAGAATTGTTTGCTTTTGCAAAACGTTTGGCTAGAGCAAACATTATTTAACCGTTTCTTAACTACAGTATACATAAATGCAATTATTATCTTAGACATAAAGTTTAGCAAAGAACTAGAAATTGTTGAAAATAATTATTATTATTATGTCCTGTGGTTCCTATAAGGAACAAAGGGCTTAAGTTAAATCGTTAAATATTTGTGGTCTGGACATACCATAAGTCATATCTAGGTATTTTGTTGGTTCCTTACCTTCGTGAATTGTTTTGTTTTTATTCTAATTAACTTTTTATTACAAATACTAATCCGATTTTTGTATTTTTATGTATTGGAATTAAAACCGGTTAACCGGTTATTTTTAAAATGCTTAGCTGAAAAAAGTCGAATAATCGATCACCCTAATGTTATCCCATGTTGCTTGTGTATAGGAAACTAGATTTAACCAAAGGGAAACCATGAAAAGTTCGTGGTTTGTGATCAGTAAAAATATTCAGGTTTCTTATGCTGGGTACATACAATGCAATCTACATCGATACAATATCAACGCGTTTTAATGTTGATGACTTTTGTTGCATAGTTATACCCAGCATTACGCCCTATACATTTTTTTAGTAACTTTTGAAGGGCTTTGGAAAATTAAAAGATAAATGCTTTTTCAACATATTTATTCAAAAAACGTCTTTGAAAGAGCTTTACAAGCAAATGATTTAAAATTCATTTAATATTGAAAAGCTAAATGAAACTAACTTGTATATTTTATTTTATACATAGACGATTGTATGTATTTGTATTGGAATGTAACAAAAAATATTAGTTACACTGAAAAAAAATAAAAATTGATTTTTATAACCAAATTGTACGATTTGCGTTGCGTTGTGTATTTGCTGCGGTAGAAACCCCTCATCCTTTCATTAATGCTGCCAACATATTTATAATGCAAGATATAGGATACGTTAGCTTGTAATTCTTCGTTTAAGTTGTAAGCCACAATATCGGTTAAACTGTTGGGAGTGGCATCGGGAAAGATATATGGGACATTGGAATCCTTTTTCTAATAAATACTTAAGGTCATATTCAAATTCCCAATATGCAATTGAATTTGTTTGGTAGTTTGTAATGCTTGGATTTCAATTCTACATTCACCATCGAAAGTAAATTGTCTGGCGTCAGATTCCTTCAAGTAAGGTGTGAGATCAATTAATTGAATTAAATTAAAATAAAAGAAAAAAAAACATAAAATATAAAAAAATAAAATATAAATATACCTACCTACATTAGTATATTATACAATATGGTGTTTCTTGCGGTTGCTTATTTGATTTGTTTTACAGTGGTAATTGGAATTGAAATAATGTATCCCAGCAAAAACTGATGCCTTCTCGGAAGCAATAATGTAAGGGAGAATTCAGAGTGAAGCGCTTACACTTCTATGAAATATTAAATGATTTTTGCTTGGAATTCCTCGCGTAGAAGCAGCTCTGCTGTAGGGATCTGAAGATCGCTTATTTCATGCTTTGAAAAAAAAATTGTTATTTCAGTGCTTATTTTTTTTTTATAAACATTAAATATTTTTTTGAAATTCAAGGATTATAGTTTTATAATAATTATGTATGATTTTTGTAAAATTAAGTTAAATTTTTTTATATTATATCAAAAGAATAAATGATATCACTGCTTCAATAAAGTAGTAGAAAATGTAATCTAAAATAAACGAATAAACCGCGCTTCGCTTCTAATATTTAGCAGCGCATTTAACAATTGTAGGCCTTATGCCTTATCTTACAGCAGTAGAGTAAGGCAGTAATTTTTCGAAGCATAAAAGGAAGCGGTTGGGATGCAGTATACGTGTTTATTGCTTCCAAATCTTGAAAAATTTTTGCTGGGATGAGAGATCTTTATTGGAATAATCGCTTACCCACCCAAACACCATCACCCACACCCATCCCCGAAGTTATTTACCGTTTACTAGGGTGATCGATCGAATAGTATTCGACCGGTTTTAACCGGTTATTTTAGTTTTGCCCAAGTCGAATATTTTAAAATGTCCATTTTTCGAATATCGAATAAACCGGTTATTTTGGTAAAATAAACCGGTTACTTTAGTAATGTGTAATTTATATACGTTTTCCTTACTTCTGTTATAAATGCACCCGTAATTGAAGTATTTTTCTAATCAAATATAAACTTAAACTTTCTATAAAAAATGTCAAAACAAAATGAAACAAAAGTCAAAAAAACATTATGAGCAATGTAAATACAAATCGCTTATACAAGCGTGTGTTCTTGTAACAAAACACAAAACAATTTAAAGTACAACAAAAAAGTTCAGCTTAAAAAGTAATTAGCAATTTGACAGTTTTATAAATTATATATGTATATATATGTTTATCTTTATAAAGATGTCATCTCTGGTGATATTTCGAACTGACTTAAAAAAAATGTGTGCCTAAAATGATAAGTGGCAAAGGTTCTTTAACGTCACGACTTATTAATCACTTTTATTTAGTCTACAAGCTTGACATAAATATACGCCAAGTAAAACTTGACCCTGATCCAAGTAGATTTTAAGAGACTGCAAATAATACTTTACTAAAATATGCTGCCAATAATGAATGAAAAACTCTTAAGTAGTTCCAGCATATCTTCATGCTTAAAACAGGAACATACCGGTGGAATCATCGATATGGGAAAATTCATCAGTTTAATTTATTAAAACACCAAGAACTTAAAATAAAATTAAAGGAATCAAAAATGTCCTGGAAGGGTTTAAATTGTGTGATCGACGAATTTACAGATATTTCATATAAAAAGCATGTTCATATTACTATTGTTTATATAATGCTGAAACAAAAAAAAATTAAATATATAATCCTCGATAAGAGGATTTGTTTGCCACTTTTCAAAAATATGGCTGAAGTTTACTGCTTCATATAGACATGCTTAACCAGCAACAAATTAAAACTCATTTAAAATAAATTTGAGAGAATATCTCATATAATAAATTTATTAAATTCCTATAATTTTAAAAAACCAACGTTTCTCAAAAATTCTAAAGTTATGTTCACACCTATTAAATATTTGACGTCCTACACGTAACAACTAGATTTATTAAAGAATTGTTTGCTTTTCAAAACGTTTGGCTATAGCAAACATTATTTAAAGGTTTCTTAACTACATAATACATAAATTCAATTATCATCTTAGAAATAAATAAATAATAATAAAATAAATAGAAATTGTTAAAAATAAACCTTAAGTTTAATCAATTTATTGGTCACGCTTTTTTTGATGTTATCGTCAAATATTTGTTAGGTCTGAACATACCCTAAGTCATATCTACATATGTATTTTTTTGGTTCCTTACCTCCGAAAAATTTTTTGTTTTTATTCTAATTAACTCTTTATTACAAAAACTAATTTGAATTTTTTATTTTTATGTATTCGAATTAAAACCGGTTAACCGGTTATTTTTAAAATGCTTAACCGAAAACCGGGTTTTTTAAAATAGCAACTATTCGGAATATTCGAAAACCGGTTATTGAACTATCGACTAATCGATCAGCCTACCGTTTACCATCAAACATTAAGCCCATCAATAATAGTTGCCAAATTTTAGGCCTTACAAAGCTCTTAACACCGCCAGTCTTTTTTTTATAAGAAAATAGTTATAAATTATAAAGGGTCCGCCATCTAACTTTTATCAACTTGTGCTTATTTAGTGAATGGTAACACTTAGCTCATGTCTGATTTGACAGATAATTAGTTTTATCCTTCCGCTGAACGAATATGGTTGTGGAAATATGCGTTATCGCTTCGCTAAGTGGGCCTGCGATCGACTTTCAGATGAAGCTCATTTTGATCTTGGCGGATATGTAAACATGCAAAATTGTCGCATTTGGGGCACAGAAAAACCGCACGCATACATTGAAAAGCCGTTGCACCCAAAATTGGGCCATTTTTCTTTAAAAATGGACAAGGAGTGGCCGTTACAGTCAATGGCGATCGATATCGGGCCATGTTGAACGAATTTTTGTTCACAAAAATTTAAGAGGGGGATATTGGCAACATTTGGTGTCAACAGGACGGCGCTACGTGCCACACAGCCGCAGCTACACCCGATGTTTTACGCCCTGTTTTTGAAGATCGCATTATCAGCCGCAGAACTGATGTCGTTTGGCCACCTCAGATTTGACACCATTGGACTATTAATTGTGGGGTGCCGTCAAAGATAAGTGTAACGCCGACAAGCCAGAGACAATTGACGCTTTAAAGGACAAATTTGTGAAGCCATTGGAGAAATACAGCTGCACACAATCGATAATGTGCTTAAAAATTGGACCGATAGTGTAGGCTACTGCATGGCCAGCCGAGGCAGCCATTTGAATGAAATTATTTTACATTATTAACCGGAAGAATTGTACTTTCAAATAAAAAAGTAAATTTGAGAAAATATTCAGTAGTTTTTTTTATAGCATTTTAAAAAAAAAAGTTATTTGGCGGACCCTTTACATATCTTCACACGTAAAAACTTTCGGTTTATGGGTATTAATAATTATGAATTATTTGATCAAGTGTTCAATAAAATCTATCTAATGACAAGAGCTAAGCTATTACTTATTTATAAAATAAGTAACAAGCGGTGAGTACCGTAGGGAATCTGAATGCGTAATATAGCTGGTCAGTTTGTGACTGCGGTAGCCAACTTCAGGTTCCAATGATCGTCCATGCGTGATCAAATATCACATCCTGCCCGAGGTGTCTCTGCTTTAAGCTGAACATGGCGGATCTAGAGTGGACGCTCGATAAAAACCCGCAATCCCCGATGTTATCCGAACCGTGTCCCTGGGATGAATGGCACTGCGTGAGTGTGTCTTTTAACGGTGGCCTCCGGACACTGGCAATGTCTCGGTTGTAAGTTGTGCCCACCTATGGCATGGGGCTCTGTCATATGGTGTACTACCAAAACCCCCATTCTAAAGAAAACAACAAATGGATGATTTAGAAACCAAAAATAATATTGTAAGTGTCCCTATGGACACAAATGAACCTGTGTTAGGGTCTTTGGATCCTAACGCTCGCGAAGCGAAGAAATCCGTGAGCGAATCTTTGGATGATATCCTAGTGCAGGGGGATGCTGGTCCCAACGCCACTGAGATATCTATCCCAACGGATGAAGAGGATGCGCTCCTGGAATCAGTGCCAAACACGCAACAATCCTCCTCAGCCGTAACTAACCAGGGTGCGGAAGGTAGGATAAAATTGCCTGGTTCTGCACGTAGGCGTCTAAAGCTCTACCTGAAGGAGGGTATGAGCCTTGAAAAGGCACGAGAGCTATGCCAAAAACCTATGAGGGAAGTCCGCAATGAGTTGTGTGACCTAAAAATTCCCAGGAAGAGGGTACGTTCGGACGGTTCCTCGCCGGACAAACCAAATCCTCCCAAGCGGGCTACAGGCAGCATGGCGACTGGCGCGACTACCGCCAATAGTGCCAGTACAAAAGCCTCAGGGACAGGAAACCAAAATGTCCAGCCCACATACGGTGAAATGGTCGATGTCATCAGGTTGGGAGTAATCCCACCAGACTTTCCGACGAGTGTATGGACAGAGGATAAGCTGAAGCTTATCCAAACTGCGGTCCTGGACAAGATTGTGGAGCTCAAAAAGGGTAGCGTAAAACCACAGTTTGCAGGCTGCAGTTTTAAACCAGGTTGGCTCACTTTCAACTGCAAGGGAGAAAAGTCAGCCGATTGGGTAAGGGAACATGTTCCCTTAATAAAACCCTGGAAGGATGCAGTTTTGAAGGTCGTATCTGAGGAAGAGGTACCAAGGGCTGAAATATTCATTGGATATTTCCCTGAGAAGCCCGACACACCCACCAGCAGGATTCTGTCTCTTGTGGAAGGACAGAATGACGATCTCTCCGTCGAATTATGGAGAGTGCTGAATCGGGTCAGTAAAGGTAGCATTGTTGAGTTAACCTTTGCAATTGACCCAAACTCGGCATCCATAATTAGGCGGAAAAATCACCACATTGGCTATGGGTACGGAACAGTCCACATTAGGCCCACCAACCGTCAACACGGGGCAGTGCACGACGTACCCAGGAGGACTGAGCCAGGTGACAAAGCCGGCCGGATAAAGGCCGCCACGGCTAAAGCTAGCAGTTCAGGGGAGAGTTCGGTCAAACCGTCCACCTCTGCCTCGGCTGGGAATCCTGCCAATACTGGAAGGGTCAAATCGGGCCCAACGGGTAAGGATCGCCCGGCACATATGTCAGGAAATGACATCAACAGAGCTGGCGAGGTCCCATCGGGCTCGAGGGGGCATGCTCCGACCATCAGGAGAAAAACCTCCACGAGCACTTCTACGACCTCGTATAGCAGACCGCGAAAGGGCCACGGTACAACCGCTGAGGAAGCGGCATTATTAGGCACCAACCGCGGCAGGAAGATGGCGGGTAGAAACAGGAGGAAGTAATGTACCCAATCGCCAGTAAGCTAAATAAGGGTACCAGGCATCTGAAGTGCCTTCAGGTGAACCTACACCACGCCAAGGCAGCGTCGTATTTGCTATGTCGTAGGTTCACCAAAAACCTCCTGGATATCTGCTTCATCCAGGAACCATGGGTTAACTCTGGGGCTATTCAGGGGCTCCACAACGATCAAGGTAAGATTATTTATAACTCTGCAGCTTCGAGGCCGAGAGCGGCTCTCCTAGTCAGGAAGGATTTAATCTATTTACCTATTTCAGAATTTCTGCACGGGGATCTGGTGGCGATCAGGGGATGCTGATAGTGCTCCTACTCCCGAGGTCACTGAGCTGGTATCGTATTGCAAACGCCCACCACACTGTATGGGGTAGCACCGATATCAACAAACGGGGTGAGTGTTTACTTGAGTATATTTGTGTTAACAATATATTTGTAGCTAATAGGGGCGATGAGCCCACTTTTAGGAACGTTATTAGACAGGAGGTCTTGGATCTCACACTTACTAGTAGCAATCTTTCATATGCCATTAAAAACTGGCACGTTTCGAGTGACATTACGTTGTCGGATCATCAGTATCTGTTGTTCGACATCGAATGCTCTTCGACGTTTGTTCAAACGTATCGCAACCCTAGAAACGCGAACTGGGACATTTTTCGCCATCACTTGGCTCTTACTGAGAACATGTCGGGGGATTTGATTACAAGCCCAGTGGACATTGATTTTGAATCCGATACACTTTGTACGAACATCCGGGAGGCCTTCGAAGGGAGCTGCCGGCTCCGGATCCGCAGGCCTAAAAGGGATGTTCCATGGTGGAATGAACATCTGGAGAGTCTGAGGGCTGAAGCCAGACGTTTATTCAACAAAGCTAAGGAAACTGGTGCGTGGAGCATATATAGGGCTGCGCTCACTAGATATAATAGGGAAATCAGGAAGTCCAAGAGGTCAACCTGGCGTGAATTTTGCGGCAGGATTGACAGTCTTCCTGAATCACTCAGGCTGCAAAAGGCGCTTTCGCAGGACCACACTAATGGTCTTAGCACACTTAAGCGGCCAGATGGTACATTTACTGAGTCGCCAAAGGAGACCTGTGAGCTCCTACTAGCGACCCACTTTCCAGATTCTCTACCCTTCTTGTCACCAAGAGTGTCCACATGGTCGCCCTCCGCGTCCAAAGGGAATATGAGGTTGGCGGGTAGAATCTTTGATGTGAAACGAGTGGCATGGGCTTTATCCAAATTCAGTCCATTTAAATCACCGGGACCGGATGGTATCCTTCCATGCTGCCTTCAGCATTGGGGGAGTGCTATCAATTCCCAACTGACTAGGATCTTCAGATCCAGTTTACTGGCGTGCCACGTACCAGAACCATGGAGAGAGGTTAAAGTGGTCTTTATACCCAAGGTTGGGGGCAAGTCCGAACATCTGCCCAAGTCCTACAGACCAATAAGCCTCAGTTCGTTTTTCCTGAAGACCATGGAAAAACTAATAGATAGATTTATAAGAGATGAATATCTATCGGATAACCCGATACATCGCTTTCAGTTTGCCTATCAATCGGGCAGATCTACGGTGACCGCAATCCATCACGTCGTGGGTCCGATTGAGAAGGCACTAGGGGCAAGGCAAATAGCTCTGTGTGCGTTCGTCGACATTCAGGGAGCCTTTGACAACACTTCCTATGATGCAATTGACTTTGCTCTAACAAGGAAGGGTATTCCAGTTCTCATAAGGAATTGGATAAGGGAGATGCTAGCATCTAGGGTGATTAAGTTGGATCTGGGTGGTTCGTCGATGACCATTGAAGCAACCAAAGGCTGCCCACAGGGTGGCGTTTTATCGCCTCTATTGTGGACCTTGGTTATCGACGAGCTATTGGAAAAACTTAATAACCTAGGTTTGCGAACCTATGGATATGCTGACGATCTGGTTATATCTGTGACCGGTTTTGATGATGCGACGATTTCGGGGGCCATGCAGCGGGCCCTGGACTTGACACTTAGCTGGTGCAGGGAGAGGGGACTTAACATTAATCCCGCGAAAACTACCTTGATACCATTCACCAGACGGAGAATTCTGAGGCTGAAAGAACCGACCCTTAACGGGGCGGTTATCGGATTCTCTAATGAGGTGAAATACCTGGGGATCATTCTGGACAAATCCCTCAACTGGAACGCTCAGTTGGTACATGTCACTAGAAGAGCGTCTAGGGCAATATATGCCTGTCAAAGACTCTTCGGAAAGACATGGGGGCTGAAACCCCGGATGATCCACTGGTCTTTTGTTGTTATTATTAGACCAATATTGTGCTACGCCGCCCTGGTGTGGTGGACTAAGACCGAACAGGTCAAGGCTAGAGTGATACTTGATAAGGTCTACCGCCTGATCTGCATATCGATCACGGGTGCCATGAGGACCTGCCCCACTCTGGCTTTGGGGGCTATCCTGCACATTCCTCCGCTGCACATTTCTATTAGAGAGGAAGCCTGCAGGGGTGCTAGCAGGATGCCGCGCATTGCTGAATATAGAGCAGGGGACCTGGTGGGTCACATGCGGATCCTGGAAATTATTAGGGATGATCCATCCATTATGGTGGGTGATCATATGCTGCCTACTTTGGCATTGGATAGGAATTTTAATGTCCTTATACCTGACAGGGACCAATGGGCGAACCAATCCTGGTGGAGTGCATGCGCGGACCAGGTCTGGTTCACGGATGGTTCGAAACAGGTAAACGGTGATACTGGTGCGGGCATCATGGGCCCGGGTTTCCAAAGGGGCTTGCCAATGGGCAAACAGCCGTCTATATTTCAGGCGGAACTCTACGCCATCATTGAATGTGCTAGGGAATGTCTAAGGAGGAGGGCAAGGGGCTTGAGACTTTATATAATGTCAGATAGCCAGGCCGCTCTTAGGGCACTTTCTTCTTTGGAGATAAGGTCAAGGCTGGTCTTGGACTGTTTTGCGTCTCTGAATGAGCTTGGGAAACACAATGGATTGAATTTGTGTTGGGTTCCCGGCCATGAGGGCCATGCGGGTAATGAAAGGGCTGATTGCTTGGCAAACAGGGGCGCTCGTCGTCCATTTATAGGTCCTGAGCCTTTCTTCGGCGTCCCTGTGGGTCACATCAGGGGGACGCTACAAAAATGGTCCGAGCGTGAATTCCTTCACGCATGGACGTCCACTTCTGGATTGAGACAGTCCAAAAGATTTGTAACGCTGTCCCGGCACGGGGCAGGAAGGTTTCTGCTGCTTGAAAAAGCGGAACTTCGACTGCTCGTTGGCCTATTCACGGGGCACTGTGGTCTCAGGTACCACCAGTTTAAGTTGGGTAATTCACCTACCAAAATGTGCAGATTCTGCGGGTTGGATGATGAAACGTCGGAACATCTGCTCTGCTGCTGTCCCGCCTTAGGGACTTTTAGGCGGAAATTTTTCGGGGGGCATACAATGGGCCCGACCGACATCTATGATCTTCCACCGGGCAGGGTAATGGGCTTTATACGCGGCCTAAACTTGACCTGGTGAGACATATAGGCTGCACAAAAGATCCTTTGGGTCGGGGTGCACATGGCCTTACGTGTATATACTACTACTATATACTATTTATAAAAAAGTGTGTATGTTTACATTTTGTTTAAAATTTTTAAAAAATAATATTTATTTAAGATTTAAAATAATCAACTTAACTTATGTCCGGGTTTTACTCTTTTCAAGGACAACTTATTGTGTCAGCGAAAAACAATGATTCAAGTTCAAATGAAAACATTTTTAAAAGCGGTTTTAATTATTTGATTTACAAAAACATTCATCCAATTAGAGTTCTATTATTTGAAAAGTAAATACCTTAATTTTTTCTTGTGTAAAATAAATTATAAAAAACAGACAAACATTCATGTTCAAATAATAATACTTTTTCATGGCGGTTTTACCTGGTATTTGAAGAACAAATTTTATAAATTATTCCTAATTAAGTGTTTATTACGACTTATAGTTTAAGAAAATGTTTACCAGATATACCTAACTGCCCGTCTATACCAGAGATAATTATTGCGACATATATTGCAGTACATGTCCAAATTATGTTATCTGTAATGTAGACAGCAATTTTTTGTACATATTTATTGCCGGCAATTTATGTTGCAATAATTGTTAGTCCATTTTTGTTAGCAATTATTAGGTGTGTTCCACAAGATCTCGGGCAAGTTCGGACACATGAGAGTTAAATAAAAATTACTCTCTAAATTTACCGAAACTACCCAAAATTGCTGGATCGCAAAAAACCATTTTTGAACATATTCAAATCCTAATGCTGCTTACTTTTCAAATTAAGATCTATTTAAGTGATTTAAGACGCTTAAAAGTCATAACATTATAAAACTAAAACATTTGCATCATTGTAATTTTTTATATTTTCGTTTTTTTTTTATATTAAAGAATAAGGAAAATATGTATGCAATAACTTTTTAACCACTTTAATTTTTTCACAAAAACCTTACATTTTGCTTTTTATATGTTTTTTAAATAAAACTAAACTTTTTTCTTTTGCTTGTAAATTTCCTGAATTTTTTATCAGTTTCATATGTAAACCAAAACAGCTGATTGTTTTTTCTAGTCCGAACTTACCCAAAGAAAAAGTTCGTGTATGTTTGTACAGGAAATGAAAAATTACTCTCTTTATTGCACAAAAGTTGTTATGTGGAACGCTTTTGGGTAACTTTGTGCAAGTTCGGACTGTTTCGTTATGCATGTGGAACAGAGCTATTACTAGCATAAAACGTCAAATTTGCTTGTCAATTGATAAATAGAAGCAAAAAAGAAAATAAAAATAGAAGCAAAATTTGTGGGAAAGAAATTAAGTTTGTGAAATTGTAGCAAATTAAAATCGTAGTAAAATAATTAAATTAAAGAATTAAATAAACACTAAAATAAAATCGCAAACCTTTTTTTATTAATATAATTTTTTTCTTATTCGATTTTTATTATTTAAATTTAAAATAATATGTTTAAAGCGGCTCATACACTTGCAATAAAATTGTTCAGTTTTACGTATTGTACAATTATATCGCCAATGTGTATGTGATATACGACGATGGCACAATATATTGGCAGCAATCAAAATACTTTTGATTTTTATTGCACAACGAAAAGAAATTGAAATGTGTTGGCAACATTGTACAATGCTGTTTATGTTATTTCTATAGGTTATGTTCACCTTTTTATTGAATGAATGAAAACATAGTGCGACTTATTGCATAATATAGGACAAAATGGAACAAATATAGCGAATATCATATACAATAATATTGCAAGTGCATGGGCCGCTTAAGTTTAATTCTGTTTTTATGTAAAAATATAAATTTTATTTTATCAAAAAAAAAATTAATAAAAATTACACTGTGGAGCAAATTCAGATTATCAAAAGTTAGTTCTATTCTGAGAGTGACGGGTGAAAATAGAGGCTAAATTAGAAGACCCGTATCGCGGCGTTTGTTTATGTTAGTTCGAATTTTTTTTAATCAGCCTTCAACCTTTGCAGTCAAATGCCGATGTTCAGCATTTTGCTTATATGGTTTTTTGCCTATAACTGGTCGACTAATTGAAATTTTTGTTAATCTGAAAATACCAAATTATTGCTAGAGACCTGTGCAACTATTTTTAAAAGTTTTTAAAAAATTGATTTACCAAATTTTTGTGGTGCTTATGAAGCAAAATGTTGGAAAAATTATTTGTTTTTCATGCTTTTTGAAATTATTTTCCACAAAACTCAGTCTTTTTTGCTTTCTGTTTAATCTAAAATATGCTTCTCAGTTTCTTCAATAAATTTCGTTTGAAAAGAAAACAATTATAATACAAAACTTGCGTTTTCCAGCTTAATATTAATTCACTTCTCAGTTTGTATGTACCAATTTTGTTCAGTGTTGGTGTTGAAGAAACATTGAAAAAGAAATTATAAAAATATGGAAAAAATATAATTTTGAAATGTTAGTTAGGAAAAGTTTTAAGTTAAAAAATTATATAATTAAATTAATGATTTGGCCAGTTGCCGTTTAGCAGGCGGCTGTGGATCAACATCACTGCTCTCTCTAATATCTTGGTCATCGCCATCAGATAATTTCGTCCAACAGATATTCTGGAATTTTATCTTTGTCTTCCCCTTCTTCCTCTTCTTCAAAGGTGTTTTTATACCACCAACAAATTTCAGCAATACTTCATGTGGAGATTTCATTCCTCTGTACCTGAAACGAAAATAGTTTTCAACCGTTAACATGTTTAGATTGTGCACTCTGACAATGATATTAGAAAAATCTAGGATTTCAAAATATGCACACTCTATAGTTACATTATTTTAAATGGAAGCGCAGTTTGGTGATAACGTTCGCCTTGCTCATCAGATTCAGTTGGCAACTGTTGAGCGAGTTGATGCTGATGCAAGCGATGAATTATGTGCGACATATTAACGCCAATTTCATCGAAAGCTGCCAACATGTTTGCAACATATTGCGTTCTTTATCCAAAAGTCCCTTAATTGTCGCTCTGTCAGAACTTGGTCAAAATCTTGACGACTCAAAATATTTTTAGCAATGCCAAGTTTAATGTGGAGCAACGGCAATAAAATTTTCATTTCAGGAACAAGACTTTCGTATAGCCTATTGTCTTTTGGCCATTTCCGTCCAATACAACTATCCCAGTTATGCTGTTTAATTTAATTTAATACCTTCTCCGTATCGTGACTCCCAATCGCACAAAAAAACACGGATATTTTGGACGTCCAGATGCTGTTAAACCTGTAATCAATGTCTTAATGCCAAAATGCACTATTGTGCCCTTTGCATTAACAACTGAGATGAGCAGTTTTCCCCCGTTTTTGAAATACATATTTAAGCTGAAAGTTATTAAAATAGTCCTTGGTCTTTCCCGTATAGAGCCTTAATCCTAATGTCAAACGGCTAGAATGCAAAAGATTTTGTTTCCGGTTTAACAATACATTTTTTTTACTCACTTACTTTTTTAGCAGTGATACAATAGTAAATAGTACAAGGTTAACATACGTGAAATAAATTAATAAAATTCCTTTTATCCAAATTCTAAAATATTTGTTTTTTCATTTGTCTTTTTACAAGCTTAATATTCAAATTGGGGTTTTGCGTTTTTGGATACAACAAATTAAATTGATTAATTTGTTGTATTAAGTCATCACTCGGAGATTAATTTGTATTTCCAATATCCAAGGCTTCCTAAATTAGTTCTTTTCACGCCGGCTTCCCACAGTCCTCCCATATGCGGAGCTCCTGCTGGAATGAAATGCCAGGAAATGTTTTGATGTGAATAATTAACGAGGATGCGTTGTTGTGTGGTTTGGAGGAATTGTCGTGCTAGGACTCTTGAAGCACCTACGAAGGTGGTTCCGTTGTCAGAGTGAAGGTGCAAGGGACATCCTCGACGAGAAACAAATCGGTTAAAAGCAGCCATAAACGTTTCAGTGGACAAATCAGATGTTGCTTCT
The DNA here is from genome assembly GCA_949318255.1 of Pollenia labialis. Taxonomy (NCBI): domain Eukaryota; kingdom Metazoa; phylum Arthropoda; class Insecta; order Diptera; family Polleniidae; genus Pollenia; species Pollenia labialis. Next base: position 122,252,988 of record OX439139.1, on the reverse strand, counting down.
AAATGTATTGCCTTGGTGGAAAAGCACACAAACACGCACACATATCCTTTGGTAATACGACAAGCTCGACCGGAGTAACTCTTGACATCTAAAGGACCCGCGAAGTCTAGACCAGTGTGTAGAAACGGACGAGTTATTTCCGATCGCTCAGGTGGTAAAGCTGCCATTATCTGCTGTTGACATTTTCTTTTGTAAATGACGCAAACCTTACATTTATTTATTGTTGTTTGTATTAGATTTTTTGCTTTTGGGATCCAGTACTGTGTTCTGAGTAATCGAAGAACTAATTAGTTTCCTCCGTGAAGGCTAATGTCATGAATAAATTTTACCAAAATCCTGGAAAACTGCGAACTGTATGGAATAATGATAGGGTGTTTCTCGTCGCAGGTTAAACCATGGGAGGACTCTAGCCGACCACTGGAACGAATAATTCCCTCTGCATCCAAAAAGGGATTTTAGTTTAAAATGCTACTGGATTTAGGTATAATTCGTCTAGTGGAAAGACATTTATATTCATTAGGATAGAACGCCTTTTGACACACGGAAATCAGTTGGTTTCGAATGGAGCTTATTTCGGAATTGGACAACGAAATGGAATCCTTGAAGAAACTATATCGGTATCTAGGATGGGTTCTATAGAAAATTGATAGTATTGATAGCGGAGTAGTTAGACTCAAAGGTTTTCCACTGACTGAGCGCATCAGTAGAAAGGATTTCATCCCCAACCACGCGTTCCATCGAATGCCTAAAGTTTTCGCAGAGCTGCTGTTAAGAAATCTTCATGAAGTCGATGATCTGGTGGAACATTCGAATGTATGTCTACAGAGTTTGATGTCCACTTTCTCAGCGAAAACCCAGCGGAATCTAAAGCTTGTTTAAGCTCGTTTTTTGCCTTAATAAAATCTTGCTTCGTATGGAATCCTGCAAGGACGTCATCAACATACATTGATTTCCGGAGAATCGTCCTAGCAAACGGTGTTGGACATCATCGGCTAGTTGTAACAGTGTTCGAATAGCAAGATACGGTGCGCAACTGACCCCAAAGGTAACTGTTTTTAGTTCGTAATCGCAAATAGGGGAATTCGGATTACTTCGGAAAAGAATTCGTTGTAATGGAGTATGGTCAGGATTGACTAGGATCTGCCTATACATTTTCTGAATATCAGCATTAAATACGAATCGGAAAAATCGCCATTTAAGAATCAAAAGGGTAAGGTCATTCTGCAGAATTGGTCCGACGTGAAGCAATGAATTCAAGCTTTGTCCATTGGATGAAGGAGCAGAAGCATTAAAAACTACTCGAACTTTTGTGGAGCTACTTTCGGGTTTTATAACCGCGTGATGTGGTAAATAATAAACATTTGAAACCCGGGACGAAGCCGGTGGAGATACCCTAGACATGTGAGACAATTCCTCATATTCCCTGACAACTGAATCGTAATCAAATTTGAAATCCGGGGTTCGAACTAACTTGGCCTTGTTTCTAAAAAACTGTGCCATTGCGCTAGACCTAGAATTACCCAATGCTAGTGAGTTCGGGAATCCTTCCTTAAATGGAAGTGACACTACATATCTACCCTCATGATTCCTTTTGGAAGTGCGGATAAACAGATCCTCACAAAATTGATCGGATGGAGACATAAAGTTCTTCCTTGGAAGATTCTCCACCTCCCAAAAAAAATTTGATACGATGGTGTGACAAGAATTTGAACTATCTGAAACTGGGCCCGTAAGAATCCATCCGAAAATGGTTTCTTGAGCAATAAGGGAACCGCAAACATTATGCCTTATCCCTGAACAAACAATTGAAGGAAAAATGTCACCACCAATCAACATATCAATTTTAGAACTGGAGTAGAATTTTGGATCTGCTAATGGGATATCTGGAAGGTTTGAAAATTTTGAATTTGAGATGGTCTGGGATGGGAGGCTGTTTGACAAGTGGGGCACTACAAGTGCTGTAACCGAAATATCCAGATCGTCGTGCACATGTGAACCTAGTACCAATGAACACTGATTCTGAACATTGGCGGAAACACTGCGATTTAAGCCAGAAATTTGTGCATTAATTGACTCAGAGGGAAGTTTAAGTAACTTAAAAATACGTTCCGTAATGAAAGTTTCTTCCGACCCAGAGTCTATTAATGCACGAACCTGGTATTTGGTACCTAAATGACAGATGTTTTCCCATGCTGTTCCCAATAAAACACTCTTGGAATGAGTTGCAAAACAAGACTGAACTCTTTTCGAACTACTAGTGGACTGTATGTTATTTGAATTGGATCTGGAAAATGAAGCTGAATTCGGATTAAGAATTGTAGCACTACTTGTACTAGGAGTTGGAAGAGGTGGACTTTGATTTTCCACTTCTTTATGTAAAAGACTGTTGTGTTTTTTGAGACACTTGAAGCAACTGTGTTTACTTGGGCAGTTCCTTACGCCATGCGTTTTTGAAAAACAGTTAAGGCATAAGCCCTCCTTTTTTATTTCGTCTTATCGATGTTGATAGTCCATCTTTAGAAATTTAGGACATTTTCGGATTGGATGGATTTCTTGAGGACATAATTGACATTTCGGGCCTGAAACTTTTACTTGGAAGCTATAAACCTTCTTATTAGAACTGGAATTCGAATTTGATTTGGACTTGGTCTCACTATTCCTAGCGTGGTTAGTGCCGCGAATTTCGGAGACGGACTCTAGTGTTCTTTGCCGGTTGGTGAGGAATTCTTCCAATTCGGACCATTTCGGAATAGCTGTTTTATCCCTTAATTGTTGTTCCCAAAGTGTCAACGTATTTTCCGGAAGTTTATCTGTGCAGATAAACACGAAAATTGGATCCCAGCTAGCGACATCAATATTGTGGAGTTTTAGCACCGAAATGCAGGAATTAATGTCTCTTTGTAATCCTTTCAAAGCCTTGCCTGATTCAGCAATGATAGTCTGGAGGTTGAAAAGGATTTTCAACTGACCATTCACTAAAACACGGCGGTTATCGTACCTCAAACATAAGTTTTCCCATGCCATATCGAACCCCTGGTGTGTAAGTGGACATTTTCCCACTATCTCCCTAGCTTCACCTTTGGTTTTTTGAGTTAAGTAAAACAGTTTCTCCACGTTACTAGACCTAGAGTTTGATACCACAGCGGAAAACATGTCACGGAATGTTGGCCAGGAAGCATAATCGCCATGGAACGTTTGAATTTCAATAGGAAGCAAGTGAAGACTACGTAAATTTAAGGAAGTAGGAACAGAAGGGTTTGTATTTGCATGTGCTGCCGCCTCAGGCTGTGTAGGCGATGTTAATAGTAAGGCATCAGAAAGTTCAGACAATCTGGTTAAACACTTGCAGTACGTAGTATAAGTGCTTTTATATTTAAGTTTAAATGATTCTACATCGATTGGGTCTTCGTCTTTATCAGTTTCCTTGTCAGCTTCTAGCAAAAATGTGTCGTAAGCTGCCTTAACTCTACTCCAGTCTGACCGTAGCTCACAGCGGTGCACCTCGAGCGAATGTATTGATGTTACTGGGTACTGATTATCGTTAAGGTCAGCTTCGAACTCAACGATGCTATCAGCCAGGCGTATAAATTGATCCAACGACATGACGAAATATTAAAGTAGAAAAACTGAATGGAAATGATAGTGATCGATGAAAACCTTCTCTATTAGTGAAATCTGCCAGCTATCCTTTCAAATGTAGCACTTTTCCTTAAAAACCTCTGTTTATACCAATAGATACTTGTTATGTTGTTAATAATCTCTTTCTTTAACTTTACTTTATTCTAGGTATTTCACTTCACTTAAATTTCTTTTGTCATATTTTACATAATTTATGTATGTATGTATGTTAAAGAATTTAATCGAAAGAAAAAAATTAACCACGCGAATAAAAATTATTTGTTTATCCAAATGCACTTTATAGACTGAAACCACGATAAAAGCAAAAAACAAAATATAAAGAACAATGCAAAAACTGGAACGTGTGTTTATGTAGATTTGTCTTCTTATATATGACCACAGTGTCTCAGAGAATATTTTTGTCTTCTTCCAATCCGGTTCGAATGGGACCAAATGTTGAAGTGGAGAACTAATTTAGGAAGCCTTGGATATTGGAAATACAAATTAATCTCCGAGTGATGAATTAATACAACAAATTAATCAATTTAATTTGTTGTATCCAAAAACGCAAACCCCAATTTGAATTTTAAGGTTGTAAAAAGACAAATGAAAAAACAAATATTTTAGAATTTGGATAAAAGAAATTTTATTATTTTATTTTAGTGTAAGTGAGTAAAAAAAATGTATTGTTAAACCGGCAACAAAATCTTTTGCATTCTAGCCGTTTGACATTAGGATTAAGGCTCTATACGGGAAAGACCAAGGACTATTTTAATAACTTTCAGCTTAAATATATATTTCAAAAAGGGGGGCAAACTGCTCATCTCAGTTGTTAATGCAAAGGGCACAATAGTGCATTTTGGCATTAACACAATGAAACTATTTTGAGGTCGCAGCAAATGCGCCACTGGTGTTCGTTATATTTGACTACTTCCAGAATGTGTTTCAAATTATCGAAATTTTCGCTAGTGTCAGTGCTATGCACAATCGGAACAGAAGCCATTCTATTTGTCTTGTGCAAAAGTACAACTTTTAAGCTGATTAGTGAACTATCGATGAATAAACGCCAATCATCTTTTTTATAGGTTAACCCTATCGTCTCCATTAACTTTTTAATATCGTTGCAATAATCGAAATTTTTTCCATCATTCACATTGAAGAACTTTTCTAACCCTTATTGGCATTTTCATTAGGCTGTTACTTTGGTACCTTTACCAGCAAATTATTTCCTTTCAAAAATGAAGCCAGTAGTTCTGATCTTTTCTGAGTTAAACACAAATTTGCAACAATACCATCAAAAGGGTTTTGTGTCACTAGGATTGGGTCCTTTGATGTACCTTCACTAGGGTAAACAAACGCCGCGATACGGGTCTTCTAATTTAGCCTCTATTTTCAGCTCTCACTCTCAGAATCGACCTAACTTTTGATAACCTGAATTTGTTCCACAGTGTTACTAGGTTTATTTAAAACAAAACCTCAAGTTTAAGCAAATTAATAAAGATTTAAATAATATAGTCGAATAAAAAAAATTTATATTAAAAAAATAATTTTTGCAAGATGGCGTGAGTTCTTACACTGCGCCTTCTTCCTTGATTTTTTCAAATTATTAGTTTAAATACATCCGTTTTCCCATGCCTTTAACATAAACTGAGTAATGAGAAATATAGGTCAAAATCTAAATGGTGGTCTAATATGGACTAATAGGGTGATAGTTTAGGTATTCTCATAAATTCACTTTCAGCTATGCTCTTTAAAAAAATCTATACAAATTCTGAATATAAACTATATGGTTCTGAAATCTAGAATACTTAAACTATCAACCCTATTAGTCCATATTAGAGCCCCATTTCGATTTTGACCCATATTCGGGTTCTGAATGTAGGACTTTTTTTAATTGTAATTCATTTCCGGTCCAAATTGTTTAAATAAAAAATATATGTTTTATTAAGTATTCTGAATTACCATTTTCAAATTTATTTTTGTTTCAAAGTATTTATTTTTGACAAAAAATTATGTTTTTGCTGTGGTCTTAACCCTGTTTGAGTACGAACTATGTATGTTATCTAGGGTGATCGATCGAATAGTATTCGACCGGTTTTAACCGGTTATTTTAGTTTTGCCCAAGTCGAATATTTTAAAATGTCCATTTTTCGAATATCGAATAAAGCGGCTATTTTAGTAAAATAACCCGGTTATTTTAGTAATGTGTAATTTAAATACGATTTCCTTACTTTTGTTATAAAAGGAAGAACTTAACTTATCAAGACTTTTGATATATGTCAAACTTGTAGGCACATCATTTTATACGCATGAGGTTTTCGAGATGCTCATCTGTGAGACGATTTTGGTGTTTATTTTTATAAGCCTCAATGAAGAAAATGAAGATTCACATAAAAAGGTTTTCTTCCGTACGTGTGTTTAATATGCAATATTTTCGAAAAAAAAGTATTATGGCAACGCTGCAGAACAATGAGAGCGGGAGAGTCATTTAGCACTAACATTATTATAAAATACACATGTATGTGTTTGCCTATCTTTGGTTTCAATTGTGATCGACGAATTGACAGATATTTTATACAAAAGGCATGTTCATATAACTATTGTTTCTATAATGCTGAAACAAAAAAAATTTAAATATATAATCCTGGATTAAAGTTTTTGTTTTTTTGTTTGACACTTTTCAAAAATATTGCTGAAGTTTACTGCTTCATATAGACATGCTTAACCAGCAACAAATTAAAACTCATTTACAATAAATTTGGCAAAATATGTCAAATAATAAGTTTATGAAATGCCTTTATTTTCAAAATCAAAGTTTTTCAAAAATTCTAAAGCTATGTTCACACTTTTTAAATATTTGACGTCCTACACGTAACCACTAGTTTTCTTAAAGAATTGTTTGCTTTTGCAAAACGTTTGGCTAGAGCAAACATTATTTAACCGTTTCTTAACTACAGTATACATAAATGCAATTATTATCTTAGACATAAAGTTTAGCAAAGAACTAGAAATTGTTGAAAATAATTATTATTATTATGTCCTGTGGTTCCTATAAGGAACAAAGGGCTTAAGTTAAATCGTTAAATATTTGTGGTCTGGACATACCATAAGTCATATCTAGGTATTTTGTTGGTTCCTTACCTTCGTGAATTGTTTTGTTTTTATTCTAATTAACTTTTTATTACAAATATTAATCCGATTTTTGTATTTTTATGTATTGGAATTAAAACCGGTTAACCGGTTATTTTTAAAATGCTTAGCTGAAAAAAGTCGAATAATCGATCACCCTAATGTTATCCCATGTTGCTTGTGTATAGGAAACTAGATTTAACCAAAGGGAAACCATGAAAAGTTCGTGGTTTGTGATCAGTAAAAATATTCAGGTTTCTTATGCTGGGTACATACAATGCAATCTACATCGATACAATATCAACGCGTTTTAATGTTGATGACTTTTGTTGCATAGTTATACCCAGCATTACGCCCTATACATTTTTTTAGTAACTTTTGAAGGGCTTTGGAAAATTAAAAGATAAATGCTTTTTCAACATATTTATTCAAAAAACGTCTTTGAAAGAGCTTTACAAGCAAATGATTTAAAATTCATTTAATATTGAAAAGCTAAATGAAACTAACTTGTATATTTTATTTTATACATAGACGATTGTATGTATTTGTATTGGAATGTAACAAAAAATATTAGTTACACTGAAAAAAAATAAAAATTGATTTTTATAACCAAATTGTACGATTTGCGTTGCGTTGTGTATTTGCTGCGGTAGAAACCCCTCATCCTTTCATTAATGCTGCCAACATATTTATAATGCAAGATATAGGATACGTTAGCTTGTAATTCTTCGTTTAAGTTGTAAGCCACAATATCGGTTAAACTGTTGGGAGTGGCATCGGGAAAGATATATGGGACATTGGAATCCTTTTTCTAATAAATACTTAAGGTCATATTCAAATTCCCAATATGCAATTGAATTTGTTTGGTAGTTTGTAATGCTTGGATTTCAATTCTACATTCACCATCGAAAGTAAATTGTCTGGCGTCAGATTCCTTCAAGTAAGGTGTGAGATGAATTAATTGAATTAAATTAAAATAAAAGAAAAAAAAACATAAAATATAAAAAAATAAAATATAAATATACCTACCTACATTAGTATATTATACAATATGGTGTTTCTTGCGGTTGCTTATTTGATTTGTTTTACAGTGGTAATTGGAATTGAAATAATGTATCCCAGCAAAAACTGATGCCTTCTCGGAAGCAATAATGTAAGGGAGAATTCAGAGTGAAGCGCTTACACTTCTATGAAATATTAAATGATTTTTGCTTGGAATTCCTCGCGTAGAAGCTCTGCTGTAGGGATCTGAAGATCGCTTATTTCATGCTTTGAAAAAAAAATTGTTATTTCAGTGCTTATTTTTTTTTTATAAACATTAAATATTTTTTTGAAATTCAAGGATTATAGTTTTATAATAATTATGTATGATTTTTGTAAAATTAAGTTAAATTTTTTTATTTTATATCAAAAGAATAAATGATATCACTGCTTCAATAAAGTAGTAGAAAATGTAATCTAAAATAAACGAATAAACCGCGCTTCGCTTCTAATATTTAGCAGCGCATTTAACAATTGTAGGCCTTATGCCTTATCTTACAGCAGTAGAGTAAGGCAGTAATTTTTCGAAGCATAAAAGGAAGCGGTTGGGATGCAGTATACTTGTTTATTGCTTCCAAATCTTGAAAAATTTTTGCTGGGATGAGAGATCTTTATTGGAATAATCGCTTACCCACCCAAACACCATCACCCACACCCATCCCCGAAGTTATTTACCGTTTACTGGGGTGATCAATCGAATAGTATTCGACCGGTTTTAACCGATTATTTTAGTTTTGCCCAAGTCGAATATTTTAAAATGTCCATTTTTCGAATATCGAATAAACCGGTTATTTTGGTAAAATAAACCGGTTACTTTAGTAATGTGTAATTTATATACGTTTTCCTTACTTCTGTTATAAATGTACCCGTAATTGAAGTATTTTTCTAATCAAATATAAACTTAAACTTTCTGTAAAAAATGTCAAAACAAAATGAAACAAAAGTCAAAAAAACATTATGAGCAATGTAAATACAAATCGCTTATACAAGCGTGTGTTCTTGTAACAAAACACAAAACAATTTAAAGTACAAAAAAAAAGTTCAGCTTAAAAAGTAATTAGCAATTTGACAGTTTTATAAATTATATATGTATATATATGTATATCTTTATAAAGATGTCATCTCTGGTGATATTTCGAACTGACTTAAAAAAATGTGTGCCTAAAATGATAAGTGGCAAAGGTTCTTTAACGTCACGACTTATTAATCACTTTTATTTAGTCTACAAGCTTGACATAAATATACGCCAAGTAAAACTTGACCCTGATCCAAGTAGATTTTAAGAGACTGCAAATAATACTTTACTAAAATATGCTGCCAATAATGAATGAAAAACTCTTAAGTAGTTCCAGCATAGCTTCATGCTTAAAACAGGAACATACCGGTGGAATCATCGATATGGGAAAATTCATCAGTTTAATTTATTAAAACACCAAGAACTTAAAATAAAATTAAAGGAATCAAAAATGTCCTGGAAGGGTTTAAATTGTGTGATTATATAAATTAAATTAAATATATAATCCTCGATAAGAGGATTTGTTTGCCACTTTTCAAAAATATGACTGAAGTTTACTGCTTCATATAGACATGCTTAACCAGCAACAAATTAAAACTCATTTAAAATAAATTTGAGAGAATATCTCATATAATAAATTTATTAAATTCCTATAATTTTAAAAAACCAACGTTTCTCAAAAATTCTAAAGTTATGTTCACACCTATTAAATATTTGACGTCCTACACGTAACAACTAGATTTATTAAAGAATTGTTTGCTTTTCAAAACGTTTGGCTATAGCAAACATTATTTAAAGGTTTCTTAACTACATAATACATAAATTCAATTATCATCTTAGAAATAAATAAATAATAATAAAATAAATAGAAATTGTTAAAAATAAACCTTAAGTTTAATCAATTTATTGGTCACGCTTTTTTTGATGTTATCGTCAAATATTTGTTAGGTCTGAACATACCCTAAGTCATATCTACATATGTATTTTGTTGGTTCCTTACCTCCGAAAAATTTTTTGTTTTTATTCTAATTAACTCTTTATTACAAAAACTAATTTGAATTTTTTATTTTTATGTATTCGAATTAAAACCGGTTAACCGGTTATTTTTAAAATGCTTAACCGAAAACCGGGTTTTTTAAAATAGCAACTATTCGGAATATTCGAAAACCGGTTATTGAAAAATGTCGACTAATCGATCACCCTACCGTTTACCATCAAACATTAAGCCCATCAATAATAGTTGCCAAATTTTAGGCCTTACAAAGCTCTTAACACCGCCAGTCTTTTTTTTATAAGAAAATAGTTATAAATTATAAAGGGTCCGCCATCTAACTTTTATCAACTTGTGCTTATTTAGTGAATGGTAACACTTAGCTCATGTCTGATTTGACAGATAATTAGTTTTATCCTTCCGCTGAACGAATATGGTTGTGGAAATATGCGTTATCGCTTCGCTAAGTGGGCCTGCGATCGACTTTCAGATGAAGCTCATTTTGATCTTGGCGGATATGTAAACATGCAAAATTGTCGCATTTGGGGCACAGAAAAACCGCACGCATACATTGAAAAGCCGTTGCACCCAAAATTGGGCCATTTTTCTTTAAAAATGGACAAGGAGTGGCCGTTACAGTCAATGGCGATCGATATCGGGCCATGTTGAAAGAATTTTTGTTCACAAAAATTGAAGAGGGTTATATTGGCAACATTTGGTGTCAACAGGACGGCGCTACGTGCCACACAGCCGCAGCTACACCCGATGTTTTACGCCCTGTTTTTGAAGATCGCATTATCAGCCGCAGAACTGATGTCGTTTGGCCACCTCAGATTTGACACCATTGGACTATTAATTGTGGGGTGCCGTCAAAGATAAGTGTTACGCCGACAAGCCAGAGACAATTGACGCTTTAAAGGACAAATTTGTGAAGCCATTGGAGAAATACAGCTGCACACAATCGATAATGTGCTTAAAAATTGGACCGATAGTGTAGGCTACTGCATGGCCAGCCGTGGCAGCCATTTGAATGAAATTATTTTACATTATTAACCGGAAGAATTGTACTTTCAAATAAAAAAGTAAATTTGAGAAAATATTCAGTAGTTTTTTTTATAGCATTTTAAAAAAAAAAGTTATTTGGCGGACCCTTTACATATCTTCACACGTAAAAACTTTCGGTTTATGGGTATTAATAATTATGAATTATTTGATCAAGTGTTCAATAAAATCTATCTAATGAAAACAAGAGCTAAGCTATTACTTATTTATAAAAAAGTGTGTATGTTTACATTTTGTTTAAAATTTTTAAAAAATAATATTTATTTAAGACTTAATATTATCAACTTAACTTATGTCCGGGTTTTACTCTTTTCAAGGACAACTTATTGTGTCAGCGAAAAACAATGATTCAAGTTCAAATGAAAACATTTTTAAAAGCGGTTTTAATTATTTGATTTACAAAAACATTCATCCAATTAGAGTTCTATTATTTGAAAAGTAAATAAAAAACAGACACACATTCATGTTCAAATAATAATACTTTTTCATGGCGGTTTTACCTGGTATTTGAAGAACAAATTTTATAAATTATTCCTAATTAAGTGTTTATTACGACTTATAGTTTAAGAAAATGTTTACCAGATATACCTAACTGCCCGTCTATACCAGAGATAATTATTGCGACATATATTGCAGTACATGTCCAAATTATGTTATCTGTAATGTAGACAGCAATTTTTTGTACATATTTATTGCCGGCAATTTATGTTGCAATAATTGTTAGTCCATTTTTGTTAGCAATTATTAGGTGTGTTCCACAAGATCTCGGGCAAGTTCGGACACATGAGAGTTAAATAAAAATTACTCTCTAAATTTACCGAAACTACCCAAAATTGCTGGATCGCAAAAAACCATTTTTGAACATATTCAAATCCTAATGCTGCTTACTTTTCAAATTAAGATCTATTTAAGTGATTTAAGACGCTTAAAAGTCATAACATTATAAAACTAAAACATTTGCATCATTGTAATTTTTTATATTTTCGTTTTTTTTTTATATTAAAGAATAAGGAAAATATGTATGCAATAACTTTTTAACCACTTTAATTTTTTCACAAAAACCTTACATTTTGCTTTTTATATGTTTTTTAAATAAAACTAAACTTTTTTCTTTTGCTTGTAAATTTCCTGAATTTTTTATCAGTTTCATATGTAAACCAAAACAGCTGATTGTTTTTTCTAGTCCGAACTTACCCAAAGAAAAAGTTCGTGTATGTTTGTACAGGAAATGAAAAATTACTCTCTTTATTGCACAAAAGTTGTTATGTGGAACGCTTTTGGGTAACTTTGTGCAAGTTCGGACTGTTTCGTTATGCATGTGGAACAGAGCTATTACTAGCATAAAACGTCAAATTTGCTTGTCAATTGATAAAAAGAAGCAAAAAAGAAAATAAAAATAGAAGCAAAATTTGTGGGAAAGAAATTAAGTTTGTGAAATTGTAGCAAATTAAAATCGTAGTAAAATAATTAAATTAAAGAATTAAATAAACACTAAAATAAAATCGCAAACTTATTTTTATTAATATAATTTTTTTCTTATTCGATTTTTATTATTTAAATTTAAAATAATATGTTTAAAGCGGCTCATACACTTGCAATAAAATTGTTCAGTTTTACGTATTGTACAATTATATCGCCAATGTGTATGTGATATACGACGATGGCACAATATATTGGCAGCAATCAAAATACTTTTGATTTTTATTGTACAACGAAAAGAAATTGAAATGTGTTGGCAACATTGTACAATGCTGTTTATGTTATTTCTATAGGTTATGTTCACCTTTTTATTGAATGAATGAAAACATAGTGCGACTTATTGCATAATATAGGACAAAATGGAACAAATATAGCGAATATCATATACAATAATATTGCAAGTGCATGGGCCGCTTAAGTTTAATTCTGTTTTTATGTAAAAATATAAATTTTATTTTATCAAAAAAAAAATTAATAAAAATTACACTGTGGAGCAAATTCAGATTATCAAAAGTTAGTTCTATTCTGAGAGTGACGGGTGAAAATAGAGGCTAAATTAGAAGACCCGTATCGCGGCGTTTGTTTATGTTAGTTCGAATTTTTTTTAATCAGCCTTCAACCTTTGCAGTCAAATGCCGATGTTCAGCATTTTGCTTATATGGTTTTTTGCCTATAACTGGTCGACTAATTGAAATTTTTGTTAATCTGAAAATACCAAATTATTGCTAGAGACCTGTGCAACTATTTTTAAAAGTTTTTAAAAAATTGATTTACCAAATTTTTGTGGTGCTTATGAAGCAAAATGTTGGAAAAATTATTTGTTTTTCATGCTTTTTGAAATTATTTTCCACAAAACTCAGTCTTTTTTGCTTTCTGTTTAATCTAAAATATCCCTAGAGGGAAGCGAACTGACACTGAAGTAGTCCCGTGATAGGTCTTTGGTGGTAGGGACCGGTTCCAGTTCTAACACTTTATATGAATAAGACCTATCACTTTTACATGGGGTTGTCATTGGAGGGGGTCAATTGACACTATTTGACCAACCACAGACCTATTCTCAATGAACCTGCTTAGTGTCAATTACTAAAAAGTAGTATTATTTAAATACAATGTAGTATTATTTCAATTAAACTAGTCCAAGAAATAAATTTAACAGCCAAATTTTAGAAATTACCAAAAAATGTGTCACATCACCGCTGAAGACTGTTCTGTAATTCATTACTTTTTTTACCTTTTTGTTCTTTATAAACCAGTTAAGGGATTGGTTCTTCTTTCACTGGTCATGAGTCCTTTCTTTTTGTACTTGTTCTATTTTCACAAGTCCCAGGACCAGTCGCTTGGACCAATTGACACAAATTTCCCGCAGGGATGCTTCTCAGTTTCTTCAATAAATTTCGTTTGAAAAGAAAACAATTATAATACAAAACTTGCGTTTTCGAGCTTAATATTAATTCACTTCTCAGTTTTTATGTACCAATTTTGTTCAGTGTTGGTGTTGAAGAAACATTGAAAAAGAAATTATAAAAATATGGAAAAAATATAATTTTGAAATGTTAATTAGGAAAAGTTTTAAGTTAAAAAATTATATAATTAAATTAATGATTTGGCCAGTTGCCGTTTAGCAGGCGGCTGTGGATCAACATCACTGCTCTCTCTAATATCTTGGTCATCGCCATCAGATAATTTCGTCCAACAGATATTCTGGAATTTTATCTTTGCCTTCCCCTTCTTCCTCTTCTTCAAAGGTGTTTTTATACCACCAACAAATTTCAGCAATACTTCATGTGGAGATTTCATTCCTCTGTACCTGAAACGAAAATAGTTTTCAACCGTTAACATGTTTAGATTGTGCACTCTGACAATGATATTAGAAAAATCTAGGATTTCAAAATATGCACACTCTATAGTTACATTATTTTAAATGGAAGCGCAGTTTGGTGATAACGTTCGCCTTGCTCATCAGATTCAGTTGGCAACTGTTGAGCGAGTTGATGCTGATGCAAGCGATGAATTATGTGCGACATATTAACGCCAATTTCATCGAAAGCTGCCAACATGTTTGCAACATATTGCGTTCTTTACCCAAAAGTCCCTTAATGACTGCTTTTAATGTGAGCAATGCCTTTAATTGTCGCTCTGTCAGAACTTGGTCAAAATCTTGACGACTCAAAAAATTTTTAGCAATGCCAAGTTTAATGTGGAGCAACGGCAATAAAATTTTCATTTCAGGAACAAGACTTTCGTATAGCCTATTGTCTTTTGGCCATTTCCGTCCAATACAACTATCCCAGTTATGCTGTTTAATTTAATTTAATACCTTCTCCGTATCGTGACTCCCAATCGCACAAAAAAACACGGATATTTTGGACGTCCAGATGCTGTTAAACCTGTAATCAATGTCTTAATGCCAAAATGCACTATTGTGCCCTTTGCATTAACAACTGAGATGAGCAGTTTTCCCCCGTTTTTGAAATACATATTTAAGCTGAAAGTTATTAAAATAGTCCTTGGTCTTTCCCGTATAGAGCCTTAATCCTAATGTCAAACGGCTAGAATGCAAAAGATTTTGTTTCCGGTTTAACAATACATTTTTTTTACTCACTTACTTTTTTAGCAGTGATACAATAGTAAATAGTACAAGGTAAACATACGTGAAATAAATTAATAAAATTCCTTTTATCCAAATTCTAAAATATTTGTTTTTTCATTTGTCTTTTTACAAGCTTAATATTCAAATTGGGGTTTTGCGTTTTTGGATACAACAAATTAAATTGATTAATTTGTTGTATTAAGTCATCACTCGGAGATTAATTTGTATTTCCAATATCCAAGGCTTCCTAAATTAGTTCTTTTCACGCCGGCTTCCCACAGTCCTCCCATATGCGGAGCTCCTGCTGGAATGAAATGCCAGGAAATGTTTTGATGTGAATAATTAGCGAGGATGCGTTGTTGTGTGGTTTGGAGGAATTGTCGTGCTAGGACTCTTGAAGCACCTACGAAGGTGGTTCCGTTGTCAGAGTGAAGGTGCAAGGGACATCCTCGACGAGAAACAAATCGGTTAAAAGCAGCCATAAACGTTTCAGTGGACAAATCAGATGTTGCTTCTAAATGTATTGCCTTGGTGGAAAAGCACACAAACACGCACACATATCCTTTGGTAATACGACAAGCTCGACCGGAGTAACTCTTGACATCTAAAGGACCCGCGAAGTCTAGACCAGTGTGTAGAAACGGACGAGTTATTTCCGATCGCTCAGGTGGTAAAGCTGCCATTATCTGCTGTTGACATTTTCTTTTGTAAATGACGCAAACCTTACATTTATTTATTGTTGTTTGTATTAGATTTTTTGCTTTTGGGATCCAGTACTGTGTTCTGAGTAATCGAAGAACTAATTAGTTTCCTCCGTGAAGGCTAATGTCATGAATAAATTTTACCAAAATCCTGGAAAACTGCGAACTGTATGGAATAATGATAGGGTGTTTCTCGTCGCAGGTTAAACCATGGGAGGACTCTAGCCGACCACTGGAACGAATAATTCCCTCTGCATCCAAAAAGGGATTTTAGTTTAAAATGCTACTGGATTTAGGTATAATTCGTCTAGTGGAAAGACATTTATATTCATTAGGATAGAACGCCTTTTGACACACGGAAATCAGTTGGTTTCGAATGGAGCTTATTTCGGAATTGGACAACGAAATGGAATCCTTGAAGAAACTATATCGGTATCTAGGATGGGTTCTATAGAAAAAACGATAGACATAGGCCATGACTCGCATTGCCTTAGTGTAATAGGAAACCCGTTCCAAGATATCTTCAAAGTTCGGAAAATAAGTAAAATGCACCTTTATCGGTTTCTCTTCCATGATTGTCCGAGAAATGGTAGACACATGAGTTTTTGGCCACTGTACTTCATGTCCCTTAAGCCAGTGGGGACCGAACCACCATAAATCATTACTATGTAAATCTTGTGGGCAAATACCTCAACGAGCAATATCTGCGGGATTATCCTCAGAACTTACGTGTCTCCACTGTGTATAGTTCACTATTTGAATAATTTTCGAGACTCGATTGGCGACGAATGTAAGCCAACAACAAGGAGGTTTAGCTAGCCAAGAAAGTACAATGGAGGAATCGGTCCAGCAAAACACAGAAAAATTATCTATTTCTAATTGTGGCAAAATATTGTCTATCATTTCTGCTAAAAGGACCGCTCCACAAAGTTCCAATCTTGGAATTGATAATGTCTTGATAGGAGCAACTTTTGTTTTGGACGACATAAGGTGTGTTGAAATAGAACCAGGACCAACTATTCGTACATATAATGCCGCTGCGTATCCTTTTCCGAAGCATCACAGAATCCATGGAATTGGATTTTTGCATTTGGACAATAATCAATCCATCGAGGGATTCGAATGGTATTGATAGCGGAGTAGTTAGACTCAAAGGTTTTCCACTGACTGAGCGCATCAGTAGAAAGGATTTCATCCCCAACCACGCGTTCCATCGAATGCCTAAAGTTTTCGCAGAGCTGCTGTTAAGAAATCTTCATGAAGTCGATGATCTGGTGGAACATTCGAATGTATGTCTACAGAGTTTGATGTCCACTTTCTCAGCGAAAACCCAGCGGAATCTAAAGCTTGGATAAGCTCGTTTTTTGCCTTAATAAAATCTTGCTTCGTATGGAATCCTGCAAGGACGTCATCAACATACATTGATTTCCGGAGAATCGTCCTAGCAAACGGTGTTGGACATCATCGGCTAGTTGTAACAGTGTTCGAATAGCAAGATACGGTGCGCAACTGACCCCAAAGGTAACTGTTTTTAGTTCGTAATCGCAAATAGGGGAATTCGGATTACTTCGGAAAAGAATTCGTTGTAATGGAGTATGGTCAGGATTGACTAGGATCTGCCTATACATTTTCTGAATATCAGCATTAAATACGAATCGGAAAAATCGCCATTTAAGAATCAAAAGGGTAAGGTCATTCTGCAGAATTGGTCCGACGTGAAGCAATGAATTCAAGCTTTGTCCATTGGATGAAGGAGCAGAAGCATTAAAAACTACTCGAACTTTTGTGGAGCTACTTTCGGGTTTTATAACCGCGTGATGTGGTAAATAATAAACATTTGAAACCCGGGACGAAGCCGGTGGAGATACCCTAGACATGTGAGACAATTCCTCATATTCCCTGACAACTGAATCGTAATCACATTTGAAATCCGGGGTTCGAACTAACTTGGCCTTGTTTCTAAAAAACTGTGCCATTGCGCTAGACCTAGAATTACCCAATGCTAGTGAGTTCGGGAATCCTTCCTTAAATGGAAGTGACACTACATATCTACCCTCATGATTCCTTTTGGAAGTGCGGATAAACAGATCCTCACAAAATTGATCGGATGGAGACATAAAGTTCTTCCTTGGAAGATTCTCCACCTCCCAAAAAAAATTTGATACGATGGTGTGACAAGAATTTGAACTATCTGAAACTGGGCCCGTAAGAATCCATCCGAAAATGGTTTCTTGAGCAATAAGGGAACCGCAAACATTATCCCTTATCCCTGAACAAACAATTGAAGGAAAAATGTCACCACCAATCAACATATCAATTTTAGAACTGGAGTAGAATTTTGGATCTGCTAATGGGATATCTGGAAGGTTTGAAAATTTTGAATTTGAGATGGTCTGGGATGGGAGGCTGTTTGACAAGTGGGGCACTACAAGTGCTGTAACCGAAATATCCAGATCGTCGTGCACATGTGAACCTAGTACCAATGAACACTGATTCTGAACATTGGCGGAAACACTGCGATTTAAGCCAGAAATTTGTGCATTAATTGACTCAGAGGGAAGTTTAAGTAACTTAAAAATACGTTCCGTAATGAAAGTTTCTTCCGACCCAGAGTCTATTAATGCACGAACCTGGTATTTGGTACCTTAATGACAGATGTTTTCCCATGCTGTTCCCAATAAAACACTCTTGGAATGAGTTGCAAAACAAGACTGAACTCTTTTCGAACTACTAGTGGACTGTATGTTATTTGAATTGGATCTGGAAAATGAAGCTGAATTCGGATTAAGAATTGTAGCACTACTTGTACTAGGAGTTGGAAGAGGTGGACTTTGATTTTCCACTTCTTTATGTAAAAGACTGTTGTGTTTTTTGAGACACTTGAAGCAACTGTGTTTACTTGGGCAGTTCCTTACGCCATGCGTTTTTGAAAAACAGTTAAGGCATAAGCCCTCCTTTTTTATTTCGTCTTATCGATGTTGATAGTCCATCTTTAGAAATTTAGGACATTTTCGGATTGGATGGATTTCTTGAGGACATAATTGACATTTCGGGCCTGAAACTTTTACTTGGAAGCTATAAACCTTCTTATTAGAACTGGAATTCGAATTTGATTTGGACTTGGTCTCACTATTCCTAGCGTGGTTAGTGCCGCGAATTTCGGAGACGGACTCTAGTGTTCTTTGCCGGTTGGTGAGGAATTCTTCCAATTCGGACCATTTCGGAATAGCTGTTTTATCCCTTAATTGTTGTTCCCAAAGTGTCAACGTATTTTCCGGAAGTTTATCTGTGCAGATAAACACGAAAATTGGATCCCAGCTAGCGACATCAATATTGTGGAGTTTTAGCACCGAAATGCAGGAATTAATGTCTCTTTGTAATCCTTTCAAAGCCTTGCCTGATTCAGCAATGATAGTCTGGAGGTTGAAAAGGATTTTCAACTGACCATTCACTAAAACACGGCGGTTATCGTACCTCAAACATAAGTTTTCCCATGCCATATCGAACCCCTGGTGTGTAAGTGGACATTTTCCCACTATCTCCCTAGCTTCACCTTTGGTTTTTTGAGTTAAGTAAAACAGTTTCTCCACGTTACTAGACCTAGAGTTTGATACCACAGCGGAAAACATGTCACGGAATGTTGGCCAGGAAGCATAATCGCCATGGAACGTTTGAATTTCAATAGGAAGCAAGTGAAGACTACGTAAATTTAAGGAAGTAGGAACAGAAGGGTTTGTATTTGCATGTGCTGCCGCCTCAGGCTGTGTAGGCGATGTTAATAGTAAGGCATCAGAAAGTTCAGACAATCTGGTTAAACACTTGCAGTACGTAGTATAAGTGATTTTATATTTAAGTTTAAATGATTCTACATCGATTGGGTCTTCGTCTTTATCAGTTTCCTTGTCAGCTTCTAGCAAAAATGTGTCGTAAGCTGCCTTAACTCTACTCCAGTCTGACCGTAGTTCACAGCGGTGCACCTCGAGCGAATGTATTGATGTTACTGGGTACTGATTATCGTTAAGGTCAGCTTCGAACTCAACGATGCTATCAGCCAGGCGTATAAATTGATCCAACGACATGACGAAATATTAAAGTAGAAAAACTGAATGGAAATGATAGTGATCGATGAAAACCTTCTCTATTAGTGAAATCTGCCAGCTATCCTTTCAAATGTAGCACTTTTCCTTAAAAACCTCTGTTTATACCAATAGATACTTGTTATGTTGTTAATAATCTCTTTCTTTAACTTTACTTTATTCTAGGTATTTCACTTCACTTAAATTTCTTTTGTCATATTTTACATAATTTATGTATGTATGTATGTTAAAGAATTTAATCGAAAGAAAAAAATTAACCACGCGAATAAAAATTATTTGTTTATCCAAATGCACTTTATAGACTGAAACCACGATAAAAGCAAAAAACAAAATATAAAGAACAATGCAAAAACTGGAACGTGTGTTTATGTAGATTTGTCTTCTTATATATGACCACAGTGTCTCAGAGAATATTTTTGTCTTCTTCCAATCCGGTTCGAATGGGACCAAATGTTGAAGTGGAGAACTAATTTAGGAAGCCTTGGATATTGGAAATACAAATTAATCTCCGAGTGATGAATTAATACAACAAATTAATCAATTTAATTTGTTGTATCCAAAAACGCAAAACCCCAATTTGAATTTTAAGGTTGTAAAAAGACAAATGAAAAAACAAATATTTTAGAATTTGGATAAAAGAAATTTTATTATTTTATTTTAGTGTAAGTGAGTAAAAAAAATGTATTGTTAAACCGGAAACAAAATCTTTTGCATTCTAGCCGTTTGACATTAGGATTAAGGCTCTATACGGGAAAGAGAAAGGACTATTTTAATAACTTTCAGCTTAAATATATATTTCAAAAAGGGGGGCAAACTGCTCATCTCAGTTGTTAATGCAAAGGGCACAATAGTGCATTTTGGCATTAACACAATGAAACTATTTTGAGGTCGCAGCAAATGCGCCACTGGTGTTCGTTATATTTGACTACTTCCAGAATGTGTTTCAAATTATCGAAATTTTCGCTACTGTCAGTGCTATGCACAATCGGAACAGAAGCCATTCTATTTGTCTTGTGCAAAAGTACAACTTTTAAGCTGATTAGTGAACTATCGATGAATAAACGCCAATCATCTTTTTTATAGGTTAACCCTATCGTCTCCATTAACTTTTTAATATCGTTGCAATAATCGAAATTTTTTCCATCATTCACATTGAAGAACTTTTCTAACCCTTATTGGCATTTTCATTAGGCTGTTACTTTGGTACCTTTACCAGCAAATTATTTCCTTTCAAAAATGAAGCCAGTAGTTCTGATCTTTTCTGAGTTAAACACAAATTTGCAACAATACCATCAAAAGGGTTTTGTGTCACTAGGATTGGGTCCTTTGATGTACCTTCACTAGGGTAAACAAACGCCGCGATACGGGTCTTCTAATTTAGCCTCTATTTTCAGCTCTCACTCTCAGAATCGACCTAACTTTTGATAACCTGAATTTGTTCCACAGTGTTACTAGGTTTATTTAAAACAAAACCTCAAGTTTAAACAAATTAATAAAGATTTAAATAATATAGTCGAATAAAAAAAATTTATATTAAAAAAATAATTTTTGCAAGATGGCGTGAGTTCTTACACTGCGCCTTCTTCCTTGATTTTTTCAAATTATTAGTTAAAATACATCCGTTTTCCCATGCCTTTAACATAAACTGAGTAATGAGAAATATAGGTCAAAATCTAAATGGTGGTCTAATATGGACTAATAGGGTGATAGTTTAGGTATTCTCATAAATTCACTTTCAGCTATGCTCTTTAAAAAAATCTATACAAATTCTGAATATAAACTATATGGTTCTGAAATCTAGAATACTTAAACTATCAACCCTATTAGTCCATATTAGAGCCCCATTTCGATTTTGACCCATATTCGGGTTCTGAATGTAGGACTTTTTTTAATTGTAATTCATTTCCGGTCCAAATTGTTTAAATAAAAAATATATGTTTTATTAAGTATTCTGAATTACCATTTTCAAATTTATTTTTGTGTCAAAGTATTTATTTTTGGCAAAAAATTATGTTTTTGCTGTGGTCTTAACCCTGTTTGAGTACGAACTATGTATGTTATCTAGGGTGATCGATCGAATAGTATTCGACCGGTTTTAACCGGTTATTTTAGTTTTGCCCAAGTCGAATATTTTAAAATGTCCATTTTTCGAATATCGAATAAAGTGGCTATTTTAGTAAAATAACCCGGTTATTTTAGTAATGTGTAATTTAAATACGATTTCCTTACTTTTGTTATTAAAGGAAGAACTTAACTTATCAAGACTTTTGATATATGTCAAACTTGTAGGCACATCATTTTATACGCATGAGGTTTTCGAGATGCTCATCTGTGAGACGATTTTGGTGCTTATTTTTATAAGCCTCAATGAAGAAAATGAAGATTCACATAAAAAGGGTTTCTTCCGTACGTGTGTTTAATATGCAATATTTTCGAAAAAAAAGTATTATGGCAACGCTGCAGAACAATGAGAGCGGGAGAGTCATTTAGCACTAACATTATTATAAAATACACATGTATGTGTTTGCCTATCTTTGGTTTCAATTGTGATCGACGAATTGACAGATATTTTATACAAAAGGCATGTTCATATAACTATTGTTTCTATAATGCTGAAACAAAAAAAATTTAAATATATAATCCTGGATAAAAGTTTTTGTTTTTTTGTTTGACACTTTTCAAAAATATTGCTGAAGTTTACTGCTTCATATAGACATGCTTAACCAGCAACAAATTAAAACTCATTTACAATAAATTTGGCAAAATATGTCAAATAATAAGTTTATGAAATGCCTTTATTTTCAAAATCAAAGTTTTTCAAAAATTCTAAAGCTATGTTCACACTTATTAAATATTTGACGTCCTACACAAAACCACTAGTTTTCTTAAAGAATTGTTTGCTTTTGCAAAACGTTTGGCTAGAGCAAACATTATTTAACCGTTTCTTAACTACAGTATACATAAATGCAATTATTATCTTAGACATAAAGTTTAGCAAAGAACTAGAAATTGTTGAAAATAATTATTATTATTATGTCCTGTGGTTCCTATAAGGAACAAAGGGCTTAAGTTAAATCGTTAAATATTTGTGGTCTGGACATACCATAAGTCATATCTAGGTATTTTGTTGGTTCCTTACCTTCGTGAATTGTTTTGTTTTTATTCTAATTAACTTTTTATTACAAATACTAATCCGATTTTTGTATTTTTATGTATTGGAATTAAAACCGGTTAACCGGTTATTTTTAAAATGCTTAGCTGAAAAAAGTCGAATAATCGATCACCCTAATGTTATCCCATGTTGCTTGTGTATAGGAAACTAGATTTAACCAAAGGGAAACCATGAAAAGTTCGTGGTTTGTGATCAGTAAAAATATTCAGGTTTCTTATGCTGGGTACATACAATGCAATCTACATCGATACAATATCAACGCGTTTTAATGTTGATGACTTTTGTTGCATAGTTATACCCAGCATTACGCCCTATACATTTTTTTAGTAACTTTTTAAGGGCTTTGGAAAATTAAAAGATAAATGCTTTTTCAACATATTTATTCAAAAAACGTCTTTGAAAGAGCTTTACAAGCAAATGATTTAAAATTCATTTAATATTGAAAAGCTAAATGAAACTAACTTGTATATTTTATTTTATACATAGACGATTGTATGTATTTGTATTGGAATGTAACAAAAAATATTAGTTACACTGAAAAAAAATAAAAATTGATTTTTATAACCAAATTGTACGATTTGCGTTGCGTTGTGTATTTGCTGCGGTAGAAACCCCTCATCCTTTCATTAATGCTGCCAACATATTTATAATGCAAGATATAGGATACGTTAGCTTGTAATTCTTCGTTTAAGTTGTAAGCCACAATATCGGTTAAACTGTTGCGAGTGGCATCGGGAAAGATATATGGGACATTGGAATCCTTTTTCTAATAAATACTTAAGGTCATATTCAAATTCCCAATATGCAATTGAATTTGTTTGGTAGTTTGTAATGCTTGGATTTCAATTCTACATTCACCATCGAAAGTAAATTGTCTGGCGTCAGATTCCTTCAAGTAAGGTGTGAGATGAATTAATTGAATTAAATTAAAATAAAAGAAAAAAAAACATAAAATATAAAAAAATAAAATATAAATATACCTACCTACATTAGTATATTATACAATATGGTGTTTCTTGCGGTTGCTTATTTGATTTGTTTTACAGTGGTAATTGGAATTGAAATAATGTATCCCAGCAAAAACTGATGCCTTCTCGGAAGCAATAATGTAAGGGAGAATTCAGAGTGAAGCGCTTACACTTCTATGAAATATTAAATGATTTTTGCTTGGAATTCCTCGCGTAGAAGCAGCTCTGCTGTAGGGATCTGAAGATCGCTTATTTCATGCTTTGAAAAAAAAATTGTTATTTCAGTGCTTATTTTTTTTTTATAAACATTAAATATTTTTTTGAAATTCAAGGATTATAGTTTTATAATAATTATGTATGATTTTTGTAAAATTAAGTTAAATTTTTTTATATTATATCAAAAGAATAAATGATATCACTGCTTCAATAAAGTAGTAGAAAATGTAATCTAAAATAAACGAATAAACCGCGCTTCGCTTCTAATATTTAGCAGCGCATTTAACAATTGTAGGCCTTATGCCTTATCTTACAGCAGTAGAGTAAGGCAGTAATTTTTCGAAGCATAAAAGGAAGCGGTTGGGATGCAGTATACGTGTTTATTGCTTCCAAATCTTGAAAAATTTTTGCTGGGATGAGAGATCTTTATTGGAATAATCGCTTACCCACCCAAACACCATCACCCACACCCATCCCCGAAGTTATTTACCGTTTACTAGGGTGATCGATCGAATAGTATTCGACCGGTTTTAACCGGTTATTTTAGTTTTGCCCAAGTCGAATATTTTAAAATGTCCATTTTTCGAATATCGAATAAACCGGTTATTTTGGTAAAATAAACCGGTTACTTTAGTAATGTGTAATTTATATACGTTTTCCTTACTTCTGTTATAAATGCACCCGTAATTGAAGTATTTTTCTAATCAAATATAAACTTAAACTTTCTATAAAAAATGTCAAAACAAAATGAAACAAAAGTCAAAAAAACATTATGAGCAATGTAAATACAAATCGCTTATACAAGCGTGTGTTCTTGTAACAAAACACAAAACAATTTAAAGTACAAAAAAAAAGTTCAGCTTAAAAAGTAATTAGCAATTTGACAGTTTTATAAATTATATATGTATATATATGTATATCTTTATAAAGATGTCATCTCTGGTGATATTTCGAACTGACTTAAAAAAAATGTGTGCCTAAAATGATAAGTGGCAAAGGTTCTTTAACGTCACGACTTATTAATCACTTTTATTTAGTCTACAAGCTTGACATAAATATACGCCAAGTAAAACTTGACCCTGATCCAAGTAGATTTTAAGAGACTGCAAATAATACTTTACTAAAATATGCTGCCAATAATGAATGAAAAACTCTTAAGTAGTTCCAGCATATCTTCATGCTTAAAACAGGAACATACCGGTGGAATCATCGATATGGGAAAATTCATCAGTTTAATTTATTAAAACACCAAGAACTTAAAATAAAATTAAAGGAATCAAAAATGTCCTGGAAGGGTTTAAATTGTGTGATCGACGAATTTACAGATATTTCATATAAAAAGCATGTTCATATTACTATTGTTTATATAATGCTGAAACAAAAAAAAATTAAATATATAATCCTCGATAAGAGGATTTGTTTGCCACTTTTCAAAAATATGGCTGAAGTTTACTGCTTCATATAGACATGCTTAACCAGCAACAAATTAAAACTCATTTAAAATAAATTTGAGAGAATATCTCATATAATAAATTTATTAAATTCCTATAATTTTAAAAAACCAACGTTTCTCAAAAATTCTAAAGTTATGTTCACACCTATTAAATATTTGACGTCCTACACGTAACAACTAGATTTATTAAAGAATTGTTTGCTTTTCAAAACGTTTGGCTATAGCAAACATTATTTAAAGGTTTCTTAACTACATAATACATAAATTCAATTATCATCTTAGAAATAAATAAATAATAATAAAATAAATAGAAATTGTTAAAAATAAACCTTAAGTTTAATCAATTTATTGGTCACGCTTTTTTTGATGTTATCGTCAAATATTTGTTAGGTCTGAACATACCCTAAGTCATATCTACATATGTATTTTGTTGGTTCCTTACCTCCGAAAAATTTTTTGTTTTTATTCTAATTAACTCTTTCTTACAAAAACTAATTTGAATTTTTTATTTTTATGTATTCGAATTAAAACCGGTTAACCGGTTATTTTTAAAATGCTTAACCGAAAACCGAGTTTTTTAAAATAGCAACTATTCGGAATATTCGTAAACCGGTTATTGAACTATCGACTAATCGATCAGCCTACCGTTTACCATCAAACATTAAGCCCATCAATAATAGTTGCCAAATTTTAGGCCTTACAAAGCTCTTAACACCGCCAGTCTTTTTTTTATAAGAAAATAGTTATAAATTATAAAGGGTCCGCCATCTAACTTTTATCAACTTGTGCTTATTTAGTGAATGGTAACACTTAGCTCATGTCTGATTTGACAGATAATTAGTTTTATCCTTCCGCTGAACGAATATGGTTGTGGAAATATGCGTTATCGCTTCGCTAAGTGGGCCTGCGATCGACTTTCAGATGAAGCTCATTTTGATCTTGGCGGATATGTAAACATGCAAAATTGTCGCATTTGGGGCACAGAAAAACCGCACGCATACATTGAAAAGCCGTTGCACCCAAAATTGGGCCATTTTTCTTTAAAAATGGACAAGGAGTGGCCGTTACAGTCAATGGCGATCGATATCGGGCCATGTTGAACGAATTTTTGTTCACAAAAATTGAAGAGGGGGATATTGGCAACATTTGGTGTCAACAGGACGGCGCTACGTGCCACACAGCCGCAGCTACACCCGATGTTTTACGCCCTGTTTTTGAAGATCGCATTATCAGCCGCAGAACTGATGTCGTTTGGCCACCTCAGATTTGACACCATTGGACTATTAATTGTGGGGTGCCGTCAAAGATAAGTGTTACGCCGACAAGCCAGAGACAATTGACGCTTTAAAGGACAAATTTGTGAAGCCATTGGAGAAATACAGCTGCACACAATCGATAATGTGCTTAAAAATTGGACCGATAGTGTAGGCTACTGCATGGCCAGCCGAGGCAGCCATTTGAATGAAATTATTTTCCATTATTAACCGGAAGAATTGTACTTTCAAATAAAAAAATAAATTTGAGAAAATATTCAGTAGTTTTTTTATAGCATTTAAAAAAAAAAAGTTATTTGGCGGACCCTTTACATATCTACACACGTAAAAACTTTCGGTTTATGGGTATTAATAATTATGAATTATTTGATCAAGTGTCCAATGAAATCTATCTAATGAAAACAAGAGCTAAGCTATTACTTATTTATAAAAAAGTGTGTATGTTTACATTTTGTATAAAATTTTTAAAAAATAATATTTATTTAAGATTTAAAATTATCAACTTAACTTATGTCCGGGTTTTACTCTTTTCAAGGACAACTTATTGTGACAGCGAAAAACAATGATTCAATTTAAAATGAAAACATTTTTAAAAGCGGTTTTAATTATTTGATTTACAAAAACATTCATCCAATTAGAGTTCTTTTATTTGAAAAGTAAATACCTTAATTTTTTCTTGTGTAAAATAAATTATAAAAAACAGACACACATTCATGTTCAAATAATAATACTTTTTCATGGCGGTTTTACCTGGTATTTGAAGAACAAATTTTATAAATTATTCTTAATTAAGTGTTTATTACGACTTATAGTTTAAGAAAATGTTTACCAGATATACCTAACTGCCCGTCTATACCAGAGATAATTATTGCGACATATATTGCAGTACATGTCCAAATTATGTTATCTGTAATGTAGACAGCAATTTTTTGTACATATTTATTGCCGGCAATTTATGTTGCAATAATTGTTAGTCCATTTTTGTTAGCAATTATTAGGTGTGTTCCACAAGATCTCGGGCAAGTTCGGACACATGAGAGTTAAATAAAAATTACTCTCTAAATTTACCGAAACTACCCAAAATTGCTGGATCGCAAAAAACCATTTTTGAACATATTCAAATCCTAATGCTGCTTACTTTTCAAATTAAGATCTATTTAAGTGATTTAAGACGCTTAAAAGTCATAACATTATAAAACTAAAACATTTGCATCATTGTAATTTTTTATATTTTCGTTTTTTTTTTATATTAAAGAATAAGGAAAATATGTATGCAATAACTTTTTAACCACTTTAATTTTTTCACAAAAACCTTACATTTTGCTTTTTATATGTTTTTTAAATAAAACTAAACTTTTTTCTTTTGCTTGTAAATTTCCTGAATTTTTTATCAGTTTCATATGTAAACCAAAACAGCTGATTGTTTTTTCTAGTCCGAACTTACCCAAAGAAAAAGTTCGTGTATGTTTGTACAGGAAATGAAAAATTACTCTCTTTATTGCACAAAAGTTGTTATGTGGAACGCTTTTGGGTAACTTTGTGCAAGTTCGGACTGTTTCGTTATGCATGTGGAACAGAGCTATTACTAGCATAAAACGTCAAATTTGCTTGTCAATTGATAAATAGAAGCAAAAAAGAAAATAAAAATAGAAGCAAAATTTGTGGGAAAGAAATTAAGTTTGTGAAATTGTAGCAAATTAAAATCGTAGTAAAATAATTAAATTAAAGAATTAAATAAACACTAAAATAAAATCGCAAACTTATTTTTATTAATATAATTTTTTTCTTATTCGATTTTTATTATTTAAATTTAAAATAATATGTTTAAAGCGGCTCATACACTTGCAATAAAATTGTTCAGTTTTACGTATTGTACAATTATATCGCCAATGTGTATGTGATATACGACGATGGCACAATATATTGGCAGCAATCAAAATACTTTTGATTTTTATTGCACAACGAAAAGAAATTGAAATGTGTTGGCAACATTGTACAATGCTGTTTATGTTAGTTCTATAGGTTATGTTCACCTTTTTATTGAATGAATGAAAACATAGTGCGACTTATTGCATAATATAGGACAAAATGGAACAAATATAGCGAATATCATATACAATAATATTGCAAGTGCATGGGCCGCTTAAGTTTAATTCTGTTTTTATGTAAAAATATAAATTTTATTTTATCAAAAAAAAATTAATAAAAATTACACTGTGGAGCAAATTCAGATTATCAAAAGTTAGTTCTATTCTGAGAGTGACGGGTGAAAATAGAGGCTAAATTAGAAGACCCGTATCGCGGCGTTTGTTAATGTTAGTTCGAATTTTTTTTAATCAGCCTTCAACCTTTGCAGTCAAATGCCGATGTTCAGCATTTTGCTTATATGGTTTTTTGCCTATAACTGGTCGACTAATTGAAATTTTTGTTAATCTGAAAATACCAAATTATTGCTAGAGACCTGTGCAACTATTTTTAAAAGTTTTTAAAAAATTGATTTACCAAATTTTTGTGGTGCTTATGAAGCAAAATGTTGGAAAAATTATTTGTTTTTCATGCTTTTTGAAATTATTTTCCACAAAACTCAGTCTTCTTTGCTTTCTGTTTAATCTAAAATATCCCTAGAGGGAAGCGAACTGACACTGAAGTAGTCCCGTGATAGGTCTTTGGTGGTAGGGACCGGTTCCAGTTCTAACACTTTATATGAATAAGACCTATCACTTTTACATGGGGTTGTCATTGGAGGGGGTCAATTGACACTATTTGACCAACCACAGACCTATTCTCAATGAACCTGCTTAGTGTCAATTACTAAAAAGTAGTATTATTTAAATACAATGTAGTATTATTTCAATTAAACTAGTCCAAGAAATAAATTTAACAGCCAAATTTTAGAAATTACCAAAAAATGTGTCACATCACCGCTGAAGACTGTTCTGTAATTCATTACTTTTTTTACCTTTTTGTTCTTTATAAACCAGTTAAGGGATTGGTTCTTCTTTCACTGGTCATGAGTCCTTTCTTTTTGTACTTGTTCTATTTTCACAAGTCCCAGGACCAGTCGCTTGGACCAATTGACACAAATTTCCCGCAGGGATGCTTCTCAGTTTCTTCAATAAATTTCGTTTGAAAAGAAAACAATTATAATACAAAACTTGCGTTTTCGAGCTTAATATTAATTCACTTCTCAGTTTTTATGTACCAATTTTGTTCAGTGTTGGTGTTGAAGAAACATTGAAAAAGAAATTATAAAAATATGGAAAAAATATAATTTTGAAATGTTAATTAGGAAAAGTTTTAAGTTAAAAAATTATATAATTAAATTAATGATTTGGCCAGTTGCCGTTTAGCAGGCGGCTGTGGATCAACATCACTGCTCTCTCTAATATCTTGGTCATCGCCATCAGATAATTTCGTCAAACAGATATTCTGGAATTTTATCTTTGCCTTCCCCTTCTTCCTCTTCTTCAAAGGTGTTTTTATACCACCAACAAATTTCAGCAATACTTCATGTGGAGATTTCATTCCTCTGTACCTGAAACGAAAATAGTTTTCAACCGTTAACATGTTTAGATTGTGCACTCTGACAATGATATTAGAAAAATCTAGGATTTCAAAATATGCACACTCTATAGTTACATTATTTTAAATGGAAGCGCAGTTTGGTGATAACGTTCGCCTTGCTCATCAGATTCAGTTGGCAACTGTTGAGCGAGTTGATGCTGATGCAAGTGATGAATTATGTGCGACATATTAACGCCAATTTCATCGAAAGCTGCCAACATGTTTGCAACATATTGCGTTCTTTACCCAAAAGTCCCTTAATTGTCGCTCTGTCAGAACTTGGTCAAAATCTTGACTACTCAAAATATTTTTAGCAATGCCAAGTTTAATGTGGAGCAACGGCAATAAAATTTTCATTTCAGGAACAAGACTTTCGTATAGCCTATTGTCTTTTGGCCATTTCCGTCCAATACAACTATCCCAGTTATGCTGTTTAATTTAATTTAATACCTTCTCCGTATCGTGACTCCCAATCGCACAAATTAAATTGATTAATTTGTTGTATTAAGTCATCACTCGGAGATTAATTTGTATTTCCAATATCCAAGGCTTCCTAAATTAGTTCTTTTCACGCCGGCTTCCCACAGTCCTCCCATATGCGGAGCTCCTGCTGGAATGAAATGCCAGGAAATGTTTTGATGTGAATAATTAGCGAGGATGCGTTGTTGTGTGGTTTGGAGGAATTGTCGTGCTAGGACTCTTGAAGCACCTACGAAGGTGGTTCCGTTGTCAGAGTGAAGGTGCAAGGGACATCCTCGACGAGAAACAAATCGGTTAAAAGCAGCCATAAACGTTTCAGTGGACAAATCAGATGTTGCTTCTAAATGTATTGCCTTGGTGGAAAAGCACACAAACACGCACACATATCCTTTGGTAATACGACAAGCTCGACCGGAGTAACTCTTGACATCTAAAGGACCCGCGAAGTCTAGACCAGTGTGTAGAAACGGACGAGTTATTTCCGATCGCTCAGGTGGTAAAGCTGCCATTATCTGCTGTTGACATTTTCTTTTGTAAATGACGCAAACCTTACATTTATTTATTGTTGTTTGTATTAGATTTTTGCTTTTGGGATCCAGTACTGTGTTCTGAGTAATCGAAGAACTAATTAGTTTCCTCCGTGAAGGCTAATGTCATGAATAAATTTTACCAAAATCCTGGAAAACTGCGAACTGTATGGAATAATGATAGGGTGTTTCTCGTCGCAGGTTAAACCATGGGAGGACTCTAGCCGACCACTGGAACGAATAATTCCCTCTGCATCCAAAAAGGGATTTTAGTTTAAAATGCTACTGGATTTAGGTATAATTCGTCTAGTGGAAAGACATTTATATTCATTAGGATAGAACGCCTTTTGACACACGGAAATCAGTTGGTTTCGAATGGAGCTTATTTCGGAATTGGACAACGAAATGGAATCCTTGAAGAAACTATATCGGTATCTAGGATGGGTTCTATAGAAAAAACGATAGACATAGGCCATGACTCGCATTGCCTTAGTGTAATAGGAAACCCGTTCCAAGATATCTTCAAAGTTCGGAAAATAAGTAAAATGCACCTTTATCGGTTTCTCTTCCATGATTGTCCGAGAAATGGTAGACACATGAGTTTTTGGCCACTGTACTTCATGTCCCTTAAGCCAGTGGGGACCGAACCACCATAAATCATTACTACGTAAATCTTGTGGGCAAATACCTCAACGAGCAATATCTGCGGGATTATCCTCAGAACTTACGTGTCTCCACTGTGTATAGTTCACTATTTGAATAATTTTCGAGACTCGATTGGCGACGAATGTAAGCCAACAACAAGGAGGTTTAGCTAGCCAAGAAAGTACAATGGAGGAATCGGTCCAGCAAAACACAGAAAAATTATCTATTTCTAATTGTGGCAAAATATTGTCTATCATTTCTGCTAAAAGGACCGCTCCACAAAGTTCCAATCTTGGAATTGATAATGTCTTGATAGGAGCAACTTTTGTTTTGGACGACATAAGGTGTGTTGAAATAGAACCAGGACCAACTATTCGTACATATAATGCCGCTGCGTATCCTTTTTCGAAGCATCACAGAATCCATGGAATTGGATTTTTGCATTTGGACAATAATCAATCCATCGAGGGATTCGAATGGTATTGATAGCGGAGTAGTTAGACTCAAAGGTTTTCCACTGACTGAGCGCATCATTAGAAAGGATTTCATCCCCAACCACGCGTTCCATCGAATGCCTAAAGTTTTCGCAGAGCTGCTGTCCTCAAATTTTAAGAAATCTTCATGAAGTCGATGGTCTGGTGGAACATTCGAATATATGTCTACAGAGTTTGATGTCCACTTTCTCAGCGAAAACCCAGCGGAATCTAAAGCTTGGATAAGCTCGTTTTTTGCCTTAATAAAATCTTGCTTCGTATGGAATCCTGCAAGGACGTCATCAACATACATTGATTTCCGGAGAATCGTGCTAGCAATTGGATAACGGCTAGTTGTAACAGTGTTCGAATAGCAAGATACGGTGCGCAACTGACCCCAAAGGTAACTGTTTTTAGTTCGTAATCGCAAATAGGGGAATTCGGATTACTTCGGAAAAGAATTCGTTGTAATGGAGTATGGTCAGGATTGACTAGGATCTGCCTATACATTTTCTGAATATCAGCATTAAATACGAATCGGAAAAATCGCCATTTAAGAATCAAAAGGGTAAGGTCATTCTGCAGAATTGGTCCGACGTGAAGCAATGAATTCAAGCTTTGTCCATTGGATGAAAGAGCAGAAGCATTAAAAACTACTCGAAATTTTGTGGAGCTACTTTCGGGTTTTATAACCGCGTGATGTGGTAAATAATAAAAATTTGAAACCCGGGACGAAGCCGGTGGAGATACCCTAGACATGGGAGACAATTCCTCATATTCCCTGACAACTGAATCGTAATCACATTTGAAATCCGGGGTTCGAACTAACTTGGCCTCGTATTATAAAAACTGTGCCATTGCGCTAGACCTAGAATTACCCAATGCTAGTGAGTTCGGGAATCCTTCCTTAAAAGGAAGTGACACTACATATCTACCCTCATGATTCCTTTTGGTAGTTCGGATAAACAGATCCTCACAAAATTGATCGGATGGAGACATAAAGTTCTTCCTTGGAAGATTCTCCACCTCCCAAAAGAAATTTGATACGATGGTGTGACAAGAATTTGAACTATCTGAAACTGGGCCCGTAAGAATCCATCCGAAAATGGTTTCTTGAGCAATAAGGGAACCGCAAACATTATGCCTTATCCCTGAACAAACAATTGAAGGAAAAATGTCACCACCAATCAACATATCAATTTTAGAACTGGAGTAGAATTTTGGATCTGCTAATGGGATATCTGGAAGGTTTGAAAATTTTGAATTTGAGATGGTCTGGGATGGCAGGCTGTTTGACAAGTGGGGAACTACAAGTGCTGTAACCGAAATATCCAGATCGTCGTGCACATGTGAACCTAGTACCAATGAACACTGATGCTGAACATTGGCGGAAACACTGCGATTTAAGCCAGAAATTTGTGCATTAATTGACTCAGAGGGAAGTTTAAGTAACTTAAAAATACGTTCCGTAATGAAAGTTTCTTCCGACCCAGAGTCTATTAATGCACGAACCTGGTATTTGGTACCTAAATGACAGATGTTTACCCATGCTGTTCCCAATAAAACACTCTTGGAATGAGTTGCAAAACAAGACTGAACTCTATTCGAACTACAAGTGGACTGTATGTTATTTGAATTGGATCTGGAAAATGAAGCTGAATTCGGATTAAGAATTGTAGCACTACTTGTACTAGGAGTTGGAAGAGGTGGACTTTGATTTTCCACTTCTTTATGTAAAAGACTGTTGTGTTTTTTGAGACACTTGAAGCAACTGTGTTTACTTGGGCAGTTCCTTACGCCATGCGTTTTTGAAAAACAGTTAAGGCATAAGCCCTCCTTTTTTATTTCGTCTTATCGATGTTGATAGTCCATCTTTAGAAATTTAGGACATTTTCGGATTGGATGGATTTCTTGAGGACATAATTGACATTTCGGGCCTGAAACTTTTACTTGGAAGCTATAAACCTTCTTATTAGAACTGGAATTCGAATTTGATTTGGACTTGGTCTCACTATTCCTAGCGTGGTTAGTGCCGCGAATTTCGGAGACGGACTCTAGTGTTCTTTGCCGGTTGGTGAGGAATACTTCCAATTCGGACCATTTCGGAATAGCTGTTTTATCCCTTAATTGTTGTTCCCAATTTTCCAGTTTCTCCACGTTACTAGACCTAGAGTTTGATACCACAGCGGAAAACATGTCACGGAATGTTGGCCAGGAAGCATAATCGCCATGGAACGTTTGAATTTCAATAGGAAGCAAGTGAAGACTACGTAAATTTAAGGAAGTAGGAACAGAAGGGTTTGTATTTGCATGTGCTGCCGCCTCAGGCTGTGTAGGCGATGTTAATAGTAAGGCATCAGAAAGTTCAGACAATCTGGTTAAACACTTGCAGTACGTAGTATAAGTGCTTTTATATTTAAGTTTAAATGATTCTACATCGATTGGGTCTTCGTCTTTATCAGTTTCCTTGTCAGCTTCTAGCAAAAATGTGTCGTAAGCTGCCTTAACTCTGCTCCAGTCTGACCGTAGCTCACAGCGGTGCATCTCGAGCGAATGTATTGATGTTACTGGGTACTGATTATCGTTAAGGTCAGCTTCGAACTCAACGATGCTATCAGCCAGGCGTATAAATTAATCCAACGACATGACGAAATATTTAAGTAGAAAAACTGAATGGAAATGATAGTGATCGATGAAAACCTTCTCTATTAGTGAAATCTGCCAGCTATCCTTTCAAATGTAGCACTTTTCCTTAAAAAACCTCTGTTTATACCAATAGATACTTGTTATGTTGTTAATAATCTCTTTCTTTAACTTTACTTTATTCTAGGTATTTCACTTCACTTAAATTTCTTTTGTCATATTTTACATAATTTATGTATGTATGTATGTTAAAGAATTTAATCGAAAGAAAAAAATTAACCACGCGAATAAAAATTATTTGTTTATCCAAATGCACTTTATAGACTGAAACCACGATAAAAGCAAAAAACAAAATATAAAGAACAATGCAAAAACTGGAACGTGTGTTTATGTAGATTTGTCTTCTTATATATGACCACAGTGTCTCAGAGAATATTTTTGTCTTCTTCCAATCCGGTTCGAATGGGACCAAATGTTGAAGTGGAGAACTAATTTAGGAAGCCTTGGATATTGGAAATACAAATTAATCTCCGAGTGATGAATTAATACAACAAATTAATCAATTTAATTTGTTGTATCCAAAAACGCAAAACCCCAATTTGAATTTTAAGGTTGTAAAAAGACAAATGAAAAAACAAATATTTTAGAATTTGGATAAAAGAAATTTTATTATTTTATTTTAGTGTAAGTGAGTAAAAAAAATGTATTGTTAAACCGGAAACAAAATCTTTTGCATTCTAGCCGTTTGACATTAGGATTAAGGCTCTATACGGGAAAGAGAAAGGACTATTTTAATAACTTTCAGCTTAAATATATATTTCAAAAAGGGGGGCAAACTGCTCATCTCAGTTGTTAATGCAAAGGGCACAATAGTGCATTTTGGCATTAACACAATGAAACTATTTTGAGGTCGCAGCAAATGCGCCACTGGTGTTCGTTATATTTGACTACTTCCAGAATGTGTTTCAAATTATTGAAATTTTCGCTAGTGTCAGTGCTATGCACAATCGGAACAGAAGCCATTCTATTTGTCTTGTGCAAAAGTACAACTTTTAAGCTGATTAGTGAACTATCGATGAATAAACGCCAATCATCTTTTTTATAGGTTAACCCTATCGTCTCCATTAACTTTTTAATATCGTTGCAATAATCGAAATTTTTTCCATCATTCACA
Organism: Pollenia labialis; assembly: GCA_949318255.1. Classification (NCBI taxonomy): domain Eukaryota; kingdom Metazoa; phylum Arthropoda; class Insecta; order Diptera; family Polleniidae; genus Pollenia; species Pollenia labialis. The sequence continues at coordinate 122,216,676 of OX439139.1, read as the reverse complement.
TTGAAGAACTTTTCTAACCCTTATTGGCATTTTCGTTATGCTGTTACTTTGGTACCTTTACCAGCGAATTATTTCCTTTCAAAAATGAAGCCAGTAGTTCTGATCTTTTCTGAGTTAAACACAAATTTGCAACAATACCATCAAAAGGGTTTTGTGTCACTAGGATTGGGTCCTTTGATGTACCTTCACTAGGGTAAACAAACGCCGCGATACGGGTCTTCTAATTTAGCCTCTATTTTCAGCTCTCACTCTCAGAATCGACCTAACTTTTGATAACCTGAATTTGTTCCACAGTGTTACTAGGTTTATTTAAAACAAAACCTCAAGTTTAAACAAATTAATAAAGATTTAAATAATATAGTCGAATAAAAAAAATTTATATTAAAAAAATAATTTTTGCAAGATGGCGTGAGTTCTTACACTGCGCCTTCTTCCTTGATTTTTTCAAATTATTAGTTAAAATACATCCGTTTTCCCATGCCTTTAACATAAACTGAGTAATGAGAAATATAGGTCAAAATCTAAATGGTGGTCTAATATGGACTAATAGGGTGATAGTTTAGGTATTCTCATAAATTCACTTTCAGCTATGCTCTTTAAAAAAATCTATACAAATTCTGAATATAAACTATATGGTTCTGAAATCTAGAATACTTAAACTATCAACCCTATTAGTCCATATTAGAGCCCCATTTCGATTTTGACCCATATTCGGGTTCTGAATGTAGGACTTTTTTTAATTGTAATTCATTTCCGGTCCAAATTGTTTAAATAAAAAATATATGTTTTATTAAGTATTCTGAATTACCATTTTCAAATTTATTTTTGTTTCAAAGTATTTATTTTTGGCAAAAAATTATGTTTTTGCTGTGGTCTTAACCCTGTTTGAGTACGAACTATGTATGTTATCTAGGGTGATCGATCGAAAAGTATTCGACCGGTTTTAACCGGTTATTTTAGTTTTGCCCAAGTCGAATATTTTAAAATGTCCATTTTTCGAATATCGAATAAAGCGGCTATTTTAGTAAAATAACCCGGTTATTTTAGTAATGTGTAATTTAAATACGATTTCCTTACTTTTGTTATAAAAGGAAGAACTTAACTTATCAAGACTTTTGATATATGTCAAACTTGTAGGCACATCATTTTATACGCATGAGGTTTTCGAGATGCTCATCTGTGAGACGATTTTGGTGCTTATTTTTATAAGCCTCAATGAAGAAAATGAAGATTCACATAAAAAGGGTTTCTTCCGTACGTGTGTTTAATATGCAATATTTTCGAAAAAAAAGTATTATGGCAACGCTGCAGAACAATGAGAGCGGGAGAGTCATTTAGCACTAACATTATTATAAAATACACATGTATGTGTTTGCCTATCTTTGGTTTCAATTGTGATCGACGAATTGACAGATATTTTATACAAAAGGCATGTTCATATAACTATTGTTTCTATAATGCTGAAACAAAAAAAATTTAAATATATAATCCTGGATAAAAGTTTTTGTTTTTTTGTTTGACACTTTTCAAAAATATTGCTGAAGTTTACTGCTTCATATAGACATGCTTAACCAGCAACAAATTAAAACTCATTTACAATAAATTTGGCAAAATATGTCAAATAATAAGTTTATGAAATGCCTTTATTTTCAAAATCAAAGTTTTTCAAAAATTCTAAAGCTATGTTCACACTTATTAAATATTTGACGTCCTACACAAAACCACTAGTTTTCTTAAAGAATTGTTTGCTTTTGCAAAACGTTTGGCTAGAGCAAACATTATTTAACCGTTTCTTAACTACAGTATACATAAATGCAATTATTATCTTAGACATAAAGTTTAGCAAAGAACTAGAAATTGTTGAAAATAATTATTATTATTATGTCCTGTGGTTCCTATAAGGAACAAAGGACTTAAGTTAAATCGTTAAATATTTGTGGTATGGACATACCATAAGTCATATCTAGGTATTTTGTTGGTTCCTTGGTGAATTGTTTTGTTTTTATTCTAATTAACTTTTTATTACAAATACTAATCCGATTTTTGTATTTTTATGTATTGGAATTAAAACCGGTTAACCGGTTATTTTTAAAATGCTTAGCTGAAAAAAGTCGAATAATCGATCACCCTAATGTTATCCCATGTTGCTTGTGTATAGGAAACTAGATTTAACCAAAGGGAAACCATGAAAAGTTCGTGGTTTGTGATCAGTAAAAATATTCAGGTTTCTTATGCTGGGTACATACAATGCAATCTACATCGATACAATATCAACGCGTTTTAATGTTGATGACTTTTGTTGCATAGTTATACCCAGCATTACGCCCTATACATTTTTTTAGTAACTTTTGAAGGGCTTTGGAAAATTAAAAGATAAATGCTTTTTCAACATATTTATTCAAAAAACGTCTTTGAAAGAGCTTTACAAGCAAATGATTTAAAATTCATTTAATATTGAAAAGCTAAATGAAACTAATTTGTATATTTTATTTTATACATAGACGATTGTATGTATTTGTATTGGAATGTAACAAAAAATATTAGTTACACTGAAAAAAAATAAAAATTGATTTTTATAACCAAATTGTACGATTTGCGTTGTGTATTTGCTGCGGTAGAAACCCCTCATCCATATTTATAATGCAAGATATAGGATACGTTAGCTTTTAATTCTTCGTTTAAGTTGTAAGCCACAATATCGGTTAAACTGTTGGGAGTGGCATCGGGAAGGATATATGGGACATTGGAATCCTTTTTCTAATAAATACTTAAGGTCATATTCAAATTCCCAATATGCAATTGAATTTGTTTGGTAGTTTGTAATGCTTGGATTTCAATTCTACATTCACCATCGAAAGTAAATTGTCTGGCATCAGATTCCTTCAAGTAAGGTGTGAGATCAATTAATTGAATTAAATTAAAATAAAAGAAAAAAAAACATAAAATATAAAAAAATAAAATATAAATATACCTACCTACATTAGTATATTATACAATATGGTGTTTCTTGCGGTTGCTTATTTGATTTGTTTTACAGTGGTAATTGGAATTGAAATAATGTATCCCAGCAAAAACTGATGCCTTCTCGGAAGCAATAATGTAAGGGAGAATTCAGAGTGAAGCGCTTACACTTCTATGAAATATTAAATGATTTTTGCTTGGAATTCCTCGCGTAGAAGCTCTGCTGTAGGGATCTGAAGATCGCTTATTTCATGCTTTGAAAAAAAAAATTGTTATTTCATTGCTTATTTTTTTTTATAAACATTAAATATTTTTTTGAAATTTAAGGATTATAGTTTTATAATAATTATGTATAATTTTTGTAAAATTAAGTTAAATTTTTTTATTTTATATCAAAAGAATAAATGATATCACTGCTTCAATAAGTCTAGGGTCACATAAGACGATTATAGTTGCGCAACTTTTTCACAATTCTCTTTTGAACTTGCTTTTATGTTCACACACGACAACTTCTTCGGCAATTTTTCAGATTTGTTTATTACTTTTATTTTCTTAAATTTGACATTTACGGCTTTAGGCGCAAAGAAGCATAATAAAAAGATACTCATAAATAAATTCATGTGGTTTTGTTGAAAAATGAATTTTAAAGAAAAAAACGAAATAATAAGATCCACAATTGAATTGATAGGAGAGGCAATTGATTTGGATTCATTTTAATAATGAAGGCAAAGTAGATTGCCTGTAATATGTTTGTACTCGTACGTAGATTTAGATTTTCAATATTTTTCTGCTTAAACAACTTCATGTAATAATAAATACAAATATTAAATGCAAAAAATTATTTTTCTTTATTGTTGAAGGAAATTAATTCAAGAAATTTTTATGTTCTTTTTGGTAACTTAACAAATTCAGGTACAGTATTATGGAATAATATGAATTTATAGGAACAGTGTAAATTAAACAATAAAAATGTAATATACTAAAAAATTTAAAGTACACTTTGGTGACTGTGCACAATGGTGCAAAAGAGGTTTGTTTTTCGTATAAAGTCAGCAGTTTCTAAACTACTGTACGGAAGTTTCAGAATTATTTCCAATAAAAAAGCTTCCGCACAACACTGTGCACTGTTTAGTGTTTGTATTGATGTGATCTGGAAAGAAAAACATATAATTATATAATGTAATGCGCATGGCTAATAACAAACCTTTTAAAATGAATCGAAATCATCATCACTAAATATTCCATGCATTGAGAGCTCTAAAATATCTCTGGGTTCTGAGTTTTGAGATGAACAAGATGGACCTGCTTCAGAAATCTCTGTGGACAAAGAAGAGGTAGATTTCAGCCGTCGTTTTTCTTGAGATTGCTTACAGAGTTTTCTCATTAAGCATTCAACTTGCCAGGCTGCATCAGCTTGATCTTCTGGGAGTATTTCATCCATGCGAGCTGTGACAAGATTTCCAAGCCACAAAAACTTTTTTTCAGTCTTCCTTCTGCTAATAACGGATTTGAAATTTTTCACTTCGTTCCGAAAAGCATTTATCGAACTTGAGCCCTAATTACATACATACAAAGTAATATAAATATATAAACACATGCATATTTAAGTATTTATATATATCAAACATAAACGTACCGTTTTTCTTTTTGCAGGGGGCTCATCAAATGAACTTTCTTCCTGAGCGCTGCATGTTTCACTTTCCACGTCTTGGATTTCAAGCTAATTATCACATACATACGTAAAAATATGTACATATATGTCAGAATAATTCACTTTTAAAAAATTGTTTAATTACAAACCTCTATATTATTTATGCTTTCCCTTACATCAATATGAGTTTGCAGAAAATGAAGCTGCTGGCAGCACCAAAGTTTGGGAGCGTATATATCGACAGACCCAGCTCCGCTTTTTTTTGACTGCTTTAGCTTTCGCTGTTCCTGGCTAAATTGTGTCCTTAAGTTTTTCCATCTCCTCTTTATTTCTTTCAGTGTAATTGAGCTCTCCACTGTTTGCATCTCCTTCAAAATATTGTTGTATGCTTCTGCCTTCTTATTCCTGTCCAAATATTCTTTAGATTTAACATTATATATGCAATTGTTCTCCTCAACCAAAGTAATTAATTTTTCAATCAAATCCCTGTTCCATTTGAACGCCATTGTTATGCAGCTGACTCTACAAAATGAACACAGAATAAAAAATTATTTAAAATGTTATATTTTTTTATGTTAAATTATACTTTACCAGAACCAGGCTCCGTTAATAATTAATAATTATAAATATTTCAAATTTTTCATTAATTCAAATTAGGATCTGTTTGTTTACACACCAATAAGCGAAACATGCAATGAAAAAAAATGTCAAATATTCAACTAAAAAAAAAAGAACGAATGAGAGAATTGCTCGAAACAGCCGAGTACCGGCAATTATTTTTCACTTTTCATTCCCCTCACCGCAAACCAAAAAAAAACATCAACAAACTTAAGAATTGCGCAACTAAAATTGCTTGTGTGAACCGGCACTAAAGTAGTAGAAAATGTAATCTTAAATAAACGAATAAACCGCGCTTCGCTTTTAATATTTAGCAACGCATTTAACAATTGTAGGCCTTATGCCTTATCTTACAGCAGTAGAGTAAGGCAGTAATTTTTCGAAGCATAAAAGGAAGCGGTTGGGATGCAGTATACGTGTTTATTGCTTCCAAATCTTGAAAAAATTTTGCTGGGATGAGAGATCTTTATTGGAATAATCGCTTACCCACCCAAACACCCATCCCCGAAGTTATTTACCGTTTACTAGGGTGATCGATCGAATAGTATTCGACCGGTTTTAACCGGTTATTTTAGTTTTGCCCAAGTCGAATATTTTAAAATGTCTATTTTTCGAATATCGAATAAACCGGTTATTTTGGTAAAATAAACCGGTTACTTTAGTAATGTGTAATTTATATACGTTTTCCTTATTTCTGTTATAAATGTACCCGTAATTGAAGTATTTTTCTAATCAAATATAAACTTAAACTTTCTATAAAAAATGTCAAAACAAAATGAAACAAAAGTCAAAAAAACATTATGAGCAATGTAAATACAAATCGCTTATACAAGCGTGTGTTCTTGTAACAAAACACAAAACAATTTAAAGTACAACAAAAAAGTTCAGCTTAAAAAGTAATTAGCAATTTGACAGTTTTATAAATTATATATGTATATATATGTATATCTTTATAAAGATGTCATCTCTGGTGATATTTCGAACTGACTTAAAAAAAATGTGTGCCTAAAATGATAAGTGGCAAAGGTTCTTTAACGTCACGACTTATTAATCACTTTTATTTAGTCTACAAGCTTGACATAAATATACGCCAAGTAAAACTTGACCCTGATCCAAGTAGATTTTAAGAGACTGCAAATAATACTTTACTAAAATATGCTGCCAATAATGAATGAAAAACTCTTAAGTAGTTCCAGCATATCTTCATGCTTAAAACAGGAACATACCGGTGGAATCATCGATATGGGAAAATTCATCAGTTTAATTTATTAAAACACCAAGAACTTAAAATAAAATTAAAGGAATCAAAAATGTCCTGGAAGGGTTTAAATTGTGTGATCGACGAATTTACAGATATTTCATATAAAAAGCATGTTCATATTACTATTGTTTATATAATGCTGAAACAAAAAAAAATTAAATATATAATCCTCGATAAGAGGATTTGTTTGCCACTTTTCAAAAATATGGCTGAAGTTTACTGCTTCATATAGACATGCTTAACCAGCAACAAATTAAAACTCATTTAAAATAAATTTGAGAGAATATCTCAAATAATAAATTTATTAAATTCCTATAATTTTAAAAAACCAACGTTTCTCAAAAATTCTAAAGTTATGTTCACACCTATTAAATATTTGACGTCCTACACGTAACAACTAGATTTATTAAAGAATTGTTTGCTTTTCAAAACGTTTGGCTATAGCAAACATTATTTAAAGGTTTCTTAACTACATAATACATAAATTCAATTATCATCTTAGAAATAAATAAATAATAATAAAATAAATAGAAATTGTTAAAAATAAACCTTAAGTTTAATCAATTTATTGGTCACGCTTTTTTTGATGTTATCGTCAAATATTTGTTAGGTCTGAACATACCCTAAGTCATATCTACATATGTATTTTTTTGGTTCCTTACCTCCGAAAAATTTTTTGTTTTTATTCTAATTAACTCTTTATTACAAAAACTAATTTGAATTTTTTATTTTTATGTATTCGAATTAAAACCGGTTAACCGGTTATTTTTAAAATGCTTAACCGAAAACCGGGATTTTTAAAATAGCAACTATTCGGAATATTCGAAAACCGGTTATTGAAAAATGTCGACTAATCGATCACCCTACCGTTTACCATCAAACATTAAGCCCATCAATAATAGTTGCCAAATTTTAGGCCTTACAAAGCTCTTAACACCGCCAGTCTTTTTTTTATAAGAAAATAGTTATAAATTATAAAGGGTCCGCCATCTAACTTTTATCAACTTGTGCTTATTTAGTGAATGGTAACACTTAGCTCATGTCTGATTTGACAGATAATTAGTTTTATCCTTCCGCTGAACGAATATGGTTGTGGAAATATGCGTTATCGCTTCGCTAAGTGGGCCTGCGATCGACTTTCAGATGAAGCTCATTTTGATCTTGGCGGATATGTAAACATGCAAAATTGTCGCATTTGGGGCACAGAAAAACCGCACGCATACATTGAAAAGCCGTTGCACCCAAAATTGGGCCATTTTTCTTTAAAAATGGACAAGGAGTGGCCGTTACAGTCAATGGCGATCGATATCGGGCCATGTTGAACGAATTTTTGTTCACAAAAATTGAAGAGGGGGATATTGGCAACATTTGGTGTCAACAGGACGGCGCTACGTGCCACACAGCCGCAGCTACACCCGATGTTTTACGCCCTGTTTTTGAAGATCGCATTATCAGCCGCAGAACTGATGTCGTTTGGCCACCTCAGATTTGACACCATTGGACTATTAATTGTGGGGTGCCGTCAAAGAAAAGTGTTACGCCGACAAGCCAGAGACAATTGACGCTTTAAAGGACAAATTTGTGAAGCCATTGGAGAAATACAGCTGCACACAATCGATAATGTGCTTAAAAATTGGACCGATAGTGTAGGCTACTGCATGGCCAGCCGAGGCAGCCATTTGAATGAAATTATTTTACATTATTAACCGGAAGAATTGTACTTTCAAATAAAAAAGTAAATTTGAGAAAATATTCAGTAGTTTTTTTTATAGCATTTTAAAAAAAAAAGTTATTTGGCGGACCCTTTACATATCTACACACGTAAAAACTTTCGGTTTATGGGTATTAATAATTATGAATTATTTGATCAAGTGTCCAATGAAATCTATCTAATGAAAACAAGAGCTAAGCTATTACTTATTTATAAAAAAGTGTGTATGTTTACATTTTGTATAAAATTTTTAAAAAATAATATTTATTTAAGATTTAAAATTATCAACTTAACTTATGTCCGGGTTTTACTCTTTTCAAGGACAACTTATTGTGTCAGCGAAAAACAATGATTCAATTTAAAATGAAAACATTTTTAAAAGCGGTTTTAATTATTTGATTTACAAAAACATTCATCCAATTAGAGTTCTTTTATTTGAAAAGTAAATACCTTAATTTTTTCTTGTGTAAAATAAATTATAAAAAACAGACACACATTCATGTTCAAATAATAATACTTTTTCATGGCGGTTTTACCTGGTATTTGAAGAACAAATTTTATAAATTATTCTTAATTAAGTGTTTATTACGACTTATAGTTTAAGAAAATGTTTACCAGATATACCTAACTGCCCGTCTATACCAGAGATAATTATTGCGACATATATTGCAGTACATGTCCAAATTATGTTATCTGTAATGTAGACAGCAATTTTTTGTACATATTTATTGCCGGCAATTTATGTTGCAATAATTGTTAGTCCATTTTTGTTAGCAATTATTAGGTGTGTTCCACAAGATCTCGGGCAAGTTCGGACACATGAGAGTTAAATAAAAATTACTCTCTAAATTTACCGAAACTACCCAAAATTGCTGGATCGCAAAAAACCATTTTTGAACATATTCAAATCCTAATGCTGCTTACTTTTCAAATTAAGATCTATTTAAGTGATTTAAGACGCTTAAAAGTCATAACATTATAAAACTAAAACATTTGCATCATTGTAATTTTTTATATTTTCGTTTTTTTTTTATATTAAAGAATAAGGAAAATATGTATGCAATAACTTTTTAACCACTTTAATTTTTTCACAAAAACCTTACATTTTGCTTTTTATATGTTTTTTAAATAAAACTAAACTTTTTTCTTTTGCTTGTAAATTTCCTGAATTTTTTATCAGTTTCATATGTAAACCAAAACAGCTGATTGTTTTTTCTAGTCCGAACTTACCCAAAGAAAAAATTTCGTGTATGTTTGTACAGGAAATGAAAAATTACTCTCTTTATTGCACAAAAGTTGTTATGTGGAACGCTTTTGGGTAACTTTGTGCAAGTTCGGACTGTTTCGTTATGCATGTGGAACAGAGCTATTACTAGCATAAAACGTCAAATTTGCTTGTCAATTGATAAATAGAAGCAAAAAAGAAAATAAAAATAGAAGCAAAATTTGTGGGAAAGAAATTAAGTTTGTGAAATTGTAGCAAATTAAAATCGTAGTAAAATAATTAAATTAAAGAATTAAATAAACACTAAAATAAAATCGCAAACTTATTTTTATTAATATAATTTTTTTCTTATTCGATTTTTATTATTTAAATTTAAAATAATATGTTTAAAGCGGCTCATACACTTGCAATAAAATTGTTCAGTTTTACGTATTGTACAATTATATCGCCAATGTGTATGTGATATACGACGATGGCACAATATATTGGCAGCAATCAAAATACTTTTGATTTTTATTGCACAACGAAAAGAAATTGAAATGTGTTGGCAACATTGTACAATGCTGTTTATGTTATTTCTATAGGTTATGTTCACCTTTTTATTGAATGAATGAAAACATAGTGCGACTTATTGCATAATATAGGACAAAATGGAACAAATATAGCGAATATCATATACAATAATATTGCAAGTGCATGGGCCGCTTAAGTTTAATTCTGTTTTTATGTAAAAATATAAATTTTATTTTATCAAAAAAAAAATTAATAAAAATTACACTGTGGAGCAAATTCAGATTATCAAAAGTTAGTTCTATTCTGAGAGTGACGGGTGAAAATAGAGGCTAAATTAGAAGACCCGTATCGCGGCGTTTGTTTATGTTAGTTCGAATTTTTTTTAATCAGCCTTCAACCTTTGCAGTCAAATGCCGATGTTCAGCATTTTGCTTATATGGTTTTTTGCCTATAACTGGTCGACTAATTGAAATTTTTGTTAATCTGAAAAGACCAAATTATTGCTAGAGACCTGTGCAACTATTTTTAAAAGTTTTTAAAAAATTGATTTACCAAATTTTTGTGGTGCTTATGAAGCAAAATGTTGGAAAAATTATTTGTTTTTCATGCTTTTTGAAATTATTTTCCAATAAAACTCAGTCTTTTTTGCTTTCTGTTTAATCTAAAATATGCTTCTCAGTTTCTTCAATAAATTTCGTTTGAAAAGAAAACAATTATAATACAAAACTTGCGTTTTCCAGCTTAATATTAATTCACTTCTCAGTTTTTATGTACCAATTTTGTTCAGTGTTGGTGTTGAAGAAACATTGAAAAAGAAATTATAAAAATATGGAAAAAATATAATTTTGAAATGTTAGTTAGGAAAAGTTTTAAGTTAAAAAATTATATAATTAAATTAATGATTTGGCCAGTTGCCGTTTAGCAGGCGGCTGTGGATCAACATCACTGCTCTCTCTAATATCTTGGTCATCGCCATCAGATAATTTCGTCCAACAGATATTCTGGAATTTTATCTTTGCTTTCCCCTTCTTCCTCTTCTTCAAAGGTGTTTTTATACCACCAACAAATTTCAGCAATACTTCATGTGGAGATTTCATTCCTCTGTACCTGAAACGAAAATAGTTTTCAACCGTTAACATGTTTAGATTGTGCACTCTGACAATGATATTAGAAAAATCTAGGATTTCAAAATATGCACACTCTATAGTTACATTATTTTAAATGGAAGCGCAGTTTGGTGATAACGTTCGCCTTGCTCATCAGATTCAGTTGGCAACTGTTGAGCGAGTTGATGCTGATGCAAGTGATGAATTATGTGCGACATATTAACGCCAATTTCATCGAAAGCTGCCAACATGTTTGCAACATATTGCGTTCTTTACCCAAAAGTCCCTTAATGACTGCTTTTAATGTGAGCAATGCCTTTAATTGTCGCTCTGTCAGAACTTGGTCAAAATCTTGACGACTCAAAAAATTTTTAGCAATGCCAAGTTTAATGTGGAGCAACGGCAATAAAATTTTCATTTCAGGAACAAGACTTTCGTATAGCCTATTGTCTTTTGGCCATTTCCGTCCAATACAACTATCCCAGTTATGCTGTTTAATTTAATTTAATACCTTCTCCGTATCGTGACTCCCAATCGCACAAAAAAACACGGATATTTTGGACGTCCAGATGCTGTTAAACCTGTAATCAATGTCTTAACGCCAAAATGCACTATTGTGCCCTTTGCATTAACAACTGAGATGAGCAGTTTTCCCCCGTTTTTGAAATACATATTTAAGCTGAAAGTTATTAAAATAGTCCTTGGTCTTTCCCGTATAGAGCCTTAATCCTAATGTCAAACGGCTAGAATGCAAAAGATTTTGTTTCCGGTTTAACAATACATTTTTTTTACTCACTTACTTTTTTAGCAGTGATACAATAGTAAAAAGTACAAGGTAAACATACGTGAAATAAATTAATAAAATTCCTTTTATCCAAATTCTAAAATATTTGTTTTTTCATTTGTCTTTTTACAAGCTTAATATTCAAATTGGGGTTTTGCGTTTTTGGATACAACAAATTAAATTGATTAATTTGTTGTGTTAATTCATCACTCGGAGATTAATTTGTATTTCCAATATCAAAGGCTTCCTAAATTAGTTCTTTTCACGCCGGCTTCCCACAGTCCTCCCATATGCGGAGCTCCTGCTGGAATGAAATGCCAGGAAATGTTTTGATGTGAATAATTAGCGAGGATGCGTTGTTGTGTGGTTTGGAGGAATTGTCGTGCTAGGACTCTTGAAGCACCTACGAAGGTGGTTCCGTTGTCAGAGTGAAGGTGCAAGGGACATCCTCGACGAGAAACAAATCGGTTAAAAGCAGCCATAAACGTTTCAGTGGACAAATCAGATGTTGCTTCTAAATGTATTGCCTTGGTGGAAAAGCACACAAACACGCACACATATCCTTTGGTAATACGACAAGCTCGACCGGAGTAACTCTTGACATCTAAAGGACCCGCGAAGTCTAGACCAGTGTGTAGAAACGGACGAGTTATTTCCGATCGCTCAGGTGGTAAAGCTGCCATTATCTGCTGTTGACATTTTCTTTTGTAAATGACGCAAACCTTACATTTATTTATTGTTGTTTGTATTAGATTTTTTGCTTTTGGGATCCAGTACTGTGTTCTGAGTAATCGAAGAACTAATTAGTTTCCTCCGTGAAGGCTAATGTCATGAATAAATTTTACCAAAATCCTGGAAAACTGCGAACTGTATGGAATAATGATAGGGTGTTTCTCGTCGCAGGTTAAACCATGGGAGGACTCTAGCCGACCACTGGAACGAATAATTCCCTCTGCATCCAAAAAGGGATTTTAGTTTAAAATGCTACTGGATTTAGGTATAATTCGTCTAGTGGAAAGACATTTATATTCATTAGGATAGAACGCCTTTTGACACACGGAAATCAGTTGGTTTCGAATGGAGCTTATTTCGGAATTGGACAACGAAATGGAATCCTTGAAGAAACTATATCGGTATCTAGGATGGGTTCTATAGAAAAAACGATAGACATAGGCCATGACTCGCATTGCCTTAGTGTAATAGGAAACCCGTTCCAAGATATCTTCAAAGTTCGGAAAATAAGTAAAATGCACCTTTATCGGTTTCTCTTCCATGATTGTCCGAGAAATGGTAGACACATGAGTTTTTGGCCACTGTACTTCATGTCCCTTAAGCCAGTGGGGACCGAACCACCATAAATCATTACTATGTAAATCTTGTGGGCAAATACCTCAACGAGCAATATCTGCGGGATTATCCTCAGAACTTACGTGTCTCCACTGTGTATAGTTCACTATTTGAATAATTTTCGAGACTCGATTGGCGACGAATGTAAGCCAACAACAAGGAGGTTTAGCTAGCCAAGAAAGTACAATGGAGGAATCGGTCCAGCAAAACACAGAAAAATTATCTATTTCTAATTGTGGCAAAATATTGTCTATCATTTCTGCTAAAAGGACCGCTCCACAAAGTTCCAATCTTGGAATTGATAATGTCTTGATAGGAGCAACTTTTGTTTTGGACGACATAAGGTGTGTTGAAATAGAACCAGGACCAACTATTCGTACATATAATGCCGCTGCGTATCCTTTTCCGAAGCATCACAGAATCCATGGAATTGGATTTTTGCATTTGGACAATAATCAATCCATCGAGGGATTCGAATGGTATTGATAGCGGAGTAGTTAGACTCAAAGGTTTTCCACTGACTGAGCGCATCAGTAGAAAGGATTTCATCCCCAACCACGCGTTCCATCGAATGCCTAAAGTTTTCGCAGAGCTGCTGTTAAGAAATCTTCATGAAGTCGATGATCTGGTGGAACATTCGAATGTATGTCTACAGAGTTTGATGTCCACTTTCTCAGCGAAAACCTAGCGGAATCTAAAGCTTGGATAAGCTCGTTTTTTGCCTTAATAAAATCTTGCTTCGTATGGAATCCTGCAAGGACGTCATCAACATACATTGATTTCCGGAGAATCGTCCTAGCAAACGGTGTTGGACATCATCGGCTAGTTGTAACAGTGTTCGAATAGCAAGATACGGTGCGCAACTGACCCCAAAGGTAACTGTTTTTAGTTCGTAATCGCAAATAGGGGAATTCGGATTACTTCGGAAAAGAATTCGTTGTAATGGAGTATGGTCAGGATTGACTAGGATCTGCCTATACATTTTCTGAATATCAGCATTAAATACGAATCGGAAAAATCGCCATTTAAGAATCAAAAGGTTAAGGTCATTCTGCAGAATTGGTCCGACGTGAAGCAATGAATTCAAGCTTTGTCCATTGGATGAAGGAGCAGAAGCATTAAAAACTACTCGAACTTTTGTGGAGCTACTTTCGGGTTTTATAACCGCGTGATGTGGTAAATAATAAACATTTGAAACCCGGGACGAAGCCGGTGGAGATACCCTAGACATGTGAGACAATTCCTCATATTCCCTGACAACTGAATCGTAATCACATTTGAAATCCGGGGTTCGAACTAACTTGGCCTTGTTTCTAAAAAACTGTGCCATTGCGCTAGACCTAGAATTACCCAATGCTAGTGAGTTCGGGAATCCTTCCTTAAATGGAAGTGACACTACATATCTACCCTCATGATTCCTTTTGGAAGTGCGGATAAACAGATCCTCACAAAATTGATCGGATGGAGACATAAAGTTCTTCCTTGGAAGATTCTCCACCTCCCAAAAAAAATTTGATACGATGGTGTGACAAGAATTTGAACTATCTGAAACTGGGCCCGTAAGAATCCATCCGAAAATGGTTTCTTGAGCAATAAGGGAACCGCAAACATTATGCCTTATCCCTGAACAAACAATTGAAGGAAAAATGTCACCACCAATCAACATATCAATTTTAGAACTGGAGTAGAATTTTGGATCTGCTAATGGGATATCTGGAAGGTTTGAAAATTTTGAATTTGAGATGGTCTGGGATGGGAGGCTGTTCGACAAGTGGGGCACTACAAGTGCTGTAACCGAAATATCCAGATCGTCGTGCACATGTGAACCTAGTACCAATGAACACTGATTCTGAACATTGGCGGAAACACTGCGATTTAAGCCAGAAATTTGTGCATTAATTGACTCAGAGGGAAGTTTAAGTAACTTAAAAATACGTTCCGTAATGAAAGTTTCTTCCGACCCAGAGTCTATTAATGCACGAACCTGGTATTTGGTACCTAAATGACAGATGTTTTCCCATGCTGTTCCCAATAAAACACTCTTGGAATGAGTTGCAAAACAAGACTGAACTCTTTTCGAACTACTAGTGGACTGTATGTTATTTGAATTGGATCTGGAAAATGAAGCTGAATTCGGATTAAGAATTGTAGCACTACTTGTACTAGGAGTTGGAAGAGGTGGACTTTGATTTTCCACTTCTTTATGTAAAAGACTGTTGTGTTTTTTGAGACACTTGAAGCAACTGTGTTTACTTGGGCAGTTCCTTACGCCATGCGTTTTTGAAAAACAGTTAAGGCATAAGCCCTCCTTTTTTATTTCGTCTTATCGATGTTGATAGTCCATCTTTAGAAATTTAGGACATTTTCGGATTGGATGGATTTCTTGAGGACATAATTGACATTTCGGGCCTGAAACTTTTACTTGGAAGCTATAAACCTTCTTATTAGAACTGGAATTCGAATTTGATTTGGACTTGGTCTCACTATTCCTAGCGTGGTTAGTGCCGCGAATTTCGGAGACGGACTCTAGTGTTCTTTGCCGGTTGGTGAGGAATTCTTCCAATTCGGACCATTTCGGAATAGCTGTTGTATCCCTTAATTGTTGTTCCCAAAGTGTCAACGTATTTTCCGGAAGTTTATCTGTGCAGATAAACACGAAAATTGGATCCCAGCTAGCGACATCAATATTGTGGAGTTTTAGCACCGAAATGCAGGAATTAATGTCTCTTTGTAATCCTTTCAAAGCCTTGCCTGATTCAGCAATGATAGTCTGGAGGTTGAAAAGGATTTTCAACTGACCATTCACTAAAACACGGCGGTTATCGTACCTCAAACATAAGTTTTCCCATGCCATATCGAACCCCTGGTGTGTAAGTGGACATTTTCCCACTATCTCCCTAGCTTCACCTTTGGTTTTTTGAGTTAAGTAAAACAGTTTCTCCACGTTACTAGACCTAGAGTTTGATACCACAGCGGAAAACATGTCACGGAATGTTGGCCAGGAAGCATAATCGCCATGGAACGTTTGAATTTCAATAGGAAGCAAGTGAAGACTACGTAAATTTAAGGAAGTAGGAACAGAAGGGTTTGTATTTGCATGTGCTGCCGCCTCAGGCTGTGTAGGCGATGTTAATAGTAAGGCATCAGAAAGTTCAGACAATCTGGTTAAACACTTGCAGTACGTAGTATAAGTGCTTTTATATTTAAGTTTAAATGATTCTACATCGATTGGGTCTTCGTCTTTATCAGTTTCCTTGTCAGCTTCTAGCAAAAATGTGTCGTAAGCTGCCTTAACTCTACTCCAGTCTGACCGTAGCTCACAGCGGTGCACCTCGAGCGAAGGTATTGATGTTACTGGGTACTGATTATCGTTAAGGTCAGCTTCGAACTCAACGATGCTATCAGCCAGGCGTATAAATTGATCCAACGACATGACGAAATATTAAAGTAGAAAAACTGAATGGAAATGATAGTGATCGATGAAAACCTTCTCTATTAGTGAAATCTGCCAGCTATCCTTTCAAATGTAGCACTTTTCCTTAAAAACCTCTGTTTATACCAATAGATACTTGTTATGTTGTTAATAATCTCTTTCTTTAACTTTACTTTATTCTAGGTATTTCACTTCACTTAAATTTCTTTTGTCATATTTTACATAATTAATGTATGTATGTATGTTAAAGAATTTAATCGAAAGAAAAAAATTAACCACGCGAATAAAAATTATTTGTTTATCCAAATGCACTTTATAGACTGAAACCACGATAAAAGCAAAAAACAAAATATAAAGAACAATGCAAAAACTGGAACGTGTGTTTATGTAGATTTGTCTTCTTATATATGACCACAGTGTCTCAGAGAATATTTTTGTCTTCTTCCAATCCGGTTCGAATGGGACCAAATGTTGAAGTGGAGAACTAATTTAGGAAGCCTTGGATATTGGAAATACAAATTAATCTCCGAGTGATGAATTAATACAACAAATTAATCAATTTAATTTGTTGTATCCAAAAACGCAAAACCCCAATTTGAATTTTAAGGTTGTAAAAAGACAAATGAAAAAACAAATATTTTAGAATTTGGATAAAAGAAATTTTATTATTTTATTTTAGTGTTAGTGAGTAAAAAAATGTATTGTTAAACCGGAAACAAAATCTTTTGCATTCTAGCCGTTTGACATTAGGATTAAGGCTCTATACGGGAAAGAGAAAGGACTATTTTAATAACTTTCAGCTTAAATATATATTTCAAAAAGGGGGGCAAACTGCTCATCTCAGTTGTTAATGCAAAGGGCACAATAGTGCATTTTGGCATTAACACAATGAAACTATTTTGAGGTCGCAGCAAATGCGCCACTGGTGTTCGTTATATTTGACTACTTCCAGAATGTGTTTCAAATTATCGAAATTTTCGCTAGTGTCAGTGCTATGCACAATCGGAACAGAAGCCATTCTATTTGTCTTGTGCAAAAGTACAACTTTTAAGCTGATTAGTGAACTATCGATGAATAAACGCCAATCATCTTTTTTATAGGTTAACCCTATCGTCTCCATTAACTTTTTAATATCGTTGCAATAATCGAAATTTTTTCCATCATTCACATTGAAGAACTTTTCTAACCCTTATTGGCATTTTCGTTATGCTGTTACTTTGGTACCTTTACCAGCGAATTATTTCCTTTCAAAAATGAAGCCAGTAGTTCTGATCTTTTCTGAGTTAAACACAAATTTGCAACAATACCATCAAAAGGGTTTTGTGTCACTAGAATTGGGTCCTTTGATGTACCTTCACTAGGGTAAACAAACGCCGCGATACGGGTCTTCTAATTTAGCCTCTATTTTCAGCTCTCACTCTCAGAATCGACCTAACTTTTGATAACCTGAATTTGTTCCACAGTGTTACTAGGTTTATTTAAAACAAAACCTCAAGTTTAAACAAATTAATAAAGATTTAAATAATATAGTCGAATAAAAAAAATTTATATTAAAAAAATAATTTTTGCAAGATGGCGTGAGTTCTTACACTGCGCCTTCTTCCTTGATTTTTTCAAATTATTAGTTAAAATACATCCGTTTTCCCATGCCTTTAACATAAACTGAGTAATGAGAAATATAGGTCAAAATCTAAATGGTGGTCTAATATGGACTAATAGGGTGATAGTTTAGGTATTCTCATAAATTCACTTTCAGCTATGCTCTTTAAAAAAATCTATACAAATTCTGAATATAAACTATATGGTTCTGAAATCTAGAATACTTAAACTATCAACCCTATTAGTCCATATTAGAGCCCCATTTCGATTTTGACCCATATTCGGGTTCTGAATGTAGGACTTTTTTTAATTGTAATTCATTTCCGGTCCAAATTGTTTAAATAAAAAATATATGTTTTATTAAGTATTCTGAATTACCATTTTCAAATTTATTTTTGTTTCAAAGTATTTATTTTTGGCAAAAAATTATGTTTTTGCTGTGGTCTTAACCCTGTTTGAGTACGAACTATGTATGTTATCTAGGGTGATCGATCGAATAGTATTCGACCGGTTTTAACCGGTTATTTTAGTTTTGCCCAAGTCGAATATTTTAAAATGTCCATTTTTCGAATATCGAATAAAGTGGCTATTTTAGTAAAATAACCCGGTTATTTTAGTAATGTGTAATTTAAATACGATTTCCTTACTTTTGTTATTAAAGGAAGAACTTAACTTATCAAGACTTTTGATATATGTCAAACTTGTAGGCACATCATTTTATACGCATGAGGTTTTCGAGATGCTCATCTGTGAGACGATTTTGGTGTTTATTTTTATAAGCCTCAATGAAGAAAATGAAGATTCACATAAAAAGGGTTTCTTCCGTACGTGTGTTTAATATGCAATATTTTCGAAAAAAAAGTATTATGGCAACGCTGCAGAACAATGAGAGCGGGAGAGTCATTTAGCACTAACATTATTATAAAATACACATGTATGTGTTTGCCTATCTTTGGTTTCAATTGTGATCGACGAATTGACAGATATTTTATACAAAAGGCATGTTCATATAACTATTGTTTCTATAATGCTGAAACAAAAAAAATTTAAATATATAATCCTGGATAAAAGTTTTTGTTTTTTTGTTTGACACTTTTCAAAAATATTGCTGAAGTTTACTGCTTCATATAGACATGCTTAACCAGCAACAAATTAAAACTCATTTACAATAAATTTGGCAAAATATGTCAAATAATAAGTTTATGAAATGCCTTTATTTTCAAAATCAAAGTTTTTCAAAAATTCTAAAGCTATGTTCACACTTATTAAATATTTGACGTCCTACACGTAACCACTAGTTTTCTTAAAGAATTGTTTGCTTTTGCAAAACGTTTGGCTAGAGCAAACATTATTTAACCGTTTCTTAACTACAGTATACATAAATGCAATTATTATCTTAGACATAAAGTTTAGCAAAGAACTAGAAATTGTTGAAAATAATTATTATTATTATGTCCTGTGGTTCCTATAAGGAACAAAGGACTTAAGTTAAATCGTTAAATATTTGTGGTATGGACATACCATAAGTCATATCTAGGTATTTTGTTGGTTCCTTACCTTCGTGAATTGTTTTGTTTTTATTCTAATTAACTTTTTATTACAAATACTAATCCGATTTTTGTATTTTTATGTATTGGAATTAAAACCGGTTAACCGGTTATTTTTAAAATGCTTAGCTGAAAAAAGTCGAATAATCGATCACCCTAATGTTATCCCATGTTGCTTGTGTATAGGAAACTAGATTTAACCAAAGGGAAACCATGAAAAGTTCGTGGTTTGTGATCAGTAAAAATATTCAGGTTTCTTATGCTGGGTACATACAATGCAATCTACATCGATACAATATCAACGCGTTTTAATGTTGATGACTTTTGTTGCATAGTTATACCCAGCATTACGCCCTATACATTTTTTTAGTAACTTTTGAAGGGCTTTGGAAAATTAAAAGATAAATGCTTTTTCAACATATTTATTCAAAAAACGTCTTTGAAAGAGCTTTACAAGCAAATGATTTAAAATTCATTTAATATTGAAAAGCTAAATGAAACTAACTTGTATATTTTATTTTATACATAGACGATTGTATGTATTTGTATTGGAATGTAACAAAAAATATTAGTTACACTGAAAAAAAATAAAAATTGATTTTTATAACCAAATTGTACGATTTGCGTTGCGTTGTGTATTTGCTGCGGTAGAAACCCCTCATCCTTTCATTAATGCTGCCAACATATTTATAATGCAAGATATAGGATACGTTAGCTTGTAATTCTTCGTTTAAGTTGTAAGCCACAATATCGGTTAAACTGTTGGGAGTGGCATCGGGAAGGATATATGGGACATTGGAATCCTTTTTCTAATAAATACTTAAGGTCATATTCAAATTCCCAATATGCAATTGAATTTGTTTGGTAGTTTGTAATGCTTGGATTTCAATTCTACATTCACCATCGAAAGTAAATTGTCTGGCGTCAGATTCCTTCAAGTAAGGTGTGAGATGAATTAATTGAATTAAATTAAAATAAAAGAAAAAAAACATAAAATATAAAAAAATAAAATATAAATATACCTACCTACATTAGTATATTATACAATATGGTGTTTCTTGCGGTTGCTTATTTGATTTGTTTTACAGTGGTAATTGGAATTGAAATAATGTATCCCAGCAAAAACTGATGCCTTCTCGGAAGCAATAATGTAAGGGAGAATTCAGAGTGAAGCGCTTACACTTCTATGAAATATTAAATGATTTTTGCTTGGAATTCCTCGCGTAGAAGCAGCTCTGCTGTAGGGATCTGAAGATCGCTTATTTCATGCTTTGAAAAAAAAATTGTTATTTCAGTGCTTATTTTTTTTTATAAACATTAAATATTTTTTTGAAATTCAAGGATTATAGTTTTATAATAATTATGTATGATTTTTGTAAAATTAAGTTAAATTTTTTTATTTTATATCAAAAGAATAAATGATATCACTGCTTCAATAAAGTAGTAGAAAATGTAATCTAAAATAAACGAATAAACCGCGCTTCGCTTCTAATATTTAGCAGCGCATTTAACAATTGTAGGCCTTATGCCTTATCTTACAGCAGTAGAGTAAGGCAGTAATTTTTCGAAGCATAAAAGGAAGCGGTTGGGATGCAGTATACGTGTTTATTGCTTCCAAATCTTGAAAAATTTTTGCTGGGATGAGAGATCTTTATTGGAATAATCGCTTACCCACCCAAACACCATCACCCACACCCATCCCCGAAGTTATTTACCGTTTACTAGGGTGATCGATCGAATAGTATTCGACCGGTTTTAACCGGTTATTTTAGTTTTGCCCAAGTCGAATATTTTAAAATGTCCATTTTTCGAATATCGAATAAACCGGTTATTTTGGTAAAATAAACCGGTTACTTTAGTAATGTGCAATTTATATACGTTTTCCTTACTTCTGTTATAAATGCACCCGTAATTGAAGTATTTTTCTAATCAAATATAAACTTAAACTTTCTATAAAAAATGTCAAAACAAAATGAAACAAAAGTCAAAAAAACATTATGAGCAATGTAAATACAAATCGCTTATACAAGCGTGTGTTCTTGTAACAAAACACAAAACAATTTAAAGTACAACAAAAAAGTTCAGCTTAAAAAGTAATTAGCAATTTGACAGTTTTATAAATTATATATGTATATATATGTATATCTTTATAAAGATGTCATCTCTGGTGATATTTCGAACTGACTTAAAAAAAATGTGTGCCTAAAATGATAAGTGGCAAAGGTTCTTTAACGTCACGACTTATTAATCACTTTTATTTAGTCTACAAGCTTGACATAAATATACGCCAAGTAAAACTTGACCCTGATCCAAGTAGATTTTAAGAGACTGCAAATAATACTTTACTAAAATATGCTGCCAATAATGAATGAAAAACTCTTAAGTAGTTCCAGCATATCTTCATGCTTAAAACAGGAACATACCGGTGGAATCATCGATATGGGAAAATTCATCAGTTTAATTTATTAAAACACCAAGAACTTAAAATAAAATTAAAGGAATCAAAAATGTCCTGGAAGGGTTTAAATTGTGTGATCGACGAATTTACAGATATTTCATATAAAAAGCATGTTCATATTACTATTGTTTATATAATGCTGAAACAAAAAAAAATTAAATATATAATCCTCGATAAGAGGATTTGTTTGCCACTTTTCAAAAATATGGCTGAAGTTTACTGCTTCATATAGACATTAAAGGGCTGCATGAACAACTTCTTTCATAAACATACTGAAATGCCTATTCACTGAAAGTCGTGTTCGAATAAAATTAAGATTACCGAACAAACTGTTGTTTTATTCATGCTGCTATGAACACATTTCGTTTCATATCGTAAACACACAGAGGTTGTTCAATGAAACGGGCTTTGTTTCATAGTTTTCATTCTCTCTCATTTATTTTTATTAATACTCAATAGCAATGTTGCCACTTCAGTAAATTCATGTAATTATTTGCATGCGTTGCCCATGTGTAATTTAAATTTTAACACATATGTGGATATACCTATGCACATATATGTATAGTATGCATATTTGGAATATAAACAATAAATAATATGCAAAATATGTGTTTTTTGTTTGTTTGTCATTTGCGTTTTTTAATAATACAAATCTTTGAAACATGGCAAGATTTTATTGTCTTGTAATGTACTGTACACGGCCCTGAAATGAAACGAACTCATAAAAAACACACACATTTTTAGGTGAAAGATGAAAACCAAAAGGCGGAATGAGTTAATGAGAAATTTAATTGTTAGTTTTGTAAGTGTCTTAGGAGTCTGACCAAGTGGTTGTTTTTTTTTCGAAAGATATTAAAAACTTGAAAATGAATGTAAGTAAATATAATTAATAACGGTTCACGTTTGTCTCGCTAGTATGTAGCATAACAGCTTTTTAGCCATACGTGTTTTTTTGGTAGATAATATGTAACATTTTATAAAAAAATTGTATTTTATGTATGATGCAAGTTTTTACATTGAAAACAAAAATAAATTTGAGTTTTTATTTCAATATTAATGTATCTCTTAAACTTGTTGCATTTACCCCTCATGGTTATTTCTATTTTTTTTAACTTTCTTATGTTTTTATTTTTCTACAGCTGGCAACACTGACATTAAAATCATACTGTTTTTCCATGAACTTATTCGAGATTTGTTCAATGGTTGTTCTGTTTCATGGTTGTTAATGTTCATATTCTCTTGTATAAGCAAATAAACTAATTTCATCTTATTCGTCTCTTAAATATCGAATGTTCATTGCTTTCATTTCATAGTGTTTCATCTTACTGAATACGAATGAAGTGAACACAAAATTATAATGAAGGTTTCATGAACATCATTATTAAGTTTCATGCAGATGTTTAATAGACATGCTTAACCAGCAACAAATTAAAACTCATTTAAAATAAATTTGAGAGAATATCTCAAATAATAAATTTATTAAATTCCTATAATTTTAAAAAACCAACGTTTCTCAAAAATTCTAAAGTTATGTTCACACCTATTAAATATTTGACGTCCTACACGTAACAACTAGATTTATTAAAGAATTGTTTGCTTTTCAAAACGTTTGGCTATAGCAAACATTATTTAAAGGTTTCTTAACTACATAATACATAAATTCAATTATCATCTTAGAAATAAATAAATAATAATAAAATAAATAGAAATTGTTAAAAATAAACCTTAAGTTTAATCAATTTATTGGTCACGCTTTTTTTGATGTTATCGTCAAATATTTGTTAGGTCTGAACATACCCTAAGTCATATCTACATATGTATTTTTTTGGTTCCTTACCTCCGAAAAATTTTTTGTTTTTATTCTAATTAACTCTTTATTACAAAAACTAATTTGAATTTTTTATTTTTATGTATTCGAATTAAAACCGGTTAACCGGTTATTTTTAAAATGCTTAACCGAAAACCGGGTTTTTTAAAATAGCAACTATTCGGAATATTCGAAAACCGGTTATTGAAAAATGTCGACTAATCGATCACCCTACCGTTTACCATCAAACATTAAGCCCATCAATAATAGTTGCCAAATTTTAGGCCTTACAAAGCTCTTAACACCGCCAGTCTTTTTTTTATAAGAAAATAGTTATAAATTATAAAGGGTCCGCCATCTAACTTTTTTCAACTTGTGCTTATTTAGTGAATGGTAACACTTAGCTCATGTCTGATTTGACAGATAATTAGTTTTATCCTTCCGCTGAACGAATATGGTTGTGGAAATATGCGTTATCGCTTCGCTAAGTGGGCCTGCGATCGACTTTCAGATGAAGCTCATTTTGATCTTGGCGGATATGTAAACATGCAAAATTGTCGCATTTGGGGCACAGAAAAAGCGCACGCATACATTGAAAAGCCGTTGCACCCAAAATTGGGCCATTTTTCTTTAAAAATGGACAAGGAGTGGCCGTTACAGTCAATGGCGGTCGATATCGGGCCATGTTGAACGAATTTTTGTTCACAAAAATTGAAGAGGGGGATATTGGCAACATTTGGTGTCAACAGGACGGCGCTACGTGCCACACAGCCGCAGCTACACCCGATGTTTTACGCCCTGTTTTTGAAGATCGCATTATCAGCCGCAGAACTGATGTCGTTTGGCCACCTCAGATTTGACACCATTGGACTATTAATTGTGGGGTGCCGTCAAAGATAAGTGTTACGCCGACAAGCCAGAGACAATTGACGCTTTAAAGGACAAATTTGTGAAGCCATTGGAGAAATACAGCTGCACACAATCGATAATGTGCTTAAAAATTGGACCGATAGTGTAGGCTACTGCATGGCCAGCCGAGGCAGCCATTTGAATGAAATTATTTTACATTATTAACCGGAAGAATTGTACTTTCAAATAAAAAAGTAAATTTGAGAAAATATTCAGTAGTTTTTTTTATAGCATTTTAAAAAAAAAGTTATTTGGCGGACCCTTTACATATCTACACACGTAAAAACTTTCGGTTTATGGGTATTAATAATTATGAATTATTTGATCAAGTGTTCAATAAAATCTATCTAATGAAAACAAGAGCTAAGCTATTACTTATTTATAAAAAAGTGTGTATGTTTACATTTTGTTTAAAATTTTTAAAAAATAATATTTATTTAAGATTTAAAATTATCAACTTAACTTATGTCCGGGTTTTACTCTTTTCAAGGGCAACTTATTGTGTCAGCGAAAAACAATGATTCAAGTTCAAATGAAAACATTTTTAAAAGCGGTTTTAATTATTTGATTTACAAAAACATTCATCCAATTAGAGTTCTATTATTTGAAAAGTAAATACCTTAATTTTTTCTTGTGTAAAATAAATTATAAAAAACAGACACACATTCATGTTCAAATAATAATACTTTTTCATGGCGGTTTTACCTGGTATTTGAAGAACAAATTTTATAAATTATTCCTAATTAAGTGTTTATTACGACTTATAGTTTAAGAAAATGTTTACCAGATATACCTAACTGCCCGTCTATACCAGAGATAATTATTGCGACATATATTGCAGTACATGTCCAAATTATGTTATCTGTAATGTAGACAGCAATTTTTTGTACATATTTATTGCCGGCAATTTATGTTGCAATAATTGTTAGTCCATTTTTGTTAGCAATTATTAGGTGTGTTCCACAAGATCTCGGGCAAGTTCGGACACATGAGAGTTAAATAAAAATTACTCTCTAAATTTACCGAAACTACCCAAAATTGCTGGATCGCAAAAAACCATTTTTGAACATATTCAAATCCTAATGCTGCTTACTTTTCAAATTAAGATCTATTTAAGTGATTTAAGACGCTTAAAAGTCATAACATTATAAAACTAAAACATTTGCATCATTGTAATTTTTTATATTTTCGTTTTTTTTTTATATTAAAGAATAAGGAAAATATGTATGCAATAACTTTTTAACCACTTTAATTTTTTCACAAAAACCTTACATTTTGCTTTTTATATGTTTTTTAAATAAAACTAAACTTTTTTCTTTTGCTTGTAAATTTCCTGAATTTTTTATCAGTTTCATATGTAAACCAAAACAGCTGATTGTTTTTTCTAGTCCGAACTTACCCAAAGAAAAAGTTAGTGTATGTTTGTACAGGAAATGAAAAATTACTCTCTTTATTGCACAAAAGTTGTTATGTGGAACGCTTTTGGGTAACTTTGTGCAAGTTCGGACTGTTTCGTTATGCATGTGGAACAGAGCTATTACTAGCATAAAACGTCAAATTTGCTTGTCAATTGATAAATAGAAGCAAAAAAGAAAATAAAAATAGAAGCAAAATTTGTGGGAAAGAAATTAAGTTTGTGAAATTGTAGCAAATTAAAATCGTAGTAAAATAATTAAATTAAAGAATTAAATAAACACTAAAATAAAATCGCAAACTTATTTTTATTAATATAATTTTTTTCTTATTCGATTTTTATTATTTAAATTTAAAATAATATGTTTAAAGCGGCTCATACACTTGCAATAAAATTGTTCAGTTTTACGTATTGTACAATTATATCGCCAATGTGTATGTGATATACGACGATGGCACAATATATTGGCAGCAATCAAAATACTTTTGATTTTTATTGCACAACGAAAAGAAATTGAAATGTGTTGGCAACATTGTACAATGCTGTTTATGTTAGTTCTATAGGTTATGTTCACCTTTTTATTGAATGAATGAAAACATAGTGCGACTTATTGCATAATATAGGACAAAATGGAACAAATATAGCGAATATCATATACAATAATATTGCAAGTGCATGGGCCGCTTAAGTTTAATTCTGTTTTTATGTAAAAATATAAATTTTATTTTATCAAAAAAAAAATTAATAAAAATTACACTGTGGAGCAAATTCAGATTATCAAAAGTTAGTTCTATTCTGAGAGTGACGGGTGAAAATAGAGGCTAAATTAGAAGACCCGTATCGCGGCGTTTGTTTATGTTAGTTCGAATTTTTTTTAATCAGCCTTCAACCTTTGCAGTCAAATGCCGATGTTCAGCATTTTGCTTATATGGTTTTTTGCCTATAACTGGTCGACTAATTGAAATTTTTGTTAATCTGAAAAGACCAAATTATTGCTAGAGACCTGTGCAACTATTTTTAAAAGTTTTTAAAAAATTGATTTACCAAATTTTTGTGGTGCTTATGAAGCAAAATGTTGGAAAAATGATTTGTTTTTCATGCTTTTTGAAATTATTTTCCACAAAACTCAGTCTTTTTTGCTTTCTGTTTAATCTAAAATATGCTTCTCAGTTTCTTCAATAAATTTCGTTTGAAAAGAAAACAATTATAATACAAAACTTGCGTTTTCCAGCTTAATATTAATTCACTTCTCAGTTTTTATGTACCAATTTTGTTCAGTGTTGGTGTTGAAGAAACATTGAAAAAGAAATTATAAAAATATGGAAAAAATATAATTTTGAAATGTTAATTAGGAAAAGTTTTAAGTTAAAAAATTATATAATTAAATTAATGATTTGGCCAGTTGCCGTTTAGCAGGCGGATCAACATCACTGCTCTCTCTAATATCTTGGTCATCGCCATCAGATAATTTCGTCCAACAGATATTCTGGAATTTCATCTTTGTCTTCCCCTTCTTCCTCTTCTTCAAATGTGTTTTTATACCACCAACAAATTTCAGCAATACTTCATGTGGAGATTTCAATCCTCTGTACCTGAAACGAAAATAGTTTTCAACCGTTAACATGTTTAGATTGTGCACTCTGACAATGATATTACCGCTCTAGCTCTTCTAGTTTCAAAGAAAAACGCATTTAAAGTTTTCCATACAAAAATCCTAAGAAAATCAATTTTTATATGAAAATACAAGTGATCACAGATTTTCGTTATTTTTGCTCTAGCTCTTCTAGTTTCCAAGAAAAACGCATTTAAAGTTTTCCATACAAAAATCCTAAGAAAATCAATTTTTATATGAAAATACAAGTGATCACAGATTTTCGTTATTTTTGCTCTAGCTCTTCTAGTTTCCAAGAAAAACGCATTTAAAGTTTTCCATACAAAAATCCTAAGAAAATCAATTTTTATATGAAAATACAAGTAATCACAGATTTTCGTTATTTTTGCTCTAGCTCTTCTAGTTTCCAAGAAAAACGCATTTAAAGTTTTCCATACAAAAATCCTAAGAAAATCAATTTTTATATGAAAATACAAGTGATCACAGATTTTCGGTATTTTTGCTCTATCTCTTCTAGTTTCCAAGAAAAACGAATTTAAAGTTTTCCATACAAATATCCTAAGAAAATCAATTTTTATATGAAAATACAAGTGATCACAGATTTTCGGTATTTTTGCTCTAGCTCTTCTAGTTTCCAAGAAAAACGCATTTAAAGTTTTCCATACAAAAATCCTAAGAAAATCAATTTTTATATGAAAATACATGTGATCACAGATTTTTGTTATTTTTGCTCTAGCTCTTCTAGTTTCCAAGAAAAACGCATTTAAAGTTTTCCATACAAAAATCCTAAGAAAATCAATTTTTATATGAAAATACAAGTGATCACAGATTTTCGTTATTTTTGCTCTAGCTCTTCTAGTTTCCAAGAAAAACGCATTTAAAGTTTTCCATACAAATATCCTAAGAAAATCAATTTTTAAATGAAAATACAAGTGATCACAGATTTTCGTTATTTTTGCTCTAGCTCTTCTAGTTTCCAAGAAAAACGCATTTAAAGTTTTCCATACAAAAATCCTAAGAAAATCAATTTTTATTTGAAAATACAAGTGATCACAGATTTTCGGTATTTTTGCTCTAGCTCTTCTAGTTTCCAAGAAAAGCGCATTTAAAGTTTTCCATACAAAAATCCTAAGAAAATCAATTTTTAAATGAAAATACAAGTGATCACAGATTTTCGTTATTTTTGCTCTAGCTCTTCTAGTTTCCAAGAAAAACGCATTTAAAGTTTTCCATACAAAAATCCTAAGAAAATCAATTTTTATATGAAAATACAAGTGATCACAGATTTTCGGTATTTTTGCTCTAGCTCTTCTAGTTTCCAAGAAAAACGCATTTAAAGTTTTCCATACAAATATCCTAAGAAAATCAATTTTTAAATGAAAATACAAGTGATCACAGATATTCGTTATTTTTGCTCTAGCTCTTCTAGTTTCCAAGAAAAACGCATTTAAAGTTTTCCATACAAAAATCCTAAGAAAATCAATTTTTAAATGAAAATACAAGTGATCACAGATTTTCGTTATTTTTGCTCTAGCTCTTCTAGTTTCCAAGCAAAACGCATTTAAAGTTTTCCATACAAAAATCCTAAGAAAATCAATTTTTATATGAAAATACAAGTGATCACAGATTTTCGTTATTTTTGCTCTAGCTCTTCTAGTTTCCAAGAAAAACGCATTTAAAGTTTTCCATATAAAAATCCTAAGAAAACCAATTTTTAAATGAAAATACAAGTGATCACAGATTTTCGTTATTTTTGCTATAGCTCTTCTAGTTTCCAAGAAAAACACATTTAAAGTTTTCCATACAAAAATCCTAAGAAAATCAATTTTTATATGAAAATACAAGTGTTCACAGATTTTCGTTATTTTTGCTCTAGCTCTTCTAGTTTCCAAGAAAAACGCATTTAAAGTTTTCCATACAAAAATCCTATGAAAATCAATTTTTATATGAAAATACAAGTGATCACAGATTTTCGTTATTTTTGCTCTTGCTCTTCTAGTTTCCAAGAAAAACGCATTTAAAGTTTTCCATACAAAAATCCTAAGAAAATCAATTTTTATATGAAAATACAAGTGATCACAGATTTTCATTATTTTTGCTCTAGCTCTTCTAGTTTCCAAGAAAAACGCATTTAAAGTTTTCCATACAAATATCCTAAGAAAATCAATTTTTATATGAAAGTACAAGTGATCACAGATTTTCGTTATTTTTGCTCTAGCTCTTCTAGTTTCCAAGAAAAACGCATTTAAAGTTTTCCATACAAATATCCTAAGAAAATCAATTTTTATATGAAAGTACAAGTGATCACAGATTTTCGTTATTTTTGCTCTAGCTCTTCTAGTTTCCAAGAAAAACGCATTTAAAGTTTTCCATACAAATATCCTAAGAAAATCAATTTTTAAATGAAAATACAAGTGATCACAGATTTTCGTTATTTTTGCTCTAGCTCTTCTAGTTTCCAAGAAAAACGCATTTAAAGTTTTCCATACAAAAATCCTAAGAAAATCAATTTTTATATGAAAATACAAGTGATCACAGATTTTCGTTATTTTTGCTCTAGCTCTTCTAGTTTCCAAGAAAAACGCATTTAAAGTTTTCCATACAAAAATCCTAAGAAAATCAATTTTTATATGAAAATACAAGTGATCACAGATTTTCGGTATTTTTGCTCTAGCTCTTCTAGTTTCCAAGAAAAACGCATTTAAAGTTTTCCATACAAAAATCCTAAGAAAATCAATTTTTATATGAAAATACAAGTGATCACAGATTTTCGGTATTTTTGCTCTAGCTCTTCTAGTTTCCAAGAAAAACGCATTTAAAGTTTTCCATACAAATATCCTAAGAAAATCAATTTTTATATGAAAATACATGGGATCACAGATTTTCGTTATTTTTGCTCTAGCTCTTCTAGTTTCCAAGAAAAACGCATTTAAAGTTTTCCATACAAAAATCCTAAGAAAATCAATTTTTATATGAAAATACAAGTGATCACAGATTTTCGGTATTTTTGCTCTAGCTCTTCTAGTTTCCAAGAAAAACGCATTTAAAGTTTTCCATACAAAAATCCTAAGAAAATCAATTTTTATATGAAAATACAAGTGATCACAGATTTTCGTTATTTTTGCTCTAGCTCTTCTAGTTTCCAAGAAAAACGCATTTAAAGTTTTCCATACAAAAATCCTAAGAAAATCAATTTTTATATGAAAATACAAGTGATCACAGATTTTCGGTATTTTTGCTCTAGCTCTTCTAGTTTCCAAGAAAAACGCATTTAAAGTTTTCCATACAAAAATCCTAAGAAAATCAATTTTTATATGAAAATACAAGTGATCACAGATTTTAATGAAAATACAAGTGATCACAGATTTTCGGTATTTTTGCTCTAGCTCTTCTAGTTTCCAAGAAAAACGCATTTAAAGTTTTCCATACAAATATCCTAAGAAAATCAATTTTTAAATGAAAAAAAAAGTGATCACAGATTTTCGTTATTTTTGCTCTAGCTCTTCTAGTTTCCAAGAAAAACGCATTTAAAGTTTTCCATACAAATATCCTAAGAAAATCAATTTTTAAATGAAAATACAAGTGATCACACATTTTCGTTATTTTTGCTCTAGCTCTTCTAGTTTCCAAGAAAAACGCATTTAAAGTTTTCCATACAAAAATCCTAAGAAAATCAATTTTTATATGAAAATACAAGTGATCACAGATTTTCGGTATTTTTGCTCTAGCTCTTCTAGTTTCCAAGAAAAACGCATTTAAAGTTTTCCATACAAATATCCTAAGAAAATCAAAATACAAGTGATCACAGATTTTCGGTATTTTTGCTCTAGCTCTTCTAGTTTCCAAGAAAAACGCATTTAAAGTTTTCCATACAAATATCCTAAGAAAATCAATTTTTAAATGAAAATACAAGTGATCACACATTTTCGTTATTTTTGCTCTAGCTCTTCTAGTTTCCAAGAAAAACGCATTTAAAGTTTTCCATACAAATATCCTAAGAAAATCAATTTTTAAATGAAAATACAAGTGATCACACATTTTCGTTATTTTTGCTCTAGCTCTTCTAGTTTCCAAGAAAAACGCATTTAAAGTTTTCCATACAAAAATCCTAAGAAAATCAATTTTTATATGAAAATACAAGTGATCACAGATTTTCGGTATTTTTGCTCTAGCTCTTCTAGTTTCCAAGAAAAACGCATTTAAAGTTTTCCATACAAAAATCCTAAGAAAATCAATTTTTATATGAAAATACAAGTGATCACAGATTTTCGGTATTTTTGCTCTAGCTCTTCTAGTTTCCAAGAAAAACGCATTTAAAGTTTTCCATACAAAAATCCTAAGAAAATCAATTTTTATATGAAAATACAAGTGATCACAGATTTTCGTTATTTTTGCTCTAGCTCTTCTAGTTTCCAAGAAAAACGCATTTAAAGTTTTCCACACAAATATCCTAAGAAAATCAATTTTTAAATGAAAATACAAGTGATCACAGATTTTCGTTATTTTTGCTCTAGCTCTTCTAGTTTCCAAGAAAAACGAATTTAAAGTTTTCCATACAAAAATCCTAACAAAATCAATTTTTAAATGAAAATACAAGTGATCACAGATTTTCGCTATTTTTGCTCTAGCTCTTCTAGTTTCCAAGAAAAACGCATTTAAAGTTTTCCATACAAAAATCCTAAGAAAATCAATTTTTATATGAAAATACAAGTGATCACAGATTTTCGTTATTTTTGCTCTAGCTCTTCTAGTTTCCAAGAAAAACGCATTTAAAGTTTTCCATACAAAAATCCTAAGAAAATCAATTTTTATATGAAAATACAAGTGATCACAGATTTTCGTTATTTTTGCTCTAGCTCTTCTAGTTTCCAAGAAAAACGCATTTAAAGTTTTCCATACAAAAATCCTAAGAAAATCAATTTTTATATGAAAATACAAGTGATCACAGATTTTCGTTATTTTTGCTCTAGCTCTTCTAGTTTCCAAGAAAAACGCATTTAAAATTTTCCATACAAAAATCCTAAGAAAATCAATTTTTATAAGAAAATACAAGTGATCACAGATTTTCGTTATTTTTGCTCTAGCTCTTCTAGTTTCCAAGAAAAACGCATTTAAAGTTTTCCATACAAAAATCCTAAGAAAATCAATTTTTATATGAAAATACAAGTGATCACAGATTTTTGTTATTTTTGCTCTAGCTCTTCTAGTTTCCAAGAAAAACGCATTTAAAGTTTTCCATACAAAAATCCTAAGAAAATCAATTTTTATATGAAAATACAAGTGATCACAGATTTTCGTTATTTTTGCTCTAGCTCTTCTAGTTTCCAAGAAAAACGCATTTAAAGTTTTCCATACAAAAATCCTAAGAAAATCAATTTTTATATGAAAATACAAGAAAATCAATTTTTATATGAAAATACAAGTGATCACAGATTTTCGTTATTTTTGCTCTAGCTCTTCTAGTTTCCAAGAAAAACGCATTTAAAGTTTTCCATACAAAAATCCTAAGAAAATCAATTTTTATATGAAAATACAAGTGATCACAGATTTTCGTTATTTTTGCTCTAGCTCTTCTAGTTTGCAAGAAAAACGCATTTAAAGTTTTCCATACAAAAATCCTAAGAAAATCTATTTTTATATGAAAATACAAGTGATCACAGATTTTCGCTATTTTTGCTCTAGCTCTTCTAGTTTCCAAGAAAAACGCATTTAAAGTTTTCCATACAAAAATCCTAAGAAAATCAATTTTTATATGATAATACAAGTGATCACAGATTTTCGCTATTTTTGCTCTAGCTCTTCTAGTTTCCAAGAAAAACGCATTTAAAGTTTTCCATACAAAAATCCTAAGAAAATCAATTTTTATATGAAAATACAAGTGATCACAGATTTTCGCTATTTTTGCTCTAGCTCTTCTAGTTTCCAAGAAAAACGCATTTAAAGTTTTCCATACAAAAATCCTAAGAAAATCAATTTTTATATGAAAATACAAGTGATCACAGATTTTCGCTATTTTTGCTCTAGCTCTTCTAGTTTCCAAGAAAAACGCATTTAAAGTTTTCCATACAAAAATCCTAAGAAAATCAGTTTTTATATGAAAATACAAGTGATCACAGATTTTCGCTATTTTTGCTCTAGCTCTTCTAGTTTCCAAGAAAAACGCATTTAAAGTTTTCCATACAAAAATCCTAAGAAAATCAATTTTTATATGAAAATACAACTGATCACAGATTTTCGTTATTTTTGCTCTAGCTCTTCTAGTTTCCAAGAAAAACGCATTTAAAGTTTTCCATACAAAAATCCTAAGAAAATCAATTTTTATATGAAAATACAAGTGATCACAGATTTTCGCTATTTTTGTTCTAGCTCTTCTAGTTTCCAAGAAAAACGCATTTAAAGTTTTCCATACAAAAATCCTAAGAAAATCAATTTTTATATGAAAATACAAGTGATCACAGATTTTCGTTATTTTTGCTCTAGCTCTTCTAGTTTCCAAGAAAAACGCATTTAAAGTTTTCCATACAAAAATCCTAAGAAAATCAATTTTTATATGAAAATACAAGTGATCACAGATTTTCGTTATTTTTGCTCTAGCTCTTCTAGTTTCCAAGAAAACGCATTTAAAGTTTTCCATACAAAAATCCTAAGAAAATCAATTTTTATATGAAAATACAAGTGATCACAGATTTTCGTTATTTTTGCTCTAGCTCTTCTAGTTTGCAAGAAAAACGCATTTAAAGTTTTTCATACAAAAATCCTAAGAAAATCAATTTTTATATGAAAATACAAGTGATCACAGATTTTCGTTATTTTTGCTCTAGCTCTTCTAGTTTCCAAGAAAAACGCATTTAAAGTTTTTCATACAAAAATCCTAAGAAAATCAATTTTTATATGAAAATACAAGTGATCACAGATTTTCGTTATTTTTGCTCTAGCTCTTCTAGTTTGCAAGAAAAACGCATTTAAAGTTTTCCATACAAAAATCCTAAGAAAATCTATTTTTATATGAAAATACAAGTGATCACAGATTTTCGCTATTTTTGCTCTAGCTCTTCTAGTTTCCAAGAAAAACGCATTTAAAGTTTTCCATACAAAAATCCTAAGAAAATCAATTTTTATATGATAATACAAGTGATCACAGATTTTCGCTATTTTTGCTCTAGCTCTTCTAGTTTCCAAGAAAAACGCATTTAAAGTTTTCCATACAAAAATCCTAAGAAAATCAATTTTTATATGATAATACAAGTGATCACAGATTTTCGCTATTTTTGCTCTAGCTCTTCTAGTTTCCAAGAAAAACGCATTTAAAGTTTTCCATACAAAAATCCTAAGAAAATCAATTTTTATATGAAAATACAAGTGATCACAGATTTTCGCTATTTTTGCTCTAGCTCTTCTAGTTTCCAAGAAAAACGCATTTAAAGTTTTCCATACAAAAATCCTAAGAAAATCAATTTTTATATGAAAATACAAGTGATCACAGATTTTCGCTATTTTTGCTCTAGCTCTTCTAGTTTCCAAGAAAAACGCATTTAAAGTTTTCCATACAAAAATCCTAAGAAAATCAATTTTTATATGAAAATACAAGTGATCACAGATTTTCGTTATTTTTGCTCTAGCTCTTCTAGTTTCCAAGAAAAACGCATTTAAAGTTTTCCATACAAAAATCCTAAGAAAATCAATTTTTATATGAAAATACAAGTGATCACAGATTTTCGTTATTTTTGCTCTAGCTCTTCTAGTTTCCAAGAAAACGCATTTAAAGTTTTCCATACAAAAATCCTAAGAAAATCAATTTTTATATGAAAATACAAGTGATCACAGATTTTCGTTATTTTTGCTCTAGCTCTTCTAGTTTGCAAGAAAAACGCATTTAAAGTTTTTCATACAAAAATCCTAAGAAAATCAATTTTTAAATGAAAATACAAGTGATCACAGATTTTCGCTATTTTTGCTCTAGCTCTTCTAGTTTGCAAGAAAAACGCATTTAAAGTTTTCCATACAAAAATCCTAAGAAAATCAATTTTTATATGAAAATACAAGTGATCACAGATTTTCGCTATTTTTGCTCTAGCTCTTCTAGTTTCCAAGAAAAACGCATTTAAAGTTTTCCATACAAAAACCCTAAGAAAATCAATTTTTATATGAAAATACAAGTGATCACAGATTTTCGCTATTTTTGCTCTAGCTCTTCTAGTTTCCAAGAAAAACGCATTTAAAGTTTTCCATACAAAAATCCTAAGAAAATCAATTTTTATATGAAAATACAAGTGATCACAGATTTTCGTTATTTTTGCTCTAGCTCTTCTAGTTTCCAAGAAAAACGCATTTAAAGTTTTCCATACAAAAATCCTAAGAAAATCAATTTTTATATGAAAATACAAGTGATCACAGATTTTCGCTATTTTTGCTCTAGCTCTTCTAGTTTCCAAGAAAAACGCATTTAAAGTTTTCCATACAAAAATCCTAAGAAAATAAATTTTTATATGAAAATACAAGTGATCACAGATTTTCGCTATTTTTGCTCTAGCTCTTCTAGTTTCCAAGAAAAACGCATTTAAAGTTTTCCATACAAAAATCCTAAGAAAATAAATTTTTATATGAAAATACAAGTGATCACAGATTTTCGCTATTTTTGCTCTACCTCTTCTAGTTTCCAAGAAAAACGCATTTAAAGTTTTCCATACAAAAATCCTAAGAAAATCAATTTTTATATGAAAATACAAGTGATCACAGATTTTCGTTATTTTTGCTCTAGCTCTTCTAGTTTCCAAGAAAAACGCATTTAAAGTTTTTCATACAAAAATCCTAAGAAAATCAATTTGTATATGAAAATACAAGTGATCACAGATTTTCGCTATTTTTGCTCTAGCTCTTCTAGTTTCCAAGAAAAACGCATTTAAAGTTTTCCATACAAAAATCCTAAGAAAATCAATTTTTATATGAAAATACAAGTGATCACAGATTTTCGTTATTTTTGCTCTAGCTCTTCTAGTTTCCAAGAAAAACGCATTTAAAGTTTTCCATACAAAAATCCTAAGAAAATCAATTTTTATATGAAAATACAAGTGATCACAGATTTTCGTTATTTTTGCTCTAGCTCTTCTAGTTTCCAAGAAAAACGCATTTAAAGTTTTCCATACAAAAATCCTAAGAAAATCAATTTTTATATGAAAATACAAGTGATCACAGATTTTCGCTATTTTTGCTCTAGCTCTTCTAGTTTCCAAGAAAAACGCATTTAAAGTTTTCCATACAAAAATCCTAAGAAAATCAATTTTTATATGAAAATACAAGTGATCACAGATTTTCGCTATTTTTGCTCTAGCTCTTCTAGTTTCCAAGAAAAACGCATTTAAAGTTTTCCATACAAAAATCCTAAGAAAATCAATTTTTATATGAAAATACAAGTGATCACAGATTTTCGTTATTTTTGCTCTAGCTCTTCTAGTTTCCAAGAAAAACGCATTTAAAGTTTTCCATACAAAAATCCTAAGAAAATCAATTTTTATATGAAAATACAAGTGATCACAGATTTTCGTTATTTTTGCTCTAGCTCTTCTAGTTTCCAAGAAAAACGCATTTAAAGTTTTCCATACAAAAATCCTAAGAAAATCAATTTTTATATGAAAATACAAGTGATCACAGATTTTCGTTATTTTTGCTCTAGCTCTTCTAGTTTCCAAGAAAAACGAATTTAAAGTTTTCCATACAAAAATCCTAAGAAAATCAATTTTTATATGAAAATACAAGTGATCACAGATTTTCGTTATTTTTGCTCTAGCTCTTCTAGTTTCCAAGAAAAACGCATTTAAAGTTTTCCATACAAAAATCCTAAGAAAATCAATTTTTATATGAAAATACAAGTGATCACAGATTTTCGTTATTTTTGCTCTAGCTCTTCTAGTTTCCAAGAAAAACGCATTTAAAGTTTTCCATACAAAAATCCTAAGAAAATCAATTTTTATATGAAAATACAAGTGATCACAGATTTTCGTTATTTTTGCTCTAGCTCTTCTAGTTTCCAAGAAAAACGAATTTAAAGTTTTCCATACAAAAATCCTAAGAAAATCAATTTTTATATGAAAATACAAGTGATCACAGATTTTCGTTATTTTTGCTCTAGCTCTTCTAGTTTCCAAGAAAAACGCATTTAAAGTTTTCCATACAAAAATCCTAAGAAAATCAATTTTTATATGAAAATACAAGTGATCACAGATTTTCGTTATTTTTGCTCTAGCTCTTCTAGTTTCCAAGAAAGTTTTTCATACAAAAATCCTAAGAAAATCAATTTTTAAATGAAAATACAAGTGATCACAGATTTTCGTTATTTTTGCTCTAGCTCTTCTAGTTTCCAAGAAAAACGCATTTAAAGTTTTCCATACAAAAATCCTAAGAAAATCAATTTTTAAATGAAAATACAAGTGATCACAGATTTTCGGTATTTTTGCTCTAGCTCTTCTAGTTTCCAAGAAATACGCATTTAAAGTTTTTCATACAAAAATCCTAAGAAAATCAATTTTCTATGAAAAATAGAAGGCTGTTGCTTAAATACCCGTGCTAAATAATATGAGCTGCACTTGTTTCGCACGGAAAATAAAAATGTTGCTAGAAACATTTCGCATGTTTTTCGTCTGATATCAACATATCTTACCAACAGGTATCAGTATGTTCAAAGTGGTAATAATAAATCAAAATTTCTACCTGTGACGAGGGGTGTACCGCAGGGGTCAATTATTGGGCCCCTTCTATTTTCGCTTTACGCTGATGACCTTCCGAGTCAACTTACACACTGCAAAGTCAGAATGTATGCTGACGATGTTCAGATTTACATCAGCTGTGATACATCTGAAATTGAACAATGTGTCTTAACTCTGAAAACTGAGTTAAAACATATATATGAATGGGCTACTGCTAATGGTCTTAGTATCAACCCAAAAAAATCTAAGTATCTTGTTATCCAAAAACGATCTACTATAACCGATCATATACCTGACATTTTTCTTGGTGATGAACGTATTGAAAGGGTAAATACAGCAAAAAATTTAGGTATTATTTTTAATAAGAACCTGACATGGGGCAACCATATTAATTATGCATGTGGCCGTACATATTCCATGCTTAGAACTCTCTGGCAAACGCAGTATTGTACACCTGTCAAAATAAGAATACTTCTTGCCAAAACCTATTTATTGCCAATTCTGATGTATGAATGCGAATTATTTGCCAAATGTGATGCGGCAAGTACAAGAAAATTAAACTCAGTCTTTAAAAGCATTGTACGATACGTATACGGCGTGAAAAGGTTTAATTCTGTTTCTCCTTTTACGGTAAAGTTATATGGTATTCAGTTTGATGACCTTCTCAAAACAAGAGTACTGATATTTATGCACAAAATCGTGATTACTCAACAACCACAACATCTGTATAACCGCTTAACCATATCTAGGTCTAATAGAGGTAAAAGAATTTTATTTATTAGACACCAAAGTTTAACTTCCGATTGGCAATTTTTCCTTAATGCAATCCGTCTTTGGAATCTACTCCCGCATAATATACAAATAACTAGTTACGCACTGAGCTTTAAAAAAAGCATTTTAAATTTTTTTGCACGTTAATTTTTTTCATTTTTTTATGAATTTTAAATATTATTATTTTGTTAATTTTCAATTTAATTTATTAATATAATAATTTTTTTTTCTCTCTTTTAAATTTTTTCTTTTGTTTTAAATTTTATCATTTACAAATTATAATTATAAATGTTTCTGCTAAAACAATGTTCTATACTGCAATAAGAGGCTTTAAGTCTTGTGTATAGAATTGGAAATAAATAAATAAAATAAATAATATAAACAGAGTACAACTCTATCAACAGTTTTTCGTTTGTATTTCACAGAAATTTTTTTTAAAATGAGTTTGAAAACATTTCGCACGAAATTCTGAACAGAGTACCAGGCTTAACTAAATTTGTATGGCATGACTCGAAAATACAAATCCGTTAATTGATATTATCAATTCTTTTGCAGGGGCAAAATTAGTAAAAAATTTAATTATCTGAACGAACTGTTTAATTAAAGTCGATTTTCAATTTTTTCTGTGTATGTATGCAGGTCAAAAAAATAGTAATAAAATCGATAAGGCTGAAGAAGTGTACGATCTTATAGACTTAATCTCCATTTTATGTTATTTATATAAATAACAAAAACTAAACAAAATTTACTTTCGGCGACTTTTTTGTATTTTTCCCCAGTTTTTGGCGATTTTTGACTGAAATATTATGCTAGCTTTTTTGGTATGCAAAATTTAACTTAAAAAATTTTTTTTTTGTTTTTGTATTGCTAATTTTTTTTTCTATTTATTTAAATAGATTTAACAATTTTATAACAAAACCTTGACTTTCTAAGGTTATAATTGATTTTGTACTACATATCGAGCCCTTAGCGCCAAATTATCGTAAGCGACAAAATACAAATTTTACAGGAGAAGAGTTTTTTAGATTATATTGAAACGTATACACAAACTTAAAACTGTTTTGATGCGACATATTATAATTTCGTCTAAGCTATTTACCGACTACAAAAAAATTATAGCTTGCTTACATTGTTTATTGATTATGGCGTTTACGATATATTTTTTTACATTAGGCTACTTTTGTGGGCAAAACTCTGTCGCTTACGATATTTTTATTTTTCTTGTTTATTTTGATTTAAAGCTATAAATAAGTTTAATTCGATATATATTTATGTTTTGTATTTGTGTTTTTTTACATTTTTAATTAAATTAATTATTGTTCAGTTAAAAAAAAAACAAATTTATGTAAATATGGCAAAGATTTAATTAAGGAAGAAAAATTAAATTTCAATTGTCATATTTTAGCATCCATCAGCATCTCCGTCACTTTCTGCCAGTGTATCCTCTATTTTATCATCGCATTTCATACTGGTATACTCCTGACGATATCTTTGAGGGATTATTTCTTTTTCACACAAATTTTTTAAGTCTATAAATTTTTGTATTGAAATTTTAAGTTGTTGTGGATAAAGAAGCTCTGGTCCATTCTTAACGATATTGGAATTCTTTGTCGAACGCATTATTTGGCTCAAATTCAATTCTTTCACTCTACTATTCTCGCTGTATCCATAAATAAACTGAGCTCTAGATCTCTGTTTATGGAAATTCACAGACCTCAAACTATTAAATTTTATTTTAATATTATTAGGGAGAAATGCTTTAGATTACGACTTCCAATTCATAAAATCAGTATGCTTGAAATTAGTTAAGGCCACTCAGAAGGTGCCCAAATTGTTCTTCCCTTAATACAAGATTCAATTGTTGCATGTATAGAATCAACGGGCATCATTGTATGTCCTGGCAGCAAAACTTTTACTTTTATGTTCTGAACGAAAACCGAAGTCTTCAAAAAGAAGGGTGTCACTGACAATATTGCGGTTTTAGCCCGAACAACTGCCACAAAATAAACTTAATTTTCTTTGTTGCTTCCTGCTATCCACTATGGTCAAATATTTTAAAAGCACAGAGCAAATCTCATTAGATCCTCTTTTACCATCGCACTTACCCCATAAAAAACAGTACCCATTTCTGGTTCCACTCTCATAAATACTTTCGTTGTACCGTGTTGAGTACAGCAATTTTTATTATTTTTGTTATTGAGATTTTTATTTAAATTGGAATTTAGTACATTATGGCGCAATGTCATTTGAGAAATACCAAGGGTTGCTAATAAAAATTGTTGACAAACTTTGAACTGCCCTCCACGTATATTTATAATGTGGTCATAAGACGCTTTTCTATTACCCCACGTCCCTCGCTTCCGTCCTATTTTTTTTTCCTAACACATGACATCAGCCAATTCACTTGGCGAGATTTATATAGTAATCCCAAGTATAATTCATTTATTTCAATTCTGTCAATTTCTTTAAGTTTATCTGAACAATTGTTTCCACATTTTTTTCCTAGACAAGGATTTGGATTCACTTTTTTTGAAGAAATATATATTATATTGGTTTACTTTTACAAATTTTTTTTTCTTCCTTTTCTCCCAACGTTATTTTCTTCTAAATCATCGTTAGAGTTAGAATCTTCCTGTTCAGAATCAGTATAATCTACCAACTTTACGATTGCCGTAGAAGTTTGAGGCTGGTTTATATCCTAAAATCCCCATTCAAAATATTACATATTACACTTTATAAATACTATTTATTTTAAAGTTTAACCACAGTTGAATTGAAATCCATAACTATATAAAAAAATATCGACCCCTTTGCGCGAAATTATCGTATCCCTGCGGGAAAATTGTATCAATTGGTCCAACAGACTGGTCCTGGGATTTGTGAAAACAGAACAAGTACAAAAGGAAAGGAATCATGACCAGTGAAAGAAGAACCAATTCCTTACCTGGTTTATGAAGAACAAAAAGGTAGAAAAAGTAATGAATTACAATACAGTCTTCAAAGGTGCTGTGCCACCAACATCTGTTGGTATTTTTTAAAATTTTGTTCTTGAATATAATTATAGGACTTGTTTTATTGAAAAACGACTACATTGTATTGAAATAATATTACATTGTAGTTACTGACACAAAGTACGTTCATTGAGATTAGTTCTGTGACTGGTCAAATGGTGTCAATTGACCCCTTCCAATGACAACCCCATGTAAAAGTGATAGGTCTTATTCATATAAAGTGTTAGAACTGGAACCGGTCCCTACCACTAAAGACCTATCACGGGACTATTTTGGTGTCAGTTCGCTTCCCTCTAGGGATGTTGCAAAAACCAAATTTTACAGGACAGCCATTTTTCTACTTGTCTCTGCGTTCGTTTGCATATCAAAATAAAAATATACATTCAATTTTTGGAGCAACCAAGTAGAATTCGCCTACAATATTTTGTCAGGTGACGTCTCTTTGAATGTAGAACAAGATTGCATAAAAAACTCAATTTCAAAAAAATTGGCATATACGATAATTTCGCGCAAAGGGGTCGATATGTGTATACTCAATAATTCCCTAATCTTTATATCAAGTAAGAAGGGAAACCTGAAATAAGTTACCGTTTTTTTTTTTAAATTCAGTATGTTCAGTCAGAACAAGAATATAAAAAACAAAACAAAAATAATGTAAAAATGTCACATTAAATAATGTCGCTCACGATAAAATTTATTTATTGTAAAATTTACGCATTAACTTACGATAAAATCGTACTCCCTATGTTTATAAAGTTGTTAACTATTTTTGTATTCCGACAATTGTAAAATATCAGTATGCCCCAGCGCTGCCAGAAGTAAGATTTTACCTTATTTTTTAAGATTTTTTTACCGAAAAAAGATTTTAAGATTTTTTCCCCAAAAACAAGATTTTTTGTTTTGTCTAGACGATGGTTAGGTTCAATTAAAAAACCTTCTCTGTTCCCATTTTAAAATTTTTAAACTAAATAATACAATTTAGTATAAAGCTATGTTCAAACTTAGGTTTTTAAGCACGATTAAACAGAATGTTGTCAAAACATGTTTAATTAACATGTTTTCCCATATACATATTATATTTTCATAAAAACACATAGAATTTTCGTGTTTTAAAATTAAACTCTTTCCAAAACAAGTAAAAGCCAGGGATCGCAGTGTGTTTTGAGGTATGTTCAGTAGCTTTTTTGATTTTGGTTTTTTACTGAACATATTTTTAATGACATTACATCAAAAATTATATAGTTAAAAGAAAAATAAATAAATTCAAAAATAAATTGGTGTTGGGAAAAATTTTAGAAATGACAAAATGAATGAAATAGCGGCAAAACTTAAAAGAAAGAAATCATGGACTGTTGAAGAGGAGGAACTATTCGTATAAATTTGGTCGGAGTACATTAGTTAGCTAAGGGGTCCGGGCTGAAATATCCATGTTGAAATGCCAGCTTCAAAGGTATGGATGCGAAGTTGCATCTTAATAATTGTTAGCAAATTTGTAGTGCAGTGGAATTTGCTTGGATTATAAAATCAAAAACTAAACCTCCGCTCAAGTGAAACACAGTGTCGTTCAATTCAATAAGTTTATTAACAATGATAAAAATATGTATACTAAGAAAAAGGTTCTAAAAGAACAGAAGGTTCATTATTTAACGAAGGCACAAAAAAGAATAAGCAGTTGCTAGCATTTGAGTAGTACTAAGGTTGTAACGTTTTTTGAACAATAATAACTTAAATAAAATCTCGAAAATTTTATTTATCGATTTTAAATCAATTTCTATAATTTATTTTGCTTATTTTTTGCCGATGGATAAGCATCTGACAAGGTGTCAAATCAAAACATGATAATTGTAGTCTGAACACCTTTGTAAAACGTTGCTTAAACATGTTAAACTTTATAGTGTGAACACAGTATAATAAATTAAATTTTTTGTAACTTTTTTTGTTTATTTTATGTTTTAAATAAAATATGAATTGTTTTGATTATTTATAATAAAAAACCTTCTTTTTCCAAAAATAAAAATTAAGATTTTTTGCTGAAAATTTCAGGCAGCCCTGGTAGGCCCGTAAAATTTTAATTTTAGCAATAAAAAAAGTTTTGAGAAAATGGCGCTTACGATTATATGGCGCTAAGGGCTCGATATAACGGTGATGCTGTTATTAGGGCAAAAACTTTAACAACAACTTAACATGAAATGGGAGCTTATTTGTACTTTTTCGTTCAACATTTGGTACTTTTATTAATTTTCGTTAATATTATACATAGAAAACTAAGAACAATTTTTAATGACGGTAACACCTTTTACGCGCTTATTGC
This sequence comes from Pollenia labialis, assembly GCA_949318255.1. NCBI lineage: Eukaryota > Metazoa > Arthropoda > Insecta > Diptera > Polleniidae > Pollenia > Pollenia labialis. The sequence goes on along the minus strand of OX439139.1, from coordinate 122,171,927 downwards.
GTCTCATTTGTCGAATTTACGCTACGAGTTCTTGCCGAAGAATTCGTTCCGATATAGGAAGTTTGTCGCTCGCCCCAGTTGTGTTTATCCCATTAAGTATTTCTAAAATATGAATTTATAAATATGTATTTTTAATTTTGTATTTTAAACTACTTTTGTTGAAAACTATATGTATTTTTTATTTAATAAGTAAGCGTTCCCGCCCAGATTTAAATTTGGATTTATTATAAATAATCGATCTAAATAAGTTTCACCAAAATTGAAATTGCCCATCTGTCACTTCATATTCCTAGCTTTGAAAAACATCAATACCCCGTACCAAAAAATCCTTTTTTATTTCGCAGACTTATGCAATTTTTTAATGCATATCAAAATACATTTCTTTTTTTTGTAACGCCACACCAGCGCATATTTTTGCTGGTATCTTCAAATCTTTAGGGTCGATTGTTGTAATTTTATTTTTTGAATAAAGTGCCACTTCTTTACTTTTTAAATATAAAAAACCTTTTTATAAATTTGACTTCTTTAAACGTCACGTCAAAATGGAAATGCCCATATTGAATCCTAACGTAGTTGGTATGTTGAGTCGTATCTATAAGTATAAGTACATATTAACATGTGTATTTACATTTATTTTATTATCAAAATGAATTAATTTTTATTATTTAAAAGAACCTGAATATATTTTCTTGCAAATACCTAGTGTTTGACAAATCCAAAAATGGGAAAAAACTAATTTTCAAAAAAATTAAGTCATATTTTTTTATTTATTCGTTGCGACTTTGGAACCAATTACCTTCATGTTTTCCACTTGAAATCAACACTTTGTCTTAAAAACTATTGTGTACATACCTATAAATAAAAAATAAATAAAACATTTTACAAATTGTTTGCGTTAACGTATTTGGGAGAAAATATTTATCAGAATCCTTTAATAAACGTACAAGTCTTAAACTTGGCAACTCTTTTTTCTTATTCCTCTTCAGTTGTTAAATTTCTTGGTTTTAAAACGGTCGAATTAATGTCGTTGTGGCTAAATTAATTTCTTATTAAATAACTAAAGGGTTTTATTAGAAGAAAAGTTTTACATTTAGTGCAATAATAATAATTGTTTATTAATTTCATAGCTTTTTAGCGGAAATATTGAAAATAAAAGAATTTTTGTCAAAAATAAAAAGTGTAATTTGTATGATTTTTGATCGAGTTATTTATTTAACGAAGTCTTCTTATCATTGTTTCTGCTTTAATTCTTATTAAAATGTTTGTGTGAATCTCTTAATGTTGTTGTTGAAGTAGTTTTTTTCCAAATGTTATACCTAATTTGCTCTTTTGTTAGCTCTCATAATTATGACGTCATAATATTATCGAAAATTTGTTGTTGTTGCTCTGAAGTGAAGTTCAAGGTGAAAATAACTGCAAGTAGCTAATTATTTAAATAAAGTAAGGTTTAAAAATGGCAAATGTTGCCATAGTTGTGTTTTTATTTTATGAAAATGGTAGTTGCAGTAAAGTGGTTAAATAAGGTGTTTAGCATTATTAAAATGTAATTAAATTAAAATTAGGTATAAAAAATCTATAAGAAATTATATAAAATTGCTAATAAAAATATAAAAAAGTGAAAATAAAATGCACCTATGTGTATTAAATAAAATTACAAGCAAAATACCTACATAAATTTATATAGTACATATATGTATGCATATAGGTGTGTATATACATACATACCTTTATATATATATATATATATATATATGTATATACGTAGGTACCTACCTATATAAAATGAACTTAGGTAGGTACACAAATTGAAGACAAGACATGAGAAGGATAGTTTAAATGAAGGTGAGTAAATACCTACATATGTATAAATTGACTAAATACCTATTGTGATAGGTATGGTAAAACCATAGAGGATTTACTGTTTGCTATTGTAGACCTTGTACATATTGTAGGTCTTGTAAATATTGATATGTATTATAGATGGTGTAAACATAGTTAATTAAAAATGTATGCATTTGGTGGTGTTGTGTTTTAAATCAAGATCTTGTTATACCCAGGTATTTTTGCTGAAATGAATAGTAAAAAAATTTGTTTGTCATAGGTATTAGCGGAATTTTTAATTTTAGTAAAAAATTTATACCATTTAAGTTATTGTTGATCTTAAAAATGTATAGTTTATTCAACCAAATTCACTGTGTATTAAAAAAAATGATTATCATAGTTTATAAAGAAAAATATTGATAGTGATTGGCGGAAGAAGGACTATTAGATTTCGATAAATATGAGCTTTATTGTGATTTAGAACCCGAAGTTTATTGGAAAAAGAAGGTATTCATACTTAAAAACCCTGGAGGAAGGTATGTTTCCAATATTACAAAAAGTAGTGAACTCCGTTTTTCTTTTAGTTTTTTAAATGCTTTAGTTGAGAAATATTTAGCGCCCTTTACATTTGTTTAAACAGACTTTCATCAGAAACCATTACAGGAATTTTATTTACTTAAAAATGTTTGTGTTTTTATACCGACACCACCATTGTAAGAGGGTATTATGAGGTTGTGCGGTGAGTCGTCCGTCCTGCTCACTGGTTGTCAGCGCAAAGTACAGGTCGCAAATTGGTACAAACATTTTTTGAAATGTGCAATAATTGGTCCATAACTTCACATAGCAACGATGCAAATTTTTTTCAGTATTGGAGTATTTTTGTCGATTAACTTATTATGTTACTATTTAGACAAAATTTGGCCCCAAAATATTTTATTTCAACCAAAATTCTTTGAAGTTTAACAAAAAGGTGTTAAGTCAGAACTTGTAGTTTTTCTAAATATTGAATTCAAAATTATTTAGTTTCCTTTTTATTGATTTATTTCATTAAATTGAAATGCTCACGACTAGAATCAACCGTTGTAGGCTAATGTTATTGACACAAAACGAAAGTTAACAAAAAATTTAGTTAATTAAACCCAATCAAAAATTCAAAATTAATTTTTTTGAATTAAGACCTTTTTTCCGAACTTTTAAGAATTATGACAGAAATGTATAAATTTGACCCGAGTTCAATCCCGTCCCGTGTTCAGTCAAAAATAAAATTAGAAAAACAAATTTTAATGCATTTTATTTTGTAAATTTCTTCCTTCACTAAAAACAATTTTATAAAAATTAAATTTGATTATCTTTAGCCTAACTATCAAAAAGTTCAATTAAAAATATTAGAAAACTTTTTATTAATATAAAACTAAAGTTTTAAGAGTTTATATAACATTTAAAATCATTAAGTAAAAGTTGAATATATTGAGAAACTTTTAAAATGTATATTGAGATCCAAATTATAACATGGAGAATAAAATTAAATATCTCTTTAAGATCTATAAGTTTCTGAACCGATGAATTCTTAATTTTAAATCTTCACTGTGGTTTAAATCCAAACAAAAACTAAAATAAAACAAAACTTTTTTTACGGTAAATAATATAAAATAATTTCCAACAATTAAAAATTATTAAAAATTTATTAGAATTGTGGTTATTTTGTTGAACTATTTATGGTTTTTAATCCAAATTTTTTTAATATTTTAATCAGGCTTAAGTTCATCAAATTTAATTTTCATTAAATTATTTTTATGAAGAAAGGAATTTTACAACATGAAAATTAATTAAAATTGTTATTGATAATCATTCATTCTTGACTGACCTGAGATTCGAACCCAGGCGGCTGGTTACCATGACATGTTTCGATCACAACTACTTGATCTCCTCAGATGGATTTGCCGTTTTACACTCGCAGCCATCGACGACTGCTGACGTCATTAGTCAAACATCAATCATTAAACCAAATTGTATTTTAACCTTTGGTAGATCGAAATTTGCTTTTTTTTTTAATGATTATCCATTTTAATTGATTTAACATGTTTTTCCTAACTTATGTTTTTTCCGTACTAATGTCAAGAATTCTTCTTGAAGTCCAAAGTACATTTTTTTTTTTTTTTCATTTTGTCTTTCTTTTTCTTGTTGACCTTTTTTTCGCACAACTTGAAGGACAAATGTACACATAGAGCTCGTGCCTTAGCTTTAACAATAATTAGAATTGTGGTTATTTTGTTGAACTATTTATGGTGTTTAATCCAAATTTTTTTAATATTTTAATCAGGCTTAAGTTCATCAAATTTAATTTTCATTAAATTATTTTTATGAAGAAAGGAATTTTACAACATGAAAATTAATTAAAATTGTTATTGATAATCATTCATTCTTGGCTGACCTGAGATTCGAACCCAGGCGGCTGGTTACCATGACATGTTTCGATCACAACCACTTGATCTCCTCAGAATTATTAAAAATTCAAAAAACAATTAAATTATATAGCTTAATTTCTTCGACCTTCTTAATATTATTTTCTTTCAATAATCTCTCAAGCTCAAGGTCTGTTTTATATAAAGAATATTTATTTAAAATTGATCCAATATTTCGCTATCTCAATGGATATCTTCTTCAGGGATTTTTTGGTTTTTTATGTATCAAACAATTTTTTAAAAAACAAATTTTAATGAAACAACAAAATTGTCAATAATGAAAAATAAATAAAAATTATACACAGGAAACAAAAATTATTCTATTACATTTTTATAAACTTATTTAATTTCCCATCTTATTCTTATAAATTAAATGTCTGTAATTTTGAGCTACATTGTCCGTATCTGTCTTAAAATTAATTCTTTGTTCCACTGGTATGTTTATAATTTGCAGCATTTCTAACATGAAGCGTCGTTTGTAGTTTGTTTCTGTATTTAAAACTGTTGTATTTTCAAAATCTGGTGTATGATTGAAATTGGCACAATGCGATGGCAATGCAGTTTTTTGAGAAGATGTATTTTTGTATTTTTGAAAAATACATAAATAAATATTCTTTATATAAAACAGGCCTTGAGCTTGAGAGATTATTGAAATAAAACAATTAAATAATATAAAACCATTTATACATAATTTAAGCTAAGGGGAAAACAAAAAAAAGACTAGATAATTAAGTGATAATAGTTACAAAATGCATACAACTAATTGATAACAAATAGTCGGCTGCTCTGCAGTATTAAAACAAACAAAAATATTGAATATTTAACGGTAAACATTTATCAAAGATTAAATTAATTACACTTGCATAATTAACTTAAAAGCCAAGTAAAACAAACAAATTAAATATTGTTTTAAATACCTACTAGGTAGGTATAATTAAAAAATAAACAACATAGGTATTGGTCATATTGTTTGTGCTAAATTATTTGGGAGAAAATATTTATCAGAATCCTTTAATGAACGTAAAAGTCTTAAACTTGGCAACTCTTTTTTCTTATTCCTCTTCAGTTGTTAAATTTCTTGGTTTTAACACGGTCGAATTAATGTCGTTGTGGCTAAATTAATTTCTTATTAAATAACTAAAGGCTTTTATTAAAAGAAAAGTGTAACATTTAGTGCAATAATAATAATTGTTTATTAATTTCATAGCTTTTTAGCGGAAATATTGAAAATAAAAGAATTTTTGTCAAAAATAAAAAGTGCAATTTGTATGATTTTTGATGGAGTTATTTATTTAACGAAGTCTTCTTATCATTGTTTTTGCCTTAATTCTAATTAAAATGTTTGTTTGAATCTCTTAATGTTGTTTAGTTTTGTTTAACAATTTGCTCTTTTGTTAGCTCTCATCATTATGACGGCATAATATTATCGAAGAGTTTTGTTTATGTTTATTATTATTGTTATTGCTTTGTTGTTGTTGTCGGAAAGTAAGCAAGTGTTGTCGGAGTATTGTTTTTGTTTTATGAAAATGGAAGTTGCTGTAAAGTAGTAAAATAAGGCCCATAATTTCGACAAGAACATTTCATTCGCATATTTCAATTGAACCCAAAAACAAATTGTAGTTTTTTGTTATTGTTTTCAATATAAATATAGGTACTTATGAATGAAATGTTCTTGCCGACATTGTGGGCCAGGCAGTAAATTAAAATTAAAAAAAGTCAATAATAAATTATAAAAATTTCGAACAAAAATTAAAAAAATAAAAATAAGTACATAGGTACCTAGGTACATATATTAAATAAACAAAAATTTAAATAAAATTAAAAAATAAAATAAACTTATAAAAATTGAAGATAAGACAACAGAACAATAAGTTGGCTTAAGCAACTGTGCGAAAACATGTAAATCATATGTGTCAAACCATATTGAACTGAAGGAAAATTTTTGTTAAGTTTAATGATTCTGCCATTGCTTAAGCAAATTGCGAAACAGATTGCAATTTCCATTACAGAATCAACTGTTTTTTTTTTGTTTTTTTAAATGCATTTGAGAGGTTTTTTTGTAAATTTGTGACAGAAGCTTAAGCAAGCTTATGCATATTATAGTTGGGCCTTAACCTAAATATTGTAAAGTTGTGATGTCTATAATAAAAGCAGTATTCAAGGCTTGCTATTGTAGAACTTGTACACATTGTAGATCTTGTAAATTTGGATTTCAAACATGACAACAACAAAATGCATACATTTGGAATTTTAGTATTGTAGATGGCGTAAACATAGTTAATTAAAAATATACTAAGTACTATGTAAACATATTCAAAACTTTCCCCTCACTGTTAACATTTTGAATGCAAATTTTTTTCAATACCCAACTAAACACACATAATAAATATTCTAAATAAAAATGGAGGAGGCCTTTTCGAAATTTATTTTAAAAAGCCACCTGTTTTTCACCGCCATGGAAGGGGCATAAAACCTTTTATTCAAAGTAATCGGTCTATATGTGTACCTTTAAAAAAAACTCAATTTCCTTAAATTTGTACCTGAGCCCTTTACGAAATAAATGATTCAATTATATTATCAAAGTTATTTTCGGGAATACAAAATTTATTATTAATACGATTTTCGTATGACGTGCTAAATTCCCAGTTTTTCATATCTGATAAATACACTGAAATTTATTGTTGAGGGAAAGCTAGCTTCTATGCGCATTTCACTGGTTGCTTAGGCCAGCTAATCAGGAAACCTTTTCCAAAGATTTTAGAAAGGCCAAAAATATTATACAAATAAAACCCTAAAGCGAAAAAGAATTATAAACACTCAAAGTCTTACTTGTAACAATATCAAAGCCAAAACAAAACACCAACAATAAGCAGTGAGTTTATCTTTTCTTACATTCAATTATCAAATCAGTTTTCAATCATTTGGAAATGAAAGAAATAAGAAAACAAAATACCTATTAGTTGGAGAAATTTCAAGGCTTATTGAATTGGGTTGATGGCTATAAATTCTATGATTCAGTAGCCGTATTCTGTAATTGGCTTAGCTAAAGCTAATTCTCGATCGCTGAAATGCCTTAGAGAAAATAAAACTTATGAAGAGGCAAAACAAAAGCATGAAGTAAATTTATAATTAATCAAGCAATACAAATCTTAATACATAAAACTAAAATATTTTAATTTCGAAATGTTGCAAAAAAATACATGTTTCTAAAACGACTGCGCAGATCAAAAAAAAGTTTAACTTTACTTATATAATTTTATTGCGGAATTTCGGTTTTTTTAAGTGATTTTAATAAACCAAGCAGTGTTGCCAGAATTTTTAGAGTCCAAATCAGCAAAAAACCAAAAATTTTAATCAAAAAATCTGCAAAGGCTGCGTGCGTCTAGATTTAAAAATCTCCAAAACACATTTAGTACATTTTTATGTATGTATGTAGTTTATTAAGAAAAAATTTAATCAGTTTTCTATTTAATTTTATTAAAAACCTAGGTTTTCCTGATTTTAAGAGTAGTTCTGGTAAATATATAAGTGGTCAAGTCTGAGGTATAAAAAAGAAACAAATTTTTTTTAAACTTTTTTCAAGTTTTCAAAATTTTCAGAACATTGCTGATGGTTCTTTGACATTATTACATTTTATATATCTATCCAAATTTAATTACTTAATCAGTAAGGATTAATCACATCTTTGTAGTTTAAAACAACAAATTCAGAGTTAATTGTTTGACATATTGTTAAAACTATCAGAAGTCTTATTGAGAGTTTACAAAAGATCAAATATTGCAATTGTTTTAGAAATCTATACATAAGTACATATAAATATATATGTACGTGCATATGCGTATTATTTCTTGTAAACACCAAATCACATAATTCCCGCGATTCTAATGTGTCAAAACATTGCCAATTTTTAAGTTTGAAGTAATCTTTTGTGTACAAAATGCCTACCAATCAATCAATTCTCAAACGGTTAGACATCATAGTTAAACTTCTTAATTTATTATTTATGTCTTTCTTTTATACTATTCTTGCGCCAAATTGGCTCGCGTGATGTGACAACCGTTAAATATTTCTTTCCAACGCATCTTTGGTTATTTTTTCTATATTATAAGTGCAAAAATCTCCTTAAGTACTGAAAATATCAACACTTAACAAACACACATTTTTCTATTTATTTTGTTTTTTGTTTTTTAACAAGGGGAATGATAAACCCACTGTTTATTGTAGGTGTTTTGTTTAAGCTTTGATATTTTTACAAGTAAGACTTTGAGTGTTTATAATTCTTATTCGCTTTGAGGTTTTATTTGTATTATATTTTTAGCTTTTCCTAAATCTTTGGAAAAGGTTTCTTGATGATCTGGCCTAAGCAACCAGTGAAATGCGCATAGAAGCTATCATTCCCTTTAGCACGTCATAGAGAAATCTTATTAATGAACGGTTGATATTTTTCGTTTTTAATGCAAGAAGTGGAAATGAATATAACCATGAGTGAAAAAGTACAGAAGTTTCCACCGAGCTCAAAAATCTGAATTTTTAAGACAAAAATCGTCAAATCTGCATTTTGGCAATTTTGGGGTATAACATCTTCAAAATCTGCACTTCTGTCATCACTGAAACAAAGCCTTTTTTGAGTTACACGAATATATGTTGTGCAACCTTCTCCATTTTCGAAATTACGGTATATTTCGAAAATAAAAAAAGGTTAGCACCAATATATTCAGTGTGACCGAATGAGGTTAAGACTAGCACAGTGTTATTATTGTCCAAGCCGACAGTAAAAAAACTAAAATTGCAATTTTCTCGAAATCTGCTATTAATCCGTATGTCTCTAAAACAAATCGGTTAGAACTAAAAAAAGGTTTATTTTTCAACAAATCACCAGAGTTGTTATATAATGTATTCTAATAAACAAAAAAGTCGGATATTAAGCCGTTTCAAAAATTAACACGACAGAAACACTTATATAACCAAATACATCAGTCGCAATCACTGCTACCTATTAAAGCCACTGCTAAATATTAAAATTAGTTTAAGCATTTACTTTTGTTTCTTAATAGTCAATACTTATGAAAAATATTTGGATCTTAATCAACCAAAATAAATTATGTATATTAGCAACAAATTCCAAATATTAATGGCAATTTTTCATAAATGCAATATATATTAACAACCAAAAAAAACTTGGCGCCCTAAAAAAAGCAGCTTACAATCGTTTACTAAAACACCTATTTTTTTTTTTATTAAACTCGTATTTACACATGATCATTTGTTGATTTGAAATTAAACTACAACAAAATATTTAAATTTACATCAGCTATTTGTAAGTAATCATGGTAATAATTCTATGCTTTATTAAGTATTTAGAAGTTCTTAATTATACTCTAGTCTATAAATTTTATTTAACTAGATTTGACAATTTTATAACAAAACCTTCACTTTCTAAGGTAATAATTGATTTTGTACTACATATAACGGTGATTAGGGCGAAAACTTTAACAACAACTAAACATGAAATGGGAGCTTATTTGTACTTTTTCGTTCAACATTTGGTACTTTTATTAATTTTCGTTAATATTATACATAGAAAACTAAGAACAATTTTTAATGACGGTAACACCTTTTACGCGCTTATTGCGTCTCATTTGTCGAATTTACGCAACGAGTTCTTGCCGAAGAATTCGTTCCGATATAGGAAGTTTGTCGCTCGCCCCAGTTGTGTTTATCCCATTAAGTATTTCTAAAATATGAATTTATAAATATGTATTTTTAATTTTGTATTTTAAACTACTTTTGTTGAAAACTATATGTATTTTTTATTTAATAAGTAAGCGTTCCCGCCCAGATTTAAATTTGGATTTATTATAAATAATCGATCTAAATAAGTTTCACCAAAATTGAAATTGCCCATCTGTCACTTCATATTCCTAGCTTTGAAAAACATCAATACCCCGTACCAAAAAATCCTTTTTTATTTCGCAGACTTATGCAATTTTTTAATGCATATCAAAATACATTTCTTTTTTTTGTAACGCCACACCAGCGCATATTTTTGCTGGTATCTTCAAATCCTTAGGGTCGATTGTTGTAATTTTATTTTTTGAATAAAGTGCCACTTCTTTACTTTTTAAATATAAAAAACCTTTTTATAAATTTGACTTCTTTAAACGTCACGTCAAAATGGAAATGCCCATATTGAATCCTAACGTAGTTGGTATGTTGAGTCGTATCTATAAGTATAAGTACATACCTATTAACATGTATATTTACATATATTTTATTATCAAAATGAATTAATTTTTATTATTTAAAAGAACCTGAATATATTTTCTTGCAAATACCAAGTGTTTGACAAATACAAAAATGGGAAAAAAGTAATTTTCAAAAAAATTAAGTCGTATTTTTTTATTTATTCATTGCGACTTTGGAACCAATTACCTTCATGTTTTCCACTTGAAATCAACACTTTGTTTTAAAAACTATTGTGTACATACATATAAATAAAAAATAAATAAAACATTTTACAAATTGTTTGCGTTAACGTATTTGGGAGAAAATATTTATCAGAATCCTTTAATGAACGTAAATGTCTTAAACTTGGCAACTCTTTTTTCTTATTCCTCTTTAGTTGTTAAATTTCTTGGTTTTAAAACGGTCGAATTAATGTCGTTGTGGCTTAATTAATTTCTTATTAAGTAACTAAAGGGTTTTATTAAAAGAAAAGTGTTACATTTAGTGCAATAATAATAATTGTTTATTAATTTCATAGCTTTTTAGCGGAAATATTGAAAATAAAAGAATTTTTGTCAAAAATAAAAAGTGTAATTTGTATGATTTTTGATCGAGTTATTTATTTAACGAATTCTTATTAAAATGTTTGTGTGAATCTCTTAATGTTGTTGTTGAAGTAGTTTGTTTCCCAAATGTTATAATTTTCTCTTTTGTTAGCTCTCATAATTATGACGTCATAATATTATCGAAAATTTGTTGCTGAAGTGAAGTTCAAGGTGAAAATAACTGCAAGTAGCTAATTATTCAAATTAAGTAAGGTTTAAAAATGGCAAATGTTGCCATAGTTGTGTTTTTATTTTATGAAAATGGTAGTTGCAGTAAAGTGGTTAAATAAGGTGTTTAGCATTATTAAAATGTAATTAAATTAAAATTAGGTATAAAAAATCAATAAGAAATTATATAAAATTGCTAATAAAAATATACCTATAAAAGTGAAAATAAAATGCACCTATGTGTATTAAATAAAATTACAAGCAAAATACCTACATCAATTTATATAGTACATATATGTATGTATATAGGTGTGTATATACATACCTTTATATATATATGTATACCTATAGGTACCTACCTATATAAAATGAACTTAGGTAGGTACACAAATTGAAGACAAGACATGAGAAGGATAGTTTAAATGAAGGTGAGTAAATACCTATGTATAAATTGACTAAATACCTATTGTGATAGGTATGGTAAAACCATAGAGGATTTACTGTTTGCTATTGTAGACCTTGTACATATTGTAGGTCTTGTAAATATTGATATGTATTCTAGATGGTGTAAACATAGTTAATTAAAAATGTATGCATTTGGTAGTGTTGTGTTTTAAATCAAGATCTTGTTATAGGTATTTTTGCTGAAATGAATAGTAAAAAAATTTGTTTGTCATAGGTATTAGCGGAATTTTTAATTTTAGTAAAAAATTTATACCATTTAAGTTATTGTTGATCTTAATTATTCATTATTCAACCAAATTCACTGTGTATTAAAAAAAATGATTATCATAGTTTATAAAGAAAAATATTGATAGTGATTGGCGGAAGAAGGACTAGGTATTAGATTTCGATAAATATGAGCTTTATTGTGATTTAGAACCCGAAGTTTATTGGAAAAAGAAGGTATTCATACTTAAAAACCCTGGACGAAGGTATGTTTCCAATAATACAAAAAGTAGTGAACTCCATTTTTATTTTAGTTTTTTAAATGCTTTAGTTGAGAAATATTTAGCGCCCTTTACATTTGTTTAAACAGACTGTCATCTGAAACCATTACAGGAATTTTATTTACTTAAAAATGTTTGTGTTTTTATACCGACACCACCATTGTAAGAGGGTATTATGAGGTTGTGCGGTGAGTCGTCCGTCCTGCTCACTGGTTGTCAGCGCAAAGTACAGGTCGCAAATTGGTACAAACGTTTTTAGAAATGTGCAATAATTGGTCCATAACTTTACATAGCAACGATACGATGTTTTTTCAGTATTTTAGTTGTTTTGTCGATTAACCAACTTATTATGTTACTATTTAGACAAAATTTGGCCCCAAAATATTTTATTTCAACCAAAATTCTTTGAAGTTTAACAAAAAGGTGTTAAGTCAGAACTTGTAGTTTTTCTTAATATTGAATTCAAAATTATTTAGTTGCCTTTTTATTGATTTATTTCATTAAATTCAAATGCTCACGACTAGAATCAACCGTTGTAGGCTAATGTTATTGACACAAAACGAATGTTAACAAAAAATTTAGTTAATTAAACCCAATCAAAAATTCAAAATTAATTTTTTTGAATTAAGAATTTTTTTCCGAACTTTTAAGAATTATGATAGAAATGTATAAATTTGACCCGAGTTCAATCCCGTCCCGTGTTCAGTCAAAAATAAAATTAGAAAAACAAATTTCAATGCATTTTATTTTGTAAATTCCTTCCTTCACTAAAAACAATTTTATAAAAATTAAATTTGATTATCTTTAGCCTAACTATCAAAAAGTTCAATTAAAAATATTAGAAAACTTTTTATTAATATAAAACTAAAGTTTTAAGAGTTTATATAACATTTAAAATCATTAAGTAAAAGTTGAATATGTTGAGAAACTTTTAAAATGTATATGGGCATTTCCAGCGAAAAGTCTACTTTTTGTCACGTAACGCCAGAAGTATTTTTAATTGTTTCTCAAAAAATTGTATATGTATCGTTTACTTTTTTATATTTTGGTGTAAAGCTCAACAAGCCCTACATTAAGTAACAAAAGGGATAACGATTGAACAACATGGTCCGAAAATACAACCTTATTTGCAATCTGGCGTTACATTAAAAAAAGTAAACTTTTAGCTGAAAATTCCCATATTTACCTTAAAACGAGCAAAGATTTTTAAATTTGATAGCTTACAAAATAAATCTATATAAGTACTAAGTTTACTAAAAAAGGTTTTGTACAAAACATCTTGCTCAATTCGTAGTCTTATTCAGTTTTGTAATGCAAGTCAAAACCCACTTCCGTTTTTTTAACGTCACGCCAGCGCAGATTTTTGCTTATATCTGCAAATCCATAGCGTCGATTACTGTAATTTTTTTTCTTAATATAGAGCTACTTCATTACTTTGTATATATAAAAACCCTTTTTACAAATTTGACTTCGTCATTTAATTTTTTTACATTTTGTGGTACAAATATCACGACACGTCAAAATGGAAATGCCCATATTGAGATCCAAATTATAACATGGAGAATAAAATTAAATATCTCTTTAAGATTTATAAGTTTCTGAACCGATGAATTCTTAATTTTAAATCTTCTCAGAACTAATTTAAAATATTTTCAAAATAATAAAGTTACCTATTTCTGTGTCAAATTTTTTGCAAATAGTCACTGTGGTTTAAATCCAAACAAAAACTAAAATAAAAAAAAACTTTTTTTACGGTAAATAATATAAAATAATTTCCAGCAATTAAAAATTATTAAAAATTCAAAAAACAATTAAATAATATAAAACCATTTATACATAATTTAAGCTAAGGGGAAAACAAACAATAGACTAGATAATTAAGTGATAATAGTTACAAAATGCATACAACTAATTGATAACAGCATTAAAACAAACTAAAATATTGAATATTTAACGGTAAACATTTATCAAAGATTAAATTAATTACACTTGCATAATTAACTTAAAAGCCAAGTAAAACAAACAAATTTAATATTGTTTTAAATACCTACTACCTATTAGGTATAATTAAAAAATAAACAACATAGGTAGGTATTGGTCATATTGTTTGTGCTAAATTATTTGGGAGAAAATATATATCAGAATCCTTTAATGAACGTGAATGTCTTAAACTTGGCAACTCTCTTTTCTTATTCCTGTTCAGTTGTAAATTTTCTTGGTTTTAAAACGGTCGACTTAATGTCGTTGTGGCTAAATTAATTTCTTATTAAATAACTAAAGGGTTTTATTAAAAGAAAAGTGTTACATTTAGTGCAATAATAATAATTGTTTATTAATTTCATAGCTTTTTAGCGGAAATATTGAAAATAAAAGAATTTTTGTTAAAAATAAAAAGTGCAATTTGTATGATTTTTGATCGAGTTATTTATTTAACGAAGTCTTCTTATCATTGTTTTTGCCTTAATTCTTATTAAAATGTTTGTTTGAATCTCTTTATGTTGTTTAGTTTTGTTTAACAATTTGCTCTTTTGTTAGCTCTCATCATTATGACGGCATAATATTATCGAGAGTTTTGTTTATGTTTATTATTATTGTTATTGCTTTGTTGTTGTTGTCGGAAAGTAAGCAAGTGTTGTCGGAGTATTGTTTTTGTTTTATGAAAATGGAAGTTGCTGTAAAGTAGTAAAATAAGGCCCACAATGTCGACAAGAACATTTCATTCGCATATTTCAATTGAACCCAAAAACAAATTGTGGTTTTTTGTTATTGTTTTCAATATAAATATAGGTACTTATGAATGAAATGTTCTTGTCGACATTGTGGGTCAGGCAGTAAATTAAAATTAAAAAAAGTCAATAATAAATTATAAAAATTTCGAATAAAAATTAAAAAAATAAAATAAACTTATAAAAATTGAAGATAAGACAACAGAACAATAGTTTTAATAGAGGTGAGTAAATCTGAATAAAGGCCCAACTATAATATACATATTTAAGTTGGCTTAAGCAACTGTGCGAAAACATGTAAATCATATGTGTCAAACCATATTGAACTGAATGAAAATTTTTGTTAAGTGTAATGATTCTGCCATTGCTTAAGCAAATTGCGAAACAGATTGCAATTTCCATTACGGAATCAACTGTTTCTATTTTGTTTTTTTAAATGCATTTGAGAGGTTTTTTTGTAAATTTGTGACAGAAACTTATGCATATTATAGTTGGGCCTTAACCTAGATATTGTAAAATCGTGATGCCTATAATAAAAGCAGAATTCAAGGTTTGCTATTGTCGACCTTGTACATATTGTAGATCTTGTAAATTTGGATTTCAAACACGACAACAACAAAATGCATAGTATTGTAGATGGCGTAAACATAGTTAATTAAAACTATACTATGTACTATGTATACATATTCAAAACTTTCCCCTCACTGTAAACATTTTGAATGCAATTTTTTTTCAATTCCCAACTAAACGCACATAAAAAATATTCTAAATAAAAATGGAGGAGGCCTTTTCGAAATTTATTTTAAAAAGCCACCAGTTTTTCA
Organism: Pollenia labialis; assembly: GCA_949318255.1. Taxonomy (NCBI): domain Eukaryota; kingdom Metazoa; phylum Arthropoda; class Insecta; order Diptera; family Polleniidae; genus Pollenia; species Pollenia labialis. Next base: position 122,156,146 of record OX439139.1, on the reverse strand, counting down.
CCGCTATGGAAGGGGCATAAAACCTTTTATTCAAAGTAATCGGTCTATATGTGTACCTTTAAAAAAACTCAATTTCCTTAAATTTGTACCTGAGCCCTTTACGAAATAAATGATTCAATTATAGTTTTCAATCATTTGGAAATGAAAGAAATAAGAAAACAAAATATTAGTTGGAGAAATTTCAAGGCTTATTGAGTTGGGTTGAGGGCTATAAATTCTATGATTCAGTAGCCGTATTCTGTAATTGGCTTAGCTAAAGCTAATTCTCGATCGCTGAAATGCCTTAGAGAAAATAAAACTTATGAAGAGGCAAAACAAAAGCATGAAGTTAATTTAAAATTAATCAACCAATACAAATCTTAATACATAAAACTAAAATGTTTTAATTTCGAAATGTCGCAAAAAAAATACATGTTTCTAAAACGACTGCGCAGATCAGAAAAAAGTTTAACTTTACTTATATAATTTTATTGCGTAATTTCGGTTTTTTTAAGTGATTTTAATAAACCAAGCAGTGTTGCCAGAATTTTTAGAGTCAAAATCAGCAAAAAACCTAAATTTTTATCAAAAAATCTGCAAAGGCTGCGTCTAGATATAAAAATCTTCAAAACACATTTAATACATTTTTATGTATGTATGTAGTTTATTAAGAAAAAATTTAATCAGTTTTCTATTTAATTTTATTAAAAACCTAGGTTTTCCTGATTTTAAGAGTAGTTCTGGTAAATATATAAGTGGTCAAGTCTGAGGTATAAAAAAGAAACAAATTTTTTTTAAACTTTTTTCAAGTTTTCAAAATTTTCAGAACATTGCTGATGGTTCTTTGACATTATTACATTTTATATATCTACCCAAATTTAATTACTTAATCAGAAAGGATTAATCACATCTTTGTAGTTTAAAACAACAAATTCAGAGTTAATTGTTTGACATATTGTTAAAACTATCAGAAGTCTTATTGAGAGTTTACAAGAGATCAAATATTGCAATTGTTTAAGAAATCTATACATAAGTACATATAAAAATATATGTACGTGCATATGCATATTATTTCTTGTAAACACCAAATCACATAATTCCCGCGATTCTAATGTGTCAAAATATTGCCAATTTTTAAGTTTGAAGTAATCTTTTGTGTACAAAATGCCTACTAATCAATCTATTCTCAAACGGTTAGACATCATAGTTAAACTTATTAATTTATTCTTTATGTCTTTCTTTTATACTATTCTTGCGCCAAATTGGCTCGCGTGATGTGACAACCGTTAAATATTTCTTTCCAACGCATCTTTGGTTATTTTTTCTATATTATAAGTGCAAAAATCTCCTTAAGTACTGAAAATATCAACACTTAACAAACACACATTTTTCTATTTATTTTGTTTTGTGTTTTTTACCAAGGGGAATGATAAACCCACTCTTTATTGTAGGTGTTTTGTTTAAGCTTTGATATTCTTACAAGTAAGACTTTGAGTATTTATAATTCTTATTCGCTTTAAGGTTTCATTTGTATAATATTTTTAGCTTTTCTTAAATCTTTGGAAAAGGTTTCTTGATGATCTGGCCTAGAGAAATCTTATTAATGAACGGTTGATATTTTTCGTTTTTAATGCAAGAAGTGGAAATAAATATAACCATGAGTGAAAAAGTACAGAAGTTTCCACCGAACTCAAAAATCTGAATTTTTAAGACAAAAATTGTCAAATCTGCATTTTGGCAATTTTGGGGTATACCATCTTCAAAATCTGCACTTCTGTCATCACTGAAACAAAGCCTTTTTTGAGTTACACGAATATATGTTGTGCAACCTTCTCCATTTTCGAAATTACGGTATATTTCGAAAATAAAAAAAGGTTAGCACCAATATATTCAGTGTGACCGAATGAGGTTAAGACTAGCACAGTGTTATTATTGTCCAAGCCGACAGTAAAAAAACTAAAATTGCAATTTTCTCGAAATCTGCTATTAATCCGTATGTCTCTAAAACAAATCGGTTAGAACTAAAAAAAGGTTTATTTTTTAACAAATCACCAGAGTTGTTATATAATGTATTCTAATAAACAAAAAAGTCGGATATTAAGCCGTTTCAAAAATTAACACGACAGAAACACTTATATAACCAAATACATCAGTCGCAATCACTGCTACCACTGCTAAATATTAAAATTAGTTTAAGCATTTACTTTTGTTTCTTAATAGTCAATACTTATGAAAAATATTTGGATCTTAATCAACCAAAATAAATTATGTATATTAGCAACAAATATTAATGGTAATTTTTCAGAAATGCATTATATATTAACAACCAAAAAAACTTGGCGCCCTAAAAAAAGCAGCTTACAATCGTTTACTAAAACACCTAATTTTTTTTTTTGATTAAACTCGTATTTACACATGATTATTTGTTGATTTGGAATTAAACTACAACAAAAATATTTAAATTTACATCAGCTATTTGTAAGTAATCATGGTAATAATTCTATGCTCTATTAAGTATTTAGAATTTCTTAATTATACTATAGTCTATAAATTTTACAAGTAGACAAAAATAGTGAATTTTAAATAAGAAACTTAAAAAAAACGAAACACAAACAAATCACCAGGCATTTAAGGTTTAACTACTTTTTTCTCTTTTTTATATTTTTTCAAGCAACAATTACAAATTTAACAAGTGTTTCTGAAATGTTTTTTTTTTATTATAATTTTTGTTATATATTTGGTTTTTCTTTTGTTGCTTTTTCAATATCAGTGTGGCACTTAACATTTGTGCAACTGATACAAGTTTTAACTTTTATTTAAAGTAAAACTTAACATGTTTATTGGATAGCAAAATAAGCTGCAACAATGCCAGACATTTCCTTGTAGTTGCTTTTCGATTATTGTATTTATACGTTTTAATGGGGCAGATTATTTTATCTACAAATGATCGCGTGTCACAACTTGTTAAATTGGTTTTGCACATGTTTTTTTTAAGATTTTGAAGTTTGTTTTTTTGTAAAATTAATTTTGGCATTTCTTGCAATTTAAATTATTATAATCTGTCCTAAAAGAGGGTGTAATAAAACCACACCTGCAAGCCCTTTTTTTATTCTCTTAAAAAAGTTTTTTTTTTGTTAAATGTTTTTTTTTGGGTTATCACCGGGGTAATCATCCTTATTCCATTCAGCGTCATCAATACGAAACGATAACGTTTTGTGTCGAATCTTGCAAATCGGTATGCCCATTGTCAATATCAAGTTTTATCGATAAGCGTCGATGTATTTTTGGTATGTCGTACGCAACTTAAACGATGGCATCGATATAAATTGCCTCTGATTTTGTCGTCAGTCTTATTGGTGTCGAAACAGTTTTATTCCTTTTTAACTTTATAATGATAATAATGTTGAATTAAAAAAATGGATAAAGAGCAACAAAGCTACGCGAAAATTGTAAAAATTTGCAAAAATAGCGAAAATTCGAGAAAATTTTAAATATTTCAAAGAAGCCATAAAATTGAAAAAAAAGTCCCTAAAACTATAAGGAATAGCAAAAATTTCATAAAAATTTCTAAATTTGCGAATGCCATGTGTCTGTTAGACGAAACTTTTTCTGTAAGTTTTCTGATGCTTAAGAGCTTTAACGATATTTAATAGATATTAAACTTTTCTATCATACCGCTATTAGCAAATTTTTGCGAATTTCCGCTAATTTTGCGATTTTACCGAATATTTGTATTTATTTATTTATAAAATTAAGTTATAATTAGAAAATATAAGCTTATTGTAAGAATAAAGAGCCATAGCTCTTTTATATTAACATTATATAGTCATTATTTGTTAGATTATCGTCACCTAAAAGACGAAATAACCTATATGCAGTTTTCAAAAGTTTACAGGAGAGGGATAAAACGTTATAAAATTGGAACTATCAACGATATTGAAACGAAAATTACACATTTTGATTAAAATGAAACCAGTAATATACACGCAAAGAAAAAACATGGTTGTGGTAAACATATTCTAAGAGCAACATATTATGATAAGATTCATGATTGTAGTCACCATATTACGATTGTTATTAAATCATATTATGACCAAATATGTTCGTAATATTACATCATAATATTTTTCTCTTAATCATATTGTTATCCTGTTAATCATAAAACGTTAAGAAGTTATAATATCACTGTCATGGTAATCATAATAAGATAAGAAGTAATCATATTGTTGTCATGGTAACCATAATAAGTTAAGAAGTAATCATATTATTGTCATGGCAATCATAATAAGTTTAGAAGTAATCATATTATTGTCATGGCAATCATAATTAGTTTAGAAGTAATCATATTATTGTCATGGCAATCATAATAAGTTTAGAAGTAATCATATTATTGTCATGACAATCATAATAAGTTTAAAAGTAATCATATTATGATGCAAAGTGATATGAACTGTTATACATAAATTTTTTTCATCATAATATGATACAACTTTAAACATAATATTTTTATTGGAAAAAAATACTTATGATAAAATAAAAAACATAATATAGTTACTGTAATCTTTTTGTCGTAGGAAGCAATTATTTATAAATTATTTTATGGAGTTTTCATTATTTTTCTCTTAAAATAACACAAAACTTACCAGTAATGGTTAATATTTTCTACCAATATTTCACAAATTTTTCCACCACTTTAAGATTATTAAAATTTTTAAGCAAAGATATTTTATTTTGTGACACTACAACCCATTTTTAATGTTTTTTTTTATTTTTTTTTAATTTCTTGTTTATTTTAATGGTTATTTTGTTATTTCTTTTTTAATATTTTTCTTTATTTTTTTTTAATTTCTTGTTTATTTTAATGGTTATTTTTTTATTATTAAGCCACTCACTAACAAATAATTCGATATGTTTATGTAAAACACGACACAACTGATACAAAATTATTTTACAAATGGCGATACCAAAATATTATTAGAGTAACGATATTTTGATTGCATCTTAAACTTATTATGATAAATGTATAAAAAGTTATCATGTTATGGCTATTAAATATCATGTTATGGCTGTGAGTAATATAATATGTTTTGAAAGTTATCATAATTTAGTTGTTAGAAAAATAATTATTTTTCGGTCAACAATACTTAAATTTATAATTGCGATAAACATTAATATGTTTACAGTAACTATAATATTGCTGATATTTAATAAAAATAACAATTATTTGTGTACAACAACAATATATTGTTACAATAAACACAGTGTGGTTGCCGTAACCATGCCCAACCATATTTTTTTCTGCGTGTAGTATATCGGTTGAGAAAATTTTGTTTTTCTAATCACAGCTTATGTTATGACACTTAAATTTTTTGGAATTGTAAAAATCTGAAACCAAATAACCTATCTGCAGTACTAATGAGCATGAATAAATGAAAATGTCTTTATACACATGAATATTATATACATTAAATAATTACAGTAGTAGTTTCTTTAGTGATTGAAGCAAAAACAAGTACTTAATGTTTGTTTAAATTACACTATGCAACAAAATTAAACTTTTATCGTGAGTTTTGATGATTTGAAATATTTGCAGATAGGTTATTAGGTCTTTAAGATGACGATATATTACAGTTTTTTAAAAATTTTATTATTGTTTCAATGCATTTCAATGTCATGAATACATGGGTTTGATAGAAGATCTAAAGGGTTATTATTCTTAAATATTTATTGTCTGGCCTTGTGGTATTTACGACTGCAGTTTGAGAGGTGTTCTGGAGAGGTCGGATAAGCAATATTGCATTCACAAATTGGAATATTTTGTAATTTAAGAAGGGAACCATGAGCCAATCGGGTATGTCCAAGGCGGAGTCTTAAAAATTTTACAATTTTGATTCGGTCCAGTCTGTTTTCCCTAATATCGGTATATCGATAAAGATTAGTTCTATTACGGTTAATATTCCTATACTAGTTAGATGTCCCTAGAAACGTGTCATCTTGTTCTACGAAGTGATCCTTAATATACCTAGAGATGTCCCTGTAGCTTAAGTTCTCAGTAAAAATCAAAGGTGAATTAAGAGCATCCTTAGCGGTTTGATCCGCAAATTCATTGCCCTTAATTCCGCAGTGTCCATACTATAGCTTACGACCACATCTTTCTTTGAACCGTCAGTAAATAAAAATCGGCGTTGTGGCATATTTTCTTGAATGTAATGAAATAAAGTTTTGAATTGGCTGAGGTTGTGTTGGTTCTTATGCAATTTGTGAAGACTAATATTTACGCTATCTGCGTTTAGTGACCAGGGTGGATACTGTCTACAGCTAGTCAAGATAGGTTTGAAGTCAATTTGCAGACTATCGCATTTTTCCTTTATTTTGTACATTTTGGAGGCAATTTTTGGAGAGTTTTTAGATTTTGGTATTTTCGACATAAGAGATCGTAAAATTTTGTAAGGGGTTTTCCCATTTTAGAAACAGCTTTTTTTAGTTGTGATTCGAGAGAAAGAATGTTTGCCCCACTCCTCATATTTTTGCATGACGTTGTACGAAAGGATCCCAGGGAGTTTCTGGCGGCCTCGTTTATTAATGTGGTAATTTTTCTAAGTTTTGATTTTGGGGAGAAACCATAAAAGAGTATCTTATTTTTGAAATAATTAAAGCAATGTTGGTTGTTATTAAATTGAGTGGGCTACAATTATATTTGTTATTGGATAAACATTTTATCACGTTTAAAGATGTATTTAAAGATTTTGCAATTTGGTCAATGTGTGTATTCCAGGAGTACCTTTTGTTTATGTACAATCCGAGAATTTTTTGTGTTTCTACTTCCACGAACCGGGAGTTTCCGGTAGTGTATATATTTGCGCTTGAACGTGGATAGAATTGCTCCCGAAGAGTCACACCATTGGTTTATACTATTGAATAAATTATCTTAATTAATAGAAGAATTTTCCCCTTGCTTAAGTTAATTATTAAATTGAAATCGTCGGCTGTAAAATCAAGTTCTTTGTGTTGTTCAATTATTGAACATAGTTTATTGGGCCGAGTGAATAAAAAGGTAGTTTATGCTACATAGTACTAAGTACTAGCACTAGCTTTTACTTTTCAGTTCTAGCTATGCTGAAAAGTTTAAACTACAAAAAGTGTGAATAATTCTTTGCTAGTGCTAGATTGCTAATGCTTAACAGAGGAAGCAAACGCTGGATAATGCGACCATTCAATAAAATTAATTTCAAAGTGCAAAAATATCAAAAATTAAAATTTTTTAAACATATTTTTAAAAATATAAATGGGTAAAACAGAAAATAAGAAAAAATGTTAATTTCCTTTTTTATGTTTTGAATCGTTAAACAAATGTGTATTGTTATTACAACAAAAATCGCTGTAAATGTCTTAGTTTGTATGCGAACATAAATGAATATATTTTTGTATATTTATCTGTTTTTTATAAATTTTTCTTTTTAAAAAATTTTTTTATTTTATTTAGAAAAATGCAACACAAACTTTTTATGGCAAAAGTCTGTACCGACCTTTATGCGGTATATCATAAAACAACTAAGTGGCAACGTCAATGATTATTATTTAATAATGTTTAGCTTGTTTTACAAAATTTATAAACTATTTGAAAAATTAAGTAAAATTATCAAAAAGTAATTTCAATTTTTGGGAATACAAAATTTAAATTTCAAAAGATTTTGTTATTCGTGCTAAATTCCCAGTTTTTATTATTGATAAAAACACTTGAAATTTATTGTTGATGGGATAAGCTATTCCTATGCGCATTTCACTGGTTGCTTAGGCCAGATTATCAGGAAACTTCATCCATAAAGATTTTAGAAAAACTAAAGATATTAAACCAAGTAAAAATGTTAAACGTATAAGACTTATAGCAACAGTTCTACTTGTAATAATATCAAAGCTTAAACAAAACAACATCAACAATAAACAGTGCGTTCATCTCGTCTTACATTCCCCGCTACAATTAGTTGAAATTCTCTCAACATTAATTGTAGTTGTAAGTAGGTTAAGAAAAACAAAATAAAAAACAACAACAATGTAAGACGAGATGAACGCACTGTTTATTGTTGATGTTGTTTTGTTTAAGTTTTGATATTATTACAAGTAGAACTGTTGCTATAAGTCTTATACGTTTAACATTTTTACTTGGTTTAATATCTTTAGTTTTTCTAAAATCTTTATGGATGAAGTTTCCTGATGATCTGGCCTAAGCAACCAGTGAAATGCGCATAGGAATAGCTTATCCCATCAACAATAAATTTCAAGTGTTTTTATCAATAATATTAAGTAAAATTGCTTTGGTAAACTGTTCATATTTAAATTTAAGTATATCTTACTTCGGCTTAAGTTCATCAAATTTAATTTTCATTAAATTATTTTTATGAAGAAACATGTAAAATCAATTAAAATGGATAATCATTCAAAAAAGCTAGTTGCGACCTACCAAAGGTTAACATACAATTTGGTTTAAGGATTGATGTTTGACTATTGACGTCAGCAGTCGTCGATGGCTGCGAGTGTAAAACGGCAAATCCATCTGAGGAGATCGAGTGGTTGCTATCGAAACATTTTATGGTAACCTGCCACCAGGGTTCGATCCCCGTCCCCGGCCCCGGCCACGGTCAAGAATGAAAGATTATCCATATTAATTTTAATTAATTTTCATGTTGTAAAATTCCTTTCTTCATAAAAATAATTTAATGAAAATTAAATTTGATGAACTTAAGCCGTAATAAAATATTAAAAATTTGGATTAAAAACCATAAATAGTTCAACAAAATAACCACAATTCTAATTATTGTATTTGTTACATTAACAGAGATTTTACCATTTTAGGTATTTTTCCGAAAAATATACAATTTGAAATAATCTTCAGGATGTTCATAAAACTAAACATACATACTAATAAATATTTAAAAAGAAATTAATTTTTATTTAAATATTGTGGCAAAACACAAACTTCATGCGGTAAACGCCCTTATGTTTGACCATATTTTATCGATTTTTGTAGCGGGATTAAGGAAGGAGGTTAAATTAAAAATTGATTCTCTTTTAGCTATTCTAATTTGTCGTCTGAGGTGGGCATTGGCTCTTTTATATTAAATTAAATTGTCCGTTGTCATATTGCGTTTAAATGCATTCCAAAGTCTTTTTCTTTTTCCCTTAAGTTCATTTAGTTGCGGGTTCCACCACGGAACCAGGCGTGCGTTGAAATTGTTAAGGCTCTGAGGGATGGACATATTTGCCGATTTTAGAATAATCTTTTTTATAATAGCTGCCTCTTTGTTGATATTTAAATTTCTTTCCAATTCCGATTCAAATTGCATGCAGTGTTTCCTATAAAGTTCCCAATTAGCATTTAAACGTTTAAATTTTGGTTTAAAAATATGGTTTTTTTCTTGTTTAAATAGTGAAATTATTATTGGGAAGTGATCACTTCCGTTTAGGGAAGTCTCGATCTTCCAATCTATATGTGGGACTAATGTACTAGAAGAGAGTGTAATTTCTACGTTCGAAAAGATAGAATGGGTATTATTATGAGTATCAATCAGGATTTAGAAGGAAACATAATACCACTACTCACATGCTGGATATTTTACATGGAATATGAAGCGGGCTAGATGAACATAACTTTGTAGCTTTAATCAGCTTAGATTTTAGTAAAGCATTCGAGTCGATTTCACATGAAGTACTTCTACATTAATTGTTTAACGAATTCAGGTTTACGAAAACTGCTTGTCGGTTGATTGAAGCCTTTTTAAAGCATAGGACGCAATTTGTACAACTTGGTCTAGTTAGATCATCTACTAAATGCATCTCTAGAGGTGTACCCCAAGGTACAAACATGATATCTTTTCATCTGTAGTTTCATTAAAAGGTTACCTACATGCTGATGACTTTCAGTTGGTGGGCATAGAGAAATCAGGGAATGAGTTAATTAGTAATGTTAGTCGTGATTTGGAGAATATACAAAGGTGGTGTAATACGAATTTTATTACCATAAATATTTTTAAGTCGAAAGCTGTACTATACTTTAGTAATATGAACGAGAACCTTTTTAATACTGCACATGGTGACATGCCTCTACAATTCGTTTCATATTTAAAGACTCTTGGATTTTTTATTGATAAGGATTTGTCTTTTAGCCAACATATTAGCTTTATGATTCATCGGGTTATAATCACATTACGTAGACATTATAGTGTGCCCTGTAATCTATCAATTGATGTTAAAAAGAGAATTGGCCATGTTTTGTTGATGCCACTTATCTCATATGGCTTAGAAGTTTATAGTGGAATAACGGCAGCTAATTTTTTTAGGATAGAAAGATGTTTCAACAGAGTGATTAGATATGTCTATGGATTGAGGATTTGGGACCATGTCTCGGCATATTTGTTTGATTTTTTGGAATGCAATTTTAGGGACTTTGTAAATCATAAATTGTTTATATTGTCTTACAAAATGTCTTGTATCAAGGTTTACTTTCTCGCAATCAACGAGAACTCACTGTTTGTTGTGTCCTCGTTTTCATACAATGGTTATGCAGAGATCATTTGTAGTTCGTGTGACTAGATTTTCTTATACTTTTAAACAATTTAAAAGACTACTTTTATTGTTTTTAAGTCAATAGGTTTTTTTTACAGAATGTTACAATATTTTGGTTACCACTTTCATAACAGTTGGGACCCATATTCGTGATAGGGATAGTAAAACATATTTAAAAATGTATTAGTAAAATAAGTTAAATTAATATTTTATAATTAAATTGTCAAATAATGTAACTTAATCAATTTGGCCTATATTGGCTTACGATTATATGTGATTAAATAAATAAATAAAAAGTTGGTGTCAGGCTAATATAATTCTAAACTTCATTATTGATTGCATTTCGCTACCAAATGAGTAAAAATCCTTTGCCAGATTTATGGGGGTGTGTTGTAGAGAGTTATGAATTTAAAGGGCTACTTCCCCGTAGCGAGTAACTGAAGAGTTAATGGAAAATAGAGAGTAGTTAATTGGAATGGGAATACCCTTGTTAGTATGTAAGTTAGTTTCTTGAAGTGAGATAATTTTGGGGTTATATTTTGTAATTATTAATAACAGTTCATTGTAATTATTAGTATAACCGTTAATGTTCCATTGGATTATCTTCAAAGCCATTAAAAATGTATAGATTATTAATTATAATTTAAACTAGTTTGATAAATGAAAATTGGGTAGTAGAACTGAATATAAATTACAGATGTTATATTTTATGTACAAATAAGATTTATATTAATATATAAGTACATATTTATGAAATGGCCCGAACAGCGCTGACCCTGGGAATCCTGCAGCAGCCACCCTTCAACAACGAGTTGCAGAGTGGAAACCGCCGCACATTCCCCGCCCGCTAGTCCGGACCATCCCATAAATATGCAGTTACTTAAACTAAGTTAAATGTTTTTTACTTTTTTGTTGGTGTTACCCTCTTCAAGTTGCTTTTTTATTTTGTTTCTTTTTCTTTTTGTTGTATTGCGGGGTAAGATGTTAATCTTGCTCCCGTCGGTTTGTATTGGAATGTCGCTTGCCAATGATGAGTTGCTTGCTGTTTCTTCGTCAGATATATCCATAACTTTTATGGTGTCGCTATAGTATTTTAAGACTCTGGTTGAAGAGGAAGTATCTGGTGGTGGCATAGTTGACTTATTATTATTTTGTTCATAAGTTGATGAGCAATTATTTGGTTTAAGTTCTGTCGAATTCTTTGTTATTGTCCCATAATTTGTAGAAGTTGACGGGTTTCTTTCATTGTATTTTCTGACTGCTGTTTTTTTGTTTACTTTTTCTAGAGTTATAATCGCTTGGATCTATTTTCCTTTAAGAAAATTGGTGCAATTTTTGTTGTTGGGTGAGTGATTTGTATTCTCTTGGTGGTTTTCAATGCAGTTAATGAATGATACTGGTTCAGTACAGATCTCGTTGTTTTCTAAGGTTATGTGGATGTTATTTGAGCATATACTACAGAGTTTATTGGTGTCACAACTGTTAAAATGATGACCAAAACGTAAACAATACTTGCTTGAATGTGCGATTAGATTCGCACCTTGCTTAAGCAAATGACAGTTTTATTAAACTTAGCAAAAAGTTTCTTTAAGTTCAATATGGTTTGCCTCATATAATTAACTTGTATTCCCACATTTGCTAAATCCAACTTAAGTACATTGTGGTTGGTCCTACTCTCTCATATCCCACTTATAATTCAGATGGTAAGTTTGTTGAAACAAAAGTGACGATAATTAACCCGGTTTCTTTTAAGTTGTTGTCAATTTTTTTCATAATTTTGCTGACTTTGGGATAAACGAAGATCATTGGAGTAAATTACTCCCCGAACAAAGTTAAGAGAATTGTGTTCAGGTACTTCAACATTAATGCTTTTGTTTAAAGAGCATAATTGAATTAATTTGTTGGCTTATATGAAATTTTTCGTTTTTACTAATATTGTGCCATTTCTCAGTTTTTTGCACATCTCCACTTCTCCACCACATGTGCTGTCGATGACCTTCTTTATCGGAAAAGGTGAAATGTTAGCAAGAGTAGGTTCTGTTTTGTTTTCTTTGCTTTTTTCTATATTATCATCGTAAACACGTTTTATAAATATTTTGGGCCCGTAGCCAAATTTGTAAGTTTTTTGGATTTATGGTGGGATCGGGTCCCACATCAGGAGGGTCTTTCATAACTGAAATAGAAAGTGTTTATTTATTAAAAGAAATATATTAATAAATATAATTCACAACTTATAATTCACTTGTTTTTATAGCTCCTGCGCTACGAAATCAGTATATGTTCTTCTTTCGAAGGACAGACAAGAACTGCGAATATTTGTAATTTCTTATAGTCTTAGGAATTTTTATAAATTGTATGGCTTTTTTGAAATATTGAAAACTTTCACGAATTTTTACAATTTTTTTGTATTTTTCCGAAAATATGTTTTTAGCCTATAAACGAGTTTATATAAATTTTTGGGGGTTTTTTCATGTTTAAAATTTTTCGCGAATTTTAGCCATGTTCGCGAAATAAGTGATTTTTTCATGTGATTCTTTACAGCTTTAACGTTTTTTAATAAATATTAAAATATGCTATTTTACCGAAATTAGCAAATTTTTGCGAATTTCCGAATATTTAGACTTTTGCCATGTCTTATGTTTTTAGGGACTTTAAATCAATTTTATTACTTGTTTGAAATTCGCTATTTCTGCAAATTTTCCGAATGTTTGCAATTTTCGCGTAACTTTTTGTTGCTCTTTTTGGCAATCGTCGCCGTTATAAAGAAAGTCCCATATATAAACCGAATTCTGTATTTTACAGGGCACAATCAACATTGTCGATTTATACGGGGCGAAAAGTGTAATGCCTTATGGCATTAGTAGTTGTGAATTTTTGAGAATAAATCAAGCTTACCTTCTTTAGACCACAACATTTTTAAGATATCAAATTGCATTTTTTTAATAAAAACTGAAAACAAAACAAACCAACTGTCTAAGTTATTAGAGATGTGCTTTATCGTTTCACTGCTGTTATAGAATACAAGTTTTGTATCGAATTGATGACGACGTCGATGAAAATTGATGTTGATATTTAATTGATGACGATGACGATGACGACGACGTTTAATGAAATAAGGTTGATTATTTTTAAATGCTTTATATGCATATCTTGCAAGCTACCAACAAATTTTTAGGATCTTGGGAGGATGCCTAGTTATTTACTCAATAATTCAATTCAAAAAATATTTTCTATAAAAAAATAAAGTTTTTTATTAAGATTTTTATTAAAAATTTAGACTTTTTATAAACTTCACCGTAATGACTTTAATTGATTTACTTGCGCATCTGTCGTAATGGCCTTAACCACTAAGTGGCATCTATGGTATTCAAACGATTAACTGTTGTTCGATTTATCGAATAATTTTGGGCTATTAACTGTTCGAATGATTTAAAACTGCTTATTTTCGATAAACGAATAATTCGAATAATTTATGTCTATTAATCAAAAATTTGTTTTTTCACAGTACACTCAGAATATAATTACAGTAACGGACTGTAGAGAATTAACTACAAAACTGATACCGATAATTGCGCTCACATATATCGTCATACAATAAACAAACACAAGATTAATAAACAAAAGAAAACTATTAGACAGTCAGTGAAGAGAACTTCCCAGTTGGCCAAATGGTCATAGATGCAAATGTCGTCAACGATGTCCTCAGGACATTCTAAAATTTGTCGCCCATATAAAATTGATGAAGACAACTTAAGTAATAAAACATGTATTTTGTCGTGTATAAATCGTATTTACGACTTTATATGAGACATTTTCTTAAATTTGTCTTCAACAAGGCTTTATTGAGGACAACGTAAGCGACCATTGCATGCAATATGTCGTGTTTCAAAACGCGTTGGCGACAATATGCATGAAATTGTCGCTCATCTTGTCCCAAATAAGGTGATATTCAAAACAAATTTATGAAAATGTCTCATAAACATGGGACTAGTTGTCAATATTTATTTTGTTTATTTTTGTATTAAAAAACAATATACAAAATAATTTTAAAAGAAATTATTCAGTAGAGCTTTTAAAGTGCTAGTGAAAGTTGACATAAAATAAATAAAAAGCGGAAACAATAAATAAATATACCAGCGGTTTTCAAATATATTGCAAGATAATAACTGCAATTTGTGGTAAGCATTAACAAATTTCATGTAGTTACTAATAATAAAAATTTTGTTTAATTATAGAATCAACCAAAACTGAAGGCTATACTTTTGATGAATTTTTAAAAGAATTTCGTTTATCTCTCCATCGATTTAAAAATACTATTAATAGAGCCAATTCACGAAAAGAAATAAAGACAAAGGGCTTAAAAATAAAGAAAATGAAGCAAATATTGATAAATAGGACTTAAGATATTTATATTAAAACTTAAATGAATTAAAATTATTTAATTTATTATATTATTATTTTTTAAAAATGAAAATTAATAAAATGAATGAAATTAAAAATTTAATTTGAGTTATTTTACATTTTTTATAAACAAAGATATTTACATAACTATTAGCATTAAAATAATTTATTAATATTCAAAAATCATTTTTATTACAAAATAAAATAAATCAAAATTAAATAAAAATTTCGTTAATAATACAAAATTTTAAAAACGTTAACAAAAATGTTTTTTAAATGAAAACTCGTATGAATAAAATCAGTTCTTTCAACTTTTTAAATTTGACTTAAGGTGTTTTGTCAAAATGCAAAACACCTTAAGTCAAATTTAAAAAGTTGAAAGAACTGTTTTTATTCTACTGAAAAAGCGTATTGTCATTAACATATCGGCGACTAAATTGTGGATAGTATCTGCAATACTGTCATCAACGACACTATTTATGTAATGTCGCTTATAGAACATCAACGACGACATGAGAAAAAAGTCGTTTATGAAGTCGCCAATGACAACTTTCACCACATTGTCACCCATATGGTCGTTAACGACAATGTGCATGATAATGTCGCTCAAATTGTCGTGTACGATTTTGGTGCCCTTTGTTCGAAAAAGTCGTCGACGATTTGCTCTGGCTGTCGCCAACATGTCGTCAGCGATTTACTACGGGTCTTGTACGCGTCGTCGACGTTGTCTCGAACACATGGCCAACTGGGTTAAAATGACAACATCGGACAACACTGCATTTAATATATAGTAAATTAATTGTTTGTTATTAAAATTAAGAAACATGTTTAAAATTTATAATATTTTAGATCATTGGTTGGTCGAAATATTGGAACAAATAAATAATAAAAATTAAAACAAAAACAAGAGTTTTTATTTTTATTATAATTTATAAACAGACCTCAAGCCGAACAATATAAACATAACACATTCCAAGCAAATTTATTACTGATTCTAACATTTATTCAAAAAACTAAACGCAAATAAATGTAAATATCAAAAATTAACTACATATTCCGTAAAAAAGAAAGGAATATTCAGTTATTTTATGTAATTTAACTATCAAAAAAAAAAAAAATTTATTTATCAAGCTGCTGGTGTCTTATAATTTTAGAGTTCTTCTGTAAACAACGGGGTCAGTACAACAAAAGTAACGGTGTAAGTAAATAATAAAACAAGCGGGCAGGGGTCTGTCTGGTATTTTTTTTAGAAATTCGGCTGATTTGTAGAGTAAACGAGTAAAACCTGTATAAAATTACTGAATTACATAAAATAACTCTATATTCGAATTTTCAGTTACTTTATATAAATTAAGTGTCAAAAAACTAACTACATATTTCGTAAAAACAAAGGAGTATTCAGTTATTTTATTAAATTCAGTAATTTTCGTTTACTCCACAAAAGAGCCGAATTTCTAAAAAATACCGGACATATACCTGTCCTCCGGTTTTTCTAATGAGAGAGAACGAGATAGAATATCATTATTTACTTATCCCGTTACAAATGTTTGTTTTACTTTTATTGTACCGACCCCGTTGTTTTCAGAAGAACTCTCAATTTTATGATACCAACAGCATGACCGAAAATGTTTTGCCATTATTTTACTTCAAAAAGTTGATGTATTTAACTAAAAAATTTTACCAAATAGAAAATGGGAATCTTTTACACAAAACAACAAACTCGTTTTTATCTAAGAATTTATTTTTGGTGGTTAAATTGTATAAAATAACTGAATATTGATTTGTTTTTACGGAATTCGCGGTTGAATTTTTGACAGTAAAAATTTAATGAACTTTTCGTTATTTTAAATCACATTTTCATTTAATTTTAAATAGAGAAGAATTTAACTTAATCAACGGACAATATTAACTGCAATTGAAAATCTGTATCAATATGCACTTAGTTTTTTGAATAACTGTTTTAGAATCAGTTAAAAATAAATTTGCTTGAAATTTTAAATGTTTACTTATTCAAAAAAGACTGAACGGAATATTCTTAAATAAACTACAGTTTTTTACTGTAATAATATTGTGAGTGTAGGGTTAAAAATTTTAAAATTTAACTTCACACACATGAAGTGTATTCTATATTCTTTAACTGTTTTGCCTATTTTGTACCTTTTTTAATTGCCTTCTTAATCTTTTTTGCTGGTATACTCTTAAATTTGTTGAGAATATAAAAACTTACCCTGGTCATCACAAATAAAACTTGTTTTCTTATTTCTAAAGATATTTTGTCCAATCTTGTTTTGTAGAACATAGTGAAAAAGGGTGGATATTGTGATCACATGCTAGGTACACAATTGAAACGTATGGGCCATGCGAGGTCGGAAGGCCTCTGTTGTGTTCGCAATCTTTTCGGTTTTTGTAGCAAGTTCATGCTTTGGGTGACATAGAAGTACGACATTCATACGGTAACTTTAGAGTCTTTCTCTTTGTTAATGCCTTGTAGAAGTTCCTTACTACGTGATGTTGAGTGATCTTTTCTTACTCTCCTGAAGTAAGTAAAGTATAACGTGTGCTACTTAATTTATAAAACCTCGCTGTAAAACGTTCATGCGGTAATCTAAAACTGGAAAGTTACTTTTGTTTCTATGAATATCAAATGGATCCATTACTTACTTCTAATTGCTATCTTCGTATGGGCGAATGTCTTGTCCGGCATAACTCGGAGACAAACATACAGAGTTTTTCCGAACTGTTATACCTTCCTGCCACTAATAGCCTTAAGTTATGTTGGACTGGTCCAGGTATTCCCGTGGTTGCTGTGCTTTTGTTCACATCGTTCGTTTTGAACTTCGTGGTCAAATTAAGGTAGTAAGGAGTGTTGATGAAGATTTTGTTGCTAATTTGTGTTACGCGATGTTACTCTGATATGAACAGCCATGTTAAATCTTTAACATGAGCGGGAAACACTTAACATAAACATGAAGTTTGTTTTAAAGTTATTCATTTTATGTTATGTGTAGACCAAAAGTAAATAATTTGTATATTTCACAAAGAAAACTATTATTAACGTCAATATCCGTTGCCATATGTGAACATCTGTCAACAAACTCCGCTTAACCGATGTCGAACGCTTGCGATATGCATAATCTAATTGTTCTCTTTTTTTACCGGAATGACTCCATGCAGTTTCCAAGACTTTTTTAGGTTCTTGATTCTTGGCTAAAATGTTTTAAATAGGTTAATTTTATCGTGTACAATACTTAATTAGAATTCAAATTTATTTATTTATCTATTTTTAAATCAATTATGAATTTTTCTTATTATTTAATATGCATTTGACATTTTCAACTTATGTATGTTTGCTGAGTAAATAATGACACTTTAATCAATCAATCATGTATTGTTTAAGGGTAATTGAAAAAATAAGTAGTAAACTTACATTGAAAAGAAAAATTATTTGTTAGCATACGTTTAGGCTTCATGAATTTAATATAAATGCTTTGGACCAAAAAAAGCTTTTATATTAGAAAAATAAATGTAAATATGTATACATATATGATGGATGTGTAACTGAGCTACCTTTAGATCACAAATTTTACACCACCCGGCTGGGAAATCTTATTTGATAAATCGCTTGGTCGTTTTATTTTATTGAAAATGTATTGGCAATAGAATTTTCATGCTTAAAAAAACGCTTGCCGCTCTTGTTTAGGTAGCTCAGTAATTTAGTCAAAAACATTTATTTAAAAGATGTTTTGTACTGGTTTATTTATATCCTACGCTACCACAATAACTGGGGGAGGATATCCCTGCAGATAACGAGACTATTCCATACATGCATGTAAAGAGTAGTCCGTAAAGGAGTAGGAGTACTCCGAAACTACTCCAAATATATGGGTAAAAGGTGGTCCATTTAACATTACGATGTCCTAGGAGGGGACCATTTAACCCACCGAACTAGACCCTAAACTACTCCATGGAGTACTAAAGTGGGTTAGTTTTAAAAGTACTCCATGTCACTACTTCATGTATTAACTAATAGTGTTAGTTTTAAAACTACTCCATGCCACTACGGAATGGAGTGGATAAAATGGGTAGTTTGAAAACTACTTCATGCCACTACTGAATAAAAGACTTAAAATAACTTTACGATTAAGCCTTTTTTTTTGTTTATTAAAAATAAAACATTAATAAAAATAATCCTTTTCTCACCCATAATATATATTTAAATATGTATGTATGTATACGGCGACGGACTTAAGTTTGCATGTTGTGTTATTTTGAAGAAAATGTTAATTTAATAAAAAAAATTAGTGTCTCATTTTTTTTAATTATCCTTATAAAAAAACCTAAGGTAAATTAATTCATGATTTCCCGGAATAGAGAATTCTGTACATAAAACTTATCCTGAAACTTTTTTAAATGCAGCCCAAAAATCTTTTATAGCACTCGTAATTACGTTACCATATATAATTGGAGTTCGGCGATATCTAAGCGTAGCTCCCATAAAAGTACGACTATGATGGTAAGAATTAATCTTAAGTGCCATATGGGCCCTTTTCGGACACACCATATTAAAACGAATAAATCTTGAATAGATTTTGGTTTTTAGAAAAATATTCGATACAAATTACTGCTACAAAGTTTAAAGCTTATTAAAATTTTGTCAATATTTGCCCATGTTTCTCAACAAAAATTTTGTTTCTCAGTGTATTTTTATTTAAAAGTTATGTAGAAATTTGATTAGCGTGAAATATTTAAACATTTTTATACCCACACCACAATAGTGGAGAGGGTATAATGCATTTGTGCTGATGTGTGTAATACCTTAAATTATACCAATCGACTCAGAATCACTTTCTGAGTCGATCTTACGATGTACATCCGGCTGGCTGGCTGCAGCGTTGCCAGAAGATTTGGAAATAAAATCTTTATTTGGCAAAATAAAAATCTTAGTTTGAAGAGAAAAATCTTTAAGTTTTTTTATAACTAGGGCAAAAAAGTATACAATAAGATTAGCTAAAAAACCCAATTAAATAAAAGTATTTTTTATTGAACGTATGCTTTTTATTAAGATTAAACGAATTTATTATTTCATTATTTTATTTTCGATGCAAGACATCGAAAATGTAGTTCTTAATTTTGCACATTGCTCTTTCGCATCTACCACAGTCGAAACTAGTTTTGTGCCTGGTTTTTGTAGTTAAATTGAACTTATCTCATAACGGGCCGTAGCACTATGCTTCGTTCCCATATAACGAAGGGACAAAAATAAAAGGAGTTGTCAGATATTTTTGAAATTTGGTACACTAGCATAAAAAAGCTTAGTTAAAAAAAAATTAGTATTTTTGGAAAAATCGGCCCAAGGACACGCCTACCTCCCATGTGTCCTGAAATTGAAAAATGTAATTTTAGCTTCAATAATGCCCACAAAATTACAAAAAATGGTCATGATGATACATATACAACTAGCAACGTGTGTGTAAATTTTTATTTAAATCGGACTAAGGACTGAAGGTCCTGCTATATATCCTCTTTCTTAAAAAGGCTACCACTCCTACAAAAATTGTCTGGTCGTAATAAATTTTGGTACGTAAATTGATATTTGCAAGATATATATTTGTGCCAAATTTGGGTAGAATCGGATTATCAATGTGAAAAATACAAAACATCATTTATTGAAAAATAGGATAAACCGTTTAAAATGCTCTTGCAAAAATAAAACACTATGGATATTTGAAAGATAACATAAATGAAAAAATTAAAGAGGAAAACTAGCAATATTAACGTCATTAAAAAATTATGAAAAATCATATCGCACTTGATCCACCAAAATGTTTATTTTTCCTCTTTTCGAAAAAAATCGACGAGTAATATTCATATCCGCTGTAAAAATATCGTGCTATTTTGCCTACTTTTTGATAATGAAATGGTTGGTTTAAAAATTCTTTTTCATGTGCCTTTAATATTAAATTTAAAATTAGTTTGCTTCTATTGAACATTTTGAGTTAATACCCTCCTGTTGATTAAGTGCGATATATTTTGACAAAAAAATTAAAATTTTGGATTTTAAACAAAAATTATAATAGTTTAACTTAATAATTATATTTTATCACTACTAAAATAAAAAACATTAAAAAAACATATAAAGACAAACTTATAACAAAGCATCATCGCTACTTGATTCTTCCCAAAACCAATTTTCGCTTAACGAAGAACTCATCTCGTCTTCTGTTATCTCATCTTCGATTTCAACATTTTCTTCAATAATATATTTCCCAATTTCAGCATCTATTATTTCATTTTTAATCTTAATGTTTCTCTTTGATGATAATACGGGATCTGAAGACAACAATAAATATGTCATTAAATCTTTATTTGTGTTTATTTGCGTGTAAGTGGTGTTCTATGAGGAGGGACTGAAATGACCCCTAAACATCGCCGATAGAGGGTCAATTAGTTTTATGAAAAGAACCGTCATCAACTTTTATTAAAATGATCTATTAACCTAATTTAGCTCAGAATTAGATTTTACACATTTTTTTTGACTTACTTAAAACGCCTTTAAAAAAATTAAAAACTTCAGTGGGCCATAAAAAAAGAACTCGAGCTAAAATTTGAAAATACTTCAGTGGCTTTGGTCTACTAATGATATAATTAAATTTTTTTATTTTTTAACATTCAAAATATAAAATCGTAAAATCTTAAATGCCTAATATTTGAGTCAAAATCATAAAATTAGGCATTTCAAAAAACGCATTTTTTAAGTTGTGGTAAAAAATAGGCACTAATTTTTGAATACCCTGTTAGCTAAGAGTATAAACTTACAAAAACAGATAAAAAATATCTAATTTTATAAAATTTTTGGATTTTCAAAAAAAAAAAATGTGTTTTCAGAGCAATAAAAAAAGTTATTTTGTAAATAAATACTAAATTATAAATTTTAAATTAACTGCAAATATATCAAAGTACTTGAAAACCAAATTTCGAGCGACTTTTTAAAAAAATGAATTTTTCAGAATTATTTTTGTGAAACAACTAAAACTCATTTTTCTGTAAAGTAA
The DNA here is from genome assembly GCA_949318255.1 of Pollenia labialis. Taxonomy (NCBI): domain Eukaryota; kingdom Metazoa; phylum Arthropoda; class Insecta; order Diptera; family Polleniidae; genus Pollenia; species Pollenia labialis. The sequence goes on along the minus strand of OX439139.1, from coordinate 122,134,154 downwards.
TATTTGCAAGAAATTATTTTGCCACCTCTCGTGGTGGCAAAAGCAATCAGAAAATTTTTTTTGTTAACATTTATTTGAGATACCTTATTATCTTTCAAAAAATCTGTATTTAAAAACAATTTGAGACAAAAAATTTTTTTTGATTTTGGTCTATGGGACAAAGCATAGTTCGTAGTCTTCTGATTTAATTCAAACTTGATTTATTCTATTCAGAACATATAATTTTTAGAATTCATGTTTCTATCTTTTTCATTTTTTTACCTATTTGAAAGATATTGTAAGCAAAAAAGCTTGGACTTGCCAAGAGGGTAATTTCATATACTTTTACATACAAATGGAATTTCACCGCACTAATTTGCTCCAATCGAATCCAAATTAGTTTCGTTCGATTCAGCACATATCATTTATAGAATTCACGCACCTGTTTTTTTGGATATTTTTTGTTATATCCGAAAAATATTGCAATATTACAATAACACAAATTTGGTCTGGTCAGACCAAGACGGTTATCCTAGGGTTAAGCTCTAAATACATGAACTTTTTTGTTCTTTAATATATGAAACTTTATAAACATGCGTTTTTCTTTTCACAAACATTTATTTTTCATCAATATTTTAAAAACTAACAACCGCTAATCTAAGATGCTTTTTTAATATTTTGTGTGCCCAGAAATAATGACCCATTTTTGTGTATGCTAGACAACGGTTACAAAATTGTGCAAAATCAAGAGACTACAAGCAGATTCAAAACCTTATCGTTTTAAAATATTGATTGTTTAAAAAACCAAAACTAGGATACTTTTTTTAATGTACTTCCTACAACAGAAGACTCTTCTAAAATAGCTAATACTATGTTCACTTGCGTTCTTAAACGCGTTTAAGCAACTCGAACGTGATTAAGCTCTAATCAAATCAAAATCGAGATGATTACCCATAAATTAAAGTGATTTGTTAATCACTTCACATTGACATGATTACAACTAAATCACTTCATTAATCACATAGAATCCACTGAACATACCACAAACTGAGTATAATGTAGAATCGGCAACATGAACGTGTACAATCGGCCACGATTTCTGGTTAATGTTTTATTTTTTTCCTTAAATAATTCATAAATTTTCACAATTTCATTATTAATATATTTAAAATAATCTTCTGATAATTTTGTAAAAGTATTTTTATCCATTTTTAATAAAGGGTCCGCCAAAATAACTTTTTTTTTGAAAATGCATTACAAAAAAAAAACTTCTGAATATTTTCTCAAATTTCTTTTTTTATTTGTAAGTACAATCCTTCCGGTTAATAATGGAAAATAATTTCATTCAAATGGCTGCCTCGGCTGGCCATGCAGTAGCCTACACGATCGGTCCAATTTTTAAGCACATTATCGATTGTGTGCAGCTGTATTTCACCATTCCTCCTCTTCAATTTTTGTGAACAAAAATTCGTTCAACATGGCCCAATAACGATCGCCATTGACTGTAACGGCCACTCCTTGTCCATTTTCGAAGAAAAATGGCCCAATTATGCCTCTGGACCAAAATCCGCACCAAACAGTGACTCGATTTGGTTGCAACGACTTTTCAATGTAAGCGTGCGTATTTTCTGTGCCCCAAATTCGACAATTTTGCTTATTTACATATCCGCCAAGATCAAAATGAGCTTCATCTGAAAAGATGATTTTTTTGCAAAATCGGCATCTTCTGTAAGTCGATCGCAGGCCCACTTAGCGAAGCGAAAACGCATATTTCCCATCCTTGTTCAAGCGTATACACAACCATATTCGTTTTTTATAATAAACATGTTAAACGCTTTTCAACTATTTAAACTATTCATTCTCATAAAAAGCGAGTTCTTGCAATTTACGGAGAACGTCAATTGTAAGAGTCTAAACACAATGTTTGCGGTGGGGTGTGATTTCTCGTTGCGGGAGAGAAAAATAAACATAAAACAACGGAAGACGGCGACGGAAATAGTTGTAATTTTTTGTTTAAATTTTTATTAATTTATTTGTGCATATATTTTTATCATGTTGTTTGTTTTCAATAATGTTGTGAACATAGCCAATTATTCAAAAACTATGGCAACATCAGAAAGAGAACGAGTATTAAAAATTGAGAGACAAGGCTAATTAAACTCGCTTTGTTGGGAGAGAAAGAAAGTCCGCAATGAAAATAAAATAGATTTTAATTTTATTTCGTTCCGCACTGCGGTTTTTTACTTCAAAATCGTATGAAAAATCGCACCGCAGTAAATTATCGTTACATTGTGTTTAGACTTTAAAGCAGTGAAGCCGATATTTTAAAATTTTTCTTGTTGTTGAGCTTAGTTGACAGGTTTGAATCTATTACCTTTTCAGCAAGTGTCGTTTGACTGTCCCAAAACATAACTAGTTTTGATATTACATATTTTTATTCTTAAGGAAAATAAATTTCATAACAAAGTATTATAATTAAAAATAATTTATATGTGCTATAAGCTAAAAATCAAAGATTAACCTAACTAAAACTATCAAAAATAAAAAATTAACAGTTTAACTAAAAATCACAATTGTGCTTAAAATAGCTATGGCACAAGCTCTAATGTTTATATTTGTACTTCAAGTTGTACAAATAAAATGTCGGCGAAAGTGGACAAAAAACATAATAAACAAATGTATTCAGGTTTTCAAGACAAAGTCTTGACAGAAAGAATAGGGGAAAACCGAAGAAAGGAAGCAACATGTAAATAAAATTGAAAATTATAACTACAGCAAATTTTGAAACACCAGACTGGCAGGCACCGCAGTACTGCAAAGGTTAGAACGTCAAAGAATTCTGATGAGAGAATGTAGTGATTCCTGAAACATGTAAATTCAACCCGAGTTCGATCCCCAGCCCAGCCAAGAATAAAAAAATTATCAATAAATTTTAATAAACTTCATGTTGTAAAATTCCTTCCTTCAGTAAAAATAATTTATTGAAAAATAAAATTGATGAACTGAAGCCTAACTAAAAATATCAAAAATTAAAAACTATTAATTTTTAAGTCAAATACATTATTTTCTTAAATATTAATTCAAATAAAGAAATAGGATCCTTTCTTGAAGCTTCCTTGGTTCGCCCATTTTCCTCCTATAGGTTTCAAGTTTAAATCTTAAAAAACTTATAGACAAGTAGCCCTTTTTCTTAATATCCCTGTACTGTGAGCCTAAGACGTAAGACACTTTTAGAAACTTAATAATGAACATTTATTGTGTTTAAATCTATGGGCAAGAGCTGAAGTTCACGTTTTTCTAGTAAATTTCTCATCTTTTTTTTAAAATAAATTTGAGTCTCGAAACCAATTGAATATGTCTTTTAAATTACCATTTAAATACATACAATAAAACACACTTTTCTAAAACATTTTCTTTTGAATATTTTTATATTCGCATGCAAAGACAAACAAACATAGTGTAGTTTTCGTTTAAGACTTCAGCAGCTTGAAGGATTCAGCAGCTGTCTGAAGAGCGACAGCTTGTGCATTAACATCAGCATCAGCTAGAGCATTGGCAGCGGCGAGAGCTTGAGCAATAGCAGCAGCAACGATTTGAGCTACCATTTCATTTGCAACAGCTACGGCTTTATCAGCAGCGGCTTTAGCAGCAGTTACAGCTGAAGCATTAACATCAAAATAAATAGAAGAAGGTGACACTTTAAAACCCACTACATAAGCCACACATACAACAACGGTTAATAATACAACCTAAAGGCATGAAACCCAAAAATAAAATAAAATGCAAATATTGTAATCCTTATTTTTTCGTAATCACAGCAATTCTTACCGAAGATATCCTCATTTTGTATAATGTATTGAAATCTGCTCTATATCTTATTGATTTCTTAAATCAGTTTGATATTTATTTAAAAGTGCTCTACACGCTTATTAAATCACGTTGTTTCGTGCACTTAGAGATCAATAAAACTGTGAGTTCTTTAAGAATTTGTTTAGCAATTTATAGAATCCAAGGTTTTACCAGAAGTTAATAAAGCGCTGTAATGTATGTATTTTATTTATGTATTTACTTATATTTACAATACTAGTTACGAGCTTTTTGACTCGTATTGAAATGAAAACAATAGAGAATGAGAGATAAAAAATGGTTTAATTTTCTCGCAAACTCGTTATACGTAATAAAAAGTCTTTCATTGTTGTGTAGGTAGAACTACATTCGTTTTAAAAGGTATTTTTAATTATTTAATAAGATTAATAAATCATCTATTGATTAAATTTTTTACATTTAATTTAAGAAACAGTTCTAAATGTAAATTTTATTTGCTTTGATCAGGTTTTAAAGCGAGATTTTCCGTTAGGAAGAAGTTTAATTACTTTTGCCAAATACGATGTGATTGATTGTATTTTAGTAGTTTTATTTAAAATTAATATGTTTCAATATTATAGAAATTGAAAGTAGTTAAAAATCATTTTATTTCTGAAAATGTGTTGCCTCTCATTAGGTACTTTGGCAGCCATTAGACCTACTAATACTACTTCAGGTGTTGGTAATCATACAGATCTTAAGTTTTGAAAATGAAAGCCTGAATTAAATTTTCTTCGCAGCTCGTTTTCAAGCAATATATCTTATGTTTCGGATTAGTACACAAAATTCTGCAATATCTATTTAATTTTAGAATTGTAGTTAAACTTAATTATGGGCTTCAATTAATTCCACCTAAAAATCCATACAGACCTCGGGGAATTAGTAAGAAAGTATTTCGTAAGTATTTCGTTAAATAAAAGGACGCAAAATATCTACGATTGTATCTAAAATGGAAAATCCTTGCTTATGCTATTGCTGTTGCAGCTAAGGCTCAAGCATCAACTGCTGCTTATGTCCAAACTTCTGCCAAAACACAAGCTGCCGCTGGTTTTGAACAGCAATTAAGATTAAATCTAACTGATCTAAACATGTTAACCATTTTTAATTGTAATAACTTTAAGTCTGAAATGACATCATTGTTGTCAAATAAAAAGGTTAATGACCTACAATCTTAATGATTATGGAGTAGAATTTTTTTTTTTGCTATAATCAACTTTCGTTGAGGATTCCAAGGAAAATACATTTTAATATTTTTACAACATGAAACAGCTAAGGCACAAGCTCTATATTTGTTCTTTAAGTTGTGCTGAAAAGGGTAAACAAGAAAAAGAAAGACAAAAACATGAAAAATAGAAAAATGTACTTTGGACTACATGAACAATTCAATTTTAGTAAATCGGCTTGCAGACTGCTTTATTCATTTTTAAATCAGCGTAGTCAATATGTCGAACGAAATAAGAATATTTCAGACACTTTATATACATACAGAGGAGTTCCGCAAGGTTCTATTATCAGCCCGCTTTTATTTATGATGTATACGAATGACATATTTTCTAATATTATGTTTTCAGAATGTTATGTATATGCGGATGATATACAGCTTTTAGCTGTATATTTAGGGTATGATGAAGCGGGTTTCGAAGATAATATTAATAGGGACCTGGCAAGTATATTTCAATGGTCTCAGAGGAATTGCTTGAACCTGAATCCTTCAAAAACAAAGGCAATGTTTATTTTACATACCTCTTACAGAAAACCGGAAATTATTTTGGATGGGACATATGTTCATTACGTGGATCACTGTAAATCATGAGGCTTCTTTTTGGATTCGAGACTAGATTTTAATATGCACATTAATTATATATTTTCCAGGCACATTAAGAAGACTGTATTCATTAGGATACTTTCTTCCTTTTTTAATAAGAAAGAAAGTTGCTTTGGCTCTGTGTATGCCTTTATTTTTGGGTGGCATTGAATTTTACTCAGGAACATCGCAAAGCAATCTTAATAAGTTGAAGCTTTGCTTCCATAGAGTTGTAAGATTTATTTTTGGACTTAGGCTTCGTGATCATGTATCCTCATATACTAAAAAGTTATTAGGCTGTAATTTCAATGATTTTGTATCGAAAAGGATTATGCTAATGTTTTATAAAATCATTAAAAGTGGTAGTCCTGAATATCTTGCGGAAAGATTCATTTTTAGCAACTCATCTAGAACAAATTCTTTAATGATGCCTGTTCATTCATCCCTAATAAAGAATAGATCATTTGTAATACGCGCTACACGAATTTGGAATCATTTCATACCATATCGGGAAAGACGATTTTCAAACTCAGTGGCAAAATTTGAGAAAATTTTATTAGAGAACTTTTAAGTAAATACGCTTATTTACATTACATTACCAACCATAAGCTTTATATATTTTAAATTGTAATTATAAATGTACATTTTTATTCTTTGTATCTTTGTGGGGAGGGTTAGTTTAAGTTTAAGTATGTATGTGCGTATAACTTAACAATATATATATTATGAATTTTATATAGAATTGTATTGCCAAAATATTTGTGTGACATATATTGGCCCTAAGGGCTTGTTGTCACTTCTAAAAATAAATAAATAAAAAAAAAAAAAAATAATAATAGGGTGATAGTTTAGGTATTCTCATAAATTCACTTTCAGCTATGCTCTTAAAAGAAATCTATACAAATTCTGAATATAAACTATATGGTTCTGAAATCTAGAATACTTAAACTATCAACCCTATTAGTCCATATTAGAGCCCCATTTCGATTTTGACCCATATTCGGGTTCTGAATGTAGGACTTTTTTTAATTGTAATTCATTTCCGGTCCAAATTGTTTAAATAAAAAATATATGTTTTATTAAGTATTCTGAATTACCATTTTCAAATTTATTTTTGTTTCAAAGTATTTATTTTTGGCAAAAAATTATGTTTTTGCTGTGGTCTTAACCCTGTTTGAGTACGAACTATGTATGTTATCTAGGGTGATCGATCGAATAGTATTCGACCGGTTTTAACCGGTTATTTTAGTTTTGCCCAAGTCGAATATTTTAAAATGTCCATTTTTCGAATATCGAATAAAGCGGCTATTTTAGTAAAATAACCCGGTTATTTTAGTAATGTGTAATTTAAATACGATTTCCTTACTTTTGTTATAAAAGGAAGAACTTAACTTATCAAGACTTTTGATATATGTCAAACTTGTAGGCACATCATTTTATACGCATGAGGTTTTCGAGATGCTCATCTGTGAGACGATTTTGGTGTTTATTTTTATAAGCCTCAATGAAGAAAATGAAGATTCACATAAAAAGGTTTTCTTCCGTACGTGTGTTTAATATGCAATATTTTCGAAAAAAAAGTATTATGGCAACGCTGCAGAACAATGAGAGCGGGAGAGTCATTTAGCACTAACATTATTATAAAATACACATGGATGTGTTTGCCTATCTTTGGTTTAAATTGTGATCGACGAATTGACAGATATTTTATACAAAAGGCATGTTCATATAACTATTGTTTCTATAATGCTGAAACAAAAAAAATTTAAATATATAATCCTGGATAAAAGTTTTTGTTTTTTTGTTTGACACTTTTCAAAAATATTGCTGAAGTTTACTGCTTCATATAGACATGCTTAACCAGCAACAAATTAAAACTCATTAACAATAAATTTGGCAAAATATGTCAAATAATAAGTTTATGAAATGCCTTTATTTTCAAAATCAAAGTTTTTCAAAAATTCTAAAGCTATGTTCACACTTATTAAATATTTGACGTCCTACACGTAACCACTAGTTTTCTTAAAGAATTGTTTGCTTTTGCAAAACGTTTGGCTAGAGCAAACATTATTTAACCGTTTCTTAACTACAGTATACATAAATGCAATTATTATCTTAGACATAAAGTTTAGCAAAGAACTAGAAATTGTTGAAAATAATTATTATTATTATGTCCTGTGGTTCCTATAAGGAACAAAGGGCTTAAGTTAAATCGTTAAATATTTGTGGTCTGGACATACCATAAGTCATATCTAGGTATTTTGTTGGTTCCTTACCTTCGTGAATTGTTTTGTTTTTATTCTAATTAACTTTTTATTACAAATACTAATCCGATTTTTGTATTTTTATGTATTGGAATTAAAACCGGTTAACCGGTTATTTTTATAATGCTTAGCTGAAAAAAGTCGAATAATCGATCACCCTAATGTTATCCCATGTTGCTTGTGTATAGGAAACTAGATTTAACCAAAGGGAAACCATGAAAAGTTCGTGGTTTGTGATCAGTAAAAATATTCAGGTTTCTTATGCTGGGTACATACAATGCAATCTACATCGATACAATATCAACGCGTTTTAATGTTGATGACTTTTGTTGCATAGTTATACCCAGCATTACGCCCTATACATTTTTTTAGTAACTTTTGAAGGGCTTTGGAAAATTAAAAGATAAATGCTTTTTCAACATATTTATTCAAAAAACGTCTTTGAAAGAGCTTTACAAGCAAATGATTTAAAATTCATTTAATATTGAAAAGCTAAATGAAACTAATTTGTATATTTTATTTTATACATAGACGATTGTATGTATTTGTATTGGAATGTAACAAAAAATATTAGTTACACTGAAAAAAAATAAAAATGGATTTTTATAACCAAATTGTACGATTTGCGTTGTGTATTTGCTGCGGTAGAAACCCCTCATCCATATTTATAATGCAAGATATAGGATACGTTAGCTTTTAATTCTTCGTTTAAGTTGTAAGCCACAATATCGGTTAAACTGTTGGGAGTGGCATCGGGAAGGATATATGGGACATTGGAATCCTTTTTCTAATAAATACTTAAGGTCATATTCAAATTCCCAATATGCAATTGAATTTGTTTGGTAGTTTGTAATGCTTGGATTTCAATTCTACATTCACCATCGAAAGTAAATTGTCTGGCATCAGATTCCTTCAAGTAAGGTGTGAGATCAATTAATTGAATTAAATTAAAATAAAAGAAAAAAAACATAAAATATAAAAAAATAAAATATAAATATACCTACCTACATTAGTATATTATACAATATGGTGTTTCTTGCGGTTGCTTATTTGATTTGTTTTACAGTGGTAATTGGAATTGAAATAATGTATCCCAGCAAAAACTGATGCCTTCTCGGAAGCAATAATGTAAGGGAGAATTCAGAGTGAAGCGCTTACACTTCTATGAAATATTAAATGATTTTTGCTTGGAATTCCTCGCGTAGAAGCAGCTCTGCTGTAGGGATCTGAAGATCGCTTATTTCATGCTTTGAAAAAAAAATTGTTATTTCAGTGCTTATTTTTTTTTTATAAACATTAAATATTTTTTTGAAATTCAAGGATTATAGTTTTATAATAATTATGTATGATTTTTGTAAAATTAAGTTAAATTTTTTTATTTTATATCAAAAGAATAAATGATATCACTGCTTCAATAAAGTAGTAGAAAATGTAATCTAAAATAAACGAATAAACCGCGCTTCGCTTCTAATATTTAGCAGCGCATTTAACAATTGTAGGCCTTATGCCTTATCTTACAGCAGTAGAGTAAGGCAGTAATTTTTCGAAGCATAAAAGGAAGCGGTTGGGATGCAGTATACGTGTTTATTGCTTCCAAATCTTGAAAAATTTTTGCTGGGATGAGAGATCTTTATTGGAATAATCGCTTACCCACCCAAACACCATCACCCACACCCATCCCCGAAGTTATTTACCGTTTACTAGGGTGATCGATCGAATAGTATTCGACCGGTTTTAACCGGTTATTTTAGTTTTGCCCAAGTCGAATATTTTAAAATGTCCATTTTTCGAATATCGAATAAACCGGTTATTTTGGTAAAATAAACCGGTTACTTTAGTAATGTGTAATTTATATACGTTTTCCTTACTTCTGTTATAAATGCACCCGTAATTGAAGTATTTTTCTAATCAAATATAAACTTAAACTTTCTGTAAAAAATGTCAAAACAAAATGAAACAAAAGTCAAAAAAACATTATGAGCAATGTAAATACAAATCGCTTATACAAGCGTGTGTTCTTGTAACAAAACACAAAACAATTTAAAGTACAAAAAAGAAGTTCAGCTTAAAAAGTAATTAGCAATTTGACAGTTTTATAAATTATATATGTATATATATGTATATCTTTATAAAGATGTCATCTCTGGTGATATTTCGAACTGACTTAAAAAAAATGTGTGCCTAAAATGATAAGTGGCAAAGGTTCTTTAACGTCACGACTTATTAATCACTTTTATTTAGTCTACAAGCTTGACATAAATATACGCCAAGTAAAACTTGACCCTGATCCAAGTAGATTTTAAGAGACTGCAAATAATACTTTACTAAAATATGCTGCCAATAATGAATGAAAAACTCTTAAGTAGTTCCAGCATATCTTCATGCTTAAAACAGGAACATACCGGTGGAATCATCGATATGGGAAAATTCATCAGTTTAATTTATTAAAACACCAAGAACTTAAAATAAAATTAAAGGAATCAAAAATGTCCTGGAAGGGTTTAAATTGTGTGATCGACGAATTTACAGATATTTTATATAAAAAGCATGTTCATATTACTATTGTTTATATAATGCTGAAACAAAAAAAATTAAATATATAATCCTCGATAAGAGGATTTGTTTGCCACTTTTCAAAAATATGGCTGAAGTTTACTGCTTCATATAGACATGCTTAACCAGCAACAAATTAAAACTCATTTAAAATAAATTTGAGAGAATATCTCATATAATAAATTTATTAAATTCCTATAATTTTAAAAAACCAACGTTTCTCAAAAATTCTAAAGTTATGTTCACACCTATTAAATATTTGACGTCCTACACGTAACAACTAGATTTATTAAAGAATTGTTTGCTTTTCAAAACGTTTGGCTATAGCAAACATTATTTAAAGGTTTCTTAACTACATAATACATAAATTCAATTATCATCTTAGAAATAAATAAATAATAATAAAATAAATAGAAATTGTTAAAAATAAACCTTAAGTTTAATCAATTTATTGGTCACGCTTTTTTTGATGTTATCGTCAAATATTTGTTAGGTCTGAACATACCCTAAGTCATATCTACATATGTATTTTGTTGGTTCCTTACCTCCGAAAAATTTTTTGTTTTTATTCTAATTAACTCTTTATTACAAAAACTAATTTGAATTTTTTATTTTTATGTATTCGAATTAAAACCGGTTAACCGGTTATTTTTAAAATGCTTAACCGAAAACCGGGTTTTTTTAAATAGCAACTATTCGGAATATTCGAAAACCGGTTATTGAAAAATGTCGACTAATCGATCACCCTACCGTTTACCATCAAACATTAAGCCCATCAATAATAGTTGCCAAATTTTAGGCCTTACAAAGCTCTTAACACCGCCAGTCTTTTTTTTATAAGAAAATAGTTATAAATTATAAAGGGTCCGCCATCTAACTTTTTTCAACTTGTGCTTATTTAGTGAATGGTAACACTTAGCTCATGTCTGATTTGACAGATAATTAGTTTTATCCTTCCGCTGAACGAATATGGTTGTGGAAATATGCGTTATCGCTTCGCTAAGTGGGCCTGCGATCGACTTACAGAAGATGCTGATTTTGCCAAAAAATCATCTTTTCAGATGAAGCTCATTTTGATCTTGGCGGATATGTAAACATGCAAAATTGTCGCATTTGGGGCACAGAAAAACCGCACGCATACATTGAAAAGCCGTTGCACCCAAAATTGGGCCATTTTTCTTCAAAAATGGACAAGGAGTGGCCGTTAGAGTCAATGGCGATCGATATCGGGCCATGTTGAACGAATTTTTGTTCACAAAAATTGAAGAGGGGTATATTGGCAACATTTGGTGTCAACAGGACGGCGCTACGTGCCACACAGCCGCAGCTACACCCGATGTTTTACGCCCTGTTTTTGAAGATCGCATTATCAGCTGCAGAACTGATGTCGTTTGGCCACCTCGGATTTGACACCATTGGACTATTAATTGTGGGGTGCCGTCAAAGATAAGTGTTACGCCGACAAGCCAGAGACAATTGAAGCTTTAAAGGACAAATTTGTGAAGCCTTTGGAGAAATACAGCTGCACACAATCGATAATGTGCTTAAAAATTGGACCGATAGTGTAGGCTACTGCATGGCCAGCCGAGGCAGCCATTTGAATGAAATTATTTTCCATTATTAACCGGAAGAATTGTACTTTCAAATAAAAAAATAAATTTGAGAAAATATTCAGTAGTTTTTTTATAGCATTTTAAAAAAAAAAGTTATTTGGCGGACCCTTAACATATCTACACACGTAAAAACTTTCGGTTTATGGGTATTAATAATTATGAATTATTTGATCAAGTGTTCAATAAAATCTATCTAATGAAAACAAGAGCTAAGCTATTACTTATTTATAAAAAAGTGTGTATGTTTACATTTTGTTTAAAATTTTTAAAAAATAATATTTATTTAAGACTTAAAATTATCAACTTAACTTATGTCCGGGTTTTACTCTTTTCAAGGACAACTTATTGTGTCAGCGAAAAACAATGATTCAAGTTCAAATGAAAACATTTTTAAAAGCGGTTTTAATTATTTGATTTACAAAAACATTCATCCAATTAGAGTTCTATTATTTGAAAAGTAAATAAAAAACAGACACACATTCATGTTCAAATAATAATACTTTTTCATGGCGGTTTTACCTGGTATTTGAAGAACAAATTTTATAAATTATTCCTAATTAAGTGTTTATTACGACTTATAGTTTAAGAAAATGTTTACCAGATATACCTAACTGCCCGTCTATACCAGAGATAATTATTGCGACATATATTGCAGTACATGTCCAAATTATGTTATCTGTAATGTAGACAGCAATTTTTTGTACATATTTATTACCGGCAATTTATGTTGCAATAATTGTTAGTCCATTTTTGTTAGCAATTATTAGGTGTGTTCCACAAGATCTCGGGCAAGTTCGGACACATGAGAGTTAAATAAAAATTACTCTCTAAATTTACCGAAACTACCCAAAATTGCTGGATCGCAAAAAACCATTTTTGAACATATTCAAATCCTAATGCTGCTTACTTTTCAAATTAAGATCTATTTAAGTGATTTAAGACGCTTAAAAGTCATAACATTATAAAACTAAAACATTTGCATCATTGTAATTTTTTATATTTTCGTTTTTTTTTTATATTAAAGAATAAGGAAAATATGTATGCAATAACTTTTTAACCACTTTAATTTTTTCACAAAAACCTTACATTTTGCTTTTTATATGTTTTTTAAATAAAACTAAACTTTTTTCTTTTGCTTGTAAATTTCCTGAATTTTTTATCAGTTTCATATGTAAACCAAAACAGCTGATTGTTTTTTCTAGTCCGAACTTACCCAAAGAAAAAGTTCGTGTATGTTTGTACAGGAAATGAAAAATTACTCTCTTTATTGCACAAAAGTTGTTATGTGGAACGCTTTTGGGTAACTTTGTGCAAGTTCGGACTGTTTCGTTATGCATGTGGAACAGAGCTATTACTAGCATAAAACGTCAAATTTGCTTGTCAATTGATAAATAGAAGCAAAAAAGAAAATAAAAATAGAAGCAAAATTTGTGGGAAAGAAATTAAGTTTGTGAAATTGTAGCAAATTAAAATCGTAGTAAAATAATTAAATTAAAGAATTAAATAAACACTAAAATAAAATCGCAAACTTATTTTTATTAATATAATTTTTTTCTTATTCGATTTTTATTATTTAAATTTAAAATAATATGTTTAAAGCGGCTCATACACTTGCAATAAAATTGTTCAGTTTTACGTATTGTACAATTATATCGCCAATGTGTATGTGATATACGACGATGGCACAATATATTGGCAGCAATCAAAATACTTTTGATTTTTATTGCACAACGAAAAGAAATTGAAATGTGTTGGCAACATTGTACAATGCTGTTTATGTTATTTCTATAGGTTATGTTCACCTTTTTATTGAATGAATGAAAACATAGTGCGACTTATTGCATAATATAGGACAAAATGGAACAAATATAGCGAATATCATATACAATAATATTGCAAGTGCATGGGCCGCTTAAGTTTAATTCTGTTTTTATGTAAAAATATAAATTTTATTTTATCAAAAAAAAAATTAATAAAAATTACACTGTGGAGCAAATTCAGATTATCAAAAGTTAGTTCTATTCTGAGAGTGACGGGTGAAAATAGAGGCTAAATTAGAAGACCCGTATCGCGGCGTTTGTTTATGTTAGTTCGAATTTTTTTTAATCAGCCTTCAACCTTTGCAGTCAAATGCCGATGTTCAGCATTTTGCTTATATGGTTTTTTGCCTATAACTGGTCGACTAATTGAAATTTTTGTTAATCTGAAAAGACCAAATTATTGCTAGAGACCTGTGCAACTATTTTTAAAAGTTTTTAAAAAATTGATTTACCAAATTTTTGTGGTGCTTATGAAGCAAAATGTTGGAAAAATTATTTGTTTTTCATGCTTTTTGAAATTATTTTCCACAAAACTCAGTCTTTTTTGCTTTCTGTTTAATCTAAAATATGCTTCTCAGTTTCTTCAATAAATTTCGTTTGAAAAGAAAACAATTATAATACAAAACTTGCGTTTTCCAGCTTAATATTAATTCACTTCTCAGTTTTTATGTACCAATTTTGTTCAGTGTTGGTGTTGAAGAAACATTGAAAAAGAAATTATAAAAATATGGAAAAAATATAATTTTGAAATGTTAATTAGGAAAAGTTTTAAGTTAAAAAATTATATAATTAAATTAATGATTTGGCCAGTTGCCGTTTAGCAGGCGGCTGTGGATCAACATCACTGCTCTCTCTAATATCTTGGTCATCGCCATCAGATAATTTCGTCCAACAGATATTCTGGAATTTTATCTTTGCCTTCCCCTTCTTCCTCTTCTTCAAAGGTGTTTTTATACCACCAACAAATTTCAGCAATACTTCATGTGGAGATTTCATTCCTCTGTACCTGAAACGAAAATAGTTTTCAACCGTTAACATGTTTAGATTGTGCACTCTGACAATGATATTAGAAAAATCTAGGATTTCAAAATATGCACACTCTATAGTTACATTATTTTAAATGGAAGCGCAGTTTGGTGATAACGTTCGCCTTGCTCATCAGATTCAGTTGGCAACTGTTGAGCGAGTTGATGCTGATGCAAGTGATGAATTATGTGCGACATATTAACGCCAATTTCATCGAAAGCTGCCAACATGTTTGCAACATATTGCGTTCTTTACCCAAAAGTCCCTTAATGACTGCTTTTAATGTGAGCAATGCCTTTAATTGTCGCTCTGTCAGAACTTGGTCAAAATCTTGACGACTCAAAAAATTTTTAGCAATGCCAAGTTTAATGTGGAGCAACGGCAATAAAATTTTCATTTCAGGAACAAGACTTTCGTATAGCCTATTGTCTTTTGGCCATTTCCGTCCAATACAACTATCCCAGTTATGCTGTTTAATTTAATTTAATACCTTCTCCGTATCGTGACTCCCAATCGCACAAAAAAACACGGATATTTTGAACGTCCAGATGCTGTTAAACCTGTAATCAATGTCTTAATGCCAAAATGCACTATTGTGCCCTTTGCATTAACAACTGAGATGAGCAGTTTTCCCCCGTTTTTGAAATACATATTTAAGCTGAAAGTTATTAAAATAGTCCTTGGTCTTTCCCGTATAGAGCCTTAATCCTAATGTCAAACGGCTAGAATGCAAAAGATTTTGTTTCCGGTTTAACAATACATTTTTTTTACTCACTTACTTTTTTAGCAGTGATACAATAGTAAATAGTACAAGGTAAACATACGTGAAATAAATTAATAAAATTCCTTTTATCCAAATTCTAAAATATTTGTTTTTTCATTTGTCTTTTTACAAGCTTAATATTCAAATTGGGGTTTTGCGTTTTTGGATACAACAAATTAAATTGATTAATTTGTTGTGTTAATTCATCACTCGGAGATTAATTTGTATTTCCAATATCCAAGGCTTCCTAAATTAGTTCTTTTCACGCCGGCTTCCCACAGTCCTCCCATATGCGGAGCTCCTGCTGGAATGAAATGCCAGGAAATGTTTTGATGTGAATAATTAGCGAGGATGCGTTGTTGTGTGGTTTGGAGGAATTGTCGTGCTAGGACTCTTGAAGCACCTACGAAGGTGGTTCCGTTGTCAGAGTGAAGGTGCAAGGGACATCCTCGACGAGAAACAAATCGGTTAAAAGCATCCATAAACGTTTCAGTGGACAAATCAGATGTTGCTTCTAAATGTATTGCCTTGGTGGAAAAGCACACAAACACGCACACATATCCGTTGGTAATGCGACAAGCTCGACCGGAGTAACTCTTGACATCTAAAGGACCCGCGAAGTCTAGACCAGTGTGTGGAACGGACGAGTTATTTCCGATCGCTCAGGTGGTAAAGCTGCCATTATCTGCTGTTGACATTTTCTTTTGTAAATGACGCAAACCTTACATTTATTTATTGTTGTTTGTATTAGATTTTTTGCTTTTGGGATCCAGTACTGTGTTCTGAGTAATCGAAGAACTAATTGGTTTCCTCCGTGAAGGCTAATGTCATGAATAAATTTTACCAAAATCCT
The DNA here is from genome assembly GCA_949318255.1 of Pollenia labialis. Lineage (NCBI taxonomy): Eukaryota > Metazoa > Arthropoda > Insecta > Diptera > Polleniidae > Pollenia > Pollenia labialis. The sequence continues at coordinate 122,117,615 of OX439139.1, read as the reverse complement.
GGAAAACTGCGAACTGTATGGAATAATGATACGGTGTTTCTCGTCGCAGGTTAAACCATGGGAGGACTCTAGCCGACCACTGGAACGAATAATTCCCTCTGCATCCAAAAAGGGATTTTAGTTTAAAATGCTACTGGATTTAGGTATAATTCGTCTAGTGGAAAGACATTTATATTCATTAGGATAGAACGCCTTTTGACACACGGAAATCAGTTGGTTTCGAATGGAGCATATTTCGGAATTGGACAACGAAATGGAATCCTTGAAGAAACTATATCGGTATCTAGGATGGGTTCTATAGAAAAAACGATAGACATAGGCCATGACTCGCATTGCCTTAGTGTAATAGGAAACCCGTTCCAAGATATCTTCAAAGTTCGGAAAATAAGTAAAATGCACCTTTATCGGTTTCTCTTCCATGATTGTCCGAGAAATGGTAGACACATGAGTTTTTGGCCACTGTACTTCATGTCCCTTAAGCCAGTGGGGACCGAACCACCATAAATCATTACTATGTAAATCTTGTGGGCAAATACCTCAACGAGCAATATCTGCGGGATTATCCTCAGAACTTACGTGTCTCCACTGTGTATAGTTCACTATTTGAATAATTTTCGAGACTCGATTGGCGACGAATGTAAGCCAACAACAAGGAGGTTTAGCTAGCCAAGAAAGTACAATGGAGGAATCGGTCCAGCAAAACACAGAAAAATTATCTATTTCTAATTGTGGCAAAATATTGTCTATCATTTCTGCTAAAAGGACCGCTCCACAAAGTTCCAATCTTGGAATTGATAATGTCTTGATAGGAGCAACTTTTGTTTTGGACGACATAAGGTGTGTTGAAATAGAACCAGGACCAACTATTCGTACATATAATGCCGCTGCGTATCCTTTTCCGAAGCATCACAGAATCCATGGAATTGGATTTTTGCATTTGGACAATAATCAATCCATCGAGGGATTCGAATGGTATTGATAGCGGAGTAGTTAGACTCAAAGGTTTTCCACTGACTGAGCGCATCAGTAGAAAGGATTTCATCCCCAACCACGCGTTCCATCGAATGCCTAAGAAATCTTCATGAAGTCGATGATCTGGTGGAACATTCGAATGTATGTCTACAGAGTTTGATGTCCACTTTCTCAGCGAAAACCCAGCGGAATCTAAAGCTTGGATAAGCTCGTTTTTTGCCTTAATAAAATCTTGCTTCGTATGGAATCCTGCAAGGACGTCATCAACATACATTGATTTCCGGAGAATCGTCCTAGCAATTGGATAACGGTGTTGGACATCATCGGCTAGTTGTAACAGTGTTCGAATAGCAAGATACGGTGCGCAACTGACCCCAAAGGTAACTGTTTTTAGTTCGTAATCGCAAATAGGGGAATTCGGATTACTTCGGAAAAGAATTCGTTGTAATGGAGTATGGTCAGGATTGACTAGGATCTGCCTATACATTTTCTGAATATCAGCATTAAATACGAATCGGAAAAATCGCCATTTAAGAATCAAAAGGGTAAGGTCATTCTGCAGAATTGGTCCGACGTGAAGCAATGAATTCAAGCTTTGTCCATTGGATGAAGGAGCAGAAGCATTAAAAACTACTCGAACTTTTGTGGAGCTACTTTCGGGTTTTATAACCGCGTGATGTGGTAAATAATAAACATTTGAAACCCGGGACGAAGCCGGTGGAGATACCCTAGACATGTGAGACAATTCCTCATATTCCCTGACAACTGAATCGTAATCACATTTGAAATCCGGGGTTCGAACTAACTTGGCCTTGTTTCTAAAAAACTGTGCCATTGCGCTAGACCTAGAATTACCCAATGCTAGTGAGTTCGGGAATCCTTCCTTAAATGGAAGTGACACTACATATCTACCCTCATGATTCCTTTTGGAAGTGCGGATAAACAGATCCTCACAAAATTGATCGGATGGAGACATAAAGTTCTTCCTTGGAAGATTCTCCACCTCCCAAAAAAAATTTGATACGATGGTGTGACAAGAATTTGAACTATCTGAAACTGGGCCCGTAAGAATCCATCCGAAAATGGTTTCTTGAGCAATAAGGGAACCGCAAACATTATGCCTTATCCCTGAACAAACAATTGAAGGAAAAATGTCACCACCAATCAACATATAAATTTTAGAACTGGAGTAGAATTTTGGATCTGCTAATGGGATATCTGGAAGGTTTGAAAATTTTGAATTTGAGATGGTCTGGGATGGGAGGCTGTTTGACAAGTGGGGCACTACAAGTGCTGTAACCGAAATATCCAGATCGTCGTGCACATGTGAACCTAGTACCAATGAACACTGATTCTGAACATTGGCGGAAACACTGCGATTTAAGCCAGAAATTTGTGCATTAATTGACTCAGAGGGAAGTTTAAGTAACTTAAAAATACGTTCCGTAATGAAAGTTTCTTCCGACCCAGAGTCTATTAATGCACGAACCTGGTATTTGGTACCTAAATGACAGATGTTTTCCCATGCTGTTCCCAATAAAACACTCTTGGAATGAGTTGCAAAACAAGACTGAACTCTTTTCGAACTACTAGTGGACTGTATGTTATTTGAATTGGATCTGGAAAATGAAGCTGAATTCGGATTAAGAATTGTAGCACTACTTGTACTAGGAGTTGGAAGAGGTGGACTTTGATTTTCCACTTCTTTATGTAAAAGACTGTTGTGTTTTTTGAGACACTTGAAGCAACTGTGTTTACTTGGGCAGTTCCTTACGCCATGCGTTTTTGAAAAACAGTTAAGGCATAAGCCCTCCTTTTTTATTTCGTCTTATCGATGTTGATAGTCCATCTTTAGAAATTTAGGACATTTTCGGATTGGATGGATTTCTTGAGGACATAATTGACATTTCGGGCCTGAAACTTTTACTTGGAAGCTATAAACCTTCTTATTAGAACTGGAATTCGAATTTGATTTGGACTTGGTCTCACTATTCCTAGCGTGGTTAGTGCCGCGAATTTCGGAGACGGACTCTAGTGTTCTTTGCCGGTTGGTGAGGAATTCTTCCAATTCGGACCATTTCGGAATAGCTGTTTTATCCCTTAATTGTTGTTCCCAAAGTGTCAACGTATTTTCCGGAAGTTTATCTGTGCAGATAAACACGAAAATTGGATCCCAGCTAGCGACATCAATATTGTGGAGTTTTAGCACCGAAATGCAGGAATTAATGTCTCTTTGTAATCCTTTCAAAGCCTTGCCTGATTCAGCAATGATAGTCTGGAGGTTGAAAAGGATTTTCAACTGACCATTCACTAAAACACGGCGGTTATCGTACCTCAAACATAAGTTTTCCCATGCCATATCGAACCCCTGGTGTGTAAGTGGACATTTTCCCACTATCTCCCTAGCTTCACCTTTGGTTTTTTGAGTTAAGTAAAACAGTTTCTCCACGTTACTAGACCTAGAGTTTGATACCACAGCGGAAAACATGTCACGGAATGTTGGCCAGGAAGCATAATCGCCATGGAACGTTTGAATTTCAATAGGAAGCAAGTGAAGACTACGTAAATTTAAGGAAGTAGGAACAGAAGGGTTTGTATTTGCATGTGCTGCCGCCTCAGGCTGTGTAGGCGATGTTAATAGTAAGGCATCAGAAAGTTCAGACAATCTGGTTAAACACTTGCAGTACGTAGTATAAGTGCTTTTATATTTAAGTTTAAATGATTCTACATCGATTGGGTCTTCGTCTTTATCAGTTTCCTTGTCAGCTTCTAGCAAAAATGTGTCGTAAGCTGCCTTAACTCTACTCCAGTCTGACCGTAGCTCACAGCGGTGCACCTCGAGCGAAGGTATTGATGTTACTGGGTACTGATTATCGTTAAGGTCAGCTTCGAACTCAACGATGCTATCAGCCAGGCGTATAAATTGATCCAACGACATGACGAAATATTAAAGTAGAAAAACTGAATGGAAATGATAGTGATCGATGAAAACCTTCTCTATTAGTGAAATCTGCCAGCTATCCTTTCAAATGTAGCACTTTTCCTTAAAAACCTCTGTTTATACCAATAGATACTTGTTATGTTGTTAATAATCTCTTTCTTTAACTTTACTTTATTCTAGGTATTTCACTTCACTTAAATTTCTTTTGTCATATTTTACATAATTAATGTATGTATGTATGTTAAAGAATTTAATCGAAAGAAAAAAATTAACCACGCGAATAAAAATTATTTGTTTATCCAAATGCACTTTATAGACTGAAACCACGATAAAAGCAAAAAACAAAATATAAAGAACAATGCAAAAACTGGAACGTGTGTTTATGTAGATTTGTCTTCTTATATATGACCACAGTGTCTCAGAGAATATTTTTGTCTTCTTCCAATCCGGTTCGAATGGGACCAAATGTTGAAGTGGAGAACTAATTTAGGAAGCCTTGGATATTGGAAATACAAATTAATCTCCGAGTGATGAATTAATACAACAAATTAATCAATTTAATTTGTTGTATCCAAAAACGCAAAACCCCAATTTGAATTTTAAGGTTGTAAAAAGACAAATGAAAAAACAAATATTTTAGAATTTGGATAAAAGAAATTTTATTATTTTATTTTAGTGTAAGTGAGTAAAAAAATGTATTGTTAAACCGGAAACAAAATCTTTTGCATTCTAGCCGTTTGACATTAGGATTAAGGCTCTATACGGGAAAGAGAAAGGACTATTTTAATAACTTTCAGCTTAAATATATATTTCAAAAAGGGGGGCAAACTGCTCATCTCAGTTGTTAATGCAAAGGGCACAATAGTGCATTTTGGCATTAACACAATGAAACTATTTTGAGGTCGCAGCAAATGCGCCACTGGTGTTCGTTATATTTGACTACTTCCAGAATGTGTTTCAAATTATCGAAATTTTCGCTAGTGTCAGTGCTATGCACAATCGGAACAGAAGCCATTCTATTTGTCTTGTGCAAAAGTACAACTTTTAAGCTGATTAGTGAACTATCGATGAATAAACGCCAATCATCTTTTTTATAGGTTAACCCTATCGTCTCCATTAACTTTTTAATATCGTTGCAATAATCGAAATTTTTTCCATCATTCACATTGAAGAACTTTTCTAACCCTTATTGGCATTTTCGTTATGCTGTTACTTTGGTACCTTTACCAGCGAATTATTTCCTTTCAAAAATGAAGCCAGTAGTTCTGATCTTTTCTGAGTTAAACACATATTTGCAACAATACCATCAAAAGGGTTTTGTGTCACTAGGATTGGGTCCTTTGATGTACCTTCACTAGGGTAAACAAACGCCGCGATACGGGTCTTCTAATTTAGCCTCTATTTTCAGCTCTCACTCTCAGAATCGACCTAACTTTTGATAACCTGAATTTGTTCCACAGTGTTACTAGGTTTATTTAAAACAAAACCTCAAGTTTAAACAAATTAATAAAGATTTAAATAATATAGTCGAATAAAAAAAATTTATATTAAAAAAATAATTTTTGCAAGATGGCGTGAGTTCTTACACTGCGCCTTCTTCCTTGATTTTTTCAAATTATTAGTTAAAATACATCCGTTTTCCCATGCCTTTAACATAAACTGAGTAATGAGAAATATAGGTCAAAATCTAAATGGTGGTCTAATATGGACTAATAGGGTGATAGTTTAGGTATTCTCATAAATTCACTTTCAGCTATGCTCTTTAAAAAAATCTATACAAATTCTGAATATAAACTATATGGTTCTGAAATCTAGAATACTTAAACTATCAACCCTATTAGTCCATATTAGAGCCCCATTTCGATTTTGACCCATATTCGGGTTCTGAATGTAGGACTTTTTTTAATTGTAATTCATTTCCGGTCCAAATTGTTTAAATAAAAAATATATGTTTTATTAAGTATTCTGAATTACCATTTTCAAATTTATTTTTGTTTCAAAGTATTTATTTTTGGCAAAAAATTATGTTTTTGCTGTGGTCTTAACCCTGTTTGAGTACGAACTATGTATGTTATCTAGGGTGATCGATCGAATAGTATTCGACCGGTTTTAACCGGTTATTTTAGTTTTGCCCAAGTCGAATATTTTAAAATGTCCATTTTTCAAATATCGAATAAAGCGGCTATTTTAGTAAAATAACCCGGTTATTTTAGTAATGTGTAATTTAAATACGATTTCCTTACTTTTGTTATAAAAGGAAGAACTTAACTTATCAAGACTTTTGATATATGTCAAACTTGTAGGCACATCATTTTATACGCATGAGGTTTTCGAGATGCTCATCTGTGCGACGATTTTGGTGTTTATTTTTATAAGCCTCAATGAAGAAAATGAAGATTCACATAAAAAGGTTTTCTTCCGTACGTGTGTTTAATATGCAATATTTTCGAAAAAAAAGGATTATGGCAACGCTGCAGAACAATGAGAGCGGGAGAGTCATTTAGCACTAACATTATTGTAAAATACACATGTATGTGTTTGCCTATCTTTGGTTTAAATTGTGATCGACGAATTGACAGATATTTTATACAAAAGGCATGTTCATATAACTATTGTTTCTATAATGCTGAAAAAAAAAATTTAAATATATAATCCAGGATAAAAGTTTTTGTTTTTTTGTTTGACACTTTTCAAAAATATTGCTGAAGTTTACTGCTTCATATAGACATGCTTAACCAGCAACAAATTAAAACTCATTTACAATAAATTTGGCAAAATATGTCAAATAATAAGTTTATGAAATGCCTTTATTTTCAAAATCAAAGTTTTTCAAAAATTCTAAAGCTATGTTCACACTTATTAAATATTTGACGTCCTACACGTAACCACTAGTTTTCTTAAAGAATTGTTTGCTTTTGCAAAACGTTTGGCTAGAGCAAACATTATTTAACCGTTTCTTAACTACAGTATACATAAATGCAATTATTATCTTAGACATAAAGTTTAGCAAAGAACTAGAAATTGTTGAAAATAATTATTATTATTATGTCCTGTGGTTCCTATAAGGAACAAAGGGCTTAAGTTAAATCGTTAAATATTTGTGGTCTGGACATACCATAAGTCATATCTAGGTATTTTGTTGGTTCCTTACCTTCGTGAATTGTTTTGTTTTTATTCTAATTAACTTTTTATTACAAATACTAATCCGATTTTTGTATTTTTATGTATTGGAATTAAAACCGGTTAACCGGTTATTTTTAAAATGCTTAGCTGAAAAAAGTCGAATAATCGATCACCCTAATGTTATCCCATGTTGCTTGTGTATAGGAAACTAGATTTAACCAAAGGGAAACCATGAAAAGTTCGTGGTTTGTGATCAGTAAAAATATTCAGGTTTCTTATGCTGGGTACATACAATGCAATCTGCATCGATACAATATCAACGCGTTTTAATGTTGATGACTTTTGTTGCATAGTTATACCCAGCATTACGCCCTATACATTTTTTTAGTAACTTTTTAAGGGCTTTGGAAAATTAAAAGATAAATGCTTTTTCAACATATTTATTCAAAAAACGTCTTTGAAAGAGCTTTACAAGCAAATGATTTAAAATTCATTTAATATTGAAAAGCTAAATGAAACTAACTTGTATATTTTATTTTATACATAGACGATTGTATGTATTTGTATTGGAATGTAACAAAAAATATTAGTTACACTGAAAAAAAATAAAAATGGATTTTTATAACCAAATTGTACGATTTGCGTTGTGTATTTGCTGCGGTAGAAACCCCTCATCCATATTTATAATGCAAGATATAGGATACGTTAGCTTTTAATTCTTCGTTTAAGTTGTAAGCCACAATATCGGTTAAACTGTTGGGAGTGGCATCGGGAAGGATATATGGGACATTGGAATCCTTTTTCTAATAAATACTTAAGGTCATATTCAAATTCCCAATATGCAATTGAATTTGTTTGGTAGTTTGTAATGCTTGGATTTCAATTCTACATTCACCATCGAAAGTAAATTGTCTGGCATCAGATTCCTTCAAGTAAGGTGTGAGATCAATTAATTGAATTAAATTAAAATAAAAGAAAAAAAACATAAAATATAAAAAAATAAAATATAAATATACCTACCTACATTAGTATATTATACAATATGGTGTTTCTTGCGGTTGCTTATTTGATTTGTTTTACAGTGGTAATTGGAATTGAAATAATGTATCCCAGCAAAAACTGATGCCTTCTCGGAAGCAATAATGTAAGGGAGAATTCAGAGTGAAGCGCTTACACTTCTATGAAATATTAAATGATTTTTGCTTGGAATTCCTCGCGTAGAAGCAGCTCTGCTGTAGGGATCTGAAGATCGCTTATTTCATGCTTTGAAAAAAAAATTGTTATTTCAGTGCTTATTTTTTTTTTATAAACATTAAATATTTTTTTGAAATTCAAGGATTATAGTTTTATAATAATTATGTATGATTTTTGTAAAATTAAGTTAAATTTTTTTATTTTATATCAAAAGAATAAATGATATCACTGCTTCAATAAAGTAGTAGAAAATGTAATCTAAAATAAACGAATAAACCGCGCTTCGCTTCTAATATTTAGCAGCGCATTTAACAATTGTAGGCCTTATGCCTTATCTTACAGCAGTAGAGTAAGGCAGTAATTTTTCGAAGCATAAAAGGAAGCGGTTGGGATGCAGTATACGTGTTTATTGCTTCCAAATCTTGAAAAAATTTTGCTGGGATGAGAGATCTTTATTGGAATAATCGCTTACCCACCCAAACACCATCACCCACACCCATCCCCGAAGTTATTTACCGTTTACTAGGGTGATCGATCGAATAGTATTCGACCGGTTTTAACCGGTTATTTTAGTTTTGCCCAAGTCGAATATTTTAAAATGTCCATTTTTCGAATATCGAATAAACCGGTTATTTTGGTAAAATAAACCGGTTACTTTAGTAATGTGTAATTTATATACGTTTTCCTTACTTCTGTTATAAATGCACCCGTAATTGAAGTATTTTTCTAATCAAATATAAACTTAAACTTTCTATAAAAAATGTCAAAACAAAATGAAACAAAAGTCAAAAAAACATTATGAGCAATGTAAATACAAATCGCTTATACAAGCGTGTGTTCTTGTAACAAAACACAAAACAATTTAAAGTACAAAAAAGAAGTTCAGCTTAAAAAGTAATTAGCAATTTGACAGTTTTATAAATTATATATGTATATATATGTATATCTTTATAAAGATGTCATCTCTGGTGATATTTCGAACTGACTTAAAAAAAATGTGTGCCTAAAATGATAAGTGGCAAAGGTTCTTTAACGTCACGACTTATTAATCACTTTTATTTAGTCTACAAGCTTGACATAAATATACGCCAAGTAAAACTTGACCCTGATCCAAGTAGATTTTAAGAGACTGCAAATAATACTTTACTAAAATATGCTGCCAATAATGAATGAAAAACTCTTAAGTAGTTCCAGCATATCTTCATGCTTAAAACAGGAACATACCGGTGGAATCATCGATATGGGAAAATTCATCAGTTTAATTTATTAAAACACCAAGAACTTAAAATAAAATTAAAGGAATCAAAAATGTCCTGGAAGGGTTTAAATTGTGTGATCGACGAATTTACAGATATTTCATATAAAAAGCATGTTCATATTACTATTGTTTATATAATGCTGAAACAAAAAAAAATTAAATATATAATCCTCGATAAGAGGATTTGTTTGCCACTTTTCAAAAATATGGCTGAAGTTTACTGCTTCATATAGACATGCTTAACCAGCAACAAATTAAAACTCATTTAAAATAAATTTGAGAGAATATCTCATATAATAAATTTATTAAATTCCTATAATTTTAAAAAACCAACGTTTCTCAAAAATTCTAAAGTTATGTTCACACCTATTAAATATTTGACGTCCTACACGTAACAACTAGATTTATTAAAGAATTGTTTGCTTTTCAAAACGTTTGGCTATAGCAAACATTATTTAAAGGTTTCTTAACTACATAATACATAAATTCAATTATCATCTTAGAAATAAATAAATAATAATAAAATAAATAGAAATTGTTAAAAATAAACCTTAAGTTTAATCAATTTATTGGTCACGCTTTTTTTGATGTTATCGTCAAATATTTGTTAGGTCTGAACATACCCTAAGTCATATCTACATATGTATTTTGTTGGTTCCTTACCTCCGAAAAATTTTTTGTTTTTATTCTAATTAACTCTTTATTACAAAAACTAATTTGAATTTTTTATTTTTATGTATTCGAATTAAAACCGGTTAACCGGTTATTTTTAAAATGCTTAACCGAAAACCGGGTTTTTTTAAATAGCAACTATTCGGAATATTCGAAAACCGGTTATTGAAAAATGTCGACTAATCGATCACCCTACCGTTTACCATCAAACATTAAGCCCATCAATAATAGTTGCCAAATTTTAGGCCTTACAAAGCTCTTAACACCGCCAGTCTTTTTTTTATAAGAAAATAGTTATAAATTATAAAGGGTCCGCCATCTAACTTTTTTCAACTTGTGCTTATTTAGTGAATGGTAACACTTAGCTCATGTCTGATTTGACAGATAATTAGTTTTATCCTTCCGCTGAACGAATATGGTTGTGGAAATATGCGTTATCGCTTCGCTAAGTGGGCCTGCGATCGACTTACAGAAGATGCTGATTTTGCCAAAAAATCATCTTTTCAGATGAAGCTCATTTTGATCTTGGCGGATATGTAAACATGCAAAATTGTCGCATTTGGGGCACAGAAAAACCGCACGCATACATTGAAAAGCCGTTGCACCCAAAATTGGGCCATTTTTCTTCAAAAATGGACAAGGAGTGGCCGTTAGAGTCAATGGCGATCGATATCGGGCCATGTTGAACGAATTTTTGTTCACAAAAATTGAAGAGGGGTATATTGGCAACATTTGGTGTCAACAGGACGGCGCTACGTGCCACACAGCCGCAGCTACACCCGATGTTTTACGCCCTGTTTTTGAAGATCGCATTATCAGCTGCAGAACTGATGTCGTTTGGCCACCTCGGATTTGACACCATTGGACTATTAATTGTGGGGTGCCGTCAAAGATAAGTGTTACGCCGACAAGCCAGAGACAATTGACGCTTTAAAGGACAAATTTGTGAAGCCATTGGAGAAATACAGCTGCACACAATCGATAATGTGCTTAAAAATTGGACCGATAGTGTAGGCTACTGCATGGCCAGCCGAGGCAGCCATTTGAATGAAATTATTTTCCATTATTAACCGGAAGAATTGTAGTTTCAAATAAAAAAATAAATTTGAGAAAATATTCAGTAGTTTTTTTATAGCATTTTAAAAAAAAAAGTTATTTGGCGGACCCTTAACATATCTACACACGTAAAAACTTTCGGTTTATGGGTATTAATAATTATGAATTATTTGATCAAGTGTTCAATAAAATCTATCTAATGAAAACAAGAGCTAAGCTATTACTTATTTATAAAAAAGTGTGTATGTTTACATTTTGTATAAAATTTTTAAAAAATAATATTTATTTAAGATTTAAAATTATCAACTTAACTTATGTCCGGGTTTTACTCTTTTCAAGGACAACTTATTGTGTCAGCGAAAAACAATGATTCAATTTAAAATGAAAACATTTTTAAAAGCGGTTTTAATTATTTGATTTACAAAAACATTCATCCAATTAGAGTTCTTTTATTTGAAAAGTAAATACCTTAATTTTTTCTTGTGTAAAATAAATTATAAAAAACAGACACACATTCATGTTCAAATAATAATACTTTTTCATGGCGGTTTTACCTGGTATTTGAAGAACAAATTTTATAAATTATTCCTAATTAAGTGTTTATTACGACTTATAGTTTAAGAAAATGTTTACCAGATATACCTAACTGCCCGTCTATACCAGAGATAATTATTGCGACATATATTGCAGTACATGTCCAAATTATGTTATCTGTAATGTAGACAGCAATTTTTTGTACATATTTATTGCCGGCAATTTATGTTGCAATAATTGTTAGTCCATTTTTGTTAGCAATTATTAGGTGTGTTCCACAAGATCTCGGGCAAGTTCGGACACATGAGAGTTAAATAAAAATTACTCTCTAAATTTACCGAAACTACCCAAAATTGCTGGATCGCAAAAAACCATTTTTGAACATATTCAAATCCTAATGCTGCTTACTTTTCAAATTAAGATCTATTTAAGTGATTTAAGACGCTTAAAAGTCATAACATTATAAAACTAAAACATTTGCATCATTGTAATTTTTTATATTTTCGTTTTTTTTTTATATTAAAGAATAAGGAAAATATGTATGCAATAACTTTTTAACCACTTTAATTTTTTCACAAAAACCTTACATTTTGCTTTTTATATGTTTTTTAAATAAAACTAAACTTTTTTCTTTTGCTTGTAAATTTCCTGAATTTTTTATCAGTTTCATATGTAAACCAAAACAGCTGATTGTTTTTTCTAGTCCGAACTTACCCAAAGAAAAAGTTCGTGTATGTTTGTACAGGAAATGAAAAATTACTCTCTTTATTGCACAAAAGTTGTTATGTGGAACGCTTTTGGGTAACTTTGTGCAAGTTCGGACTGTTTCGTTATGCATGTGGAACAGAGCTGTTACTAGCATAAAACGTCAAATTTGCTTGTCAATTGATAAATAGAAGCAAAAAAGAAAATTAAGTTTGTGAAATTGTAGCATATTAAAATCGTAGTAAAATAATTAAATTAAAGAATTAAATAAACACTAAAATAAAATCGCAAACTTATTTTTATTAATATAATTTTTTTCTTATTCGATTTTTATTATTTAAATTTAAAATAATATGTTTAAAGCGGCTCATACACTTGCAATAAAATTGTTCAGTTTTACGTATTGTACAATTATATCGCCAATGTGTATGTGATATACGACGATGGCACAATATATTGGCAGCAATCAAAATACTTTTGATTTTTATTGCACAACGAAAAGAAATTGAAATGTGTTGGCAACATTGTACAATGCTGTTTATGTTATTTCTATAGGTTATGTTCACCTTTTTATTGAATGAATGAAAACATAGTGCGACTTATTGCATAATATAGGACAAAATGGAACAAATATAGCGAATATCATATACAATAATATTGCAAGTGCATGGGCCGCTTAAGTTTAATTCTGTTTTTATGTAAAAATATAAATTTTATTTTATCAAAAAAAAAATTAATAAAAATTACACTGTGGAGCAAATTCAGATTATCAAAAGTTAGTTCTATTCTGAGAGTGACGGGTGAAAATAGAGGCTAAATTAGAAGACCCGTATCGCGGCGTTTGTTTATGTTAGTTCGAATTTTTTTTAATCAGCCTTCAACCTTTGCAGTCAAATGCCGATGTTCAGCATTTTGCTTATATGGTTTTTTGCCTATAACTGGTCGACTAATTGAAATTTTTGTTAATCTGAAAAGACCAAATTATTGCTAGAGACCTGTGCAACTATTTTTAAAAGTTTTTAAAAAATTGATTTACCAAATTTTTGTGGTGCTTATGAAGCAAAATGTTGGAAAAATTATTTGTTTTTCATGCTTTTTGAAATTATTTTCCACAAAACTCAGTCTTTTTTGCTTTCTGTTTAATCTAAAATATGCTTCTCAGTTTCTTCAATAAATTTCGTTTGAAAAGAAAACAATTATAATACAAAACTTGCGTTTTCCAGCTTAATATTAATTCACTTCTCAGTTTTTATGTACCAATTTTGTTCAGTGTTGGTGTTGAAGAAACATTGAAAAAGAAATTATAAAAATATGGAAAAAATATAATTTTGAAATGTTAGTTAGGAAAAGTTTTAAGTTAAAAAATTATATAATTAAATTAATGATTTGGCCAGTTGCCGTTTAGCAGGCGGCTGTGGATCAACATCACTGCTCTCTCTAATATCTTGGTCATCGCCATCAGATAATTTCGTCCAACAGATATTCTGGAATTTTATCTTTGCCTTCCCCTTCTTCCTCTTCTTCAAAGGTGTTTTTATACCACCAACAAATTTCAGCAATACTTCATGTGGAGATTTCATTCCTCTGTACCTGAAACGAAAATAGTTTTCAACCGTTAACATGTTTAGATTGTGCACTCTGACAATGATATTAGAAAAATCTAGGATTTCAAAATATGCACACTCTATAGTTACATTATTTTAAATGGAAGCGCAGTTTGGTGATAACGTTCGCCTTGCTCATCAGATTCAGTTGGCAACTGTTGAGCGAGTTGATGCTGATGCAAGTGATGAATTATGTGCGACATATTAACGCCAATTTCATCGAAAGCTGCCAACATGTTTGCAACATATTGCGTTCTTTACCCAAAAGTCCCTTAATGACTGCTTTTAATGTGAGCAATGCCTTTAATTGTCGCTCTGTCAGAACTTGGTCAAAATCTTGACGACTCAAAAAATTTTTAGCAATGCCAAGTTTAATGTGGAGCAACGGCAATAAAATTTTCATTTCAGGAACAAGACTTTCGTATAGCCTGTTATGCTGTTTAATTTAATTTAATACCTTCTCCGTATCGTGACTCCCAATCGCACAAAAAAACACGGATATTTTGGACGTCCAGATGCTGTTAAACCTGTAATCAATGTCTTAATGCCAAAATGCACTATTGTGCCCTTTGCATTAACAACTGAGATGAGCAGTTTTCCCCCGTTTTTGAAATACATATTTAAGCTGAAAGTTATTAAAATAGTCCTTGGTCTTTCCCGTATAGAGCCTTAATCCTAATGTCAAACGGCTAGAATGCAAAAGATTTTGTTTCCGGTTTAACAATACATTTTTTTTACTCACTTACTTTTTTAGCAGTGATACAATAAGGTAAACATACGTGAAATAAATTAATAAAATTCCTTTTATCCAAATTCTAAAATATTTGTTTTTTCATTTGTCTTTTTACAAGCTTAATATTCAAATTGGGGTTTTGCGTTTTTGGATACAACAAATTAAATTGATTAATTTGTTGTGTTAATTCATCACTCGGAGATTAATTTGTATTTCCAATATCCAAGGCTTCCTAAATTAGTTCTTTTCACGCCGGCTTCCCACAGTCCTCCCATATGCGGAGCTCCTGCTGGAATGAAATGCCAGGAAATGTTTTGATGTGAATAATTAGCGAGGATGCGTTGTTGTGTGGTTTGGAGGAATTGTCGTGCTAGGACTCTTGAAGCACCTACGAAGGTGGTTCCGTTGTCAGAGTGAAGGTGCAAGGGACATCCTCGACGAGAAACAAATCGGTTAAAAGCATCCATAAACGTTTCAGTGGACAAATCAGATGTTGCTTCTAAATGTATTGCCTTGGTGGAAAAGCACACAAACACGCACACATATCCGTTGGTAATGCGACAAGCTCGACCGGAGTAACTCTTGACATCTAAAGGACCCGCGAAGTCTAGACCAGTGTGTGGAACGGACGAGTTATTTCCGATCGCTCAGGTGGTAAAGCTGCCATTATCTGCTGTTGACATTTTCTTTTGTAAATGACGCAAACCTTACATTTATTTATTGTTGTTTGTATTAGATTTTTTGCTTTTGGGATCCAGTACTGTGTTCTGAGTAATCGAAGAACTAATTGGTTTCCTCCGTGAAGGCTAATGTCATGAATAAATTTTACCAAAATCCTGGAAAACTGCGAACTGTATGGAATAATGATAGGGTGTTTCTCGTCGCAGGTTAAACCATGGGAGGACTCTAGCCGACCACTGGAACGAATAATTCCCTCTGCATCCAAAAAGGGATTTTAGATTAAAATGCTACTGGATGTAGGTATAATTCGTCTAGTGGAAAGACATTTATATTCATTAGGATAGAACGCCTTTTGACACACGGAAATCAGTTGGTTTCGAATGGAGCTCATTTCGGAATTGGACAACGAAATGGAATCCTTGAAGAAACTATATCGGTATCTAGGATGGGTTCTATAGAAAAAACGATAGACATAGGCCATGACTCGCATTGCCTTAGTGTAATAGGAAACCCGTTCCAAGATATCTTCAAAGTTCGGAAAATAAGTAAAATGCACCTTTATCGGTTTCTCTTCCATGATTGTCCGAGAAATGGTAGACACATGAGTTTTTGGCCACTGTACTTCATGTTCCTTAAGCCAGTGGGGACCGAACCACCATAAATCATTACTATGTAAATCTTGTGGGCAAATACCTCTACTAGCAATATCTGCGGGATTATCCTCAGAACTTACGTGTCTCCACTGTTTATAGTTCACTATTTGAATAATTTTCGAGACTCGATTGGCGACGAATGTAAGCCAACAACAAGGAGGTTTAGCTAGCCAAGAAAGTACAATGCAGGAATCGGTCCAGCAAAACACAGAAAAATTATCTATTTCTAATTGTGGCAAAATATTGTCTATCATTTCTGCTAAAAGGACGGCTCTACAAAGTTCCAATCTTGGAATTGATAATGTCTTGATAGGAGCAACTTTTGTTTTGGACGATATAAGGTGTGTTGAAATAGAACCAGGACCAACTATTCGTACATATAATGCCGCTGCGTATCCTTTTCCGAAGCATCACAGAATCCATGGAATTGGATTTTTGCATTTGGACAATAATCAATCCATCGAGGGATTCGAATGGTATTGATAGCGGAGTAGTAAGACTCAAAGGTTTTCCACTGACTGAGCGCATCAGTAGAAAGGATTTCATCCCCAACCACGCGTTCCATCGAATGCCTAAAGTTTTCGCAGAGCTGCTGATCTCAAATTTTAAGAAATCTTCATGAAGTCGATGGTCTGGTGGAACATTCGAATGTATGTCTACAGAGTTTGATGTCCACTTTCTCAGCGAAAACCCAGCGGAATCTAAAGCTTGGATAAGCTCGTTTTTTGCCTTAATAAAATCTTGCTTCGTATGGAATCCTGCAAGGACGTCATCAACATACATTGATTTCCGGAGAATCGTGCTAGCAATTGGATAACGGCTAGTTGTAACAGTGTTCGAATAGCAAGATACGGTGCGCAACTGACCCCAAAGGTAACTGTTTTTAGTTCGTAATCGCAAATAGGGGAATTCGGATTACTTCGGAAAAGAATTCGTTGTAATGGAGTATGGTCAGGATTGACTAGGATCTGCCTATACATTTTCTGAATATCAGCATTAAATACGAATCGGAAAAATCGCCATTTAAGAATCAAAAGGGTAAGGTCATTCTGCAGAATTGGTCCGACGTGAAGCAATGAATTCAAGCTTTGTCCATTGGATGAAACAGCAGAAGCATTAAAAACTACTCGAAATTTTGTGGAGCTACTTTCGGGTTTTATAACCGCGTGATGTGGTAAATAATAAAAATTTGAAACCCGGGACGAAGCCGGTGGAGATACCCTAGACATGTGAGACAATTCCTCATATTCCCTGACAACTGAATCGTAATCACATTTGAAATCCGGGGTTCGAACTAACTTGGCCTCGTATTATAAAAACTGTGCCATTGCGCTAGACCTAGAATTACCCAATGCTAGTGAGTTCGGGAATCCTTCCTTAAAAGGAAGTGACACTACATATCTACCCTCATGATTCCTTTTGGTAGTTCGGATAAACAGATCCTCACAAAATTGATCGGATGGAGACATAAAGTTCTTCCTTGGAAGATTCTCCACCTCCCAAAAGAAATTTGATACGATGGTGTGACAAGAATTTGAACTATCTGAAACTGGGCCCGTAAGAATCCATCCGAAAATGGTTTCTTGAGCAATAAGGGAACCGCAAACATTATGCCTTATCCCTGAACAAACAATTGAAGGAAAAATGTCACCACCAATCAACATATCAATTTTAGAACTGGAGTAGAATTTTGGATCTGCTAATGGGATATCTGGAAGGTTTGAAAATTTTGAATTTGAGATGGTCTGGGATGGCAGGCTGTTTGACAAGTGGGGAACTACAAGTGCTGTAACCGAAATATCCAGATCGTCGTGCACATGTGAACCTAGTACCAATGAACACTGATGCTGAACATTGGCGGAAACACTGCGATTTAAGCCAGAAATTTGTGCATTAATTGACTCAGAGGGAAGTTTAAGTAACTTAAAAATACGTTCCGTAATGAAAGTTTCTTCCGACCCAGAGTCTATTAATGCACGAACCTGGTATTTGGTACCTAAATGACAGATGTTTACCCATGCTGTTCCCAATAAAACACTCTTGGAATGAGTTGCAAAACAAGACTGAACTCTATTCGAACTACAAGTGGACTGTATGTTATTTGAATTGGATCTGGAAAATGAAGCTGAATTCGGATTAAGAATTGTAGCACTACTTGTACTAGGAGTTGGAAGAGGTGGACTTTGATTTTCCACTTCTTTATGTAAAAGACTGTTGTGTTTTTTGAGACACTTGAAGCAACTGTGTTTACTTGGGCAGTTCCTTACGCCATGCGTTTTTGAAAAACAGTTAAGGCATAAGCCCTCCTTTTTTATTTCGTCTTATCGATGTTGATAGTCCATCTTTAGAAATTTAGGACATTTTCGGATTGGATGGATTTTTTCTTGAGGACATAATTGACATTTCGGGCCTGAAACTTTTACTTGGAAGCTATAAACCTTCTTATTAGAACTGGAATTCGAATTTGATTTGGACTTGGTCTCACTATTCCTAGCGTGGTTAGTGCCGCGAATTTCGGAGACGGACTCTAGTGTTCTTTGCCGGTTGGTGAGGAATTCTTCCAATTCGGACCATTTCGGAATAGCTGTTTTATCCCTTAATTGTTGTTCCCAATTTTCCAGTTTCTCCACGTTACTAGACCTAGAGTTTGATACCACAGCGGAAAACATGTCACGGAATGTTGGCCAGGAAGCATAATCGCCATGGAACGTTTGAATTTCAATAGGAAGCAAGTGAAGACTACGTAAATTTAAGGAAGTAGGAACAGAAGGGTTTGTATTTGCATGTGCTGCCGCCTCAGGCTGTGTAGGCGATGTTAATAGTAAGGCATCAGAAAGTTCAGACAATCTGGTTAAACACTTGCAGTACGTAGTATAAGTGCTTTTATATTTAAGTTTAAATGATTCTACATCGATTGGGTCTTCGTCTTTATCAGTTTCCTTGTCAGCTTCTAGCAAAAATGTGTCGTAAGCTGCCTTAACTCTACTCCAGTCTGACCGTAGCTCACAGCGGTGCACCTCGAGCGAATGTATTGATGTTACTGGGTACTGATTATCGTTAAGGTCAGCTTCGAACTCAACGATGCTATCAGCCAGGCGTATAAATTAATCCAACGACATGACGAAATATTTAAGTAGAAAAACTGAATGGAAATGATAGTGATCGATGAAAACCTTCTCTATTAGTGAAATCTGCCAGCTATCCTTTCAAATGTAGCACTTTTCCTTAAAAACCTCTGTTTATACCAATAGATACTTGTTATGTTGTTAATAATCTCTTTCTTTAACTTTACTTTATTCTAGGTATTTCACTTCACTTAAATTTCTTTTGTCATATTTTACATAATTTATGTATGTATGTATGTTAAAGAATTTAATCGAAAGAAAAAAATTAACCACGCGAATAAAAATTATTTGTTTATCCAAATGCACTTTATAGACTGAAACCACGATAAAAGCAAAAAACAAAATATAAAGAACAATGCAAAAACTGGAACGTGTGTTTATGTAGATTTGTCTTCTTATATATGACCACAGTGTCTCAGAGAATATTTTTGTCTTCTTCCAATCCGGTTCGAATGGGACCAAATGTTGAAGTGGAGAACTAATTTAGGAAGCCTTGGATATTGGAAATACAAATTAATCTCCGAGTGATGAATTAATACAACAAATTAATCAATTTAATTTGTTGTATCCAAAAACGCAAAACCCCAATTTGAATTTTAAGGTTGTAAAAAGACAAATGAAAAAACAAATATTTTAGAATTTGGATAAAAGAAATTTTATTATTTTATTTTAGTGTAAGTGAGTAAAAAAAATGTATTGTTAAACCGGAAACAAAATCTTTTGCATTCTAGCCGTTTGACATTAGGATTAAGGCTCTATACGGGAAAGAGAAAGGACTATTTTAATAACTTTCAGCTTAAATATATATTTCAAAAAGGGGGGCAAACTGCTCATCTCAGTTGTTAATGCAAAGGGCACAATAGTGCATTTTGGCATTAACACAATGAAACTATTTTGAGGTCGCAGCAAATGCGCCACTGGTGTTCGTTATATTTGACTACTTCCAGAATGTGTTTCAAATTATTGAAATTTTCGCTAGTGTCAGTGCTATGCACAATCGGAACAGAAGCCATTCTATTTGTCTTGTGCAAAAGTACAACTTTTAAGCTGATTAGTGAACTATCGATGAATAAACGCCAATCATCTTTTTTATAGGTTAACCCTATCGTCTCCATTAACTTTTTAATATCGTTGCAATAATCGAAATTTTTTCCATCATTCACATTGAAGAACTTTTCTAACCCTTATTGGCATTTTCGTTATGCTGTTACTTTGGTACCTTTACCAGCGAATTATTTCCTTTCAAAAATGAAGCCAGTAGTTCTGATCTTTTCTGAGTTAAACACAAATTTGCAACAATACCATCAAAAGGGTTTTGTGTCACTAGGATTGGGTCCTTTGATGTACCTTCACTAGGGTAAACAAACGCCGCGATACGGGTCTTCTAATTTAGCCTCTATTTTCAGCTCTCACTCTCAGAATCGACCTAACTTTTGATAACCTGAATTTGTTCCACAGTGTTACTAGGTTTATTTAAAACAAAACCTCAAGTTTAAACAAATTAATAAAGATTTAAATAATATAGTCGAATAAAAAAAATTTATATTAAAAAAATAATTTTTGCAAGATGGCGTGAGTTCTTACACTGCGCCTTCTTCCTTGATTTTTTCAAATTATTAGTTAAAATACATCCGTTTTCCCATGCCTTTAACATAAACTGAGTAATGAGAAATATAGGTCAAAATCTAAATGGTGGTCTAATATGGACTAATAGGGTGATAGTTTAGGTATTCTCATAAATTCACTTTCAGCTATGCTCTTTAAAAAAATCTATACAAATTCCGAATATAAACTATATGGTTCTGAAATCTAGAATACTTAAACTATCAACCCTATTAGTCCATATTAGAGCCCCATTTCGATTTTGACCCATATTCGGGTTCTGAATGTAGGACTTTTTTTAATTGTAATTCATTTCCGGTCCAAATTGCTTAAATAAAAAATATATGTTTTATTAAGTATTCTGAATTACCATTTTCAAATTTATTTTTGTTTCAAAGTATTTATTTTTGGCAAAAAATTATGTTTTTGCTGTGGTCTTAACCCTGTTTGAGTACGAACTATGTATGTTATCTAGGGTGATCGATCGAATAGTATTCGACCGGTTTTAACCGGTTATTTTAGTTTTGCCCAAGTCGAATATTTTAAAATGTCCATTTTTCAAATATCGAATAAAGCGGCTATTTTAGTAAAATAACCCGGTTATTTTAGTAATGTGTAATTTAAATACGATTTCCTTACTTTTGTTATAAAAGGAAGAACTTAACTTATCAAGACTTTTGATATATGTCAAACTTGTAGGCACATCATTTTATACGCATGAGGTTTTCGAGATGCTCATCTGTGCGACGATTTTGGTGTTTATTTTTATAAGCCTCAATGAAGAAAATGAAGATTCACATAAAAAGGTTTTCTTCCGTACGTGTGTTTAATATGCAATATTTTCGAAAAAAAAAGGATTATGGCAACGCTGCAGAACAATGAGAGCGGGAGAGTCATTTAGCACTCACATTATTGTAAAATACACATGTATGTGTTTGCCTATCTTTGGTTTAAATTGTGATCGACGAATTGACAGATATTTTATACAAAAGGCATGTTCATATAACTATTGTTTCTATAATGCTGAAAAAAAAAATTTAAATATATAATCCAGGATAAAAGTTTTTGTTTTTTTGTTTGACACTTTTCAAAAATATTGCTGAAGTTTACTGCTTCATATAGACATGCTTAACCAGCAACAAATTAAAACTCATTTACAATAAATTTGGCAAAATATGTCAAATAATAAGTTTATGAAATGCCTTTATTTTCAAAATCAAAGTTTTTCAAAAATTCTAAAGCTATGTTCACACTTATTAAATATTTGACGTCCTACACGTAACCACTAGTTTTCTTAAAGAATTGTTTGCTTTTGCAAAACGTTTGGCTAGAGCAAACATTATTTAACCGTTTCTTAACTACAGTATACATAAATGCAATTATTATCTTAGACATAAAGTTTAGCAAAGAACTAGAAATTGTTGAAAATAATTATTATTATTATGTCCTGTGGTTCCTATAAGGAACAAAGGACTTAAGTTTTTGTATTTTTATGTATTGGAATTAAAACCGGTTAACCGGTTATTTTTAAAATGCTTAGCTGAAAAAAGTCGAATAATCGATCACCCTAATGTTATCCCATGTTGCTTGTGTATAGGAAACTAGATTTAACCAAAGGGAAACCATGAAAAGTTCGTGGTTTGTGATCAGTAAAAATATTCAGGTTTCTTATGCTGGGTACATACAATGCAATCTACATCGATACAATATCAACGCGTTTTAATGTTGATGACTTTTGTTGCATAGTTATACCCAGCATTACGCCCTATACATTTTTTTAGTAACTTTTGAAGGGCTTTGGAAAATTAAAAGATAAATGCTTTTTCAACATATTTATTCAAAAAACGTCTTTGAAAGAGCTTTACAAGCAAATGATTTAAAATTCATTTAATATTGAAAAGCTAAATGAAACTTACTTGTATATTTTATTTTATACATAGACGATTGTATGTATTTGTATTGGAATGTAACAAAAAATATTAGTTACACTGAAAAAAAATAAAAATTGATTTTTATAACCAAATTGTACGATTTGCGTTGCGTTGTGTATTTGCTGCGGTAGAAACCCCTCATCCTTTCATTAATGCTGCCAACATATTTATAATGCAAGATATAGGATACGTTAGCTTGTAATTCTTCGTTTAAGTTGTAAGCCACAATATCGGTTAAACTGTTGGGAGTGGCATCGGGAAAGATATATGGGACATTGGAATCCTTTTTCTAATAAATACTTAAGGTCATATTCAAATTCCCAATATGCAATTGAATTTGTTTGGTAGTTTGTAATGCTTGGATTTCAATTCTACATTCACCATCGAAAGTAAATTGTCTGGCATCAGATTCCTTCAAGTAAGGTGTGAGATCAATTAATTGAATTAAATTAAAATAAAAGAAAAAAAAACATAAAATATAAAAAAATAAAATATAAATATACCTACCTACATTAGTATATTATACAATATGGTGTTTCTTGCGGTTGCTTATTTGATTTGTTTTACAGTGGTAATTGGAATTGAAATAATGTATCCCAGCAAAAACTGATGCCTTCTCGGAAGCAATAATGTAAGGGAGAATTCAGAGTGAAGCGCTTACACTTCTATGAAATATTAAATGATTTTTGCTTGGAATTCCTCGCGTAGAAGCAGCTCTGCTGTAGGGATCTGAAGATCGCTTATTTCATGCTTTGAAAAAAAAAATTGTTATTTCATTGCTTATTTTTTTTTTATAAACATTAAATATTTTTTTGAAATTTAAGGATTATAGTTTTATAATAATTATGTATAATTTTTGTAAAATTAAGTTAAATTTTTTTATTTTATATCAAAAGAATAAATGATATCACTGCTTCAATAAGTCTAGGGTCACATAAGACGATTATAGTTGCGCAACTTTTTCACAATTCTCTTTTGAACTTGCTTTTATGTTCACACACGACAACTTCTTCGGCAATTTTTCAGATTTGTTTATTACTTTTATTTTCTTAAATTTGACATTTACGGCTTTAGGCGCAAAGAAGCATAATAAAAAGATACTCATAAATAAATTCATGTGGTTTTGTTGAAAAATGAATTTTAAAGAAAAAAACGAAATAATAAGATCCACAATTGAATTGATAGGAGAGGCAATTGATTTGGATTCATTTTAATAATGAAGGCAAAGTAGATTGCCTGTAATATGTTTGTACTCGTACGTAGATTTAGATTTTCAATATTTTTCTGCTTAAACAACTTCATGTAATAATAAATACAAATATTAAATGCAAAAAATTATTTTTCTTTATTGTTGAAGGAAATTAATTCAAGAAATTTTTATGTTCTTTTTGGTAACTTAACAAATTCAGGTACAGTATTATGGAATAATATGAATTTATAGGAACAGTGTAAATTAAACAATAAAAATGTAATATACTAAAAAATTTAAAGTACACTTTGGTGACTGTGCACAATGGTGCAAAAGAGGTTTGTTTTTCGTATAAGGTCAGCAGTTTCTAAACTACTGTACGGAAGTTTCAGAATTATTTCCAATAAAAAAGCTTCCGCACAACACTGTGCACTGTTTAGTGTTTGTATTGATGTGATCTGGAAAGAAAAACATATAATTATATAATGTAATGCGCATGGCTAATAACAAACCTTTTAAAATGAATCGAAATCATCATCACTAAATATTCCATGCATTGAGAGCTCTAAAATATCTCTGGGTTCTGAGTTTTGAGATGAACAAGATGGACCTGCTTCAGAAATCTCTGTGGACAAAGAAGAGGTAGATTTCAGCCGTCGTTTTTCTTGAGATTGCTTACAGAGTTTTCTCATTAAGCATTCAACTTGCCAGGCTGCATCAGCTTGATCTTCTGGGAGTATTTCATCCATGCGAGCCGTGACAAGATTTCCAAGCCACAAAAACTTTTTTTCAGTCTTCCTTCTGCTAATAACGGATTTGAAATTTTTCACTTCGTTCCGAAAAGCATTTATCGAACTTGAGCCCTAATTACATACATACAAAGTAATATAAATATATAAACACATGCATATTTAAGTATTTATATATATCAAACATAAACGTACCGTTTTTCTTTTTGCAGGGGGCTCATCAAATGAACTTTCTTCCTGAGCGCTGCATGTTTCACTTTCCACGTCTTGGATTTCAAGCTAATTATCACATACATACGTAAAAATATGTACATATATGTCAGAATAATTCACTTTTAAAAAATTGTTTAATTACAAACCTCTATATTATTTATGCTTTCCCTTACATCAATATGAGTTTGCAGAAAATGAAGCTGCTGGCAGCACCAAAGTTTGGGAGCGTATATATCGACAGACCCAGCTCCGCTTTTTTTTGACTGCTTTAGCTTTCGCTGTTCCTGGCTAAATTGTGTCCTTAAGTTTTTCCATCTCCTCTTTATTTCTTTCAGTGTAATTGAGCTCTCCACTGTTTGCATCTCCTTCAAAATATTGTTGTATGCTTCTGCCTTCTTATTCCTGTCCAAATATTCTTTAGATTTAACATTATATATGCAATTGTTCTCCTCAACCAAAGTAATTAATTTTTCAATCAAATCCCTGTTCCATTTGAACGCCATTGTTATGCAGCTGACTCTACAAAATGAACACAGAATAAAAAATTATTTAAAATGTTATATTTTTTTATGTTAAATTATACTTTACCAGAACCAGGCTCCGTTAATAATTAATAATTATAAATATTTCAAATTTTTCATTAATTCAAATTAGGATCTGTTTGTTTACACACCAATAAGCGAAACATGCAATGAAAAAAAATGTCAAATATTCAACTAAAAAAAAAAGAACGAATGAGAGAATTGCTCGAAACAGCCGAGTACCGAGTACCGGCAATTATTTTTCACTTTTCATTCCCCTCACCGCAAACCAAAAAAAAACATCAACAAACTTAAGAATTGCGCAACTAAAATTGCTTGTGTGAACCGGCACTAAAGTAGTAGAAAATGCAATCTTAAATAAACGAATAAACCGCGCTTCGCTTTTAATATTTAGCAACGCATTTAACAATTGTAGGCCTTATGCCTTATCTTACAGCAGTAGAGTAAGGCAGTAATTTTTCGAAGCATAAAAGGAAGCGGTTGGGATGCAGTATACGTGTTTATTGCTTCCAAATCTTGAAAAAATTTTGCTGGGATGAGAGATCTTTATTGGAATAATCGCTTACCCACCCAAACACCATCACCCACACCCATCCCCGAAGTTATTTACCGTTTACTAGGGTGATCGATCGAATAGTATTCGACCGGTTTTAACCGGTTATTTTAGTTTTGCCCAAGTCGAATATTTTAAAATGTCCATTTTTCGAATATCGAATAAACCGGTTATTTTGGTAAAATAAACCGGTTACTTTAGTAATGTGCAATTTATATACGTTTTCCTTACTTCTGTTATAAATGCACCCGTAATTGAAGTATTTTTCTAATCAAATATAAACTTAAACTTTCTATAAAAAATGTCAAAACAAAATGAAACAAAAGTCAAAAAAACATTATGAGCAATGTAAATACAAATCGCTTATACAAGCGTGTGTTCTTGTAACAAAACACAAAACAATTTAAAGTACAACAAAAAAGTTCAGCTTAAAAAGTAATTAGCAATTTGACAGTTTTATAAATTATATATGTATATATATGTATATCTTTATAAAGATGTCATCTCTGGTGATATTTCGAACTGACTTAAAAAAAATGTGTGCCTAAAATGATAAGTGGCAAAGGTTCTTTAACGTCACGACTTATTAATCACTTTTATTTAGTCTACAAGCTTGACATAAATATACGCCAAGTAAAACTTGACCCTGATCCAAGTAGATTTTAAGAGACTGCAAATAATACTTTACTAAAATATGCTGCCAATAATGAATGAAAAACTCTTAAGTAGTTCCAGCATATCTTCATGCTTAAAACAGGAACATACCGGTGGAATCATCGATATGGGAAAATTCATCAGTTTAATTTATTAAAACACCAAGAACTTAAAATAAAATTAAAGGAATCAAAAATGTCCTGGAAGGGTTTAAATTGTGTGATCGACGAATTTACAGATATTTCATATAAAAAGCATGTTCATATTACTATTGTTTATATAATGCTGAAACAAAAAAAAATTAAATATATAATCCTCGATAAGAGGATTTGTTTGCCACTTTTCAAAAATATGGCTGAAGTTTACTGCTTCATATAGACATGCTTAACCAGCAACAAATTAAAACTCATTTAAAATAAATTTGAGAGAATATCTCATATAATAAATTTATTAAATTCCTATAATTTTAAAAAACCAACGTTTCTCAAAAATTCTAAAGTTATGTTCACACCTATTAAATATTTGACGTCCTACACGTAACAACTAGATTTATTAAAGAATTGTTTGCTTTTCAAAACGTTTGGCTATAGCAAACATTATTTAAAGGTTTCTTAACTACATAATACATAAATTCAATTATCATCTTAGAAATAAATAAATAATAATAAAATAAATAGAAATTGTTAAAAATAAACCTTAAGTTTAATCAATTTATTGGTCACGCTTTTTTTGATGTTATCGTCAAATATTTGTTAGGTCTGAACATACCCTAAGTCATATCTACATATGTATTTTGTTGGTTCCTTACCTCCGAAAAATTTTTTGTTTTTATTCTAATTAACTCTTTATTACAAAAACTAATTTGAATTTTTTATTTTTATGTATTCGAATTAAAACCGGTTAACCGGTTATTTTTAAAATGCTTAACCGAAAACCGGGTTTTTTTAAATAGCAACTATTCGGAATATTCGAAAACCGGTTATTGAAAAATGTCGACTAATCGATCACCCTACCGTTTACCATCAAACATTAAGCCCATCAATAATAGTTGCCAAATTTTAGGCCTTACAAAGCTCTTAACACCGCCAGTCTTTTTTTTATAAGAAAATAGTTATAAATTATAAAGGGTCCGCCATCTAACTTTTATCAACTTGTGCTTATTTAGTGAATGGTAACACTTAGCTCATGTCTGATTTGACAGATAATTAGTTTTATCCTTCCGCTGAACGAATATGGTTGTGGAAATATGCGTTATCGCTTCGCTAAGTGGGCCTGCGATCGACTTTCAGATGAAGCTCATTTTGATCTTGGCGGATATGTAAACATGCAAAATTGTCGCATTTGGGGCACAGAAAAACCGCACGCATACATTGAAAAGCCGTTGCACCCAAAATTGGGCCATTTTTCTTTAAAAATGGACAAGGAGTGGCCGTTACAGTCAATGGCGATCGATATCGGGCCATGTTGAACGAATTTTTGTTCACAAAAATTGAAGAGGGGGATATTGGCAACATTTGGTGTCAACAGGACGGCGCTACGTGCCACACAGCCGCAGCTACACCCGATGTTTTACGCCCTGTTTTTGAAGATCGCATTATCAGCCGCAGAACTGATGTCGTTTGGCCACCTCAGATTTGACACCATTGGACTATTAATTGTGGGGTGCCGTCAAAGATAAGTGTTACGCCGACAAGCCAGAGACAATTGACGCTTTAAAGGACAAATTTGTGAAGCCATTGGAGAAATACAGCTGCACACAATCGATAATGTGCTTAAAAATTGGACCGATAGTGTAGGCTACTGCATGGCCAGCCGAGGCAGCCATTTGAATGAAATTATTTTACATTATTAACCGGAAGAATTGTACTTTCAAATAAAAAAGTAAATTTGAGAAAATATTCAGTAGTTTTTTTTATAGCATTTTAAAAAAAAAAGTTATTTGGCGGACCCTTTACATATCTACACACGTAAAAACTTTCGGTTTATGGGTATTAATAATTATGAATTATTTGATCAAGTGTCCAATGAAATCTATCTAATAAAAACAAGAGCTAAGCTATTACTTATTTATAAAAAAGTGTGTATGTTTACATTTTGTATAAAATTTTTAAAAAATAATATTTATTTAAGATTTAAAATTATCAACTTAACTTATGTCCGGGTTTTACTCTTTTCAAGGGCAACTTATTGTGTCAGCGAAAAACAATGATTCAAGTTCAAATGAAAACATTTTTAAAAGCGGTTTTAATTATTTGATTTACAAAAACATTCATCCAATTAGAGTTCTATTATTTGAAAAGTAAATACCTTAATTTTTTCTTGTGTAAAATAAATTATAAAAAACAGACACACATTCATGTTCAAATAATAATACTTTTTCATGGCGGTTTTACCTGGTATTTGAAGAACAAATTTTATAAATTATTCCTAATTAAGTGTTTATTACGACTTATAGTTTAA
This sequence comes from Pollenia labialis, assembly GCA_949318255.1. Taxonomy (NCBI): domain Eukaryota; kingdom Metazoa; phylum Arthropoda; class Insecta; order Diptera; family Polleniidae; genus Pollenia; species Pollenia labialis. The sequence goes on along the minus strand of OX439139.1, from coordinate 122,088,471 downwards.
GAAAATGTTTACCAGATATACCTAACTGCCCGTCTATACCAGAGATAATTATTGCGACATATATTGCAGTACATGTCCAAATTATGTTATCTGTAATGTAGACAGCAATTTTTTGTACATATTTATTGCCGGCAATTTATGTTGCAATAATTGTTAGTCCATTTTTGTTAGCAATTATTAGGTGTGTTCCACAAGATCTCGGGCAAGTTCGGACACATGAGAGTTAAATAAAAATTACTCTCTAAATTTGCCGAAACTACCCAAAATTGCTGGATCGCAAAAAACCATTTTTGAACATATTCAAATCCTAATGCTGCTTACTTTTCAAATTAAGATCTATTTAAGTGATTTAAGACGCTTAAAAGTCATAACATTATAAAACTAAAACATTTGCATCATTGTAATTTTTTATATTTTCGTTTTTTTTTTATATTAAAGAATAAGGAAAATATGTATGCAATAACTTTTTAACCACTTTAATTTTTTCACAAAAACCTTACATTTTGCTTTTTAAATGTTTTTTAAATAAAACTAAACTTTTTTCTTTTGCTTGTAAATTTCCTGAATTTTTTATCAGTTTCATATGTAAACAAAAACAGCTGATTGTTTTTCTAGTCCGAACTTACCCAAAGAAAAAGTTCGTGTATGTTTGTACAGGAAATGAAAAATTACTCTCTTTATTGCACAAAAGTTGTTATGTGGAACGCTTTTGGGTAACTTTGTGCAAGTTCGGACTGTTTCGTTATGCATGTGGAACAGAGCTGTTACTAGCATAAAACGTCAAATTTGCTTGTCAATTGATAAATAGAAGCAAAAAAGAAAATTAAGTTTGTGAAATTGTAGCAAATTAAAATCGTAGTAAAATAATTAAATTAAAGAATTAAATAAACACTAAAATAAAATCGCAAACTTATTTTTATTAATATAATTTTTTTCTTATTCGATTTTTATTATTTAAATTTAAAATAATATGTTTAAAGCGACTCATACACTTGCAATAAAATTGTTCAGTTTTACGTATTGTACAATTATATCGCCAATGTGTATGTGATATACGACGATGGCACAATATATTGGCAGCAATCAAAATACTTTTGATTTTTATTGCACAACGAAAAGAAATTGAAATATGTTGGCAACATTGTACAATGCTGTTTATGTTATTTCTATAGGTTATGTTCACCTTTTTATTGAATGAATGAAAACATAGTGCGACTTATTGCATAATATAGGACAAAATGGAACAAATATAGCGAATATCATATACAATAATATTGCAAGTGCATGGGCCGCTTAAGTTTAATTCTGTTTTTATGTAAAAATATAAATTTTATTTTATCAAAAAAAAAATTAATAAAAATTACACTGTGGAGCAAATTCAGATTATCAAAAGTTAGTTCTATTCTGAGAGTGACGGGTGAAAATAGAGGCTAAATTAGAAGACCCGTATCGCGGCGTTTGTTTATGTTAGTTCGAATTTTTTTTAATCAGCCTTCAACCTTTGCAGTCAAATGCCGATGTTCAGCATTTTGCTTATATGGTTTTTTGCCTATAACTGGTCGACTAATTGAAATTTTTGTTAATCTGAAAAGACCAAATTATTGCTAGAGACCTGTGCAACTATTTTTAAAAGTTTTTAAAAAATTGATTTACCAAATTTTTGTGGTGCTTATGAAGCAAAATGTTGGAAAAATTATTTGTTTTTCATGCTTTTTGAAATTATTTTCCACAAAACTCAGTCTTTTTTGCTTTCTGTTTAATCTAAAATATGCTTCTCAGTTTCTTCAATAAATTTCGTTTGAAAAGAAAACAATTATAATACAAAACTTGCGTTTTCCAGCTTAATATTAATTCACTTCTCAGTTTTTATGTACCAATTTTGTTCAGTGTTGGTGTTGAAGAAACATTGAAAAAGAAATTATAAAAATATGGAAAAAATATAATTTTGAAATGTTAGTTAGGAAAAGTTTTAAGTTAAAAAATTATATAATTAAATTAATGATTTGGCCAGTTGCCGTTTAGCAGGCGGCTGTGGATCAACATCACTGCTCTCTCTAATATCTTGGTCATCGCCATCAGATAATTTCGTCCAACAGATATTCTGGAATTTTATCTTTGCCTTCCCCTTCTTCCTCTTCTTCAAAGGTGTTTTTATACCACCAACAAATTTCAGCAATACTTCATGTGGAGATTTCATTCCTCTGTACCTGAAACGAAAATAGTTTTCAACCGTTAACATGTTTAGATTGTGCACTCTGACAATGATATTAGAAAAATCTAGGATTTCAAAATATGCACACTCTATAGTTACATTATTTTAAATGGAAGCGCAGTTTGGTGATAACGTTCGCCTTGCTCATCAGATTCAGTTGGCAACTGTTGAGCGAGTTGATGCTGATGCAAGTGATGAATTATGTGCGACATATTAACGCCAATTTCATCGAAAGCTGCCAACATGTTTGCAACATATTGCGTTCTTTACCCAAAAGTCCCTTAATGACTGCTTTTAATGTGAGCAATGCCTTTAATTGTCGCTCTGTCAGAACTTGGTCAAAATCTTGACGACTCAAAAAATTTTTAGCAATGCCAAGTTTAATGTGGAGCAACGGCAATAAAATTTTCATTTCAGGAACAAGACTTTCGTATAGCCTGTTATGCTGTTTAATTTAATTTAATACCTTCTCCGTATCGTGACTCCCAATCGCACAAAAAAACACGGATATTTTGGACGTCCAGATGCTGTTAAACCTGTAATCAATGTCTTAATGCCAAAATGCACTATTGTGCCCTTTGCATTAACAACTGAGATGAGCAGTTTTCCCCCGTTTTTGAAATACATATTTAAGCTGAAAGTTATTAAAATAGTCCTTGGTCTTTCCCGTATAGAGCCTTAATCCTAATGTCAAACGGCTAGAATGCAAAAGATTTTGTTTCCGGTTTAACAATACATTTTTTTTACTCACTTACTTTTTTAGCAGTGATACAATAGTAAATAGTACAAGGTAAACATACGTGAAATAAATTAATAAAATTCCTTTTATCCAAATTCTAAAATATTTGTTTTTTCATTTGTCTTTTTACAAGCTTAATATTCAAATTGGGGTTTTGCGTTTTTGGATACAACAAATTAAATTAATTAATTTGTTGTATTAAGTCATCACTCGGAGATTAATTTGTATTTCCAATATCCAAGGCTTCCTAAATTAGTTCTTTTCACGCCGGCTTCCCACAGTCCTCCCATATGCGGAGCTCCTGCTGGAATGAAATGCCAGGAAATGTTTTGATGTGAATAATTAGCGAGGATGCGTTGTTGTGTGGTTTGGAGGAATTGTCGTGCTAGGACTCTTGAAGCACCTACGAAGGTGGTTCCGTTGTCAGAGTGAAGGTGCAAGGGACATCCTCGACGAGAAACAAATCGGTTAAAAGCAGCCATAAACGTTTCAGTGGACAAATCAGATGTTGCTTCTAAATGTATTGCCTTGGTGGAAAAGCACACAAACACGCACACATATCCTTTGGTAATACGACAAGCTCGACCGGAGTAACTCTTGACATCTAAAGGACCCGCGAAGTCTAGACCAGTGTGTGGAACGGACGAGTTATTTCCGATCGCTCAGGTGGTAAAGCTGCCATTATCTGCTGTTGACATTTTCTTTTGTAAATGACGCAAACCTTACATTTATTTATTGTTGTTTGTATTAGATTTTTTGCTTTTGGGATCCAGTACTGTGTTCTGAGTAATCGAAGAACTAATTGGTTTCCTCCGTGAAGGCTAATGTCATGAATAAATTTTACCAAAATCCTGGAAAACTGCGAACTGTATGGAATAATGATAGGGTGTTTCTCGTCGCAGGTTAAACCATGGGAGGACTCTAGCCGACCACTGGAACGAATAATTCCCTCTGCATCCAAAAAGGGATTTTAGTTTAAAATGCTACTGGATTTAGGTATAATTCGTCTAGTGGAAAGACATTTATATTCATTAGGATAGAACGCCTTTTGACACACGGAAATCAGTTGGTTTCGAATGGAGCTTATTTCGGAATTGGACAACGAAATGGAATCCTTGAAGAAACTATATCGGTATCTAGGATGGGTTCTATAGAAAAAACGATAGACATAGGCCATGACTCGCATTGCCTTAGTGTAATAGGAAACCCGTTCCAAGATATCTTCAAAGTTCGGAAAATAAGTAAAATGCACCTTTATCGGTTTCTCTTCCATGATTGTCCGAGAAATGGTAGACACATGAGTTTTTGGCCACTGTACTTCATGTCCCTTAAGCCAGTGGGGACCGAACCACCATAAATCATTACTATGTAAATCTTGTGGGCAAATACCTCAACGAGCAATATCTGCGGGATTATCCTCAGAACTTACGTGTCTCCACTGTGTATAGTTCACTATTTGAATAATTTTCGAGACTCGATTGGCGACGAATGTAAGCCAACAACAAGGAGGTTTAGCTAGCCAAGAAAGTACAATGGAGGAATCGGTCCAGCAAAACACAGAAAAATTATCTATTTCTAATTGTGGCAAAATATTGTCTATCATTTCTGCTAAAAGGACCGCTCCACAAAGTTCCAATCTTGGAATTGATAATGTCTTGATAGGAGCAACTTTTGTTTTGGACGACATAAGGTGTGTTGAAATAGAACCAGGACCAACTATTCGTACATATAATGCCGCTGCGTATCCTTTTCCGAAGCATCACAGAATCCATGGAATTGGATTTTTGCATTTGGACAATAATCAATCCATCGAGGGATTCGAATGGTATTGATAGCGGAGTAGTTAGACTCAAAGGTTTTCCACTGACTGAGCGCATCAGTAGAAAGGATTTCATCCCCAACCACGCGTTCCATCGAATGCCTAAAGTTTTCGCAGAGCTGCTGTTAAGAAATCTTCATGAAGTCGATGATCTGGTGGAACATTCGAATGTATGTCTACAGAGTTTGATGTCCACTTTCTCAGCGAAAACCCAGCGGAATCTAAAGCTTGGATAAGCTCGTTTTTTGCCTTAATAAAATCTTGCTTCGTATGGAATCCTGCAAGGACGTCATCAACATACATTGATTTCCGGAGAATCGTCCTAGCAAACGGTGTTGGACATCATCGGCTAGTTGTAACAGTGTTCGAATAGCAAGATACGGTGCGCAACTGACCCCAAAGGTAACTGTTTTTAGTTCGTAATCGCAAATAGGGGAATTCGGATTACTTCGGAAAAGAATTCGTTGTAATGGAGTATGGTCAGGATTGACTAGGATCTGCCTATACATTTTCTGAATATCAGCATTAAATACGAATCGGAAAAATCGCCATTTAAGAATCAAAAGGGTAAGGTCATTCTGCAGAATTGGTCCGACGTGAAGCAATGAATTCAAGCTTTGTCCATTGGATGAAGGAGCAGAAGCATTAAAAACTACTCGAACTTTTGTGGAGCTACTTTCGGGTTTTATAACCGCGTGATGTGGTAAATAATAAACATTTGAAACCCGGGACGAAGCCGGTGGAGATACCCTAGACATGTGAGACAATTCCTTATATTCCCTGACAACTGAATCGTAATCACATTTGAAATCCGGGGTTCGAACTAACTTGGCCTTGTTTCTAAAAAACTGTGCCATTGCGCTAGACCTAGAATTACCCAATGCTAGTGAGTTCGGGAATCCTTCCTTAAATGGAAGTGACACTACATATCTACCCTCATGATTCCTTTTGGAAGTGCGGATAAACAGATCCTCACAAAATTGATCGGATGGAGACATAAAGTTCTTCCTTGGAAGATTCTCCACCTCCCAAAAAAAAATTGATACGATGGTGTGACAAGAATTTGAACTATCTGAAACTGGGCCCGTAAGAATCCATCCGAAAATGGTTTCTTGAGCAATAAGGGAACCGCAAACATTATGCCTTATCCCTGAACAAACAATTGAAGGAAAAATGTCACCACCAATCAACATATCAATTTTAGAACTGGAGTAGAATTTTGGATCTGCTAATGGGATATCTGGAAGGTTTGAAAATTTTGAATTTGAGATGGTCTGGGATGGGAGGCTGTTTGACAAGTGGGGCACTACAAGTGCTGTAACCGAAATATCCAGATCGTCGTGCACATGTGAACCTAGTACCAATGAACACTGATTCTGAACATTGGCGGAAACACTGCGATTTAAGCCAGAAATTTGTGCATTAATTGACTCAGAGGGAAGTTTAAGTAACTTAAAAATACGTTCCGTAATGAAAGTTTCTTCCGACCCAGAGTCTATTAATGCACGAACCTGGTATTTGGTACCTAAATGACAGATGTTTTCCCATGCTGTTCCCAATAAAACACTCTTGGAATGAGTTGCAAAACAAGACTGAACTCTTTTCGAACTACTAGTGGACTGTATGTTATTTGAATTGGATCTGGAAAATGAAGCTGAATTCGGATTAAGAATTGTAGCACTACTTGTACTAGGAGTTGGAAGAGGTGGACTTTGATTTTCCACTTCTTTATGTAAAAGACTGTTGTGTTTTTTGAGACACTTGAAGCAACTGTGTTTACTTGGGCAGTTCCTTACGCCATGCGTTTTTGAAAAACAGTTAAGGCATAAGCCCTCCTTTATCATCTTTAGAAATTTAGGACATTTTCGGATTGGATGGATTTCTTGAGGACATAATTGACATTTCGGGCCTGAAACTTTTACTTGGAAGCTATAAACCTTCTTATTAGAACTGGAATTCGAATTTGATTTGGACTTGGTCTCACTATTCCTAGCGTGGTTAGTGCCGCGAATTTCGGAGACGGACTCTAGTGTTTTTTGCCGGTTGGTGAGGAATTCTTCCAATTCGGACCATTAATTGTTAATTGTTGTTCCCAAAGTGTCAACGTATTTTCCGGAAGTTTATCTGTGCAGATAAACACGAAAATTGGATCCCAGCTAGCGACATCAATATTGTGGAGTTTTAGCACCGAAATGCAGGAATTAATGTCTCTTTGTAATCCTTTCAAAGCCTTGCCTGATTCAGCAATGATAGTCTGGAGGTTGAAAAGGATTTTCAACTGACCATTCACTAAAACACGGCGGTTATCGTACCTCAAACATAAGTTTTCCCATGCCATATCGAACCCCTGGTGTGTAAGTGGACATTTTCCCACTATCTCCCTAGCTTCACCTTTGGTTTTTTGAGTTAAGTAAAACAGTTTCTCCACGTTACTAGACCTAGAGTTTGATACCACAGCGGAAAACATGTCACGGAATGTTGGCCAGGAAGCATAATCGCCATGGAACGTTTGAATTTCAATAGGAAGCAAGTGAAGACTACGTAAATTTAAGGAAGTAGGAACAGAAGGGTTTGTATTTGCATGTGCTGCCGCCTCAGGCTGTGTAGGCGATGTTAATAGTAAGGCATCAGAAAGTTCAGACAATCTGGTTAAACACTTGCAGTACGTAGTATAAGTGCTTTTATATTTAAGTTTAAATGATTCTACATCGATTGGGTCTTCGTCTTTATCAGTTTCCTTGTCAGCTTCTAGCAAAAATGTGTCGTAAGCTGCCTTAACTCTACTCCAGTCTGACCGTAGCTCACAGCGGTGCACCTCGAGCGAATGTATTGATGTTACTGGGTACTGATTATCGTTAAGGTCAGCTTCGAACTCAACGATGCTATCAGCCAGGCGTATAAATTGATCCAACGACATGACGAAATATTAAAGTAGAAAAACTGAATGGAAATGATAGTGATCGATGAAAACCTTCTCTATTAGTGAAATCTGCCAGCTATCCTTTCAAATGTAGCACTTTTCCTTAAAAACCTCTGTTTATACCAATAGATACTTGTTATGTTGTTAATAATCTCTTTCTTTAACTTTACTTTATTCTAGGTATTTCACTTCACTTAAATTTCTTTTGTCATATTTTACATAATTTATGTATGTATGTATGTTAAAGAATTTAATCGAAAGAAAAAAATTAACCACGCGAATAAAAATTATTTGTTTATCCAAATGCACTTTATAGACTGAAACCACGATAAAAGCAAAAAACAAAATATAAAGAACAATGCAAAAACTGGAACGTGTGTTTATGTAGATTTGTCTTCTTATATATGACCACAGTGTCTCAGAGAATATTTTTGTCTTCTTCCAATCCGGTTCGAATGGGACCAAATGTTGAAGTGGAGAACTAATTTAGGAAGCCTTGGATATTGGAAATACAAATTAATCTCCGAGTGATGAATTAATACAACAAATTAATCAATTTAATTTGTTGTATCCAAAAACGCAAAACCCCAATTTGAATTTTAAGGTTGTAAAAAGACAAATGAAAAAACAAATATTTTAGAATTTGGATAAAAGAAATTTTATTATTTTATTTTAGTGTAAGTGAGTAAAAAAAATGTATTGTTAAACCGGAAACAAAATCTTTTGCATTCTAGCCGTTTGACATTAGGATTAAGGCTCTATACGGGAAAGAGAAAGGACTATTTTAATAACTTTCAGCTTAAATATATATTTCAAAAAGGGGGGCAAACTGCTCATCTCAGTTGTTAATGCAAAGGGCACAATAGTGCATTTTGGCATTAACACAATGAAACTATTTTGAGGTCGCAGCAAATGCGCCACTGGTGTTCGTTATATTTGACTACTTCCAGAATGTGTTTCAAATTATCGAAATTTTCGCTAGTGTCAGTGCTATGCACAATCGGAACAGAAACCATTCTATTTGTCTTGTGCAAAAGTACAACTTTTAAGCTGATTAGTGAACTATCGATGAATAAACGCCAATCATCTTTTTTATAGGTTAACCCTATCGTCTCCATTAACTTTTTAATATCGTTGCAATAATCGAAATTTTTTCCATCATTCACATTGAAGAACTTTTCTAACCCTTATTGGCATTTTCGTTATGCTGTTACTTTGGTACCTTTACCAGCGAATTATTTCCTTTCAAAAATGAAGCCAGTAGTTCTGATCTTTTCTGAGTTAAACACAAATTTGCAACAATACCATCAAAAGGGTTTTGTGTCACTAGGATTGGGTCCTTTGATGTACCTTCACTAGGGTAAACAAACGCCGCGATACGGGTCTTCTAATTTAGCCTCTATTTTCAGCTCTCACTCTCAGAATCGACCTAACTTTTGATAACCTGAATTTGTTCCACAGTGTTACTAGGTTTATTTAAAACAAAACCTCAAGTTTAAACAAATTAATAAAGATTTAAATAATATAGTCGAATAAAAAAAATTTATATTAAAAAAATAATTTTTGCAAGATGGCGTGAGTTCTTACACTGCGCCTTCTTCCTTGATTTTTTCAAATTATTAGTTAAAATACATCCGTTTTCCCATGCCTTTAACATAAACTGAGTAATGAGAAATATAGGTCAAAATCTAAATGGTGGTCTAATATGGACTAATAGGGTGATAGTTTAGGTATTCTCATAAATTCACTTTCAGCTATGCTCTTTAAAAAAATCTATACAAATTCTGAATATAAACTATATGGTTCTGAAATCTAGAATACTTAAACTATCAACCCTATTAGTCCATATTAGAGCCCCATTTCGATTTTGACCCATATTCAGGTTCTGAATGTAGGACTTTTTTTAATTGTAATTCATTTCCGGTCCAAATTGTTTAAATAAAAAATATATGTTTTATTAAGTATTCTGAATTACCATTTTCAAATTTATTTTTGTTTCAAAGTATTTATTTTTGGCAAAAAATTATGTTTTTGCTGTGGTCTTAACCCTGTTTGAGTACGAACTATGTATGTTATCTAGGGTGATCGATCGAATAGTATTCGACCGGTTTTAACCGGTTATTTTAGTTTTGCCCAAGTCGAATATTTTAAAATGTCCATTTTTCGAATATCGAATAAAGCGGCTATTTTAGTAAAATAACCCGGTTATTTTAGTAATGTGTAATTTAAATACGATTTCCTTACTTTTGTTATAAAAGGAAGAACTTAACTTATCAAGACTTTTGATATATGTCAAACTTGTAGGCACATCATTTTATACGCATGAGGTTTTCGAGATGCTCATCTGTGAGACGATTTTGGTGTTTATTTTTATAAGCCTCAATGAAGAAAATGAAGATTCACATAAAAAGGTTTTCTTCCGTACGTGTGTTTAATATGCAATATTTTCGAAAAAAAAAAGGATTATGGCAACGCTGCAGAACAATGAGAGCGGGAGAGTCATTTAGCACTAACATTATTGTAAAATACACATGTATGTGTTTGCCTATCTTTGGTTTCAATTGTGATCGACGAATTGACGGATATTTTATACAAAAGGCATGTTCATATAACTATTGTATCTATAATGCTGAAACAAAAAAAATTTAAATATATAATCCTGGATAAAAGTTTTTGTTTTTTTGTTTGACACTTTTCAAAAATATTGCTGAAGTTTACTGCTTCATATAGACATGCTTAACCAGCAACAAATTAAAACTCATTTACAATAAATTTGGCAAAATATGTCAAAAAATAAGTTTATGAAATGCCTTTATTTTCAAAATCAAAGTTTTTCAAAAATTCTAAAGCTATGTTCACACTTATTAAATATTTGACGTCCTACACGTAACCACTAGTTTTCTTAAAGAATTGTTTGCTTTTGCAAAACGTTTGGCTAGAGCAAACATTATTTAACCGTTTCTTAACTACAGTATACATAAATGCAATTATTATCTTAGACATAAAGTTTAGCAAAGAACTAGAAATTGTTGAAAATAATTATTATTATTATGTCCTGTGGTTCCTATAAGGAACAAAGGGCTTAAGTTAAATCGTTAAATATTTGTGGTCTGGACATACCATAAGTCATATCTAGGTATTTTGTTGGTTCCTTACCTTCGTGAATTGTTTTGTTTTTATTCTAATTAACTTTTTATTACAAATACTAATCCGATTTTTGTATTTTTATGTATTGGAATTAAAACCGGTTAACCGGTTATTCTTATAATGCTTAGCTGAAAAAAGTCGAATAATCGATCACCCTAATGTTATCCCATGTTGCTTGTGTATAGGAAACTAGATTTAACCAAAGGGAAACCATGAAAAGTTCGTGGTTTGTGATCAGTAAAAATATTCAGGTTTCTTATGCTGGGTACATACAATGCAATCTACATCGATACAATATCAACGCGTTTTAATGTTGATGACTTTTGTTGCATAGTTATACCCAGCATTACGCCCTATACATTTTTTTAGTAACTTTTGAAGGGCTTTGGAAAATTAAAAGATAAATGCTTTTTCAACATATTTATTCAAAAAACGTCTTTGAAAGAGCTTTACAAGCAAATGATTTAAAATTCATTTAATATTGAAAAGCTAAATGAAACTTACTTGTATATTTTATTTTATACATAGACGATTGTATGTATTTGTATTGGAATGTAACAAAAAATATTAGTTACACTGAAAAAAAATAAAAATTGATTTTTATAACCAAATTGTACGATTTGCGTTGCGTTGTGTATTTGCTGCGGTAGAAACCCCTCATCCTTTCATTAATGCTGCCAACATATTTATAATGCAAGATATAGGATACGTTAGCTTGTAATTCTTCGTTTAAGTTGTAAGCCACAATATCGGTTAAACTGTTGGGAGTGGCATCGGGAAAGATATATGGGACATTGGAATCCTTTTTCTAATAAATACTTAAGGTCATATTCAAATTCCCAATATGCAATTGAATTTGTTTGGTAGTTTGTAATGCTTGGATTTCAATTCTACATTCACCATCGAAAGTAAATTGTCTGGCATCAGATTCCTTCAAGTAAGGTGTGAGATCAATTAATTGAATTAAATTAAAATAAAAGAAAAAAAAACATAAAATATAAAAAAATAAAATATAAATATACCTACCTACATTAGTATATTATACAATATGGTGTTTCTTGCGGTTGCTTATTTGATTTGTTTTACAGTGGTAATTGGAATTGAAATAATGTATCCCAGCAAAAACTGATGCCTTCTCGGAAGCAATAATGTAAGGGAGAATTCAGAGTGAAGCGCTTACACTTCTATGAAATATTAAATGATTTTTGCTTGGAATTCCTCGCGTAGAAGCAGCTCTGCTGTAGGGATCTGAAGATCGCTTATTTCATGCTTTGAAAAAAAAATTGTTATTTCAGTGCTTATTTTTTTTTTATAAACATTAAATATTTTTTTGAAATTCAAGGATTATAGTTTTATAATAATTATGTATGATTTTTGTAAAATTAAGTTAAATTTTTTTATTTTATATCAAAAGAATAAATGATATCACTGCTTCAATAAAGTAGTAGAATATGTAATCTAAAATAAACGAATAAACCGCGCTTCGCTTCTAATATTTAGCAACGCATTTAACAATGGTAGGCCTTATGCCTTATCTTACAGCAGTAGAGTAAGGCAGTAATTTTTCGAAGCATAAAAGGAAGCGGTTGGGATGCAGTATACGTGTTTATTGCTTCCAAATCTTGAAAAATTTTTGCTGGGATGAGAGATCTTTATTGGAATAATCGCTTACCCACCCAAACACCATCACCCACACCCATCCCCGAAGTTATTTACCGTTTACTAGGGTGATCGATCGAATAGTATTCGACCGGTTTTAACCGGTTATTTTAGTTTTGCCCAAGTCGAATATTTTAAAATGTCCATTTTTCGAATATCGAATAAACCGGTTATTTTGGTAAAATAAACCGGTTACTTTAGTAATGTGCAATTTATATACGTTTTCCTTACTTCTGTTATAAATGCACCCGTAATTGAAGTATTTTTCTAATCAAATATAAACTTAAACTTTCTATAAAAAATGTCAAAACAAAATGAAACAAAAGTCAAAAAAACATTATGAGCAATGTAAATACAAATCGCTTATACAAGCGTGTGTTCTTGTAACAAAACACAAAACAATTTAAAGTACAACAAAAAAGTTCAGCTTAAAAAGTAATTAGCAATTTGACAGTTTTATAAATTATATATGTATATATATGTATATCTTTATAAAGATGTCATCTCTGGTGATATTTCGAACTGACTTAAAAAAAATGTGTGCCTAAAATGATAAGTGGCAAAGGTTCTTTAACGTCACGACTTATTAATCACTTTTATTTAGTCTACAAGCTTGACATAAATATACGCCAAGTAAAACTTGACCCTGATCCAAGTAGATTTTAAGAGACTGCAAATAATACTTTACTAAAATATGCTGCCAATAATGAATGAAAAACTCTTAAGTAGTTCCAGCATATCTTCATGCTTAAAACAGGAACATACCGGTGGAATCATCGATATGGGAAAATTCATCAGTTTAATTTATTAAAACACCAAGAACTTAAAATAAAATTAAAGGAATCAAAAATGTCCTGGAAGGGTTTAAATTGTGTGATCGACGAATTTACAGATATTTCATATAAAAAGCATGTTCATATTACTATTGTTTATATAATGCTGAAACAAAAAAAAATTAAATATATAATCCTCGATAAGAGGATTTGTTTGCCACTTTTCAAAAATATGGCTGAAGTTTACTGCTTCATATAGACATGCTTAACCAGCAACAAATTAAAACTCATTTAAAATAAATTTGAGAGAATATCTCATATAATAAATTTATTAAATTCCTATAATTTTAAAAAACCAACGTTTCTCAAAAATTCTAAAGTTATGTTCACACCTATTAAATATTTGACGTCCTACACGTAACAACTAGATTTATTAAAGAATTGTTTGCTTTTCAAAACGTTTGGCTATAGCAAACATTATTTAAAGGTTTCTTAACTACATAATACATAAATTCAATTATCATCTTAGAAATAAATAAATAATAATAAAATAAATAGAAATTGTTAAAAATAAACCTTAAGTTTAATCAATTTATTGGTCACGCTTTTTTTGATGTTATCGTCAAATATTTGTTAGGTCTGAACATACCCTAAGTCATATCTACATATGTATTTTGTTGGTTCCTTACCTCCGAAAAATTTTTTGTTTTTATTCTAATTAACTCTTTATTACAAAAACTAATTTGAATTTTTTATTTTTATGTATTCGAATTAAAACCGGTTAACCGGTTATTTTTAAAATGCTTAACCGAAAACCGGGTTTTTTTAAATAGCAACTATTCGGAATATTCGAAAACCGGTTATTGAAAAATGTCGACTAATCGATCACCCTACCGTTTACCATCAAACATTAAGCCCATCAATAATAGTTGCCAAATTTTAGGCCTTACAAAGCTCTTAACACCGCCAGTCTTTTTTTTATAAGAAAATAGTTATAAATTATAAAGGGTCCGCCATCTAACTTTTTTCAACTTGTGCTTATTTAGTGAATGGTAACACTTAGCTCATGTCTGATTTGACAGATAATTAGTTTTATCCTTCCGCTGAACGAATATGGTTGTGGAAATATGCGTTATCGCTTCGCTAAGTGGGCCTGCGATCGACTTACAGAAGATGCTGATTTTGCCAAAAAATCATCTTTTCAGATGAAGCTCATTTTGATCTTGGCGGATATGTAAACATGCAAAATTGTCGCATTTGGGGCACAGAAAAACCGCACGCATACATTGAAAAGCCGTTGCACCCAAAATTGGGCCATTTTTCTTCAAAAATGGACAAGGAGTGGCCGTTAGAGTCAATGGCGATCGATATCGGGCCATGTTGAACGAATTTTTGTTCACAAAAATTGAAGAGGGGTATATTGGCAACATTTGGTGTCAACAGGACGGCGCTACGTGCCACACAGCCGCAGCTACACCCGATGTTTTACGCCCTGTTTTTGAAGATCGCATTATCAGCTGCAGAACTGATGTCGTTTGGCCACCTCGGATTTGACACCATTGGACTATTAATTGTGGGGTGCCGTCAAAGATAAGTGTTACGCCGACAAGCCAGAGACAATTGACGCTTTAAAGGACAAATTTGTGAAGCCATTGGAGAAATACAGCTGCACACAATCGATAATGTGCTTAAAAATTGGACCGATAGTGTAGGCTACTGCATGGCCAGCCGAGGCAGCCATTTGAATGAAATTATTTTCCATTATTAACCGGAAGAATTGTACTTTCAAATAAAAAAATAAATTTGAGAAAATATTCAGTAGTTTTTTTATAGCATTTAAAAAAAAAAAGTTATTTGGCGGACCCTTAACATATCTACACACGTAAAAACTTTCGGTTTATGGGTATTAATAATTATGAATTATTTGATCAAGTGTTCAATAAAATCTATCTAATGAAAACAAGAGCTAAGCTATTACTTATTTATAAAAAAGTGTGTATGTTTACATTTTGTTTAAAATTTTTAAAAAATAATATTTATTTAAGACTTAAAATTATCAACTTAACTTATGTCCGGGTTTTACTCTTTTCAAGGACAACTTATTGTGTCAGCGAAAAACAATGATTCAATTTAAAATGAAAACATTTTTAAAAGCGGTTTTAATTATTTGATTTACAAAAACATTCATCCAATTAGAGTTCTTTTATTTGAAAAGTAAATACCTTAATTTTTTCTTGTGTAAAATAAATTATAAAAAACAGACACACATTCATGTTCAAATAATAATACTTTTTCATGGCGGTTTTACCTGGTATTTGAAGAACAAATTTTATAAATTATTCTTAATTAAGTGTTTATTACGACTTATAGTTTAAGAAAATGTTTACCAGATATACCTAACTGCCCGTCTATACCAGAGATAATTATTGCGACATATATTGCAGTACATGTCCAAATTATGTTATCTGTAATGTAGACAGCAATTTTTTGTACATATTTATTGCCGGCAATTTATGTTGCAATAATTGTTAGTCCATTTTTGTTAGCAATTATTAGGTGTGTTCCACAAGATCTCGGGCAAGTTCGGACACATGAGAGTTAAATAAAAATTACTCTCTAAATTTGCCGAAACTACCCAAAATTGCTGGATCGCAAAAAAACATTTTTGAACATATTCAAATCCTAATGCTGCTTACTTTTCAAATTAAGATCTATTTAAGTGATTTAAGACGCTTAAAAGTCATAACATTATAAAACTAAAACATTTGCATCATTGTAATTTTTTATATTTTCGTTTTTTTTTATATTAAAGAATAAGGAAAATATGTATGCAATAACTTTTTAACCACTTTAATTTTTTCACAAAAACCTTACATTTTGCTTTTTAAATGTTTTTTAAATAAAACTAAACTTTTTTCTTTTGCTTGTAAATTTCCTGAATTTTTTATCAGTTTCATATGTAAACAAAAACAGCTGATTGTTTTTCTAGTCCGAACTTACCCAAAGAAAAAGTTCGTGTATGTTTGTACAGGAAATGAAAAATTACTCTCTTTATTGCACAAAAGTTGTTATGTGGAACGCTTTTGGGTAACTTTGTGCAAGTTCGGACTGTTTCGTTATGCATGTGGAACAGAGCTGTTACTAGCATAAAACGTCAAATTTGCTTGTCAATTGATAAATAGAAGCAAAAAAGAAAATTAAGTTTGTGAAATTGTAGCAAATTAAAATCGTAGTAAAATAATTAAATTAAAGAATTAAATAAACACTAAAATTAAATCGCAAACTTATTTTTATTAATATAATTTTTTTCTTATTCGATTTTTATTATTTAAATTTAAAATAATATGTTTAAAGCGGCTCATACACTTGCAATAAAATTGTTCAGTTTTACGTATTGTACAATTATATCGCCAATGTGTATGTGATATACGACGATGGCACAATATATTGGCAGCAATCAAAATACTTTTGATTTTTATTGCACAACGAAAAGAAATTGAAATGTGTTGGCAACATTGTACAATGCTGTTTATGTTATTTCTATAGGTTATGTTCACCTTTTTTTTGCCTATAACTGGTCGACTAATTGAAATTTTTGTTAATCTGAAAATACCAAATTATTGCTAGAGACCTGTGCAACTATTTTTAAAAGTTTTTAAAAAATTGATTTACCAAATTTTTGTGGTGCTTATGAAGCAAAATGTTGGAAAAATTATTTGTTTTTCATGCTTTTTGAAATTATTTTCCACAAAACTCAGTCTTTTTTGCTTTCTGTTTAATCTAAAATATGCTTCTCAGTTTCTTCAATAAATTTCGTTTGAAAAGAAAACAATTATAATACAAAACTTGCGTTTTCCAGCTTAATATTAATTCACTTCTCATTTTTTATGTACCAATTTTGTTCAGTGTTGGTGTTGAAGAATCATTGAAAAAGAAATTATAAAAATATGGAAAAAATATAATTTTGAAATGTTAGTTAGGAAAAGTTTTAAGTAAAAAAATTATATAATTAAATTAATGATATGGCCAGTTGCCGTTTAGCAGGCGGCTGTGGATCAACATCACTGCTCTCTCTAATATCTTGGTCATCGCCATCAGATAATTTCGTCCAACAGATATTCTGGAATTTTATCTTTGTCTTCCCCTTCTTCCTCTTCTTCAAAGGTGTTTTTATACCACCAACAAATTTCAGCAATACTTCATGTGGAGATTTCATTCCTCTGTACCTGAAACGAAAATAGTTTTCAACCGTTAACATGTTTAGATTGTGCACTCTGACAATGATATTAGAAAAATGTAGGAATTCAAAATATGCACACTCTATAGTTACATTATTTTAAATGGAAGCGCAGTTTGGTGATAACGTTCGCCTTGCTCATCAGATTCAGTTGGCAACTGTTGAGCGAGTTGATGCTGATGCAAGCGATGAATTATGTGCGACATATTAACGCCAATTTCATCGAAAGCTGCCAACATGTTTGCAACATATTGCGTTCTTTACCCAAAAGTCCCTTAATGACTGCTTTTAATGTGAGCAATGCCTTTAATTGTCGCTCTGTCAGAACTTGGTCAAAATCTTGACGACTCAAAAAATTTTTAGCAATGCCAAGTTTAATGTGGAGCAACGGCAATAAAATTTTCATTTCAGGAACAAGACTTTCGTATAGCCTGTTATGCTGTTTAATTTAATTTAATACCTTCTCCGTATCGTGACTCCCAATCGCACAAAAAAACACGGATATTTTGGACGTCCAGATGCTGTTAAACCTGTAATCAATGTCTTAATGCCAAAATGCACTATTGTGCCCTTTGCATTAACAACTGAGATGAGCAGTTTTCCCCCGTTTTTGAAATACATATTTAAGCTGAAAGTTATTAAAATAGTCCTTGGTCTTTCCCGTATAGAGCCTTAATCCTAATGTCAAACGGCTAGAATGCAAAAGATTTTGTTTCCGGTTTAACAATACATTTTTTTTACTCACTTACTTTTTTAGCAGTGATACAATAGTAAATAGTACAAGGTAAACATACGTGAAATAAATTAATAAAATTCCTTTTATCCAAATTCTAAAATATTTGTTTTTTCATTTGTCTTTTTACAAGCTTAATATTCAAATTGGGGTTTTGCGTTTTTGGATACAACAAATTAAATTAATTAATTTGTTGTATTAAGTCATCACTCGGAGATTAATTTGTATTTCCAATATCCAAGGCTTCCTAAATTAGTTCTTTTCACGCCGGCTTCCCACAGTCCTCCCATATGCGGAGCTCCTGCTGGAATGAAATGCCAGGAAATGTTTTGATGTGAATAATTAGCGAGGATGCGTTGTTGTGTGGTTTGGAGGAATTGTCGTGCTAGGACTCTTGAAGCACCTACGAAGGTGGTTCCGTTGTCAGAGTGAAGGTGCAAGGGACATCCTCGACGAGAAACAAATCGGTTAAAAGCAGCCATAAACGTTTCAGTGGACAAATCAGATGTTGCTTCTAAATGTATTGCCTTGGTGGAAAAGCACACAAACACGCACACATATCCTTTGGTAATACGACAAGCTCGACCGGAGTAACTCTTGACATCTAAAGGACCCGCGAAGTCTAGACCAGTGTGTAGAAACGGACGAGTTATTTCCGATCGCTCAGGTGGTAAAGCTGCCATTATCTGCTGTTGACATTTTCTTTTGTAAATGACGCAAACCTTACATTTATTTATTGTTGTTTGTATTAGATTTTTTGCTTTTGGGATCCAGTACTGTGTTCTGAGTAATCGAAGAACTAATTGGTTTCCTCCGTGAAGGCTAATGTCATGAATAAATTTTACCAAAATCCTGGAAAACTGCGAACTGTATGGAATAATGATACGGTGTTTCTCGTCGCAGGTTAAACCATGGGAGGACTCTAGCCGACCACTGGAACGAATAATTCCCTCTGCATCCAAAAAGGGATTTTAGTTTAAAATGCTACTGGATTTAGGTATAATTCGTCTAGTGGAAAGACATTTATATTCATTAGGATAGAACGCCTTTTGACACACGGAAATCAGTTGGTTTCGAATGGAGCTTATTTCGGAATTGGACAACGAAATGGAATCCTTGAAGAAACTATATCGGTATCTAGGATGGGTTCTATAGAAAAAACGATAGACATAGGCCATGACTCGCATTGCCTTAGTGTAATAGGAAACCCGTTCCAAGATATCTTCAAAGTTCGGAAAATAAGTAAAATGCACCTTTATCGGTTTCTCTTCCATGATTGTCCGAGAAATGGTAGACACATGAGTTTTTGGCCACTGTACTTCATGTCCCTTAAGCCAGTGGGGACCGAACCACCATAAATCATTACTATGTAAATCTTGTGGGCAAATACCTCAACGAGCAATATCTGCGGGATTATCCTCAGAACTTACGTGTCTCCACTGTGTATAGTTCACTATTTGAATAATTTTCGAGACTCGATTGGTGACGAATGTAAGCCAACAACAAGGAGGTTTAGCTAGCCAAGAAAGTACAATGGAGGAATCGGTCCAGCAAAACACAGAAAAATTATCTATTTCTAATTGTGGCAAAATATTGTCTATCATTTCTGCTAAAAGGACCGCTCCACAAAGTTCCAATCTTGGAATTGATAATGTCTTGATAGGAGCAACTTTTGTTTTGGACGACATAAGGTGTGTTGAAATATAACCAGGACCAACTATTCGTACATATAATGCCGCTGCGTATCCTTTTCCGAAGCATCACAGAATCCATGGAATTGGATTTTTGCATTTGGACAATAATCAATCCATCGAGGGATTCGAATGGTATTGATAGCGGAGTAGTTAGACTCAAAGGTTTTCCACTGACTGAGCGCATCAGTAGAAAGGATTTCATCCCCAACCACGCGTTCCATCGAATGCCTAAAGTTTTCGCAGAGCTGCTGTTAAGAAATCTTCATGAAGTCGATGATCTGGTGGAACATTCGAATGTATGTCTACAGAGTTTGATGTCCACTTTCTCAGCGAAAACCCAGCGGAATCTAAAGCTTGGATAAGCTCGTTTTTTGCCTTAATAAAATCTTGCTTCGTATGGAATCCTGCAAGGACGTCATCAACATACATTGATTTCCGGAGAATCGTCCTAGCAAACGGTGTTGGACATCATCGGCTAGTTGTAACAGTGTTCGAATAGCAAGATACGGTGCGCAACTGACCCCAAAGGTAACTGTTTTTAGTTCGTAATCGCAAATAGGGGAATTCGGATTACTTCGGAAAAGAATTCGTTGTAATGGAGTATGGTCAGGATTGACTAGGATCTGCCTATACATTTTCTGAATATCAGCATTAAATACGAATCGGAAAAATCGCCATTTAAGAATCAAAAGGGTAAGGTCATTCTGCAGAATTGGTCCGACGTGAAGCAATGAATTCAAGCTTTGTCCATTGGATGAAGGAGCAGAAGCATTAAAAACTACTCGAACTTTTGTGGAGCTACTTTCGGGTTTTATAACCGCGTGATGTGGTAAATAATAAACATTTGAAACCCGGGACGAAGCCGGTGGAGATACCCTAGACATGTGAGACAATTCCTCATATTCCCTGACAACTGAATCGTAATCACATTTGAAATCCGGGGTTCGAACTAACTTGGCCTTGTTTCTAAAAAACTGTGCCATTGCGCTAGACCTAGAATTACCCAATGCTAGTGAGTTCGGGAATCCTTCCTTAAATGGAAGTGACACTACATATCTACCCTCATGATTCCTTTTGGAAGTGCGGATAAACAGATCCTCACAAAATTGATCGGATGGAGACATAAAGTTCTTCCTTGGAAGATTCTCCATCTCCCAAAAAAAATTTGATACGATGGTGTGACAAGAATTTGAACTATCTGAAACTGGGCCCGTAAGAATCCATCCGAAAATGGTTTCTTGAGCAATAAGGGAACCGCAAACATTATGCCTTATCCCTGAACAAACAATTGAAGGAAAAATGTCACCACCAATCAACATATCAATTTTAGAACTGGAGTAGAATTTTGGATCTGCTAATGGGATATCTGGAAGGTTTGAAAATTTTGAATTTGAGATGGTCTGGGATGGGAGGCTGTTTGACAAGTGGGGCACTACAAGTGCTGTAACCGAAATATCCAGATCGTCGTGCACATGTGAACCTAGTACCAATGAACACTGATTCTGAACATTGGCGGAAACACTGCGATTTAAGCCAGAAATTTGTGCATTAATTGACTCAGAGGGAAGTTTAAGTAACTTAAAAATACGTTCCGTAATGAAAGTTTCTTCCGACCCAGAGTCTATTAATGCACGAACCTGGTATTTGGTACCTAAATGACAGATGTTTTCCCATGCTGTTCCCAATAAAACACTCTTGGAATGAGTTGCAAAACAAGACTGAACTCTTTTCGAACTACTAGTGGACTGTATGTTATTTGAATTGGATCTGGAAAATGAAGCTGAATTCGGATTAAGAATTGTAGCACTACTTGTACTAGGAGTTGGAAGAGGTGGACTTTGATTTTCCACTTCTTTATGTAAAAGACTGTTGTGTTTTTTGAGACACTTGAAGCAACTGTGTTTACTTGGGCAGTTCCTTACGCCATGCGTTTTTGAAAAACAGTTAAGGCATAAGCCCTCCTTTTTTATTTCGTCTTATCGATGTTGATAGTCCATCTTTAGAAATTTAGGACATTTTCGGATTGGATGGATTTCTTGAGGACATAATTGACATTTCGGGCCTGAAACTTTTACTTGGAAGCTATAAACCTTCTTATTAGAACTGGAATTCGAATTTGATTTGGACTTGGTCTCACTATTCCTAGCGTGGTTAGTGCCGCGAATTTCGGAGACGGACTCTAGTGTTCTTTGCCGGTTGGTGAGGAATTCTTCCAATTCGGACCATTTCGGAATAGCTGTTTTATCCCTTAATTGTTGTTCCCAAAGTGTCAACGTATTTTCCGGAAGTTTATCTGTGCAGATAAACACGAAAATTGGATCCCAGCTAGCGACATCAATATTGTGGAGTTTTAGCACCGAAATGCAGGAATTAATGTCTCTTTGTAATCCTTTCAAAGCCTTGCCTGATTCAGCAATGATAGTCTGGAGGTTGAAAAGGATTTTCAACTGACCATTCACTAAAACACGGCGGTTATCGTACCTCAAACATAAGTTTTCCCATGCCATATCGAACCCCTGGTGTGTAAGTGGACATTTTCCCACTATCTCCCTAGCTTCACCTTTGGTTTTTTGAGTTAAGTAAAACAGTTTCTCCACGTTACTAGACCTAGAGTTTGATACCACAGCGGAAAACATGTCACGGAATGTTGGCCAGGAAGCATAATCGCCATGGAACGTTTGAATTTCAATAGGAAGCAAGTGAAGACTACGTAAATTTAAGGAAGTAGGAACAGAAGGGTTTGTATTTGCATGTGCTGCCGCCTCAGGCTGTGTAGGCGATGTTAATAGTAAGGCATCAGAAAGTTCAGACAATCTGGTTAAACACTTGCAGTACGTAGTATAAGTGATTTTATATTTAAATTTAAATGATTCTACATCGATTGGGTCTTCGTCTTTATCAGTTTCCTTGTCAGCTTCTAGCAAAAATGTGTCGTAAGCTGCCTTAACTCTACTCCAGTCTGACCGTAGTTCACAGCGGTGCACCTCGAGCGAATGTATTGATGTTACTGGGTACTGATTATCGTTAAGGTCAGCTTCGAACTCAACGATGCTATCAGCCAGGCGTATAAATTGATCCAACGACATGACGAAATATTAAAGTAGAAAAACTGAATGGAAATGATAGTGATCGATGAAAACCTTCTCTATTAGTGAAATCTGCCAGCTATCCTTTCAAATGTAGCACTTTTCCTTAAAAACCTCTGTTTATACCAATAGATACTTGTTATGTTGTTAATAATCTCTTTCTTTAACTTTACTTTATTCTAGGTATTTCACTTCACTTAAATTTCTTTTGTCATATTTTACATAATTTATGTATGTATGTATGTTAAAGAATTTAATCGAAAGAAAAAAATTAACCACGCGAATAAAAATTATTTGTTTATCCAAATGCACTTTATAGACTGAAACCACGATAAAAGCAAAAAACAAAATATAAAGAACAATGCAAAAACTGGAACGTGTGTTTATGTAGATTTGTCTTCTTATATATGACCACAGTGTCTCAGAGAATATTTTTGTCTTCTTCCAATCCGGTTCGAATGGGACCAAATGTTGAAGTGGAGAACTAATTTAGGAAGCCTTGGATATTGGAAATACAAATTAATCTCCGAGTGATGAATTAATACAACAAATTAATCAATTTAATTTGTTGTATCCAAAAACGCAAAACCCCAATTTGAATTTTAAGGTTGTAAAAAGACAAATGAAAAAACAAATATTTTAGAATTTGGATAAAAGAAATTTTATTATTTTATTTTAGTGTAAGTGAGTAAAAAAAATGTATTGTTAAACCGGAAACAAAATCGTTTGCATTCTAGCCGTTTGACATTAGGATTAAGGCTCTATACGGGAAAGAGAAAGGACTATTTTAATAACTTTCAGCTTAAATATATATTTCAAAAAGGGGGGCAAACTGCTCATCTCAGTTGTTAATGCAAAGGGCACAATAGTGCATTTTGGCATTAACACAATGAAACTATTTTGAGGTCGCAGCAAATGCGCCACTGGTGTTCGTTATATTTGACTACTTCCAGAATGTGTTTCAAATTATCGAAATTTTCGCTAGTGTCAGTGCTATGCACAATCGGAACAGAAGCCATTCTATTTGTCTTGTGCAAAAGTACAACTTTTAAGCTGATTAGTGAACTATCGATGAATAAACGCCAATCATCTTTTTTATAGGTTAACCCTATCGTCTCCATTAACTTTTTAATATCGTTGCAATAATCGAAATTTTTTCCATCATTCACATTGAAGAACTTTTCTAACCCTTATTGGCATTTTCATTAGGCTGTTACTTTGGTACCTTTACCAGCAAATTATTTCCTTTCAAAAATGAAGCCAGTAGTTCTGATCTTTTCTGAGTTAAACACAAATTTGCAACAATACCATCAAAAGGGTTTTGTGTCACTAGGATTGGGTCCTTTGATGTACCTTCACTAGGGTAAACAAACGCCGCGATACGGGTCTTCTAATTTAGCCTCTATTTTCAGCTCTCACTCTCAGAATCGACCTAACTTTTGATAACCTGAATTTGTTCCACAGTGTTACTAGGTTTATTTAAAACAAAACCTCAAGTTTAAACAAATTAATAAAGATTTAAATAATATAGTCGAATAAAAAAAATTTATATTAAAAAAATAATTTTTGCAAGATGGCGTGAGTTCTTACACTGCGCCTTCTTCCTTGATTTTTTCAAATTATTAGTTAAAATACATCCGTTTTCCCATGCCTTTAACATAAACTGAGTAATGAGAAATATAGGTCAAAATCTAAATGGTGGTCTAATATGGACTAATAGGGTGATAGTTTAGGTATTCTCATAAATTCACTTTCAGCTATGCTCTTTAAAAAAATCTATACAAATTCTGAATATAAACTATATGGTTCTGAAATCTAGAATACTTAAACTATCAACCCTATTAGTCCATATTAGAGCCCCATTTCGATTTTGACCCATATTCGGGTTCTGAATGTAGGACTTTTTTTAATTGTAATTCATTTCCGGTCCAAATTGTTTAAATAAAAAATATATGTTTTATTAAGTATTCTGAATTACCATTTTCAAATTTATTTTTGTTTCAAAGTATTTATTTTTGGCAAAAAATTATGTTTTTGCTGTGGTCTTAACCCTGTTTGAGTACGAACTATGTATGTTATCTAGGGTGATCGATCGAATAGTATTCGACCGGTTTTAACCGGTTATTTTAGTTTTGCCCAAGTCGAATATTTTAAAATGTCCATTTTTCGAATATCGAATAAAGTGGCTATTTTAGTAAAATAACCCGGTTATTTTAGTAATGTGTAATTTAAATACGATTTCCTTACTTTTGTTATTAAAGGAAGAACTTAACTTATCAAGACTTTTGATATATGTCAAACTTGTAGGCACATCATTTTATACGCATGAGGTTTTCGAGATGCTCATCTGTGAGACGATTTTGGTGTTTATTTTTATAAGCCTCAATGAAGAAAATGAAGATTCACATAAAAAGGGTTTCTTCCGTACGTGTGTTTAATATGCAATATTTTCGAAAAAAAAGTATTATGGCAACGCTGCAGAACAATGAGAGCGGGAGAGTCATTTAGCACTAACATTATTATAAAATACACATGTATGTGTTTGCCTATCTTTGGTTTCAATTGTGATCGACGAATTGACAGATATTTTATACAAAAGGCATGTTCATATAACTATTGTTTCTATAATGCTGAAACAAAAAAAATTTAAATATATAATCCTGGATAAAAGTTTTTGTTTTTTTGTTTGACACTTTTCAAAAATATTGCTGAAGTTTACTGCTTCATATAGACATGCTTAACCAGCAACAAATTAAAACTCATTTACAATAAATTTGGCAAAATATGTCAAATAATAAGTTTATGAAATGCCTTTATTTTCAAAATCAAAGTTTTTCAAAAATTCTAAAGCTATGTTCACACTTATTAAATATTTGACGTCCTACACGTAACCACTAGTTTTCTTAAAGAATTGTTTGCTTTTGCAAAACGTTTGGCTAGAGCAAACATTATTTAACCGTTTCTTAACTACAGTATACATAAATGCAATTATTATCTTAGACATAAAGTTTAGCAAAGAACTAGAAATTGTTGAAAATAATTATTATTATTATGTCCTGTGGTTCCTATAAGGAACAAAGGGCTTAAGTTAAATCGTTAAATATTTGTGGTCTGGACATACCATAAGTCATATCTAGGTATTTTGTTGGTTCCTTACCTTCGTGAATTGTTTTGTTTTTATTCTAATTAACTTTTTATTACAAATACTAATCCGATTTTTGTATTTTTATGTATTGGAATTAAAACCGGTTAACCGGTTATTTTTAAAATGCTTAGCTGAAAAAAGTCGAATAATCGATCACCCTAATGTTATCCCATGTTGCTTGTGTATAGGAAACTAGATTTAACCAAAGGGAAACCATGAAAAGTTCGTGGTTTGTGATCAGTAAAAATATTCAGGTTTCTTATGCTGGGTACATACAATGCAATCTGCATCGATACAATATCAACGCGTTTTAATGTTGATGACTTTTGTTGCATAGTTATACCCAGCATTACGCCCTATACATTTTTTTAGTAACTTTTTAAGGGCTTTGGAAAATTAAAAGATAAATGCTTTTTCAACATATTTATTCAAAAAACGTCTTTGAAAGAGCTTTACAAGCAAATGATTTAAAATTCATTTAATATTGAAAAGCTAAATGAAACTAACTTGTATATTTTATTTTATACATAGACGATTGTATGTATTTGTATTGGAATGTAACAAAAAATATTAGTTACACTGAAAAAAAATAAAAATTGATTTTTATAACCAAATTGTACGATTTGCGTTGCGTTGTGTATTTGCTGCGGTAGAAACCCCTCATCCTTTCATTAATGCTGCCAACATATTTATAATGCAAGATATAGGATACGTTAGCTTGTAATTCTTCGTTTAAGTTGTAAGCCACAATATCGGTTAAACTGTTGGGAGTGGCATCGGGAAGGATATATGGGACATTGGAATCCTTTTTCTAATAAATACTTAAGGTCATATTCAAATTCCCAATATGCAATTGAATTTGTTTGGTAGTTTGTAATGCTTGGATTTCAATTCTACATTCACCATCGAAAGTAAATTGTCTGGCATCAGATTCCTTCAAGTAAGGTGTGAGATCAATTAATTGAATTAAATTAAAATAAAAGAAAAAAAAACATAAAATATAAAAAAATAAAATATAAATATACCTACCTACATTAGTATATTATACAATATGGTGTTTCTTGCGGTTGCTTATTTGATTTGTTTTACAGTGGTAATTGGAATTGAAATAATGTATCCCAGCAAAAACTGATGCCTTCTCGGAAGCAATAATGTAAGGGAGAATTCAGAGTGAAGCGCTTACACTTCTATGAAATATTAAATGATTTTTGCTTGGAATTCCTCGCGTAGAAGCTCTGCTGTAGGGATCTGAAGATCGCTTATTTCATGCTTTGAAAAAAAAAATTGTTATTTCATTGCTTATTTTTTTTTTATAAACATTAAATATTTTTTTGAAATTTAAGGATTATAGTTTTATAATAATTATGTATAATTTTTGTAAAATTAAGTTAAATTTTTTTATTTTATATCAAAAGAATAAATGATATCACTGCTTCAATAAGTCTAGGGTCACATAAGACGATTATAGTTGCGCAACTTTTTCACAATTCTCTTTTGAACTTGCTTTTATGTTCACACACGACAACTTCTTCGGCAATTTTTCAGATTTGTTTATTACTTTTATTTTCTTAAATTTGACATTTACGGCTTTAGGCGCAAAGAAGCATAATAAAAAGATACTCATAAATAAATTCATGTGGTTTTGTTGAAAAATGAATTTTAAAGAAAAAAACGAAATAATAAGATCCACAATTGAATTGATAGGAGAGGCAATTGATTTGGATTCATTTTAATAATGAAGGCAAAGTAGATTGCCTGTAATATGTTTGTACTCGTACGTAGATTTAGATTTTCAATATTTTTCTGCTTAAACAACTTCATGTAATAATAAATACAAATATTAAATGCAAAAAATTATTTTTCTTTATTGTTGAAGGAAATTAATTCAAGAAATTTTTATGTTCTTTTTGGTAACTTAACAAATTCAGGTACAGTATTATGGAATAATATGAATTTATAGGAACAGTGTAAATTAAACAATAAAAATGTAATATACTAAAAAATTTAAAGTACACTTTGGTGACTGTGCACAATGGTGCAAAAGAGGTTTGTTTTTCGTATAAAGTCAGCAGTTTCTAAACTACTGTACGGAAGTTTCAGAATTATTTCCAATAAAAAAGCTTCCGCACAACACTGTGCACTGTTTAGTGTTTGTATTGATGTGATCTGGAAAGAAAAACATATAATTATATAATGTAATGCGCATGGCTAATAACAAACCTTTTAAAATGAATCGAAATCATCATCACTAAATATTCCATGCATTGAGAGCTCTAAAATATCTCTGGGTTCTGAGTTTTGAGATGAACAAGATGGACCTGCTTCAGAAATCTCTGTGGACAAAGAAGAGGTAGATTTCAGCCGTCGTTTTTCTTGAGATTGCTTACAGAGTTTTCTCATTAAGCATTCAACTTGCCAGGCTGCATCAGCTTGATCTTCTGGGAGTATTTCATCCATGCGAGCCGTGACAAGATTTCCAAGCCACAAAAACTTTTTTTCAGTCTTCCTTCTGCTAATAACGGATTTGAAATTTTTCACTTCGTTCCGAAAAGCATTTATCGAACTTGAGCCCTAATTACATACATACAAAGTAATATAAATATATAAACACATGCATATTTAAGTATTTATATATATCAAACATAAACGTACCGTTTTTCTTTTTGCAGGGGGCTCATCAAATGAACTTTCTTCCTGAGCGCTGCATGTTTCACTTTCCACGTCTTGGATTTCAAGCTAATTATCACATACATACGTAAAAATATGTACATATATGTCAGAATAATTCACTTTTAAAAAATTGTTTAATTACAAACCTCTATATTATTTATGCTTTCCCTTACATCAATATGAGTTTGCAGAAAATGAAGCTGCTGGCAGCACCAAAGTTTGGGAGCGTATATATCGACAGACCCAGCTCCGCTTTTTTTTGACTGCTTTAGCTTTCGCTGTTCCTGGCTAAATTGTGTCCTTAAGTTTTTCCATCTCCTCTTTATTTCTTTCAGTGTAATTGAGCTCTCCACTGTTTGCATCTCCTTCAAAATATTGTTGTATGCTTCTGCCTTCTTATTCCTGTCCAAATATTCTTTAGATTTAACATTATATATGCAATTGTTCTCCTCAACCAAAGTAATTAATTTTTCAATCAAATCCCTGTTCCATTTGAACGCCATTGTTATGCAGCTGACTCTACAAAATGAACACAGAATAAAAAATTATTTAAAATGTTATATTTTTTTATGTTAAATTATACTTTACCAGAACCAGGCTCCGTTAATAATTAATAATTATAAATATTTCAAATTTTTCATTAATTCAAATTAGGATCTGTTTGTTTACACACCAATAAGCGAAACATGCAATGAAAAAAAATGTCAAATATTCAACTAAAAAAAAAAGAACGAATTAGAGAATTGCTCGAAACAGCCGAGTACCGAGTACCGGCAATTATTTTTCACTTTTCATTCCCCTCACCGCAAACCAAAAAAAAACATCAACAAACTTAAGAATTGCGCAACTAAAATTGCTTGTGTGAACCGGCACTAAAGTAGTAGAAAATGCAATCTTAAATAAACGAATAAACCGCGCTTCGCTTTTAATATTTAGCAACGCATTTAACAATTGTAGGCCTTATGCCTTATCTTACAGCAGTAGAGTAAGGCAGTAATTTTTCGAAGCATAAAAGGAAGCGGTTGGGATGCAGTATACGTGTTTATTGCTTCCAAATCTTGAAAAAATTTTGCTGGGATGAGAGATCTTTATTGGAATAATCGCTTACCCACCCAAACACCATCACCCACACCCATCCCCGAAGTTATTTACCGTTTACTAGGGTGATCGATCGAATAGTATTCGACCGGTTTTAACCGGTTATTTTAGTTTTGCCCAAGTCGAATATTTTAAAATGTCTATTTTTCGAATATCGAATAAACCGGTTATTTTGGTAAAATAAACCGGTTACTTTAGTAATGTGTAATTTATATACGTTTTCCTTATTTCTGTTATAAATGTACCCGTAATTGAAGTATTTTTCTAATCAAATATAAACTTAAACTTTCTATAAAAAATGTCAAAACAAAATGAAACAAAAGTCAAAAAAACATTATGAGCAATGTAAATACAAATCGCTTATACAAGCGTGTGTTCTTGTAACAAAACACAAAACAATTTAAAGTACAACAAAAAAGTTCAGCTTAAAAAGTAATTAGCAATTTGACAGTTTTATAAATTATATATGTATATATATATGTATATCTTTATAAAGATGTCATCTCTGGTGATATTTCGAACTGACTTAAAAAAAATGTGTGCCTAAAATGATAAGTGGCAAAGGTTCTTTAACGTCACGACTTATTAATCACTTTTATTTAGTCTACAAGCTTGACATAAATATACGCCAAGTAAAACTTGACCCTGATCCAAGTAGATTTTAAGAGACTGCAAATAATACTTTACTAAAATATGCTGCCAATAATGAATGAAAAACTCTTAAGTAGTTCCAGCATATCTTCATGCTTAAAACAGGAACATACCGGTGGAATCATCGATATGGGAAAATTCATCAGTTTAATTTATTAAAACACCAAGAACTTAAAATAAAATTAAAGGAATCAAAAATGTCCTGGAAGGGTTTAAATTGTGTGATCGACGAATTTACAGATATTTCATATAAAAAGCATGTTCATATTACTATTGTTTATATAATGCTGAAACAAAAAAAAATTAAATATATAATCCTCGATAAGAGGATTTGTTTGCCACTTTTCAAAAATATGGCTGAAGTTTACTGCTTCATATAGACATGCTTAACCAGCAACAAATTAAAACTCATTTAAAATAAATTTGAGAGAATATCTCATATAATAAATTTATTAAATTCCTATAATTTTAAAAAACCAACGTTTCTCAAAAATTCTAAAGTTATGTTCACACCTATTAAATATTTGACGTCCTACACGTAACAACTAGATTTATTAAAGAATTGTTTGCTTTTCAAAACGTTTGGCTATAGCAAACATTATTTAAAGGTTTCTTAACTACATAATACATAAATTCAATTATCATCTTAGAAATAAATAAATAATAATAAAATAAATAGAAATTGTTAAAAATAAACCTTAAGTTTAATCAATTTATTGGTCACGCTTTTTTTGATGTTATCGTCAAATATTTGTTAGGTCTGAACATACCCTAAGTCATATCTACATATGTATTTTGTTGGTTCCTTACCTCCGAAAAATTTTTTGTTTTTATTCTAATTAACTCTTTATTACAAAAACTAATTTGAATTTTTTATTTTTATGTATTCGAATTAAAACCGGTTAACCGGTTATTTTTAAAATGCTTAACCGAAAACCGGGTTTTTTTAAATAGCAACTATTCGGAATATTCGAAAACCGGTTATTGAAAAATGTCGACTAATCGATCACCCTACCGTTTACCATCAAACATTAAGCCCATCAATAATAGTTGCCAAATTTTAGGCCTTACAAAGCTCTTAACACCGCCAGTCTTTTTTTTATAAGAAAATAGTTATAAATTATAAAGGGTCCGCCATCTAACTTTTTTCAACTTGTGCTTATTTAGTGAATGGTAACACTTAGCTCATGTCTGATTTGACAGATAATTAGTTTTATCCTTCCGCTGAACGAATATGGTTGTGGAAATATGCGTTATCGCTTCGCTAAGTGGGCCTGCGATCGACTTACAGAAGATGCTGATTTTGCCAAAAAATCATCTTTTCAGATGAAGTTCATTTTGATCTTGGCGGATATGTAAACATGCAAAATTGTCGCATTTGGGGCACAGAAAAACCGCACGCATACATTGAAAAGCCGTTGCACCCAAAATTGGGCCATTTTTCTTCAAAAATGGACAAGGAGTGGCCGTTAGAGTCAATGGCGATCGATATCGGGCCATGTTGAACGAATTTTTGTTCACAAAAATTGAAGAGGGGTATATTGGCAACATTTGGTGTCAACAGGACGGCGCTACGTGCCACACAGCCGCAGCTACACCCGATGTTTTACGCCCTGTTTTTGAAGATCGCATTATCAGCTGCAGAACTGATGTCGTTTGGCCACCTCGGATTTGACACCATTGGACTATTAATTGTGGGGTGCCGTCAAAGATAAGTGTTACGCCGACAAGCCAGAGACAATTGACGCTTTAAAGGACAAATTTGTGAAGCCATTGGAGAAATACAGCTGCACACAATCGATAATGTGCTTAAAAATTGGACCGATAGTGTAGGCTACTGCATGGCCAGCCGAGGCAGCCATTTGAATGAAATTATTTTACATTATTAACCGGAAGAATTATACTTTCAAATAAAAAAGTAAATTTGAGAAAATATTCAGTAGTTTTTTTTATAGCATTTTAAAAAAAAAAGTTATTTGGCGGACCCTTTACATATCTACACACGTAAAAACTTTCGGTTTATGGGTATTAATAATTATGAATTATTTGATCAAGTGTCCAATGAAATCTATCTAATAAAAACAAGAGCTAAGCTATTACTTATTTATAAAAAAGTGTGTATGTTTACATTTTGTTTAAAATTTTTAAAAAATAATATTTATTTAAGACTTAAAATTATCAACTTAACTTATGTCCGGGTTTTACTCTTTTCAAGGACAACTTATTGTGTCAGCGAAAAACAATGATTCAATTTAAAATGAAAACATTTTTAAAAGCGGTTTTAATTATTTGATTTACAAAAACATTCATCCAATTAGAGTTCTTTTATTTGAAAAGTAAATACCTTAATTTTTTCTTGTGTAAAATAAATTATAAAAAACAGACACACATTCATGTTCAAATAATAATACTTTTTCATGGCGGTTTTACCTGGTATTTGAAGAACAAATTTTATAAATTATTCTTAATTAAGTGTTTATTACGACTTATAGTTTAAGAAAATGTTTACCAGATATACCTAACTGCCCGTCTATACCAGAGATAATTATTGCGACATATATTGCAGTACATGTCCAAATTATGTTATCTGTAATGTAGACAGCAATTTTTTGTACATATTTATTGCCGGCAATTTATGTTGCAATAATTGTTAGTCCATTTTTGTTAGCAATTATTAGGTGTGTTCCACAAGATCTCGGGCAAGTTCGGACACATGAGAGTTAAATAAAAATTACTCTCTAAATTTACCGAAACTACCCAAAATTGCTGGATCGCAAAAAACCATTTTTGAACATATTCAAATCCTAATGCTGCTTACTTTTCAAATTAAGATCTATTTAAGTGATTTAAGACGCTTAAAAGTCATAACATTATAAAACTAAAACATTTGCATCATTGTAATTTTTTATATTTTCGTTTTTTTTTTATATTAAAGAATAAGGAAAATATGTATGCAATAACTTTTTAACCACTTTAATTTTTTCACAAAAACCTTACATTTTGCTTTTTATATGTTGTTTAAATAAAACTAAACTTTTTTCTTTTGCTTGTAAATTTCCTGAATTTTTTATCAGTTTCATATGTAAACCAAAACAGCTGATTGTTTTTTCTAGTCCGAACTTACCCAAAGAAAAAGTTCGTGTATGTTTGTACAGGAAATGAAAAATTACTCTCTTTATTGCACAAAAATTGTTATGTGGAACGCTTTTGGGTAACTTTGTGCAAGTTCGGACTGTTTCGTTATGCATGTGGAACAGAGCTGTTACTAGCATAAAACGTCAAATTTGCTTGTCAATTGATAAATAGAAGCAAAAAAGAAAATTAAGTTTGTGAAATTGTAGCAAATTAAAATCGTAGTAAAATAGTTAAATTAAAGAATTAAATAAACACTAAAATAAAATCGCAAACTTATTTCTATTAATATAATTTTTTTCTTATTCGATTTTTATTATTTAAATTTAAAATAATATGTTTAAAGCGGCTCATACACTTGCAATAAAATTGTTCAGTTTTACGTATTGTACAATTATATCGCCAATGTGTATGTGATATACGACGATGGCACAATATATTGGCAGCAATCAAAATACTTTTGATTTTTATTGCACAACGAAAAGAAATTGAAATGTGTTGGCAACATTGTACAATGCTGTTTATGTTATTTCTATAGGTTATGTTCACCTTTTTATTGAATGAATGAAAACATAGTGCGACTTATTGCATAATATAGGACAAAATGGAACAAATATAGCGAATATCATATACAATAATATTGCAAGTGCATGGGCCGCTTAAGTTTAATTCTGTTTTTAAGTAAAAATATAAATTTTATTTTATCAAAAAAAAAATTAATAAAAATTACACTGTGGAGCAAATTCAGATTATCAAAAGTTAGTTCTATTCTGAGAGTGACGGGTGAAAATAGAGGCTAAATTAGAAGACCCGTATCGCGGCGTTTGTTTATGTTAGTTCGAATTTTTTTTAATCAGCCTTCAACCTTTGCAGTCAAATGCCGATGTTCAGCATTTTGCTTATATGGTTTTTTGCCTATAACTGGTCGACTAATTGAAATTTTTGTTAATCTGAAAAGACCAAATTATTGCTAGAGACCTGTGCAACTATTTT
The DNA here is from genome assembly GCA_949318255.1 of Pollenia labialis. NCBI lineage: Eukaryota > Metazoa > Arthropoda > Insecta > Diptera > Polleniidae > Pollenia > Pollenia labialis. The sequence continues at coordinate 122,053,763 of OX439139.1, read as the reverse complement.
TAAAAGTTTTTAAAAAATTGATTTACCAAATTTTTGTGGTGCTTATGAAGCAAAATGTTGGAAAAATTATTTGTTTTTCATGCTTTTTGAAATTATTTTCCACAAAACTCAGTCTTTTTTGCTTTCTGTTTAATCTAAAATATGCTTCTCAGTTTCTTCAATAAATTTCGTTTGAAAAGAAAACAATTATAATACAAAACTTGCGTTTTCCAGCTTAATATTAATTCACTTCTCAGTTTTTATGTACCAATTTTGTTCAGTGTTGGTGTTGAAGAAACATTGAAAAAGAAATTATAAAAATATGGAAAAAATATAATTTTGAAATGTTAGTTAGGAAAAGTTTTAAGTTAAAAAATTATATAATTAAATTAATGATTTGGCCAGTTGCCGTTTAGCAGGCGGCTGTGGATCAACATCACTGCTCTCTCTAATATCTTGGTCATCGCCATCAGATAATTTCGTCCAACAGATATTCTGGAATTTTATCTTTGCCTTCCCCTTCTTCCTCTTCTTCAAAGGTGTTTTTATACCACCAACAAATTTCAGCAATACTTCATGTGGAGATTTCATTCCTCTGTACCTGAAACGAAAATAGTTTTCAACCGTTAACATGTTTAGATTGTGCACTCTGACAATGATATTAGAAAAATCTAGGATTTCAAAATATGCACACTCTATAGTTACATTATTTTAAATGGAAGCGCAGTTTGGTGATAACGTTCGCCTTGCTCATCAGATTCAGTTGGCAACTGTTGAGCGAGTTGATGCTGATGCAAGTGATGAATTATGTGCGACATATTAACGCCAATTTCATCGAAAGCTGCCAACATGTTTGCAACATATTGCGTTCTTTACCCAAAAGTCCCTTAATGACTGCTTTTAATGTGAGCAATGCCTTTAATTGTCGCTCTGTCAGAACTTGGTCAAAATCTTGACGACTCAAAAAATTTTTAGCAATGCCAAGTTTAATGTGGAGCAACGGCAATAAAATTTTCATTTCAGGAACAAGACTTTCGTATAGCCTGTTATGCTGTTTAATTTAATTTAATACCTTCTCCGTATCGTGACTCCCAATCGCACAAAAAAACACGGATATTTTGGACGTCCAGATGCTGTTAAACCTGTAATCAATGTCTTAATGCCAAAATGCACTATTGTGCCCTTTGCATTAACAACTGAGATGAGCAGTTTTCCCCCGTTTTTGAAATACATATTTAAGCTGAAAGTTATTAAAATAGTCCTTGGTCTTTCCCGTATAGAGCCTTAATCCTAATGTCAAACGGCTAGAATGCAAAAGATTTTGTTTCCGGTTTAACAATACATTTTTTTTACTCACTAACTTTTTTAGCAGTGATACAATAGTAAATAGTACAAGGTAAACATACGTGAAATAAATTAATAAAATTCCTTTTATCCAAATTCTAAAATATTTGTTTTTTCATTTGTCTTTTTACAAGCTTAATATTCAAATTGGGGTTTTGCGTTTTTGGATACAACAAATTAAATTGATTAATTTGTTGTATTAAGTCATCACTCGGAGATTAATTTGTATTTCCAATATCCAAGGCTTCCTAAATTAGTTCTTTTCACGCCGGCTTCCCACAGTCCTCCCATATGCGGAGCTCCTGCTGGAATGAAATGCCAGGAAATGTTTTGATGTGAATAATTAGCGAGGATGCGTTGTTGTGTGGTTTGGAGGAATTGTCGTGCTAGGACTCTTGAAGCACCTACGAAGGTGGTTCCGTTGTCAGAGTGAAGGTGCAAGGGACATCCTCGACGAGAAACAAATCGGTTAAAAGCAGCCATAAACGTTTCAGTGGACAAATCAGATGTTGCTTCTAAATGTATTGCCTTGGTGGAAAAGCACACAAACACGCACACATATCCTTTGGTAATACGACAAGCTCGACCGGAGTAACTCTTGACATCTAAAGGACCCGCGAAGTCTAGACCAGTGTGTGGAACGGACGAGTTATTTCCGATCGCTCAGGTGGTAAAGCTGCCATTATCTGCTGTTGACATTTTCTTTTGTAAATGACGCAAACCTTACATTTATTTATTGTTGTTTGTATTAGATTTTTTGCTTTTGGGATCCAGTACTGTGTTCTGAGTAATCGAAGAACTAATTGGTTTCCTCCGTGAAGGCTAATGTCATGAATAAATTTTACCAAAATCCTGGAAAACTGCGAACTGTATGGAATAATGATAGGGTGTTTCTCGTCGCAGGTTAAACCATGGGAGGACTCTAGCCGACCACTGGAACGAATAATTCCCTCTGCATCCAAAAAGGGATTTTAGTTTAAAATGCTACTGGATTTAGGTATAATTCGTCTAGTGGAAAGACATTTATATTCATTAGGATAGAACGCCTTTTGACACACGGAAATCAGTTGGTTTCGAATGGAGCTTATTTCGGAATTGGACAACGAAATGGAATCCTTGAAGAAACTATATCGGTATCTAGGATGGGTTCTATAGAAAAAACGATAGACATAGGCCATGACTCGCATTGCCTTAGTGTAATAGGAAACCCGTTCCAAGATATCTTCAAAGTTCGGAAAATAAGTAAAATGCACCTTTATCGGTTTCTCTTCCATGATTGTCCGAGAAATGGTAGACACATGAGTTTTTGGCCACTGTACTTCATGTCCCTTAAGCCAGTGGGGACCGAACCACCATAAATCATTACTATGTAAATCTTGTGGGCAAATACCTCAACGAGCAATATCTGCGGGATTATCCTCAGAACTTACGTGTCTCCACTGTGTATAGTTCACTATTTGAATAATTTTCGAGACTCGATTGGCGACGAATGTAAGCCAACAACAAGGAGGTTTAGCTAGCCAAGAAAGTACAATGGAGGAATCGGTCCAGCAAAACACAGAAAAATTATCTATTTCTAATTGTGGCAAAATATTGTCTATCATTTCTGCTAAAAGGACCGCTCCACAAAGTTCCAATCTTGGAATTGATAATGTCTTGATAGGAGCAACTTTTGTTTTGGACGACATAAGGTGTGTTGAAATAGAACCAGGACCAACTATTCGTACATATAATGCCGCTGCGTATCCTTTTCCGAAGCATCACAGAATCCATGGAATTGGATTTTTGCATTTGGACAATAATCAATCCATCGAGGGATTCGAATGGTATTGATAGCGGAGTAGTTAGACTCAAAGGTTTTCCACTGACTGAGCGCATCAGTAGAAAGGATTTCATCCCCAACCACGCGTTCCATCGAATGCCTAAAGTTTTCGCAGAGCTGGAACATTCGAATGTATGTCTACAGAGTTTGATGTCCACTTTCTCAGCGAAAACCCAGCGGAATCTAAAGCTTGGATAAGCTCGTTTTTTGCCTTAATAAAATCTTGCTTCGTATGGAATCCTGCAAGGACGTCATCAACATACATTGATTTCCGGAGAATCGTCCTAGCAAACGGTGTTGGACATCATCGGCTAGTTGTAACAGTGTTCGAATAGCAAGATACGGTGCGCAACTGACCCCAAAGGTAACTGTTTTTAGTTCGTAATCGCAAATAGGGGAATTCGGATTACTTCGGAAAAGAATTCGTTGTAATGGAGTATGGTCAGGATTGACTAGGATCTGCCTATACATTTTCTGAATATCAGCATTAAATACGAATCGGAAAAATCGCCATTTAAGAATCAAAAGGGTAAGGTCATTCTGCAGAATTGGTCCGACGTGAAGCAATGAATTCAAGCTTTGTCCATTGGATGAAGGAGCAGAAGCATTAAAAACTACTCGAACTTTTGTGGAGCTACTTTCGGGTTTTATAACCGCGTGATGTGGTAAATAATAAACATTTGAAACCCGGGACGAAGCCGGTGGAGATACCCTAGACATGTGAGACAATTCCTCATATTCCCTGACAACTGAATCGTAATCACATGAAATCCGGGGTTCGAACTAACTTGGCCTTGTTTCTAAAAAACTGTGCCATTGCGCTAGACCTAGAATTACCCAATGCTAGTGAGTTCGGGAATCCTTCCTTAAATGGAAGTGACACTACATATCTACCCTCATGATTCCTTTTGGAAGTGCGGATAAACAGATCCTCACAAAATTGATCGGATGGAGACATAAAGTTCTTCCTTGGAAGATTCTCCACCTCCCAAAAAAAAATTGATACGATGGTGTGACAAGAATTTGAACTATCTGAAACTGGGCCCGTAAGAATCCATCCGAAAATGGTTTCTTGAGCAATAAGGGAACCGCAAACATTATGCCTTATCCCTGAACAAACAATTGAAGGAAAAATGTCACCACCAATCAACATATCAATTTTAGAACTGGAGTAGAATTTTGGATCTGCTAATGGGATATCTGGAAGGTTTGAAAATTTTGAATTTGAGATGGTCTGGGATGGGAGGCTGTTTGACAAGTGGGGCACTACAAGTGCTGTAACCGAAATATCCAGATCGTCGTGCACATGTGAACCTAGTACCAATGAACACTGATTCTGAACATTGGCGGAAACACTGCGATTTAAGCCAGAAATTTGTGCATTAATTGACTCAGAGGGAAGTTTGAAAGTTTCTTCCGACCCAGAGTCTATTAATGCACGAACCTGGTATTTGGTACCTAAATGACAGATGTTTTCCCATGCTGTTCCCAATAAAACACTCTTGGAATGAGTTGCAAAACAAGACTGAACTCTTTTCGAACTACTAGTGGACTGTATGTTATTTGAATTGGATCTGGAAAATGAAGCTGAATTCGGATTAAGAATTGTAGCACTACTTGTACTAGGAGTTGGAAGAGGTGGACTTTGATTTTCCACTTCTTTATGTAAAAGACTGTTGTGTTTTTTGAGACACTTGAAGCAACTGTGTTTACTTGGGCAGTTCCTTACGCCATGCGTTTTTGAAAAACAGTTAAGGCATAAGCCCTCCTTTTTTATTTCGTCTTATCGATGTTGATAGTCCATCTTTAGAAATTTAGGACATTTTCGGATTGGATGGATTTCTTGAGGACATAATTGACATTTCGGGCCTGAAACTTTTACTTGGAAGCTATAAACCTTCTTATTAGAACTGGAATTCGAATTTGATTTGGACTTGGTCTCACTATTCCTAGCGTGGTTAGTGCCGCGAATTTCGGAGACAGACTCTAGTGTTCTTTGCCGGTTGGTGAGGAATTCTTCCAATTCGGAATAGCTGTTTTATCCCTTAATTGTTGTTCCCAAAGTGTCAACGTATTTTCCGGAAGTTTATCTGTGCAGATAAACACGAAAATTGGATCCCAGCTAGCGACATCAATATTGTGGAGTTTTAGCACCGAAATGCAGGAATTAATGTCTCTTTGTAATCCTTTCAAAGCCTTGCCTGATTCAGCAATGATAGTCTGGAGGTTGAAAAGGATTTTCAACTGACCATTCACTAAAACACGGCGGTTATCGTACCTCAAACATAAGTTTTCCCATGCCATATCGAACCCCTGGTGTGTAAGTGGACATTTTCCCACTATCTCCCTAGCTTCACCTTTGGTTTTTTGAGTTAAGTAAAACAGTTTCTCCACGTTACTAGACCTAGAGTTTGATACCACAGCGGAAAACATGTCACGGAATGTTGGCCAGGAAGCATAATCGCCATGGAACGTTTGAATTTCAATAGGAAGCAAGTGAAGACTACGTAAATTTAAGGAAGTAGGAACAGAAGGGTTTGTATTTGCATGTGCTGCCGCCTCAGGCTGTGTAGGCGATGTTAATAGTAAGGCATCAGAAAGTTCAGACAATCTGGTTAAACACTTGCAGTACGTAGTATAAGTGCTTTTATATTTAAGTTTAAATGATTCTACATCGATTGGGTCTTCGTCTTTATCAGTTTCCTTGTCAGCTTCTAGCAAAAATGTGTCGTAAGCTGCCTTAACTCTACTCCAGTCTGACCGTAGCTCACAGCGGTGCACCTCGAGCGAATGTATTGATGTTACTGGGTACTGATTATCGTTAAGGTCAGCTTCGAACTCAACGATGCTATCAGCCAGGCGTATAAATTGATCCAACGACATGACGAAATATTAAAGTAGAAAAACTGAATGGAAATGATAGTGATCGATGAAAACCTTCTCTATTAGTGAAATCTGCCAGCTATCCTTTCAAATGTAGCACTTTTCCTTAAAAACCTCTGTTTATACCAATAGATACTTGTTATGTTGTTAATAATCTCTTTCTTTAACTTTACTTTATTCTAGGTATTTCACTTCACTTAAATTTCTTTTGTCATATTTTACATAATTTATGTATGTATGTATGTTAAAGAATTTAATCGAAAGAAAAAAATTAACCACGCGAATAAAAATTATTTGTTTATCCAAATGCACTTTATAGACTGAAACCACGATAAAAGCAAAAAACAAAATATAAAGAACAATGCAAAAACTGGAACGTGTGTTTATGTAGATTTGTCTTCTTATATATGACCACAGTGTCTCAGAGAATATTTTTGTCTTCTTCCAATCCGGTTCGAATGGGACCAAATGTTGAAGTGGAGAACTAATTTAGGAAGCCTTGGATATTGGAAATACAAATTAATCTCCGAGTGATGAATTAATACAACAAATTAATCAATTTAATTTGTTGTATCCAAAAACGCAAAACCCCAATTTGAATTTTAAGGTTGTAAAAAGACAAATGAAAAAACAAATATTTTAGAATTTGGATAAAAGAAATTTTATTATTTTATTTTAGTGTAAGTGAGTAAAAAAAATGTATTGTTAAACCGGAAACAAAATCTTTTGCATTCTAGCCGTTTGACATTAGGATTAAGGCTCTATACGGGAAAGAGAAAGGACTATTTTAATAACTTTCAGCTTAAATATATATTTCAAAAAGGGGGGCAAACTGCTCATCTCAGTTGTTAATGCAAAGGGCACAATAGTGCATTTTGGCATTAACACAATGAAACTATTTTGAGGTCGCAGCAAATGCGCCACTGGTGTTCGTTATATTTGACTACTTCCAGAATGTGTTTCAAATTATTGAAATTTTCGCTAGTGTCAGTGCTATGCACAATCGGAACAGAAGCCATTCTATTTGTCTTGTGCAAAAGTACAACTTTTAAGCTGATTAGTGAACTATCGATGAATAAACGCCAATCATCTTTTTTATAGGTTAACCCTATCGTCTCCATTAACTTTTTAATATCGTTGCAATAATCGAAATTTTTTCCATCATTCACATTGAAGAACTTTTCTAACCCTTATTGGCATTTTCGTTATGCTGTTACTTTGGTACCTTTACCAGCGAATTATTTCCTTTCAAAAATGAAGCCAGTAGTTCTGATCTTTTCTGAGTTAAACACAAATTTGCAACAATACCATCAAAAGGGTTTTGTGTCACTAGGATTGGGTCCTTTGATGTACCTTCACTAGGGTAAACAAACGCCGCGATACGGGTCTTCTAATTTAGCCTCTATTTTCAGCTCTCACTCTCAGAATCGACCTAACTTTTGATAACCTGAATTTGTTCCACAGTGTTACTAGGTTTATTTAAAACAAAACCTCAAGTTTAAACAAATTAATAAAGATTTAAATAATATAGTCGAATAAAAAAAATTTATATTAAAAAAATAATTTTTGCAAGATGGCGTGAGTTCTTACACTGCGCCTTCTTCCTTGATTTTTTCAAATTATTAGTTAAAATACATCCGTTTTCCCATGCCTTTAACATAAACTGAGTAATGAGAAATATAGGTCAAAATCTAAATGGTGGTCTAATATGGACTAATAGGGTGATAGTTTAGGTATTCTCATAAATTCACTTTCAGCTATGCTCTTTAAAAAAATCTATACAAATTCTGAATATAAACTATATGGTTCTGAAATCTAGAATACTTAAACTATCAACCCTATTAGTCCATATTAGAGCCCCATTTCGATTTTGACCCATATTCGGGTTCTGAATGTAGGACTTTTTTTAATTGTAATTCATTTCCGGTCCAAATTGTTTAAATAAAAAATATATGTTTTATTAAGTATTCTGAATTACCATTTTCAAATTTATTTTTGTTTCAAAGTATTTAGTTTTGGCAAAAAATTATGTTTTTGCTGTGGTCTTAACCCTGTTTGAGTACGAACTATGTATGTTATCTAGGGTGATCGATCGAATAGTATTCGACCGGTTTTAACCGGTTATTTTAGTTTTGCCCAAGTCGAATATTTTAAAATGTCCATTTTTCGAATATCGAATAAAGCGGCTATTTTAGTAAAATAACCCGGTTATTTTAGTAATGTGTAATTTAAATACGATTTCCTTACTTTTGTTATAAAAGGAAGAACTTAACTTATCAAGACTTTTGATATATGTCAAACTTGTAGGCACATCATTTTATACGCATGAGGTTTTCGAGATGCTCATCTGTGAGACGATTTTGGTGTTTATTTTTATAAGCCTCAATGAAGAAAATGAAGATTCACATAAAAAGGTTTTCTTCCGTACGTGTGTTTAATATGCAATATTTTCGAAAAAAAAAAGGATTATGGCAACGCTGCAGAACAATGAGAGCGGGAGAGTCATTTAGCACTAACATTATTGTAAAATACACATGTATGTGTTTGCCTATCTTTGGTTTCAATTGTGATCGACGAATTGACAGATATTTTATACAAAAGGCATGTTCATATAACTATTGTTTCTATAATGCTGAAACAAAAAAAATTTAAATATATAATCCTGGATAAAAGTTTTTGTTTTTTTGTTTGACACTTTTCAAAAATATTGCTGAAGTTTACTGCTTCATATAGACATGCTTAACCAGCAACAAATTAAAACTCATTTACAATAAATTTGGCAAAATATGTCAAATAATAAGTTTATGAAATGCCTTTATTTTCAAAATCAAAGTTTTTCAAAAATTCTAAAGCTATGTTCACACTTATTAAATATTTGACGTCCTACACGTAACCACTAGTTTTCTTAAAGAATTGTTTGCTTTTGCAAAACGTTTGGCTAGAGCAAACATTATTTAACCGTTTCTTAACTACAGTATACATAAATGCAATTATTATCTTAGACATAAAGTTTAGCAAAGAACTAGAAATTGTTGAAAATAATTATTATTATTATGTCCTGTGGTTCCTATAAGGAACAAAGGGCTTAAGTTAAATCGTTAAATATTTGTGGTCTGGACATACCATAAGTCATATCTAGGTATTTTGTTGGTTCCTTACCTTCGTGAATTGTTTTGTTTTTATTCTAATTAACTTTTTATTACAAATACTAATCCGATTTTTGTATTTTTATGTATTGGAATTAAAACCGGTTAACCGGTTATTTTTATAATGCTTAGCTGAAAAAAGTCGAATAATCGATCACCCTAATGTTATCCCATGTTGCTTGTGTATAGGAAACTAGATTTAACCAAAGGGAAACCATGAAAAGTTCGTGGTTTGTGATCAGTAAAAATATTCAGGTTTCTTATGCTGGGTACATACAATGCAATCTACATCGATACAATATCAACGCGTTTTAATGTTGATGACTTTTGTTGCATAGTTATACCCAGCATTACGCCCTATACATTTTTTTAGTAACTTTTGAAGGGCTTTGGAAAATTAAAAGATAAATGCTTTTTCAACATATTTATTCAAAAAACGTCTTTGAAAGAGCTTTACAAGCAAATGATTTAAAATTCATTTAATATTGAAAAGCTAAATGAAACTAACTTGTATATTTTATTTTATACATAGACGATTGTATGTATTTGTATTGGAATGTAACAAAAAATATTAGTTACACTGAAAAAAAATAAAAATTGATTTTTATAACCAAATTGTACGATTTGCGTTGCGTTGTGTATTTGCTGCGGTAGAAACCCCTCATCCTTTCATTAATGCTGCCAACATATTTATAATGCAAGATATAGGATACGTTAGCTTGTAATTCTTCGTTTAAGTTGTAAGCCACAATATCGGTTAAACTGTTGGGAGTGGCATCGGGAAAGATATATGGGACATTGGAATCCTTTTTCTAATAAATACTTAAGGTCATATTCAAATTCCCAATATGCAATTGAATTTGTTTGGTAGTTTGTAATGCTTGGATTTCAATTCTACATTCACCATCGAAAGTAAATTGTCTGGCATCAGATTCCTTCAAGTAAGGTGTGAGATCAATTAATTGAATTAAATTAAAATAAAAGAAAAAAAAACATAAAATATAAAAAAATAAAATATAAATATACCTACCTACATTAGTATATTATACAATATGGTGTTTCTTGCGGTTGCTTATTTGATTTGTTTTACAGTGGTAATTGGAATTGAAATAATGTATCCCAGCAAAAACTGATGCCTTCTCGGAAGCAATAATGTAAGGGAGAATTCAGAGTGAAGCGCTTACACTTCTATGAAATATTAAATGATTTTTGCTTGGAATTCCTCGCGTAGAAGCAGCTCTGCTGTAGGGATCTGAAGATCGCTTATTTCATGCTTTGAAAAAAAAAATTGTTATTTCAGTGCTTATTTTTTTTTTATAAACATTAAATATTTTTTTGAAATTCAAGGATTATAGTTTTATAATAATTATGTATGATTTTTGTAAAATTAAGTTAAATTTTTTTATTTTATATCAAAAGAATAAATGATATCACTGCTTCAATAAAGTAGTAGAATATGTAATCTAAAATAAACGAATAAACCGCGCTTCGCTTCTAATATTTAGCAACGCATTTAACAATGGTAGGCCTTATGCCTTATCTTACAGCAGTAGAGTAAGGCAGTAATTTTTCGAAGCATAAAAGGAAGCGGTTGGGATGCAGTATACGTGTTTATTGCTTCCAAATCTTGAAAAATTTTTGCTGGGATGAGAGATCTTTATTGGAATAATCGCTTACCCACCCAAACACCATCACCCACACCCATCCCCGAAGTTATTTACCGTTTACTAGGGTGATCGATCGAATAGTATTCGACCGGTTTTAACCGGTTATTTTAGTTTTGCCCAAGTCGAATATTTTAAAATGTCCATTTTTCGAATATCGAATAAACCGGTTATTTTGGTAAAATAAACCGGTTACTTTAGTAATGTGCAATTTATATACGTTTTCCTTACTTCTGTTATAAATGCACCCGTAATTGAAGTATTTTTCTAATCAAATATAAACTTAAACTTTCTATAAAAAATGTCAAAACAAAATGAAACAAAAGTCAAAAAAACATTATGAGCAATGTAAATACAAATCGCTTATACAAGCGTGTGTTCTTGTAACAAAACACAAAAAAATTTAAAGTACAACAAAAAAGTTCAGCTTAAAAAGTAATTAGCAATTTGACAGTTTTATAAATTATATATGTATATATATGTATATCTTTATAAAGATGTCATCTCTGGTGATATTTCGAACTGACTTAAAAAAAATGTGTGCCTAAAATGATAAGTGGCAAAGGTTCTTTAACGTCACGACTTATTAATCACTTTTATTTAGTCTACAAGCTTGACATAAATATACGCCAAGTAAAACTTGACCCTGATCCAAGTAGATTTTAAGAGACTGCAAATAATACTTTACTAAAATATGCTGCCAATAATGAATGAAAAACTCTTAAGTAGTTCCAGCATATCTTCATGCTTAAAACAGGAACATACCGGTGGAATCATCGATATGGGAAAATTCATCAGTTTAATTTATTAAAACACCAAGAACTTAAAATAAAATTAAAGGAATCAAAAATGTCCTGGAAGGGTTTAAATTGTGTGATCGACGAATTTACAGATATTTCATATAAAAAGCATGTTCATATTACTATTGTTTATATAATGCTGAAACAAAAAAAAATTAAATATATAATCCTCGATAAGAGGATTTGTTTGCCACTTTTCAAAAATATGGCTGAAGTTTACTGCTTCATATAGACATGCTTAACCAGCAACAAATTAAAACTCATTTAAAATAAATTTGAGAGAATATCTCATATAATAAATTTATTAAATTCCTATAATTTTAAAAAACCAACGTTTCTCAAAAATTCTAAAGTTATGTTCACACCTATTAAATATTTGACGTCCTACACGTAACAACTAGATTTATTAAAGAATTGTTTGCTTTTCAAAACGTTTGGCTATAGCAAACATTATTTAAAGGTTTCTTAACTACATAATACATAAATTCAATTATCATCTTAGAAATAAATAAATAATAATAAAATAAATAGAAATTGTTAAAAATAAACCTTAAGTTTAATCAATTTATTGGTCACGCTTTTTTTGATGTTATCGTCAAATATTTGTTAGGTCTGAACATACCCTAAGTCATATCTACATATGTATTTTTTTGGTTCCTTACCTCCGAAAAATTTTTTGTTTTTATTCTAATTAACTCTTTATTACAAAAACTAATTTGAATTTTTTATTTTTATGTATTCGAATTAAAACCGGTTAACCGGTTATTTTTAAAATGCTTAACCGAAAACCGGGTTTTTTTAAATAGCAACTATTCGGAATATTCGAAAACCGGTTATTGAAAAATGTCGACTAATCGATCACCCTACCGTTTACCATCAAACATTAAGCCCATCAATAATAGTTGCCAAATTTTAGGCCTTACAAAGCTCTTTTTTTTATAAGAAAATAGTTATAAATTATAAAGGGTCCGCCATCTAACTTTTATCAACTTGTGCTTATTTAGTGAATGGTAACACTTAGCTCATGTCTGATTTGACAGATAATTAGTTTTATCCTTCCGCTGAACGAATATGGTTGTGGAAATATGCGTTATCGCTTCGCTAAGTGGGCCTGCGATCGACTTTCAGATGAAGCTCATTTTGATCTTGGCGGATATGTAAACATGCAAATTTGTCGCATTTGGGGCACAGAAAAACCGCACGCATACATTGAAAAGCCGTTGCACCCAAAATTGGGCCATTTTTCTTTAAAAATGGACAAGGAGTGGCCGTTACAGTCAATGGCGATCGATATCGGGCCATGTTGAACGAATTTTTGTTCACAAAAATTGAAGAGGGGGATATTGGCAACATTTGGTGTCAACAGGACGGCGCTACGTGCCACACAGCCGCAGCTACACCCGATGTTTTACGCCCTGTTTTTGAAGATCGCATTATCAGCCGCAGAACTGATGTCGTTTGGCCACCTCAGATTTGACACCATTGGACTATTAATTGTGGGGTGCCGTCAAAGATAAGTGTTACGCCGACAAGCCAGAGACAATTGACGCTTTAAAGGACAAATTTGTGAAGCCATTGGAGAAATACAGCTGCACACAATCGATAATGTGCTTAAAAATTGGACCGATAGTGTAGGCTACTGCATGGCCAGCCGAGGCAGCCATTTGAATGAAATTATTTTACATTATTAACCGGAAGAATTGTACTTTCAAATAAAAAAGTAAATTTGAGAAAATATTCAGTAGTTTTTTTTATAGCATTTTAAAAAAAAAGTTATTTGGCGGACCCTTAACATATCTACACACGTAAAAACTTTCGGTTTATGGGCATTAATAATTATGAATTATTTGATCAAGTGTTCAATAAAATCTATCTAATGAAAACAAGAGCTAAGCTATTACTTATTTATAAAAAAGTGTGTATGTTTACATTTTGTTTAAAATTTTTAAAAAATAATATTTATTTAAGATTTAAAATTATCAACTTAACTTATGTCCGGGTTTTACTCTTTTCAAGGGCAACTTATTGTGTCAGCGAAAAACAATGATTCAAGTTCAAATGAAAACATTTTTAAAAGCGGTTTTAATTATTTGATTTACAAAAACATTCATCCAATTAGAGTTCTATTATTTGAAAAGTAAATACCTTAATTTTTTCTTGTGTAAAATAAATTATAAAAAACAGACACACATTCATGTTCAAATAATAATACTTTTTCATGGCGGTTTTACCTGGTATTTGAAGAACAAATTTTATAAATTATTCCTAATTAAGTGTTTATTACGACTTATAGTTTAAGAAAATGTTTACCAGATATACCTAACTGCCCGTCTATACCAGAGATAATTATTGCGACATATATTGCAGTACATGTCCAAATTATGTTATCTGTAATGTAGACAGCAATTTTTTGTACATATTTATTACCGGCAATTTATGTTGCAATAATTGTTAGTCCATTTTTGTTAGCAATTATTAGGTGTGTTCCACAAGATCTCGGGCAAGTTCGGACACATGAGAGTTAAATAAAAATTACTCTCTAAATTTACCGAAACTACCCAAAATTGCTGGATCGCAAAAAACCATTTTTGAACATATTCAAATCCTAATGCTGCTTACTTTTCAAATTAAGATCTATTTAAGTGATTTAAGACGCTTAAAAGTCATAACATTATAAAACTAAAACATTTGCATCATTGTAATTTTTTATATTTTCGTTTTTTTTTTATATTAAAGAATAAGGAAAATATGTATGCAATAACTTTTTAACCACTTTAATTTTTTCACAAAAACCTTACATTTTGCTTTTTATATGTTGTTTAAATAAAACTAAACTTTTTTCTTTTGCTTGTAAATTTCCTGAATTTTTTATCAGTTTCATATGTAAACCAAAACAGCTGATTGTTTTTTCTAGTCCGAACTTACCCAAAGAAAAAGTTCGTGTATGTTTGTACAGGAAATGAAAAATTACTCTCTTTATTGCACAAAAATTGTTATGTGGAACGCTTTTGGGTAACTTTGTGCAAGTTCGGACTGTTTCGTTATGCATGTGGAACAGAGCTGTTACTAGCATAAAACGTCAAATTTGCTTGTCAATTGATAAATAGAAGCAAAAAAGAAAATTAAGTTTGTGAAATTGTAGCAAATTAAAATCGTAGTAAAATAGTTAAATTAAAGAATTAAATAAACACTAAAATAAAATCGCAAACTTATTTTTATTAATATAATTTTTTTCTTATTCGATTTTTATTATTTAAATTTAAAATAATATGTTTAAAGCGGCTCATACACTTGCAATAAAATTGTTCAGTTTTACGTATTGTACAATTATATCGCCAATGTGTATGTGATATACGACGATGGCACAATATATTGGCAGCAATCAAAATACTTTTGATTTTTATTGCACAACGAAAAGAAATTGAAATGTGTTGGCAACATTGTACAATGCTGTTTATGTTATTTCTATAGGTTATGTTCACCTTTTTTTTGCCTATAACTGGTCGACTAATTGAAATTTTTGTTAATCTGAAAAGACCAAATTATTGCTAGAGACCTGTGCAACTATTTTTAAAAGTTTTTAAAAAATTGATTTACCAAATTTTTGTGGTGCTTATGAAGCAAAATGTTGGAAAAATGATTTGTTTTTCATGCTTTTTGAAATTATTTTCCACAAAACTCAGTCTTTTTTGCTTTCTGTTTAATCTAAAATATGCTTCTCAGTTTCTTCAATAAATTTCGTTTGAAAAGAAAACAATTATAATACAAAACTTGCGTTTTCCAGCTTAATATTAATTCACTTCTCAGTTTTTATGTACCAATTTTGTTCAGTGTTGGTGTTGAAGAAACATTGAAAAAGAAATTATAAAAATATGGAAAAAATATAATTTTGAAATGTTAGTTAGGAAAAGTTTTAAGTTAAAAAATTATATAATTAAATTAATGATTTGGCCAGTTGCCGTTTAGCAGGCGGCTGTGGATCAACATCACTGCTCTCTCTAATATCTTGGTCATCGCCATCAGATAATTTCGTCCAACAGATATTCTGGAATTTCATCTTTGTCTTCCCCTTCTTCCTCTTCTTCAAATGTGTTTTTATACCACCAACAAATTTCAGCAATACTTCATGTGGAGATTTCAATCCTCTGTACCTGAAACGAAAATAGTTTTCAACCGTTAACATGTTTAGATTGTGCACTCTGACAATGATATTACCGCTCTAGCTCTTCTAGTTTCCAAGAAAAACGCATTTAAAGTTTTCCATACAAAAATCCTAAGAAAATCAATTTTTATATGAAAATACAAGTGATCACAGATTTTCGTTATTTTTGCTCTAGCTCTTCTAGTTTCCAAGAAAAACGCATTTAAAGTTTTCCATACAAAAATCCTAAGAAAATCAATTTTTATATGAAAATACAAGTGATCACAGATTTTCGGTATTTTTGCTCTAGCTCTTCTAGTTTCCAAGAAAAACGCATTTAAAGTTTTCCATACAAATATCCTAAGAAAATCAATTTTTATATGAAAATACAAGTGATCACAGATTTTCGGTATTTTTGCTCTAGCTCTTCTAGTTTCCAAGAAAAACGCATTTAAAGTTTTCCATACAAAAATCCTAAGAAAATCAATTTTTATATGAAAATACAAGTGATCACAGATTTTCGTTATTTTTGCTCTAGCTCTTCTAGTTTCCAAGAAAAACGCATTTAAAGTTTTCCATACAAAAATCCTAAGAAAATCAATTTTTATATGAAAATACAAGTGATCACAGATTTTCGTTATTTTTGCTCTAGCTCTTCTAGTTTCCAAGAAAAACGCATTTAAAGTTTTCCATACCATTTTTATATGAAAATACAAGTAATCACAGATTTTCGGTATTTTTGCTCTAGCTCTTCTAGTTTCCAAGAAAAACGCATTTAAAGTTTTCCATACAAAAATCCTAAGAAAATCAATTTTTATATGAAAATACAAGTGATCACAGATTTTCGTTATTTTTGCTCTAGCTCTTCTAGTTTCCAAGAAAAACGCATTTAAAGTTTTCCATACAAATATCCTAAGAAAATCAATTTTTATATGAAAATACAAGTGATCACAGATTTTCGGTATTTTTGCTCTAGCCCTTCTAGTTTCCAAGAAAAACGCATTTAAAGTTTTCCATACAAAAATCCTAAGAAAATCAATTTTTATATGAAAATAAATGAAAATACAGATACAGATTTCCGTTATTTTTGCCCTGGCCCTTCTAGTTTCCAAGAAAAACGCATTTAAAGTTTTCCATACAAAAATCCTAAGAAAATCAATTTTTATATGAAAATACAAGTGATCACAGATTTTCGGTATTTTTGCTCTAGCTCTTCTAGTTTCCAAGAAAAACGCATTTAAAGTTTTCCATACAAATATCCTAAGAAAATCAATTTTTATATGAAAATACAAGTGATCACAGATTTTCATTATTTTTGCTCTAGCTCTTCTAGTTTCCAAGAAAAACGCATTTAAAGTTTTCCATACAAATATCCTAAGAAAATCAATTTTTATATGAAAATACAAGTGATCACAGATTTTCATTATTTTTGCTCTAGCTCTTCTAGTTTCCAAGAAAAACGCATTTAAAGTTTTCCATACAAATATCCTAAGAAAATCAATTTTTATATGAAAGTACAAGTGATCACAGATTTTCGTTATTTTTGCTCTAGCTCTTCTAGTTTCCAAGAAAAACGCATTTAAAGTTTTCCATACAAATATCCTAAGAAAATCAATTTTTATATGAAAATACAAGTGATCACAGATTTTCGTTATTTTTGCTCTAGCTCTTCTAGTTTCCAAGAAAAACGCATTTAAAGTTTTCCATACAAAAATCCTAAAAAAATCAATTTTTATATGAAAATACAAGTGATCACAGATTTTCGGTATTTTTGCTCTAGCTCTTCTAGTTTCCAAGAAAAACGCATTTAAAGTTTTCCATACAAATATCCTAAGAAAATCAATTTTTATATGAAAATACAAGTGATCACAGATTTTCGGTATTTTTGCTCTAGCTCTTCTAGTTTCCAAGAAAAACGCATTTAAAGTTTTCCATACAAAAATCCTAAGAAAATCAATTTTTATATGAAAATACAAGTGATCACAGATTTTCGTTATTTTTGCTCTAGCTCTTCTAGTTTCCATGAAAAACGCATTTAAAGTTTTCCATACAAAAATCCTAAGAAAATCAATTTTTATATGAAAATACAAGTGATCACAGATTTTCGTTATTTTTGCTCTAGCTCTTCTAGTTTCCAAGAAAAACGCATTTAAAGTTTTCCATACCATTTTTATATGAAAATACAAGTAATCACAGATTTTCGTTATTTTTGCTCTAGCTCTTCTAGTTTCCAAGAAAAACGCATTTAAAGTTTTCCATACAAAAATCCTAAGAAAATCAATTTTTATATGAAAATACAAGTGATCACAGATTTTCGGTATTTTTGCTCTAGCTCTTCTAGTTTCCAAGAAAAACGCATTTAAAGTTTTCCATACAAAAATCCTAAGAAAATCAATTTTTATATGAAAATACATGTGATCACAGATTTTTGTTATTTTTGCTCTAGCTCTTCTAGTTTCCAAGAAAAACGCATTTAAAGTTTTCCATACAAAAATCCTAAGAAAATCAATTTTTATATGAAAATACAAGTGATCACAGATTTTCGTTATTTTTGCTCTAGCTCTTCTAGTTTCCAAGAAAAACGCATTTAAAGTTTTCCATACAAAAATCCTAAGAAAATCAATTTTTATATGAAAATACAAGTGATCACAGATTTTCGGTATTTTTGCTCTATCTCTTCTAGTTTCCAAGAAAAACGAATTTAAAGTTTTCCATACAAATATCCTAAGAAAATCAATTTTTATATGAAAATACAAGTGATCACAGATTTTCGGTATTTTTGCTCTAGCTCTTCTAGTTTCCAAGAAAAACGCATTTAAAGTTTTCCATACAAAAATCCTAAGAAAATCAATTTTTAAATGAAAATACAAGTGATCACAGATATTCGTTATTTTTGCTCTAGCTCTTCTAGTTTCCAAGAAAAACGCATTTAAAGTTTTCCATACAAAAATCCTAAGAAAATCAATTTTTAAATGAAAATACAAGTGATCACAGATTTTCGTTATTTTTGCTCTAGCTCTTCTAGTTTCCAAGCAAAACGCATTTAAAGTTTTCCATACAAAAATCCTAAGAAAATCAATTTTTATATGAAAATACAAGTGATCACAGATTTTCGTTATTTTTGCTCTAGCTCTTCTAGTTTCCAAGAAAAACGCATTTAAAGTTTTCCATACAAAAATCCTAAGAAAATCAATTTTTATATGAAAATACAAGTGATCACAGATTTTCGTTATTTTTGCTCTAGCTCTTCTAGTTTCCAAGAAAAACGCATTTAAAGTTTTCCATACAAAAATCGTAAGAAAATCAATATTTATATGAAAATACAAGTGATCACAGATTTTCGTTATTTTTGCTCTAGCTCTTCTAGTTTCCAAGAAAAACGCATTTAAAGTTTTCCATACAAAAATCCTAAGAAAATCAATTTTTATATGAAAATACAAGTGATCACAGATTTTCGTTATTTTTGCTCTAGCTCTTCTAGTTTCCAAGCAAAACGCATTTAAAGTTTTCCATACAAAAATCCTAAGAAAATCATTTTTTATATGAAAATACAAGTGATCACAGATTTTCGTTATTTTTGCTCTAGCTCTTCTAGTTTCCAAGAAAAACGCATTTAAAGTTTTCCATACAAAAATCCTAAGAAAATCAATTTTTATATGAAAATACAAGTGATCACAGATTTTCGGTATTTTTGCTCTAGCTCTTCTAGTTTCCAAGAAAAACGCATTTAAAGTTTTCCATACAAATATCCTAAGAAAATCAATTTTTATATGAAAATACAAGTGATCACAGATTTTCGGTATTTTTGCTCTAGCTCTTCTAGTTTCCAAGAAAAACGCATTTAAAGTTTTCCATACAAATATCCTAAGAAAATCAATTTTTATATGAAAATACAAGTGATCACAGATTTTCGTTATTTTTGCTCTAGCTCTTCTAGTTTCCAAGAAAAACGCATTTAAAGTTTTCCATACAAAAATCCTTAGAAAATCAATTTTTATATGAAAATACAAGTGATCACAGATTTTCGTTTTTTTTGCTCTAGCTCTTCTAGTTTCCAAGAAAAACGCATTTAAAGTTTTCCATACAAAAATCCTTAGAAAATCAATTTTTTTATGAAAATACAAGTGATCACAGATTTTCGGTATTTTTGCTCTAGCTCTTCTAGTTTCCAAGAAAAACGCATTTAAAGTTTTCCATACAAATATCCTAAGAAAATCAATTTTTATATGAAAATACAAGTGATCACAGATTTTCGTTATTTTTGCTCTAGCTCTTCTAGTTTCCAAGAAAAACGCATTTAAAGTTTTCCATACAAATATCCTAAGAAAATCAATTTTTATATGAAAGTACAAGTGATCACAGATTTTCGTTTTTTTTGCTCTAGCTCTTCTAGTTTCCAAGAAAAACGCATTTAAAGTTTTCCATACAAATATCCTAAGAAAATCAATTTTTATATGAAAATACAAGTGATCACAGATTTTCGTTATTTTTGCTCTAGCTCTTCTAGTTTCCAAGAAAACTTTAAAGTTTTCCATACAAAAATCCTAAGAAAATCAATTTTTATATGAAAATACAAGTGATCACAGATTTTCGGTATTTTTGCTCTAGCTCTTCTAGTTTCCAAGAAAAACGCATTTAAAGTTTTCCATACAAATATCCTAAGAAAATCAATTTTTATATGAAAATACAAGTGATCACAGATTTTCGTTATTTTTGCTCTATCTCTTCTAGTTTCCAAGAAAAACGCATTTAAAGTTTTCCATACAAATATCCTAAGAAAATCAATTTTTATATGAAAATACAAGTGATCACAGATTTTCGGTATTTTTGCTCTAGCTCTTCTAGTTTCCAAGAAAAACGCATTTAAAGTTTTCCATACAAAAATCCTAAGAAAATCAATTTTTATATGAAAATACAAGTGATCACAGATTTTCGTTATTTTTGCTCTAGCTCTTCTAGTTTCCAAGAAAAACGCATTTAAAGTTTTCCATACAAAAATCCTAAGAAAATCAATTTTTATATGAAAATACAAGTGATCACAGATTTTCGTTATTTTTGCTCTAGCTCTTCTAGTTTCCAAGAAAAATGCATTTAAAGTTTTCCATACAAAAATCCTAAGAAAATCAATTTTTATATGAAAATACAAGTAATCACAGATTTTCGTTATTTTTGCTCTAGCTCTTCTAGTTTCCAAGAAAAACGCATTTAAAGTTTTCCATACAAAAATCCTAAGAAAATCAATTTTTATATGAAAATACAAGTGATCACAGATTTTCGGTATTTTTGCTCTATCTCTTCTAGTTTCCAAGAAAAACGAATTTAAAGTTTTCCATACAAATATCCTAAGAAAATCAATTTTTATATGAAAATACAAGTGATCACAGATTTTCGGTATTTTTGCTCTAGCTCTTCTAGTTTCCAAGAAAAACGCATTTAAAGTTTTCCATACAAAAATCCTAAGAAAATCAATTTTTATATGAAAATACATGTGATCACAGATTTTTGTTATTTTTGCTCTAGCTCTTCTAGTTTCCAAGAAAAACGCATTTAAAGTTTTCCATACAAAAATCCTAAGAAAATCAATTTTTATATGAAAATACAAGTGATCACAGATTTTCGTTATTTTTGCTCTAGCTCTTCTAGTTTCCAAGAAAAACGCATTTAAAGTTTTCCATACAAAAATCCTAAGAAAATCAATTTTTATATGAAAATACAAGTGATCACAGATTTTCGGTATTTTTGCTCTAGCTCTTCTAGTTTCCAAGAAAAACGCATTTAAAGTTTTCCATACAAATATCCTAAGAAAATCAATTTTTAAATGAAAATACAAGTGATCACAGATATTCGTTATTTTTGCTCTAGCTCTTCTAGTTTCCAAGAAAAACGCATTTAAAGTTTTCCATACAAAAATCCTAAGAAAATCAATTTTTAAATGAAAATACAAGTGATCACAGATTTTCGTTATTTTTGCTCTAGCTCTTCTAGTTTCCAAGAAAAACGCATTTAAAGTTTTCCATACAAAAATCCTAAGAAAATCAATTTTTATATGAAAATACAAGTGATCACAGATTTTCGGTATTTTTGCTCTAGCTCTTCTAGTTTCCAAGAAAAACGCATTTAAAGTTTTCCATACAAAAATCCTAAGAAAATCAATTTTTAAATGAAAATACAAGTGATCACAGATTTTCGTTATTTTTGCTCTAGCTCTTCTAGTTTCCAAGCAAAACGCATTTAAAGTTTTCCATACAAAAATCCTAAGAAAATCAATTTTTATATGAAAATACAAGTGATCACAGATTTTCGTTATTTTTGCTCTAGCTCTTCTAGTTTCCAAGAAAAACGCATTTAAAGTTTTCCATATAAAAATCCTAAGAAAACCAATTTTTAAATGAAAATACAAGTGATCACAGATTTTCGTTATTTTTGCTATAGCTCTTCTAGTTTCCAAGAAAAACACATTTAAAGTTTTCCATACAAAAATCCTAAGAAAATCAATTTTTATATGAAAATACAAGTGATCACAGATTTTCGTTATTTTTGCTCTAGCTCTTCTAGTTTCCAAGAAAAACGCATTTAAAGTTTTCCATACAAATATCCTACGAAAATCAATTTTTAAATGAAAATACAAGTGATCACAGATTTTCGTTATTTTTGCTCTAGCTCTTCTAGTTTCCAAGAAAAACGCATTTAAAGTTTTCCATACAAAAATCCTAAGAAAATCAATTTTTATATGAAAATACAAGTGATCACAGATTTTCGTTATTTTTGCTCTAGCTCTTCTAGTTTCCAAGAAAAACGCATTTAAAGTTTTCCATACAAAAATCCTAAGAAAATCAATTTTTATATGAAAATACAAGTGATCACAGATTTTCGTTATTTTTGCTCTAGCTCTTCTAGTTTCCAAGAAAAACGCATTTAAAGTTTTCCATACAAATATCCTACGAAAATCAATTTTTAAATGAAAATACAAGTGATCACAGATTTTCGTTATTTTTGCTCTAGCTCTTCTAGTTTCCAAGAAAAACGCATTTAAAGTTTTCCATACAAATATCCTAAGAAAATCAATTTTTAAATGAAAATACAATTCCAAGAAAAACGCATTTCCATACAAAAATCCTAAGAAAATCAATTTTTATATGAAAATACAAGTGATCACAGATTTTCGGTATTTTTGCTCTAGCTCTTCTAGTTTCCATGAAAAACGCATTTAAAGTTTTCCATACAAAAATCCTAAGAAAATCAATTTTTATATGAAAATACAAGTGATCACAGATTTTCGTTATTTTTGCTCTAGCTCTTTTAGTTTCCAAGAAAAACGCATTTAAAGTTTTCCATACAAAAATCCTAAGAAAATCAATTTTTATATGAAAATACAAGTGATCACAGATTTTCGGTATTTTTGCTCTAGCTCTTCTAGTTTCCAAGAAAAACGCATTTAAAGTTTTCCATACAAATATCCTAAGAAAATCAATTTTTATATGAAAATACAAGTGATCACAGATTTTCGTTATTTTTGCTCTAGCTCTTCTAGTTTCCAAGAAAACTTTAAAGTTTTCCATACAAAAATCCTAAGAAAATCAATTTTTATATGAAAATACAAGTGATCACAGATTTTCGGTATTTTTGCTCTAGCTCTTCTAGTTTCCAAGAAAAACGCATTTAAAGTTTTCCATACAAATATCCTAAGAAAATCAATTTTTATATATTTTTGCTCTAGCTCTTCTAGTTTCCAAGAAAAACGCATTTAAAGTTTTCCATACAAAAATCCTTAGAAAATCAATTTTTATATGAAAATACAAGTGATTACAGATTTTCGTTTTCTTTGCTCTAGCTCTTCTAGTTTCCAAGAAAAACGCATTTAAAGTTTTCCATACAAAAATCCTTAGAAAATCAATTTTTTTATGAAAATACAAGTGATCACAGATTTTCGTTATTTTTGCTCTAGCTCTTTTAGTTTCCAAGAAAAACGCATTTAAAGTTTTCCATACAAAAATCCTAAGAAAATCAATTTTTATATGAAAATACAAGTGATCACAGATTTTCGGTATTTTTGCTCTAGCTCTTCTAGTTTCCAAGAAAAACGCATTTAAAGTTTTCCATACAAATATCCTAAGAAAATCAATTTTTATATGAAAATACAAGTGATCACAGATTTTCGTTATTTTTGCTCTAGCTCTTCTAGTTTCCAAGAAAACTTTAAAGTTTTCCATACAAAAATCCTAAGAAAATCAATTTTTATATGAAAATACAAGTGATCACAGATTTTCGTTATTTTTGCTCTATCTCTTCTAGTTTCCAAGAAAAACGCATTTAAAGTTTTCCATACAAAAATCCCAAGAAAATCAATTTTTATATATTTTTGCTCTAGCTCTTCTAGTTTCCAAGAAAAACGCATTTAAAGTTTTCCATACAAAAATCCTTAGAAAATCAATTTTTATATGAAAGTACAAGTGATCACAGATTTTCGTTATTTTTGCTCTAGCTCTTCTAGTTTCCAAGAAAAACGCATTTAAAGTTTTCCATACAAAAATCCTAAGAAAATCAATTTTTATATGAAAATACAAGTGATCACAGATTTTCGTTATTTTTGCTCTAGCTCTTCTAGTTTCCAAGAAAAACGCATTTAAAGTTTTCCATACAAAAATCCTTAGAAAATCAATTTTTTTATGAAAATACAAGTGATCACAGATTTTCGGTATTTTTGCTCTAGCTCTTCTAGTTTCCAAGAAAAACGCATTTAAAGTTTTCCATACAAATATCCTAAGAAAATCAATTTTTATATGAAAATACAAGTGATCACAGATTTTCATTATTTTTGCTCTAGCTCTTCTAGTTTCCAAGAAAAACGCATTTAAAGTTTTCCATACAAATATCCTAAGAAAATCAATTTTTATATGAAAGTACAAGTGATCACAGATTTTCGTTATTTTTGCTCTAGCTCTTCTAGTTTCCAAGAAAAACGCATTTAAAGTTTTCCATACAAATATCCTAAGAAAATCAATTTTTAAATGAAAATACAAGTGATCACAGATTTTCGTTATTTTTGCTCTAGCTCTTCTAGTTTCCAAGAAAAACGCATTTAAAGTTTTCCATACAAAAATCCTAAGAAAATCAATTTTTATATGAAAATACAAGTGATCACAGATTTTCGTTATTTTTGCTCTAGCTCTTCTAGTTTCCAAGAAAAACGCATTTAAAGTTTTCCATACAAAAATCCTAAGAAAATCAATTTTTATATGAAAATACAAGTGATCACAGATTTTCGGTATTTTTGCTCTAGCTCTTCTAGTTTCCAAGAAAAACGCATTTAAAGTTTTCCATACAAAAATCCTAAGAAAATCAATTTTTATATGAAAATACAAGTGATCACAGATTTTCGGTATTTTTGCTCTAGCTCTTCTAGTTTCCAAGAAAAACGCATTTAAAGTTTTCCATACAAATATCCTAAGAAAATCAATTTTTATATGAAAATACATGGGATCACAGATTTTCGTTATTTTTGCTATAGCTCTTCTAGTTTCCAAGAAAAACGCATTTAAAGTTTTCCATACAAATATCCTAAGAAAATCAATTTTTATATGAAAATACAAGTGATCACAGATTTTCGGTATTTTTGCTCTAGCTCTTCTAGTTTCCAAGAAAAACGCATTTAAAGTTTTCCATACAAAAATCCTAAGAAAATCAATTTTTATATGAAAATACAAGGGATCACAGATTTTCGTTATTTTTGCTCTAGCTCTTCTAGTTTCCAAGAAAAACGCATTTAAAGTTTTCCATACAAAAATCCTTAGAAAATCAATTTTTATATGAAAATACAAGTGATCACAGATTTTCGTTATTTTTGCTCTAGCTTTTCTAGTTTCCAAGAAAAACGCATTTAAAGTTTTCCATAAAAAAATCCTAAGAAAATCAATTTTTATATGAAAATACAAGTGATCACAGATTTTCGGTATTTTTGCTCTAGCTCTTCTAGTTTCCAAGAAAAACGCATTTAAAGTTTTCCATACAAATATCCTAAGAAAATCAATTTTTAAATGAAAATACAAGTGATCACAGATTTTCCTTATTTTTGCTCTAGCTCTTCTAGTTTCCAAGAAAAACGCATTTAAAGTTTTCCATACAAATATCCTAAGAAAATCAATTTTTAAATGAAAATACAAGTGATCACACATTTTCGTTATTTTTGCTCTAGCTCTTCTAGTTTCCAAGAAAAACGCATTTAAAGTTTTCCATACAAAAATCCTAAGAAAATCAATTTTTATATGAAAATACAAGTGATCACAGATTTTCCTTATTTTTGCTCTAGCTCTTCTAGTTTCCAAGAAAAACGCATTTAAAGTTTTCCATACAAAAATTTTTATATGAAAATACAAGTGATCACAGATTTTCGGTATTTTTGCTCTAGCTCTTCTAGTTTCCAAGAAAAACGCATTTAAAGTTTTCCATACAAATATCCTAAGAAAATCAATTTTTAAATGAAAATACAAGTGATCACAGATTTTCGGTATTTTTGCTCTAGCTCTTCTAGTTTCCAAGAAAAACGCATTTAAAGTTTTCCATACAAAAATCCTAAGAAAATCAATTTTTATATGAAAATACAAGTGATCACAGATTTTCGGTATTTTTGCTCTAGCTCTTCTAGTTTCCAAGAAAAACGCATTTAAAGTTTTCCATACAAATATCCTAAGAAAATCAATTTTTAAATGAAAATACAAGTGATCACAGATTTTCGTTATTTTTGCTCTAGCTCTTCTAGTTTCCAAGAAAAACGCATTTAAAGTTTTCCATACAAAAATCCTAAGAAAATCAATTTTTATATGAAAATACAAGTGATCACAGATTTTCCTTATTTTTGTTCTAGCTCTTCTAGTTTCCAAGAAAAACGCATTTAAAGTTTTCCATACAAAAATCCTAAGAAAATCAATTTTTATATGAAAATACAAGTGATCACAGATTTGCGTTATTTTGCTCTAGCTCTTCTAGTTTCCAAGAAAAACGCATTTAAAGTTTTCCATACAAAAATCCTAAGAAAATCAATTTTTATATGAAAATACAAGTGATCACAGATTTTCGTTATTTTTGCTCTAGCTCTTCTAGTTTCCAAGAAAAACGCATTTAAAGTTTTCCATACAAAAATCCTAAGAAAATCAATTTTTATATGAAAATACAAGTGATCACAGATTTTCGGTATTTTTGCTCTAGCTCTTCTAGTTTCCAAGAAAAACGCATTTAAAGTTTTCCATACAAAAATCCTAAGAAAATCAATTTTTATATGAAAATACAAGTGATCACAGATTTTCGTTATTTTTGCTCTAGCTCTTCTAGTTTCCAAGAAAAACGCATTTAAAGTTTTCCATACAAAAATCCTAAGAAAATCAATTTTTATATGAAAATACAAGTGATCACAGATTTTCGGTATTTTTGCTCTAGCTCTTCTAGTTTCCAAGAAAAACGCATTTAAAGTTTTCCATACAAAAATCCTAAGAAAATCAATTTTTATATGAAAATACAAGTGATCACAGATTTTAATGAAAATACAAGTGATCACAGATTTTCGGTATTTTTGCTCTAGCTCTTCTAGTTTCCAAGAAAAACGCATATAAAGTTTTCCATACAAATATCCTAAGAAAATCAATTTTTAAATGAAAAAAAAAGTGATCACAGATTTTCGTTATTTTTGCTCTAGCTCTTCTAGTTTCCAAGAAAAACGCATTTAAAGTTTTCCATACAAAAATCCTTAGAAAATCAATTTTTTTATGAAAATACAAGTGATCACAGATTTTCGGTATTTTTGCTCTAGCTCTTCTAGTTTCCAAGAAAAACGCATTTAAAGTTTTCCATACAAATATCCTAAGAAAATCAATTTTTATATGAAAATACAAGTGATCACAGATTTTCATTATTTTTGCTCTAGCTCTTCTAGTTTCCAAGAAAAACGCATTTAAAGTTTTCCATACAAATATCCTAAGAAAATCAATTTTTATATGAAAGTACAAGTGATCACAGATTTTCGTTATTTTTGCTCTAGCTCTTCTAGTTTCCAAGAAAAACGCATTTAAAGTTTTCCATACAAATATCCTAAGAAAATCAATTTTTAAATGAAAATACAAGTGATCACAGATTTTCGTTATTTTTGCTCTAGCTCTTCTAGTTTCCAAGAAAAACGCATTTAAAGTTTTCCATACAAAAATCCTAAGAAAATCAATTTTTATATGAAAATACAAGTGATCACAGATTTTCGTTATTTTTGCTCTAGCTCTTCTAGTTTCCAAGAAAAACGCATTTAAAGTTTTCCATACAAAAATCCTAAGAAAATCAATTTTTATATGAAAATACAAGTGATCACAGATTTTCGGTATTTTTGCTCTAGCTCTTCTAGTTTCCAAGAAAAACGCATTTAAAGTTTTCCATACAAAAATCCTAAGAAAATCAATTTTTATATGAAAATACAAGTGATCACAGATTTTCGGTATTTTTGCTCTAGCTCTTCTAGTTTCCAAGAAAAACGCATTTAAAGTTTTCCATACAAATATCCTAAGAAAATCAATTTTTATATGAAAATACGTGGGATCACAGATTTTCGTTATTTTTGCTATAGCTCTTCTAGTTTCCAAGAAAAACGCATTTAAAGTTTTCCATACAAATATCCTAAGAAAATCAATTTTTATATGAAAATACAAGTGATCACAGATTTTCGGTATTTTTGCTCTAGCTCTTCTAGTTTCCAAGAAAAACGCATTTAAAGTTTTCCATACAAAAATCCTAAGAAAATCAATTTTTATATGAAAATACAAGGGATCACAGATTTTCGTTATTTTTGCTCTAGCTCTTCTAGTTTCCAAGAAAAACGCATTTAAAGTTTTCCATACAAAAATCCTTAGAAAATCAATTTTTATATGAAAATACAAGTGATCACAGATTTTCGTTATTTTTGCTCTAGCTTTTCTAGTTTCCAAGAAAAACGCATTTAAAGTTTTCCATAAAAAAATCCTAAGAAAATCAATTTTTATATGAAAATACAAGTGATCACAGATTTTCGGTATTTTTGCTCTAGCTCTTCTAGTTTCCAAGAAAAACGCATTTAAAGTTTTCCATACAAATATCCTAAGAAAATCAATTTTTAAATGAAATACAAGTGATCACAGATTTTCCTTATTTTTGCTCTAGCTCTTCTAGTTTCCAAGAAAAACGCATTTAAAGTTTTCCATACAAATATCCTAAGAAAATCAATTTTTAAATGAAAATACAAGTGATCACACATTTTCGTTATTTTTGCTCTAGCTCTTCTAGTTTCCAAGAAAAACGCATTTAAAGTTTTCCATACAAAAATCCTAAGAAAATCAATTTTTATATGAAAACTAGCTTAACCCGGTGCGCTTCGCTACACTGCTTTAACCACTTTATCGGTTGAGAGATATTTAATATATGCATCCTATGGAAGGTAGTTCCCCCCTGCGCCTACCCGCTTTATTTTTATTTTCAAAGTGAAGTATACCATAAGAGTGACTTCTACAAAGTTTGAACTTTCTCACTATAACAGTTTTTAAGATATCCGATATTAAACATTGGCGTCCTATGGTGGGTAACACTTCCCCCGCTGCTATTTTATTTCAATTTTGGGGCTCAGAAGATCCTACTACCAAAAGTTCAACAAATTGCTTGCAGCGGCTCTTATTAATATTTCTATCTATGAGGGGTACTGCTCATCCTCTGGCTACCCCGCCCATTTCTATATTGAAATTTATAGTTTACCATAATAGTAGCTTTAACTACGTTTGAAGACTCTCCCTTTAATAGTTCTTCAGTTGAGCGATATTTAATGTATGCATCCTATGGGAGGTATTTCCCCCCTGCGCCTATACGCTTTATTATTATTTTCAAAAGTGTAGTATACCATAAGAGTGACTTCTAGAAAGTTTGAACATTCCCACTATAACAGTTCTTAAGATATGCGATATTAAACATTGGCGTCCTATGATTGGCATCACTTCCTCCGCTGCTATTTTATTCCAATTTTGAGGCTCAGAAGATCCTAGTACCAAAAGTTCAACAAAATGCGTGCAGTTGCTCTTATTTATATGTCTTCTATGAGGAGTCCTGCTGCTCCCCTGTCTACCCCGCACATTTTTATATTGAAATTTATAGTTTACTATAATAGTGGCTTTAACCACGTTTGAAGACTCTCCCTTTAATAGTTCTTCAGTTGAGCGATATTTAATGTATGCTTCCTATGGGACGTATTTCCCCCCCTGCGCCTACCCGCTTTATTTTTATTTTCAAAAGTGAAGTATACCATAAGAGTGACTTCTAGAAAGTTTGAACATTCTCACTATTACAGTTCTTAAGATATGCGATGTTAAACATTGGCGTCCTATGGGAAAAACCACTACCCCAGCTGCTACTTTATTTCAATTTCGGGGCTCAGAAGATCCTACTACCAAAAGTTCAACAAAATGCGTGCAGTGGCTCTTATTAATATTTCTATCTATGAGGGGTACTGCTCCTCCCCTGTTTACCCCGCCCATTTTTATACTGAAATTTATAGTTTGCCATAGTAGTAGCTTTAACCACGTTTGAAGACTCCCCCTTTAATAGTTCTTCAGTTAAGCGATATTTAATATATGCATCCTATGGGAGGTTTCCCCCCCCCCCCCCCTCCCCTACCCGCTTTATTTTTATTTTCAAAAGTGTAGTATACCATAAGAGTGACTTCCACAAAGTTTGAACTTTCTCACTATAACAGTTTTAAAGATATCCGATATTAAACATTAGCGTCCTACGGGGGGTAACACTTTCCCCGCTGCTATTTTATTTCAATTTTGGGTCTCAGAAGATCCTACTACCAAAAGTTCAACAAAATGCGTGCAGTGGCTCTTATTTATATTTCTATCTATGAGGGGTACTGCTCCTCCCCTGTTTACCCCGCCCATTTTTATACTAAAATTTATAGTTTGCCATAGTAGTAGCTTTAACCACATTTGAAGACTCCCCCTTTAATAGTTCTTCAGTAAAGCGATATTTCATATATGCATCCTATGGGAGGGTTTTCCCCCCTGCGCCTATCCGCTTTATTTTCATTTTCAAAAGTGTAGTATACCATAAGAGTGACTTCCACAAAGTTTGAACATTCTCACTATAACAGTTCATAAGATATGCGATATTACGCATTGGCGTCCTATGGGGGGAACCACTTCCCCCGCTGCTATTTTATTTCAATTTTGGGGCTCAGAAGATCCTACTACCAAAAGTTTAACAAAATGCGTGCAGTGGCTCTTATTTATATTTCTATCTATGAGGGGTACTGCTCCTCCCCTGTTTACCCCGCCCATTTTTATACTGAAATTTTTAGTTTGCCATAGTAGTAGCTTTAACCACGTATAAAAACTCCCCCTTTAATAGTTCTTTAGTTAAGCGATATTTAATATATGCATCCTATGGGAGGTTTTTCCCCCCTGCGCCTACCCGCTTTATTTTTACTTTCAAAAGCGTAGTATACCATAAGAGTGACTTCCACAAAGTTTGAACATTCTCACTATAACAGTTCATAAGATACGCGATATTAAGTATTGGCGTCCTATGGGGGGAAACACTTCCCCCGCTGCTATTTTATTTCAATTTCGGGGCTCAGAAGATCCTACTACAAAAAGTTCAGCAAAATGCGTCCAGCGGCTCTTAAGATATGCGATAATAAATATTGGCATCCTATGGGGGGTACCAATTCCCCTGCCCCTATCGAAAAAATAAGTAGCCTATTTTATTTTTAGGGCTCACGTGATGTTACTGTTAAAATTTCAAGAAAATCGGTTCAGTAGTTTCGGAGTCTATAAGCCAACAAACAAACACACAAACACACAAACACACAAACATACAAACATTTTTCATTTTTATATATATAGAAGATAGATACAAGTGATCACAGATTTGCGTTATTTTGCTCTAGCTCTTCTAGTTTCCAAGAAAAACGCATTTAAAGTTTTCCATACAAAAATCCTAAGAAAATCAATTTTTATATGAAAATACAAGTGATCACAGATTTTCGTTATTTTTGCTCTAGCTCTTCTAGTTTCCAAGAAAAACGCATTTAAAGTTTTCCATACAAAAATCCTAAGAAAATCAATTTTTATATGAAAATACAAGTGATCACAGATTTTCGGTATTTTTGCTCTAGCTCTTCTAGTTTCCAAGAAAAACGCATTTAAAGTTTTCCATACAAAAATCCTAAGAAAATCAATTTTTATATGAAAACTAGCTTAACCCGGTGCGCTTCGCTACACTGCTTTAACCACTTTATCGGTTGAGAGATATTTAATATATGCATCCTATGGAAGGTAGTTCCCCCCTGCGCCTACCCGCTTTATTTTTATTTTCAAAGTGAAGTATACCATAAGAGTGACTTCTACAAAGTTTGAACTTTCTCACTATAACAGTTTTTAAGATATCCGATATTAAACATTGGCGTCCTATGGTGGGTAACACTTCCCCCGCTGCTATTTTATTTCAATTTTGGGGCTCAGAAGATCCTACTACCAAAAGTTCAACAAATTGCTTGCAGCGGCTCTTATTAATATTTCTATCTATGAGGGGTACTGCTCATCCTCTGGCTACCCCGCCCATTTCTATATTGAAATTTATAGTTTACCATAATAGTAGCTTTAACTACGTTTGAAGACTCTCCCTTTAATAGTTCTTCAGTTGAGCGATATTTAATGTATGCATCCTATGGGAGGTATTTCCCCCCTGCGCCTATACGCTTTATTTTTATTTTCAAAAGTGTAGTATACCATAAGAGTGACTTCTAGAAAGTTTGAACATTCCCACTATAACAGTTCTTAAGATATGCGATATTAAACATTGGCGTCCTATGATTGGCATCACTTCCTCCGCTGCTATTTTATTCCAATTTTGAGGCTCAGAAGATCCTAGTACCAAAAGTTCAACAAAATGCGTGCAGTTGCTCTTATTTATATGTCTTCTATGAGGAGTCCTGCTGCTCCCCTGTCTACCCCGCACATTTTTATATTGAAATTTATAGTTTACTATAATAGTGGCTTTAACCACGTTTGAAGACTCTCCCTTTAATAGTTCTTCAGTTGAGCGATATTTAATGTATGCTTCCTATGGGACGTATTTCCCCCCCTGCGCCTACCCGCTTTATTTTTATTTTCAAAAGTGAAGTATACCATAAGAGTGACTTCTAGAAAGTTTGAACATTCTCACTATTACAGTTCTTAAGATATGCGATGTTAAACATTGGCGTCCTATGGGGAAAACCACTACCCCAGCTGCTACTTTATTTCAATTTCGGGGCTCAGAAGATCCTACTACCAAAAGTTCAACAAAATGCGTGCAGTGGCTCTTATTAATATTTCTATCTATGAGGGGTACTGCTCCTCCCCTGTTTACCCCGCCCATTTTTATACTGAAATTTATAGTTTGCCATAGTAGTAGCTTTAACCACGTTTGAAGACTCCCCCTTTAATAGTTCTTCAGTTAAGCGATATTTAATATATGCATCCTATGGGAGGTTTCCCCCCCCCCCCCCCTCCCCTACCCGCTTTATTTTTATTTTCAAAAGTGTAGTATACCATAAGAGTGACTTCCACAAAGTTTGAACTTTCTCACTATAACAGTTTTAAAGATATCCGATATTAAACATTAGCGTCCTACGGGGGGTAACACTTTCCCCGCTGCTATTTTATTTCAATTTTGGGTCTCAGAAGATCCTACTACCAAAAGTTCAACAAAATGCGTGCAGTGGCTCTTATTTATATTTCTATCTATGAGGGGTACTGCTCCTCCCCTGTTTACCCCGCCCATTTTTATACTAAAATTTATAGTTTGCCATAGTAGTAGCTTTAACCACATTTGAAGACTCCCCCTTTAATAGTTCTTCAGTAAAGCGATATTTCATATATGCATCCTATGGGAGGGTTTTCCCCCCTGCGCCTATCCGCTTTATTTTCATTTTCAAAAGTGTAGTATACCATAAGAGTGACTTCCACAAAGTTTGAACATTCTCACTATAACAGTTCATAAGATATGCGATATTACGCATTGGCGTCCTATGGGGGAAACCACTTCCCCCGCTGCTATTTTATTTCAATTTTGGGGCTCAGAAGATCCTACTACCAAAAGTTTAACAAAATGCGTGCAGTGGCTCTTATTTATATTTCTATCTATGAGGGGTACTGCTCCTCCCCTGTTTACCCCGCCCATTTTTATACTGAAATTTTTAGTTTGCCATAGTAGTAGCTTTAACCACGTATAAAAACTCCCCCTTTAATAGTTCTTTAGTTAAGCGATATTTAATATATGCATCCTATGGGAGGTTTTTCCCCCCTGCGCCTACCCGCTTTATTTTTACTTTCAAAAGCGTAGTATACCATAAGAGTGACTTCCACAAAGTTTGAACATTCTCACTATAACAGTTCATAAGATACGCGATATTAAGTATTGGCGTCCTATGGGGGGAAACACTTCCCCCGCTGCTATTTTATTTCAATTTCGGGGCTCAGAAGATCCTACTACAAAAAGTTCAGCAAAATGCGTCCAGCGGCTCTTAAGATATGCGATAATAAATATTGGCATCCTATGGGGGGTACCAATTCCCCTGCCCCTATCGAAAAAATAAGTAGCCTATTTTATTTTTAGGGCTCACGTGATGTTACTGTTAAAATTTCAAGAAAATCGGTTCAGTAGTTTCGGAGTCTATAAGCCAACAAACAAACACACAAACACACAAACACACAAACACACAAACATACAAACATTTTTCATTTTTATATATATAGATAGATACAAGTGATCACAGATTTTCGTTATTTTTGCTCTAGCTCTTCTAGTTTCCAAGAAAAACGCATTTAAAGTTTTCCATACAAAAATCCTAAGAAAATCAATTTTTATATGAAAATACAAGTGATCACAGATTTTCGGTATTTTTGCTCTAGCTCTTCTAGTTTCCAAGAAAAACGCATTTAAAGTTTTCCATACAAAAATCCTAAGAAAATCAATTTTTATATGAAAATACAAGTGATCACAGATTTTAATGAAAATACAAGTGATCACAGATTTTCGGTATTTTTGCTCTAGCTCTTCTAGTTTCCAAGAAAAACGCATTTAAAGTTTTCCATACAAATATCCTAAGAAAATCAATTTTTAAATGAAAAAAAAAGTGATCACAGATTTTCGTTATTTTTGCTCTAGCTCTTCTAGTTTCCAAGAAAAACGCATTTAAAGTTTTCCATACAAAAATCCTAAGAAAATCAATTTTTATATGAAAATACAAGTGATCACAGATTTTCGTTATTTTTGCTCTAGCTCTTCTAGTTTCCAAGAAAAACGCATTTAAAGTTTTCCATACAAAAATCCTTAGAAAATCAATTTTTTATGAAAATACAAGTGATCACAGATTTTCGGTATTTTTGCTCTAGCTCTTCTAGTTTCCAAGAAAAACGCATTTAAAGTTTTCCATACAAATATCCTAAGAAAATCAATTTTTATATGAAAATACAAGTGATCACAGATTTTCATTATTTTTGCTCTAGCTCTTCTAGTTTCCAAGAAAAACGCATTTAAAGTTTTCCATACAAATATCCTAAGAAAATCAATTTTTATATGAAAATACAAGTGATCACAGATTTTCATTATTTTTGCTCTAGCTCTTCTAGTTTCCAAGAAAAACGCATTTAAAGTTTTCCATACAAATATCCTAAGAAAATCAATTTTTATATGAAAGTACAAGTGATCACAGATTTTCGTTATTTTTGCTCTAGCTCTTCTAGTTTCCAAGAAAAACGCATTTAAAGTTTTCCATACAAATATCCTAAGAAAATCAATTTTTAAATGAAAATACAAGTGATCACAGATTTTCGTTATTTTTGCTCTAGCTCTTCTAGTTTCCAAGAAAAACGCATTTAAAGTTTTCCATACAAAAATCCTAAGAAAATCAATTTTTATATGAAAATACAAGTGATCACAGATTTTCGGTATTTTTGCTCTAGCTCTTCTAGTTTCCAAGAAAAACGCATTTAAAGTTTTCCATACAAATATCCTAAGAAAATCAATTTTTATATGAAAATACATGGGATCACAGATTTTCGTTATTTTTGCTATAGCTCTTCTAGTTTCCAAGAAAAACGCATTTAAAGTTTTCCATACAAATATCCTAAGAAAATCAATTTTTATATGAAAATACAAGTGATCACAGATTTTCGGTATTTTTGCTCTAGCTCTTCTAGTTTCCAAGAAAAACGCATTTAAAGTTTTCCATACAAAAATCCTAAGAAAATCAATTTTTATATGAAAATACAAGGGATCACAGATTTTCGTTATTTTTGCTCTAGCTCTTCTAGTTTCCAAGAAAAACGCATTTAAAGTTTTCCATACAAAAATCCTTAGAAAATCAATTTTTATATGAAAATACAAGTGATCACAGATTTTCGTTATTTTTGCTCTAGCTTTTCTAGTTTCCAAGAAAAACGCATTTAAAGTTTTCCATAAAAAAATCCTAAGAAAATCAATTTTTAAATGAAAATACAAGTGATCACACATTTTCGTTATTTTTGCTCTAGCTCTTCTAGTTTGCAAGAAAAACGCATTTAAAGTTTTCCATACAAAAATCCTAAGAAAATCAATTTTTATATGAAAATACAAGTGATCACAGATTTTCCTTATTTTTGCTCTAGCTCTTCTAGTTTCCAAGAAAAACGCATTTAAAGTTTTCCATACAAATATCCTAAGAAAATCAATTTTTAAATGAAAATACAAGTGATCACACATTTTCGTTATTTTTGCTCTAGCTCTTCTAGTTTCCAAGAAAAACGCATTTAAAGTTTTCCATACAAAAATCCTAAGAAAATCAATTTTTATATGAAAATACAAGTGATCACAGATTTTCCTTATTTTTGCTCTAGCTCTTCTAGTTTCCAAGAAAAACGCATTTAAAGTTTTCCATACAAATATCCTAAGAAAATCAATTTTTAAATGAAAATACAAGTGATCACACATTTTCGTTATTTTTGC
Organism: Pollenia labialis; assembly: GCA_949318255.1. Taxonomy (NCBI): domain Eukaryota; kingdom Metazoa; phylum Arthropoda; class Insecta; order Diptera; family Polleniidae; genus Pollenia; species Pollenia labialis. The sequence continues at coordinate 122,016,963 of OX439139.1, read as the reverse complement.
TCTAGCTCTTCTAGTTTCCAAGAAAAACGCATTTAAAGTTTTCCATACAAAAATCCTAAGAAAATCAATTTTTATATGAAAATACAAGTGATCACAGATTTTCGGTATTTTTGCTCTAGCTCTTCTAGTTTCCAAAAAAACGCATTTAAAGTTTTCCATACAAATATCCTAAGAAAATCAATTTTTAAATGAAAATACAAGTGATCACAGATTTTCGTTATTTTTGCTCTAGCTCTTCTAGTTTCCAAGAAAAACGCATTTAAAGTTTTCCATACAAAAATTTTTATATGAAAATACAAGTGATCACAGATTTTCGGTATTTTTGCTCTAGCTCTTCTAGTTTCCAAGAAAAACGCATTTAAAGTTTTCCATACAAATATCCTAAGAAAATCAATTTTTAAATGAAAATACAAGTGATCACAGATTTTCGGTATTTTTGCTCTAGCTCTTCTAGTTTCCAAGAAAAACGCATTTAAAGTTTTCCATACAAAAATCCTAAGAAAATCAATTTTTATATGAAAATACAAGTGATCACAGATTTTCGGTATTTTTGCTCTAGCTCTTCTAGTTTCCAAGAAAAACGCATTTAAAGTTTTCCATACAAATATCCTAAGAAAATCAATTTTTAAATGAAAATACAAGTGATCACAGATTTTCGTTATTTTTGCTCTAGCTCTTCTAGTTTCCAAGAAAAACGCATTTAAAGTTTTCCATACAAAAATCCTAAGAAAATCAATTTTTATATGAAAATACAAGTGATCACAGATTTTCCTTATTTTTGTTCTAGCTCTTCTAGTTTCCAAGAAAAACGCATTTAAAGTTTTCCATACAAAAATCCTAAGAAAATCAATTTTTATATGAAAATACAAGTGATCACAGATTTGCGTTATTTTGCTCTAGCTCTTCTAGTTTCCAAGAAAAACGCATTTAAAGTTTTCCATACAAAAATCCTAAGAAAATCAATTTTTATATGAAAATACAAGTGATCACAGATTTTCGTTATTTTTGCTCTAGCTCTTCTAGTTTCCAAGAAAAACGCATTTAAAGTTTTCCATACAAAAATCCTAAGAAAATCAATTTTTATATGAAAATACAAGTGATCACAGATTTTCGGTATTTTTGCTCTAGCTCTTCTAGTTTCCAAGAAAAACGCATTTAAAGTTTTCCATACAAAAATCCTAAGAAAATCAATTTTTATATGAAAATACAAGTGATCACAGATTTTCGTTATTTTTGCTCTAGCTCTTCTAGTTTCCAAGAAAAACGCATTTAAAGTTTTCCATACAAAAATCCTAAGAAAATCAATTTTTATATGAAAATACAAGTGATCACAGATTTTAATGAAAATACAAGTGATCACAGATTTTCGGTATTTTTGCTCTAGCTCTTCTAGTTTCCAAGAAAAACGCATTTAAAGTTTTCCATACAAATATCCTAAGAAAATCAATTTTTAAATGAAAAAAAAAGTGATCACAGATTTTCGTTATTTTTGCTCTAGCTCTTCTAGTTTCCAAGAAAAACGCATTTAAAGTTTTCCATACAAATATCCTAAGAAAATCAATTTTTAAATGAAAATACAAGTGATCACACATTTTCGTTATTTTTGCTCTAGCTCTTCTAGTTTCCAAGAAAAACGCATTTAAAGTTTTCCATACAAAAATCCTAAGAAAATCAATTTTTATATGAAAATACAAGTGATCACAGATTTTCGGTATTTTTGCTCTAGCTCTTCTAGTTTCCAAGAAAAACGCATTTAAAGTTTTCCATACAAATATCCTAAGAAAATCAAAATACAAGTGATCACAGATTTTCGGTATTTTTGCTCTAGCTCTTCTAGTTTCCAAGAAAAACGCATTTAAAGTTTTCCATACAAATATCCTAAGAAAATCAATTTTTAAATGAAAATACAAGTGATCACAGATTTTCGTTATTTTTGCTCTAGCTCTTCTAGTTTCCAAGAAAAACGCATTTAAAGTTTTCCATACAAAAATCCTAAGAAAATCAATTTTTATATGAAAATACAAGTGATCACACATTTTCGTTATTTTTGCTCTAGCTCTTCTAGTTTCCAAGAAAAACGCATTTAAAGTTTTCCATACAAAAATCCTAAGAAAATCAATTTTTAAATGAAAATACAAGTGATCACACATTTTCGTTATTTTTGCTCTAGCTCTTCTAGTTTCCAAGAAAAACGCATTTAAAGTTTTCCATACAAAAATCCTAAGAAAATCAATTTTTAAATGAAAATACAAGTGATCACACATTTTCGGTATTTTTGCTCTAGCTCTTCTAGTTTCCAAGAAAAACGCATTTAAAGTTTTCCATACAAATATCCTAAGAAAATCAATTTTTAAATGAAAATACAAGTGATCACAGATTTTCGTTATTTTTGCTCTAGCTCTTCTAGTTTCCAAGAAAAACGCATTTAAAGTTTTCCATACAAAAATCCTAAGAAAATCAATTTTTATATGAAAATACAAGTGATCACAGATTTTCGTTATTTTTGCTCTAGCTCTTCTAGTTTCCAAGAAAAACGCATTTAAAGTTTTCCATACAAAAATCCTAAGAAAATCAATTTTTATATGAAAATACAAGTGATCACAGATTTTCGGTATTTTTGCTCTAGCTCTTCTAGTTTCCAAGAAAAACGCATTTAAAGTTTTCCACACAAATATCCTAAGAAAATCAATTTTTAAATGAAAATACAAGTGATCACAGATTTTCGTTATTTTTGCTCTAGCTCTTCTAGTTTCCAAGAAAAACGCATTTAAAATTTTCCATACAAAAATCCTAACAAAATCAATTTTTAAATGAAAATACAAGTGATCACAGATTTTCGTTATTTTTGCTCTAGCTCTTCTAGTTTCCAAGAAAAACGAATTTAAAGTTTTCCATACAAAAATCCTAACAAAATCAATTTTTAAATGAAAATACAAGTGATCACAGATTTTCGTTATTTTTGCTCTAGCTCTTCTAGTTTCCAAGAAAAACGAATTTAAAGTTTTCCATACAAATATCCTAAGAAAATCAATTTTTAAATGAAAATACAAGTGATCACAGATTTTCGTTATTTTTGCTCTAGCTCTTCTAGTTTCCAAGAAAAACGAATTTAAAGTTTTCCGTACAAAAATCCTAAGAAAATCAATTTTTAAATGAAAATACAAGTGATCACAGATTTTCGTTATTTTTGCTCTAGCTCTTCTAGTTTCCAAGAAAAACGAATTTAAAGTTTTCCATACAAAAATCCTAAGAAAATCAATTTTTATATGAAAATACAAGTGATCACAGATTTTCGTTATTTTTGCTCTAGCTCTTCTAGTTTCCAAGAAAAACGAATTTAAAGTTTTCCATACAAAAATCCTAAGAAAATCAATTTTTATATGAAAATACAAGTGATCACAGATTTTCGTTATTTTTGCTCTAGCTCTTCTAGTTTCCAAGAAAAACGAATTTAAAGTTTTCCATACAAAAATCCTAAGAAAATCAATTTTTATATGAAAATACAAGTGATCACAGATTTTCGTTATTTTTGCTCTAGCTCTTCTAGTTTCCAAGAAAAACGCATTTAAAGTTTTCCATACAAAAATCCTAAGAAAATCAATTTTTATATGAAAATACAAGTGATCACAGATTTTCGGTATTTTTGCTCTAGCTCTTCTAGTTTCCAAGAAAAACGCATTTAAAGTTTTCCATACAAATATCCTAAGAAAATCAATTTTTAAATGAAAATACAAGTGATCACAGATTTTCGTTATTTTTGCTCTAGCTCTTCTAGTTTCCAAGAAAAACGCATTTAAAGTTTTCCATACAAAAATCCTAAGAAAATCAATTTTTATATGAAAATACAAGTGATCACAGATTTTCGGTATTTTTGCTCTAGCTCTTCTAGTTTCCAAGAAAAACGCATTTAAAGTTTTCCATACAAATATCCTAAGAAAATCAATTTTTAAATGAAAATACAAGTGATCACAGATTTTCGTTATTTTTGCTCTAGCTCTTCTAGTTTCCAAGAAAAACGCATTTAAAGTTTTCCATACAAAAATCCTAAGAAAATCAATTTTTATATGATAGTACAAGTGATCACAGATTTTCGGTATTTTTGCTCTAGCTCTTCTAGTTTCCAAGAAAAACGCATTTAAAGTTTTCCATACAAAAATCCTAAGAAAATCAATTTTTATACGATAGTACAAGTGATCACAGATTTTCGGTATTTTTGCTCTAGCTCTTCTAGTTTCCAAGAAAAACGCATTTAAAGTTTTCCATACAAATATCCTAAGAAAATCAATTTTTAAATGAAAATACAAGTGATTACAGATTTTCGTTATTTTTGCTCTAGCTCTTCTAGTTTCCAAGAAAAACGCATTTAAAGTTTTCCATACAAAAATCCTAAGAAAATCAATTTTTATATGAAAATACAAGTGATCACAGATTTTCGGTATTTTTGCTCTAGCTCTTCTAGTTTCCAAGAAAAACGCATTAAAAGTTTTCCATACAAATATCCTAAGAAAATCAATTTTTAAATGAAAATACAAGTGATCACAGATTTTCGTTATTTTTGCTCTAGCTCTTCTAGTTTCCAAGAAAAACGCATTTAAAGTTTTCCATACAAAAATCCTAAGAAAATCAATTTTTATATGAAAATACAAGTGATCACAGATTTTCGGTATTTTTGCTCTAGCTCTTCTAGTTTCCAAGAAAAACGCATTTAAAGTTTTCCATACAAATATCCTAAGAAAATCAATTTTTAAATGAAAATACAAGTGATCACAGATTTTCGTTATTTTTGCTCTAGCTCTTCTAGTTTCCAAGAAAAACGCATTTAAAGTTTTCCATACAAAAATCCTAAGAAAATCAATTTTTATATGAAAATACAAGTGATCACAGATTTTCGTTATTTTTGCTCTAGCTCTTCTAGTTTCCAAGAAAAACGCATTTAAAGTTTTCCATACAAAAATCCTAAGAAAATCAATTTTTATATGAAAATACAAGTGATCACAGATTTTCGGTATTTTTGCTCTAGCTCTTCTAGTTTCCAAGAAAAACGCATTTAAAGTTTTCCATACAAAAATCCTAAGAAAATCAATTTTTATATGAAAATACAAGTGATCACAGATTTTCGTTATTTTTGCTCTAGCTCTTCTAGTTTCCAAGAAAAACGCATTTAAAGTTTTCCACACAAATATCCTAAGAAAATCAATTTTTAAATGAAAATACAAGTGATCTCAGATTTTCGTTATTTTTGCTCTAGCTCTTCTAGTTTCCAAGAAAAACGAATTTAAAGTTTTCCATACAAAAATCCTAAGAAAATCAATTTTTATATGAAAATACAAGTGATCACAGATTTTCGTTATTTTTGCTCTAGCTCTTCTAGTTTCCAAGAAAAACGCATTTAAAGTTTTCCATACAAAAATCCTAAGAAAATCAATTTTTATATGATAATACAAGTGATCACAGATTTTCGGTATTTTTGCTCTAGCTCTTCTAGTTTCCAAGAAAAACGCATTTAAAGTTTTCCATACAAATATCCTAAGAAAATCAATTTTTAAATGAAAATACAAGTGATTACAGATTTTCGTTATTTTTGCTCTAGCTCTTCTAGTTTCCAAGAAAAACGCATTTAAAGTTTTCCATACAAAAATCCTAAGAAAATCAATTTTTATATGAAAATACAAGTGATCACAGATTTTCGGTATTTTTGCTCTAGCTCTTCTAGTTTCCAAGAAAAACGCATTTAAAGTTTTCCATACAAATATCCTAAGAAAATCAATTTTTAAATGAAAATACAAGTGATCACAGATTTTCGTTATTTTTGCTCTAGCTCTTTTAGTTTCCAAGAAAAACGCATTTAAAGTTTTCCATACAAAAATCCTAAGAAAATCAATTTTTATATGAAAATACAAGTGATCACAGATTTTCGGTATTTTTGCTCTAGCTCTTCTAGTTTCCAAGAAAAACGCATTTAAAGTTTTCCATACAAAAATCCTAAGAAAATCAATTTTTATATGAAAATACAAGTGATCACAGATTTTCGTTATTTTTGCTCTAGCTCTTCTAGTTTCCAAGAAAAACGCATTTAAAGTTTTCCACACAAATATCCTAAGAAAATCAATTTTTAAATGAAAATACAAGTGATCACAGATTTTCGTTATTTTTGCTCTAGCTCTTCTAGTTTCCAAGAAAAACGAATTTAAAGTTTTCCATACAAAAATCCTAACAAAATCAATTTTTAAATGAAAATACAAGTGATCACAGATTTTCGTTATTTTTGCTCTAGCTCTTCTAGTTTCCAAGAAAAACGAATTTAAAGTTTTCCATACAAAAATCCTAACAAAATCAATTTTTAAATGAAAATACAAGTGATCACAGATTTTCGTTATTTTTGCTCTAGCTCTTCTAGTTTCCAAGAAAAACGCATTTAAAGTTTTCCATACAAATATCCTAAGAAAATCAATTTTTAAATGAAAATACAAGTGATCACAGATTTTCGGTATTTTTGCTCTAGCTCTTCTAGTTTCCAAGAAAAACGAATTTAAAGTTTTCCGTACAAAAATCCTAAGAAAATCAATTTTTAAATGAAAATACAAGTGATCACAGATTTTCGTTATTTTTGCTCTAGCTCTTCTAGTTTCCAAGAAAAACGCATTTAAAGTTTTCCATACAAATATCCTAACAAAATCAATTTTTAAATGAAAATACAAGTGATCACAGATTTTCGTTATTTTTGCTCTAGCTCTTCTAGTTTCCAAGAAAAACGAATTTAAAGTTTTCCGTACAAAAATCCTAAGAAAATCAATTTTTAAATGAAAATACAAGTGATCACAGATTTTCGGTATTTTTGCTCTAGCTCTTCTAGTTTCCAAGAAAAACGCATTTAAAGTTTTCCATACAAATATCCTAAGAAAATCAATTTTTAAATGAAAATACAAGTGATCACAGATTTTCGTTATTTTTGCTCTAGCTCTTCTAGTTTCCAAGAAAAACGCATTTAAAGTTTTCCATACAAAAATCCTAAGAAAATCAATTTTTATATGAAAATACAAGTGATCACAGATTTTTGTTATTTTTGCTCTAGCTCTTCTAGTTTCCAAGAAAAGCGCATTTAAAGTTTTCCATACAAATATCCTAAGAAAATCAATTTTTAAATGAAAATACAAGTGATTACAGATTTTCGTTATTTTTGCTCTAGCTCTTCTAGTTTCCAAGAAAAACGCATTTAAAGTTTTCCATACAAAAATCCTAAGAAAATCAATTTTTATATGAAAATACAAGTGATCACAGATTTTCGGTATTTTTGCTCTAGCTCTTCTAGTTTCCAAGAAAAACGAATTTAAAGTTTTCCGTACAAAAATCCTAAGAAAATCAATTTTTAAATGAAAATACAAGTGATCACAGATTTTCGTTATTTTTGCTCTAGCTCTTCTAGTTTCCAAGAAAAACGCATTTAAAGTTTTCCATACAAATATCCTAAGAAAATCAATTTTTAAATGAAAATACAAGTGATTACAGATTTTCGTTATTTTTGCTCTAGCTCTTCTAGTTTCCAAGAAAAACGCATTTAAAGTTTTCCATACAAAAATCCTAAGAAAATCAATTTTTATATGATAATACAAGTGATCACAGATTTTCGGTATTTTTGCTCTAGCTCTTCTAGTTTCCAAGAAAAACGCATTTAAAGTTTTCCATACAAAAATCCTAAGAAAATCAATTTTTAAATGAAAATACAAGTGATCACAGATTTTCGTTATTTTTGCTCTAGCTCTTCTAGTTTCCAAGAAAAACGCATTTAAAGTTTTCCATACAAATATCCTAAGAAAATCAATTTTTAAATGAAAATACAAGTGATCACAGATTTTCGTTATTTTTGCTCTAGCTCTTCTAGTTTCCAAGAAAAACGCATTTAAAGTTTTCCATACAAATATCCTAAGAAAATCAATTTTTAAATGAAAATACAAGTGATTACAGATTTTCGTTATTTTTGCTCTAGCTCTTCTAGTTTCCAAGAAAAACGCATTTAAAGTTTTCCATACAAAAATCCTAAGAAAATCAATTTTTATATGATAATACAAGTGATCACAGATTTTCGGTATTTTTGCTCTAGCTCTTCTAGTTTCCAAGAAAAACGCATTTAAAGTTTTCCATACAAAAATCCTAAGAAAATCAATTTTTAAATGAAAATACAAGTGATCACAGATTTTCGTTATTTTTGCTCTAGCTCTTCTAGTTTCCAAGAAAAACGCATTTAAAGTTTTCCATACAAATATCCTAAGAAAATCAATTTTTAAATGAAAATACAAGTGATCACAGATTTTCGTTATTTTTGCTCTAGCTCTTCTAGTTTCCAAGAAAAACGCATTTAAAGTTTTCCATACAAATATCCTAAGAAAATCAATTTTTAAATGAAAATACAAGTGATTACAGATTTTCGTTATTTTTGCTCTAGCTCTTCTAGTTTCCAAGAAAAACGCATTTAAAGTTTTCCATACAAAAATCCTAAGAAAATCAATTTTTATATGATAATACAAGTGATCACAGATTTTCGGTATTTTTGCTCTAGCTCTTCTAGTTTCCAAGAAAAACGCATTTAAAGTTTTCCATACAAAAATCCTAAGAAAATCAATTTTTAAATGAAAATACAAGTGATCACAGATTTTCGTTATTTTTGCTCTAGCTCTTCTAGTTTCCAAGAAAAACGCATTTAAAGTTTTCCATACAAAAATCCTAAGAAAATCAATTTTTAAATGAAAATACAAGTGATCACAGATTTTCGGTATTTTTGCTCTAGCTCTTCTAGTTTCCAAGAAAAACGCATTTAAAGTTTTCCATACAAATATCCTAAGAAAATCAATTTTTAAATGAAAATACAAGTGATTACAGATTTTCGTTATTTTTGCTCTAGCTCTTCTAGTTTCCAAGAAAAACGCATTTAAAGTTTTCCATACAAAAATCCTAAGAAAATCAATTTTTATATGAAAATACAAGTGATCACAGATTTTCGGTATTTTTGCTCTAGCTCTTCTAGTTTCCAAGAAAAACGAATTTAAAGTTTTCCGTACAAAAATCCTAAGAAAATCAATTTTTAAATGAAAATACAAGTGATCACAGATTTTCGGTATTTTTGCTCTAGCTCTTCTAGTTTCCAAGAAAAACGCATTTAAAGTTTTCCATACAAATATCCTAAGAAAATCAATTTTTAAATGAAAATACAAGTGATTACAGATTTTCGTTATTTTTGCTCTAGCTCTTCTAGTTTCCAAGAAAAACGCATTTAAAGTTTTCTATACAAAAATCCTAAGAAAATCAATTTTTATATGAAAATACAAGTGATCACAGATTTTCGGTATTTTTGCTCTAGCTCTTCTAGTTTCCAAGAAAAACGCATTTAAAGTTTTCCATACAAATATCCTAAGAAAATCAATTTTTAAATGAAAATACAAGTGATCACAGATTTTGGTTATTTTTGCTCTAGCTCTTCTAGTTTCCAAGAAAAACGCATTTAAAGTTTTCCATACAAATATCCTAAGAAAATCAATTTTTAAATGAAAATACAAGTGATCACAGATTTTCGTTATTTTTGCTCTAGCTCTTCTAGTTTCCAAGAAAAACGCATTTAAAGTTTTCCATACAAAAATCCTAAGAAAATCAATTTTTATATGAAAATACAAGTGATCACAGATTTTCGGTATTTTTGCTCTAGCTCTTCTAGTTTCCAAGAAAAACGCATTTAAAGTTTTCCATACAAAAATCCTAAGAAAATCAATTTTTATATGAAAATACAAGTGATCACAGATTTTCGTTATTTTTGCTCTAGCTCTTCTAGTTTCCAAGAAAAACGAATTTAAAGTTTTCCATACAAAAATCCTAAGAAAATCAATTTTTATATGAAAATACAAGTGATCACAGATTTTCGTTATTTTTGCTCTAGCTCTTCTAGTTTCCAAGAAAAACGCATTTAAAGTTTTCCATACAAAAATCCTAAGAAAATCAATTTTTATATGAAAATACAAGTGATCACAGATTTTCGGTATTTTTGCTCTAGCTCTTCTAGTTTCCAAGAAAAACGCATTTAAAGTTTTCCATACAAATATCCTAAGAAAATCAATTTTTAAATGAAAATACAAGTGATCACAGATTTTCGTTATTTTTGCTCTAGCTCTTCTAGTTTCCAAGAAAAACGCATTTAAAGTTTTCCATACAAAAATCCTAAGAAAATCAATTTTTATATGAAAATACAAGTGATCACAGATTTTCGGTATTTTTGCTCTAGCTCTTCTAGTTTCCAAGAAAAACGCATTTAAAGTTTTCCATACAAATATCCTAAGAAAATCAATTTTTAAATGAAAATACAAGTGATCACAGATTTTCGTTATTTTTGCTCTAGCTCTTCTAGTTTCCAAGAAAAACGCATTTAAAGTTTTCCATACAAAAATCCTAAGAAAATCAATTTTTATATGAAAATACAAGTGATCACAGATTTTCGGTATTTTTGCTCTAGCTCTTCTAGTTTCCAAGAAAAACGCATTTAAAGTTTTCCAAACAAAAATCCTAAGAAAATCAATTTTTATATGAAAATACAAGTGATCACAGATTTTCGGTATTTTTGCTCTAGCTCTTCTAGTTTCCAAGAAAAACGCATTTAAAGTTTTCCATACAAATATCCTAAGAAAATCAATTTTTATATGAAAATACAAGTGATCACAGATTTTCGTTATTTTTGCTCTAGCTCTTCTAGTTTCCAAGAAAAACGCATTTAAAGTTTTCCATACAAAAATCCTAAGAAAATCAATTTTTATATGAAAACTAGCTTAACCCGGTGCGCTTCGCTACACTGCTTTAACCACTTTATCGGTTGAGAGATATTTAATATATGCATCCTATGGAAGGTAGTTCCCCCCTGCGCCTACCCGCTTTATTTTTATTTTCAAAGTGAAGTATACCATAAGAGTGACTTCTACAAAGTTTGAACTTTCTCACTATAACAGTTTTTAAGATATCCGATATTAAACATTGGCGTCCTATGGTGGGTAACACTTCCCCCGCTGCTATTTTATTTCAATTTTGGGGCTCAGAAGATCCTACTACCAAAAGTTCAACAAATTGCTTGCAGCGGCTCTTATTAATATTTCTATCTATGAGGGGTACTGCTCATCCTCTGGCTACCCCGCCCATTTCTATATTGAAATTTATAGTTTACCATAATAGTAGCTTTAACTACGTTTGAAGACTCTCCCTTTAATAGTTCTTCAGTTGAGCGATATTTAATGTATGCATCCTATGGGAGGTATTTCCCCCCTGCGCCTATACGCTTTATTTTTATTTTCAAAAGTGTAGTATACCATAAGAGTGACTTCTAGAAAGTTTGAACATTCCCACTATAACAGTTCTTAAGATATGCGATATTAAACATTGGCGTCCTATGATTGGCATCACTTCCTCCGCTGCTATTTTATTCCAATTTTGAGGCTCAGAAGATCCTAGTACCAAAAGTTCAACAAAATGCGTGCAGTTGCTCTTATTTATATGTCTTCTATGAGGAGTCCTGCTGCTCCCCTGTCTACCCCGCACATTTTTATATTGAAATTTATAGTTTACTATAATAGTGGCTTTAACCACGTTTGAAGACTCTCCCTTTAATAGTTCTTCAGTTGAGCGATATTTAATGTATGCTTCCTATGGGACGTATTTCCCCCCCTGCGCCTACCCGCTTTATTTTTATTTTCAAAAGTGAAGTATACCATAAGAGTGACTTCTAGAAAGTTTGAACATTCTCACTATTACAGTTCTTAAGATATGCGATGTTAAACATTGGCGTCCTATGGGGAAAACCACTACCCCAGCTGCTACTTTATTTCAATTTCGGGGCTCAGAAGATCCTACTACCAAAAGTTCAACAAAATGCGTGCAGTGGCTCTTATTAATATTTCTATCTATGAGGGGTACTGCTCCTCCCCTGTTTACCCCGCCCATTTTTATACTGAAATTTATAGTTTGCCATAGTAGTAGCTTTAACCACGTTTGAAGACTCCCCCTTTAATAGTTCTTCAGTTAAGCGATATTTAATATATGCATCCTATGGGAGGTTTCCCCCCCCCCTCCCCTACCCGCTTTATTTTTATTTTCAAAAGTGTAGTATACCATAAGAGTGACTTCCACAAAGTTTGAACTTTCTCACTATAACAGTTTTAAAGATATCCGATATTAAACATTAGCGTCCTACGGGGGGTAACACTATCCCCGCTGCTATTTTATTTCAATTTTGGGTCTCAGAAGATCCTACTACCAAAAGTTCAACAAAATGCGTGCAGTGGCTCTTATTTATATTTCTATCTATGAGGGGTACTGCTCCTCCCCTGTTTACCCCGCCCATTTTTATACTAAAATTTATAGTTTGCCATAGTAGTAGCTTTAACCACATTTGAAGACTCCCCCTTTAATAGTTCTTCAGTAAAGCGATATTTCATATATGCATCCTATGGGAGGGTTTTCCCCCCTGCGCCTATCCGCTTTATTTTCATTTTCAAAAGTGTAGTATACCATAAGAGTGACTTCCACAAAGTTTGAACATTCTCACTATAACAGTTCATAAGATATGCGATATTACGCATTGGCGTCCTATGGGGGGAACCACTTCCCCCGCTGCTATTTTATTTCAATTTTGGGGCTCAGAAGATCCTACTACCAAAAGTTTAACAAAATGCGTGCAGTGGCTCTTATTTATATTTCTATCTATGAGGGGTACTGCTCCTCCCCTGTTTACCCCGCCCATTTTTATACTGAAATTTTTAGTTTGCCATAGTAGTAGCTTTAACCACGTATAAAAACTCCCCCTTTAATAGTTCTTTAGTTAAGCGATATTTAATATATGCATCCTATGGGAGGTTTTTCCCCCCTGCGCCTACCCGCTTTATTTTTACTTTCAAAAGCGTAGTATACCATAAGAGTGACTTCCACAAAGTTTGAACATTCTCACTATAACAGTTCATAAGATACGCGATATTAAGTATTGGCGTCCTATGGGGGGAAACACTTCCCCCGCTGCTATTTTATTTCAATTTCGGGGCTCAGAAGATCCTACTACAAAAAGTTCAGCAAAATGCGTCCAGCGGCTCTTAAGATATGCGATAATAAATATTGGCATCCTATGGGGGGTACCAATTCCCCTGCCCCTATCGAAAAAATAAGTAGCCTATTTTATTTTTAGGGCTCACGTGATGTTACTGTTAAAATTTCAAGAAAATCGGTTCAGTAGTTTCGGAGTCTATAAGCCAACAAACAAACACACAAACACACAAACACACAAACACACAAACATACAAACATTTTTCATTTTTATATATATAGATAGATACAAGTGATCACAGATTTTCGGTATTTTTGCTCTAGCTCTTCTAGTTTCCAAGAAAAACGCATTTAAAGTTTTCCATACAAAAATCCTAAGAAAATCAATTTTTAAATGAAAATACAAGTGATTACAGATTTTCGTTATTTTTGCTCTAGCTCTTCTAGTTTCCAAGAAAAACGCATTTAAAGTTTTCCATACAAAAATCCTAAGAAAATCAATTTTTATATGAAAATACAAGTGATCACAGATTTTCGGTATTTTTGCTCTAGCTCTTCTAGTTTCCAAGAAAAACGAATTTAAAGTTTTCCGTACAAAAATCCTAAGAAAATCAATTTTTAAATGAAAATACAAGTGATCACAGATTTTCGGAATTTTTGCTCTAGCTCTTCTAGTTTCCAAGAAAAACGCATTTAAAGTTTTCCATACAAATATCCTAAGAAAATCAATTTTTAAATGAAAATACAAGTGATTACAGATTTTCGTTATTTTTGCTCTAGCTCTTCTAGTTTCCAAGAAAAACGCATTTAAAGTTTTCTATACAAAAATCCTAAGAAAATCAATTTTTATATGAAAATACAAGTGATCACAGATTTTCGGTATTTTTGCTCTAGCTCTTCTAGTTTCCAAGAAAAACGCATTTAAAGTTTTCCATACAAATATCCTAAGAAAATCAATTTTTAAATGAAAATACAAGTGATCACAGATTTTGGTTATTTTTGCTCTAGCTCTTCTAGTTTCCAAGAAAAACGCATTTAAAGTTTTCCATACAAATATCCTAAGAAAATCAATTTTTAAATGAAAATACAAGTGATCACAGATTTTCGTTATTTTTGCTCTAGCTCTTCTAGTTTCCAAGAAAAACGCATTTAAAGTTTTCCATACAAAAATCCTAAGAAAATCAATTTTTATATGAAAATACAAGTGATCACAGATTTTCGGTATTTTTGCTCTAGCTCTTCTAGTTTCCAAGAAAAACGCATTTAAAGTTTTCCATACAAAAATCCTAAGAAAATCAATTTTTATATGAAAATACAAGTGATCACAGATTTTCGTTATTTTTGCTCTAGCTCTTCTAGTTTCCAAGAAAAACGAATTTAAAGTTTTCCATACAAAAATCCTAAGAAAATCAATTTTTATATGAAAATACAAGTGATCACAGATTTTCGTTATTTTTGCTCTAGCTCTTCTAGTTTCCAAGAAAAACGCATTTAAAGTTTTCCATACAAAAATCCTAAGAAAATCAATTTTTATATGAAAATACAAGTGATCACAGATTTTCGGTATTTTTGCTCTAGCTCTTCTAGTTTCCAAGAAAAACGCATTTAAAGTTTTCCATACAAATATCCTAAGAAAATCAATTTTTAAATGAAAATACAAGTGATCACAGATTTTCGTTATTTTTGCTCTAGCTCTTCTAGTTTCCAAGAAAAACGCATTTAAAGTTTTCCATACAAAAATCCTAAGAAAATCAATTTTTATATGAAAATACAAGTGATCACAGATTTTCGGTATTTTTGCTCTAGCTCTTCTAGTTTCCAAGAAAAACGCATTTAAAGTTTTCCATACAAATATCCTAAGAAAATCAATTTTTAAATGAAAATACAAGTGATCACAGATTTTCGTTATTTTTGCTCTAGCTCTTCTAGTTTCCAAGAAAAACGCATTTAAAGTTTTCCATACAAAAATCCTAAGAAAATCAATTTTTATATGAAAATACAAGTGATCACAGATTTTCGGTATTTTTGCTCTAGCTCTTCTAGTTTCCAAGAAAAACGCATTTAAAGTTTTCCAAACAAAAATCCTAAGAAAATCAATTTTTATATGAAAATACAAGTGATCACAGATTTTCGGTATTTTTGCTCTAGCTCTTCTAGTTTCCAAGAAAAACGCATTTAAAGTTTTCCATACAAATATCCTAAGAAAATCAATTTTTATATGAAAATACAAGTGATCACAGATTTTCGTTATTTTTGCTCTAGCTCTTCTAGTTTCCAAGAAAAACGCATTTAAAGTTTTCCATACAAAAATCCTAAGAAAATCAATTTTTATATGAAAACTAGCTTAACCCGGTGCGCTTCGCTACACTGCTTTAACCACTTTATCGGTTGAGAGATATTTAATATATGCATCCTATGGAAGGTAGTTCCCCCCTGCGCCTACCCGCTTTATTTTTATTTTCAAAGTGAAGTATACCATAAGAGTGACTTCTACAAAGTTTGAACTTTCTCACTATAACAGTTTTTAAGATATCCGATATTAAACATTGGCGTCCTATGGTGGGTAACACTTCCCCCGCTGCTATTTTATTTCAATTTTGGGGCTCAGAAGATCCTACTACCAAAAGTTCAACAAATTGCTTGCAGCGGCTCTTATTAATATTTCTATCTATGAGGGGTACTGCTCATCCTCTGGCTACCCCGCCCATTTCTATATTGAAATTTATAGTTTACCATAATAGTAGCTTTAACTACGTTTGAAGACTCTCCCTTTAATAGTTCTTCAGTTGAGCGATATTTAATGTATGCATCCTATGGGAGGTATTTCCCCCCTGCGCCTATACGCTTTATTTTTATTTTCAAAAGTGTAGTATACCATAAGAGTGACTTCTAGAAAGTTTGAACATTCCCACTATAACAGTTCTTAAGATATGCGATATTAAACATTGGCGTCCTATGATTGGCATCACTTCCTCCGCTGCTATTTTATTCCAATTTTGAGGCTCAGAAGATCCTAGTACCAAAAGTTCAACAAAATGCGTGCAGTTGCTCTTATTTATATGTCTTCTATGAGGAGTCCTGCTGCTCCCCTGTCTACCCCGCACATTTTTATATTGAAATTTATAGTTTACTATAATAGTGGCTTTAACCACGTTTGAAGACTCTCCCTTTAATAGTTCTTCAGTTGAGCGATATTTAATGTATGCTTCCTATGGGACGTATTTCCCCCCCTGCGCCTACCCGCTTTATTTTTATTTTCAAAAGTGAAGTATACCATAAGAGTGACTTCTAGAAAGTTTGAACATTCTCACTATTACAGTTCTTAAGATATGCGATGTTAAACATTGGCGTCCTATGGGGAAAACCACTACCCCAGCTGCTACTTTATTTCAATTTCGGGGCTCAGAAGATCCTACTACCAAAAGTTCAACAAAATGCGTGCAGTGGCTCTTATTAATATTTCTATCTATGAGGGGTACTGCTCCTCCCCTGTTTACCCCGCCCATTTTTATACTGAAATTTATAGTTTGCCATAGTAGTAGCTTTAACCACGTTTGAAGACTCCCCCTTTAATAGTTCTTCAGTTAAGCGATATTTAATATATGCATCCTATGGGAGGTTTCCCCCCCCCCCTCCCCTACCCGCTTTATTTTTATTTTCAAAAGTGTAGTATACCATAAGAGTGACTTCCACAAAGTTTGAACTTTCTCACTATAACAGTTTTAAAGATATCCGATATTAAACATTAGCGTCCTACGGGGGGTAACACTTTCCCCGCTGCTATTTTATTTCAATTTTGGGTCTCAGAAGATCCTACTACCAAAAGTTCAACAAAATGCGTGCAGTGGCTCTTATTTATATTTCTATCTATGAGGGGTACTGCTCCTCCCCTGTTTACCCCGCCCATTTTTATACTAAAATTTATAGTTTGCCATAGTAGTAGCTTTAACCACATTTGAAGACTCCCCCTTTAATAGTTCTTCAGTAAAGCGATATTTCATATATGCATCCTATGGGAGGGTTTTCCCCCCTGCGCCTATCCGCTTTATTTTCATTTTCAAAAGTGTAGTATACCATAAGAGTGACTTCCACAAAGTTTGAACATTCTCACTATAACAGTTCATAAGATATGCGATATTACGCATTGGCGTCCTATGGGGGGAACCACTTCCCCCGCTGCTATTTTATTTCAATTTTGGGGCTCAGAAGATCCTACTACCAAAAGTTTAACAAAATGCGTGCAGTGGCTCTTATTTATATTTCTATCTATGAGGGGTACTGCTCCTCCCCTGTTTACCCCGCCCATTTTTATACTGAAATTTTTAGTTTGCCATAGTAGTAGCTTTAACCACGTATAAAAACTCCCCCTTTAATAGTTCTTTAGTTAAGCGATATTTAATATATGCATCCTATGGGAGGTTTTTCCCCCCTGCGCCTACCCGCTTTATTTTTACTTTCAAAAGCGTAGTATACCATAAGAGTGACTTCCACAAAGTTTGAACATTCTCACTATAACAGTTCATAAGATACGCGATATTAAGTATTGGCGTCCTATGGGGGGAAACACTTCCCCCGCTGCTATTTTATTTCAATTTCGGGGCTCAGAAGATCCTACTACAAAAAGTTCAGCAAAATGCGTCCAGCGGCTCTTAAGATATGCGATAATAAATATTGGCATCCTATGGGGGGTACCAATTCCCCTGCCCCTATCGAAAAAATAAGTAGCCTATTTTATTTTTAGGGCTCACGTGATGTTACTGTTAAAATTTCAAGAAAATCGGTTCAGTAGTTTCGGAGTCTATAAGCCAACAAACAAACACACAAACACACAAACACACAAACACACAAACATACAAACATTTTTCATTTTTATATATATAGATAGATAGATAGATACAAGTGATCACAGATTTTCGGTATTTTTGCTCTAGCTCTTCTAGTTTCCAAGAAAAACGCATTTAAAGTTTTCCATACAAAAATCCTAAGAAAATCAATTTTTATATGAAA
Organism: Pollenia labialis; assembly: GCA_949318255.1. Lineage (NCBI taxonomy): Eukaryota > Metazoa > Arthropoda > Insecta > Diptera > Polleniidae > Pollenia > Pollenia labialis. The sequence goes on along the minus strand of OX439139.1, from coordinate 121,998,900 downwards.
ATACAAGTGATCACAGATTTTCGGTATTTTTGCTCTAGCTCTTCTAGTATCCAAGAAAAACGCATTTAAAGTTTTCCATACAAAAATCCTAAGAAAATCAATTTTTATATGAAAATACAAGTGATCACAGATTTTCGTTATTTTTGCTCTAGCTCTTCTAGTTTCCAAGAAAAACGCATTTAAAGTTTTCCATACAAAAATCCTAAGAAAATCAATTTTTATATGAAAATACAAGTGATCACAGATTTTCGGTATTTTTGCTCTAGCTCTTCTAGTTTCCAAGAAAAACGCATTTAAAGTTTTCCATACAAAAATCCTAAGAAAATCAATTTTTATATGAAAATACAAGTGATCACAGATTTTCGGTATTTTTGCTCTAGCTCTTCTAGTTTCCAAGAAAAACGCATTTAAAGTTTTCCATACAAAAATCCTAAGAAAATCAATTTTTATATGAAAATACAAGTGATCACAGATTTTCGGTATTTTTGCTCTAGCTCTTCTAGTTTCCAAGAAAAACGCATTTAAAGTTTTCAATACAAATATCCTAAGAAAATCAATTTTTATATGAAAATACAAGTGATCACAGATTTTCGGTATTTTTGCTCTAGCTCTTCTAGTTTCCAAGAAAAACGCATTTAAAGTTTTCAATACAAATATCCTAAGAAAATCAATTTTTATATGAAAATACAAGTGATCACAGATTTTCGTTATTTTTGCTCTAGCTCTTCTAGTTTCCAAGAAAAACGCATTTAAAGTTTTCCATACAAAAATCCTAAGAAAATCAATTTTTATATGAAAATACAAGTGATCACAGATTTTCGTTATTTTTGCTCTAGCTCTTCTAGTTTCCAAGAAAAACGCATTTAAAGTTTTCCATACAAAAATCCTAAGAAAATCAATTTTTATATGAAAATACAAGTGATCACAGATTTTCGTTATTTTTGCTCTAGCTCTTCTAGTTTTCAAGAAAAACGCATTTAAAGTTTTCCATACAAAAATCCTAAGAAAATCAATTTTTATATGAAAATACAAGTGATCACAGATTTTCGTTATTTTTGCTCTAGCTCTTCTAGTTTCCAAGAAAAACGCATTTAAAGTTTTCCATACAAAAATCCTAAGAAAATCAATTTTTATATGAAAATACAAGTGATCACAGATTTTCGGTATTTTTGCTCTAGCTCTTCTAGTTTCCAAGAAAAACGCATTTAAAGTTTTCCATACAAAAATCCTAAGAAAATCAATTTTTATATGAAAATACAAGTGATCACAGATTTTCGGTATTTTTGCTCTAGCTCTTCTAGTTTCCAAGAAAAACGCATTTAAAGTTTTCCATACAAATATCCTAAGAAAATCAATTTTTATATGAAAATACAAGTGATCACAGATTTTCGTTATTTTTGCTCTAGCTCTTCTAGTTTCCAAGAAAAACGCATTTAAAGTTTTCCATACAAATATCCTAAGAAAATCAATTTTTATATGAAAATACAAGTGATCACAGATTTTCGGTATTTTTGCTCTAGCTCTTCTAGTTTCCAAGAAAAACGCATTTAAAGTTTTCCATACAAAAATCCTAAGAAAATCAATTTTTATATGAAAATACAAGTGATCACAGATTTTCGGTATTTTTGCTCTAGCTCTTCTAGTTTCCAAGAAAAACGCATTTAAAGTTTTCCATACAAATATCCTAAGAAAATCAATTTTTATATGAAAATACAAGTGATCACAGATTTTCGTTATTTTTGCTCTAGCTCTTCTAGTTTCCAAGAAAAACGCATTTAAAGTTTTCCATACAAATATCCTAAGAAAATCAATTTTTATATGAAAATACAAGTGATCACAGATTTTCGGTATTTTTGCTCTAGCTCTTCTAGTTTCCAAGAAAAACGCATTTAAAGTTTTCCATACAAAAATCCTAAGAAAATCAATTTTTATATGAAAATACAAGTGATCACAGATTTTCGGTATTTTTGCTCTAGCTCTTCTAGTTTCCAAGAAAAACGCATTTAAAGTTTTCCATACAAATATCCTAAGAAAATCAATTTTTATATGAAAATACAAGTGATCACAGATTTTCGTTATTTTTGCTCTAGCTCTTCTAGTTTCCAAGAAAAACGCATTTAAAGTTTTCCATACAAAAATCCTAAGAAAATCAATTTTATATGAAAATACAAGTGATCACAGATTTTCGGTATTTTTGCTCTAGCTCTTCTAGTTTCCAAGAAAAACGCATTTAAAGTTTTCCATACAAATATCCTAAGAAAATCAATTTTTATATGAAAATACAAGTGATCACAGATTTTCGTTATTTTTGCTCTAGCTCTTCTAGTTTCCAAGAAAAACGCATTTAAAGTTTTCCATACAAAAATCCTAAGAAAATCAATTTTTATATGAAAATACAAGTGATCACAGATTTTCGGTATTTTTGCTCTAGCTCTTCTAGTTTCCAAGAAAAACGCATTTAAAGTTTTCCATACAAATATCCTAAGAAAATCAATTTTTATATGAAAATACAAGTGATCACAGATTTTCGTTATTTTTGCTCTAGCTCTTCTAGTTTCCAAGAAAAACGCATTTAAAGTTTTCCATACAAATATCCTAAGAAAATCAATTTTTATATGAAAATACAAGTGATCACAGATTTTCGGTATTTTTGCTCTAGCTCTTCTAGTTTCCAAGAAAAACGCATTTAAAGTTTTCCATACAAATATCCTAAGAAAATCAATTTTTATATGAAAATACAAGTGATCACAGATTTTCGTTATTTTTGCTCTAGCTCTTCTAGTTTCCAAGAAAAACGCATTTAAAGTTTTCCATACAAAAATCCTAAGAAAATCAATTTTTATATGAAAATACAAGTGATCACAGATTTTCGGTATTTTTGCTCTAGCTCTTCTAGTTTCCAAGAAAAACGCATTTAAAGTTTTCCATACAAATATCCTAAGAAAATCAATTTTTATATGAAAATACAAGTGATCACAGATTTTCGTTATTTTTGCTCTAGCTCTTCTAGTTTCCAAGAAAAACGCATTTAAAGTTTTCCATACAAATATCCTAAGAAAATCAATTTTTATATGAAAATACAAGTGATCACAGATTTTCGGTATTTTTGCTCTAGCTCTTCTAGTTTCCAAGAAAAACGCATTTAAAGTTTTCCATACAAAAATCCTAAGAAAATCAATTTTTATATGAAAATACAAGTGATCACAGATTTTCGGTATTTTTGCTCTAGCTCTTCTAGTTTCCAAGAAAAACGCATTTAAAGTTTTCCATACAAATATCCTAAGAAAATCAATTTTTATATGAAAATACAAGTGATCACAGATTTTCGTTATTTTTGCTCTAGCTCTTCTAGTTTCCAAGAAAAACGCATTTAAAGTTTTCCATACAAATATCCTAAGAAAATCAATTTTTATATGAAAATACAAGTGATCACAGATTTTCGGTATTTTTGCTCTAGCTCTTCTAGTTTCCAAGAAAAACGCATTTAAAGTTTTCCATACAAAAATCCTAAGAAAATCAATTTTTATATGAAAATACAAGTGATCACAGATTTTCGGTATTTTTGCTCTAGCTCTTCTAGTTTCCAAGAAAAACGCATTTAAAGTTTTCCATACAAATATCCTAAGAAAATCAATTTTTATATGAAAATACAAGTGATCACAGATTTTCGTTATTTTTGCTCTAGCTCTTCTAGTTTCCAAGAAAAACGCATTTAAAGTTTTCCATACAAATATCCTAAGAAAATCAATTTTTATATGAAAATACAAGTGATCACAGATTTTCGGTATTTTTGCTCTAGCTCTTCTAGTTTCCAAGAAAAACGCATTTAAAGTTTTCCATACAAAAATCCTAAGAAAATCAATTTTTATATGAAAATACAAGTGATCACAGATTTTCGGTATTTTTGCTCTAGCTCTTCTAGTTTCCAAGAAAAACGCATTTAAAGTTTTCCATACAAATATCCTAAGAAAATCAATTTTTATATGAAAATACAAGTGATCACAGATTTTCGTTATTTTTGCTCTAGCTCTTCTAGTTTCCAAGAAAAACGCATTTAAAGTTTTCCATACAAATATCCTAAGAAAATCAATTTTTATATGAAAATACAAGTGATCACAGATTTTCGGTATTTTTGCTCTAGCTCTTCTAGTTTCCAAGAAAAACGCATTTAAAGTTTTCCATACAAAAATCCTAAGAAAATCAATTTTTATATGAAAATACAAGTGATCACAGATTTTCGGTATTTTTGCTCTAGCTCTTCTAGTTTCCAAGAAAAACGCATTTAAAGTTTTCCATACAAATATCCTAAGAAAATCAATTTTTATATGAAAATACAAGTGATCACAGATTTTCGTTATTTTTGCTCTAGCTCTTCTAGTTTCCAAGAAAAACGCATTTAAAGTTGTCCATACAAATATCCTAAGAAAATCAATTTTTATATGAAAATACAAGTGATCACAGATTTTCGGTATTTTTGCTCTAGCTCTTCTAGTTTCCAAGAAAAACGCATTTAAAGTTTTCCATACAAAAATCCTAAGAAAATCAATTTTTATATGAAAACTAGCTTAACCCGGTGCGCTTCGCTACACTGCTTTAACCACTTTATCGGTTGAGAGATATTTAATATATGCATCCTATGGAAGGTAGTTCCCCCCTGCGCCTACCCGCTTTATTTTTATTTTCAAAGTGAAGTATACCATAAGAGTGACTTCTACAAAGTTTGAACTTTCTCACTATAACAGTTTTTAAGATATCCGATATTAAACATTGGCGTCCTATGGTGGGTAACACTTCCCCCGCTGCTATTTTATTTCAATTTTGGGGCTCAGAAGATCCTACTACCAAAAGTTCAACAAATTGCTTGCAGCGGCTCTTATTAATATTTCTATCTATGAGGGGTACTGCTCATCCTCTGGCTACCCCGCCCATTTCTATATTGAAATTTATAGTTTACCATAATAGTAGCTTTAACTACGTTTGAAGACTCTCCCTTTAATAGTTCTTCAGTTGAGCGATATTTAATGTATGCATCCTATGGGAGGTATTTCCCCCCTGCGCCTATACGCTTTATTTTTATTTTCAAAAGTGTAGTATACCATAAGAGTGACTTCTAGAAAGTTTGAACATTCCCACTATAACAGTTCTTAAGATATGCGATATTAAACATTGGCGTCCTATGATTGGCATCACTTCCTCCGCTGCTATTTTATTCCAATTTTGAGGCTCAGAAGATCCTAGTACCAAAAGTTCAACAAAATGCGTGCAGTTGCTCTTATTTATATGTCTTCTATGAGGAGTCCTGCTGCTCCCCTGTCTACCCCGCACATTTTTATATTGAAATTTATAGTTTACTATAATAGTGGCTTTAACCACGTTTGAAGACTCTCCCTTTAATAGTTCTTCAGTTGAGCGATATTTAATGTATGCTTCCTATGGGACGTATTTCCCCCCCTGCGCCTATCCGCTTTATTTTTATTTTCAAAAGTGAAGTATACCATAAGAGTGACTTCTAGAAAGTTTGAACATTCTCACTATTACAGTTCTTAAGATATGCGATGTTAAACATTGGCGTCCTATGGGGAAAACCACTACCCCAGCTGCTACTTTATTTCAATTTCGGGGCTCAGAAGATCCTACTACCAAAAGTTCAACAAAATGCGTGCAGTGGCTCTTATTAATATTTCTATCTATGAGGGGTACTGCTCCTCCCCTGTTTACCCCGCCCATTTTTATACTGAAATTTATAGTTTGCCATAGTAGTAGCTTTAACCACGTTTGAAGACTCCCCCTTTAATAGTTCTTCAGTTAAGCGATATTTAATATATGCATCCTATGGGAGGTTTCCCCCCCCCCCTCCCCTACCCGCTTTATTTTTATTTTCAAAAGTGTAGTATACCATAAGAGTGACTTCCACAAAGTTTGAACTTTCTCACTATAACAGTTTTAAAGATATCCGATATTAAACATTAGCGTCCTACGGGGGGTAACACTTTCCCCGCTGCTATTTTATTTCAATTTTGGGTCTCAGAAGATCCTACTACCAAAAGTTCAACAAAATGCGTGCAGTGGCTCTTATTTATATTTCTATCTATGAGGGGTACTGCTCCTCCCCTGTTTACCCCGCCCATTTTTATACTAAAATTTATAGTTTGCCATAGTAGTAGCTTTAACCACATTTGAAGACTCCCCCTTTAATAGTTCTTCAGTAAAGCGATATTTCATATATGCATCCTATGGGAGGGTTTTCCCCCCTGCGCCTATCCGCTTTATTTTCATTTTCAAAAGTGTAGTATACCATAAGAGTGACTTCCACAAAGTTTGAACATTCTCACTATAACAGTTCATAAGATATGCGATATTACGCATTGGCGTCCTATGGGGGGAACCACTTCACCCGCTGCTATTTTATTTCAATTTTGGGGCTCAGAAGATCCTACTACCAAAAGTTTAACAAAATGCGTGCAGTGGCTCTTATTTATATTTCTATCTATGAGGGGTACTGCTCCTCCCCTGTTTACCCCGCCCATTTTTATACTGAAATTTTTAGTTTACCATAGTAGTAGCTTTAACCACGTATAAAAACTCCCCCTTTAATAGTTCTTTAGTTAAGCGATATTTAATATATGCATCCTATGGGAGGTTTTTTCCCCCCTGCGCCTACCCGCTTTATTTTTACTTTCAAAAGCGTAGTATACCATAAGAGTGACTTCCACAAAGTTTGAACATTCTCACTATAACAGTTCATAAGATACGCGATATTAAGTATTGGCGTCCTATGGGGGGAAACACTTCCCCCGCTGCTATTTTATTTCAATTTCGGGGCTCAGAAGATCCTACTACAAAAAGTTCAGCAAAATGCGTCCAGCGGCTCTTAAGATATGCGATAATAAATATTGGCATCCTATGGGGGGTACCAATTCCCCTGCCCCTATCGAAAAAATAAGTAGCCTATTTTATTTTTAGGGCTCACGTGATGTTACTGTTAAAATTTCAAGAAAATCGGTTCAGTAGTTTCGGAGTCTATAAGCCACAAACAAACACACAAACACACAAACACACAAACATACAAACATTTTTCATTTTTATATATATAGATACAAGTGATCACAGATTTTCGGTATTTTTGCTCTAGCTCTTCTAGTTTCCAAGAAAAACGCATTTAAAGTTTTCCATACAAAAATCCTAAGAAAATCAATTTTTATATGAAAATACAAGTGATCACAGATTTTCGGTATTTTTGCTCTAGCTCTTCTAGTTTCCAAGAAAAACGCATTTAAAGTTTTCCATACAAAAATCCTAAGAAAATCAATTTTTATATGAAAATACAAGTGATCACAGATTTTCGGTATTTTTGCTCTAGCTCTTCTAGTTTCCAAGAAAAACGCATTTAAAGTTTTCCATACAAAAATCCTAAGAAAATCAATTTTTATATGAAAATACAAGTGATCACAGATTTTCGGTATTTTTGCTCTAGCTCTTCTAGTTTCCAAGAAAAACGCATTTAAAGTTTTCCATACAAATATCCTAAGAAAATCAATTTTTATATGAAAATACAAGTGATCACAGATTTTCGTTATTTTTGCTCTAGCTCTTCTAGTTTCCAAGAAAAACGCATTTAAAGTTTTCCATACAAAAATCCTAAGAAAATCAATTTTTATATGAAAATACAAGTGATCACAGATTTTCGTTATTTTTGCTCTAGCTCTTCTAGTTTCAAGAAAAACGCATTTAAAGTTTTCCATACAAAAATCCTAAGAAAATCAATTTTATATGAAAATACAAGTGATCACAGATTTTCGTTATTTTTGCTCTAGCTCTTCTAGTTTCCAAGAAAAACGCATTTAAAGTTTTCCATACAAAAATCCTAAGAAAATCAATTTTTATATGAAAATACAAGTGATCACAGATTTTCGGTATTTTTGCTCTAGCTCTTCTAGTTTCCAAGAAAAACGCATTTAAAGTTTTCCATACAAAATCCTAAGAAAATCAATTTTTATATGAAAATACAAGTGATCACAGATTTTCGGTATTTTTTGCTCTAGCTCTTCTAGTTTCCAAGAAAAACGCATTTAAAGTTTTCCATACAAAAATCCTAAGAAAATCAATTTTTATATGAAAATACAAGTGATCACAGATTTTCGGTATTTTTGCTCTAGCTCTTCTAGTTTCCAAGAAAAACGCATTTAAAGTTTTCCATACAAAAATCCTAAGAAAATCAATTTTTATATGAAAATACAAGTGATCACAGATTTTCGGTATTTTTGCTCTAGCTCTTCTAGTTTCCAAGAAAAACGCATTTAAAGTTTTCCATACAAATATCCTAAGAAAATCAATTTTTATATGAAAATACAAGTGATCACAGATTTTCGTTATTTTTGCTCTAGCTCTTCTAGTTTCCAAGGAAAAACGCATTAAAGTTTTCCATACAAAAATCCTAAGAAAATCAATTTTTATATGAAAATACAAGTGATCACAGATTTTCGGTATTTTTGCTCTAGCTCTTCTAGTTTCCAAGAAAAACGCATTTAAAGTTTTCCATACAAAAATCCTAAGAAAATCAATTTTTATATGAAAATACAAGTGATCACAGATTTTCGGTATTTTTGCTCTAGCTCTTCTAGTTTCCAAGAAAAACGCATTTAAAGTTTTCCATACAAAAATCCTAAGAAAATCAATTTTTATATGAAAATACAAGTGATCACAGATTTTCGGTATTTTTGCTCTAGCTCTTCTAGTTTCCAAGAAAAACGCATTTAAAGTTTTCCATACAAAAATCCTAAGAAAATCAATTTTTATATGAAATACAAGTGATCACAGATTTTCGGTATTTTTGCTCTAGCTCTTCTAGTTTCCAAGAAAAACGCATTTAAAGTTTTCCATACAAATATCCTAAGAAAATCAATTTTTATATGAAAATACAAGTGATCACAGATTTTCGTTATTTTTGCTCTAGCTCTTCTAGTTTCCAAGAAAACGCATTTAAAGTTTTCCATACAAAAATCCTAAGAAAATCAATTTTTATATGAAAATACAAGTGATCACAGATTTTCGGTATTTTTGCTCTAGCTCTTCTAGTTTCCAAGAAAAACGCATTTAAAGTAATCCACCATACAAAAATCCTAAGAAAATCAATTTTTATATGAAAATACAAGTGATCACAGATTTTCGGTATTTTTGCTCTAGCTCTTCTAGTTTCCAAGAAAAACGCATTTAAAGTTTTCCATACAAAAATCCTAAGAAAATCAATTTTTATATGAAAATACAAGTGATCACAGATTTTCGTTATTTTTGCTCTAGCTCTTCTAGTTTCCAAGAAAAACGCATTTAAAGTTTTCCATACAAAAATCCTAAGAAAATCAATTTTTATATGAAAATACAAGTGATCACAGATTTTCGGTATTTTTGCTCTAGCTCTTCTAGTTTCCAAGAAAAACGCATTTAAAGTTTTCCATACAAATATCCTAAGAAAATCAATTTTTATATGAAAATACAAGTGATCACAGATTTTCGTTATTTTTGCTCTAGCTCTTCTAGTTTCCAAGAAAAACGCATTTAAAGTTTTCCATACAAAAATCCTAAGAAAATCAATTTTTATATGAAAATACAAGTGATCACAGATTTTCGGTATTTTTGCTCTAGCTCTTCTAGTTTCCAAGAAAAACGCATTTAAAGTAATCCATACAAAAATCCTAAGAAAATCAATTTTTATATGAAAATACAAGTGATCACAGATTTTCGGTATTTTTGCTCTAGCTCTTCTAGTTTCCAAGAAAAACGCATTTAAAGTTTTCCATACAAAAATCCTAAGAAAATCAATTTTTATATGAAAATACAAGTGATCACAGATTTTCGGTATTTTTGCTCTAGCTCTTCTAGTTTCCAAGAAAAACGCATTTAAAGTTTTCCATACAAATATCCTAAGAAAATCAATTTTTATATGAAAATACAAGTGATCACAGATTTTCGTTATTTTTGCTCTAGCTCTTCTAGTTTCCAAGAAAAACGCATTTAAAGTTTTCCATACAAAAATCCTAAGAAAATCAATTTTATATGAAAATACAAGTGATCACAGATTTTCGGTATTTTTGCTCTAGCTCTTCTAGTTTCCAAGAAAAACGCATTTAAAGTTTTCCATACAAATATCCTAAGAAAATCAATTTTTATATGAAAATACAAGTGATCACAGATTTTCGTTATTTTTGCTCTAGCTCTTCTAGTTTCCAAGAAAAACGCATTTAAAGTTTTCCATACAAAAATCCTAAGAAAATCAATTTTTATATGAAAATACAAGTGATCACAGATTTTCGGTATTTTTGCTCTAGCTCTTCTAGTTTCCAAGAAAAACGCATTTAAAGTTTTCCATACAAATATCCTAAGAAAATCAATTTTTATATGAAAATACAAGTGATCACAGATTTTCGTTATTTTTGCTCTAGCTCTTCTAGTTTCCAAGAAAAACGCATTTAAAGTTTTCCATACAAAAATCCTAAGAAAATCAATTTTTATATGAAAATACAAGTGATCACAGATTTTCGGTATTTTTGCTCTAGCTCTTCTAGTTTCCAAGAAAAACGCATTTAAAGTTTTCCATACAAATATCCTAAGAAAATCAATTTTTATATGAAAATACAAGTGATCACAGATTTTCGGTATTTTTGCTCTAGCTCTTCTAGTTTCCAAGAAAAACGCATTTAAAGTTTTCCATACAAATATCCTAAGAAAATCAATTTTTATATGAAAATACAAGTGATCACAGATTTTCGGTATTTTTGCTCTAGCTCTTCTAGTTTCCAAGAAAAACGCATTTAAAGTTTTCCATACAAAAATCCTAAGAAAATCAATTTTTATATGAAAATACAAGTGATCACAGATTTTCGGTATTTTTGCTCTAGCTCTTCTAGTTTCCAAGAAAAACGCATTTAAAGTTTTCCATACAAATATCCTAAGAAAATCAATTTTTATATGAAAATACAAGTGATCACAGATTTTCAGTATTTTTGCTCTAGCTCTTCTAGTTTCCAAGAAAAACGCATTTAAAGTTTTCCATACAAAAATCCTAAGAAAATCAATTTTTATATGAAAATACAAGTGATCACAGATTTTCGGTATTTTTGCTCTAGCTCTTCTAGTTTCCAAGAAAAACGCATTTAAAGTTTTCCATACAAAAATCCTAAGAAAATCAATTTTTATATGAAAATACAAGTGATCACAGATTTTCGGTATTTTTGCTCTAGCTCTTCTAGTTTCCAAGAAAAACGCATTTAAAGTTTTC